>CM066035.1:175051919-176306679 GCA_033557465.1 Ichthyophis bannanicus | reverse complement strand
CGGCAGGTGGGTTGGGTTTGGGCATTTATTTCGGGGGTGCTTGGTGCTCTGCGAGATGGCTGCAGTCATGGCGGGAGGCAGGCATCATCAGTAATATTACCTTTCTGGAATTGTTTCCGATTCGAGTGGTTTTGGAGTTATGGCCAGACAGGCTGCGGAATCACAAGATGTTATGGTGGTGTGATAATGCAGCAGTAGTTAGTGTGATCAACAATTATGGCACGCGATGCCTACAGGTGGCCGATCTAATGCGTCAGGTGGTTTTAGCTTGCCTGTGACTGAATGTGGTGGTGAGGGCCTGTCATATCCCTGGGAGTACTAACAAAATTGCTGATTCTCTTTCCCGTTTTAAGTGGGAGCTATTTTGGACTGGTGCAGGAGGTGGAAGAGGTCGGAGCATCGGTCCCAGAGCATTTATGGCGGATTGGCCTCGGGACATGATGGAATTACTGAAGAGTTCCATTTCGACGACGACGTGGGCCGTGTATCAACGCGGCTGCAGCACTGTGGTGGATTTCCTGGCGGAGCGGGGATGGCAGCAGGGACCGGTGTCAGATCAGCTGATGGGTCAGTATGTCTTGGCGGCGAAGACTGCTGGATTATCGCGGACAACGGTGCATACGCAGTTGGCGGGGTTTTCATTTTTTTCGAAGGCAGTGGGGTGGGGGGCTGCTGGGGGGGGGGGGGGGTTTAACGCGCCGGCTGCTGCAAGGGTGGGAGTGGTCCCGCCCCTCGCAGGGCGATGATAGGCGGCCTATAATGCATGACCTACTGGTGCGGTTGTGCCGAGCCTTGCCTCTAGTGGTGTCGTCCCCATACGAAGGTAAGATCTTTCAGGTGTTTTTCTCAGTTGCCTTTTTTGGTGCTTTTCTCGTGGGGGAGTTGGTGGCTGAGTCTGGTCGGTCCAGAGAGGGGGGAGGATTGCAAAGGCAGCACGTTAAGTTGCTGGGGAGTGAGGTTCGTATCCAGTTGGCGCGATCCAAGACGGATCCGCTGGGGAAGGGAACTGTGGTAGTCCTGAGGGCGGTGGACGGGGCACCTACGTGCCCGGTTGCCTTATTGGAGGCTTACTTGCACGTGCGTCCGGGGGGGAGGGCAGTTTATTTATTCACAAGGACGCCAGCGTGCTGACACGATTTCAGTTCGCAGCGGTGCTGCGGTTGGCGCTTCGGCAGTCTGGTGAGGAACCGAGTCAGTTCGCTCTGCATTCCTTTTGAATTGGTGCAGCCACCAGCGCAGCGGCGGAGGGTCTGCCGGAGAGGGAGATACGGCGCATTGGTAGATGGAAATCGCAAGCATTCCGGGGCTATGTGCGCTTATAAGAATTGTGTTGTGGTTAATTGTTACAATTTCTTTATTTTGCAGAAGTGGGACAAGGATCGTGTCACTGTTGGGTGATTGGCCACTCTTTTGTTTACTGGGCTGATCGACGAGCAGCAACACGGCCTATGGGCACAAATTTCGGATTGGAAGCCTCGAAGGTGACCGTCTCATGGCTGGGCGAGCGCGGCCTACGGTGGATGCAGCTCTTGCCTTTGCTGCGGCACCACGAGCGTGAGAGAGGTGCGCCGGAAATTTTGCTGCTACATTTGGGTGGCAACGACTTAGGGTCATGGACTTGTAGGCAGTTGATTCGAGCTGCTCTCAAGGATTTGGGTGAAGTGTTGTTGATGTTTCAGGATGTAGTTATTGTCTGGTCTGATATTATTCCACGGCCTGCTTGCTGGGATCACAGGCGGTGGTCGAGGGGTTTGACGAAGATTAATCGCCAAATTGGCCGATGGGTGGAGGAGCATGGTGGGTGCCAGATTTTGCACCCGTGGGTTGACGTGGAGTGTGCAGGTCTATACAGGCCAGACGGAGTACATCTATCCCCAGTGCGGATGGATTTGCTCCTGAATGACTGGCAAGAGGCCCTGGAAGATATTATGCACGAAGGGAGGGCTGGTCGCAGCTTAGCCTTTGGGGGGCGGGATCCCGGAGGTTTCCGGGGTCCGGAGCCAGAGGCAATCCTTAGGGCGGGGGTGGGGTACCCTCGACCCGGACAATCCCTCGGGCTTTTGCTAATAATATGGTGAAGCCGGAAGAGGGAGGGGTATGCAAAATAGCCGGGGCCTGCACCCGGCGGAAGCGGAAACAGCCGCGCCTTGCTACTCACATGGCTGGTGTGGGTCGATCTGCAGGGGGGGGGGGGGAAATTATGTTATGGTTTGGAATGTTGTTTGGTTATTGTGAAAGGTTAATAAAGCTGCGACCAGTTTAATTCCCAAAAGGTGGTGTGGAGTATTATTGAAAGGGGAAGAAGGTAAATGTTGGGGAGAGGAGGTGTGGGTGGATGGGGGGGGGACCGGTCTGCTGTACCCGGTTACAGGAAGGCCGCGGGGCCTAGATCCGCGGGGCTGCTGTTAACCGGGGGGGGGGGGGGGCGGCGCGTCGTTCCCTCCCCGTTGTGTCGGCAGCGTGGGGGGCCGTCTTGTGAGACGCAGTGCGTCTCGGATCTCATTGGCTCCCGCGGGCTCAGGGAAGTCGCGGGACCCAATGATTTCAAATAATGCACTGATCAAGGGGGCGGAGCGGGGGTTCGGTGTGCACGCCGGGAGATGGAGCTCGGTGCAGCGGTCATCCCACCCTCCGTCCCTGACGAGGTAGGCAATGGGCCTGGGTGGGGGTTGGGGTGTTGCAGCTGGAGGGGGTGGCGGGATCCCGGAGGTTTCCGGGGTCCGGAGCCGGAGGCAATCCTTAGGGCGGGGGTGGGGTACCCCTGACCCGGACAATCCCTCGGGCTTTTGCTAATAATATGGTGAAGCCGGAAGAGGGAGGGGTATGCAAAATAGCCGGGGCCTGTACCCAGCGGAAGCGGAAACGGCCGCGCCTTGCTACTCACATGGCTGGTGTGGGTCGATCTGCAGGGGGGGGGAATTATGTTATGGTTTGGAATGTTGTTTGGTTATTGTGAAAGGTTAATAAAGCTGCGACCAGTTTAATTCCCAAAAGGTGGTGTGGAGTATTATTGAAAGGGGAAGAAGGTAAATGTGGGGGAGAGGAAGCGGGGGTGGACGGGAGGGGGGGCGACCGGTCCGCCGTACCCGGTTACTAATACTAACCCTATGTTAAGTACTGTTGAAGAAGTGGTACTTAGAAAGATGGAGGAGTTGTATAACAATAACAAGAAACAAATGTATTTCAAAATGACTAGAGAAGAAAAAGTGCCTTTGGAAACTTTGAAAAGTAATCAAAAATTTGTGATCAAGCCAGCCAACAAAGGAGGAACACTTGTGCTCATGAATGCTAAAGATTATATAAATGAGGTCAACAGGCAGCTTCAGGATAAGCATTTTTATGAGCGCCTAGATGGGGACCCTATGGGTCAGGCCTCCTTGTAGAGAATCCAGGTTCTCCTTACTTCTAGATGACACTGCAGCAGGGGTGTTCCATTCAACATCTGGCATGTTGAAATCACCTGTCAGCAGCACTTCTCCTTTCATAGTAATACTGTGAATGTCTTCAATTAAATCTCTGTCCACCTCTGCCTATGAAGAAGATATGTATGTTACATGAGTGAAAATGGATGCTCCATTCCCTTTTTCCAGTTTAACCCAGTGTCCCCTTCTTTCCTTTTAAGCCCAGCAATTCTGTAGCTTTAATATTATTTTTGACATATGATGCCAATCCTCCTCCTCCTTTTCTTTTTACTCTGTCCTTCCTGAGTAAATTATAGCCCGGTATAATTACATCCCAGTCATGGTTCTCCATAACCACCACTATAAGTCAACCTTTTCTATTAATGACTCAATATCTGGAATTTTATTTCCCATTCTATGTGGATTAATACACACCACTTAACACAGCTTGCCCCTTTTACCCATTTCTACAAAGGTATTTAATGTTGTACTTACCTGAGGGCTTTTACTTTCCTAAGGCTTTATTCATCCATCCCCAACAAATCTAGTTTAAAGCCTCTTCAGTAGGTTAGCCATCTACTGTGGAAAACACTTTTGATCCTTCTTGGATAGGTGGACATCAACTTTGATTAACAGCCCTTGGAAAATCATCCCATGGTCCAGGAAACCAAAGCACTCAATGTCACCATCCACACAGACATGCATTCATCTCTACGATGCAAGCTTCTCTGCCTTGGCCTTTATCCTCAACAGAGAGGATTAAGGAGAACACCTCCTGCACACCTATCTGCTTCACCCTCTTTCCCTTGATATGTTAGGAGAGATACCTAACAGTCTCATTTGTGCTAACATGGATGGACATCATCAGATAATAGTCAATAGACTTTGAGTCTCAGCAAACTCTCCATAGCATCTCATATTTTGGTACATGAAAGTCAGCACACCTCCTGGAACATCAAGTCTGGTTAGTAGATGGATGCCTCAGAAGAGAGTCCAACCACCACTACCTTTTGCTTCCTTGTGATCACTGATTCTACAACTTCAGGATATTTGAGTTCCATTTCTTCCTATTCCTGGGATATTTTCACCTTCTCCACTTCCATTTCTTCAAGTCAAAGGATAGTGTCAATTCTGCAGGCTCTGGTTACTAATACTCAGCTCTCATCTTTCTGTGACATACCATCTTTACCTCTATTGAAGAGCTTGGAAGCCTCAAGAAGCATCTCATCAATGTACTTCTCTCTGTCATGGATGCTTCTCAGCCTCACCACCTCTTTTCTCAACTCCTCCACTTGTTTCATGAGGGAGTCAGCTTGAAAGCATCTTGCACAAAGAACCAGGCTCCTTGCCATGAATCAGGTATAGAGGCAGAGGCTGTAACGGTGGCAACAACTTTGGCAGCATGTTTTTTCCCAGCCATAGTTCAGTTGTTAGAGATTTGGTACCTACTGAAGACCTACCAAAGTCCTTAATTTTTTCTCAGCTGTGCTTTAAGAAAAAAAAAACAGCTGGTCTCCTTTATGTGAGATCTAACATCTTTGTCCCTCACTTGGCTTGCAGTGAGAGCTTGTATGCATCAGTGATGCTGAGAGCTAAGCCATAGGTAGCGTAACTACTGACAGGGTCTACCAAGATAGACAGGTATCAACTGAAGTGCTAGATTAAGACAAACCACCCATCTGGGCAGCAGCAGAATGGGATGGTGTTGACATCAGAGGATCACATTTCTGTGACATCGACAAAGACACTAGCATTATCTGCACTGAAGAAAGGCCTGGAAATCTACTTCTGTATTTTGCCACGAAAACCCAATGGATAGTCACAACAAAACAAATTACACCACAGTGCTGGAAGATGACACCACCAAGTTTGAAGACACTCAATGGGCTACTGAAAATGAACTGAAGACTTTTCAGAGTAAAGCCAGAATTTATGATGTGGTTGGATCAAAGCCCTTGGGACTTCTGACTGCTGATGTAGCTGTGCATGAAATGAGAGCTGGAAGCTGCAAAGATATCTTTTTACATATTGGGACATGGAACATACAAAGCATGAACCAAGAAAAGTCTGAGACAGTCAAGAATGAAATGGAACGTGTACAACTTGATCTGTTGGGTGTCAACAAACTTAAATGGACTGGCATCGGGCACTTTGCATCTGATGATCTGATGATCACATGTTATACTATGCTGGAAATGAAAGACAAAGAAGAAATGGTGTTGCGATTAAAAACAAATGTGAAAGAACTGTAATGAAATTCAGTGCAATCGGTGAATGCTTAATTTCTATTTTTCTATGAGGAATTTTATTTATTTATTTTATTTTATTTTATTTACAGTCTCTTATATACCGCACTATTCAGCATCAGCGCGGTTTACATGGAACAGAAATGCTCAGTACAGTTAACATGTATGAGTTTACAGATAACAGGGCAAGTAACTTGGATAACAGGGGTAAACTATTTACAGAACTTGCTACATAAACTTGGATACCGGTGGTAAACTATTTACAAATATTGCTACATAAAGTCGTATGATCAAGAATTCCATAGAAACAACTGCACCACTAAGGGTTAGGGAATCTTTCTTGGCATTTTGTTGGGAAACCACATATTTGCTTAGTGGGTTGCATCTCTGTCTCGGTGGGTGAGGTTGGGTTCAATGAGGTACTTATTGAAAAGATGGTATTTGAGGGCTTTCCTAAACTGTGTAAGGCCCTTAATAGCCCGGATATTTGGAGGTAATGCGTTCCAGCATCTTGGTGCGCTGATACTAAACGCCCTATTGGCTGTAGATGCAGTGCAAACTGTTAATGCTTTCGGGACTTTTAGGGTGTTTGTAGCTGTGGATCTCCTTGCTCTATTAGGAGATATGGTATGGATGAGGGCCATTATTGATTCAGGGGAGAGCTTGTTAATAGCTTTAAAAGTGAGTAGCAGAGTCTTGAAAATGATTCTAGCCTGGATAGGTAGCCAATGTAATTGTATCAGCAAAGGTGTCACGTGGTCGCATCTGGGGGCTCCATGGATGACCCTTGCTCCAGCGTACATGGCGAGCTGCAGGTGTGGTAAGGTGGATAGGGGCAGGCCTTGAAGGATGGCATTGGCATAGTCAAAATGAGGTATGATCAATGCCTGGTATATAGTTCTGAAGTCATTTGGTTCCAGCATGGATCGTAAATGCCTAAGTGAGCGGATCTTGTAATATACAGTTCTGACTGTGTTCCCTATGTGGGCTTTCATGTCTAGGCGTTGATCCAAGGTGACTCCCAGGTAGCGTATTGATGGTTTAGTTTGTAGTTCTGCTTCTTTTACTTTAAGGAATTGTGGTGGGGAGAAGTTAGGGTTCCTCGTAATGAAGAGTACTTCCGTTTTCTTATGTTGTATTCGGAGGTTTTGGGAGAGAAGCCAGTCAGATATTGCATTGAAGCAGCTCGTCAGTGGAGAGAGGTCCAGATGTTCCGTAGAGAAGGGTATGTACAGCAGGACATCGTCAGCGTATAACATGCAGTCGACATTGAAGGATCGGATGATCTTGCAAATTGGCTGCATGTAAATGTTAAACAGGAGGGCTGAAAGGGAGGACCCTTGTGGGACTCCCTGGCTTTGGTGGAAAGGTTCTGATGTCATCCCTCCAGAACGCACATGCTGCCATCTTCCAGACAAGTAAGATCTGCACCATTCAAGCGCTCTACCAGTAATTCCTTTCTCAATTAGTCGACCTAAGAGAAGCTCATGACTTACTGAGTCAAAAGCTGCAGCGATGTCCAGAAAGATGAGAGCAAATCCTTGACGGATGTCATCAATGCCAGTGATTATCTTGCAGAAGAGGGTGGTAAGAAGGGTTTCCACTCCGTGGGATTCCCTAAAGCCATGTTGGCAGGGGTCTAATGGTGAGGTAGTGTCAACGTGATCTTGTAGTTGTCGTTGTACCTCTTTTTCGATGATCTTCGCAAGTAAAGGTATACTGGATATAGGTCTATATGAATCTACTTTATGGGGGTCGAGTTTGCAGTTTTTCAGAAGAGGTCTGATAGAGGTGTGCTTAAGAGCGGAGGGGAAGGAACCTGTTGTGAAGGAGAGGTTCATTATATTGGAAAGTATTGGGCTGAAGTAGCTGCGGAGCTCCTTAATCCAGAAGGCTGGGCATGGGTCGGACTGAGATGTGGTGGTGTTAAGGGCCATAATAGTGTCTTCAATTCCTTTTTTGGTAGGGGTAGAGAATATGGTTAGAGCTGTGGGGCCATCTCGTTCCGGAGTGGTGGTGGTTGTAGTCGAGATGTTGATAGTCCGGCATATCTTGGATTGTGCGTAGTTAGCAAAATCTTGTGGGTGAATCTCAATTGGAGGTCCGGGGGTTGGTTCCTTTGATAGAGTCTTGACTAGTTCAAAAAGATCGTGGGGTTTATTAAGTGATCTCTTTAAGGTCTCTGAGTAGTATTGTTTCATTGCATCAGTGGTTGCCTTGCGGTGTGCAGCCAGATGACAGTTGTATGCTGTCTGGTCAATTGATGAGTGGGATCGGCGCCAGCGCTTCTCGAGTTTCCGTAATTGGGTAAGAGAAACTCTAAGATCGGCTGTGTACCATGGAGCGCTCATTCTTTTCCTTGGGGGCTTGTTGGTTGGTGTGCGTAGGGCGATTGCACTAAGGCAATTGTTCCAGTGAGTAATCAGGTCGTCAAGGTTCAAGGTGGTTTCGCTAATGAGTTGTTGCGTTTCCGTGAGGATAAGGTCTCTGTTGAAAGGCTTGAAACATCTGGAGTGAAGTCTCGTAGCGGTGCTTGGTATCTTATTGAACTTTGAATCGGTTTTGTGCAAAGGGATCTGGAAGATGATCAGTTTGTGATCTGACCATGGAACAGGAGTTATGGACGTTATAGGGTCATGCGATGTGTTAAGAGATATCTGAGGGGCGAATACTAGGTCCAGAATATTTCCTTTAGTATGGGTAGGTTCCTTCACTAATTGTTTGAAGCCGAGATTTGTAAGGGCATCAAGGAAGGATAACACTTGATTGTCCTGCAGTGTTGGCAGGTTGAAATCACCTAGGATCCAATTTGGGATGTTTGGGTTATGCGTGTTGGAGGCGAGATCAATTATTGCAGCAAAATCATCCGGAGAAGCTGAAGGTGCTCTGTAAAGCAGGTTGATTGAGCAGCGTTTGTTGGATATGGTGACGGTTTCAAGGTGATTAGTGTTGGTGGTGTCAACCGTCTGGAAATGGAGATCTGTCCTGGTGATGATGAGCACCCCTCCTCCTCTTTTGTCTCGTCTATGACTTGTGTGAGCTGTGAAGTTCGGGGGGAGGAGTTGGTTGAGTATGACGTTGTCCTCGTCGGATAGCCATGTCTCAGTGACCAAGAGTATATCAAGGTCGTGGAGGGAAATCATGTCGATGACAGCTGGCCACTTCTTCCGGATAGAACGGGCATTAATGAGGGCACAATTTAGGTTATGAGGGTAGGAGTTTTCAACCTTCTTGGATTGCACAGAGTGTTGAAGCGCAATGTGTAGCAGATGTGGGTGATGTGCACGGGAGTCCCAATTTACATTGTTACGGGATGCACCAGACCATCTTCTTCCATGGCTTTGTAATATTGGTATCTGGTTGGAAAGAGGTGTCAAGGTAAGAGAGCAGGAGAACCAACTAGCAAGGATGATGTAACATCCGATTATGGTGGTAAAGGGGGAACCCATTGTGGTAGGGCACTGTGTGATTGTGCAATGGGTAGATTAGGGCAGAATTACTTGTGATTGTGGACAAGGATTGTGGGGAGAAGTGTTGACAACAAAGCAATGGTAACTAGCTAGATAGCATTAAGGAATTGTTGACAATAGTACAATGGCTGGATAGCAGTAAGGAATTACTGACAACAGTATAATAGTAACAATTACTGACTACAGTACAATGTTAACAGTACAGTGGCGAGATGGCAGTAAGAAATTACTGACTACAGTACAATAGTAACAAATACTGACTATAGTACAATGGTAACAGTGCAGTGGTTAGAAAGCATTAAGGAATTACTGACAACAGTACAATGTAAACTGACATTGATAAGGCTGCTGATGGTAGTATACTGAGGTTAGGATTGTGATACTATACTTGCGGTAAGCAGCGTGAGAGCAGGATCATCTGATGAGAGAGGTATGCTCGGTTCCTATCACTTGGTGACTTTCGCTAGCACTGGGCTTTACGAGGAGAAGTGAAAGTGCTGCTGGTGAGCGAGCTCAACACAGAGGAGCTCAAGCTGCTGGGTTGTTTGGAGGTGGTTTTTGATGCAATGGCTACTATGTTGAGTGGGCCAGCTGCCTAAGGGCCACGCCAAAGGGCCCTCTGGCGAGGCCCTCAGGCGCGGGCCCGCAAGGCGCGGGCGCGCCGGCTGGCGCTGTCTTTTTCAAGCAGCAGGCGGCTGTCCCGATTGGACCGTTCGCCTGAAGATGGCCGCTGCTGCTGCTGCTGTAGGGTGGCTCGATCCCCCGATGGGGAGAGCTGCTCAGATGGTGGCTGGCGGCTGAATTCTCCTCGCGCCGGCTGGCGCGGTCCTTTTCAAGCAGCAGGCGGCTGTCCCGATTGGACCGTTCGCCTGAAGATGGCCGCTGCTGCTGCTGCTGTAGGGTGGCTCGATCCCCCGATGGGGAGAGCTGCTCAGATGGTGGCTGGCGGCTGAATTCTCCTCGCGCCGGCTGGCGCGGTCCTTTTCAAGCAGCAGGCGGCTGTCCCGATTGGACCGTTCGCCTGAAGATGGCCGCTGCTGCTGCTGCTGTAGGGTGGCTCGATCCCCCGATGGGGAGAGCTGCTCAGATGGTGGCTGGCGGCTGAATTCTCCTCGCGCCGGCTGGCGCGGTCCTTTTCAAGCAGCAGGCGGCTGTCCCGATTGGACCGTTCGCCTGAAGATGGCCGCTGCTGCTGCTGCTGTAGGGTGGCTCGATCCCCCGATGGGGAGAGCTGCTCAGATGGTGGCTGGCGGCTGAATTCTCCTCGCGCCGGCTGGCGCGGTCCTTTTCAAGCAGCAGGCGGCTGTCCCGATTGGACCGTTCGCCTGAAGATGGCCGCTGCTGCTGCTGCTGTAGGGTGGCTCGATCCCCCGATGGGGAGAGCTGCTCAGATGGTGGCTGGCGGCTGCTCAGATGGTGGCTGGCGGCTGCCCAGATGGTGGCTGGCGGGAATGCCCATCAGCACAACTATATTCAGGAATATCCATAACAACAGCTGCAGAAGAGGAAGAAATTGATCATTTCTATGAACAAGTACAAGCTGAAATTGACAGAACATGCAAACAGGATGTCCTGATAATCATGGGTTACTGGAATGTAAAAGTTGACAACAAAGAAGAAGGAAAAGTAGATGGAAAATATGAATTTGGCTACAGAAATGAAGCTGGAGAAAGAGTGATAGAATTCAGCAAGACCAACAATCTATTCATCTCTAACAACTTCTTCCAACAACACAAGCAGTAACTGCACACATAGACTTCACCCAATGGATTGTACAAAAATCAAATTGGCTTTATTTGTGTAAGTCAATGTTGGAAAAACTCAAAATTATCAACAAAGACAAAACCTAGAGCTGACTGTGGTGCAGATCACCAACTGCCAGTATGCAAACTCAAGCTGAAGCTCAAAAAGAGCAAGTCACTTATGAATGTAGCAAAATATGACCTTGACCTTGATAATATATCACCAGAATTTAAAGACTGCTTACAAAATTGATTTGCTGTTTTGGATAAAAATACCAGAGTCACCTGCATAGTTATAGGATGGCATCAAGAAAGTTGCATTGGAAGAAAGTGAGAAGTGTCTACAAAAGGCGAAAAAACAAAACCAGCCAACATGGATGACTGAAGAAACTCTGAAAATTGCCCAGAAGCACAGAGGAGCTCAAGCCAGAGGAGAAAGAGAGGCAATCCCAGAACTCAACAGAGATTTCCAAAATGCAGCAAGATGAGACAAGGAAAAGTACTACAAAGACACATGCAAGGAAATAGAATCAGAAACTATAAGAGGAAGAACATTGGTTTTCCTAAAGCTATGAGAGTTAAAGAGAAAATTCAAGCCTCAAATTGGAATGCTACAAGATGTTCAAAGATCCATGTTGAATGATGCTGAGAAGATCAAGAAAAGGTAGAAATTATATACAGAGTCATTTATACCATAAGGATCAAGTGGACCAACAGCCGTTTCAACCTATACCTTATGACAGGAACCATTGATGACAGAAGAAGTCGAAGCAGCATTGAAAGCATTATTAAAGAATAAAGCACCGGGAATTGAAGACATTCCTATTGAAGTATTGCAGTAATCATATGCAGTTGATGCCATACTTACAAGGCTCTGCCAGGAAATTTGGAAGCCAGCATCATGACCAACTGACTAGAAAAGATTTGTGTTTATACCAATACTGAAGAAAGGTGATCAAAATGACTGTGGAAATTATTGCACAATCACTCTGATCTCATATGCCAGCAAGATTCTATTCAAGATCATCCAACAGACTCTACCACCATACCTGGAACAAGAACTGCCCGAAGTGCAAGCAGGGTTCAGGAATGGGCAAAGAACAAGAGACATCATTAGAGATGTGAGATGGATCTTTGAAAAGACAAAAAAATACCTATATGTGTTTTGTTGACTACAGCAAGACTTTGACTATGTAGACCATGAGAAACTCTGGGCCAAATTAAGAAGCATGGGTATACTAAAACACCTGATACTGTAGTTCTCTTGTGCAACCTTTACATTGATCACAAAGCAACAGTTTGAATGGAAGAAGGAGAAACAGAATGGTTTACAATCAGCAAAGATGTACGACAAGGCTGTATACGTTCCCTCTACCTGTTTAATTTATATGCAGAACAAATCATCAGAGAAGCAGGACTGTAGGAAGACAACTGAGGTATGATGATTGATGGAAAACTCATCAACAACCTTGGCTATACTGATGACCCCATAATACTGGCTGAAAATGAAGACAATCTGAAACATTTGCTTCTCAACATCAAGTAACAGTCTTAAAATGGACGTGCATCTTAATGTAAAAATGACAAAGAAGCTGACAACTGGCAATATCAATAAGTTCATCATTGATGGAGAAAAAATAGTGGACAATTTTAACCTGCTTGGATCAGTAATCAATAAAGAAATGACAAACAGTCATGAAATCTGATGATACATTGCTCTTGGCAGAATGACTATGTCTCTCTCCACTCAAAGATTTGACTTGTCCAAGCCCATGGTATTTTCAATAAAAGTTTATGGATGTGAAAGTTGGACAGTGAAAAAGATAGACAGGAGGAAAATTGATGCCTTTGAATTATGATGCTGGAGAAGAATATTGTATATACAGTACCACGGACTGCCCAAAGAACAAACTAGTCAGTGCTAGAGGAGATCAAGCCTAAGCTTTCTTTAGAAGCTCAGATGATAAGACTTCAACTTTCATATTTTGAATACATCATGCGAAGAGAGGGTTTATTAGAGAAAGACATCATCATGCTTGGCAAGTTTGAAGGTCAATGCAAAAAAGGAAGGACAGCAATGAGATGGTCTGACACAATAACAGCAGCTATAGATGATACCCTATCAACAATGAGTTGCCTGATTGACGACCAAACACAGTTTAGGACAACTATCCAGATGGTCATCATCGACTTAACAAGAACAATATCCCTATGTGTAGTCCTGCTTGCCTGCCTAACTGTTTGTTGGGTATGTAACAGTTTCATGGAAATCTGCACAAAACTGAATGAATTCAGTATATTTTGAGAAACTTATTCTAAGATCCATTTGGACTGTGCACTTCAAACAAAAAGTCCAAAAAAATCCAAATTATGGCCATCTTTTCACAAATAGCTGCAATAAGGAACCATATTTCTTATCATTAAAGTGGATTCATTCCAGGAATGAAAGCATATAAGTATTTTTATGACCAATGATAAGAACAAATAAGTTGTAAAAATGCTTTAAGGCTATGAGCCAACACCACTGGCCTATTGGTTTGGACAAGGTACCCCAGTCTGGAGGCCCAGGGGTTCAATCCCTGCTTAGGAACAACAATCTCAGGCCAGAGGGACTGGGGTTTCTAGTCCTATAGGCACTACTTGTGGCCTTGAACAAGCAACGTAACCCTCCATTGCCTCAGGTACACATGTAGATTGTGAGCCCTTCAGGGACTAGGTGAATGTATCCAGTATCTGCTTGTAGTGTGTGTAAACCGCTCTGATGTCCTTCAGTCTTGGTATATCAAGAAATCACATAAACACTGTTTCTGAGATCCTTTCTTGTTTTTTTTTTAATTAGGCACATTTTGCTTAAGCAATAATGCCTACAGGAGAGGGTCCATCCATTTGTCTCATTGTCAGTTTGTCCATCAGCATACATCTATTTGTTTGTGATGTGCAATAAACGGATCTGCAATCAGCTGATGAGAGTCCCCAGGTCCCACCCGCAAAAAGGGGTTATCAACAAGTACACCTATGACACACATCCACCCAACACACAAACCCATGACAACACACATATACATGATGCAGAAATTTAAGATCCAAAGGGAGGAGTGGTCTAGTGGTTAGGACAAGGTACTTCAGGCCAGAGGGCTGGGGGTTCAAGTCCCACCTGGGGACAGCAATCTCAGGCTGGAGGGACTGGGATTTCTAGTCCTGTAGGCACTCCTTGTGGTCTTGGGCAAGCCACTTAACTCTCCATTGCCCATGTTCCCTGTAAGTATTAGCATATGTGTCTCATATTCCCTTGTGTTAGATGTATCCCCAATTGACTGCTTTGACCAAGTGAAAAGCAGGATATAAATACAGCTAAATAAAATACCCAGCTCCAACACCCTAGTGAAGTGAGGAATGAGAAGGAAAACATGTGTTTGTGTAAACAATTGAAAACATATTTTTAAGGTAACAATCTGATTTTTATTAATTTTAGTAATGTTAGATGTACTGCATGAATGCATGTATATAAACCTTTTATGTATATGTTATTGTACTTTGCCTAGCTGGTTTACTGTTAAGTGGATAATAAATGAAATGAAATGTAATATCTACAGGTTTACAAACTCAGTCATTGCATGTGAGATTAGCATTCTTGTTGCTCTGAGTGGAGGAGTAGCCTAGTGATTAGGACAGCAGACTGAACTGGGAAGACCAATATTCCAATCCCACTGACACTCCGTGTGGCCTTGGGCAAGCCATTTCACCCTCCATTGCCTCAGGTACAAACTTACAGGTCAATGCAGAAAGACTAGAGTGTCCTTCACGTGCAAGTGCCACTATGCCAAATGCAGAAGACATTGATGCGCGTGTAAACAGCAAAGAAAAGGTACGCACACACATCAGTGCCAAGTGTATTTAAATGATATGCAAATGAGTGCATGCATTATAATGGAATGCTAATAAGGTCTATGCACAATGCAGAGAAATTCATAAAGAATTACATAACCAGCAGGAGCGCCTTTATCTTTATGCCTGGTCTGAAGTGACTTAAAAATCTTGTGCATATAGGGAAAGACTGTTTCAGAGTGATGAACAATTACCTTCAATGTGAACGTTTTTTCTGCGTATATCTTTCAGTGTAAAAGCGAAAGTTCGGTGTTTCAGAAGAAATGTCTTTTGCTTCTTGTATGTTCTTTGGACTCACTTATATCATTCTCCATTTACTGCTATGTCTCTCTGTTCTGATTTCATAAAAAAAATGTTTTTGGGAGAAATAGTGTTGATTATTATGGGGTAAATGGCAAAAGAACCTGCACATAATGTGAGCGTTTGACATTTCCGTGAATGAGCAGATGACCACTTGTAACGTGTCTATTGTCCGCGCAGGTGTTGGCTCCCCTCCATTCAACTTTAGGCTGAAGTTGTTTGCACATCTCATTTGCAAACACACTCTTTACTGCATACTGGCACTGAAGTTTCATGCTACAAAACACGTACGCAGCTAATAGCGCACGACTTCAGCGCCGGCTTTCTGCATCGACCTGTTTGTTTAGCATTTTTTATGTACCGCATTTCCGAAGGTCAATACAGTTTACATTAAACAACTTAAATTTATTACATGGCACATAGAACATTACATGGAACAGCGTGACTTAATATTGATCTGGTGTTTTTAAAACAGGTATAGATATAACTTTAACTTATTTACGTGGTTGGTTTTGTCGAAGTAATGAGAGGCGTGCGTGCAATGTCATTATAATTTCGTGTTAGAATGTAAGCTCTCCAAGAACAGGGAAACAACTACATTACTGGCAGGTAACTCACCTTGAACTACTACTGGAAAGTTATGAGCTAAATGCTAATATAAAGATCTATACATAACTTTCTGTTCTAATGCTGTGGCTTTTATGTGAGGATTTTTTTCTTCATTGTTTTTGTAAAAGTAGAATATAAATGTCAAATTATCTTAAATTTAAATTAGCCAGCTAGATTTAGAAGGCTTTTCAGCTGAAACATTGTGAGGCAGATTCCACATAGGCCGCATATGTCCCCCAGGCATGTACAAATCGGGCATGGGTGCGTTTCCATTCATATTCTGCATCCTCAGGCAAATACGGTTGATAATTATCCTGCACTACTCAATGGACAACCAACACATAACTTTAAATTATGCCCATCTTTTCAGCCTTTGCAATACCTCTGCTGAATATTTTCATAACTCACACCTGTTGAATATCTGTATAACTTTAAACAGATAATGTATCTACTTAGTTATCCCTATTATTTCTGCATTGAGACTTCAATGCATACAGTATGCTATCTGGACAACAACTGAATTTCTTCACGCACCGTCTAACTTTTAGCCCTGTCTTTAGTCTGCCTTAATTCCTGTCCCAGTTTAAAATGGATTACTTTGGCTATGTGTGTGTGGGTGGGGGCGATATAATTTTAGAAACTCCCATGTAGATAATATGGTGGTATGATATCTACCTCTTCAGATGCTATGTGGAACATTTCTTCTTGTCTCCTCTATTCCTTTAACTATCACTGTATCTCTTATTCTGTCCTATCTAATTAATGGCGTTCTTTTCTAACTTTTATGTAATATTGTAAACCGCTCTGATGCTTTGGCTTGAGCGGTATATCAAATGTAATAAACATAAACATATAGTTGATACCTATTTCATATAGTCAAGAATACACGTACTTTACTTTATAAAATAGGGCATAAATTGTTGAAAATGTGCATTAAATATAGATGCTACAATATCTATTGTTGTTTTTTTTTTAAAACACCTATGCAGTCAGCACCCACTGGGGCTGGTGTGATCTCTGCCACTTCCTCTAGTATTTTATAAAGCCGGCATCTACGCTTCTTTATAATAGTATCTAAGAGGGTGCCTTCTTTCATGATTAAGTTGGCTCCTCCTTATAAAATGACTGCCGACATGCTTAGGAATTCCAGTGAATAAATGAAAACAGGCTAATTTTAGAGGTGCGCTGTGCGTACGTATAGACTGGAACCATTTAGATTAGCATTGCGTTTTTCTACTTGACCCTTTCTTTCTCTTGTACCTCCCCTTATCTTCTTTTCCTCTACCGCTCTTGTGTGAGATCCATCTCAAGTGTGAAGTCTCTGAAGGAACCTATATCTCAGCATTCCATCTCTATTTAATTTCCATATATATTGCCAGCACACTATCTTTATTTCAACTTATCCCATCACTGTTTTAACAAGATTCTAAGCAAAGAATTCCGTTTTCTCAAGAACCAAAACGGCTCATAGCACTCTGCACATCTTTGGTTTAAGTAAAAAAAATATCGTTTTCTTTAGAAGCCAATTAATGCAAACCACTTCAAAAGCATCAGAACGTGAATTCTACCAGCAAACTGATCACCAAAAAACTGGAAGAAATACTTCTGTTTCTGAAATTAAAATGTAGCAGTGTATGCACCGTGTCAGGATTGAGCTCCCTAAATTTCTACAGTCATGCGGATGCTTTTTGTACTAGAACTGCAGTTTCTAGGGATGTATGCAGGCAAAAAAATAAAAATAAAATCAGGTTAGTTTTGGTTTATTTCCAAATTCTGGGGTGGTTCTCTTTCCAGTTAGTTTCACACATTTATTTTCATAGTGATTTTTTAATGCAAGCTATTACGTTTCCTTTAAGCAAAAATATCTTCTGTATTTATGCAAAGAACTAAAGGGCATGTTCACTGAAGTGCACTAGGGTTTTGCAGGTAGCGTGAGTTTAGAGTAAAAATAAACATGTAGTACATTTAACAGTAAACACTATCTGTTAGTGGTGTGTCCATCATGGCCCTGGCAGATACCTTAGTGATTTTGACATTAACACTGAGGTGGCATTAAGTACACCAGTGCTAACCACAATATTGACGGTCAATGCATGCTGTCAACTGCTATGCTAACTGTGCTGTGCAGACACGCCCATGCTCCTCCCCTATCCAGGGCATTTCTCTTCCTATCACACGCTAAGCAGAATAAACCCTGTGCTGTCTGTTTAGTGTGTATGCTGTTTGCCTGGTCCATTATCATACGCTCAAATGCATGAGAACAGCTAGCACAGCTTAGTATAGATGCTCCTTAGTGAGATACCATGGTGCATGTCCCTTTTCCTCCATTTGCAAGATCAGCTATGTTTGTCTGGGCAGTATGGATGAAACGGTCATGTTAACTGTGCCTCAGAAGAGCAGCAGGGAACATGTGAGTGGGTGTCTGGGTGAGTGAGCACAGTGTGGGTAGTGACGATGGTGTATAGTAGGTGCACGTGTGTGTGTAACCCAATGGTATGATGTGTATATCTATCTCCAAGGGAACATTTTGGCTGTGGAGATGTGGGGATGGGATGTCAGAGGATAGGGACTATGAGTGTGCATTTGTACTGTGTGTGGGGGATGCTGTGCATGTGTGGGTTTCAGGGACTGTGTAGGCAGTGTGTGCCAGAAACTGTCTTTGTGTGTAATGGGTGTGTGTTTGTTTGGTAGGGGATTGTGTGTGTGTGTGTGTGTGTGTGTGTGTGTGTGCGTGTGTGTGTGTGTGTGTGTGTGTGTGTGTGGACTTGTCATGTGTATGTTGGTAAGGGGCTATATTTGAGATGGGGGCAGAGGTAGAGGAAGTGTTCAGTGTGTGCATATGTTTGTATGGCTCTTGGCATATAGGCTTCTCTCTCTCCTCTCTTGCACTTACGCTTTCTTTCTGCACAAACTCCCTGACCCTCTTACCTTTTTGCACTATTCTTCTTCTCTGTCCTTTGGCATTCTCCCTTTCCTACTTCCCCTGTCACTCTGTCTCCTTTCTTTGTCACTCACTTGTACTCCTTTGCTCTCTCTTTTACTCTCTCCCTACATTCCCTTCCCCACTTGCACTTTCCCATTTCTTCCCTTCACTTTTCAGCTTGCCTACACTTCCCCCTTCCCTCTAACCTCACCCTGCACTTAGGTTCAACCCCTCACCCTGCCTTTTTCCTTTTTTTTCCATCCCTTCTCTTGATCTCCACACTTCATCTCCCAAAGCCCTCATTGTCCCTTATGATCCACCACCTCAACCCCCCCCCCCCTTTTCATTTTGCTGTTCTCTAACCTACTCCTTCCCCAATGTTCCAGTCCTTCACCCTCCCTTCTCCCATTAGGAGTAGCCTAATGGTTAGAGCAATGGCTAGAACCAGAAAACTGGGGATCACAGTCCTTTTTGGGTCAGTCACAAACTTAGATCAAGCCCTTCAGGGACAGAAATCGCCTAATGAATCCGAATGCAAGTCACCTTGAATTCTGAGGAAAGATATGAGCTAAATGCATTTCCCATTCTCTTCCTCTCTAACCCATCCCTTCCCACAACCATGCCCCTTCACTGAACCTTGGCCAGTCTTTGATGGTGGGATGTGGGGAATCCCACTGGCTCTTTCATTTCTTGGCTGCTGCCACTGTTCTCTCCTTCTCTTCACTGGTGGGACCTAGGGACTCCTGCCAGCAATGTGATTTCCACGCTGCCGCTGCTGCTTCGTCCCCTCTTCACCAGCGGGCCTTTCAGATTCCCGCCAGCTCTTCATAGAGTGAAGCCATATGCATTTGTTTGTTTGCGCATGCACAACCAGATATGTATAGATAGGCAAGCAAGCAGACAGATGGGCCCTCCCCAATAGGCAGTACAACAACCCACATAAAAAAGGTTTCTTCTATGAATATCTTAACACTCTGAAAGATTGCCTTATTCCAATCCATGTAAGCAGGTGGAAAATAAATAGATAAATTCATTAATTAGTTACCTGTGTCTCATACTGGCTACTGAGAGAAGTATGGGGCGCATGGTTTTGAAGCTGGCAGTATAGAGGGCAAGGCCCATGCTGTGGGATGTGTGATGGCCAAAATGTCCCCAAGCCCTTAGGAAAGGGAAAAGAGCACACTTTTACCTTAAGGGAGAGAAGCAGCAGGCGGGGATGTGAAACACAAAATGTTTTGAAACAGGAAAAAACTCACCTAGTGAATAGCTGCAGGCCACGCCCCAGCTTAGGAACAAGCTGTAGGGGTAATGAAGACCAGCTGGGGAAGCAGCACGTGATCACTCCTCAGACACGTGCAAAGGGAGTTCCCAGGGGATTACAAAAGGAAAGTAACAGAGAACAGTCAAAGTTAGAGCAGATGGGGTTGCAGCACTTGGAACACAGACACAGAGTGGAGAGAGCTGAGTCAGGCAGTTCAGACAGTAGTGAAGAAAGTCTGAAGAGCAGCCTGCTTCCTGAGGCATATTCTGATGCCTATGCCAATGCTGAGGTAGAGAAGCAGCATTACAGGAAGAAGGGAGTTCCCAGGGGAGGAGCTACTGGAGACTCAGAATGGAGCAGGAAGCCTAATGTGCTGGAGGGAGGAAAAAGCTCTCTGGTGTTTGAAGAGAGAGGTATTTCCCAGGACAGCCCAGCCTTAGAGGAAACTGCTAGAGTATTCAAAGGAACAAGCCACAAAGCAGGGAGGTTTGCTTTGGAACCTGGAGGCAGGAGATTTCCTTTGGGGAGAGATTTGAATGAGGACAGTTTTACTACAAGCCAAAGGCTTGGTAAAAGCCCAACTGATAACAGGAGAACCGTGAGTAACCCTTTGTCTAACAGACAGTTAAACAAGCTGAAAGCATTAAGCCATTCATGGAGAGAGGAAGAATTGCCAGTATGTGCTAAGCAGCCTAGAGACAGAAAAACCTCTAGGTGGAAGGAAATTCTTAAGCTTTTAGAAAGCGTAGAGCCAGGTATTACCAGGAGGAGTTTTAATCTTGATGTACCAGAGCCAGACACTGAAGATATGGAAATAGGAAGTTATCCTTCTGACAGTGAAAGTGAATGCCCGATGGAATGTGCTATATGTTACAAGACAAGCGTTTGAGCCTTGGAAAGGGAAAAGCTCAAACAGCTGCCTTGGAGAGTTAAAAGGTGTAAACAGGCTGGACTGTGTTTTAAAAGCCTTGTTACCTTTTACAAATGTTCCTGGAATAAAACCAGAAAGTGCTTGCATGTGAAGAAGTTTTAGCAAGGCAAACTAGCCCTGGTGTTAAAGAGGCTAGGAGAAGTAATGAAGCTTTTGTTCATGAAGTCTGGAAGCATTTGAAGCTAATTGTATCAGGAGAAGAAAATCCTTTTACTTTCTTGTTTTGCATTGAGCTCTATACAAGCTCTATTTTGGAGAAGCAGTGAAAATCAATAAATTTCCTGTGTTAGCCTTACAGCCTCTCGGACTTTCATTTGTTTACATGAAAACCCACAACTACACAATAAAGAGGTGACGCGCCCTATTAGGCGACCGCCTAGGGTGGCCATTAGGGGGCGAGGACATCACAGATGCAACACTGACATGTGCAGCGGGGTTCAAATATGCCAAAGGATTAGGGCGGGCCATGGAAGAGACACAGGGCTGTTCATGGTATTTGGGCTGCATGAATGAAGAAAGGAGTCAGGAAGGCAGATGTTGAAAAGGAGCGCTAAGCCGTGAATATGTGAGTGGCCCAGCTGCAGCCACAGCATTGGAGTTGCGGTTCACAGTTACGGCAAGTCATGGCTTGAGGAGGCTTGCAGAGGGTCCTGTAAACAGGGCAGGCCCCAGAGTTGGTTCAAGGTGTTTTGGCCCACTAGACAAACCTTAAGCTTTACATTCCCCTGGCTGTCAAAAATCTATTGTTTAGCTTTGAATGCCCTGCTCTTTGCCCTCACCCCAGAAATTGCCACCCTAAGTGGCCACCTAATTTGCCAAATGGTAGGGCGAGCCCTGCCTATAAACCGTGTGTCCAAATTCTACTATCCTTTTAATTTAACCTTATTTTATTCCCCACATATATACTGTTCCAACTATCAAGGGAATAAATCATTGAACTACGAGAAGATGTTTTTATCTTCATGGTGTTAGTTACGACAAAAAATAGGTAAAAGAAGGATAGATTTATTTCCCTTGATAGTTGGAACAGTATAAACTGTGTGTTGCAGAGGCTGTGAAAATGTAAAAGGACTGCATGGTTTGAAATTAGAAAAAGTCTATGACAGAGAGCTGGAGGGGTGGGCCGAGCAAAGCAGTTGTAGGTGGGCTCCTCCAGTGGCACCGAGCTGCTTTTAAATTTAAAGGGACCACGGCCCTAATATAAGTAACCTATAAATGACTAGGAGTGACCCAGTAAAAAAAAAAAATGTTTCCCTGATGTGAGGGGGAAGTAGAGAAGCAGGCGCAGCAATAGAGAGGACCGGGGAGTGTCACAGGGGATGGGAGCCAAGGCAGCCAAATATTTTAGAGCGACAAAGCCCCGCTAGGGGAATATACAGGAAGGCATGATAAAAATACTTGAAATAATAGCTGCCTAGAGTGAGAGGAGGACAGTAGCAATGGTCATAGAGGGCAAAGAACTGTTGGGACATTGAAAATCTGCTTTAAGAGAGAAAAACTATAGCCACAAAACTGCAGGGTTTAGATTGTCTAGGGGTCACTGAGGTCCTGAGATGGTGGATGAGGTTATCTTGGGGAATAATTTAATAACTGGGAAACATTTTCATTACAAATTTGATTTTTTACGTAAGATTTACCATATTGGGTCAGACCAATATTTCAAATCCAATATCCTGTCTCCAGCAGTGGCCAGTCTTGGCATATTCCCAAAGGGTAGACAGATTCCATCCTGTTTTTCCCAGGGATAAGCAATGGATTTCTTGTAGTCCACTTTAATAAGGATTTATGGACTTTTCCTTCAAGAACTTGTTCATACCTTTTTTAAACTTAGCTACACTAACGGCTTTTGCTATATCCTCCGGTAACAAATTCCAGAGTTTAATTATGCATTAATTGATTTTTTATCTAATAAGTCTTAAATGTACTAGTTTGTAGCTTTAGTTTGTGACCTTTAGGGGTATGTTTACTAAATCGCGTTATTGCAGTTCGCGTTAGGATCCGCGTTAATAAGACAAACCCCCAAATAAGGAGATGGGCGGGACAGCGGAACACCTAACGCGCGTAACTAAAGTAACGAGCGTTACAGGGCGCGTTAGCGGCATCACCGCGCGTTAAGCATAAGAAGCCACTCAGACATACACAATCAATACAGAGCTGTAGCACAATGGTTACTGCAGTGACCGCTAATACGGACAGCATGGGTTCAAGTCCGCAGGGTGCCAGTTGCAGAAGGCTGGCTGATGTAGCATCCTGTACATGATACAGTGAGGGAGGGGGCATTTAGTTGTTTTGTTTTGGAGGGGTGCAAGCAAACACACCCACACATTAGATAGCGAGTGAGGGGGCATGTCTATGTTCCCCTCCCTTTTGGGGTGCAAGTAAACACACCCACACATTATATAGTGAGTGTGGGGGCATGTATATGTCCTGTATGTGTTGTAGGGTTGCTAGCATACATACCTGACCCAAACAGAGCTGTAGTACAATGGTTAGTGTACTGACCACTATTACAGACAGCATGGGTTCGAGTCCCCAGTGTGCTGTGAGAGGGCATGTTTTCCTTTACGTCTAGTACTCCATACAGAAACAGACCCTCGCAGTGTGTGTAACAATGTACGTTGGGGCGTACAATCGTGCATGGGTATGTGTGTTTTTACCTGTGTGGGTATCATATATGACAGACTCGGTAGGGTGTCCTGCACCTATGCACAATGCTAACAGATGTATGTGGGATGGCCTATAGGTTATCAAAGCCTGTGAGCAGGTGCTGGATTCCCCCAGGGTTGGGTTGCGCCAGTCACACCCATGATGCACTGCACATGCAAATCAGCTGTCCACAGATAAACACAAGATGGGGAATGCACACCCACAGCACCTCGGCCTGGTAGGGGGGAAGCGACCATGTGCACCCCCACAGCACCTCAGCCTGTTAGGGGGTACTGACCGTGTGTTGTACTGGCACAGGGTAGCCACACACCGTCACAGCGTGCGGGTACTGTGCTCACCCTGAGGGTGCAGTGAGGCACCAAGCACCAGGTCCACAGCAACGTCCAAAGCTGAAAGAGGCCATGGTGCAGGTCCACAGCAGTGTTATAGTGTGAGACAGGTAGTTTCTGCAGTAACACCTTGGACATCTCTGTCTGTATCAGTCAGGTGTAGCCCCCATGAGGGCCCATGCACCACCAGCACCACCCCCTCCCCCAGGGCAGCAAACAGGGTCTCCCATCAAAAGATACAACATCTACCTCCCTGCAAGGTGGACATAGAGGGGGAACATAGAGGGGGAACATCAACCCCAGTCCTGCTGAGGGACACACACCCCACAGAGCAGTCCTGGCTCACTCAACACTTTTTCCGTCTTAACCCTTCTAAGTCCACTGCTATGTGGGTTTCACTTTCTGGGTCATGTCCGTCGGTCACACCTATGATTGATTCTATTCCTGTCCCTTTGGTGTCCTCTTTTCGGTATCTCGGGGTGATTCTTGATTCTTCTCTCTCTTTTCATGATCATATTTCTTCCCTTACAAGACGCTCCTTTGCCATTCTCCGTCGCCTCCGGGCTGTTCGTTCTATTCTTCCCCTTGGGTCCCTGGTCACTCTCGCCCTTGCACTTATTATTAGTCGTCTCGACTATTGTAACATTTTTCTGGCCAATCTCCCCAAGTACCAACTTCATCGTTTACAGCTCATCCAAAACACTGCCGCCCGTATTGTAACCTTTGCCCGCCGTTTTGACCACATCACTCCCATTTTCATTCGTCTTCACTGGTTGCCCCTCCGTGTTAGGTTTCATTACAAATTTCTGATTCTTGTTCACCGTGCACTCTATACTAATAACCCTTTATATCTGGCTGATTTAATCTCCCTTCACACACCCTACCGCCAGCTCCGCTCCCTGCACGCTAACCGTTTGGTCTTACCGTCTCCATCTCATGCCCACCTTGAAAAAACCCGTCAGGCTGCTTTCTTCTTCCTTGGACCTTGGTTATGGAATGCCTTACCTTCATCCCTCCGCTTAGAATCCTCCTACTCACAGTTTAAATCCTCTCTCAAAACTCATTTGTTTCACAAAGTATTTGATCTCCCTCCCTGATTTTTCCCTATGATTTTCCCTCCCTGATACCGTCCCTGGTTAAGTGTCTTGTCTTAAGCCTAGTTGGTCTTGTCCCCCTCTGTCTGTCTTTGTTAAGTGATGCTGTCTGTATTCTTTGTTTTTATATTCTTTGTTTTTATATTTTTGTGTTAATTATTAGGTTAGTGTTTGAATATTGTTAATTGACGGCTATTATTACCTTTTATTGTTTGATTTTATTGTTTTTTAATCTTTGTTACTTGGTTACTGTTTGTTGTTTTAACTTGTGCTCTTGTTAATTGTTATTTATTATTATTGTTTTGCACAATCTTTCCTTGTACTATTCTTTTCTTTCTTTCCTATGATTTTTGGCATTCCTTTTCCGTAGTTTGCAGTGCTGCCTCTTATTTTATTTGTACACCGCTTTAATGTTTTTAACGTAAGCGGTCTATCAAGTATGGAATAAAGTTAAAGTTAAAGTTAATGCAGCTCTGTACACATCCAGAACACAATAGCAGACAGACATTAGGCCTAGATATGGCATGCTGCACCCCACCACTATCTGATATTCCCCTGGTGCAAGCCATCAGCCACTGCACTCTGCAAGCCACTCCATCACAACACATACCAGCTGCAAATAGTCTGCTAGTGCCCAGTGGAGATGCCTGCACCCAGAACTGGGATGTCAGCATACACAGTTAAATCAGTGACAGGACCCCAAAAGGCAACCCATATATATCACATGAGAGAAATACTAGATAGCACTATGGGGGTGCCTAGCCATGCTGTGGTCACTGCACAGTCAGGGTGAGAGTGATCTCTCAGCAGCACATACTGAGGTCACCCTGTTTGTGTAGGTGGTGGCCGGCCACTACAATGTGCCTGTCACTGCCCTATGCCCTGTGCAGATGCGCCCTGGCCAGGCCACCCTGTCCGGCCTCTACCCATGGTACCTTGCTCCTCATTATGCACATTGGCAGCCCAATACTGGCATCATTGCTGGCAGTGTGGCCTGTGGAAGGTGTTTGCAGCCACCACACACTGGATAGACAGACAACCACCCCCACACCGATGTCAGCATTGTGCTACTATAGAGGTGGTCAGCAGCCATACACACCACACCAGTCCTGGGCATAGTACAGGCATGGATATGGTACACAAGACTGTTGGGGGGTCACTCCCCAGGGTGGTGAACACTGTCAGAGACCAGACCTGCAGCACACACCGCAGACATCAGCATGATTGTTATGGTGGAGCTCAATGAGCAAAATGTGCTTAACAGAGGAATTGATATCTGCCAGTTCTCATAGCAAACGTTTGATAGCTGTGTACCATATACCCAGGTGTAGGGTGGCATTGCTAAGGTATGCAACTGCTAGTATTGGGAGATACAGGCAGGACCCAATTTCTTGCCTCTCCAGGTGGCATTGGCCAATGGGGCCTGTGGGTGGGTGTGTGGCCCTGTTGGCTGCTGCTTTACGGCAGAGTTCCCCAACTCCAGTCCTGGTGTTCCAAACACTGTTCGGGTTTTCATGCTGTCCCTCATAAATATGCATGAGCTACATCTGCATAACATGGGGGTGGTGCATAGCTATGCAGCACAGGCATCTTTATTGGAGGCAGCATGAAACCGGAATGTTGTGGGGCCCTCCAGGACTACATTTGCGAAACTCTGCTTTACGGTAATGTGCCTGTTTCTGGTGTGGTAAAATATAGGCCATGTGTATGTTCTCTGCAATAAAGGTGTGTCTTTACTATCAATGTTTAGTGGTGGGTAAGGCTATGGGGATGGGGTTGGCAGGAGCCCCAGCTGGGATTTGAACCTGTGACCCTCTGGTCTTACAGGCACTGGCTGTGTCTGTTGCACCACACTGTAGCCACAGAGACAGTGCAGTCCCTGGAGTTAGTTAAACCGGCCTGACGAGTCAGAAACCCTGCTCTGCAACAGGTTTATTGTGACCTCATTTACCTTGTATGCAGACAACGGTGCACATAAACCTCAGAGAATACCTCACAAAAGGGGCACACACCCATAACCAAGCTGGGCAACAATGCTATCATTGGGAAACATTACACAACACTCCCAGGACAATCCATTACAATGAAATGATATTTAAAAGAGTCTGTGAAGCGTAGACCCTTCCACACATCATTTCTTTTTTATTTGGTGCTTTCCAGGCAGTGTTGTTCCTTGTTGCCCATTGCTATCACTGTTGCCCAGCTGTATTATGCTTTTTAAAATGTTTCCTGTGGTCATTTTTAACGTTTTATGTGCTATTTTGTTCAGTGCACATGTATCACACTGCTCACGTTTTGTGTGTTTCCCCGGTTTTTCTGTACATTGCTGACGGAAATGGTTTCTCTTCCCTTTAAATGCCTTTAACGGCAGGTTTTCATTCGCGTTGGAATTGAGCTCAGAATTACAGCGCGTTAGTGAGGGGGAGCCTCTCCACGCCCCCTCTCCGCCCATTGACCCCTTCTCTCCGCCCACTCTCCACTTTCTGCGCTGTTTTAACGCGCCGCGGGGCTTTACGATCGTTAAGCGCAGTTACCGCGCATAGTACGACGTTACCGGTCGTTGGCGCGTGTTTACGCGCGTTACACTGCACTTACGGTCGTTAACGTCATACTACGCGCGTTATTCACGTTTAGTAAACATACCCCTTAATCTGTGTACTTTTTGAAGGTGTAAGCAACTAATTCACATTTACTTGTTCTAATTCACTCATTATTTTAAAGACCTCTATCGTATCTCCTCTCCGAGCTGAAGAGTCCCAACAGTTTAAGCCTTTGTTCATAGAGGTATCCTTCCATACCCTTTATCATTTCAGTCGCCCTCCTCTGTACCTTTTCCAATTCCTTTATATCTTTTTTTAGATGCAGCATTAAGAACTGCATGCAATACTCAAGGTGCGGTTGCACCACAGAACAATGTAGAGGTATTATGATATCCTTTGCTTTGTTCTCCATTCCTTTCCTTATAATTCCTAGCAATCTATTAGCTTTCTTGGCTGTCCTGTACACTAAGCATAGGATTTGAATGTATTATCCACAATGATACCTAGATCCTTTTCCTGGGTAGGGACTCCTAATGTAGAACCTTATATTGTGTACCTTTAGTTTAGGTTATTCTTCCCTAAGTACATAGCTTTACACTTGTCTACCTTAAATTTCAATTGCCATTTGGATGCCCACTCTCCCAGTTTCTCAAGGTCATCTTACAATTTTTCACAATGCTCTTGTGATTTGACAACTTTGAATAATTTTGTATTGTCTGCAAATCTGATCCTCTCGCTCATTGTCCCCATTTCAACTTAATCTAAACATGATCACCTTTCGGAGCCTAATATACCATCAAGTACCATAAGTTAAATTAAACGCTCCACTCTTCACCTATTTGAGGTTTATTTGATTGGCAACCAGGTCTCAGACTAATAAGGAGCTTATTTCCAGGTTTTAGATAAAATCTTAAACCCAATGCTCACCTTTGCATCAATGACCTGTTTCGTTGCCTGTTTTTCAGCGTGTTCTCAGATTGTTCCCATGACTTTTACTGCATTAGCAGTATTCAGCCTGTACCAGATTTGCCCACTGCTGACGTACGTCAAATTTAATAAAGTGGTTCATTAGTACTTATCTGGTCCGGCTGTCTTTCCCCTTTTCAACTTATGCATAAATATGTTAAAAAGCAGTGGGCCCAGCACAGATGGTTTATGGTTAGGCACTTGATATATCGCCCTTTACCCTGGTTATCAGAGGGTTTACAAACTTATGCTAACAGGCACTTTTTATTGCTTGTTTACAGGAGAGCGGAGTACGGTTTCAGAACGGGTCACTTCTGGTACTTTTGACTGATAGTCTAAGACGCTGTTGCATGAATTGATAGATTGATATTGAGAATTCATTAAGAATCCTGAAAATCCTGCTTCGATGCTATCACTGACTGGCTCCACTCGCAGAACCTCAGAATAAATTTCAAGAAAACTGAGGCACTGTTCATTACCAGGAACCAAGACTTCTCTCCTCCAGCAGCACTAAAAGAAAGAGGTGCCGAGCTCCAAAGCAAGCCCACAATCCGCTACCTAGGGGTCACACTTGACCAACAGTTGGATATGAAAGCCCACAAACAATACGGTTAAAGCAATATACCACAAATTATGGACAATACGACACCTACGACCTCTACTGGAACCAGACGACTTCAGGATAATCTACCAGGCACTGGTAATCCCCCACTTCGACTATGCCAATGCCATCCTACAGGGCCTACCTAAAAATACACTGAACCCACTACAGCTGGCAATGAACACAGCCACCAGAATATTACATGGAGCTGCCAGGAGGGACCACAATCCTGAAGCATCTCCCCTGGCTGCCAGCCCATTGCAGACTCACCTTCAAAACCCTACTGCTGACCTTCAAAGCCATCAATAGCATCACCTCCTCCTCCATCACAGGCCTCATTCTCCCCACTTCCCCAAACAGAGCTAGAAGGTCAGTCACAGCCAACTCACTAAGTATCCCTAGCAAGATCACGAAGTGTTCCCAAGCAACAAGAAACAGAGCCTTCGTGTACTATGCGCCCACCTATTAGAATGCCCTCCCACCTGGACTCCGAGCCATTACGGACCTTACCCATTTCAGAAAGGCGCTGAAACACCATCTCTTCCTCCAGCACTACTCCCATAATGAGGACATACAACAGCCAACTACCCCCAACCATCAAAGCAGCTGCCCTAAAACACCTACAACGCACAGCCCCAGCTTGGCAGAGTAGCACCACCAGACTCCTGGTCAGGCACATGTATATAGTCACCTAACCTTGTAAATAGTAGCTAGGCAACACGGTCGCTACTGCACTGCCATCGACCCTACTGCCTAGCCTGTATTATAGCTACCTAAACGAGTAGCCAAGCTACAGCGTAACATGAACATAGTTACCCCAGTTAGTCCAAGTTGCAAAACCCTGTTTTTTGTAAATCCAGTATGGGAGCCACCTGTACTGTACAAACCTGCTGTTAATTGCAAACCGAGCTGACTTTAAAAAGCGCAGTATAGAAAAGACGTAAAATAAAATAAATAAAAAGTACTTATCTGGATTGAATCCTATTAGTAAGTGTTGAATTGGTGTGATTGGGTTTAAAGTCTTTACATGTAGTTAAATAAAAGGTAGGGGAGGTTGGAGACCAGTGATGTGAGCTTCTGCTAGTCCCTATGGTGATTATTTCGCCAAGTGTAGGGCATATAGTCATCCTGAGGTCTTCTTTACCCCTTAACGGACTGTTAGTTGCTAACCACTGTTTGGAGTTGATTTATATATATTATTTTATTAAAAGGTGTTTTTGAGTGAATATACTTTTGCTAAGAGATTGTGTTGGTTGGATTAATTAGACTCAATCTGTTTTTTGTGTGTTTAAAGCAGAGCTACTCAATTCCAGTCCTGGAGGTCCACAACCCTGCAGGTTTTTGGGATAGCCCTAATGAATATGCATGAGATATATATGCATTAGAGATATCCTGCCAACTTGACTGGTTTGTGACCCTCCAGGGCTGGATTTGGAGACCCCTGCCTTACACCTCTGTCATTTAAGATTATGAGTGGGCAAGGTACAGATGTCCTAGACATCAAAAGGGTAGAAAGAATGTGTCACATTCCTCCTCGATTCTCACCACCACCAAAAGGTTGTCTAATAGAAAATATTTTGGTGGTGGCGAGAAGCGCGGAGGAATGTAACAAATTCTATCTAACCTTATTGATGTCTTGGACATCTGCACCTTGCCCATTCACAATGTTAAATAACAGAGGTGTAAGGCAGGGGTCTCCAAATCCAGCCCTGGAGGGCCACAAACCAGTCAGGTTGGCAGGATATCTGTAATGCATATATATCTCATGCATATTCATTAGGGCTATCCCAAAAACCTGCAGGGTTGCAGACCTCCAGGACTGGAATTGAGTAGCTCTGGTTTAAAGAGAGAAGCAAGCCAATAGAAGAGCGGAGTTCATGAGGAGGGGAGAAGGAAGAGAGGAGAGAGGAAAGGTAATGAGGAGCAGAAGAATGAATGCATTTTAGGTCAAAAGAAGAAGTTTGAATTGGATGCGGAAACGGAAGGGAAGGCAGTGAAGTGATTTGAGCACAGGGGTTATATGAGTATATTGAGACTGCCGACAGATTAGTCACACAGCAGAGTTTCAAACAGATTAAAGGGGGAAATAGGGTTGCCAACTTTTTCACCGAGAAAAACCCGACACCTGTGGCTCGCCATGCTCCACCCATTCTCCGCCCCTAGTCCCACCCCTGCCCCGCCCCCAGCCCCACCCACAAAAATTACCGAGGATACGTGTAGGCTAACTTCCTTGGTCAGATAATAATTAAACTGGGAACCCCAAAATCCAAACATGAAATGTACAACACTGGAGAAATAAAACTATAAAGTAATTTCCTCTTGCACTAAACAAAAACGCAAAGATGTTAGCAATACACACTTCCCAGACCAGACATATTCCAGTTAATAAATTCAAAATAAAAAGTATTTTTCTACCTTCTGTTTGGGCGTTTTATTTTTCAGTTGCAATTGCTCCAGTCACTTTCTTCTGGTTTCTTCGTGTCTTCTGCGAGCTATCCATTTGTCCTTTCTTCTCTTTCAGATGTTTTCCGTTCTCTCTATTTCTGCTTTAACATACTGATTGTTTCCCTTTTGCTCTTTCCCCCAATTCTTTCCTTATTCCTTTATCATCCATTTAAATTTCACCCTTCCATTCTCAAGCCCCTCTTACTCTCCCAATACCGGCCCATCATAGACTTTTCTTCCACACAAAATATTTTTCCCCTCTCCATTCTCATTCCCCATCCATTCTAGTCCTCCCCCCAAATCAATTCCCTTATAGTTCTAGACCAACCCAGCATCCACTCCCTTCTAGTCCCATTCTCCCATGCCCCACATCAGCCCATTTCCAGTCCTATTCCAGCTCTTCATCAGCCCATTTCCAGTGCTAGCCCTCACATCACAGGCCATTTCCAGTCCTAGCTCCCCCCCCCCAATCACAGCCCATTTCCAGTCCAAGTCCCCCATCACAGCCTATTTCCAGTCCTAGGCCCCCCCCACCATCACATCCCATTTGCAGTCCGAGTCCCCCCGCACCATCACAGCCCATTTGCAGTCCGAGTCCCCCCGCACCATCACAGCCCATTTGCAGTCCAAGTCCCCCCGCACCATCACAGCCCATTTGCAGTCCTAGCCCCCCTAATCACAGCCTATTTCCAGTCCAAGATCCCCCTTCCTCCACCATAGCCCATTTCCAGTCCAAGGTCCCCCCCCCCATAGCCCTTTCCCAGTCCAGGTCCCCTCCACCCCCATCACAACCCATTTCCAGTCCATGTCCCCCCCCCATAACCCTTTTACAGTCCAGGTCCCCCCCCATCCCTGCCTATTTCCAGTCCAAGTTTCCCCCCCCCCATAGCCCTTTTCTGGTCCAGGTCCCCTCCACCCCCATCACTACCCATTTCCAGTACATGTCCCCCCCATAACCCTTTTACAGTCCAGGTCCCCCCCCCATCACAGCCTATTTCCAGTCCAAGTCCCCCCCCTTAGCCCTTTTACAGTCCAAGTCCCCCCCCTCTTAGCCCTTTTCCAGTCCAAGTCCCCCCCTTAGCCCTTTTCCAGTCCAAGTCCCCCCCTTTAGCCCTTTTCCAGTCCAGGTCCCCCGCTTAGCCCTTTTCCAGTCCAAGTCCCCCCCCCTTAGCCCTTTTCCAGTCCAAGTCCCCCCCCCTTAGCCCTTTTCTAGTCCAGGTCCCCTCCACCCCCATCACAACCCATTTCCAGTCCATGTCCCCCCCCCATAACCCTTTTACAGTCCAGGTCCCCCCCCCATCACAGCCTATTTCCAGTCCAAGTTCCCCCCCCCCCATAGCCCTTTTCTGGTCGTGGTCCCCTCCACCCCCATCACCACCCATTTCCAGTCCATGTCCCCCCCCATAACCCTTTTACCGTCCAGGTCCCCCCCCCCATCACAGCCTATTTCCAGTTCAAGTCCCCCCCCTTAGCCCTTTTCCCGTCCCAGTCCCCCCCTTTAGCCCTTTTCCAGTCCAAGTCCCCCCCTTAGCCCTTTTCCAGTCCAAGTCCCCCCCTTTAGCCCTTTTCCAGTCCAAGTCCCCCGCTTAGCCCTTTTCCATTCCTAGTCCCCCCCCTTTGACTTTTTCCAGTCCAAGTCCCCCCCCCCTTAGCCCTTTTCTAGTCCAGGTCCCCCCATCACAGCCAATGCAGTCCTTGCCCCCCCCCACCCCCCCGACCAGCATCGCGGCTGTCTGAGGCTTCAGAGGGAGCCGGGGAAGCCCGTGCGAGGCCCCGGCTCCTTCTGAACAGCCACCAGCGTGAAGAGCCTTTTCCTTCACGCTGGCGTCTGTTCCTGTGAAGCCGCGAATGCTGGGAAAGGTTAAAGGGCAACCTTTAACCTTTCCCAGCATTCGCGGCTTCACAGGAACAGCCGCCAGCGTGAAGGTAAAGGCTCTTCACGCTGGTGGCTGTTCAGAGGGAGCCGGGGCCTCGCGCGGGCTTCCCCGGCTCCCTCTGAAGCGGAGAAAAGCCGGTTTTTTTTGCTCAGGCCGCTCCCGATCTTGCGGCCAGAGCAAAAAAAACGGCTTTTAAAGGGCCGGTTTTGCCTCTGCGCCGGCAGCCGGCCTGGCCGTGGAAAAACCGGCCAGGCCGGCTGAAAACCGGCCAGTTGGCAACCCTAGGGGGAAAGCTGATTCAGAGGAGGACCCTTTCTGGCTGGTTGCAATAGTTGAAACAGGAAGTAGTTACTGTAGAGAGTGGACAAGTATTTTAGTAGTGTGTTCAGAAAGGAAGGGGTTCATTTTGTTAATGTTATAGAAAGCTAAAACTTGTTGTTTCTTTATCTGTTAGATATGTGAGGAAAAGGAGAGGGAGGAGTCAAAGATGACACCAAGGTTACGGGCTGAGGAAACAGGAAATAGAAGAGTGTAATCTACAGAGATAGAGAAAGGAGGAAGGGTGAGGAAGGTTTAGGGGGAAAAAATAAGAAGTTTGGTTTTGCCCATGTTTAATTTCGAATGGCGGTGTCAGACAGATAGGCAGAGTTGCGGGCCCTGAGTATCGGAAAAATATGAGGAGTAGAAAGATAGATCTGAGAATCATCAGCATAAAAATGATACTGAAATCCATGGGAGGAGATGAAAGCACCAAGGCACTGGGTGTAGAAAAAGAAAAGGAAAGAGCCCAGAACAGACCCTTGGGGTGCACCAACTGAGAGTGGGATAGCAGTAGAGGAGGAACTAACTGGAGTGGAGGAGTGGCCTAGTGGTTGGGGCAAGGTACTTCAGGCTGGAAGGTTGGGGGTTCAAATCCCACTAGAGGACAGCAACCTTGGGCCGGAAGGACTGGGGTTTCTAGTCCTACAGGTGCTCCTTGTGGTCTTGGGCAAGCCACTTAACCCTCCATAGCCCATGTTCCCTGTAAAATAGTTATCTCCAAGTTATAATGTCCTGTTCAATGTAATTTCAGTTAGTTCAATGTAAACCACACTGATGCAGAATAGTGTGGTATATAAGAGAATGTAAATAAATAAATAAAATAAATAACTAACAGAACAAATACTGACAGAGTGATGGGAGAGATAAGAAGAGAACCAGGACAGCACAGAGCCCTAAAACCAAGTGAGGACAATGTGTCAAGGAGAAGGTGGTGATCAACAGTGTAAAAAACAGCAGAAATGTCAAGAAGGACAAGGATAAAGACCCTTGGATTTAGCCAGTAACAAGTCACCAGAGACTTTGGCAAGTGCCATCTCAGTAGAATGTAAGGACCAAAAGCCAGATTGAAGCAAATCCAGCATGGTTTGAGAGTAAAGAAATTCAAGACAATGGTAGAGAACTGCATGTTCAAGAATTTTGGAAGGGAGATGAGTCCATAATTAGAAGGACAACTAGGGTCAAGTGAAGATTTTTGAGGCGTGACCACAGCATGCTTTAAGGCTGCAGGGATGGTTGCAGTGGAGAACGAGAGGTTGAAAATATGTGAATAATTATTCTTAATTACGTTTCTACTATTTTTTCTTGGCACTAAAGTCAGACTCGCTGGATCACCCTTGGGACCTTTTTTAAAAATTGGCATTATGTTGCCCACTCTCCAGTCTTCAGGTGCTATAGACAATCTGAATGAAAGTTTACACATTACTAATAGTAGGTCTCCAATTTTATTTCTGAGTTCTTTCAGCACTCTGGGATGTACACCATTTAGAACAGATGATTTGCCACTTTTTAGCTTGTGAAATTGCTCTATTAGATATTGTAGGTTCACCAAGATTTCTTTCAAATTTTAATTAGAGTAAATAAGGAAAGGTTTAAACTGTCTCAGAATTATAAACTGCATCACTCAGAACCTTAGAATCCTAAACTCAGACACAAGCTAAATTATAATTCCCCATTGGAGGAGCTTTGGCAAAGCCCCAGCAATTCTGTGGTAGCTCTCAGGAATGGATGCCATAACTATAGCAGCATAGTAGTTTTATGGCAGAGATTACCATGGAAGCAGAGAGAACAGACCTTCTTTAAAGAGGCTGGGGCAATTGGGTCTTTCACCTGTGTAGAAGATGCCCAGAAGCAATTTTTTCTTGTTTGATTGAGGTATGTATTAGTTGTTAAAGCTGAATGAGCAGTGTAGCTCACAGAGTTTCATCACCTTAGATTTTTGTGAAATGTATAATTAAGAAATTCCTGAAGGAAAGTTGAGAATATCTGCTTGAGGGTAAAGGTTATCTAAAGGATAGCCCAACCAAGATTTTAAAATTGTGGCATCAAAGCTATATTGAGGCCCTGTAAGGAAGAAGTAACTCTCTCCAAGGGTCAGGCCAGGGCTACTTGGGCTGAGTTCCTGTCACGTCTTGGTGGAGAATAGAATTCCGAAGCAATGCCACTCTAAAGATCAGAGCGTAGAAGCCTAAATACTGAGAGAGAATCAAGAAGTTAGAGTGAGTCTGAATGAGACCCCCAGTCAAAGCCTGGTCTCTTTAGATAGGGGAACACAATTGTCTTTTATTTTCAGACTAGTTAGGGACCTTTTAGAGAAGAGAAACCTGCCACTCGGTATTTTGGGTGAAAGTATATAGAGACAACTAGAGTTAAAGAAGCGACACATGAAGCATCCTGTGTTAGACAAGTAAGGATTTTCCTTCTTCGATTCATTTCAACATGTGCTGACCCAGTAGCTCCTTGGTTTTCTTGACAGTATGACCTGAAGTAGATTGCCAGGTCTTTCTTCTGAAGCAATGAGAGTTAAGTGACTTGTCCAAGGTCACAAGGATTATTAGTGGCAATCAAACACTGGTCTCATGGTTACCAAGCCAGTGCTCTAACCACTAGGTGGCTACTTCAGTCTTTGAAATGAAAGAGTATCCTAGCAGTTTTGATTGATTAGTAGATACAATTCTCAAGCGGAAAAAATTGTAGTGCACACCAGGGCAGTGAAATTCCAACCAGTCTGGAGCCTGCTGACTGCAAGAAAGTTTGTGCCATTGAGAACTACAGGACTTCAGAGCTAAGTGTGTACCTACACTTGATCTTGGCCGGTGGTACAGACTATGTGAGGAAGTAAATAATTGGGGGAAAGGACACTTTCATGTGGGGAGTGAAGGGGCACACACACACAAAGTTCCACAAACATTAAAAAATGCAGTGTAATTGAACATAAGAACATAAGATATGCCATACTGTGTCAGACCAAGGTCCATCAAGCCCAGTATCCTGTTTCCAACCACAGCGTAATCTTAAAGTGAAAATTAACTAATAGTTCATACTTATTTGAGCTAGTAAATTGTTAATTGACAGCGTAGTTATTGAGTGTCTAAAAAGAAAAGTACTGTAGTATTATAGTCAAAAGCATTTCCGTTAAATAAAAGTAAAACATTTACTGTACAGAAAATTCTTTAATTTTACTGATAACACAATTGCTATCATCTTGTTCAACTTTGGAATAATAAAGAAAATGTGCTTATTTAATTAATATTAATTCTCAATATTGAATTATTGAATTTAAACAGTGCAGTTGATATTTATCTTTTATTAAAGCCTCTTGTTGCTTATCATCTGACGGGGACTATGTCTAAACCTTATCACTCAGCAACACCTGAATTTCTCAGCAGGAAAGATCCCTTCCTTTGAGAGCTTATATTCATACTAGGTAAAACACAATAGGTAACCTACTACTCTCATCTCAAAATGATACAAAATCACTTTTTTTCTGCCTACCCATTTCTTCCTTCTCTTCTTTCTTTTTTTACATAGCCTAGTCAGAACCGCCTAGGGAAGAAGACTTTGGGGGGTAGCATTGTAACCCCCGCCCACATCATGCAAAGACAACAGCAGAGCAAGCTGTTCTTAGCCTGACAGTGGGGTTTAAGCACTTGTGTATACTTGAGGGCTGCAGCTCCCATCCACTGCAACAGGAAGTTTGTATCCGAGGAGAAAGGATGGACAGGTCATGAGTATTCATGCACACAGGTGTTTAAAGGTCTATCTCTGGACTGCAGCAGTTTGTTTTGTCACTGTCTTTGCAGGATGTGGACATCTACAGTGATGCTCCCAAACCCCCAGGTCTGTCACTGTCTACCTGGACACAGCTGAGGGGGAAGGGAAAGGGGGATGATAGACACCTGGGGTGGGAGGGCTAGGGAAGGGAAGAGACGATGCTGGACACCTCTGAGGTGGTATAAAAGGGAAAGGGAGATGCTAGACATCTGGGGTTCGGAGGGCTAGGGAATGGAAGAGATGATGCCGGGCACCGCTGAGGTGGTATAAAAGGGAAAGGGAGATGCTAGACACCTGGGGTAGGAGGGCTAGGGAAGGGAAGAGATGATGCTGGGCACCTCTGAGGTGGTATAAAAGGGAAAGGGAGATGCTAGACACCTGGGTTTGGGGGGGCTAGGGAAGGGAAGAGATGATCCTGGGCACCTCTGAGGTGGTATAAAAGGGAAAGGGAGATGCTAGACACCTGGGGTTGGGGGGGCTAGGGAAGGGAAGAGATGATGCTGGGCACCTCTGAGGTGGTATAAAAGGGAAAGGGAGATGCTAGACACCTGGGGTGGGAGGGCTAGGGAAGGGAAGAGACGATGATGGACACCTCTGAGGTGTTATAAAAGGGAAAGGGGGATGCTAGACACCTGGGGTGGGAGGGCTAGGGAAGGGAAGAGACGATGCTGGACACCTCTGAGGTGGTATAAAAGGGAAAGGGAGATGCTAGACACCTGGGGTAGGAGGACTAGGGAAGGGAAGAGATGATGCTGGACACCTCTGAGGTGGTATAAAAGGGAAAGGGGGATGCTAGACACCTGGGGTTGGGGGGCTAGGGAAGGGAAGAGATGATGCTGGGCACCTTTGAGGTGGTATAAAAGGGAAAGGGAGATGCTAGACACCTGGGGTAGGAGGGCTAGGGAAGGGAAGAGATGATGATGGACACCTCTGAGGTGTTATAAAAGGGAAAGGGGGATGCTAGACACCTGGGGTGGGAGGGCTAGGGAAGGGAAGAGACGATGCTGGACACCTCTGAGGTGGTATAAAAGGGAAAGGGAGATGCTAGACACCTGGGGTTGGGGGCTAGGGAAGGGAAGAGATGATACTGGGTACCTCTGAGGTGGTATAAAAGGGAAAGGGAGATGCTAGACACCTGGGGTTGGGGGAGGGCTAGGGAAGGGAAGAGATGATGCTGGACACCTCTGAGGTGGTATAAAAGGGAAAGGGAGATGCTAGACACCTGGGGTAGGAGGGCTAGGGAAGGGAAGAGATGATGCTGGGCACCTCTGAGGTGGTATAAAAGGGAAAAGGAGATGCTAGACACCTGGGGTTGGGGGGGCTAGGGAAGGGAAGAGACGATGCTGGACACCTCTGAGGTGGTATAAAAGGGAAAGGGAGATGCTAGACACCTGGGGTAGGAGGGCTAGGGAAGGGAAGAGATAATGCTGGGCACCTCTGAGGTGGTATAAAAGGGAAAGGGAGATGCTGGACACCTGGGGTTGGGGGGGGCTAGGGAATGGAAGAGTTGATGCTGGGCACCTTTGAGGTGGTATAAAAGGGAAAGGGAGATGCTAGACACCTGGGGTTGGGGGGCGGCGGGCTAGGGAAGGGAAGAGATGATGCTGGGCACCTCTGAGGTGGTATAAAAGGGAAAGTGAGATGCTAGACACCTGGGGTAGGAGGACTAGGGAAGGGAAGAGATGATGCTGGACACCTCTGAGGTGGTATAAAAGGGAAAGGGAGATGCTAGACACCTGGGGTTGGGGGGGCTAGGGAAGGGAAGAGACGATGCTGGACACCTCTGAGGTGGTATAAAAGGGAAAGGGAGATGATAGACACCTGGGGTAGGAGGGCTAGGGAAGGGAAGAGATGATGCTGGACACCTCTGAGGTGGTATAAAAGGGAAAGGGAGATGCTAGACACCTGGGGTTGGGGGGGCCAGGGAAGGGAAGAGACGATGCTGGACACCTCTGAGGTGGTATAAAAGGGAAAGGGAGATGCTAGACACCTGGGGTAGGTGGCTAGGGAAGGGAAGAGATGATGCTGGACACCTGAGGTGGTATAAAAGGGAAAGGGAGATGCTAGACACCTGGGGTAGGAGGGCTAGGGAATGGAAGAGATGATGCTGGGAACCTCAGAGGTGGTATAAAAGGGAAAGGGAGATGCTAGACACCTGGGTTAGGAGGGCTAGGGAATGGAAGAGATGATGCTGGACACCTGAGGTGGTATAAAAGGGAAAGGGAGATGCTAGACACCTGGGGTAGGGGGCTAGGGAAGGGAAGAGATGATACTGGACACCTCTGAGGTGGTATAAAAGGGAAAGGGGGATGATAGACACCTGGGGTAGGGGGGCTAGGGAAGGGAAGAGATGATGCTGGGAACCTCAGAGGTGGTATAAAAGGGAAAGGGAGATGCTAGACACCTGGGGTAGGAGGACTAGGGAAGGGAAGAGACGATGCTGGACACCTCTGAGGTGGTATAAAAGGGAAAGGGAGATGCTAGACACCTGGTGTTTGGGGCTAGGGAAGGGAAGAGATTATACAGGGTACCTATGAGGTGGTATAAAAGGGAAAGGGAGATGCTAGACACCTGGGGTTGGGGGAGGGCTAGGGAAGGGAAGAGATGATGCTGGACACCTCTGAGGTGGTATAAAAGGGAAAGGGAGATGCTAGACACCTGGGGTAGGAGGGCTAGGGAAGGGAAGAGATGATGCTGGGCACCTCTGAGGTGGTATAAAAGGGAAAAGGAGATGCTAGACACCTGGGGTTGGGGGGGCTAGGGAAGGGAAGAGACGATGCTGGACACCTCTGAGGTGGTATAAAAGGGAAAGGGAGATGCTAGACACCTGGGGTAGGAGGGCTAGGGAAGGGAAGAGATGATGCTGGGCACCTCTGAGGTGGTATAAAAGGGAAAGGGAGATGCTGGACACCTGGGGTTGGGGGGGGCTAGGGAATGGAAGAGTTGATGCTGGGCACCTTTGAGGTGGTATAAAAGGGAAAGGGAGATGCTAGACACCTGGGGTTTGGGGGGGGGGGCTAGGGAAGGGAAGAGATGATGCTGGGCACCTCTGAGGTGGTATAAAAGGGAAAGTGAGATGCTAGACACCTGGGGTAGGAGGACTAGGGAAGGGAAGAGATGATGCTGGACACCTCTGAGGTGGTATAAAAGGGAAAGGGAGATGCTAGACACCTGGGGTTGGGGGGGCTAGGGAAGGGAAGAGACGATGCTGGACACCTCTGAGGTGGTATAAAAGGGAAAGGGAGATGCTAGACACCTGGGGTAGGAGGGCTAGGGAAGGGAAGAGATGATGCTGGACACCTCTGAGGTGGTATAAAAGGGAAAGGGAGATGCTAGACACCTGGGGTTGGGGGGGCTAGGGAAGGGAAGAGACGATGCTGGACACCTCTGAGGTGGTATAAAAGGGAAAGGGAGATGCTAGACACCTGGGGTAGGTGGCTAGGGAAGGGAAGAGATGATGCTGGACACCTGAGGTGGTATAAAAGGGAAAGGGAGATGCTAGACACCTGGGGTAGGAGGGCTAGGGAATGGAAGAGATGATGCTGGGAACCTCAGAGGTGGTATAAAAGGGAAAGGGAGATGCTAGACACCTGGGGTAGGAGGACTAGGGAAGGGAAGAGACGATGCTGGACACCTCTGAGGTGGTATAAAAGGGAAAGGGAGATGCTAGACACCTGGGGTAGGGGGACTAGGGAAGGGAAGAGATGATGCTGGGCACCTCTGAGGTGGTATAAAAGGGAAAGAGAGATGCTAGACACCTGGGGTAGGAGGACTAGGGAAGGGAAGAGATGATGCTGGACACCTCTGAGGTGTTATAAAAGGGAAAGGGAGATGCTAGACACCTGGGGTAGGAGGACTAGGGAAGGGAAGAGATGATGCTGGACACCTCTGAGGTGGTATAAAAGGGAAAGGGAGATGCTAGACACCTGGGGTTCGGGGGGCTAGGGAAGGGAAGAGATGATGCTGGGCACCTCTGAGGTGGTATAAAAGGGAAAGGGAGATGCTAGACACCTGGGGTTTAGGGAAGAGATGATGCTGGACACCTCTGAGGTGGTATAAAAAGGGAAAGGGAGATGCTAGACACCTGGGGTAGGAGGGCTAGGGAAGGGAAGAGATTATGCTGGTCACCTCTGAGGTGGTATAAAAGGGAAAGGAGATGCTAGACACCTGGGGTTAGGGAAGGGAAGAGACGATGCTGGGACACCTCTGAGGTGGTATAAAAGGGAAAGGGAGATGCTAGACACCTGGGGTAGCTGGGCACCTCTGAGGTGGTATAAAAGTGAAAGGGAGATGCTAAAGGGAAAGGGAGATGCTAGACACCTGGTAGGAGGACTAGGGAAGGGAAGAGATGATGCTGGACACCTCTGAGGTGGTATAAAAGGAAAGGGTGATGCTAGACACCTGGGGTTGGAGGCCTAGGGAAGGGAAGAGACGATGCTGGACACCTCTGAGGTGGTAGATGATGCTGGACACCTCTGAGGTGGTATAAAAGGGGAAAGGGAGATGCTAGACACCTGGGGTTAGGGCTAGGGAAGGGAAGAGACGATGCTGGACACCTCTGAGGTGGTATAAAAGGGAAAGGGAGATGCTAGACACCTGGAAGGGAAGAGATGATGCTGCACACCTCTGAGGTGGTATAAAAGGGAAAGGGAGATGCTAGACACCTGGGTAGGAGGGCTAGGGAAGGGAAGAGATGATGCTGGCACCTCTGAGGTGGATGCTAGACACCTGGGGTTAATGCTAGACACCTGGGGTAGGAGGACTAGGGAAGGGAAGAGATGATGCTGGGCACCTCTGAGGTGGTATAAAAGGGAAAGGGAGATGCTAGACACCTGGGGTTGGGGGGGCTAGGGAAGGGAAGAGATGATGCTGGGCACCTCTGAGGTGGTATAAAAGGGAAAGGGAGATGCTAGACACCTTTGGTGGGAGGGCTAGAGAAGGGAAGAGATGATGCTGGGCACCTCTGAGGTGGTATAAAAGGGAAAGGGAGATGCTAGACACCTGGGGTTGGGGGGGCTAGGGAAGGGAAGATATGATGCTGGACACCTCTGAGGTGGTATAAAAGGGAAAGGGAGATGCTAGACACCTGGGGTAGGAGGCTAGGGAAGGGAAGAGATGATGCTGGGCTCCTCTGAGGTGGTATAAAAGGGAAAGGGAGATGCTAGACACCTGGGGTAGGGGGGCTAGGGAAGGGAAGAGACGATGCTGGACACCTCTGAGGTGGTATAAAAGGGAAAGGGAGATGATAGACACCTGGGGTAGGAGGGCTAGGGAAGGGAAGAGACGATGCTGGACACCTCTGAGGTGGTATAAAAGGGAAAGGGAGATGCTAGACACCTGGGGTAGGAGGGCTAGGGAAGGGAAGAGACGATGCTGGACACCTCTGAGGTGGTATAAAAGGGAAAGGGAGATGATAGACACCTGGGGTAGGAGGGATAGGGAAGGGAAGAGATGATGCTGGACACTTCTGAGGTGGTATAAAAGGGAAAGGGAGATGCTAGACACCTGGGGTAGGAGGGCTAGGGAAGGGAAGAGATGATGCTGGACACATCTGAGGTGGTATAAAAGGGAAAGGGAGATGCTAGCACCTGGGTTAGGAGGACTAGGGAAGGGAAGAGACGATGCTGGACACCTCTGAGGTGGTATAAAAGGGAAAGGGAGATGCTAGACACCTGGGGTAGGGGGACTAGGGAATGGAAGAGATGATACTGGACACCTCTGAGGTGGTATAAAAGGGAAAGGGAGATGCTAGACACCTGGGGTAGGGGGACTAGGGAAGGGAAGAGATGATGCTGGGCACCTTTGAGGTGGTATAAAAGGGAAAGGGAGATGCTAGACACCTGGGGTAGGGGGACTAGGGAATGGAAGAGATGATACTGGACACCTCTGAGGTGGTATAAAAGGGAAAGGGAGATGCTAGACACTTGGGGTAGGGGGACTAGGGAAGGGAAGAGATGATGCTGGGCACCTCTGAGGTGGTATAAAAGGGAAAGGGGGATGCTAGACACCTGGGGTTGGGGGGCTAGGGAAGGGAAGAGATGATGCTGGGCACCTTTGAGGTGGTATAAAAGGGAAAGGGAGATGCTAGACACCTGGGGCTGGGGGGCTAGGGAATGGAAGAGATGATGCTGGGCACCTTTGAGGTGGTATAAAAGGGAAAGGGAGATGCTAGACACCTGGGGTTGGGGGGGCTAGGGAAGGGAAGAGATGATGCTGGACACCTCTGAGGTGGTATAAAAGGGAAGAGGAGATGCTAGACACCTGGGGTAGGAGGACTAGGGAAGGGAAGAGATGATGCTGGGCACCTCTGAGGTGCTATAAAGGGGAAAGGGAGATGCTAGACACCTGGGGTGGGAGGGCTAGGGAAGGGAAGAGATGATGCTGGGCACCTCTGAAGTGGTATAAAGGGGAAAGGGAGATGCTAGACACCTGGGGTAGGAGGGCTAGGGAAGGGAAGAGATGATACTGGACACCTTTGAGGTGGTATAAAAGGGAAAGGGAGATGCTAGATACTGCGGTAGGAGGGCTAGGGAAGGGAAGAGATGATGCTGGACACCTGAGGTGGTATAAAAGGGAAAGGGAGATGCTAGACACCTGGGGTAGGAGGGCTAGGGAAGGGAAGAGATGATGCTGGACACCTGAGGTGGTATAAAAGGGAAAGGGAGATGCTAGACACCTGGGGTTGGGGGGGCTAGGGAAGGGAAGAGATGATGCTGGGCACCTCTGAGGTGGTATAAAAGGGAAAGGGGGATGCTAGACACCTGGGGTTGGGGGGGCTAGGGAAGGGAAGAGATGATGCTGGGCACCTCAGAGGTGGTATAAAAGGGAAAGGGAGATGCTAGACACCTGGGGTAGGAGGGCTAGGGAAGGGAAGAGATGATGCTGGACACCTCAGAGGTTGTATAAAAGGGAAAGGGAGATGCTAGACACCTGGGGTAGAGGGGCTGGGGAAGGGAAGAGACGATGCTGGACACCTCTGAGGTGGTATAAAAGGGAAAGGGAGATGCTAGACACCTGTGGTAGGAGGACTAGGGAATGGAAGAGATGATGCTGGACACCTCTGAGGTGGTATAAAAGGGAAAGGGAGATGCTAGACACCTGGGGTAGGGGGACTAGGGATGGGAAGAGATGATGCTGGGCACCTCTGAGGTGGTATAAAAGGGAAAGGGGGATGCTAGACACCTGGGGTAGGGGGCTAGGGAAGGGAAGAGACGATGCTGGACACCTCTGAGTTGGTATAAATGGGAAAGGGGGATGCTAGACACCTGGGGTTGGGGGGGCTAGGGAAGGGAAGAGATGATGCTGGGCACCTTTGAGGTGGTATAAAAGGGAAAGGGAGATGCTAGACACCTGGGGTAGGAGGGCTAGGGAAGGGAAGAGACGATGATGGAAACCTCTTGAGGTGGTATAAAAGGGAAAGGGGGATGCTAGACACCTGGGATAGGAGGGTCAGGGAAGGGAAGAGATGATGCTGGACACCTCTGAGGTGGTATAAATGGAAAGGGAGATGCTAGACACCTGGGGTTGGGAGGGCTAGGGAAGGGAAGAGATGATGCTGGGAATCTCAGAGGTGGTATAAAAGGGAAAGGGAGATGCTAGACACCTGGGGTAGGAGGACTAGGGAAGGGAAGAGATGATGCTGGACACCTGAGGTGGTATAAAAGGGAAAGGGAGATGCTAGACACCTGGGGTAGGAGGGCTAGGGAAGGGAATAGATGATGCTGGACACCTGAGGTGGTATAAAAGGGAAAGGGAGATGCTAGACACCTGGGGTAGGAGGGCTAGGGAACGGAAGAGATGATGCTGGACACCTCTGAGGTGGTATAAAAGGGAAAGGGAGATGCTAGACACCTGGGGTAGGGGAACTAGGGAAGGGAAGAGATGATGCTGGGCACCTCTGAGGTGCTATAAAAGGGAAAGGGAGATGCTAGACACCTGGGGTAGGGGGACTAGGGAAGGGAAGAGATGATGCTGGACACCTCTGAGGTGGTATAAAAGGGAAAGGGAGATGCTAGACACCTGGGGTTGGGGGGGCTAGGGAAGGGAAGAGACGATGCTGGACACCTCTGAGGTGGTATAAAAGGGATAGGGAGATGCTAGACACCTGGGGTTGGGGCGGGCTAGGGAAGGGAAGAGATGATGCTGGGCACCTCTGAGGTGGTATAAAAGGGAAAGGGAGATGCTAGACACCTGGGGTGGGAGGGCTAGGGAAGGGAAGAGATGATGCTGGGCACCTCTGTGGTGGTATAAAAGGGAAAGGGAGATGCTAGACACCTGGGGTAGGAGGGCTAGGGAAGGGAAGAGACGATGCTGGACACATCTGAGGTGGTATAAAAGGGAAAGGGAGATGCTAGACACCTGGGGTAGGGGGACTAGAGAAGGGAAGAGATGATGCTGGGCACCTCTGAGGTGGTATAAAAGGGAAAGGGAGATGCTAGACACCTGGGGTAGGAGGGCTAGGGAAGGGAAGAGATGATGCTGTGCACCTCTGAGGTGCTATAAAAGGGAAGAGGAGATGCTAGACACCTGGGGTAGGAGGGCTGGGAAGGGAAGAGTTGATGCTGAGCACCTCTGAGGTGGTATAAAAGGAAAAGGGAGATGCTAGACACCTGGGATAGGAGGGCTAGGGAAGGGAAGAGATGATGCTGGACACCTCTGAGGTGGTATAAAAGGGAAAGGGAGATGCTAGACACCTGGGGTAGGGGGGCTAGGGAAGGGAAGAGTTGATGCTGAGCACCTCTGAGGTGGTATAAAAGGGAAAGGTAGATGCTAGACACTGCGGTAGGAGGGCTAGGGAAGGGAAGAGATGATGCTGGACACCTCTGAGGTGCTATAAAAGGGAAGAGGAGATGCTAGACACCTGGGGAGATAGAGCAGCTTTTAAACTAGATAATAGGGGAAAGCCAACAGTCACCCAAGAGCGGATGGTTCAGAAGAATGTATCCTTGAAGGATACTACCAAAAGCAGAGAGTTTCCAAAAAAGAGCCCAAATGCCCTCGAGTATGGAGCAGACAGAGCTTAAAGATCCCAAATTACCCATGTCTACCAACAGCCAAATTAATATGAATAAAATACAGTCTCTAAAATGCTTGTATGCAAATGCTAAAAGTCTAAAAAATAAGATGGGAGAGTTAGAGTATATACCACTAAATGAGAGGTTAGATATGATTGGAATATCAGAGACATGGTGGAAGGAGGACAACCAGTGGGACACTGTGATACCTGGGTACAAACTATATTGTAATGATAGAGCTGATCAAATTGGTGGAGGGGTTGCGCTCTATGTTAGAGAGGGCATTGAGTCAGAAAGGATTAAAGTTTTGCAGGAAACAAAATTTGCTGTACAATCTCTATGGATTGAAATTCCATATAAAAAGGGGAAGGCAATGGCAGTGGGGGTGTACTATCGACCGCATGGCCAGAAAGAACAAATGGATGATGAAATGCTCAAAGATATCAAGGAAGCTAACAAAAGTTACAGTGCAGTAATAATAATGGGTGATTTCAATTACCCCGGTATCGACTGGTTCAGTGTCACGGCAGGACATGCTAGGGAGATAAAGTTCCTAGATAAAATAAATGACTGCTTCTTGGAGCAGCTGGTTCATGAACTGACCAGAGGGGAAGTCATATTAGACCTAGTCCTTAGTGGAACACCAGATCTAGTGCAAGAGATAAGGGTGTTGGGGCCATTTGGCAATAGTGATCATAGCATGATCGCCTTTGATTTAATTAGTGGAGGAGGGATAGTAAGTTAATCAACAGTACTACCATTTAACTTTTGAAAGGGAGACTATGATAAAATGAGGAAAATAGTTAAGAAAAAACTAAAAGGAGCAGTTGCAAAGGTTAAAGACTAACATCAGGCTTGGATGTTGTTGAAAAATACTGTCTTGGAAGCCCAGACCAGCTGTATTCCACGCTTTAAGAAAAGTGGAAGGAAGTCCAAAAAATTGCCAGCATGGTTTAAAGGTGAGGTCAGAGAGGCTGTTGTTGCCAAAAAAGCTTCTTTCAGGAAATGGAAAAAAAGAGCCAAACGATGAAACCTGGAAACAGCACAAGCACCGGCAGGTCAAATGCAAGGCATTGATAAAGCAGGCAAAGGGAGAATTTGAGAATAAGCTTGCTGTGGAAGCAAAAATGCGGAATAAAGATTTTTTTCAAGTACATTCGTAGCAAAAAACCTGTGAGAGAGTCAGTTGTTCCATTAGATGATAGAGGAGTTAAAGGGGCACTAAGAGGCAACAAGGCGATAGCGGAGAGACTGAATGAATTCTTTGCTTCGGTCTTTACTGAGGAAGATGTAGGGATATTATCCATGACTGAAGTGGTATTTAAAGGTGCGGAGGAATTGAAGGAAATATCGATACATCGGGAAGATGTATTACAACTATTAGATAAACTGAAGAGTAGCAAATCACCTGGGCCAGATGGTATACATCCAAGGGTGTTGAAAGAACTGAAATATGAGATTGCAGACATGCTATTAGTAATCTGTCAACTATCATTAAAATCATCTCTAATACCTGAAGATTGGAGGATCGCCAATGTAACACCAATTTTTAAAAAGGATTCCAGGGGTGATCCGGGAAACTACAGACCGGTGAGCCTCATGTCAGTACTGTGAAAAATGGTAGAAACCATCATAAAGAATAAAATTACTCAGCATGTAGATAGTCATGGCCTAATGGGAGACAGCCAACATGGCTTTAGACAAGGAAGATCTTGTCTTACTAATCTGTTATGTTTTTTGAAGGTGTGAATAAACAGGTGGACAAAGCTGAGTCGGTTGATATAGTGTATCTGGACTTTCAGAAAGCCTTTGAAAAGGTCCCTCATCAGAGACTTTTATCAAAACTAAAGAGTCATGGGATAGGAGGCAGTGTACTACTGTGGATCAGGACCTGGTTAAAAGATAGAAAGCAGAGGGTTTGGCTAAATGGCCAATTTTCCCAATGGAGAAAGGTGAATAGTGGTGTACCCCAGGGATCTGTGCTGGGTCTGCTGCTTTTTGACATATTCATAAATGGCCTGGAAAGTGGAATAACGAGTGAGATTATCATATTTGCAGATGACACAAAACTATTTAAAGTTGTTAAAACCCAAGAGGATTGTGGAAAATTGCAAGAGGATCTTGATAAATTGGAAGACTGGGCATCAAAATGGCAGATGAAATTTAATGTGGACAAGTGCAAAGTTATGCACCTAGGGAAGAACAACCCAAACTATGGTTACACGATGCAAGGTTCCACATTAGGAACCACCACCCAGGAAAAAGATTTAGGCGTCATTGTGGATAACATGTTAAAACCCTCGACCCAGTGTGCAGCGGCAGCCAAGAGAGCTCATAGAATGCTAGGTATCATAAGGAAAAGAATGGAAAATAAAACAAAAGATATTATAATGCCTCTATATCATTCCATGGTGAGACCGCACCTTGAATATTGTGTGCAATTCTGGTCGCCATATTTTAAAAAGGATATAGGGTTATTAGAAAAGGTTCAGAGAAGAGCCACCAAAATGGTAAAGGTGATGGAAGGATACTCCTTTGAAGAAAGGCTAAAAATGTTAGGGCTCTTTAACCTGGAAAAGAGATGGCTGAGGGGAGATATGATAGAAGTCTATAAATTAATGTACGGAATGCAGCAGGTAAACGTAGATCGATTGTTTACGTTATCAGAATATAGAAAGACTAGGGGGCATGCAATGAAGCTGCAGGGTAAACTATTTAAGACTAATAAAAGAAAATATTTTTTCACTCAACGTGTAATCAAACTCTGGAATTTCTTAACGGAGGATGTAGTAAAGGCTGTTAGTGTAGCTGGGTTTAAAAAAGGTTTGGACAATTTCCTGGAGGAAAGGTCCGTAAACCATTATTAAGAAGGGACCCAGGATATCAATGCTTGACACAATACAAGCATTGTGGAACCTGTGTCTTTTGGGGAAACTGCTAGGTACGTATGACCTAGATTGGCCACTGTTGGAAACAGGATACTGGGCTTGATGGACCTTGGTCTGACCCAGTATGGCATATCTTATGTTCTTATGTTCTTATGGGGTAGGAGGGCCAGGGAAGGGAAGAGATGATGCTGGACACCTCTGAGGTGGTATAAAAGGGAAAGGGAGATGCTAGACAGCTGGGGTAGGAGGGCTAGGGAAGGCAAGATATGATGCTGGGCACCTCTGAGGTGGTATAAAAGGGAAAGGGAGATGCTAGACAGCTTGGGGGTAGGGAAGTGAAGATGTACACCTACGGGGTGAGGGAGGGGGAGCTGCTGGACTATGGTGGAATGTGGGCGTCTAAGCCACCTGGAGAGATGCTGGACCCCTACTACTACTACTACGTATCATTTGTGTAGTGCTATAAGGTATATGCAGTGCTGTATAGATACATGTAAGAGATAGTCCCTGCTCTTAATAGCTTACAGTCTAATCAACACAGACAACATAACAGGACTAGGATTTTTCTAGACTAGAGGAATGGTAAGGAAACACATATGAGGTGAAAAGAAGACTAGGGGGACCAGGATTCAAACGCAGCCTCAATGAAGTGAGTTTTTAGCCTGGATTTGTACATTAAAACAGATGGAGCCTGGCATACTGACTGAGGTAGTTTGTTCCCAGCATAAGGAGCAGCAAGGTACAAAGGCTGAAGTCTAGAGTTAGCAGTGGAAGAGAAGGGCACAGATAAAAAGAATCTGCCAGAAGAGCAGAGTTCCTGAGGAGGGCGTAGGGAGAGATAAAAGAGGAAAGGTGGTGAGGAACAGTCGAATGAAGGCATTTATAGGTCACTAGTAGAAGTTTGAACTGGATGAAGAAACAGATAGGGAGCCAATGAAATAACTTGAGAAGAAGGGCAACATGAGCATAGTGACACTGGTGGAAGATTAGCCATGCAGCTGAGTTTTGAACAGACTGAAGTGGAGAGCGATGATTCAGAGGAAGACCAGTGAAAAGGAGGCTGCAGTAGTCCATACAAGAGGTGACTAGAGAATGGATAAAGGCCTTAATAGTGTGTTCAGAAAGGAAGGGACACATTTTGCCATTATTAAGAAAGGAGTGACAGGTTCTAGCCAGGGGCAGTCCAAGGGGGGTGCGGGGCCATGTGCGGAGACTCAGTGCGGGGCCTCATTTGTATAAGGGACCTCATTTGCATAAATATTTGCATAATGTTACCATACACTAACTTTTAGTAAACATGCCTCTTAATGAGTGTATGGATAAAGACAGACTAAAATATTTCTACATTACTATAATCCAGTACCAACTGCCAGCACATTAGGAACTACTACAAACACTGCCCATTTAGAACCCATAGCAAACCCGCTGTATCATATTAGCACTACCAGGACTCAAAAAGCACCATACTCTACCTATCAAAAGGCAACACTACAAATATTAAACCAATACATTTCAGAGAACAACAATACATGACTACTGGGGAAAGAGAACAAGTGGCAATGTCAAATAGGAATTAGATAAACAGAATACCTCAGCTCAGTTACACGTGCAGAACATAGACCGTCACCAAACAAGAAATCACAATGTAGAAACAGGAAGACAATAATTAAACTGGGAACCCCAAAAGCCCAACAACACTGTAGAAATAAAACTATAAATTAATTTCCTCTTGTACTAAACAATGCACAGACGTTAATGATGCACATTTCCCAGAGCTGGCATATTTCAGTAAATAAATTCAATAAAGAGATATTTTTCTACCTTTTGTGCATTTTTTTTTCAGTTGCAATTGCTCAAGCCACTTTCTTCTGGTTTATTCGTGTCTCCATCGTCTGCTGTCTATTTGTCCTTTCTTCACTCTTCTAGTTTTTTTTTCATTCTCTCTCTACATCTGCTTTAACATACTAATCTTTCTCCTTTTGCTCTTTCCTCATTCCTATTTCATCCACTCAAATTTTACCCTGCCATCCTCAATCCCCACTTACTCTCCCAATATCCGGCCAATTGCTTATATTCTTAGGGGAAGCACCTGCCATTACACTTCCTTCCTGGTCGGGCGGGGTAGAACTGAATAAAGGAGGGTCTCCCACCGATAGAGTACTCACAGTTACAATGGAGTCAGTATCGGACAAAGAGACACCAGGCTCAGCCACCTGCAAATGATGGTCCATAGGCCCGATGATTTTAACAGACTTCATGATGGCCAGAGACGATAGTTGCTTCTTTCGCTTCCCCATTAAAGATCCAGTGAGGCTCCTCCAGGCTCCGAAAGGGGCTCCAAAGGGACAGAACGTGTCCCGATTATTTTCAAAGAAAGACAATATTAAGAGCAGGGAGGGAAATATTCAAACTAATTTAACAAGTAAAACAGAATGCTACCTGTGAAAATGGGGATTTGAATATTGCTCTCTTCTCCACACTCCACATGTAAAAAGTAATCGCAGTCAAGTGTACATATACATGTAGGGCAATTCTATAAAATGTTTCCTATGTATGTGTGTATGGAGGTAATTTTACCAAGTCATTTTTGTGTGTGTGTGTGGGGTGGGGGGGGCAATATATGTGCATAAAATAGCTCTTATCAATTGAAAAGGATGCACGGTAGTACAAATGCACTTTCACAATAGGCATTGCCGGGGGCATAGTTTGGTGGGGCGCAGTCAGAGTCACGAAGTGTAAGTGTTGATTATAAAATATGGTAATCTGTATGCATATTCATACATTCTATCCATGAATGTTTACATCTGCTGCCAAGCAGACTTAAATGCCTTGATCTCGAAAGTTTGAGGGGTGATCCAGGAAATTAGAAACCCATGAACCTGATGTAAGTGCCAGGCAAAATGGTAGAAACCATAACCGAGGTATGTCGGACACGGTGCATTCCTCTGCTAGGCCCCCACCCCTTTCTACTTCCTCCTCCAATAACCACACCACAATAATGTTGGGAAGTCAACTGGTCGCAGTTTTATTAACATTTTAGCATTATCCAACAACATTTCAAACAAATTCCTCATAACCGGCAATCCAGTGGAACAATGCCTCACCAGCCATGCGAGTAGCAAGGTGACTTACTTCCGCTTCCGCCGGGGACAGGCCCACGGCTATCTTAAATACCCCACCCCATCTTCCAGCTTCACCATATTATTTGCAAAAGCCACCCAGGGGGTGTCCAGGTCGGGGGTACCCCACCCCCGCCCTGTGAATTACCTAAGGCTCCGGACCCTGGAAACCTCCGGGATCCCGCCATCCCCCCGCTGCAACACCCATCTCTCCTAATCCACCAGCCCCCCCATAAAGGGTGGGAGGGTGGGATGCCAGCCATGCTGCCTCGCCCCTCGCCCTGCACTAACTGTCCGCCGCTGACCCTCCTCCTCCTCCATATCAGTCCTGCCGCTTCTCGCCTCCTCATTGGCTCCTGCCAGCTTAACTTGCTCTGTGGGAGCCAATCATTTTGAATCCCACCATACTTTCCTCACGGCATGCCCCCCGCCCGCCCAACCTATCTAGCGACAGGACCATGCACCGCGCCGCGCCACGGTTACCCGTGGCCAACGGGTATGTGGCCCCGCAGCCTTTTTCATTATAAAGAACAATATTAATGGTTTAATGGGAGAAAAATAATGTGGATTTAGCCAAGCAAAGTCTTGTCTCGTTAATCTGTCATAGTTTTTTTATTCTATGAATAAACAGGTAGAGAAAGGTGAGCCAGTTGATATAGGGGCATGTTTACTAAACTGCGGTAACGGTACATAACGCACGTAATGTAACATTAACGATCGTTAAGTAACATTAACGCGCGTTATGATGCATTAACGATCATTAACGTCTCATAACGCTCGTTAACGTAAGTTAACGATCGTAAAGTTCCGCGGCGCGGTAAAACACTGCAGAGGGTGGAGAGAGGGCGGAGAGAGGGGGTTAATGGGCGTAGTGTGGGCGGGGAGAGGCTCCAGGCACACCAACGCGCTGAACTCAAGGGCTGAATCCTACCGCGATTGAAAACCTGCCGGTAGATGCACATTTGCAGGGGAGGGAAACCATTTCAGTGTCAGCAATGTATATCATAGGCAGGGAAACCCACAAAACGTGATAAGTGTGATACATGTGCACGGAACAAAAGGGCAAATAAGCAGTGAAAATGAGAATAAGAAACGAGGAAAATAACATAACCAAGCTAGCCAATAGTGATATCAATGGGAAACAGCCAAAAATACCACTGAGAAAGCCTCAGAAAAAGATATTAACTGTGGAAGGGTGTATGCTCTGTCACCATAGAAGGTGAATGATGCCACAGTGAAATAGCGCAGATCAGGGCTTCCCTTTGTTACTGAACAGGTTCCCCATGGCATGCACATGTTCTGCAACAGCAGGGTGGGCATGTCGGAATGGTAAACTGGGCAGATGCTGGAAAAGGGGATACAGAGGGCTGCAGGCGGCACATGCTGTGATGTAGCTGGGCCACAGTGGGGACTAGGGTGATGCTCAGTTTGGCCCATAGGAATGCATAAACAGTAGAGCCAGACTGCAACTGTTGAGGACCCAACATGGGCATGAGTGTGTCCCCCGCAGTGTCACAGGGGATAGTACCCAGCAGCCACCCCTAAGGGCACAGAACAGTGGCAGGCGGTGCTGGGGGGAAGTGTGGGCATCCATCCAGGCACCCCTACCCCACCTCCCAAACCATAGGCAGCTGCCTACATGCACACTGGATGGCCCGAGACTGCCCACCACCAGCACCACCAGCAGAAAGGCATGGCAGCATGGTGGCGGAGGGGTACCAGTGGCGGGGGGGGGGGGCAGTGACATCTGACCATAGCAGGCCACGGCCCAGACCCATGTAGGTGGGTGCCGTGCACTGCAACAGACAGGCTCAGTAGGAAAAACAGTCATGGTACCTCCAGGGAATGATCTGCCCCTGTGGCATCAGTGTGGCGCAGTAAGCACAGCCAGTATGCACAGGAGCTGAAGGTCACAGGTTCAATCCCGAGCTGTGGTCCCTGCCAACTCTGTTCCCATAATTTTAACCAGTGATAAACCGCGGTAATAAAGATAGAACATTGTATTGCGGATAGAATAAACATGCTTGGAACACCTACATTTTATCACACAGAGCACAGACACCACAAACAGGCGCATTACTGAGAGCAGAGTCTGCCAAATGCAGCCCAGGAGGGCTACAAAGCATGCAGGTGTCATGCTGTTACCAATAGAAGGACATGTTAGCATGGTGGCGGAGGGCGTACAGATGGTGGAGGGGGCAGTGGCACCTGGCTGCAGCAGACCATGGCCTAGCCCGGTCCAGGTGGGTGCCTTGCACTGTAACAGACAGGCTCAGTATGACAAACAGTCATGGTACCTCCAGGGAATGATCTGTCCCTGTGGCGCAGTAAGCACAGCCAGTGTGCTCAGGAGCTGAGGGTCACAGGTTCAATCCCGAGCTGTGGTCCCTGCCAACTCTGTCCCCATACCTTTTACCAGTAATAAACCGTGGTAAGAAAGATGGAACCTTGTATTGCTGATAGAATAAACATGCTTGGAACACCTGCATTTTACCTTACAGAGCACAGACACCACAAACAGGCGCATTACCGAGAGCAGAGTCTCCCAAAGGCAGTCATGGAGGTCCAAACAACATTCAGGTTCCATGCTGTCTGCAATAAAGATGCCTGTGCTGTATGTCAATGCGCTGCCCCCATGGTATGCAGATGTATCTCATGCATATTCACCAGGAACAGCATGAAAACCCGAACATGGTGCGGCCCACCAGGACCGGAGTTGGGAACCCCTGCCCAAGAGCATTGATCCACAGGGGCAGAAACACCCGCACCCACAGGCCCCATTAGCCACTGCGTCCTGGAGAGGCAGGATATTGGACCCTGTGTGCATCCCCCAATACTAGCACATGCATACCCTAGCAATGACACCCAAAACCAGGGAATACGGTACTCAGATAGCAAAAGGTTGCTATGATAACTGGCACATAGCAATCCCTAATGTTAGCACAAGCGGCCCAGTGTGCTGTACCATTCCAACCTCTGTGATGTCTGTGGAGTGTGTTTCATGTCTGGAACTTGACAGTGTCCACCACCTTGGGAAGAGACCCCAACAGTACAGCATACCATAGCCATGCCTGCACTGTGCCCAGGACTGGTGCGGTGTCCTGGGCTGCCAAAAGCCTATATTGGTGCACCATACTGGCATAGGTGTGGGGGTGTGCATCAGTCTATCCAGTGTGTTGCATTTGCCAACACCCTCTGCAGCACACACCACTAGCACTGTTGCTAGTATTGGCCTGCCAATGTGCATAATGAGGAGCAAGGTACTGTGGGTATAGCCGGAGAGGGCGGCCTGGGCAGGATGCACCTGCACAGGGCCCAGGGCAATGGCTGGGACATTGTAGGGCTTGCCCACCACCTACACGGACAGGGTGGCCACGGCATGTTCTGCTGTGTGGTCATGCTCACCCTGACTGTGCAGTGACCACGGCATGGCTGGGTTCCCCCATAGTGCTACATAGTGTTCTTCTGAAGTGAGATATATGGTCTCTGTTCTCTGGGACCCTATCACTGACCCATCTGCTTGGTGGGTGTGTGCACGCATCAGTTCCAGGAGCATGCACTATGGACTAGCAAGCAGGCTGTCTGCAGTTTGTATGTGTGTGGCTGGAACACCTTGCAGGGTGCAGCGGCTGGTGACTCACTTTGCTTGCTGCTGGAGGATGTCAGATAGTGGTGTGGGGCAGCTGTGCAGTACCAGGTCTACTGTCTGTCTGTCACTGCCCAATGTATCGAGGGTATCGAGGTGTACAGATCTGCATCGACTGCCCTGGTGGGGTGTCCATTCCCCGGCAGGACTGGGGTGAATGGTACCCTCCACTGTCACCAGTGTAGGGGGGGGTAAAATGTCAACCTGCTATTTGGAAACCATATTTCCCACCCTGAGCCACAGAAGGTGGGTTGGGTGTTGGTACGTAAACCACCTATGGGCCCAAACCCCCCCGGCCCCCCTTGGACCAGAAATCATGTGACCATGGCACCCACACAGTGTATGAACTATTCAGGGTGCATCATAGTCCACACCGGCAAGACATGATGTACAGATGGACACAGGCAAATGCTAAGAGTATCTGCAGCGGCCACCTATCACACAGAGGCACCGATGGGGACCTGTAGCATAGCCCATTGCAGACATGCCAGGTGCAGCGGAAATGGTGCTGGGCACCCCACCTCACCCTCAGGGTGAACACAGGACCCGTCCACTGTGATGGACGATAGCCACTCTGTGGCAGTAACACACACGGTCAGAACCCCCACCAGGCTGAGGTACTGTGGGGTTGCACATGGTCAGGACACACACCCAGGCCGAGGTGCTGGGGGGGTGCATCCCGCAACACAGGACCCTCTATAGACTGCTGATCTGCATGTGCAGTGCATCATGGGTATGGGTGGGATAACCCAAATCCTGGCCACCACAGCAGACAGTTTGTGTGGTGACCTGACATCCTTCAGCAGCCAGCCAGGGGTTTGTTAGTAGCACTAGCGATGTGGCCCACTAGTTACTTCACTGCCTGTGGAGCCAGAGGTCATGGGTTTAATCCCACAGTGGGGTTATTTGGTAGGGCTGTCTGAGACTTTTTTTTTTAAATATCTTTATTTGATTTCAACAATTTCAAACACATTACAGACAGTTCTTTACCTCAACATTAGTCCACAATAACCATATAATCTAAACAAACAACAACCTCAACAAACCAGTATCAATCCAATCCAGCACTCTGCCCCCCCACACTATATTCTTCGTACCAGTTGTCATTACCCAAATTATTACTAGCAGTGATGACAAGTTCCACTGCCTTTCTTCATATAACAATCTAGGGCAGCCCATTTCCCGCCCAATTTCCCGGACCACGGATTTTTAATAATGTATAGCTCTTCATATGTCTTGTGCATATTCAACAGATTCCACCAGTATTCAAAATATACTTTGTCAAGATTCTTCCAGTGTATCAGTATAGTCTTTATCGCCATTCCCAGCATTAGATCCAGTAGCTGGCTATCCCGCTTCACCAAACTTGACACCATGGCTATGGATTTGTACACTACTATCCGATACGAGATGGGGATTTGTATGTTCAAGATACTTGATATATGTTCCCATACTTTGTTCCAGTACACCTTCAAGCATCTACAGTAAAACAGCATGTGAGCCATTGTCCCAACATCTGCGTTGCAAGACCAGCATCTATTCCCATCTTGCCACGTTCATTTCATTTTCTTTATCGGTGTTATATGTGCTCGATGAGCTATAAAATACATTGATTGTGTTAAGGATGCAGCTCTTGTGTTTCGTATTTGAGTTCCCCAAAAAATATTCCACATCTCTGGACTCATATCGTCTCCTGCTTCAGTGATCCACAACGACTGTACTTTAGTGCATTCCTTCTCACCTTTGGACCGGAGAATCGCTAAACACCTTGATATGGCTCGGGTACCTGTTTGTATTTCTTGAAACTTTTGCCTCAATGGCCAGCCAGTGCGCAACAAAACTGGAGACACTCCTGCTTTACTCAGACAGTGCCAAAGTTGGCACCACTGGAAATAACCTGTACTTGGCAGTCCAAATTCCATTTTCAATCTTTCAAAGGTTTTAAATTCACTCCCATTTATCAATTGTCCTATTGTCACAATACCATGATCTATCCACTTCGTCCACATTACTGGCTTCCCCCCGATGACAAATCATGGATTCAGCCACAAAGGCATATCCTATGAAAAGTCTTCGCCCCCATCAATGTACGTTGCAAATAGTCAACATACTTGCTGCGTTGTCACCACTATTTTGCTATGCGGTTTCTTCGGATCCGCTACTGTACCAATCATCATCTGCATTGGCAACGGGGAATTCATAGCTTGCTCTATTCTCAACCATCTGGGCCCCTTTTCTACCTCATCTTCAGCGGTCCATTGAGCACCTTGCTTTAACAATGAGGCGGTATGCAACCAACTGAGATCCGGAAAATGAACTCCTCCTTGCTCTTTAGGCAGCTTTAATTTCCACGCGGCTATCCTGGGGATTCGGTTACCGCACAAAAAAGCTACCAGCGTACTATTCATTTTCCTGTAGAAAGTTCATGGGAACCTCAATGGGATCATGCTCAATATATAACTAAGTTTTGGTACCAGCATCATTTTTATGGTCTCCAATCTGCCCCACCAGCTTAAGTGCAATGGTGTCCATTTGCAAGCATTCTCATTCACTATCGCTTGCCATGCTTTTATATTGAGAGCTATGGTTTCTTCCATAGTGGGACCATATGTCACTCCCAAACACCTGAAGGACGATTGCGCATATTGAAATGGGTAATCCCGCACCATATCCACATTGACACGGGAGTTCAGGGGCATTATCGTTGTCTTAGCTAAATTCACTTTATATCCGGATATTGCGGAGTAATTGTCTATAAGCTGCATAGCCGCGGGGAGAGCTTCAGGTTGCAAAAACAATAGCAGATCATCAGCATATGCTGATAACTTACATTGACCATCTGCTAATTCAATTCCTTTGATACTATCCTTCTGTCGGACTGCAATCAGCAACGGTTCCAGGGCCAAATTAAAAAGCATCGGAGATAAGGGGCAACCTTGTCTGGTTCCTCTCTGCAGCTGGAAGGGAGCCGAGAGGCCTGTGTTGACCGCTATTCGAGCTATTGGTTTAATATATAACAGCGCAATTCTTTTAAGGAATTTCTCGCCCATCCCGAACCACCTTAAGGATTTAAACAGGAATGACCATTCCAACCAGTCAAAAGCCTTTTCAGCGTCCAGCGATAGTCCTATCAAAGGCTCGGACATCTTCTGGGTGGTATTCAACACATGCGCTAGCAGTCTCCCGTTATCTGTAGTGGACCTTTCCTGCACAAATCCACACTGGTCTATGTGAACTAAATCTTTCAGAACCCTTCCCAATCGATTAGCAAGCACTTTAGCATATATTTTATAGTCAGCGTTCAACAAGGATATAGGCCTATAATTCTCTATCTTTTGCGGATCTCTGCCCGGCTTCGGATGAATTACCACAACTGCTTCTGCCAGAGCACCTACTTCTGGCTCTTCGTCATGCAATCCACTGTAATAAATCTGCAACATGGGTGCTATCTGTATTTGATATTTATGATAGAACTCCAATGGGATACCGTCTGGTCCAGACGCTTTGCCATGGGCCGTCTGTCTAATCGCATCCTGTATCTCTGTCACCGAGACATCCTGCTCCAACTTCCAGGCTTGGCTGCTGGACAACTTGGGTCCTACTATGGTAGAAATAAATTCTTCAAAGGCCCTTTCACTGCACTTTACGTCCGAGTGATATAATTCTTCATAAAATTCCTTGCAGTGGTCCAGTATTTGTTCATCCTGCACCAGGAGACCCCTGCTCTTATCTTGCAACGCTGCTATGTGTACCACATTCCTCCTAGCTTTAAGCAGCTTGGCCAGCAAGGATACAGCTCGATTGTTCTCATAGTAGTAAACACTCCGCTGCATCTGAACCCCACATTGCGCTTCCTTGTTAAGTATGGTATTGTATTGATACCTTAGTCTTTGAAGTCTGATCAATATCATTGAATCGGTTTTCTTAGTCAGCAACCGCTCCCCGGCCTTTATTTGGGTCTTCAGCTCCTCCTTCTCTTTTTTCCTAGCTTTACGTCATTTAATTGTATAGGTTGTAATATGAGCCCGCAACGTTGCCTTAAACCCTTCCCACCAACTCCATATAGAGGTATCAGAAGGGGCATTGTACTTGAAGTAGGTCTCAATCTCTTTAGTCAGATAATGCACAAAAGATTCATCTACTAACAACGATTTATCAAACGTCCATCTAGGGGACACTTTCTGTATGTTCCTCACATCGAGCACCAGGGAGACTGCGGCATGATCCGACACCGTTTCTGCATGTATTTCCGCCACCGTCACTTGTCTAATCAGCCCCGCCGCCAACAGAAAGAAATCAATTCTGGTCTGAGTGTTATGTGGGGCTGAGTAAAACGTGTACTCTTTTCCCTTGGAATGGAAAAGCCGCCATGGATCCACTAAGTTCAGTTCTTCCATCATACCTTTCAATACCACATGAGATTTAGTTTTATCTACTGCTCTATATGGTATTCGATCCAATAGCGGATCCATTATGATATTAAAATCACCTCCCAGTATGACGCTTGTATTAACCACTTCAGCCATTTCCATGGCGACAAGTTTGAAAAAATTGGGTTCATCTGTATTGGGCGCATAGACATTCATAAATGTGAAAAGTTTTTGGTTCATTTGCAATGTTACTCTAGCCCACCTTCCATAGGGATCTGCTCTTGTTTCTTTAATTGTTGGGAGCAAAAATTTACGCACCAATATTATCACCCCTCCTTTTCATTGCGTGGCTGAGGCTGCTACTGCTACCTGAAAATATTTAGAGGTTACTTTCATCGACTCCTTGTCAGACAAATGCGTCTCTTGCAAGAGGATGACGTCCGCTTTTTTCTGTTGACAATACGACAGGATTTTCTTTCGTTTAATTGGGCCTGTGATTCCTTTCACATTCAATGATAGCAGAATCAGTTCATTTGCCATTATCTCTTATTTGCCCTATCTTATGGGTAATAACCTCCTTTTCCACTGGTCTCCATCATTTGTGCTGAGGACGTTTCACTGGATTGGACTGACACACATAACCGTTCAACTTTTAAACATATTCCTTTCAAGGTGAACACCATCCACATTAACAGAATCTATCACCCATCCCCCCATTGCTACCCTGTCTATCTAGTACATGCATCTATCTATATAATCTAGTCATTAAGCAATAAGATTTCCAGCCTTTGTCTAACATGATAATTATTTCTTTTCCATAGACAAAAGATGACAAACTTGCCTGACAAACTCGTATGCCCCTCTGTACAGTGCATATCATGATCCCCACCTCCCCCATATCATCTCAATTCTCCATTCCCTTCAAAGCTATAAGAAAGTTCTCATTTAGTCCTTCATGTTTCCATGTCACACTTCTCCTGCAGGAAGGCTTTCAGTTTATCCGCATCCACCAAAGTTCTTCGTCTCGTTATGCAGCGTGACCCGCATGGTCCCTAGGTAGTATAATCCGTATCTCGCTTGTGCGCTTTGCAGCATAGGTCTGCAGGCCAGCAGCGCTTTTCTCCGATCCACAGTCTGTTTGCTCAAATCTGGATAGAAAACCACTTTATGACCCTGAATTTGAAGTGATACGCTTTTCCTTGCAGCTTGAAAGATCTGCAGGACCTGCGGATACCTAAGTACTTTCATTATGAGAGGCCGCGGGTATCGGACATTATCCGCTTTGTGAGTGGGGACACGATGAGCACGCTCTAACTCAAAAGGCTTCACGAAGGCAAGCTGCAGTATTTCCGGTATGGTTTTTTCCAAAAACACAATTGGGTCAACACCTTCAACTCCTTCAGGAACCTCTACCAATCTAACATTATTCCGTCTGGCACGATTGTTGTGATCCTCAATCTGGCTTTCTATATGCTTAACTCGCTTTATGAGAGGGGCCAACTGTTCAATTGCAGCTTCCTGTTTCTGAGCTTGCAGCTCTACTGCATTTAACTGTGTATTAACAGTGATTAATTTCTCCTTTACCTCCATTAAGTCCTCCTGGATCACACTCAACTAAGTTGCATTAGCTGCGATCATTTTTTTAACACATTTCAGCTCCTGCAACACTTCACGTAGGCCCTCCGCTGCCGCACCTTCCTTTTCCCCCGCGGCCATTTTCTGAGGGGATCCTACTTCAGGTTTAGAGTGTTTCGCTGCCGAGCCCACTCCCTGTTGGAAATCGAGTCGGGCCGGTTTTAAAGTCGACATCCTCCAACACTTGACTTTCAGCTTCTCCACAGAGGGTTCCAATATGAAAAGTTTTGTACATAGATAAGCTCAGGAATCTCTGATAGCAACGGGAGCACCAATTCAGATGTCCATTCTGTTCAGTGGCTAGCTCTGCCCCCCGACATTTTCTTTTTTTTTTTTTTATTTAAATTGGTGCTGCCAGCAACAAACCCTCACAGTGCTGTCTCCTTACGGTGCCTCATCAGGTGCCCTATACAGTGCCCAATGCGGGACCCTATACTGCACCCTGTGGGGTGGCCCATAGGGGACATTCTAGGGTGCCTTGGCAGACAGTGCACTTTATAATGTGCCCTCTGGGGTGCCTTATAGGGTGCCTTATGCGGCACCTTGGGTTATGGCCCTGTGAGGGTGTGTTTGCTGGCAGCACTAATTAGAATTAACAAACAAAATGCTTCAAACAGCACTGATTTTGAGTAAAAGGTAATGTCTCAGCCAACTTTACTCATTAGACCCACAGGGGATTGAACTCACATCCCCTGCACCATTAGTCAGTGTATTAACCATTGTGCTACAGTTCTAGACACCTTGCTAGACACCTTATCAGACGCCTTATGGGCGCGCATTGCGTGGCGCTCTGCACAATGTTTTTTAATGCTCGTTAGGCTATGGCGCCTGGTAACGCGCGTTATCGGTAACGATGTACCGCCCATGTCCTTATTTTGGATTTCTGCCTGTACCCCGGATCCTAACGCGAATCACACTAACGCAGTTTAGTAAACATGCCCCATAGTGTATCTAGATTTTCAGAAAGCCTTTGACATGGTTTGTTATGAGAGACACTTGGGGGTATGTTTACTAAACTGCGCTAATGTCGCGTTACGGGGCACTAATGTGCACGCTCATGTGCGCGGCGCACTATTCTGCACACTCATGTGCGTGGCGCGCTATTGTGCAAGCTCATGTGCGCGGCGCGCTAATGTGCGATGAAGCCGGGAAAGGCTCCCGGAGGGCGGAGGAAGGCTCCCCAGGGGCGGAGAGAAGGGGTCAATGGGTGGAGAGTGGGAGGGGAGAGGCTCCCCGCACATTAACGAGGCTGAAATCCGAGGCAAAAAATACCGCGAGTGAAAACCTCGCGTTAGAGCCGATTTAAAGGGAAGAGAAACCATTTCTGTCAGCAATGTACAGCAAAACCAGGGGAACCTACAAAAAGTGATAAGTGTGATACATGTGCATGGTACAAAAGTACAAATAAACATTGAAAAGGACCCCAACAAAATTAAAAAAAATTATAATCAAGCTGGGCAATAGTGATAGTAATGGGAAACATAAAAAAACACTCCCAAGAGATCACGTGATGTGGTGAGCTGGGGAAGACGTGAGTCACCTTAGCTCCGGGCCCCCCTCCTCCAACCGTTAATTTATTGCCGTGAACTGCGGAGATTATCACCTGGTCCAAGCTCCGAGAGACCGGTGAAGGGGTCCCCATCCAGTGCAGGTGCAATCCGTGTGGAATGGCGACATCGGCGAAGGGGGGGGAGGCACGAGAAGGACCGGACCACCAGGCCGCTGAAAATGGCGGAGTCCCCTCCAAAAGCGGGCGCTGCGGCTTCCCCCACAATGATCGAAGAGATCTCGGCAGCGGTTACCGCTGCACTCTCCACACAGTTTGATGCCCTGCATACCAAAATGGATACGCTACAGTGCTCGCTGACCACACTTGGCACTAGAGTGCATGAGGCTGAAGGCCGAATAGCGCAGGCTGAGGAGGAAGTGGTGATCTTAAAGCGTGAAATGAGTACACTGCGGAGAGAAGCAAAAGCCTACGAACTGAAGCTTGATGATCTGGAGAACAGATCCCGACGAAATAATCTACGTCTGTTGGGCATTGCTGAATCTATTCTCGATAAAGATTTATGAGATTATGTGGAAAATCTAGCCGCCTCTTTGATTGAGGGAGAAGATGGGAACTCCCCTATAGTAGTGGACAGAGCCCACAGAGTGGGGCCGAGGCTGCAAACGCCAAGTGCACGGCCCAGAGTGGTCTTGGCCAGATTCCTCTATTACACCCGGAAGGAAGCTGTATTAAAGGCAGCGCGTCAAAAGGGCACTGTAGAGCACGGGAATATGAAGCTCCGCATAACACCTGATTACTCAGCCGCGCTGAGCCAGCGCCGCAAGGCATATGCCCCGATATGCCAACGTTTGATAGCAGCGAATGTACGCTTTCATGTGCAGTACCCAGCTAAGTTGCACGTGCTACATCAGGGTGCCCACCGGGCCTTTGAATCTGCGACGGAGGCAAGCTCTTATGTGGAACAGCTGCTGGCGTCATTGACGGCTCGCCCCGGAGAACACCTCTCATGACTGCGGCCCGGGGGGCTGATGGAAAGAGGAATGACCCGGACTGAGAGGAGACGCGGGCCTCCTGCCGAGGAGTGATGCAGATTTCCCTGAAGATTGGACTTAGCATGCAGCTTGGCTGGCCTACGGGTGAGTTGGGAGATACCCAGCCCCTGAGCGGTGGACTAACATTCAGACACTGCAGTTACTGAGCTCCCGGACTGGTGGGAGGGCTCTCTTTGTTACATTTAAGCTGCCGGGTGAGATTGTTTGTATCCTCGGACCTGTTACCTTTGTTTCCACTTGCGTGGCTGTTGCCCCCCCCCCCCCCCCCTTTGGGGGTGTTTTCAATTTTTGCCGCTATCGGAGCCTGCGGCCTTGAGTGGCTTGATGTTTCCTATTCGGTATGAAGCCCTGATGTGGGAGGTGGCTCTGTACCTCTGCCTTCCAGCGTTTCTTTGGGGCCTAAAAAAAAAAAAAAAAAAAAGGACTGTGCTTAGGTGCGGCTAGTACTGAACTGGGACTTCTCTGGCTGCGAGATATCTAACCACTTCCAGCTGTCCCTATCGATCAGGCTAATATGTTGCTGTTTTCTCCCTATGTCTGCTTGTGTTATCTCCCCTCTACTCTTTTGCTGTGTATTGAGAAGAGGAAAGTATGCAAAGGGGGGGAGGGGCTGGAGGGGAGGGGAGCATATGAACGGTAAGGGATGGAGGGGGATCTGATTGATGGGCTCCTGGAGGGAAAAGAGGGACCTATCTGTAAGACACTCGGGAAGAGCACATAGGGAAGGGGGGTATTTGCAGGGGGGAGAGGGGACTCATACCACGGGAGGGGTTGGTTGCTATGGGCTGAAGGGTTGAAGTGTTGGTAGAAGGACCTTCGGGGATGGAGGGGGTCCCGTTCACATCTCTAGTGATCACTATGGGAGTGAGGAGGGGTTTGGAGAGGGAGATTATGATAGGGGGGGGGGGTTGGGGATAGGGAAGGGGGCGGAGGAGGGGAGGGACAGAGGGTGGGGTGGGTACTAGGGGAAGGGGGAGGGTGGGCGCAGCCGCTGGAGATACTGAGAGAGGGCACTGGGGAATAATCTTGGGGGAGGAGGGGAGGACCTCGGGCTGGGGAGGTTTCTTCCATGTATGCTATTGGTTCTGTGCTACTTAACAGTTCTTATTGTGTGCAGACGTGAAGATTATATCTTGGAATGTATGTGGTATAGGCAACCCTATCAAGCGATATAAAGTGTTGCAGGCCTTGGCGAGGCACCAATGCGACATTGCAATGTTGCAAGAGACCCACCAGAGCACGGAAGAACATGCTAAACTTAAAAGAGAGTGGGTGGGCCAAGAATGGGGGGCCCCAGCGCAGGGTAGGAAAGGTGGAGTGGTCATTTTGATACACAAGAGACTCCGGTTTACTAAGGAGGAGGTCTATGCCGACCCGGATGGTAGATATGTCCTGCTGTATGGGATGCTGGAGGGGAAACCCGTGGTGTTGGGCAACTTATATAGCCCCACCGTGTTGGATCGGGATCTGTATGCCCGCTTAGGCTCGCGAGTGGAACAATTGCCCGACGCTCCATTGATTTTGGCAGGCGACTTTAATAGCGTGCTCGATCTCGAGTTGGATGTATCTAGGGACGGTGCTAGGGGGACACGCAGACAGGGTACTAGAGCCTTGCAGCATCTGCGGCGGAGACTGCAGCTGACGGACCCGTGGCGATTGTTACATCCCGGGGAACGTGATTTTACCCACCTGTCTCGAGCGCATGGTACTAGCGCCAGAATTGATTATGTGCTACTCTCGGAACGACTCTTTGCTTACGTACTCGACGCGCAGATTGGCCCTCTGGAAATCTCTGACCATGCGTTAATCTGGGTGGACCTGGAGTGGCGGGACGCTACCCCGCCAGCTCGTGTCTGGCGATTCCCTGTCGATTTATACCGCGATGCGGATTTCTCTATGGGGCTTGTTTACAAAGCCGCGGTAGCGGTTTGCGATCGTAATCGGAGCCGCGGCCCCATTGATTTCAATGGGGCCGCGGCTGCGATCGCGATCGCGAACCACTACCGCGGCTTTGTAAACAAGCCCCTATGTTTCTCAAGCAGAAATGGCAGGACTTTGCCACTTCCAATGCACAGCATCGTAACAACCCTGAACTCTTTTGGGAAACGGCCAAAGTGGTACTAAGGGGAGACATAATAGGGTATGTGGCTCGTAAACATAAACTGATAGCAAAACAGATCATCCGCCTTGAAGCGCAGGTCTGCCGAGCTAGACGCAGGCAGGCTACCGACCCTTCGGTGGCAAACAGGAAGGCGTTATGGGACTCCCAATCGGCCCTCAATGAACTACTCCATCAGAGGGCCAGGAAATCCTTTATGTATTATAAATATCAACTTTACCGCTTTGGGGATAAAGCCGGGAAACTGCTGGCCAGGTGCCTTCGGGGAAGGGGGGGGACTCGAACGGTGGTGGCCCTGCGAGATGCACAGGGTACGTTGCAGAAAGAGAATCGGGAAATTGTTCAGATTTTTCGACAGTTCTATCAGAAACTCTACTCGCGGGGGGCTGACCCTGCTCTCGCTATGGAGGAGTATTTGAGGGAGGTGCAACTGCCCCAATTGGATGACGAGCAGCGTGCGGGCCTGGAGATGCCGGTTACGTTGGAGGAAGTTTCTCTGGTGGTCCAGCAGGCGAGTTGCTGCCGAGCCCCGGGTCCTGATGGACTGGGGGCCGAGTTTTATAAGCTGCTGGGAGACTTGTTACCGTCAACGTTGGTGGCGGTCTATCATCAACGAATCGCACAAGGGACGTTTGTGTGGGGTGGAAATCACGCTCATATCATTTTATTCCCTAAGCCCGGTAAAGACCACACACAAGCAGAGTCCTACCGGCCTATTTCGCTGCTCAATTTTGACCTGAAGATCTTAGCTAAAGTTCTGGCTACGCGACTTGCCTCGGTTCTTGGGGACCTGGTGCATGAGTCCCAGGCTGGATTTGTGCAGGGCCGACATGCGGTACGGAATCTGCGTAGGATTCTGGCGTCCCTGGAGTGGGTTCACCGCCACGGTGTACCCTCACTGTTGGTCAGCTTTGATGCTGAGAAAGCTTTCGACCGGGTGGTTTGGTCATAGTTGAAGACTCTGTTACCGAAATATGGACTCGGGGTGTCTTTCTGTCGTATGGTGGAGCTTCTTTATGCTAAACCCACGGCGAGTGTGCTTTGTAACGGGTGCCTGTCCGAGGATATTTGTTTGGAAAGAGGTACTCGGCAGGGGTGTCCACTCTCCCCTCTGCTTTTTGTGTTGTCCCTGGACCCCCTGATACGGAAGATCGAGGTATCGGCGGAGATTAAAGGGGTGCGTATGGGACAGCTTGGGTTTAAGATAGCGGCTTTTGCCGATGACTTGCTGGTACATCTCTCGGTCCCGCGGACCTCACTGCCGAGGCTACTGGAGGAGTTTTCTTGCTTTGGGAGCTTCGCGGGACTACGCATAAATATGGCCAAGTCAGCTGCGTTGGATGTGGGGGGTACGCTTCGCGTCGCTTGGGGTGACTCCTTCCCCCTTCGGTGGGCAGAGGAATCTTTTATCTACCTTGGTATTTCTCTGACCAGGGATCCCAAGCAACTATATCGGGAGAACGTGAATCGGATTGTGGCTAAGACTCGCTCGCAATTACAGGCGTGGGCCCCTCTCCCCCTATCTCTGTTGGGTAGGGCAGCGGCCCTGGGTATGGTGGTTTTGCCGCGTATTCTGTATTTGATGCAGACGCTTCCCGTGTGGCCGAGGGAGCGGGATCTACAAGAGTTAGAACGCGCTTTCCGGGTTTTTTTGTGGAAGGGGGCACGAGCTCGGATTCCCCTGTTTCGTTTGCAGAGGAGATGGAGAGATGGGGGGATCGGAATCCCTGACTTGCGGCTCTATGCCCTGGCCTGCCAGGCACGCCATATCGGGGACTGGTTGGGAGGGACGGAAGACTATACCCCACGTGCGCTGGAGAAGGCTTTGGTAGCCCCACAGGCCTTGCTTGCAGCTTTGCATCTGGCAGGTTCGAGTTTGCCCGGCTGGGTAACTCAGAGCGTGTTGATACGGCCGGCTCGGTGTTCATGGCAGCAATTTAACAAATGGTGGGGGGAGTCCCCGGAAGTTTCAAGCTGGTTACCCATACAAGGCAACGTTTGTTTTACTCCAGGAACGGACACGTCTATGTTCCGGCTTTGGGAACAGAGGGGGATTCGGAATATAGGGCATGTGGTGGACCTTGAGGGGAAGGGTAAATCCTTTGCGGGTTTATGTGGGGAATACGAGCTGAGCTCCAAACATTATTTTACATATGTTCAGATCTCCCATTATGTTGCCTCACTTCCTAGGGGTGGGCTTGGGGCTGAACGTACAGCGTGAATACTTGAGTTCTTCGGTCTGGGGGCGGACTCTCCGTCGTCCATAGCTGGGCTGAAGCGACGTATCGACACGTTGGTACCTCCGCTTGACTTCTCGGGGGAGGAGCGAGCGTGGGCCAGGGAGCTGGGGGTAGAGGTGTTGCCCGGTGCGGTTCATCGGGCTCTGTGCAGTATCGGGGAACTGGTCGATGGGGCCCACTGGAGAGAAATACAGCTTAAATGTATCCTTCGAGCCCACTTCTCCCCGAGACAAGCTTTTCGTAGTCGCATCACCTTGGACGGGAGCTGCCCAAAATGCAGCGCTACACTGGCTGATTTAGGTCATATGTGGTGGGGCTGTCCGAAAATCCGCTGGTATTGGCTGCGGATTCGGAACTATATGAGTGGAGTGCTGCGTCAGCAGATTAGCTGGACCGGGTCTGTCGTGGTATTAGATCAACTTGGACCACTCCACCCGAAGGGTAGATGGGAGCGCCTCCTACTTAGGAAAGCATGAGTAGTGGGAAAAGGGCCGCTCCTGCGTAGATGGCGGGAGCCTACTCCTCCTTCCTTCTGGGAATGGCGTAACAGCTTTCACCAGCTGATGCTATTGGAGAAGCGGGGGGCGAGAGGTAGGGTTAAACGCTGGACCTCTTTTTTGCTGACCTGGGAGCCCTATATCCATACCTTACGGCCTGCCCTACGTAATGAAGTACTTCAGGCGCACTATTAGATAGGGATGGGGAAGCCACAGATTAGGCGTTGAAGTGGAGAGCTGGGAACAGGATGATTTCACGGTAAGGAGTAGGAGCAGGGGTTACGAAGGGGGGGGGGCGGGGGGATGGGGGGGTGGACAGGGTATCTATGGGGAAAAAATAAAAGGCCGTGCTGGTGGATCTCTATCATTTCTGGCTGCCTACACTGGGTGGAGGACAAGATACAGCCCTGCCCGGGCATCGGAGTATGTTATGTTATGTTATGTTATGATATGTTATGTTTATTCTGTACTTGTTTGGGTTTGCTGGATGTTGTTTATGCATCAGATACCTTGCTTTAATAAAAATGATTTGAAAAAAAAAAAACACTCCCAAGAAAGTCCCAAAAAATAAATATGAATTTTGGAAGGGTCTACGCTCCGTCCCCATACAAGGTGAATGATCCCACAGTGAAATAGCACTGATCAGGGTTTCCCTCTCCATTGGACAGGTTTCCTATGGCATGCACATGTTCCACAACAGCAGGGCGGGCATGTCGGAATGGGCAACTGGACAGATGCTGGGAAAGGGGATACAGAGGGCTGCAGGCAGCACATGCTGTGGTGCAGCTGGGGCACAGTGCGGACTAGGCAGATGCCTAGGTGGCACTTAGGAATGCTGAAACTGAACAGCAGCCAGACAGCAACTGATGAGGGCCCAACATGGGTACGAGAGTCTTTATCACAGTGTCACAGGGGATAGTACCCAGCAGGTACCCCCAAGAGCACAGAACATTGGCAGGCGGAGTTGGGGGGAATCGTGGATGCCTATGCAGGCACCCCTACCCCAGAACACGCACCATAGGCCACCGCCTACCTGCACACTGGATGGCTTGAGACTGCACACCACCAGCACCACCAGCAGAAGGGCATGTCAGCATGATGCCAGAGGGGTACTGGTGGTGGAGGGGGGCAGTGGCAGCTGCCCAGAGCCGACCATGGCCTAGCCCTGTGTAGGTGGGTGCCATGCACTGCAACAGACAGGCTGTGTCTGACAAACAACCATGGTATCTCCAGGGACTGCACTGTCTCTGTGAGCACAGTGTGGTGCGGTGAGCACAGCCAGTGTGTTCAGAAGCAGAAGGTCACAAGTTCAAATCCCAGCTGGGGCTACTGCCAATCCAGTCCTTATATTTTACCCGCTACCAAACCGTGATAGTAAGGACAAACCTTTATTGCAGAGAACATACGCATGGTTCAAACGCTTATATTTTACCCCACCGAGCACAGACACCAGAAACATGCGCATTACCTGGAGCAGAGTCCCCCAAATTCAGTCCTGGAGGCCCACAAATCATTCAGGTTTTATGCTGTCTCCAATATAAGGCCATGTCCGCATGGTGGCGGAGGGGTACTGGTGGTGGAGGGGGCAGTGGCAGCTGCCCAGAGCAGACCATGGCCTAGCCCTGTGTAGGTGGGTGCCATGCACTGCAACAGACAGGCCCTGCCGGACAAACAGTCATGGTATCACCAGGGAATGCACTGTCTCTGTGGCAACACGGTGGTGCAGTGCACACAACCAGTATGTTTGGAGGCAGAAGGTCACAGGTTCAAGTCCCAGCTATGGTTCCTGCCAACCCAGTCCCCATATTTTACCCACTAGTACAACAACGTGCTAATACAGACAGAACCTTTATTGCAGATGACGTAAACATGCCCTAAACACCTACATTTCACCCTACAGAGCAAAGACACCATAAACAGGTGCATTACCTAGAGCAGAGTCTCGCAAATGCAGTCCTGGAGGGCCAAACACCATTCAGGTTCCATGCTGCCTCTAATAAAGATGCCTGTGCTGCATATCTATGCACCACCCCCATGGTATGCAGATGTATCTCATGCATATTCATGAGGGACAGCATAAAAACCCGAACAGTGTTTGGCACACCAGGACTGGAGTTGGGAACCTCTGCCGTAAAGCAGCAGCAAACAGGGGCAGACACACCCACACCCACATGCACAGGCTCCATTAGCCAATGCCTCCTGGAGAGGCAGGACATTGGGCCCTGCGTGCATCTCCCAATACTAGCCCTTGCATACCTTAGCAATGCCACCCTACACCTGGGAATGTGGTACACAGCTATCAAATGTTTGCTATGATTACTGGCAGATACCAATTCCTACGTTAAGCACAGTTTGCTGATTGAGCTCCATCATAGCAACCTTTCTGCTGTCTGTGGAGTGTGCTTCAGGTCTGGTCTCTGACAGTGTTTACCACCCTGGAGAGTGATCCCCAACAGTATTGCGTACCATATCCATGCCTGCACTGTGCCCAGGACTGGTGTGGTGGCCAGGGCTGCTAAACTCCTCTAGAGTAGCACAATGCTGGCATAGGTGTGGGAGTGTGTGTCTGTCTATCCAGTGTGTGGTGGCTGCAAACACCCTCCACAGCCCACACTGCCAGCACTGTTGCCAGTATTGGCCTGCCAATGTGCATAATGAGGAGCAAGGTACCATGGGTATAGCTCGGACAGGGTGGCCTGGCCAGGATGCATCTGGACAGGGCATAGGGCACTGGCTGGGACTTTGTAGTGCCCGGCCACCACCTGCCCAGACAGGGTGGCCACAGCATATCCTGCTGGGAGATCACTCTCACCCTGACTGTGCAGTGACCACAGCATGGCTAGGCACCCCCATAGTGCTATATAGTATTTCTCTCATGTGATATTTATGGGTTTCATTTTGGAGCCCAGTCACTGACTTATTTGCTTGGTGTGTATGCTGACATCCCAGTTCTGGGTGCACGCATTTCCACCAGGAACATTTACTATGGACTAGCTAGCAGACTGTCTGTAGCTGGTATGTGTCTTTTTTTTTTTTTATTTATAAAGTTTTATACATACAATGCAAAAAACAAACAAAACACTTCAGTAATTTCAAACATCAGTTAAAAATTAAAAGTGAAAAAAGAAGTGAACAACCATTACAAGGAGGTGCATCAAACTCACTGCCCCCATATCGGTTCCTAGAGTAAATTATCTATACTCCCTTACTTTTTAAGAAATCTAATAACTGAATAGTTTCATAAAAAACATATCTTTCACCCTGAAACAATATCAAACATTTACACGGAAAGTTAAGATGAAACACAGCACCAAGGGCCAACACCCATGGACGCAATTCTAAAAAAGCCTTGTGTCGCACCTGCGTGGCCCTGGACACATCAGGAAACAACTGAACTATCTGACCACAAAATTTCTCTGATCTTTTCTTGAAGTAAGCTCTCATAATTCTATCTTTATCTATCTCTGACAACAACGTAACCAACAAAGTGGCCCTAGAGGAAATATCATCTAAGGACGATTCTATAAAGGCAGATATGTCTAAAGTAGAAGAGGCTCTGTGATCATATGAAGGAACCCCCTCCTCACCCGATAACTGAACTGAAGCCCGTGGAAAAACATAATATATTTTTGACACCATAATCAAATTAGAATCAGCAATCAGCAAATTCTCCTTAAGATATTTCTGAAATAATATTAATGGAGAAAGATAGTGTGTACGCGGAAAATTCAACAACCAAAGGTTTTTAGATCTTAAAGAATTTTCCAACATTTCGTCATGACGATGTAAAACACTAAAGTCCTGCACAAAAGCAGCTATTGCATCCTGACGAACAGCACCATCTGATTCCAATGAAGTAAGTCGCTGATCTACTGCTATCAACCGCTTATCCTGGTCAGACAATTTCTGAACAGTAGTTTTAGAAAAATCTGAAATTTTTTGCAGGGACGCGGTCAACACCGACTCAATCCGTGAAGTCGCTAACCAAATATCCTTCAAAGACAGTTCAGGCGGCGGTGCCAACACTTCACCAACTGAGGAAAAACTTATCACTGCGGGCAAGAGAGGGGGTAGTTCTGCCGTTCGCAAAAAAGACGCTGGAAGAACTTCCCCATCTTGAACCACTTCAGATATACTCAAGATAGAAGTGTCTTTAACAGTCAGTTGCTTAATTTCCTCACTGGGGGGAGTAATACCCATAATACGGGAATCATTGTTAGAGGAAGGAGTACTCACTGTTGATATTTCCGACAAGCCATCACAAAGATTTGCAGAGACCGGCAGCACTTCACCCACAGAAACATGGGCGTCCATCGGCCCCACGACTTTCCCAACTTTAGATTGCACAGGCTGCGGATAGCACTTCCTCCGTTTCCCCATAACAGGGAACCTCGAACGCCAGTATGTGTCTTGATGGAGCACCTTGCAGGGTGCAGTGGCTGAAGGCTTGCTGCAGGAGAATATCAGATAGTGGTGGGGTGCAGCTTAGCATATCCAGGCCTAATGTCTGTTTGCTATTGCGTTATGGATGTGTACAGAGCTGCATTGACTGCCCTGTAGGGTGTCTGTTCCTCAGCAGGACTGGGGTTGAGGGTCCCCTCTACTGCCACCATTGCAGGGAGGTAGAATGTGGATCTGTTGGTGGGAGACCCTGTTTACCACCCTCAGCCCTGGAGGAGGAGGAGGGTGGTGGTACATAATCCTCCTAGGGGTCACACCTGACTGAGACATACAGATATATCCAAGGTGTGTCTGCAGAAACTACCTATCTCACACAGGAAACAATACTTACATGTCAAAGCTGATGCCTCAGCCAGCCTTACGTATTGGGCACACTGGGGATCAAACTCATGACCCCTATATCATCAGTCAGTGCCTTAACCATTGTGCTACACTGCTGTTCCTCCTTGCATTTCAGCGCACCTACTTATGATTTCCATGCGTTGAAATGCACAGTGCTGCCATCAAAAACAGTGCTATGACCTTGCTGTGCCTCATAGGGCACCCTATATGGCGCCCTATATGCCACCCTTTCAGCAACATTGTAGGGTGCCGTGGCAGACAGTGCACTTTAAAATGTGCCCTCTGGGGTACCTTATGGGGTGCCTTATGCAGCACCTTATGTTACAGTGCTTTGAGAGTGCATTTGCTAGCAGCAGTAATTAAAATAAAATTAAAAAGCCTTATAATGCAATATTACACATAAATGGTAGTGCCTCAGCCAGCCTTATTCATTGGGCACAGTGGGGGATTGAACCCATGACCCCTGCACCATCTGTCAGTGTCTTCACCATTGTACTGCAGCCCTGGTCCTCTGTTTGCACATCAGCGCGCCTGCTTATGCTTTCCGCGTGCGTTACTCATGTGCTAATGTGCGCGGCGCACAAGAGCACACATGCTAATCCCGTTTTGCTATTTTTGACCGCACCGCCCACTCCTTATATGGCATCCTGCAGACTACCGTGGCGCGCACCTAACGGGGGTTTTAGTAAACATACCCCTTGGAGAATTAAAAAGTCATTGGATAGGAGGCAGTGTACTATTGTGGATTAGCAACTGGTTAAAAGATAAAAAACAGAAAGTAGAGTTAAATGACCATTTTTCTCAATGGAAAAAGGTGGATAGTGGAATATCCAAGGGATCTGTTCTGGGCCCATTGCTTTTTAACATATTTATTAATGAAATAAAATGGGAATGAGTGAGGTGATCAACTGCAGATGGCACAAAATCATTCAAAACTGTTAAAAAAAACAAAAGGATTGTGAAAAATTGAAAGAGGGCCTTGAGAAATTGGGAGACTGGGTGGCCAAATGGCAGATGATATTTAATGTAGGCAAGTGCAAAGTTATGCACTTAGGGAAGGACAACCCAAAGTATAGTTACACAAAGCAAGGTTCCATATTAGGAATCACTGCCCAGGAAAAGGATCTAGGCATCGGTGAGGATAATACGTTGAAACCCTCTGCCCAGTGTGCAGTAGCGGCTAAGAAAGCAAATAGAATTCTTGGAATCATAAGGAAAGGAATGGAGAATAAAGCAAAGGATATTATAATGCCTCTATATCATTCCATGGTGTGACTGTACCTTGAATAATGTGTGCAATTCTGGTTACCATATCTTAAAAATGATATGATGCCCCATATCATTGAATAACATGGATCCTAGTAACCGATAGCCTGGGTTAAACATTAGCCCGTCTTAGTAGGCATACCCCATAATCAAACTCTGGAATTCATTACTGAGTCAAATCTGTTAGTGTGGCTGGGTTTAAAAAAGGTTTGGACAAGTTCTTGGAGGAAAAGTCCATAAACCATTATTAAAGAGGACCAGGGAATTCCACAGCTTACGCTGGGATAAGTAGCATGGAATATGTGCACCTTTTTAGGAACCTGACAGGTACTTGTGACCTGTATTGGCCGCTGTTGGAAACAGGACACTAGGCCTTGGTCTGACCCAGTATGTTATATCTTATGTTCTTAGCTGTGATTTTTGATGGATTTACACTAGAATTTTATAAAGGCACATTTTAGAAAGGAACATCCAAATGCAGTCTTGAATGACAAAGCCAGAACGTCAGAAAAAAGGGCAGGCACGTCCAAGTTCGGGTATGATTTCAGAACAGCCTTTATGAAATTACCTTTAAGCCAAATCGAAGGAGGGCAGTTCCATGTGGCTGATTTATCTATGTAAATAGCTTTGAGAATTGTTCTCATAATCTGGGCCGGTGCAAGGAGATGAAGTGCCTTAGACAAACCTCATCCCTTGTGCTCCCCCCTCCCCCCACCAATGCCCACTGCCGCCCTTCTCCTGGACATGCAGCACCAGCAATGGCAGAAATCAGCCCTGTGGCACTTTCCTTGAAACGTCAGCACCACTGGGCTCTTTGCTCCCGCCTCTTCGGACTGCCTGATGATGGCTTCCTTTGCAAACAGGATGTCGACTTCAGAGGGTGAGAAGCAAATGGCCCGGCTGTGCCGAAATTTCAAGGTAAGCACCATACGGCTGTTTGCTGTCATTGCCACCACTGCACATCCTGCAGTGGGGTGTCAGTGGTGGCAATGGTGCCATTGGAGGAATGGCGCTGTAGGCCACTGCCTAATTCACCTAATGGTAGCACCACCCCTGTTCATGATGCTGTCACAAATGGATTACCAGCAAGGCTTTTGGTGTTCTGATTATGTCTAAACAACTGCATGTGTTGTTACCATCTTCCGTGAGATACATAAAACTAATCTGTGTCAAGATGGGAAATATAGGATACAAACAATTTGTGCCAATACGAGACATCATAGATCTCAATAGGTGAGCCTCAGAAGTGACTTGATCCTGAGTTGGATAAAAAACGAAAAACAAAACATTAAAACATTAAAAAAAGGCAGTGTGATATAAAGATTTCAGTTACAAATGAATTGTCACTCATAAGAGTCCTACGATTACAGTTACATTGGTCAGCATCACCATTACCCTAAAGGTGATATCTAATACTCCTTAAGATGATTCAACAAAAATAGAAGGTACTCGAAGACCCCAGTCAATGAAGCATTGATTAGCTTAAAGCAGCAGTTGAAATGCAAGAGTCATCTCTGTAAAGCCAGCAGTCTGGGAGCTTGGTTGTGTTGCTGTCCTTGGAATTTCGAAATGAATGAGAAAACAGAAAAATATATTATTAACTGTATGAAAGTTGGATTGAATTGCAAAATTATTGAATTTGTTGACCTCAGAAGAACAATTTTCTGGATCTTAGAAACCATAGCTTTCCAAAATTATAAACACTAAATAGCATATTGATTTTAATTTGGAAATTATAGTTTTCTACAGTAACATAATACATGAAAGGGTTTGATTTAATCATAGGAAAAATATCTTGTGGTTGGCATGATAATATCCACTCTCTAATCTTTTTTGCTATCATTTAAATAAATCATTCACATGTGTGTTGCATTATATAAAACTATAATTTCTTAATTATACTCATTCAAGCAGACATACTGGAGCCAAACCATTAATGCCACCCCTCTGCTGGTCTCAGCAGTTACTAATCTCTAGATTCTACTTATCCAGTACCCCCTACTTCCTGCATTTGAAGATGTAATGTAATTCAAGTACTTTAAAAAAAAGACATTTGCAAAACTCTTTTACATCTTTTGCATCATTTTCTTTCTGACCAGTTCTTTTTGATCATTATTAGATCTTTCAATTTTTGCCATATTTTGAATTACCTTATTTTAATTTAGGATTTTGTTTTTTACATTTTTCCTTAATATTTTATTTTCTCCCACTTCATATTTTGTCGTGTTTCTTCTTTGTTTCCATTTATCTCTCTAACTAATGCTGTGTTCCTTTGTGCTTTTATGTGTATGTTTTTACTTTTAGTCACATTTTGCTCAAGTAAGAACATGATGTCTGGCATTTTCCTCCTGTTGGACTTACCCACCTCACCTCAAGTCAAATGAACAGGCTGAGAGCTAGGCCTGATTTTACCCCAGGGCATGCATGGATCTGTAGTTCTGATTTTCTTATGGAATTCAATGAAAATGTTTAACTACAAATTAATCCTTATAATGGGGGAGAACTTGGGCTCAGCCTATTTGGTTGGCATGGGGGGGAGAGGCAAATCTTCTCCCTGCTTTCCATCTAATTTCACCTATTTTTTATTTCTATTCCTACCTCAGGACAAATGTTACTATTTAATTGTCAATGGGGCAAGTTTATTAAAGCACACTACTTGGGTAGTGCGGGTTAGTGTGATTTCTGGCACCACACTAAAAAGTAGCTTGAGCCCGGTGCTAAAAATTCACCGTACCCTGGCAGTGTGCATCTGGGTGTGGCATGAGCATTCCTGCCAAGGCGCCGCTAGTGTGGGCCTTGAAAGCTCACCCTGCTGGTGCTTGGAGGAAATCAACTACTGAAGCACAATAGGTGTCAGTAGTTGCTCCCTGCAGCAATATTAATGCTGTACTAAATTCAGGGGGATGATTGTCCCCACCCTCCTGCATCTAGTGTGGTGCCCTGCACTAGTAATGTGGCCCAAACCTGCATTACTAGCCGTGGGACTTAGTAAACATGCCCCAATTGTGTTGAATCTAGCAACTTTTCATTCCTTTGAGATAGGGACAAGGCCACACACACATTTTATCCTTGCTAGAGTTTTAGAGTAGGACCATTGAAAACCCAGTGTACTAAACATTTTTCTTGTAATGAAAACCAATAGTACATAAGCCTTTAATCCCAGAAATTTTAAGACATATCTAGTGCCTTCATAGATATATGAATCAGATATGATAATACTCATCATAACAAAGAAGACATGCTACATCATAGAATTTATAAGATGTAAACAATGTTAATTGTTTATGATGGATGTTATAATGCTTTTTAGAAATTTAATATCCTGTGCACTATATAAAACAGTTGCTCTCAAAGTGGTTTTCAGGTACCTTCAGTCAGTCATATTTTTTGGTTATTCATAATAAATATGCATGAGCCATATTTTCATATGAATGAAGCTGAGAATTGATTTTAAAAATTATCTGCATACCTTTCCCAGCAGCCCCAGCAGAGAACTCCAGAGAATACCGTGAACTATCTAGGCCTCAGACTCCATAGCCCCCATCTCTTTCCAGCTGCAGAGGACCAGAAGGCATGCGCCATTAGATGTGCACCACATCACTTTCTATAAATTTACAACAATATATTTGATATACTAACAAGGAATTATTTCAAAACACAAGTAAATATTATTACAAAACAAGAGTAACCAGGTATTTACAAATATATTAAATGTAGTGTTATGAGGATCATTGACAAATATAAAGTAAACCTATAGAGTAAAGGTATTTTATTTTAAACATCCCTTTTCCTTTAAAAAATTAAAATTGATAGCAATTCAGCAAAGCTAAGATACAGACAGCAGTGCAGCAGTGAGAGGGGGGTTATTGAGTCATTTGCACCAAGTACCATCTATGAATACGTGAATATCTTCCAATTAGTGAGAGGTTGTATGTGTGCATTTGGTGCAAAAAGCTCTTGGCCCATCACAGTAGATGTCCTTAGTGTCCTCCCTCCATTTATTAAGTCACATTTCATCATGTTATAATCACTATTGCCAAGTTGCCCCAACACCGTTCCTTCTTGCACCAAGTCTTGTGTTCCATTAAGGACTATCTCTGGAGGCTACAGTAGCAGACATGGAGAAACTAAGGAAGCCAGAGAAGTATATAGAGGAGATGCTCAGAGGCATAATATAGCAGTCACAACTCCACTCTTGAAGCCCCTGTGTTACCTTAGAGGAAGGTAATCTGGAAGGAGAGCAGCACCTTGGTATATCAAGAAGTCAATCCTGTATCTGGGATCTTCCTTCCAATTGATGTAGTATCCTGTTATACAGAGGGTGTATAGTCAGGTGAATATTCATAGAAAGGAAGGAGCCATTGTAGTTGGTGATTCATTAAGTCATTAAGAATGCAGATAGCTGAGTGGCTGGCAGATGTAGAGATCCTTTGTTAACTTGCCTTCCTGATGAGAAGGTGGTTAACCTCATGCATCACCTAGATAGAAATTTAGACACTGAAGGGGGGGGGGGGCAGATGTTTTAATATAAGTGAGTATCAATGATATATGAAGGTGCTGGAGGAGGTTTCTGGAAGCCAAAATTAAATCAGAACCTCTAGATTAGCATTCTCAGAAATGATTCACATTTCACTTGCAGGATCCAAAGATAGGCAGAGCTCTGCAGTCTGAATGCATAGATGAAACAATGGCACAGGAAAGGGAGCTTTAGGTTTGTTAGGAACAGGGCAACATTTTGGGACAAAGAGAGCCTTTTCCAAAAGGATTGGGACCACCTTAACTAGAATGGAACCAGACTGCTGGCATTAAATTTTAAAAAGGAGATACAACAGCTTTTGAATTAGATTATAGGGGGAAGCTGACAGTTGCTCAGAAGTGCATAATTCAGGATGTCTCTTTGAAGGATAGTACAAAACAGGAAAGTTAAAGCATCCAATAGAGAGTTTGCAATAAAGTCAGAAGTTGCCCAGATGCATTTAAGAGCAGAGTTGAAAGATTACTTTGAGCTGGAGGGCTGGGGGTTCATATCCCACTGGAGAACAGCAACCTCAGGTCGGAGGGACTGAGGTTTCTAGTCCCACAGGCACTCCTTGTGGCCTTGGGCAAGCCACTTAACCCCCTGTTGCCTCAGGTATGCAACATAGTTTGTGAGCCCTTCATGGACAAGGGAAATATATACAGTACCACTTTGGCCTAGTGAGAAGCGATATATAAGAATTGCTAACTAAATAAATTACTCCACCAACTGATAAGCAGCAAGCTGTCAATGCAAACAAAAGCATACTTTGAAATGTCTGTATTCAAATGCTAGAAGTATAAAAATTAAGATGGGAGAGTTAGAATGCATATCACTGAATGAAGAGCTAGGCCTACTAGGCATATCAAACATCTGGTGGGAGATGGCTAACCAATTGGAGGACACTTGTGATACCAGGATATAAATGATATCATGATTATGCAATGCAATGTGTGCCTTTGAGGCAATGCTGACTCCTGGCAACCCAGCAGCTCCTGGGTTTTCTTGGCAGTGTGACTGGGAGTAGATTGCCAGGCCTTTCTTCCGAAGCAATGGAGGATTACATGACTTGCCAAAGGCCACAAGGAGTACTAATGGGAATTACACCCTGCTCTCTTGGTTACCAAGCCAGTGCTCTAACCTCTAGGCTGCTCCTCCACTCCCATCATGATTATAGGATGGATCAAACTGGTGGAGGGTTGACACCATTGAGCTGATATTCAAAGGGTTTTAACTGGCCAGCAGGTCCTGTTTACTGGATAAGCCCCGCTGAGATGGATATTCAGTGGCATTAACCAGACAATGCAGCTGAACGTTGCCTCTGACCACTGCTGCTGTGTCAAGATGGTCCATGGGCAGGGCAAGGCAGTCCCAGAACTAATCCAGTAGTAGCAATTTTCGATCCACTAACCAAATTAGTGCCCTCATAAAGTTAGGATAGGTGAATGGTTGCCCTAACTTTATGTGGATTTACTATACGGTTTGCAACTGAATATTGCCACCAACCAGATAGCAGATCCAGTCAGTTTCAAGACCGACTGTTCAGCACTGAACATCAGATAGGATCCAGCACTGAATATCTGGCTTTACTTTCAGCTGTGGCGGTCAGGGACTTTAAAATACTCTGCTGAATATTGTGCCTTATATGTTAAAGAGGCCATTGAGTCAAACAGAATAAAATTCTGCAATAAACAAAATGAACTATAGAATTTTTAAGGACATAAGATATGCCATACGTGGTCAGACCAAGGGTCCATCGACCTCAGTATGCTGTTTCCAACAGTGGCCAATCCAGGTCATCAGTACCTATCAGGTTCCCAAAAGGTAAACAGATTCCATGCTGCTTGTCCCTGGGGTAAGCAGTGGATTTCCTCGTTCCACTTTAATCATGGTTTATGGACTTTTCATCCCGGAACTCATCCAGACCTTTTTTATGGGTAGAAATTCCATATCAGAAAGTATACCTCCAGTGCTAGTCTCTTCCCTATCATCTACCTGGCCAGCACGAACAGATGATGACATGCTAACAAAATTAGCAATACGGTAATAATGAGTGATTTCAATTACCCCAGTATTGACTGGGTAAAGGTCACAACAGGGCGGAAGGAAAAGGGAGGAAAAGTTTCTAGAGGAAATAAATGAATATGAAATAGCTGGTACAAGAGCTGAAAAGAATGTGAGAAAAAGTAGAACTAGTCATTAATGGAACACAAATGACCTGGAAATGGGAATAACAAGTGAGGTTATCAAATTTGCAGATGACACAAAACTATTCAAAGTTGTTAAAACCCATGAGGATTGTGAAAAATTGCAAGAGGACCTTGATAAATTGGAAGACTGGGCCTCCAAATGGCAGATGAAATTTAATGTGGACAAGTGAAAAGTTATGCGCCTAGGAAAAGAACAACCCAAGCTATGGAGAAACGATGCAAGGTTCCACATTAGGAGCCACCACCCAGGAAAAAGATTTAGGTGTCATTGTGGATAATATGTTGAAATCCTCCGCCCAGTGTGCAGCGGCAGCCAAGAAAGCAAATAGAATGCTAGGTATCATAAGGAAAGGAATGGAGAATAAAATAAAGGACATTGTAATGCCTCTGTATTGTTCCATGCTGAGACCGCACCTTGAATATTGTGTGCAATTCTGGTCGCCATATCTTAAAAAGGATATAGCGTTATTAGAAAAGATACAGAGAAGAGCCACCAAAATGGTAAAGAGGATGGAAGGATACCCCTATGAAGAGAGGCTAAAAAGGTTAGGGCTTTTCAACCTGGAAAAGAGACAGCGGAGGGGAGATATGATAGAGGTCTATAAATTAATGAATGGACTGGAATGGGTAAACGTAGATCAATTGTTTACACCATCAAACTATGGAAAGACTAGGGGACATGCAATGAAGCTACAATGTAACCTATTTATGACTAATAAGAGAAAATATTTTTTTACTCAATGTGTAATCAAACTCTGGAATTCATTACAGGAGGATGTAGTAAAAGCTGCTAATGTAGCCGGTTTTAAAAAAGGTTTGGACAAGTTCCTGGAGGAAAGGTCCATAAACCATTATTAAAGAGGACCCGGGAAATCCACTGCTTGCCCAAATACAAGCATTGTGGAACCTGTGTCTTTTGGGGAAACTGCTAGGTACTTGTGACCTAGATTGGCCACTTTTGGAAACGGGATACTGGGCTTGATGGACCTTGGTCTGAACCAGTATGGCATATCTTATGTTCTTAGATTCTTATGTTCTTATGGAAGGAGAGGAAAACCAGGCTTGAGCGCTCCATCACTTACTCACAGTAGGGAGAAGTTGAAGGCAGCTGCATTTTGAGTTGTAGTTACATTTTGTATTACTTAGTTTAAGCTAGTTTCAGAAAAATATTTTAATATTAATGAGCAGCTTTGTGGATTTACATGTGGCTCATTCAATAATTTTCTGTTTTATAAGCTTTGTTTTTGTTGATGGTAACACAAGTCCGTGCATTACCATTAATGCATGCTATGATTTTAATGGGCATTGGCTGTCAAGAAAGGTGTTTAATATGCATGAAGGTTTTAGGGTGCTTTAGTAAACAACCCCTAAGTGATAGTGGTATTTAGTGAATTGACCTCTAAAGATATATCTTTCACGCTAAATTTAATTCACTGTGCTATGCAATTTGGAACATTAAGATTGATCGTTAATATTCTTCCTACATATCACATTTGTGTTTTATTCATTTATATTCTTAATCAAAACCACCACTGATTGCAATTTAGTTTGGCACTGCATATTTGATCTTTCCATGGTTGATTGAAATAACCTCTAACTTCATAAGGACATCAATAAAGCTTCTTATCTGCTGTGCATGTGTCACTCACTCTCTAGTTTTACTGTCTGGTGGAGAACTTGTGGAGACTGTGTATGTTTGAATATTATGTATGTTTATGTAAATTGGAATCCTAGTTACTAAACTGATGTTTAATTACAGAAGATTAGTCCTGTAGATTTTTCATTAGAATTCCCCAGAGCTTCGAGTACATCAAGAATTTTGGAGAGGAGAGAGAAAGGTTTGTCATCTTTTGCAAACATATATGGGGTAATTTAATAAAGAATGTTTTTACATGCATAAAAGGATTTTTAGAAAATTGCGCCGGGGGTTACACATGTACGAACATGTGTGGTGACAAGAACATACTAACATAGTAAATGATGGCAGATAAAGACCAGTATGGTCCATCTACTTAAAGGACTAGAAAAGGGGACTGTTACTTCTGGAGAGAGATCTGCAATTGTGAGTATATACTTCTGGGAAGATTCTGAAAGGAATTCTTTGTATTAAAGCTAATTAATCTGTGAACCCACTATTTTTTGTTAAATCAGTCAGGGCCAGGTAGCAGCAGCTTAAGTTTAAATTTAAAACACAGAAGAGAACATTCTGGTTATATTTCATACCCAGCAGAGAGCTTGTAGTTTAAATTTAATAGTCACTCAGGGCCTAGCATCAGCAAAGTACTTTTAGTTTAAATTTAAAACACAGAAGAGAGCTTTCTGGTTATCCCATGTGTTATTTTTCCCTGTTCTTTGTAAACTCAATGTTGCCTGTATGCATTGCAGTATGTTTTGTTCAATGTACACCGTGCTGATTTTAATAGCGCGGTATAGAAGAAATGTTAAATAAATAAAATAAATAAATAAATAAAGTTGGAACCCAGCAGAGAGCTTGTAGTTTAAATTTCATAATAAGTTAGAGCCTAGCAGCAGCAAAGAGCTATAAGTTAAATCAAATCAGAATATAGCTTAGCACAAAAAGCAAAACAGGGTCAGTACTCTTTGAGCAACAAATAAAGTCTTCTAGAGACCTTTACAAAGAGGCCTTCTACCTAGGGGGCAAGAGACCTGTGAAACTTTTTCAATAGGGGTTAACACCAGGTGGCAGGTCAAAAGGCCATTTTGAAAGACTCCTTCTATCCAAGCAAGGACTATTAATCACCAGGAAGTTGGTCATAGCTTACCTCAGCAGCACTGGCATATATAGCTCAACCAGAGTTCTGTGATACTCAGTCTTGGACTAGAAAAGGGGACTGTTACTTCTGGAGAGAGATCTGCAATTGTGAGTATATACTTCTGGGAAGTTTCTGAAAGGAATTATCTGTATTAAAACTAATTAATCTGTGAACCCACTATTTTTTGTTAAATCAGTCAGGGCCTATTAGCAGCAGCTTAAGTTTAAATTTAAAACACAGAAGAGAACTTTCTGGTTACATTTCATACCCAGCAGAGAGCTTGTAGTTTAAATTTAATAGTCATGCAGGGCCTAGCATCAGCAAAGTACTTTTAGTTTAAATTTAAAACACAGAAGAGAGATTTCTGGTTAAATGTAGAACCCAGCAGAGAGCTTGTAGTTTAAATTTCATAATAAGTTAAAGCCTAGCAGCTGCAAAGAGCTATAAGTTAAATCAAATCAGAATATATCTTACCTCAGCAGCGCAAGACAGGGTACTGTGTAGCAGCCCTCTTTTAATAAGTGTTATTTCTCTCCCCCCCCCCCAACACCCACCCACCCCTAGGATAATCGTAGCTTTATAGGTGCTTACACATCTTAAAAGACAGGAGGTGCTCTCAGGTGAAGCTCGTTACCCAAATCAGTCATACACTAAGAACTTGAGATTAATTAAACTTCAGGTGAACAAGGTATATTAAACGTATTAGGTGCAGTTTTATTAGTATAAATATCCATAGCAACCCTTAGTAAGTAAAGAACTTAAAGATCTAAACACAAACTTAAAACTAAGATGCAGACAGCAGTCCAGCAGCGAGATGGGGGCTTTCCAGTCTTTTGCTTTGAGTGTCACATGTATGATTTTCTCCCATTTGGTGAGAGGTCTTATGTGTGCACTAGGTGCAAGGAGCTCTTTGCTCTCAGGGAACGAGTCCGTTCTCTAGAGGCTAGAGTATCAGACTTGGAAAACATAAGAAAGACAGAGAGGTACATAGACGAGACCTACAGGGATATAGTCCTGAAGTCCCACCTCCAGTCTGGCAGCATCCCTGTTGCCATGGAGGAGAGAGGTCACGTGACAGGAGAGCATCACCCTGGTGTGGCAGGAAGTGAACCTGTAACTAGGACCTGTCCTCCAGGTGATGTAAAACCCTCTCACACCGAGGAAGTTTCTCCAGGGCCATGTGCCTATGAGGGAAGGGTTAGGACAGCCGTTATAGTTGGTGATTCGATCATTAGGCATGTAGATAACTGGGTGGCTGGTGGATGTGAGGATCGCCTGGTAACATGCCTGCCTGGTGCGAAGGTAGCGGACCTCACGCGCCACCTAGATAAAGTTTTAGATAGTGCTGGGGAGGCGTCTGCTTTCTTGGTACATGTCAGTACCAATGACATAGGAAAATATGGTAGGGAGGTTCTGGAGGCTAAATATAGGATTTTAGGTAGGGAGTTGAAATCCAAAACTTCCAGGGTAGCATTCTCCGAAATGCTTCCCGTTCCACGCGCAGGACCCAAAAGGCAGGCAGAGCTCCAGGGTCTCAATGCGTGGATGAGACAATGGTGCAGAGATGAGGGGTTTGGATTTTTTAGGAACTGGGGAGCATTCTGGGGAAAGGAGGGGCTCTTCCGAAGGGATGGGCTTCACCTTAACCGGGATGGAACCAGACTGCTGGCATTAACCTTTAAAAAGGAGATAGAGCAGCTTTTAAACTAGATAATAGGGGAAAGCTGACAGTCGCCCAAGAGAGGATGGTTCGGAAGAATGTATCCTTGAAGGATACTACCAAATGCAGAGAGGTTCCAAAAAAGATCCCAAATTACCCATGTCTACCAATAGCCAAATTAATATGAATAAAATACAGTCTCTAAAATGCTTGTATGCAAATGCTAGAAGTCTAAAAAATAAGATGGGAGAGTTAGAATATATAGCACTAAATGAGAGGTTAGATATGATTGGAATATCAGAGGAATGGTGGAAGGAGGACAACCAGTGGGGCACTCTGATACCTGGGTGCAAACTATATCATAATGATAGAGCTGATCAAATTGGTGGAGGGGTTGCGCTCTATGTTAGAGAGGGCATTGAGTCAGAAAGGATTAAAGTTTTGCAGGAAACAAAATTTGCTGTAGAATCTCTATGGATCGAAATTCCATGTAAAAAGGGGAAGGCGATGGCAGTGGGGGTGTACTATCAACCACCTGGCCAGAATGAAGAAATGGATGAAATGCTCAAAGAAATCAAGGAAGCTAACAAAAGTTATAGCGCACTAATAATAATGAGTGATTTCAATTACCCCGGTATCGACTGTGTCAATGTCACAGCAGGACATGCTAGGGAGATAAAGTTCCTAGATGAAATAAATGACTGCTTCTTGGAGCAGCTGGTTCATGAACCGACCAGAGGGGAAGCCATATTAGACCTAGTCCTTAGTGGAACACCAGAACTAGTGCAAGAGATAAGGGTGTTGGGGCCACCAGGCAATAGTGATCATAGCATGATCGCCTTTGATTTAATTAGTGGAGGAGGGATAGTAAGGAAATCCACAGTACTACCTTTTAACTTTCAAAAGGAAGACTATGATAAAATGAGGAAAATAGTTAAGAAAAAACTAAAAGGAGCAGTTGCAAAGGTTAAAGACTTACATCAAGCTTGGGTGTTGATGAAAAATACTATCTTGGAAGCCCAGGCCAGCTGTATTCCATGCTTTAAGAAAAGTGAAAGGAAGTCCAAAAAACTGCCAGCATGGTTTAAAGGTGAGGTCAGAGAGGCTGTTGTTGCCAAAAAAGCATCTTTCAGGAAATGGAAAAAAGAGCCAAACGACGAAACCTGGAAAGAGCACAAGCACTGTCAAGACAAATGCAAGGCATTGATAAGGCAGGTAAAGGGAGAATATGAGAAGAAGCTTACTGCAGAAGCAAAAACGTGAAATAAAGACTTTTTCAAGTACATTTGTAGCAAAAAACCTGTGAGAGAGTCAGTTGGTCCATCAGATGATAGAGGGGTTAAAGGGGCACTAAGAGGCGACAAGGCGATAGCGGAGAGACTGAATGAATTCTTTGCTTCGGTCTTTACTGAGGAAGATGTAGGGATGTTACCCATGACTGAAATGGTATTTAAAGGTGCGAAGAATTGAAGGAAATATCGATACATCGGGAAGATGTATTACAATTAATAGATAAACTGAAGAGTAGCAAATCACCTGGGCCGGATGGTATACATCCAAAGGTGTTGAAGGAACTGAAATATGAGATTGCAGACCTGCTATTAGTAATCTGTGAACTATCATTAAAATTATCTCGAATACCTGAAGATTGGAGGATCGCCAATGTAACACCACTTTTTAAAAGGGGTTCCAGGGGTGATCTGGGAAACTACAGACCGGTGAGCCTGACGTCAGTACCGGGAAAAATGGTAGAAACTATCATAAAGAATAAAATTACTTAGCATGTAGATAGTGTGATGGCCAAAATGTTCCCTAGCCCTTAGAGGTAGGAAAAAAGCACAATTTTACCTTGAGGGAGAGAAGCAGGAGGCGGGGATGTGAAACACAAAATGTTCTTGAACAGAAAAAAACTCATCTAGTGCCTAGCTACAAGCCACGCCCTAGCTCAGGAACAAGCTGTAGGGCTAACGAAGGCCAGCTGAGGAAGCAGCATGTGGTTACAGCTCAAACACGTGCAGGGAGAGTCCCTAGGGGATTACAAAAGGAAGAGGGCAGTAACAGGAGAGAGGTTGATGCTAAGGTGGATGCTAATGCTGAGCAGGATCCTGACACTGATGCAGAGGCCAAGGTTGAGGGACAGCATCACAGGAGGAAGGGAGTTCCCAGGGGAGGAGCTACCCGAGACTCAGAACACAGCAGAAGTCCTAACGTGCTGGAAGGAAGAAGAAGCTCCGGGCAGCTAGAGTGAAAGGTATTTCCCAGGACAGCCCAGGGGAAGAGAAGGAACTGCTGAGACAGATGTCTAAGAGACGCCCAGCCTTAGAGGACACTGTAGAATCTGCTGGAACACTCAGGGGAAGAAGCCATAAGCCAGGGAGGAATCCAGAATGCAGGAGAGTTGCTTTGGAGCCCGGAGGCAGGAGATTTCCTTCTGAGGGAGCCTTAAATGAGGACACTTTTACTGCAAGCCAAAGGCTTGGTGAAAGCTTATCTGGTACAAGGAGAACCGTGAGTAACCCTGTGTCCAACAGCAAGTTAAGCAAGCTACAGACAATAAGCCAGTTAATGAGAGAGAGAGAATTGCCAGTATATACTGAGAATTCTAGAGGCAAAGGAAAGTCTTGCTGGAAGAAAATTCTTGAGCTGTTAGAAAGGGCAGAGCCTGGGTTTACCCGGAGAAGTTTAAACCACGATACACAAGAGTCAGATATTGAGGAAATGGAGACAGGAAGTTATCCTTCTGATATTGACTCTGAATGTTCTGCAATGGAATGTGCTCTGTGTCACAAGACAAGTTAAGTGTTTGAGCACTATAGAGTGTGAAGCTCAAACAACTGCATTAGCCAGTAGAGAAAAAAAGAAATAGGCTGGACAGTGTTTTTTTTTTTTTTTTTTATTACATTCTCTTATATACCATGCTATTCTGCATCAGTGTGTTTTACATTGAACAGGGCATTATAACTTGGAGATAACTATTTTACAGGGAACATGGGCTATGGAGGGTTAAGTGGCTTGCCCAAGACCACAAGGAGCACCTGTGGGACTAGAAACCCCAGTCCTTCTGGCCCAAGGTTGATGTCCTCTAGTGGGATTTGAACCCCCAACCTTCTGGCCTGAAGTACCTTGCCCCAACCACTAGGCCAGTCCTCCACTCCAAAGCCTGTGTGCTTTAAAAGTTTTAAAGCCTGTGTGCTTTTAGAAATGTTTCCTTGAATGAAGCCAGGAAGTTTGCTTGAATGTTGGGAAGTTTCAAGAAGGGCAAACTGGCATTTATGTTTAAAGGCTAGAAGAAGTAATGAAGCCTGTTTTGTGAATTCTGGAAGTGACAGAAGCTAATTGTGTTAGGAGAAGAAATCCTACTTTTTTTCTTTCTTCTTGCCCTTGCGCTGAGTTTTCTAAAAGCTCTGTATGGAGAAGTAGTAAAAAAAATCAATAAATTTCCTGTGTTAGCCTTAAGCCTCTCGGACTTCAATTTATTTGAAACCCACAACTACAGAAAGAGTGCTCGCCCTACCTTAGGCAACGGCCTAGGGTGGCAACAAAAGGCGACAATAGTCATGGCCTAATGGGAGACAGCCAACATGGCTTTAGACAAGGAAGATCTTGTCTTACTAATCTGTTGTTTTTTTGAAGGTGTGATTAAACAGGTGGACAAAGGTGAGTTGGTTGATATAGTGTATCTGGATTTTCAGAAAGCCTTTGACAAGGTCCCTCATCAGAGACTTTTGGCAAAACTAAAGAGTCATGGGATAGGAGGCAGTATACTACTGTGGATCAGGAACTGGTTAAAAGATAGAAAGCAGAGGGTAGGGCTAAATAGCCAATTTTCCCACTGGAGAAAGCTGAATAGTGGTGTACCCAATGGATCTGTGCTGGGTCCGCTGCTTTTTGACATATTCATAAACGACCTGGAAAGTGGAATAACGAGTGAGGTTATCAAATTTGCAGATGACACAAAACTATTTAAAGTTGTTAAAACCCAAGAGGATTGTGGAAAATTGCAAGAGGATCTTGATAAATTGGAAGACCGGTCATCAAAATGGCAGATGAAATTTAATGTGGACAAGTGCAATGATATGCACCTTGGGAAGAACAACCCAAACTATGGTTACACAATGCAAGGTTCCACATTATGAACCACAACCCAGGAAAAAGATATAGGCGTCATTGTGGATACCATGTTAAAACCCTCGGCCCAGTGTGCAGCGTCGGCCAAGAGAGCAAACAGAATGCTAGGTATCATAAGGAAAGGAATGGAAAATAAAACAAAAGATATTATAATGCCTCTATATCGTTCCATGGTGAGACTGCTCCTTGAATATTGTGTGCAATTCTGGTCACCGTATCTTAAAAAGGATATAGCAAAATTAGAAAAGGTTCAGAGAAGAGCCACCAAAATGGTAAAGGGGATGGAAGGATACTCCTATGAAGAAAGGCTAAAAAGGTTAGGGCTCTTTAACCTGGAAAAGAGACGGCTGAGGGGAGATATGATAGAAGTCTATAAATTAATGAATGGAGTGGAATGGGTAAACGTAGATCGATTGTTTATGTTATCAGAATATAGAAAGACTAGGGGACATGCAATGAAGCTACAGGGTAAACTATTTAAGACTAATAAAAGAAAATATTTTTTCACTCAACGTGTAATCAAACTCTGGAATTTGTTACCGGAGGATGTAGTAAAGGCAGTTAGTGTAGCTGACTTCAAAATAGGTTTGGACAAGTTCCTGGAGGAAAGGTCCATAAACCATTATTAAGAAGGGACCCAGGATATCAATGCTTGACCCAGTACAAGAATTGTGGAATCTGTGTCTTTTGGGGAAAGTGCTAGGTACTTATGACCTAGATTGGCCACTGTTGGAAACAGGATACTGGGCTTGATGGACCTTGGTTTGACCCAGTATAGCATATCTTATGTTCTTATGTTCATCTAGTCTGCCCAGCAAGGCAGCAAGAGTAGGTGCATCTGTCACTCTGTGCAGATCACCCCTCCCCATGCCTTTGTTTAAGGGTATACCCACCATTCCATACAGGTCACCCTTATTTGTTGAGATATAAGAGATAGTTATGTTTATTTTGATTTGATCCTGTTGCTATAAAGGGATCCACTGTCCCATGCCATTTTGAATTCTGTCACTGTAATTTCCTAACCGCTTTCATTGGGAGGGCATTCTGAGCATCCACCACCCTTTCAGTGAAAAGGTATTTCCTGACATTGCCTTTCAGTTTATCCTCTTGCAGCTGCATATTATGCCCTCTAGTTTTACAGCTTCCCCGTCTTTGGAAGAGATTTGTTTGTTCATTAATACTCTTTAAGTATTTAAAGGTTTGAAGCATTTATCTCCCCTGTCTCTCCTCTCCTCTAGAGTGTACATATTTAGGTCTTCAAGTATCTTCTCATATGTCTTCTGGTGCAGGCTCCAAATCATTTTTGGTTGCCTTCTTCTGAACTGTTTCCAGTCTTTTTATGTCCTTTTTGTGATATGGTCTCCAAAACTGAACACAATATTCCAAATGAGGCCTCACCAGTGACTTGAACAGTGCCATTAGTACCTCTTCCTATCTGCTCGTAATTCCTCTCTGTATGCAACCCAGCATCCTCCTGGCTTTTGCCCCTGCCTTGTCACACTGCTTTGCCAACTTGAGATACTCAGAAACAATCATTCGGAGGTATTTCTCCTGGTTCGTGCATACCAACCTCTCGCCCCCTATCACATACAATTCCCTTCAATTTCTACTTCCCAAGTGCATGACACTGCACTTCTTCACATTGAATCTTAACTGCCAAGCATTAGACCATTCTTCTAGTGTTTGGGGATCTTTCCTCGTGTTATTTACACCCACAAGGGAGTCCACTCTGTTGTAAATTTTCATGTCATCTGCAAAAAGCAGACTTTTCCATTCAGTCCTTCAGCAATATCATTCACAAATACATTAAACAGTACTGGTCCTAGAACCGAATCCTGGGGCACACCGCTGATCGTCTTCCTTTCATCTGAGTGAGTTCTGTTTGCCTTCACCTTCTGTTATCTGTCAATCAATTTCTGATCCAGTTCATCACCTTGGGACCCATCCACAAGCTGTTTAGTTTATTGATAAGCTTCTTATGAAGCACAGTTTCAAAAGCTTTGCTGAAATCTAGGTAGATCACATCCATCGCATGCCCCTGATAAGAACTTAAGATATGCCATACTGGGTCAGACCAAGGTCCATCAAGCCCAGTATCCTGTTTCCAACAGTGGCCAATCTAGGTCACAAGTACCTAACAGTTTCCCCAAATGACACAGGTTCGACAGTGCTTGTATTGGGGCAAGCAGTAGATTTCCCGGGTCCCCTTTAATAATGGTTTATGGACCTTTCTTCCAGGAACTTGTCCAAACCTTTTTTGAAGTCAGCTACACTGTCAGCTTTTACTACATCCTCCAGTAACGAATGCCAGAGTTTGATGACGTGTTGAGTGAAAAAATAGTTTCTCTTATTAGTCTTAATAGGTTACACTGTAGCATCATTGCATGTCCCCTAGTCTTTCTATATTTTGATGGTGTAAATAATCGATCTATGTTTACCCATTCCACTCCATTCATTAATTTATAGACCTCTATCATATCTCCACTCAGCAGTCTCTTTTCCAGGTTGAAGCATCCTAACCTTTTTAGCCTCTCCTCATAGGGCTATCCTTCCATCCCCGTTACCATTTTTGTGGCTTTTCTCTGTACCTTTTCTAATAACGCTATATCTTTTTTAAGATATGGCGACCAGAATTGCACACAATATTCAAGGTGTGGTCGCACCATGGAATGATACAGAGGCATTATGATATCCTTTGTTTTATTCTCCATTCCTTTCCTTATGATTCCTAGCATTCTATTTGCTTTCTTGGCCACCAATACACCTTGGCCGAGGTTTTCAATATGTTATCCACGATGACACCTAAATCTTTTTCCTGGGTGGTGGTTCCATGGTGGTGGTTCCTAATATGGAACCTTGCATTGTGTAACCATAGTTTGGGTTGTTCTTTCTTAGGTGCATAACTTTGCACGTGTCCACATTACAGTAAATTTCATCTGCCGTTTGAACATCCAGTCTTCCAATTTATCAAGTTCCTCTTGCAATATTTCACAATATTCTTGGGTTTTAACAACTTTGAATAATTTTGTGTTATCTGCAAATGTGATTACTTCACTCATTATTCCCATTGATGGGTCATTTGTGAATATGTTAAAAGGCAGCAGATCCAGCACAGTTCCCTGGGATACTCTACTTTTTACCTTTCTCCATTGTGAAAATTGGCTATTTAGCCCTGCCCTCTGCTTTTTATCTTTTAACCAGGATGATCTAGTTCTGTGATCATTCAGTCAAATAACTCAGTCAGATTTGTTTGGCAAGATCATCCTTTGGTAAAACCATGTTGCCTCGGATCATGCAACCTATTGGTTTCGAGAAAGTCCACTATTCGATCTTTCAGGAGCGCCTCCATTACTTTTCCTGCTACCAAGGTAAGACTTACTGGCCTGTAGTTTGTCACTTTTTCCCTATTACCACCTTCTCCAGTCCTGTGGATCTTCTCCCATCTCCAAGGATCTATTAAAAACATTCTTTAATGGCCCTGCAATAACCTGAGTTTTTTCAGTATCCTGGGTTGTATCCCATTTGGTCCCATGGCCTTGTCCACTTTGAGTTTTGCAAGCTGTTCAAATACATCATCTTCTATGAATGGTGTGGTACCTACTCTATTCCCATTTGTATATTTGTCAATCACAGGTGGTCCTTCCCCAGGATTTTCTTTTGTAAAAACAGAACAGAAATATTTGTTTAGCATTTTCACTTTTTCAATGTCACTTTCTACAAATCTGTTCCTGGCACTTTTGAGTCCTGCAATTCCACCTCTGATCTTCTTCCTGCAGGAGATCATTCGGGCCTCTGGAACTGAAATGTGCCCATAGCTTTCTGTTTCATTACAAAGCCAGAGACTTATCAGCCCCCCTCGTACAACGAAGAAAGACTCGGTTAGAGTTAGGGTAAGGAAAACAACATGACATGTATTTTAATATTTTCTAATAAGTTCTATTTTGATGGAAAAGGTAGCAGTACACAAAAAGAAGGTGCAGATCTCTGGGCAATGTTGAAAGGGAGTGTCTTTTCCTTCAAAACTGGTGCAAACTCTACAGGGAAAAGTACTTACAGACTTTAAGCCTGCATACAGAGTTGTGAATATTTGTCCCCATGAGGGGGAATTTTATAAGAATATGGGGACATTTCTGGGTGCATAGTTTGGATAGAGCAGAGGTAAAGATGTGATGTAGTCACAAATTTTATAAAATACACGAGTATCCATGTAGAATATGTGCACATATTTATACCTACCTCAGAGCCGGGGTAAATGGGTACATCAACATTTGTGAGCTATTGGGGCTGGATAGAGGAGCCTGTTTTATAAAAGCACGAGCGACTATAGTTCCTTTATAAAATAGGTCCCTTTTTGGACTTCTCACATAGGTGTCCTGTTATAACATTAGGCCCTTAAAAGAGAAAGCATTCTTGTTTATCCCCTTTGAAATGTAGACCTTATTGGACATCCACTTTAGTGAGTGGATTTATTGCTTTGAATGCACAAAGCAAAAAGGTGAAAATAAAAGGACAGATGCAGGAGACTGCTAAAAGGCAATAGCTAGGATCACAGATCCAATAAATCACTGCAAGAATTTCTTGGCAAGTAGTAATATGCAGGCGGATTCTGCAGAATATGACAGCAAGGGTGCTGATGGGGGTGGGTCAACGGGTGATGCTAGGCTATTATTAATGCCATTGCACTGGCTCCCAGTTTGGGAGGGGTATGTTTATAAGCTGATAGTTTTTAAATTTTTTATGAATCAGAGGCCAGAATCTCTGAAGAATTCCTTGCAATGGTATGTTCCCAATAGGAAGTTATGCCTGGTGCATGGACGTGCAAGCCCAAGTGTAGCATTGCCTTGGTTCTGGTCTGTGACTCGGTGGTAAAATGCCGAGTGCTAGTGCAAAAGTCCTGTTTTCAATTCTCAGGCTAAGCTTCACTTCCTTAGGTTCATGAGGGATGGGAATTCTATGGAGGTAATATTCTTTGACCTCTGGGGAGGGAAGGTCAGCATATGTCCAATAGTGACACTTAGTAGCCAGACTTAGGGCACATTTCAACTGGATTCTGGATGCAGTCATTGCTCGTGACTCTTAGCAGAAGACTGTTGCAATGACCGGGCTGAATTGAAAGGAAGATATAAAATGGACAAGTAGTGGGGAAGGAATCAAGATGACGGATACTTGCGCTGAGCGGTGAGCTGCAACTCCGAGGAACGCGTGTGCTTGTGGAGCCTCTAGTGACTTGGCATGGGGCGGAGAAAGCGGAAGCAGGCATTCTTACCTCCTGGGGTGAACCTGCTGAATCCATCGGGCCAGAGAACACTCGGGGAATGCGGTTTTGAGCTTGGTGCTGGAGTGGCGTCTTCAGCTGGGGCATCAGGAGGAGTATCACCCCAGAGCGTCTCTGGTGTATGGCTCTCTCCGGAGCAGCGCACACCTCCGCCGTGACCCGAAAGTTTGACCTCGGCTGCTGCTGTTCTCTCAGAGGCTGTGACTGCAAGTACTCCTCTTTTGGAGGGCAATGGAGGTGCTTTGGCTGAGTTAACTTTCTCCCCTGATGGTGCGGGAAAGTGTGAAGCACGTGCAGGAAGGATTTCATCGGAGGTAGATTTGGCTGCTGACCCGCTACAGAGGGAGGTTCTTCCTGGGATTCCTGTATTGGTGATACCAGCGGCTTATACGATGGAAACGCTGTGGGAAGGAATAGAAACTTTGAACCTCTCCTTGACTAAAATGTTTGGGATGTTTAAGACTGAGATAAATGTGGTTAAAGCTACTTGTGTTAACCTTACCAACGCATATGAGGAGCAAGTTGGGAGGATTACCAACCTGGAAAAGGATTAGGGGAAATGCGGGAACTTGTTAATGCCCAGATTAAGGACAGCTCTGTGTCTAGTAGGACGATGGAGTACCTGGAGAATCAGGCCCGACGATGTAATCTTCGGTTCTTGAGTTTCCCCAGGTCTCCCTTATTGTCAGCTATAGAGATGGTGCGGAAGTACTTCGGGGAAGTCTTGAAGATTCCCCCGGAGCTATTTCCCCCCATGACTAGAGCTCAGTATTTGTCCCTGGGTAGTAGGGACAGGGTAAGCGTGGCTCCCTCCACCCCGTCTGGGCTGGGGGACCTCACAGGTTTCTTAGAGAATTCACTGGAGGTCGTGACTGAAAAAACTACCCTTCTTGCTACATTTGCTTTGGAGTCAGATAAGTTTTATATCCTCAGAATGTATTTCAGGAATGCTAGTGAAGTTTTTTGGGGTTATAAAGTTAGAATATTTCCTGATTTGTCTCGAGTTACACAGTTGAGAAGAAAGGATTTTTTGGTCCTTCGTCCCAGAGTAATGGCCCTGGGAGCTACTTTTCAGCTTAAATTTCCAGTTAAATGTTATGTGGTATTTAAACAAAAATGTATTTGTTTTTTGAACCAAAACAGTTGCTGGCATTTCTGGAGGCTAGAGAGGGGAATATAGTTGAGGTTCTGCTTCCTTCTCATATGGCTGAAGCATGAGTCTCCTATCTGTCTATTTAGTCAACTTGTGTTTAGATGGTTAGGATATACCTTTTTAGGTTCCGTTCTATCTATTTATGTTTCCTGGAACTTCCCTATTTCCTTTATATTGTGATCTAATTTGATGGAAAAATGGTTTATTATAATGTTTTTGCCTTTTAGTTGTAATTGATATATCCATTTTTCTGTTCATTCATTGTAATTGGCTTGGATGTAAAGACTGAATAATTGAATAAAAAAATAAAAATAAAATGCACCAGTAGTTAAGAATGAAGGTTCACAGCAAAGTAGCTCAATAAGACACAGTATTAGCTCCAATTGAGCTGAAAGCCAAAAGAGTAGGAGGGAACTATTAGACCAATATTTGCCTGGTTTGTTTAACCAATAGCATCTTTTGGAGAGGGTAGGTTCATCTGTCTGTCTGTTCATCTGTCAGTATGCATGTGTATGTTTTCATATGAAAAACATATGCATAAGGCTTCTCTGCATCATGAAGGCAGTAGCAACATAGAGCTGGCACCAGTCCTTGGGTGAAGATAGAGCAGCAGTAGTAACACAGAGCCATTAGGAGTAGCCCAGTCCCACCAAAGAGTGGTAATGGCAGTGCTGAGTGGTAGTAAGGAAATCTTTCAGATATATCTACTGCTCTGTGCTGTGTATATTTACTGATCCGTGCTCATTTGCTATTGCAGTTGACACCCTATAAAATAAAGTTGACACACAGTGAGTTCTACCCCATTGGTGGTTCCTCCTCTTCTTCCTGCCATGAAAAAGGTTATAATTCTATGTGTCCAGTTTTTAGATTTTTGTTTATATGCATACTTTGCTTTGATGTCTCCCTTAACATTTACCTATAAGGCCTGGCTTCGCTGATCAGGTTAAACTTTAATCTTATTTTATATATATATATTTATTTATTTACATTATGGGTGCGGGACCACCAATGCGCAGCGTGGGCAGTGCATCAGAGGACCCCAGTTGGGGAGGGGCAGGGCATTGTCAGGGTAAGGTCGGGGTTGGGGGTGCGGTTGCGTCAGTTCAGGGGGCCCCTGGTTCAGGGAGTTTGGGTGTAGCCTTTCCTGTTGGCTGGCCGACGGTTCAGGGTGGTTATCTCCCGGGAGGGGGGCCCACGGCATGGGCGCATTGGCTGGGGGGGGCCAGGGTCCATCCAAGGCAGAGTAGCTGGGGGTGTGGCAATCCCCTTGGCCTCCAGTGGTTCCTTCTGCTTTTCCTTTTATTCCTCCACAGGTATCTACAGTTTTTCAGCACCCCTTGGGCCAAGAGGGGGGAGGCCAATCAAGGGTGTTGAGCCTGGGAGCAGTGGCACCAACAGGGCAGCACCATTTGGAGATGGAGGCCAGCGCGGGAAGTGATATTCGGCCTCAGCGGGAAGCAGATGTCCAGGAGCCAGCAGTCCTCCCAGTTGTAGCACCTTCTGCAGCTCTGGTTGCTGTGGGTGACTTACTGATGGGGGAGGAGAGCCACAGTGGAGTGTGGGAATAGTGTGGGGGAGGGTCTGGGGCATAAGGCGAATAAGAAAGGTTCTGGGTTTTAACCATTTACCATGTAATCGCCTTGTCCTTCTTGATGCTGTCTCTCCCTAGAATAATATTTATTTATTATTGTTTTTTGGGGACATATTTGACATTTTATTTTCTAAGCCTTCCTTTTTTTTTTTTTTTTTTTTTAAATCTTTTATTTATGCAATTTTACAATTTAAACATCAATCAACAATGTTTACAGCAAAGATGAATACTTGTGAAAATACAAAAGAAGCACTCTCTTTAACTAAATAACAAACAAGAGACATCTTTAGTCCCCAACAACGGAGAAGTGGTAACAAAACAACTGAAGGCAGGAAAAACCCACAGATTAAAAAAAATAAATCTAAGGATTAAGATGGCTACGAGAGATTAGGATCAGTACATATCTACAGATGGTAACCTTAAGAAGGCACAGTCGTAGTAATATGCGAGCTAATAAATGACGACAAATCTCCAGGCTGGAAAAAGACAAATTTCTGAGACTTGAAAAAAAACAATACATTTGCATGGAAATCTGAGCATGAAAGAGGCCCCCAACTGAACAACACCAGGTTTTAACAAAAGAAAAGCTTTACGACGTTTCTGGGTTTCCTTGGAGATATCCGGGAAAACAGAAATCTTTTTCCCCATAAACAAATTTACTCTTTTTTTTATAAGACAACTTGAGGAGCCAATCCCTATCTGACGAAAGGGCAAGAGATACCAATAGTGTGGAAGTTCTTATCTCACCATCCCCAGACGTACTGAGCATAGCAGAGACATTAAGAAAATCAAAGTCCACAGATCCTTGCACAATCTGGCCCTCTCTTTTACCCGAAGGTAAGTAGAAAACTCTCTGCACAGGGGGAATTAATTCTGTAGGGACCGCCAAAGTTTCAAGAAGATATTTCTTGAATAACTCTAATGGTGCTACATCTGGAACCACAGGAAAATTTAATAGCACTGTTCTTAAACTCCACAAAGTCAGTAGATAACAACAGCATATCCCCCTCAAGTTTGGAGACAGAGGAAGACGAGGAAGTCAGTTGTTGAAATACAGCTTGTGAAAGCTGGCTAATCGCTTCCCAAATATTGTCCAAAGTTACCACAGTCGGTCGAACCAACGAAAAGGAGAATGGAGGCCCAGTCGGAGTGGAACTTTCATGCGCTGAAACAACATCATTCATCAGCCCAACTTCCGTGCTCACCTCGATAGAAGTCGTAGCTCCGGGCACACAAGCAGCCGTCTCAGCAGCCGACAATTGCACTCCAGAGTTTCTACTCAGCGCGCCCCGCGTCTGGTCCTTACCCGCTTCCAACACCGGAGGGGGAAGGAAACCACGTGCTAGGGAGATCCCCGAAGATCCAGGAGCCACAGGAGGTGAGCGACCATCTGGGGAGAGAGACAAATCATGGGCGGAAGACGCTGCACTTTCCTCCAGCGGCGAAATCAAGCCCGCTCTGATCTCCCCGATCTGATCCACACTGAGCTTAACGAATTTGTCCATCGGACCCGCAGCAACTGCCGGCGACTCCGCGGGGGGAGCTTTAGGCTTTCCCTTACGTTTCGGCATAAGCTCAGATCCTCTCGAACGCCATCTTAGAATTAAACCACTCCCCAGCACTTCTTGATTCTCTAAGCCTTCCTTTTAATATTTACCTTCAATGTCTATAGCTCTCTTATCCCCATTGCCATTTTATATGCACTATGATCATCCCTTGTTACATTCCTTTTGATGTTATTGGCATTATCCTATATGTTTTTATGGAATTACGTTCATTTCCCTGATTGGTATACACATGTTGTCTCTCTCTCAAGATTTTTATTTATGTTCATATTTTCCCTTTAATTATTTTACATTACAATTGTTTTACATTTATGTCTCTGTGTTAAAAGGTTTCTACACCCCTGAGGAAGGCTGCTGCTGAAACATGGCACGTGTAGATTGGACCACCAGACACCAATAAAGTCCTTTAGAATTTCCTAGACTGTCTTCTGTAGCTTTTTTCCACCTTGCTCCATATGTGACTCACAGCATTATGATAACAGAGAAACTCGACTAGGCAGCAACATTTTGCAAACAATGGGAATGAAAAGAGGGTAGGACATGGTCTGCATTTCCCTCCTACTGGTGAAAATTAAGGGGGTGACGGAGATGTGAGCTGATATTTCAGAGTGCTAGGAAGAGAGACCCAGGGACCATTATTTTAGTAGAAATTGCCACTGGCTATTACCAGCCATGTCTTTCCACTTATTATAATCAAGGTTCCTACTTTTGTGTGCCAATCTTAAGATATATTCTGAAGCAAAGAAAACGCAATTCTGCTGCCGGCATTGTTCAATTTTGTGCAATGTCTGCACTGTAAAATACTGTTTCCCAACCCTACCTGTCCTGGAGGCAGACCTGACAGGTCTGGCTTACAGGGTATCATTAATGAACATGCATGAGATGTTTGCATACACTGGGTCTCCATTAGAATTGTGCATTTCATTCGTATGCCTAAAAATAAAGCATGCATGCAAATTGCTTGTGCGCATGTATATCAATTTTGCATGCATTAATTAATAGGTATACACACACACAGTATGCCTGTCTGTCACTCTGCCCCCCTCAGATGCAGACTTTCAGTTTTCATAAACAGGAAATCTGCATCGGAGGATGGCGGAAGAGGTAAAGAGTAGAAGGCAGAAACTGTGAAGCGATGCCAGAGTGTTTAGATAAGTGCTGCATTATGGTTTACAAGCCATTGCCTCTGCTGCAAGCCTTGGAGCGTGGCAACAGTGGCAGCAATGGGGGTGGGACAGCGGGAGGATGTGGCAGGATACAGGGCCCACCTAGGGCGCCTCCAATCCTTGCACCGGCTCTGGTGTCTACAAGTGTGTAGTTGGAGTCTGAATGCGCATGTGCATTGAGTAAGTGGACTTGGGTGAGTAGGTAAATGTCTGTAGTTGCATGATAATAAGTGCTGGGTGGGATATGGGGGTGGGTGATGTTTACACGTTTGTAATTGGGGTATGTGTGTACAACCATGTGTGAATGGGACTGAGTATTGGTGAAATGCATGGCTGGGGGACAGGTTGAAGGAGAGCATTGTAGGATAGGAACGTGTCTATTAATGCGCTGTATGGGTTTGTGTGTACATTGGTCAACGTGTGTGCGTGAGTGGATGAGGGCATCTGTACAACTGATTAGTGGATTTGGGTTTGTGTGTGTGCTCGACTACGTGCATTGAGTGCAAGCATGACTAAGTTGTTAGTGACTGCATACAGTGTGTTTGAGTTTATGAAGTCACCCCTGCCCACCTCTTCACCCTGTTCTGCTCACCCATCCATTGTTCTCCTCACTGAACCTCTATCAGCTCGGATATCCTAAGACCCTTTCCATCACTTGCCCTTGGAAAAGTCTTAATATGTAGACAAAAAAGAAAGTAGAACTGTGCAGCCAGGGGACAGAGTGGGCGAGACAAGAACAGCATCCCCAGGAAAAGGGGGTTGACTTAGGAAGTAGAATGACTTTTCTCTGTTTTGCTCCAGGCTTGTACCCAGGGCTGGTGTAAGGCAATTTGGTGCCCTAGACAGCTCCCATTCCTGCCGCTCTACCCCCACCCTCACTCTTGCCTTTACTGCAGTTGCCCTTGCTAGATCTCTTCAGGACTGTGGCATTGGCAATAAGAACAGAAGGGAAGCTTGGAGGGAAGCTCCGACCCCCTGCACACTGCAAGTTCAATTGGTCCTGCTCTGACTCAAACAGGAAATTTGCATCCGAGGGGGAAGAACCAACTGCACTTTTGGAGCACACAGGGGTTCAGAAGCATGCCTCCGTACTCCTGTTCTTTTCTTATTGTCATTGCTGCCGCAGCTGGTCTCAAAGCGATGTACCTGTGGCAGTAATAGTGGGGCACAAGCATAGGAGATCAGAAGAAATCTCCGGGCACTTTCTTCCACAACCACCCTCCAAAGTTTAGTGCTGTAGGCAATTGCCTAGTGTGCTTGACCCTGGCCATCCCCTCACCTCTTCTTCCCTGTAGACTCTCTGGAAAGGAAGAGTTAGAGCAGAACACCCCTTCAGCTCTGCAGTTTGAAAAAAAAACACCAGAACTGTGCTCTGGGCCATTCCCCCAGAAATTCAGCCTCCTCTTACGAGATGTCAGAACTGTAATTGCTCCTGATGTTTTTCGAGAGGGTATTGGCAGATTTCTATTGCTCTCCTCCTCCTCCTCTTTACCCTCCTTCAGGCAGCAGCAATTTGATTCCTGTTGATTTCTGGTGTTTCTTGTACCCTTGTGATCCTGTTTTTGGTTTCTATTTGAATATTAATTCGGTGTGTTAAAGGTTCAGTAGTCAAACTGAATGGGTGTATTTGAGAAATATTTATCATAACTTGTTTACCTTTTCCTATTTCTTTTCAATTGTATTAATCTACTTTATTTTTTAACAGAATACACAAGGAGCTTGATAGATTTGTCGGAGTAATTCTGAGAGTTATTCTGACAAATTTTCTGTTGAATTTTTCAGCCCATAGACCAGTTCAATGGTGTCTGTACAACTTGCTGCCTAACAAAGATTTAACTGGTTAAATGTGGGAAGGATGAAAAGTGTACTGGGGCATAACAAAACTTTAACCACATAGCATCCAATATTCAGTGCTAAATGAAAAAAATTAGCTGGTTAATGTGGATGACACAAAAGCAGATTTAAATTAGCTGAAAAATTGTAACCAGTTATATTGAACTTAACCAAATAAGTCTCTAAATAGTTCATTACATTTAATCAGATATCTTATCCAGTTAAATTTCACTAGATAAAGCATTGCTGAATATTACCTTGGAGATATTTTGCACATTCTTAAGTTATTTATAATAGAACAGAAGAACATATGGCTTGCCATTTTGGGTCAAATCAAAGACCCATGCAGACTAGCATCCTGTCTCCAACAATGGGTGGTCTGGGTAACAAGTACTTGGCAGAAGATATGTTCTTTGTTGCTCACTCTCGGAGATAAGTGGTGACTATTCCAAATCTATTTAGCTAATAGATTTTCCTTCAGGACTTTTCCTCTAGGAGCATGTCCAAATCTCTTTTAAACTCAGCCCTGTTAGATGCCTTAACCACATTCTCTGGCACTAAATTTCACAGTTTGATTGTGTATTTAGTGAAAAAATACTTTCTCCAATTTTTTTTAAATCTGCTAGTTTCACGGGAGGGTGGGATCGTATAGAGCAAAAGCTTTGCTGTTAGCTTGTTGGATGCTTGAAAGTTTACCTGTGGGTATTTCCAGAGTGTTGATTGTAATTCTTCTCCTGGGTCTAACAGAGCTGTTAGTCACTAATAAGGGACATTTATGGCCTCTCTTATTTAATGCTTAACACCTAGCTTGCCAGTGCTTTTCTATTTTCCTCGTTTGGGTCTGTTTTTCATTTCTTTAAAGATCTCTGTTAGGCTTTAATTGTCTTTTTCACTTCACTGTTTTAATCATGCTGGTTGTTTCTTCCTTTGACCTTTTTTTCAATATAGAAACATAGAAACATAGAAATATGACGACAGAAAAAGACCACATGGCCTATCTAGTCTGTCCTTCCATAACAACTACAACAGTCCACTTTTTGCCTTTAGAGATCCTCTGTGTTGGTCCCATGCTTTCTTGAATTCAGTTACTGTCCTCATCTCTACCACCTCCACTGAGAGACTATTCCACGGATCCACTACTCTTTCCGTAAAGAAATATTTCCGCATATCACTCCTGAATCTATCTCCCTTCACCCTCATCCCATGTCCCCTCGTAGCAGAACTTGCTTTCAATTGAAAGAGGCTCTCTCCCTGAACATTTATGCCACGGAGGTATTTAAACATCTCAATCATATCACCTCTATCCCGCCTTTCCTCTAAGGTGTACATATTAAGATCCTTAAGTCTGTCCTCATATGCTTTATAATGAAGCCCATTAATCATTTTGGTAGCAACCCTCTGCACCGACTCCATCCTGTTCACATCCTTTTGAAGGTGCGGTCTCCAGAATTGCACACCATACTCCAAATGAGGTCGCACCAAAGACTTATACAGAGGCATTATCACCTCCTTTTTTCTGCTAGCCATTCCTCTCCGTATGCACCCAAGCATCCTTCTAGCTTTTGCTGTTGCCTTTTCCACCTGTTTAGCTACTTTAAGATCATCAGACACAACCACGCCTAGGTCCCGCTCTTCTTTAGTGGACAAAAGTACTTCACCTCCTATACTGTATTGCTCCCTTGGATTGGAATACATCTTTCAAGAAGGTATTTTTAAACAATGTCCATGCCTTATGCCAGCTTTTAAATTTTACACCCATTCCTTTCATTTTATTTCAAACTAAGTTCCTCATTTTAAAGCACCTCCAAAATGTACAGAACATCGCTATCGAGCTCATCCATGACTCCCAGAAATATCACATCGCTCTACATAAATCACCATTGGCTCTCTGTAACAAGGAGCGGCTCTATAATGAGGCCAAGCGAGGCGGTAGCCTCAGGTGGCAACTTTTTGGAGGCTGCAAAAATTTCCCCCAAAAAGACCGCCTCACTCGGCCTTCAAAATAAATTTAAAAAAAAAATCCCGGCTTAAGAAGCTGCTGCTGCTGCAGCACCGGAAGCAGCAGAATGAAGTACTGCGCGGCCGCCAACACCCCAGAAGAACCATGCCAGTGTTTCCCCTCCACACTGGCTCAGCTTTTCAGAGCTGCACAAAGGGAGAGTGTTTCCCTTTCCTGCGACTCTGTTAAAGTTGAGCCCGCCAGCGCTGATGGGAAACTGGAAATGGTAATGGGCAGATGGGGGGCTAGCACTGGAAATTAGCTAGGACTGGTAATGAGATGATTGAAGGGCTAGGACTGGAGTGGGCTGATAAGGGGGATAGGACTGGAAATGGACTGGGAATGTAACTGGACTAATGGGGAGGGGAGGAGAGTGCTGCTGGCTCTGGAAGAAAACTAGGGGCTAGGGCTACAAATGGGCTGATGTGGGGGGATGGTAGAATAGGACTAGAAGGGACCGGATTCTGAGAGGGTCTGCCAGGGGAAGGAGGGGGCAGGAAGGGAGCTGACACAGGGGAAGGAGGGGACTGGAAAGGAGCTGATACCTGGGAGGTATCAGCTCCTGGCATGCCATATGTTCTTCTGTTCTATTATAAATAACTTATGAATGTGCAAAATATCTCCAAGGTAATATTCAGCAATGCTTTATCTAGTGAAATTTAAAGGGGGACTGGAAGGGAGCTGACACTTGGGGATGGGAGTGGTAGGTGGCTGGGTAATGGGACAGAGGCTGGAAGGGAGCTGACATGCAAATGTCACTGGAAAGGGGATGGACAGAGGGTAGGGTGACTGAAAGGGAGCTGACTGGGGGGGTGGCACTGAGAGTGGACTTGAGTTGATACCTGGGATGTAATTTGGACTAGAAGGGGCTGGACAGTGGGGAAGGAGGGGGACTGGAAGGGAATGGACACCAGTGGCAGTTGTATGAATGCAAGGCGGTTGACATTGGAAGGTACTGGCAGGGGGCTGATACTGGGGAGGGTTAATGGAACTGGAAAGGGCTAATGGAAGGAAGTGAAGAAAACAAAAGAGGAGATAAGAAATGGCAGATGGACCATGGACCATAGACCACAGAAAGAGAGCTAAGAGAATCAGGAAAGCAGAAGTCTCAGATCGGGACCAGCATGATCAGAGAATAAAATGGTCAGACAACAAAGGTAGAAAAAATAATTTTATTTAATTTTAGTGATTGGACTTTGTGCTATTTTTATATTTTACACAGTATTGGGGAACTGCATCACTTATTGAAAGGCCGGAGCTGCCCAAGACACAGATAAGACTAAGCTTTCTCCTTTCTATCTCTGCTGGGTTTTTTATTGCAAATATAGCATATTAACTGTGGGTTAAACCTTCGGTATTTGGAAACTTGCTAACTGCTACATTAAGTGAAGATGATCTGAAACATTTGCTTCTCACAATCAAAGAACATAGTCTCAAAATGGGCATGCACCTTAATGTAAAGAAGACAAAGATCATGACAACTGGCATAATCAACAGGTTCATTGTTGAAGGAGAAGAAATTGAAATTGTGAACAACTTTAACCTACTTGGATCAACTATCAATAAAGAAGCAACAAGCAGTCAGAAAATCAGACGACGCATTGCTCTTGGCAGAATGGCTATGAAAGACCTAGATAAGATTCTCAAGAGCAGAGATGTCTCTCTCCATACAAAGATTCAACTTGTTCAAGCCATGGTATTTTCAATAACATCATATGGATGTGAAAGCTGGACAGTGAAAAAGATAGACAGGAAGAAAATTGATGCCTTTGAATTATGGTGCTGGCGGCGAATACTGTGTATAGCATGGACTGCCCGAAGAACAAACCAGTCGGTACTAGAGGAGATCAAACCTAAGCTTTCTTTAGAAGCTCAGATAACAAGACTTCGACTTTCATACTTTGGACACATCATGCGAAGAGAGAGATCATTAGAGAAAGACATTATGCTTGGCAAGATAGAAGGTCAATGCAAAAGAGGAAGGCCAGCAATGAGATGGATCGATACAATAACAGCAGCCACGGGTACCAGTCTGTCAACAATGAGCCGCCTGACTGAAGACCGAACACAATTTAGGATAGCTATCCAGAGGGTCGCCATGAGTCGACTCCGACTCGACGGCACTTAACAACAACACATTACGTTTGGGGATAGTCAAACTGCTTGATTTCCTTGTGTAGCCTTAACAGTTTTCTGAGTGTGCCCTCAGCTCAGGTATAAGCCTACTGGGGCAGGGACACTTGTAAGAGAAATCAGCTACTTGGAATAGACATACTTACATTGCAAGGGACCAACAGAGACCTTTGCACAGGGGGCAGACAGAACTACAAAGGTATATTTTGGGTAATTCTGGTTCATTGCTTGAAAGGCATCTCCCAGGGAGGGGCTAATTTAGATCATCAGACACCTGGCTTCTCATACCGGTCACAGCCAGCCAGTCTGAAAGGCCGGAGCTGCCCAAGACACAAATAAGACTTAGCTTTCTCCTTTCTATCTCTGCTGATTTTTTATTGCAAATATAGAATATTAACTGTGGGTTAAACCTTAGGTATTTGGAAACTTGCTAATTGCTGGTCCTACATTACGTTTGGGGATAGTCAACTTGCTTGATTTCCTTGTGAAGCCCTAACAGTTTTCTGAGTGTGCCCTCAGTTCAGGTATAAGCCTACTGGGGCTGGGACACTCGGGTTCCCGCCCACCCTACCTCTCACCCCATCCACCCCTGGGGCTGCATTGCCTATATAGTGGCCAAAAGCTTGGGATACGCCCACATTCTCTCAACCAGCATGTCTTGTATTCAGTGCAATACCTGCGGTACTTTCATTCCAAGAAGAATCATTTGGAGCCTAAGAGCATGTCCTATGTGCTGAAGGTCATCTGCTATGCATAACAAATTGACTCTACTAAGAGAAGACCTAGCTGCCATGCATAAAGAATTGTCTCTACTGAGGGAAGAACTGACTGCAATGAAGCACACCTCCTCTAGGATACAGACTGAACAAAGTCCACTACTGCTCCCACAAAGAGTCAAACACACCAGGAACAAATGGATCACAGTGGGTTCGGGTAGATTGTGATCTGTGACACAGAGGCATCCTATACACCAAGAAATATCCATGCATAATGCATCCTCTGCCTTGGTTAATAAGGATGCCCAATCCAAAGAAACTGAACGGCCCTTAGAGGAGTCAGTCAATGCCCAATCTCCTGCTAAAGCACCAAATATGAAGAAAAACTCACCAAACAGAGATTCCATCATCAGAGACACCAACTTGGGAACACAGTTCAAAGGAGAGAAGATAGTCAAATGTCTCTCAGGCTCCTCAGCCGGCAGGAATACAAACCAAATTATTGATGTACTTAGCGCAGAAAGCAAACACTCCAAACTTGATGTTGTCATCCACTTGGGTACAAATGACCTGGCTAGAAATAGTGCCTCTACAGTCCAAAAGGACTTCCAATCTCTGGGAGAAAAACTCAAGCCCATTGTTAACACTGTAGCATTCTCAGTTGTTCTACCTGTTCTAGATAAGGGGGCAAAAAGGCTAAATCATATTAACAGCTTTAATACATGGCCCCAGACCTGGTGCAAATGAGAAGGATTCGGATTTATTGACGACTGGGAAAACACATGGACCAACAAGAAATTATACTGTACTGATGGACTACACCTCTCTGTCACAGGGAAAAGAATCCTACATGAAAACTTAAGGCAGTATGTTGATTTGCATTTAAACTAGAAGAAGGGGGCGACGGACGGGGAAGGTCAAGTTCTGGACGTCACCCTCTGCAAAAGCAGAATAACAGAAACAACCACACTTTTAAACAACACATCAAAAGCAACTGGGAAGAACTGGGTAGAATAAAATCAATGCAAAATATACACAAGCCAGTTAAATGCTGGAAAGCAATAAGCACAAATGCTCGTAGCTTAGCCAACAAATTTCCGGACCTGGAAGCCCTAATGGTGGAAAAGGACTTGGACATTATGGCCATTACAGAAACATGGTTTAATGAATCGCATGATTGGGATATAGCCATACCTGGCTATAATCTATTCAGAAGAGACAGAGAAAATGGAAAAGGGGGAGGAGTAGCCCTGTATGTCAAAACCAGCTACTGAAATGCAGGGTGCATGGGGAAAAGAAGAAGCGTTCTGGATTGTGTTGGAAAAAGGAGATGGCACTGTCATCCATACTGCTGTAATCTACAGACCTCCGGCTCAAATTGAAGAGAGAGATAACGAATTGATTATAGATATTGCCAAAATAGCAACAAAGGGGGAAGCGATCATATTGGGTGACTTTAATCTACGCGATGTGGATTGGATTACTCCTTCTACAAATCTGGAAAGAAGCAAAAAAATTGTGGACGCTATCCAAGATGCATTACTTAGACAAATGGTGATGGAACTAACCAGGGAAAGCTCAACGCTGGATTTGGTTCTCACCAACAGCGATAGCATGTCAAATGTCTGGGTGAGTGCCCCTATGAGCAACAGTGATCATCACACGGTGTGGTTTGAAATAAAAGCCAAGCTGCAGTCCAATCATAGCAAGCTCAAAGTCCTAAACTTCAAAAACACTGACTTCAACAAAATGGCCAAGTACCTAAAGGAGGAGCTGACAGGGTGGAAAGGGATAAGGGAAGTGGAACTGCAATGGACTAAACTAAAAGGGGCAATAAAAGGGGCAACAGATAAATATGTAAGAAAAGTAAATAAAAACAAGAGGAGAAGGAAACCTATTTGGTTTTACAAAGAAGTGGCTGCTCAAATAAGGGCAAAAAAACACAGCTTTCACAAAATTCAAAAGATTGCAAACAGAAGAACACAGAAATTATTACAGGACCAAACTCAAGGAGACAAAAAGAGAAATAAGGATAGCAAAATCAAAGGCAGAGGAAAAGATGGCTGAAGCTGTTAAGTGTGGCAACAAAACTTTCTTCAGGTATATTCGGGAAAGGAAGAAGATCAGTGGTGGAATTGCAGGGCTCAGAAGTGCTGGGAACGGACTCTTGGAAAATTACATCGATAAAGCAAAATTACTAAACAAATACTTCTGCTCTGTTTTTACTAAAGAAAATCCTGGAGAAGGACCACCTGTGACTCCCAAATATAAAAATGGGAATGAGGTAGATACCACACCATTCGGAGAGGATGACGTGTTCAAACAACGTGCAAAACTGAAAGTGGACAAGGCCATGGGACCGGATGGGATACATCCCAGGATACTGCAAGAGCTCAGAGAGGTTCTTACAGGCCGTTAAAGGATGTTTTCAACAGATCCTTGGAAACAGGAGAGGTTCCTCAGGACTGGAGAATGGCTGACGTCGTACCTCTACACAAAAGTGGTGACAGAGAAGAAATGTCAAACTACAGTCCCGTGAGCCTTACCTCGGTGGCGGGAAAGGTAATGGAGACGCTCCTGAAAGAGCGAATAGTGAACTTTCTCAAAACCAGAGGGTTACAGGATCCGAGGCAACATGGTTTTACCGAGGGACGATCTTGCCAGACAAATCTGATTGAGTTCTTTGACTGGGTGACCAGAGAACTGGATCAAGGACATGCGATGGATGTCATCTACCTGGATTTCAGCAAAGTCTTTGATACTTTCCCTCATAGGAGGCTTATCAACAAACTCAGTAGTTTGGGGATGGGTCCCAAGGTGGTAAACTGGATCAGAAATTGGTTGACTGACAGAAGACAGAAGGTGATGGTAAATGGAGCTCACTCGGATGAAAGGAAGGTGATTAGCGCAGTAGCGCAGGGTTCTTCGGTCCTGGGCCTGGGACTGTTCAATGTATTTGTGAGTAATATTGCTGAAGGACTGAATGGAAAAGTCTGTCTTTTTGCAGATGACACGAAAATTTGCAACAGAGTGGACTCCTCCGAGGGAGTGCTGAACATGACGAGGGATCTGCAAAAGCTGGAGGAATGGTCTGATGCTTGGCAATTGAGATTTAATGCGAAGAAGTGCAGTGTCATGCACTTGGGTAGCAGAAATCCAAAGGAAATGTACACGATAGGGTGTGAGAGGTTGGTGTGCATGAAGCAGGAGAAAGACTTTGGTGTGATTATTTCTGTAGATCTCAAGGTGGCAAAACAGTGCAACAAGGCAGTGGCAAAAGCCAGGAGGATGTTGGGCTGCATTCGAAGAGGAATTACTAGCAGAAAGGAAGAGGTACTAGTGCCACTGTATAAGTCTCTGGTGAGGCCTCACTTGGAATACTGTGTTCAGTTTTGGAGACCGTATCTTGCAAAGGATGTAAAAAGAATGGAAGCTGTTCAGAGGAAGGCGACCAAAATGATTTGGAGCCTGCGTCAGAAGCCTTATGAGGAAAGACTTGAAAACCTAAATATGTACACTTTGGAGGAGAGGAGGGATAGGGGAAATATGATTCAGACCTTTAAATACTTAAAGAGAAATAATGAACAAACAAACCTCTTCCAGAGACGGGGAAGCTGTAAAACTAGAGGGCATGACATGAAGCTGCAAGGTGGTAAATTGAAAGGCAATGTCAGGAAATACTTTTTTACTGAAAGGGTGGTGGATACTTGGAATGCCCTCCCGATGGAGGTGGTGGGGGCAAACACAGTGACGGAATTCAAAGTGGCCTGAGACAGACAGTGGATCACTTTACAGCAACAACATTAAATCAAAATAAACGGAACCATCTAATTTCTCAACAAATAGGGGTGTCCTACATGGAGCAATGGGGGGAGGAACGGTGGGTTCACCCCTAAACAAAGATATGGAAAGGGGTGCCCCTGCTCCTGGTGGGTGCACCACTAAGCAAAGACATGGGTAGGGGTGCACCTACTCCCTAAAAGACATGGGAAGGGGTGCACCTACTCCTGCCATATTACTGGGCAGACTAGATGGACCACACTGGTCTTTATCTGACATCATTTACTATGTTACTATATTATTTATCTGATGTTGCACTTCATGTGGACTCTGGCTTCTTGGGGTTTCAGTTTAAATTTCGTCTACATATTTTTATTTTTTACTTTAGATTGTGGTTACTTATTCTGTACTTGGTGAGGGTCGATGTTGTGAAGGTGTGACTGAGGTCAGGTGTTCTGTTAACATGGAGTTTGTACATAAAGATCTGTACTGTACTGTAATAATTTGACTTGTTCAGCTTTTCAAATAGGTGTATGGATGTTCCAGGGCACACTGTAGTATTTACAGTGACGCTTTTTTTGGATGGGCTCCTTATGTGAGTTTTGTAAGTCTGCGCTGATATGGTATGGTATGATAGGTTTGCTCTTTGTTGTAGGGTTTTGTATTTCTTCATAATATGCCTGGTACTGGAGAATAGTGGTTGTTGTTAGTGAGATGATCAGAATCAGATGGGTTTTTTTTTTTTAATATTGAGTTCTGTGGGTGAATGTCCTGGTTCTGCTCTTCATCTACTGTGGATGCAAAATATATGTTGAAAAAGAAAAAGTAAGAACCATAACACAGTTTATAACAACAAAATAAAAATGAGTTATAATTTAGTTTTATAAACTGTGCTGTTGGTTCTTGCTGTCTTTTAGTTCCTTGGTGTGCAAACAGGACCTTACCTAGCCCTGTGCAAGCTGTGCAGCTGCACAGGGCACAAAGGCTTGGGGGGCACATTTCTGCTATCTGCTGTTGCCCTGCCGCCGCTGGCAGGACAATAGCAGGCAGACAAAATGTGCCCCCAAGCCTTTTCGTAGCACTTTAAGCAGGTTTGGTCCCTCCCTCCTCTGATGCGATGTCAGAGTAGGGAGGGACAGATCTGCTTAAAGTGCCAGCGCCATTCAGATCGGGCGCATGCCCCCCTCCTCCTCCCCATACCTCCATCCAGCACTGCCTAGCAGGGAAAGAGCAAGCAGCACTGGATGGAGGTATGGGGAGAGAGGGGGGGGGGGGCATGCGCCCGAGCTGCAAGTCACACAGGGCGTGACTGCAGCTCAATACGGTCCTGTGTGCAAACATCTTGCATTTTCTCCATATAATCTAATTGGCTTTTTGGTTTGGTTCAGTCTCTGATTGGGTTTCTGAAAAGCCCCGCCCCCTCTAAGGTGGGGGGTGGGGCGCCATCTCATTCTTCGCCTCAGGCAGCAGATTGCCTTGAGCCGCCCTTGTCTGTACCTTATCAGATTCAATCCAAAATCTCACTCATTGCATACAAAACTTTTTATAGTGGCTTCTCCCTTCACTTTATCCACCCACTTCATTCATTCCCCCTCTTGCCCTACTTGCTCTCATCATTTAAATGTTCTATATCTTCCTGCAGCTAATCAAACACAGTTTATCACCACTCGGAATTCTGCCTACTTAGTTTGCAGCCCCCTCCCTTTGGAATTCTCTCCCTCCATACCTCCATGCAGAATCAAATTGTACAGTTTATGGTTGGTCTTAAAACCCTCTTTTCACGCTGGCCTTTGATAAACAATCAAGCAGTGACACCCTCCATGCAAAATGCAATGTGTGCCTTTGAGTCATTCCTGACTCCTGGTGACCCAGAAGCTCCTGGGTTTTCTTACCAGAAGTAGATTGCCAGGCCTTTCTTCTGAGGCAATGGAGGGTTAAGTGACTTGCCCAAGGCCACAAGGAGTGCTAGTTGGAATTGAACCCTGGTTGTTTGGTTAACCAAGCCAGTGTTCTAACCACTAGGCTACTCCTCCACTCCACAGCTATGCTCATTTCTTCCATCCATAAATCCCTCACCTTCCAGTACATCTCTTCTTCATTTTATCCATTCCAGAAATCCTTCTGCCTCCCTCCTATTACTCCTTTCATCTTCCCTATCTTTTATTTTTAAATTTTAGAATTGTAGACTGCTTTGATAATATTTGGAAAGTGGTTTAGCAAACACCCAGAAATAAATAAATCAATACATTTTATCATAGTCTCCTTTTTTTAAAGTTAAAGGCTAATGTATTAATTTTCCTATAATTATGCCAAACTTGGTTGTGCTCTGATCTCGTTAACCAAGCAGCCCCACTACTTTTACTCCTTTCAAGCACGCCCTGAATTCCACTGGACTGGAACTGATGAAAGGTAATTTCCCCCTTCATCAGTTCCAGGACCATCTGCTTCATGAAGCAGTAATTTATAGGTTTGCTCAATATGCTTAAATCTATGTTAAAAATATATGAGGCTAGCTTCTGGTTTCCATAGAAGAAATCTTTTGATTATGAACAGTTTTAATTTCCTTCTTGCACAATTGTCAGTAAGTAAACATTGCAGTAAACAAGGAGTTACCAGCATGATACAGAGTCACACAAAAAGGCCTAGAAGATGAAGTTTAGGCCCCTAGGCACTAACATGTGTTAATGTTAATTGGGGTAATGCGTTATTTAGTGACTATGTCTCGTTGGATAGAATAAAACCAATGGTCAAGAATTTGACTGCTGAGATTTAATGCTAAAAATGCAGTCAAGCATTTGGGCTGCAAAAAATCCAAGGGAGTGGTACAGTGTAAGGGGTGAAGTACTTCTGTCCACAAAAGAAGAGCAGGACCTGGGCATGATTGTGTCTTCCCTCTGGAACTCCCTTCCCCTAGAACTTTGTTCTGAGCCCTCTTTCACTCACTTCAAATCTGCACTAAAGACCCATCTGTTCCAATGCGCCTTCAATCTCCCTTACCCTCCTCAGTGACTTGATACCTTTCATTCCCTCTTCTCCTTTCTCTTCTCCATCTGCTCTTATGTCCTTTCCAATCAATTATTGGCATTCCTTTCTGCTTTTACCCCAGCAGTCATTTGACTTTTGTATTGTACACCGCTGTATGTCCTTTGATTTAAGCGGTATAGCAAATGTTTGAATAAAGATAAAAGATAAAGATAAACAGGTAGAAAAGGCAATGGTGAAAGCTAGAAGGATGCTTGGATGCATATGGAGAGGAATGGCCAGCAGAAGAAAGGAGGTGATAGTGCCTCTGTATAAGTCTCTGGTGCAACCTCATTTGGAGTACTGTGTGCTATTCTGGAGACCGCACCTTCAAAAGGATATAAACAGGCTGGAGTCAGTACAGAGGGTCGCTTCTAAAATGGCCAATGGTCTTCATTATAAACCATATGCGGACAGACTTAAAAATCTTAATATGTATACATTGGAGGAAACGCGAGAAAGAGGAGATATGATAGAGCCATTTAAATACCTCCATGGCATAAAAGCACAAGAGAAGAGCCTCTTTCAATTGAAAGCAAGCTCTGCAATGAGGGGGCATAGGATGAAGGTGAAAGGGGATAGACTAAGGAGTAATATGCAGAAATATTTCTTTAAGGAAAGAGTGGTGGATCCATGGAATAGTCTCGCAGCGGAGGTAGCAGAGACGAGGACAGTTTCTGAATTCAAGAAAGCATGGGACAAACACAGAAGATCTCTAAAGGAAAAAAAGGGATTATAGTATTTGATATGGAAGGGCAGACTAGATAGGCCATGTGGTCTTTTTCTGCTGACATGTTTCTATGTTAAATAATACATACATTAACCTGCTGTAAGGTTACCACAGATTACTACACGTTCCTGAGTAGAAGCCTTATATACCCTATTGCACATGCTCCTCAAATTGACCAGGCAGTAAAGTTTTCAAGAAGTTTGCAATTAATCTCCATAAGGGAAGTATGCATGTAGTGCCTTCAGGGCAGTTTCTCCAAATGAGTGAGTTATGTCATACCATGGTAGTCCTGAACCTCATTTCTAAGCCAGGGTATGTGGAGTATGATCTCAGTATCTCAAATTTACTGCTAATGCTTGGCATAGCACTTGCATCGTGCCAAAGAGAATCTCCCTCTGGAGTTCATAAGATGATACCCTAAAAATCTGACTGATTGAAGGACTCTCAGGATAGGTTGGGAACAGAGCCAGCCCAAGGTTTTTTGACTCCGTAGGCAGAGGCCTTAGCCATGCCACCCCACCGACATGTGCTGTGCCAACCCCCCCCCCCTTTGTACTGAACTGCTCTGCTGCCCACCCCCCAGCTGCCACCCCCTCCCCCCATTGCCAATGATTCCGTCAGCAGGGTTGGCTTGGCAGCAGCGGCAGCCAACCCTGCCAGACCATGGGTGCCAAAGCACATGGGCTTCCTCTGAGCCTAATTGCCACCAACACCAGAATCAACAGCAGCAGGGGGTGTGGTGGGGCGAGGTGGCCCAGTGGGAGGGGGGGAGGATGGCACAGCAGACCATGTGTGCCGAAGCACATGGCCTGCTGCCCCACCTGCTGAGGTCTGCCATCCTAGGCTGCTGCCTAGCCCACCTAGAGGTCAGGCCAGCCCTGGTTGGGAACATAGTCCTTCTGGATAACAGAGAAAAGGAATATGATAGACATATTCAAATACCTTGAGGGTATCAAGAATCAAACCTTTTGCCGTGGAAAAAAATGTTCTAAAACTAGAGGTCATGGGATGATGTTCTAATGGGATAAATTCAGAAGCAAAATCAGAAAATATGTATTCATGGAAAGGGCTGAGAATGCATTCAGTAGCCTCTCATAGAGGTGGTGGAACTAAAATAGTAACAGAATTCAAGAAAACATAGGATAAGAGGCTTTTATTGTGATGGAAAGATGAACTCAGGTGGGTATGTCCATAATGAAAGCCAGTTCTGCCAGTAAAATACTATTTTTTCATTACCCACCCACTATGTAGGTAAATGTACATGTGTTAGCAACATAGCAGGTATTTTCACCTGCATTGCTTACGATGAGCAAGGTTCTCAGGGGAAGCATCAATGCATGCTATTTTGGATATTCAAAATTATGTACCTTGTTTTTCTTTAAAACATACCTATAAATAATATAGGTGTAAATGTCTCTAGGCACTTTTGTGGAAGAGGGGCAGTAATCAAAGTAAAATTCTCCAGGTAGTTTTGTTTTTGTTACTGCAGCAAACCCAGTGGCTTTAAAATACACATGGTGCTTGCAAAATCACATTCAGTTTGATAATCTACCTCATACTTTACACAAAATAGACTGTTATTCATTAGAAGTTCTTGTTAAATGCTGTCGAGTTGATGCTATCTCATGGCGACTCTGGATGGTTGTCCCTAACTGTGTTCAGTTTTCAGTCAAGTGACTAATTGTTGAATGTATATAGTATCCATAGTTGCTGTGATTCTATTGATCCATCACATTGCTGGCTTTCCTCTTTTGTGTTAATTTTCAACCTTGCCAAGCATGATGTTTTTCTCTAATGATCTCTTCCTGTCTTTCTTTTACACTGTCCGACTTTCATATCCATATCACATTATTGAAAATACCATGGCTTGGACAAGTTGAATCATTGTATGGAGAGATACACCTCTGCTCTTGAGAATCTTGTCTAGGTCCTTCATAGCCATTCTACCAAGAGCAATGCATCATCGTATTTCTTGGCTGCTTGTCATTTCTTTATTGATTACACAGGTCTGCAAAAAATGTTTTTTCGAGAGCTGTTTTGGTTATTCCACGTAATCTTTATGTTTTTTGGTGCGCTGAATCCGAAAATGACCTCCATTTTGTCATAGGACATCATGTTACCTGACAATTTAGGTAACTATGTTAAATAAGGCAATACCTCAAAATAAATGGAAATAGACTTATAAAATTAAAGTTTTATTACAATATTTTCATGAAAATCCTTTTTTGAACTGAAATGAGCTCACCTACACACACTAAACTCGATTCTTCTTCCTTGTGAGGCTCCTCTTGGTGCATTTACGCTTGTGAGTAGCATCTGGAATGTCTCTCTGAAGCATCCAACAGTAGTCTGCCATCATTGTAATGCTCCATTTTCCCTGGTATCTCCTTTCCATCTCTTTAATGTCTTGGTGGAATCGTTCACCTTGTTCCTCACTCACAGCTCCCAAATTTTCAGGAAAGTAGTCAAGGTGGGACTGGAGGAAATGCACTTTCAAATTCATCAGGCAACCTAAAGCTTGAAATGCTTTCAGCATTCGTCCGACGATCTTTTTGTAGTGAGGATCTTTGTTATTACCTAAAACTTTCTGTACGACTTCTTTAAATACAATCCACCCTTCTTTTTGAGGATCCGTCATGGTATTGACAAACTCTTGATCAACTCTAAGCCTTCTAATGTCTGGTCCGACGAACACACCTTCCTTCAATTTTGCCTCCGACAGGCCTGGAAACTTGTTGACCAAGTATTTGAAGCATTCTCCATCTCTTGGAAGTGATTTTACGAATTGCTTCATCAATCCCAATTTTATGTGGAGAGGTGGTAGAAGAACTTTATGGGAAGGTACCAAAGTTTCTTGGAGGACATTTTTTTCACCGACTGTTAGCACCCTCGGCTGCCAACTCTTCTTCGTCCAGTGATTTTGTCGGTCTCGACTGTCCCATAGACACAGAAAACAAGGATATTTGGTATACCCAGCTTATTGCCCGAGCAGCATGCACAAGACCTTCAAGTCCCCACACACTTGCCAACCATGGTCTTCATATTTAAGTTTACGAAGAACCAATTCCAAGTTCTCGTAGGTTTCCTTCAAGTGTACGGAATGACCTACAGGTATGGAAGCGTAAAAACAGTTGTGGAGTAAAACTGCTTTGAGACTTCTTTTTGAAGAATCTATAAAAAGACACCATTGCTCTGAATCATATTGGATTTTAAATTGACCCATCAGACTTTCGACATCGATGCAATAAACCAACTTGTCTTCCTGGACGAAGTAAGGAACAAACTCCTTTTCACGATGTCTGAACCATGAAGATGACACTCCTGGCAACAATAAAGTCCTGCTTTTCAGCCCTGATCCGAGTAACTCAGTGGCATCTTTGGGAAGATTCAAGTCTCTTACCAAATCATTCATCTCCTCCTGAGAAAACAATTTTGGTCTTGTATCATCTTCAAAGTCAGAACTTGATTCGTCATCTGGTTCAGGTATGACTTCAAATTCATCGGAGGTATCTCTTCCAAGGTAGCAGGGGGCTTGGGTACTGGTATATCTGTGCCATAGGGGATGGGATAAATTGCCGAGTGAAGATTGGGGTATGAAATGGAATGCTTCCATTTGGAATTAAACCCTTTCACATCGCATGAACAAAGTAACAGTCGTCACTATGGTTCTTTTGCTCTCGCCATACCATAGGAATCCCATAACGGAAAGATTTTTTTCTTACCCTTGAACCAGTTTTGGAGGTCCTCAACACACCGTTTGCACACTTTATGAGGCGCCCAGACTTTATCTTGATCTCCAATTTTTAGTCTAAAGTATGCAAAGTATACTTTTTTCACAAAGTCTAATATTCTGCTGTTGCTTCAACACTGTATATTCACCACAGATGAAACAGAAACTGTCTGGTGAATTAATACACTTTCATGGAGCCATAACATAATGGTTGAAGAATGACGAGCTAACACGAATTGAGATAAAAAAGTGTGAACAGCCTAGAACCAAGAACCTGATGATGATTCGTGCACAAGTGTGGCATGCAGGAGAGAGCAGCTCTGTGTCTGTACATGAGACGTCACAGTGCTGGCCACGCCCCCCTGCACTGAACGGAGCTGCTGCTATCTGCTCTGTGTCTCCCTCCCACTGGATTCTTCAGGAAAGATTAATCCCTTCTACCATTAGAAGCACGGACTTAAAACTTGCTTAGCTTATGTATATATTGCTGACCATCAGATTTACAGTGCTATATTTTTTTTTACATAACTCGGACAACCCCTTTAAGGTTTTTTTGGCATTTTATATCTCAAATACACTTATGTGAATTAATTAATAGTAATTTGAAAAAAAATGATAAATTTGAAGACAATTTTGCATGTTGTGGCAAATCATGACGTCTAGGAGTTTTTTCAATATTTTATTTGTTTTCAGCACACCAAAATAGATGAAAATAATCAAACAGCTTTTTAGTCGCAGACCTGTGTTATTGATCCAGGCAGATTAAAGCTGCCCTCTATTTCTTTTTCTTCACCATCAAGGAAGAACTTATTGATTTTGCCAGTTGTCAGAATCTTTGGCCCAGTTTAAGAATATAATCCTCGATCTTGATAAACAAATGTTTCAGATCATCTTCATGTTCAGCCTGTAATGTGGTATCATTGGCATAGCGAAAATTGTTAATGAGTCTTCCATCAATCTTCACACCTCAGTTGTCTTCACACAATCCTTCTTCTCTGATGATTTGTTCTGCAAATATAAATTAAGCAGGTAAAGGAAAAGTTTGCAACTTTGCTGATTTTAAACCATTCTGTTTTTCCATGTTTCACTCAAACTGTTGCTTTGAGGTCATTGTAAAAGTAATGCATGAAAACTATCAGGTGTTCTGGTATACTCATGCTTTTTAATGTGTCTCAGAGTTTCTCATGATTTACACAATCAAATGCCTTACTGCCATCAATAAAACACATACAGATATCCTTTTGGCATATTTTTGTCTTTTCAAGAATTCATTTCACATCCGTGATGATGTTCCTCACCCTTTCCTGAATCCTGCTTGCAGCTCAGGCAGTTCTCGCGTTCCACATATGGTTATAGCCTCCACTGAATAATCTTAAATATAATCTTGTTGACATGTGGGATTAGAGTTATTGCGCTGTAATTTTCACAGTCAGTCAGTATTAGTAGGAACACAGGTCTTTTCCAGTCAGTTAGTCATGATGTTGTCTTTCAAATTTCTTGACAGAACCTTGTAAGTATGGTAACAGCTGCATCTGATTGCTGTAATACTTCAATGGGAATTCCATCAATGCCCAGTACTTTATTCTTTGATAATGCTTTCAAAGATACTTCGACTTCTTCTTTCATCACCAACGGTTCCTGATCATAAGGTACAGATTGAAACAGCTGTTGATCCATGTGGAGGCCAATTCAGATCGGGGGCTGTTCGGACATCCAAAAATTGGACGTGCCCAAAAAACCACCTAATTCTGCAACCTTGGGTTCTAAACGTTCCAGTGGTTGCAGAATTGGGGCGCTTGGATGGCCCAGACATGCCCCGATTCTGCCACAGGAGACATCCTTCCCAATGCTTGGCCAGCCCACCCTATGCTCCTGCTGGAGTGCCGGTGCCGTGGCGTCCTGTTGCCATGGCACTGGGACACCCAGCAGGAGCCCAGGCAGCCCAACACTGGTCCCACTCTTCTTTCCCCACCACCCGACCCTCGGTGGGGGCAGCTAGGATTGGGATCGGGCAGTGGGACCTTCACTGCAGCTCCTCTCCACTTCGGGGGTTCTGTGGGACCCAATCACCTCAGCCCCTGGGACTTATTCCACCTCCAAGGTGGAATAAATCCTCCATCCATCTTGGCCTCCCCTGACGCATGGGGCCGTGACCTGACTAGGCCTGTACTTCTGGGTTTATTTGCCCGTCCCCTCTCCGTCCACTCTCCACCTCTGGCACTCCTCCTCCTGCCCCCATCCAGTACTCTCTGCACAAACCCTCTATACATGCGGAGAGGGCTGGATCCAGAATCACGTCCAGGGTCTATTCGGGGGTTGGATGTCCGACTCCGCTATTCGTGGGTCAGAATAACCCCACTAATGTTTTATTGATCTCAGCATCATTCAACATGGATTCTTGAGTATCTTGTAGCATTCCAATTCAAGGCTGGAATTTTTCTTTACCTCTCTTGGCTTTAGGAAAGCTGATCTTGTTATTTTGCTAATAGTTTCTGATTCTATTTCCTTGCATGCATCATTGTAGTACTTCTCCTTGCCTTGTTTTGCATCATATGATATACTATGCTGGAAATGAAAGGTAAAGAAGAGATGGTGTTGCATTTATAATTAAGAAGAAACTTGTAAGAGTTATAATGAAATACAATGCAATCAATGAATGCTTAATTTTTGAATGTATTCGTATAAGTATTTATTTCTTAGTATTTAGCTCATACCTTTCCAGTAGCAGTGAGTTGCATTCAGGTACATAGATATTTCCCTGTTCCTGAAGGACTTACAATCCAAATTTGTACCTGAGACAATGGAGGGTTAAGTGACTTGCTCATGGTTACAATGAGTGTCAGTAGGATACTGGTAATTCCCTTCATTCTAAGTGGCCATTGAGTCCCAAGCTGTTTAATTGTAATATCATTAATTGCTTGGCTCCATTCACTTGTGTATCTATTCATATCTAAGAATTGTATGGAAAAAGGCAGATATATTGGAAATGCTACGTATAAAGGAAAACAAGAATATTATAAGGCACATTTTACAAAATGACGTCCAAGTGCAATCTGGGATGTACAAGTCAGAATGTCTGGAAAAAAAGCAGGCACATATAAGTTCAGGCATGACTTCACAAACATGGACATGTCTAATATGGACATCTGCAAGGCAACTACATAGATACCTCTGGAAAAGTATGCAATACTTCAAGGTGGAGTTAGGCATGCAGGGCCCATGACAGAAACTGGAAAGGGGCTCCCAAAGTCTTCCTTCAGGCTATGCCTCCTTCAGCTTGAGGCAGACTTGGGGCCCCTTGTGGGCTCAGGGCAATTGCCCTTTTTTTCCACTCTGTAACACTGACTCTGCAAGACTGGGGACATCTAAGAATAGCCTAATGGTTAAAGTAGTGGGCAAGAACCAAGGAAGCAATGCCACCTGCCTACTTGGCCATCCCTCATTGGAGATGTCTTTAAAAAAGCCCTTTGTAAAATGGATCTAGGGATGCCCCCATGATTTGGACATCTGCATGCACATTTTTGGATGTCCAAGTCATGACTAAGGGGTATGTTTACTAAACTGCGGTAAACGTGCATAACGCGCGTTGTACGATGTTAACGATCGTTAGTGCGCTATAGCGCATTAACGATAGTAAACACGCTATAGCATGCGCTATCACGCGCTAACACGCGTAATGCTCTGCGGCGCGGTAAAACACCGCAGAAGGTGGAGAGAGGGCGGAGAGAAGGGGTCAATGGGCAGAGAGTGGGTGGGGAGAGGCTAACGCCCTGATTTTCAGAGCTGAATTCCAACGCGAATGAAAACCAACCGGTAAAAGCACTTTAAAGGGGAGAGAAACCATTTACGTGTCAGCAATGTACAGCCTAGGCAGGGAAACCAAAAAGAGGTGATAAGTGTGATACATGTGCACAGAACAAAAGGGCACAGAAACACCGAAAATGACCCCAACAAACTGGAAAAAAACAACAACCAAGCTGGCCAATAGTGGTAGCAATGAGAAACATCACCCCCCCCCCCCCCGAGTAAGCCCTATAGAACAGATATAATTCGTGGAAGGGTCCATACTCCGTCCCCATACAAGGTGCATGGGCCCACAGTGAAATAGCACTGCTCAGGGATTTCCCCACCATCGGACAGGGTTCCTATGGCGTGCACATGTCCCGCAACATCAGGGTGGGCATGTCGGAACGGGCAACCGGGCAGATGATGGAAAAGAGGATACAGAGGGCTGCAGGCGGCACATGCAGTGGCGCAGCTGGGCCACAGTGGGGACTAGGGTGATGCTCAGTTGGCCCATAGGAATGCGTAAACAGTAGAGCCAGACAGCAACTGATGAGGGCCCAACATGGGCACGAGTGTGTCTCCCAAAGCGTCACAGGGGAGAGTACCCAACAGCAACCCCCAAGGGCACGGAACACTGGCAGGCGGGGCTGGGGGGAGCGTGGACGTCTATGCAGGCACCCCTATCCCAGAACATGCACCATAGGCGGCCGCCTACCTGCACACTGGATGGCCTGAGACCGCGCACCACCAGCAGAAGGGCATGTCAGCATGGTGGCTGAGGGATACTGGTGGTGGAGGGGGCAGTGGCAGCTGCTCGGAGCAGACCGTGGCCTAGCCCTGTGTAGGTGGGTGCCATGCACTGCAACAGACAGGCCCTGTCTGACCAACAGTCATGATATCACCAGGGAATGCATCATCTCTGTGAGAACATGGTGGTGCAGTGCACAGAACCACTGTATTCAGAAGCAGAAGGTCACAGGTTCAAGTCTCCAGCTGTGGTTTCCGCCAACCCAGTCCTCATATTTTACCCACTACTATAACGTGATAACATAGGCAGAACCGTTCTTGCAGATGACGTAAACATGCCCAAAACACCAACATTTTATTCTACAGAGCACAGACACCATAAACATGCATATTACCTAGAGCAGAGCCTCCCAAATGCAGTCCTGGAGGGCCAAACACCATACCAGTTCCATGCTGCCTCTGATAAAGATGCCTGTGCAGCATTTCTATGCGCCACCCCCATGGTATGCAGATGTATCTCATGCATATTCATGAGGGACAGCATGAAAACCCGAACAGTGTTTGGCACCGCAGGACTGGAGTTGGGAACCTCTGCCGTAAAGCAGCAGCCAACAGGGGCAGACACACCCGCAACCACAGGCCCCATTATCCCAAGCCTCCTGGAGAGGCAGGACTTTGGGCTCTGCGTGCATCTCCCAATACTAGCACTTGCATACCTTAGTAATGCCACCCTAAACCTGGGAATATGGTACACAGCTATCAAAAGGTTGCTATGAGTACTGGCAGATAGCAATTCCTAGGTTAAGTACAATGTTCGGAGTGAGCTGCATCATAGCAACCTTTCTGATGTCTGTGGTGTGTGCTTCAGGTCTAGTCTCTGACAGTGTTTACCACCCTCGGGAGTGACCCCCACCAGTATTGCGTACCATATCCATGCCTGCACTGTGCCCAGGACTGGTGTGGTGGCCAGGGCTGCTAAACACCTCTATAGTAGCACAATGCTGGCCTAGGTGTGGGAGTGTGTGTCTGTCTATCCAGTGTGTGGTGGCTGTAAACACCCTCCACAGCCCACACTGCTAGCACTGTTGCCAGTATTGGCCTGCCAATGTGCATAATGAGGATCAAGGTACCTTGGGAATAGCCTGGATATGGTGGTCTTGCCTGGCCGCATCTGCACAGGGCATAGGGCAATGGCCGGACATTGTAGTGCCCGGTACCACCTGCCCGGACAGGGTGGCCATAGCATGTCCTGCTGGGAGGTCACTCTCACCCTGACTGAGCAGTGACCATGGCATGGCTAGGTTCCCCCATAGTGCTATATAGTATTTTTTTTATGTGATATTTATGGGTTTCCTTTTGGGGCCCAATCACTGACTTATCTGCTTGGTGTGTATGCTGATATCCCTGTTCTGGGTACATGCATCTCCTCCAGGACCATGCACTATGGACTAGCTGGCGGACTGTCTGCAGCTCGTATGTGTCTTGCTGGAACACCGTGCAGGGTGTAGCGGCTGGAGGCTTGTTGCTGGAGAATGTCAGATAATGGTGGGGGTCAGCTGTGCATTTCCAGACCTCCCGTCTGTCTGCTATTGCCTTATGGATGTGTAGTGCTCTGCATTGATTGCCCTGTAGGGTGTTTGATCCCGAGTAGGACTGGGGTGATGGTCCCCTCTACTGCCACCATTGCAGGGGGTTGAAAGTGGATCTGTGGGTGGGAGATCCTGTCCCCCACCCTGAGCCCTAGAGGCTGTGTTGGGTGGTGGTATGTAATCTCCATGTTAACCACAGCAGAATGTGGATGTGGTGCCGTGCAGTCCTCCTGTAGCCAGCCATGTGTTTATTAGCAGCTCTAGCCCACTGGTTACTTCACTGCCCATGGAGCCAGAGGTCATAGGTTCACAACCCACAGCGGGGTTCATTGATAGGGCTGTCTTAGGCATTGTCTATTTTTACTGTATATTAGTGCTGCCAGCAGAACCACTCTCAGGGTACTGTCACCTTAGGGTAGCTCAAATGTTGCCCTATGCGGTGCGCCTTCCACTTCGCCCTATAGGGAGCGCCTAAATATTCCTATCAAATGGTATATAATACATGACCATGTCAGAGAGAACGTCACTATTGGAACATATTGCATAAGACGGGTACAATTTTCCTGACATATGCAAACTGTAACCCGCCTGCAGACTGTGGATTAAAATATTATAGTTGGCTTTCAAAGGACACCTCAGCCAGTATTTTTCATTAGGCACACTGGGGAATCGAACTCATGACTCTTGTACTATCAGTCTGTGTAGTAACCATTGTGCTACAGCTCTGCTTCTGTTGTTGGGTATCTGCGCACTGTCTTAGGCGTGTGCACAGTGGCGCGTGCTGTAGCGATCATTGCTGCGCGGCGCGTAATAACGCGTGCAACTGCACGTTATCGGTTATGATGTCCCGCCCATGTCCTTTTTTGGCTTTCCTTCCACTAACGCAGCTCCTAACGCGAATTGCACTAATGCAGTTTAGTAAACATACCCCTAAGACTTTTAAAATGATTCCCTATGTAAATATAAATTGACATTTTAGAAGGGACATCAAGGAAAAATCTGGGATGTCCAGACTGTCCAAAAAACTGGCAGAGTGGCCTTCTGAAATCGCTCTGTCTCCACCCCAAAAAAATGAATATCTTAGTAACCGGTTCTAGAGATGGGCTCTGTGCAGACAGCAAGACCGGATACATGCATGGGTGTAGCCCATTTTACAAATGTGGACATCCCCGAAGTGCACACCCACAGAACTGGGTACTTGGACACCATGGCATGGCTAGGTCATAAGGGGGGCATCTATATTATGAGACTAGAATGTCCTGCCGTCCTACTTCAGATACTCAGACATGTGGCAGCAGGCCAATAATATGCTTGCAGTATATAATTATGTTATATAAAAGAAAATTTAACACTCTACTGAATTCACCACTTAACAGCAGCTTATAGAAAAAGAGGGAAAGTCAAGAAAAAACTCGGGAGAAAAATGGGTCTCAGAACTTCTGGGGTGTTATCATGTGACTAGCAAACTTTCACTGCTGACGCCCCTCAGGACGTTCATGTTATCACACTACCCCTCCACATCAATAACCCGAAAAAGCTCCCATATTTTACATAATCACAGCCTTTAATTTCAAAATAATAGAGAGGAGTAGCCACTACTTATCTAAACTCCAATCATGGCTCACTTTCCTATATTCCAACACTTCTTATCCAATGCCCCTTCGGACGTCCAACAAAGCATTTCACCAAGAGCTTTGTCAGGGGATATTATCACCAAAACACAACTGCAAAGGAAATGTGATATTATTTATTTATTTATTTATTTAACATGTTTATTTGTTTCTATACAAAAGCATTTGAGTTCAGAAAATGAATGGGAAAACTCCAAACAATGCTGAACCAATGGGGCTTCAGTGCGCCTGCAGTGTAGTCAACTTCTGTGTTCCCCCATCCTAACTTTAAAGGTAAGCCTTATTTACAATTCTGTCTGGATAACTCCTTGCCACAAAAGCTGCTTTCAAATCCCAAGACTTAATCCTGAAATCAGTCATAGAAGAACAATTCCTCCGAAACCGGTTTGGTGCTCAGGGGGTTTTGAGCAGTTAGGAAGTGTTTCTTTAAAAATCTTTGGTTTGGTCTCATTATATAAAGTGTATGCACGGTGTCTTTTGGAAGGACGCGTTGTTGAAGATCCACGTATCATGTCGGGCCGGTGTGCGATGGTATGCACAGGTACTTGTGAGATTGTTTAGCATTTCTATGTGGTTCATTGAGGGGTTATATTGTATTCTAATTTGTTTTTAACTTTATGGCTGCTTTAGTGGGGATGTATAGGGGGAGTTTCTGATATATCACATTTCCTTTGCAGTTGTGTTTTGGTGATAATATCCCCTGATGAAGCTTTTGGCGAAACACTTTGTTGGACATCCAAAGGGGCGTTGGGATAAGAAGTGTTGGAATATAGGAAAGTGAGCCACGATTGGAGTTTAGATAAGTAGTGGCTACTCCTCTCTATGATTTTGAAATTAAAGGCTGTGATTATGAAAAATATGGGAGTTTTTTCGGGTCATTGATGTGAAGGGGTAGTGTTATAGCATGAACGTCCTGAGGGGCGTCAGCAGTGAAAGTTTGCTATTCACATGATAACACTCCAGAAGTTCTGAAACCCGTTTTTATCACGAGTTTTTTCTTGAGTTTTCCCCCGTTTTCTATAAGCTGCTGTTAAGTGGTGAATTTAGTAGAGTGTTGCATTTTCTTTTATACAGTGTATTTATTGTACACTCTGTAAGTGGCCACTATTCATACAGTAAGTATATAGATATGGGCAGGTTTCTTCGGCCAGGAAATATTAGCTACTGTGACATAAGTGCATGTGCTCTTCCCCTTGGAAGCATTGCAGCCATAAAACAAGCATTTTCTTGCACATTATTCATGAGCAGGAGCTGACATGTTCGTGCTGTTCTGAAATCACACGATGATGTGCGGCTCCCTTGCTTTACCCAGGGCACACCTTCATCACGTCTCATGCTACCTGGCTGTTCTCATGCCAGGGAGGTCGATATACCCAACTTTCTAAAATGGCTCTAGGGACATCTCCATGATTTGAACATCTATTTGCCATTTTCAAAAATTCGACTCATGAATAGAGTTCTAAAATACCCCAATAGTAATGCATAATGAAAAAGGAGATGGGAGAGGGCTTTAGTACTATTTTGAAAAGTTCAGGCTAACTATAGCGTGTAGTAGAGTAGAAGAATCCAAGGAAGCAGTGAATACAAATGTTCTAGTACTGGTGAGATGTAGTAACAGCAAATATGTGGGTAGAAATGGAAAGAAAAACATCAACATGTGAAGGGGCCATACTAGACATGGTGCTTACCAATGGTGAAAGTGTTTCTGATGTTATAGTGGGAGATCATTTTTCATCCAGTGATCACCAGATGGTATGGTTCAGTATTAGGACTAAGACTGATAAAATCCATTCAGAAACGAGGGTCTTAGACTTTAGGAAAACTAGCTTTGCCAAGATGGGCCAGTACCTCAGGGAGTTGTTAGCAGGATGGGAACAGCTGGGGGATGTAGAAAAACAGTGGGCAAAACTGAAAGGGGCTATTTTAAGGGCAACAAATCTTTTTGTTAAAATGGTAAATAAAGGTAAAAGGAAAAGGAGACCACTATGATTTGAAAAAAAAAGAGGGAGGCCGTCATGAAATACAAGAGATCACAGAGAGAGAAAGACATGAATCTATATTTGCAAAAACTTAGAAAAGCTAGCAAGGTAGTCAGGAAAACAAAGATTCAAAAAGAGGAGGAAATAGCCAATGCAATAAAATGGGGGGGGGGGGGGGGCTATAATACATTTTTCAGATATGTTAGCGAGAAGAGGAAGGGCAAAGTGGTATTGTCAGACTCAAGGGTGAAGGGGAGGAATATGTAGAAGCTGATGAGGATAAAGCGGAATTGCTTAACAAATATTTATGTTCTGTGTTCACAAATGAAGAACCAGGAGCAGGACCTTTGGAAAATACCCACAAACAGGTATAGAAGAGAGGGGCATCTTGAATAATTTTCAGAAGACTGTGTTTGTGAGTAACTAATTAAACTTAAAGTAGACAAAGGGATGGGACTTGATGGGATACACCCAAGAATACTGAGAGAACATGGGGACCTTCTAGCAACAACACTGACTGACTTTTTCAATGCCTTGTTGGAGTCGGGAGTGGTGCCAGAGGACTGGAAAGAGGCACATGTGGTCCCTTTACATAAAAGTGGAAGTAAGGATGTGGTTGAAAACTACAGGCCAGTTAGTTTAACCTCAATGGTGCGTAAATTATTGAAAACGCTGCTGAAAGAGAAAATAGTTAGGTTTGTGGAGTCCAACGAATTACCAGATCTGAGGCAGCATGGATTCACCAGAGGCAAGTCTTTTCAGACAAATCTGATTGATTTCTTTGACTGGGTGACCAGGAAATTGGACAAAAGAGAGAACCCTAGATGTGGTATATTTAGATTTCAGTAAAGCCTTTGACACTGTTCCGCACAGGCGACACATAAACAAACTAAGTGCCCTAAGGATGGACCCTATAGTTACTGTTTGGGTTAAAAATTGGTTGAGTGGAAGGCAACAAAGAATACAGGTAAATGGAACTCACCCTGCGGGGCAGATTATCAGTAATGTGCCCCAGAGATTTGTTCTTGGTCCGATTATTTTTAACATCTTTGTTAATGATATTGTGGAAGGGTTGTCGGTTAAGGTTTGCCTCTTTGCTGATGACACCAAAATCTGTAATAGAGTAGACCATGTGGTCTTTTTCTGTCATCATTTTTCTTTTTTTTTTGAAACTTTTATTTTCATTTTACAACAAGCAAACGAAACAACAAACCAAAGGAGACAAATACAAACATACACATAAGGAAAGCAACCCCAATTACCCCCCACCCCTAAGCTTCTTCTCTGGAACTGAGGAGTATCCTCAAAGAGGCGTATACATATAGCAGTGACTATACATCCAAACACACAAAAGAAGATCAGCAATACAGACTGAGCATGTGAAATAAATTTAAACAGTCAGATGGGAGCATTTAGCATTTTAGCATTTTAAACATAATCGTGGAGTATCCTCCATTCAGACAAAGGATAGAGGGCCTGAGCGGAAGAAGCCAACAGATGAGGTATTCGTTCATATTCACTGTATAGACTGACAGGATGCCACCATTCATTGAAATTAAGAGGGGACCTATTTTTCCCCCAGTATTTTCCAGTAATATTGTAGTACCGGGCATTCAAACATAATATAAGTTAGCATGTGAATGGCCGTGCGGCATATCAAAAATCTGTTGCGCTGGGTAGCGGTCATTTGACTAACCTATCAGAAGTATAGAAACTTCGGTCAAAGCTAACATCCATTGCTATAGCTTGCAGAGACTTCTTAATCAAAATGGCTACCCCACACCGCTTGGAAACAGCGGAAGAGAAGGCAGTCGCCATATTAGGCGTGGTATTAAGTTTCAATGCCGCAGCGGAATTTAAATGCATTTCCTGAAGAAACATTAACTTAACATGCACATGATTAAGATAGCTAAGGGTTTTCTCTTTCTTTTGATTGGACTATTAATGCCGTTTAAGTTTTATGAGAAGATCTGACACAAGGCCATCAAGAAAGATTATAAATTCTGAGAAGGAACACAATAATGTACACAGTTTCCCAATGTCCCTCATCTTAACTATGGATGACTGTGCACATAACATAATAATCAATGAGTCAAGGAAAATCATGGAAACGCCCCGTATAAAAAATAAGCACCGAGGTGCACCAGAGAAGAAGCTAAACCCCAGAAATTACTGGCGACCTAATGTCTGCGGGGAGAAACTCCAGAGAGGGCCCAAGCGAAAACATATAACCTGTAAAACTATGCATGTTTCAAATCCCACCGAGGTGCACATCATGGAGGGATAGAAGGCCAAGTAAATTATAGATAGAAAGAAAAGTCCAAACAGTCTCTATTCCAGGCTGGGATCACCGCGTCGGGCCGTTCAAGATGGCGGGTAAATCCGGCGAGTTACAGATCAAAATTGTTGAATCATAGTTGTCGGATTAGCGCATCTGATCTGCGTTATGTGGAGTCCAAAAACATTGCTTGGAGATCGGGATCTTCGAATGTTATGGCTGGGTTATGGAGAGTCATTCTGAGCTTCACTAGATATATTAGGCCAAAGTGAGCCTGTAGTTATGGAAGTCCAGGGCGAAAAGAAAGGAGTCTCCTCCGTCGGTCAACTGTGGACTTTGCCACGTCAGGGGAAAAGAAACTTTATGACTTTCAAATTCAAGATGATAGTTCGCCCGGGCAGCAGTGCGAATTTGCTCTACTTACTGGTATCGCAATAATCGAAAAATGAGAGCCCGAGGAGTCGTCCGATTGAGCGCCAGATTAGCAGGAACACGATGCGCTCGGTCAGTCTCCAGATCTCTGTAAATAGTAATCTTTAGCAAGGGGGGGAGAGTTTTGCCCGAGAATTCTCGCATGTCTCCTGCTCTCACATCCTCCGGTACTCCAATGAGCCCCATATGGTTGCGACCAGCGCGATCATTGCTATCCTCCAGCTCTTTTTGAAAATTCTGTGTCATACGCTCAACCTTGCCCAATTTCACCAAGCGCACCGCGTGCGAGTCAAGGACCTCCGCCATGTTGTCCTGTCGTAGTGGGAGACTTTCAAGCCGGCTCTGAAGTGTGCCAAAGTCTTCACGCATGGTTCGGAGCGCCGCTCCGTTGGATTGTACCAGCTCCTTCACACCGCGTATCTCCTCCAAGATCTCCTGTGGCGTTGCGGGGTTTCCCCAAAGTGGGGCCATCTTTTGTGGGGAAGAACTCTATTTTGGAATGTTTTCCGTGTGAAGAAGAGGGAGACCCGAGGTCCAGTCGCACTGGTTCGTGGCCCGCCGTTCCCCCCGAGGCACCCCGGTAAGTTCAGAGCAAAAAATGAAATTTATGCAGGTATTAATTCAGGATTCTGAGTAGGCCTCTCAGGAGCTTCAACGCAAAGCGTCTATCCCGCTAGACATCAGGCTCCGCCCCCCTGTCATCATTTTTCTATGTTTCTAACATTTGTAACAAGATTATTCCTTATAGAAAAAATGCTGGTTCAGTGGCGGAGAGATATAACATTTTATAGACTAATAGCTCGTTATAATGAATAAAGCTGATAAATTAGCTTAATATTCTTTAATTCAGAATTCTAGTAGCAATTATGGGGAATAGAAAAGATAACTGAAATTTTGCAGTTTGTGATACATTTAATTGAATTACCATTAGAATGATCCATAACTTTCTAAGACTACAAGGGTCCCATCTTCATTCTTTATTATAGTTGTGAAATACTATTAAGAATAAATATTTTTATATCAATAAAATACAGTTTTAGAGTTTATTGCCAGTATACTTGGAAAAGTAATAAAACTAGTATAGGTTGCAATGCAGAACACATAAACCTCTATAATGAGATTTGTTGGCCATTTCCTAAATCTACTGCTGCTAACAGAAATTGCTTGAAGAAAAAAGTGGAGATATGATAGAAACATTAAATTGTTTTGTTGGTTTTAATAACATATTAAATGGTGGCATTTTCCATGGAAGAACATAGTAACATGGTGGATGATGGCAGATAAAGACCAATATGGTGCATCCAGTGTGCCCAGTAGCATTGCTAGTGCAGAGCCCATGGCACAGTGCAGGTTACTTTCCCCATGCTATTAGTTTTCAACAATCCCCAAACATAATCAAGTTTCCAGCTCACCATGGGATCACCAAGGCCTGCTATTCTTTCTGCAACCTGTCTAGGGCCCCCTTCCATATAACCAGGCATCCCACCTAATTACTCCAGCCATGGCACATGACATTTCTCTTTTCTTTTAAGAGGGAGGGGTGCATCTACCATACAATGCAGGTTTCTTTCCCCATTGTTTCTTAGGAGAACTGAAATGGTCATTTCACAAACATTTGAACTGAGGTGTTCCATTCTTGGTTACTATCCTCTTGTCCTATAGGGAATCATTGAGTTTATCCCAACCTTTATTTTATTTATTTAACAGGTTTTTCTATACCATCTTTAGCCAAGGCAGTTTACATAGAGCAACAACAAGCAAACTCAATTGAAATGCAATTACATTGAACCTAGGGAGAGATCAACTTGGTTTAACAAAACAGGGGAGAAGTATATTATAGTTTGGCATGGTACAGAGTAAACAGTGAGAGGTTATGTTATTGAATTATAATCCCATTTTTGCTTCCACCACCTCTTTTGGGAGGGCACTCAGGCATTCACCACTCTTTTTGTGAAGAAATATTTCCTGATGTTACCTCTTATTCTACCTCCTTGTAGTCTTATATCTTGTCCTCTTATTCTAGAGCTTCCCATCATTTAAAAAAGGCAATTTGACAAAGAGTAACAAATTACCTGGACCAGGTGGCATACCAGGGTGTCAAAAGAAAATGAAAATGAAATTTCAGACCTACTGTTATTAAAATTGTCTATAGTTCCTGAAGATTGGAGAGTGACCAATGTAACATCAATTTTTAAAAATGATTCCAGGAGTAAGCCAGAAAACAGACATGTGAGCCTGACATCCGTGAAAGGCAAACTGCTAGAAAACATTATAAAGAACAAAATTACTGAACATGCAGATTGATAGTCATGATTTAATGGGACAAAGGCCTCAATGCTATAAGGTGGATAGCGAGGCTGTACATCCCTTTGGCATATCCTGCCTCCCATTCCCCCTGCATGCACAGAGCCACTGTGCGTGCTGTGGGGGACAGGGTGGAGAATGGAAGGACCGTGGGCAGGACCAGCAGCAGGATGTACAGGGCCGATTCCGCTTACGTCCTAAGGGAACCGGGGGGAGGGGGGAACAGCCAGACTATACCATCTCAGAGGTGAAATAAAAGCTGGCCGCCCTCCCCCACCAGATTGCACGATCGGGTCCTCCATGGGTGCTCTGAGGCGGCAGGTGGGTCCCCACTGCCCGATTGGTGCACTGGCTGCCCCTGTCAGGCTTGGGTAGCGAGAATTCAGGGTCCAGGGGGTGGTGGACATGCGGTGCTGCGGGGAGGACATCTCTGCGGTGATGCTGAGGCAGCCGTATAATCTCCTGCGCCGATCCTGTACCCACAGGAGTGTCTTGCTCCTGTGGTGCAGAATCAGGTGCTGATGGCCTGGACATGCCCCATAGAGGATCGGGCTCAAAGTTAACATAAATTTAACAAAGGGAAGTCTTGTCTCACCAATCAGTTACATTTTTTTGAAAGTGTGAATAAACAGGTAGAAAAGGTAAGCCAATGGACACATTGGGCCAGATTCCGAGAAAAACATGTCCGTCAGGGTGAACGCACAGTGCGTGTACATCCCCAACAAAGATGGGATTCCGTGCCCAAATGCAATGATGTGCAGTGATGTACAGAATACAGAAATAGCTGTCTATGCCGTTAGGCATGCGGCGCATGCTGAATGTGGCGCTGTGTCCACGTGCAACCCGCACATTCAAGTCTGGAACCATGCTGCATGCATGCAAATCAAAAATGTGCCCACCTGCACTGTCTCCCATGTGTGGCAGAAAACAGGATGCAGTGAGTACTCTCCTCCTATCCATTGTAAGAGCCATACAACACCTCAGAAAATGGCAACTCACCGGGTCAACTTTTCGGAGGCAGAGACCTGCCTGCTCTGCAGGATGATGCTCGAGAATGAGCATGCCTTGCTCCCCATGGTACACAGACAGCCAGTCTTAGCAGCAGCACGCAGGGGTTGGGAATGACTCAGGATCACCCTAGCACAGTAAGTAAGACAAAGCAGGAAAGAGAGGAGGTAGGGGAAAGTCATGTGGTAGGACAACTTTGCAAAGAACCAGGAAGTAGCTGCAAAGTAAAAGATCAAAAGGAGCAAAGGATAGCTGGACCCACCACACTACCAAATGACTGGAAACACAAAAAACTGGCCATGCACAGGAAACAAGCAAACAGAAGCACCATGGCCAAGAGAAAGGCATGGTGGTAATGCATGTAGAAAGGACAGAAGGGAAAGCACATATGGAAAGGAAACATAAACACACTGAAACACACCTACTATGTGTAGCAGTCAGCAACATGGCCCGATACTGCCATGCAAAACACAACACAGTAGAAACATAGAAACATGAAAGCAGTAAAAGAACACACAGCCAAACTAGGCTGCCTCCCAGTAACAACCACCACAAGAGTCCCCTGAGATAACACTGTGTCTGCCCCATCCCCATGTCTGAAACTTTCCACAGCACCATCACCTCCAATGAGAAACTATCCCATGCAGCCACCACCGTGCCTGCAAAGAAACAGCCCTGCATATGACACCTGAGTCTATCCCCCTCCATACCCAACCAATGACACCGTGCAGCAGAGCATACTGTCAATTGAAGGAGCCCCAACCTGTGTATACATGCCAGGGATGTATACAAATGTTGCAATCAGAGCACTGCCAACCTGCTGTCCCGCCAATGTATACCCCAAAAAATCCATAGATCAGTCTGCAGATGACCAAAATCTAGACCACCAACCATATTCGTAGCCACCCCCAACCTGTGGTCAACTGTCTGAAAGGGTGGACACCAAAATTGCATAGAAAACCACAAATGAGGAAGTAGTGAAGACCCACAGTGGCCTGCAAAAGTAGTCATCCCCATGGTGTCAGTCCTTTATGTACCTGATGTACAACCTTAAATGAAGATGGGGGTCAGTCGGATGTTAGGTAAGGGACCTGATAGTACAGCCAAAAATGGTGATATGAAAGGATAACACAAAGAAACAAGTAAAACCATGAAAGGTTTGAGTGCATATGTCTCCAACACACTGTCCATGAAACCCCCAAAGAGGATCACGTCCAGATGGCACATAATGAGGGCAGCAGGATCCACTTGTTGAGCAAGCAGTGTCACATGATCTGCCACATGATGAATCTACAAATATAACAGCAACAAAAAGCCCAGACACCACAACACCACTGAACAAGCAACAGGGCGACCTAGGAGCACTCCAAACAGGGCAAAGACAGAGTTGTGAAGAAGTAGAGACCAGGGCTGTGGCAGAAGTCAATATCTCAAAGACCAAAAATGCAATGAAGCACCATGAACCCCACCAAAACAATATATAAAGGATATATCACCACGACAAACCCGGCAATAGAAGGCTGCCCACTGAAACTCGCAGACTAGGCAAGAGGTGCATGAAGCAGAGATGCCACAAGGACACCAAGGAGAATACTGAAGGAGCTGCAATGATCCACAGCGGAGAAGAGAGCATCTGTCCACAAGTCACAATGTGACAAAACAGGAGAAACACAGAGGGGAAGACCACCTTTGCAATGCACTGTACACACAGGTGCTATCACCACCTGTCCTCTGTTGTACATACCTCACCCAATGCAACCAGGCATCCCAGTACCATCTGCCATTGCCTGGCCCACCGATCAGCCCTGGCAAGAGCAGCAGATACAATCATGGCTAGGTCCCACCCCTAAAATGTGTACAGAGGTACCACACCACACACACAATAGTGCCCCCCTGGACCACTGCAGCCCAAATGAATGCCCTCAACTGTAGAACAGGACATGTTAGCAGCCAGGTTCTGAAACCAGCATGCAAGGCCCACGATGTGCACCACAGGGCAGGCAGCAAATGCAGCAGGGCCCAGAGGAATGTAGCAGGCAGCACTGTCCCCGTGGCCCCCTCAGCCCATGGCTGGGGGGAGAAGGAAACGTGCATATGTAAGATACCACCCTCATGCCTCCACAGCAGTTTCCATATCCCGTGCGAGACGGAGGCCTACTGGGTGCATTTCCAGGCCATACATCACATGCGCCCATAGATATTGGCAAGACTCCAGCAGCAGCTGCAACGGGGGCAAGCTGAGTGAGAAGGTATGGCACAGGAATGGGGCCATGACATGCAACATGCCACAGGGCTGATATGGCTGGACATCACATGGGAAACAGCAGACAGAGAATGGGCAGGTGCTGGACAATGGGGACATGGCAGCTGGACACCCCAATTCACTGTAACTAACAACCACCTCTCTGCATCCCTTACACAGTCATCCCAGTTGAGACTCACCACTCCCCCCCCCCCCTGCAGCAGTGCAGGAGGACAAGGAAGATGATGAGGGGGAGGAAGCAGAGGATGAGGAGGCAGAAGAGGGGGACAAGCAGAAGCCAGCAACAGCCAGCCCCCACAGCCTGGCTACGGCAGACACCAACAGTGCAGCAACAGCCAGCCCCATAGTGCTATTCAGCACCTCCCCATCAGGGGAAGGAACAGGATGGTATCATGGGGCCCAGGCAGGTCACTCCACAGTGGGAAGCCCTGGCCACAGAGGAAGGCACATCAGTGGCTGAGAGTGGGGAGGCAGGGTGAGGTGGATGAAGAATCCCTGGAGGAGGGGGGATCAGGGACATGCCACCCAGGGACACCCAGTGAGTGGAGGAGGGGTGATCATGGAGGGGGGATGGGAGGGGGAGGCAGGATTGGAAGCAGGCAGGGGGTGGAGGGTGGAAATGTGAGAGGGCAGGGGGTGGAGGGAGGGGATGTGAGGGGCAGAGAGCAGTGGGAGGGGACAGGAGCAGGGGGAGGGAGGGGACATGAGGGGGCAGGGGGCAGTGAGTTGATTCAGTAATGGGCAGGGGGCAGTGGGAGGGGACATGAGAGGGTAAGGGGTGGAGGGAGGAGATGTGGGAGCATGAAGTGAGGGCTGGAGAAACTGCGTGGTGACAGCGAGCTGGAGCTGGATGAGCCACTGTGCACTGCTGCAATTGCTATGGAGGTACAGGCTGGCACACCACAGTATGGCATGGACACTATGAATGCTGTGGAGCAGACCCCTACAGCAGTGGGGCCCCTGGAGCACATAGTGGAGTACCTTCAGGGCATCAGGGGTGACCTCCAGGCTCTCACTTAGTCAGTGCAGTGAATCACAGAGATGCTCCTATCCCCACCCGGGCCAATGGGATGAAGGGTCTCAGCTAAGTGACCAGAAATGGGGGGGGGGGGTGACTGGGTCAGTACATGGCCATTCATGCCTCTGTATGCCACTGTGCCTTAAATAAAACCCAAGAAACAGTGATCACTGTGTTTGTGTGTATATCCACAAGGAGGGCAATTGGAGGACTGAATGGCAGAGATGGATGCCATGTTGGGACATCCATCTCTGCCATTTGGCCCCCACCACCAACTCCGACTAACAACTCAGTATGTACAAGGTGTTCATACAGGGAGGCTAGCCAGGGGTGTGAAAGGGGTGGGGCGATGGCAGAGCTGTGTCAGGCAGTGAGCAGTCTGTGGTTCTGGACACAAAAGACTAATACGGATGTTGGCCATGCACATCCAGGACCGGCTGACTGTACATGGGACCTCTTCCAACCCTGAGGTGAAAGACGTCCTCTGAGATGGCAGGGGATAGGTGGCACAGGCAGCCATAAAGATAGGTGGGGGTGCAGATGCCTCCCTGTAGACTGACCCTGGACCTGTGAGGCCAGAGTGGGGGTCGGGCTATGAGGAAGCCAGGAATGGGACAGTGACCCCTGAATGGTGGTGCCGAGCCATGGCAACTGGACGCCATGGTGCCATGGCCCCATTCAGAAGCCGTGACTGGGTTAGTTGGGAAGAGGCCCATACATGCAGCCTGGCAGGAAGCATGTCCCGGCCTGCATGTACAGACCTAGTTGCACTGAGGAACCAACATGGCGTGATGCACCCTGCAGGAACCATGTTGTGTCTGCCCCTGTGCAAACCAATCTGAACAGGCATACAACGGCTAGACATCCTGATTGGAATGGGTCCTACAGGGGCCCACAGGGGGCATAGAAGCACACAGGGCCCAAATGTATGGCTGGGAAGGGAATGTCCAGTCATGGTTTGCAGGAACCAGGAATGTGGGATAACAGCAGGTGCCTGACAGCTGAATCAGAGCAGTGGGCATGGCACCTAATTGTATATGGGAGAGGGTATGTGGTGCCTGGTTGGGCACCCCCCTTGCACACATAGTGTCTGTCTGACTGCCACTGGCTGCAGTGGTGGGACGGGCATCCCCAGTTGCCTGGCTGGCTGGGGCAGGGGTACAGGGGATGCGGCAGCGCTGCATCAGATGTTCCCATGTGCAGGATGAGCAGGGGCTGCAGCTGGGTGTGCCTTCAGATAGCCAGGGCTGTACAGGTTATGTAGACTGGTATTGCATGGGGGCAGGGCGTGAGACCGCCAGTGCGGGTGTGCAGTGGAACACATGCCAGGCTGTGCCAGGGTGCCTGCATGGGAGATAGGGGTGTGCCCTGTGTAGGGGAACATGTGTGGCTGGGTGGGGGGGCCATGCACCTGGTGCAGGAAAGCACACATTGGCAGATGAGGGGGTGGGGTGGGACTAGCCAGAGTGGCTGGAAAGGCTCACGGGATATAAACTGCAGTGTGTGCACATGGAGCCTGCCTGCCAATGCCCAGCCCTGCCACCCTCCCCCAGCCTACCTCACACAAAGCATGTCTTGTCTCCATGAGGGATCTCCAAGTTGCCACTGCACATTGGTGGGAAGTAGTATGAGACAGCTGGGGGGCCACCATCTCATTCACCTTGGCATCGGAATCGCTGGCACAAGTGGAAAGGAATGCTAGGAATTAGAAGCAAAGAAATGGAGGCTAAAACAAAGGATATCATAATGCACATTACATATTGCATGCAATTCTGGTCACCATGTCTATAAAAAGGTATAGTGGAATTGGAAAAGGTACAGAAAAGGTTGAACAAATACATAGAGGGGATGGAAGAATATCCTTAGGAGGAAAGGCTTAAAAGGTTAGGGTTTTTCAGCTTGAGGAAAAGATGGCTGAGGGGAGATATGCTAGAGGTCTGTAAAATAACGAGTAAAATAGAACAAGTAAACATGAATCAGTTGTTTACTCCTTCAGAAAGTATAAAGACTAGGGGAGATGCAATCATGCTACAAAACAGTACATTTAAAATTAAAAAGAGAAAATATGTTTTCACTCAATGTGTAATTAAGCTCTGGAATTCGTTGCCAGAGAATGTAGTAAAAGCTGTTAGTGAGCTGGAATTAAAAAAAGATTTGGATAAGTTCCTGGAGGAAAGGTGGACTAGGGGGAATTCACTGGGGTACGCAGCATGGACTACCTTTTGGGATTCTGCTAGGCACGTTTGACCTGGATTGGCCAATCTTGGAAACAAGATACTAGGCTTGATAGACCATTGGTATGACCCAGTATGACGAATCTTAGGTTCTTATGGAACAACTGTAATGTGTATTGTTCTGTGACACACCTCTCACATCATAGCACTAAGGGACTATCTGTTTTGGAGCAGTAGTGACAGCACCAGCTGATGCACCACCATTTACCACAGCAACACCCAGGCACGAGACTATGGAAGTGCTGTCCATAGGCTTTCCCCTAATATCTAGTTTAAAAGCTGCTCTATCTCCTTTTTAAAGGTTAGGCTGCTGGCATTAACCTTTAAAAAGGAGATAGAGCAGCTTTTAAACTAGATATTAGGGGAAAGCCGACAGTCGCCCAAGAGCAGATGGTTCGGAAGAATGTATCCTTGAAGGATACTACCAAAAGCAGAGAGGTTCCACAAAAGAGTAAAGTAGCCCAAATGCCCTCAAGTATGGAGCAGACAGAGCTTAAAGATCCCAATTTACCCATGTCTAACAATAGCCAAATTAACATGAACAAAATACATTCTCTAAAATGCTTGTATGCAAATGCTAGAAGTCTAAACAATAAGATGGGAGAGTTAGAATATATAGCACTAAATGAAATGTTAGATATGATTGGAATATCAGAGACATGGTGGAAGGAGGACAACCAGTGGGACACTGTGATACCTGGGTACAAACTATATCGTAATGATAGAGCTGATCAAATTGGTGGAGGGGTTGCGCTCTATGTTAGAGAGGGCATTGACTCAGAAAGGATTAAAGTTTTGCAGGAAACAAAATCTGCTGTAGAATCTGTATGGATTGAAATTCCATATAAAAGGGGGAAGGCAATGGCAGTGGGGGTGTACTATCGAGCGCCTGGCCAGAATGACCAAATGGATGATGAAATGCTCAAAGAAATCAAGGAAGCTAACAAACGTTACAGTGCAGTAATAATAATGGGTGATTTCAATTACCCTGGTATCGACTGGGTCAGTGTCACGTCAGGACATGCTAGGGAGATAAAGTTCCTGGATGAAATAAATGACTGCTTCTTGGAGCAGCTGGTTCATGAACTGACCAGAGGGGAAGCCATATTAGACCTAGTCCTTAGTGGAACACCAGATCTAGTGCAAGAGATAAAGGTGTTGGGGCCACTTGGCAATAGTGATCATAGCATGATCGCCTTTGATTTAATTAGTGGAGGAGGGATAGTAAGGAAATCCACAGTACTACCTTTTAACTTTCGAAAGGGAGACTATGATAAAATGAGGAAAACAGCTAAGAAAAAACTAAAAGGAGCAGTTGCAAAGGTTAAAGACGTACATCAAGCTTGGGTGTTGTTGAAAAATACTATCTTGGAAGCCCAGACCAGCTGTATTCCACGCTTTAAGAAAAGTGGAAGGAAGTCCAAAAAACTGCCAGCATGGTTTAAAGGTGAGGTCAGAGAGGCTGTTGTTGCCAAAAAAGCAACTTTCAGGAAATGGAAAAAAGAGCCAAACGACGAAACCTGGAAACAGCACAAGCACTGGCAAGTCAAATGCAAGGCATTGATAAAGCAGGCAAAGAAAGAATTTGAGAAGAAGCTTGCTGCGGAAGCAAAAACACGAAATAAAGACCTTTTCAAGTACATTCGTAGCAAAAAACCTGTGAGAGAGTCAGTTGGTCCATTAGATGATAAAGGGGTTAAAGGAGCACTAAGAGGCGACAAGGCGATAGCAGAGAGACTGAATGAATTCTTTGCTTTGGTCTTTACTGAGGAAGATGTAGGGATGTTACCCATGACGGAAGTGGTATTTAAAGGTGTGGAAGAATTGAAGGAAATATCGATACATCGGGAAGATGTCTTACAACTATTAGATAAACTGAAGAGTAGCAAATCACCTGGGTCGGATGGTATACATCCAAGGGTGTTGAAAGAACTGAAATATGAGATTGCAGACCTGCTATCAGTAATCTGTGAACTATCATTAAAATCATCTCTAATACCTGAAGATTGGAGGATCGCCAATGTAACATCAATTTTTTAAAAGGGTTCCAGGGGTGATCCGGGAAACTACAGACCGGTGAGTCTGATGTCAGTACCGGGAAAAATGGTAGAAACCATCATAAAGAATAAAATTACTCAGCATGTAGATAGTCAAAACCTAATGGGAGACAGCCAACATGGCTTTAGACAAGGAAGATCTTGTCTTACTAATCTGTTATGTTTTTTTGAAGGAGTGAATAAACAGGTGGACAAAGGTGAGTCGGTTGATATTGTGTATCTGGACTTTCAGAAAGCCTTTGACAAGGTCCCTCATCAGAGACTTTTGGCAAAACTAAAGAGTCATGGGATAGGAGGCAGTGTACTATTGTGGATCAGGAACTGGTTAAAAGATAGAAAGCAGAGGGTAGGGCTAAATGGCCAATTTTCCCAATGGAGAAAGGTGAATAGTGGTGTACCCCAGGGATCCGTGCTGGGTCCGCTGCTTTTTGACATATTCATAAATGACCTGGAAAGTGGAATAACGAGTGAGGTTATCAAATTTGCAGATGACACAAAACTATTTAAAGTTGTTAAAACCGAAGAGGATTGTGAAAAATTGCAAGAGGATCTTGATAAATTGGAAGACTGGGCATCAAAATGGCAGATGAAATTTAATGTGGACAAGTGCAAGGTTATGCACCTAGGGAAGAACAACCCAAACTATGGTTACACGATGCAAGGTTCCACATTAGGAACCACCACCCAGGAAAAAGTTTTAGGCGTCATTGTGGATACCATGTTAAAACCCTCGGCCCAGTGTGCAGCGGCGGCCAAGAGAGCAAATAGAATGCTAGGTATGATAAGGAAAGGAATGGAAAATAAAACAAAAGATATTATAATGCCTCTATATCGTTCCATGGTGAGACCACACCTTGAATATTGTGTTCAATTCTGGTCGCCGTATCTTAAAAAGGATATAGCGATTTTAGAAAAGGTTCAGAGAAGAGCCACCAAAATGGTAAAGGGGATGGAAGGATACTCCTATGAAGAAAGGCTAAAAAGGTTAGGGCTCTTTAAACTGGAAAAGAGACGGCTGAGGGGAGATATGATAGAAGTCTATAAATTAATGAACGGAATGGAACGGGTAAACGTAGATCGATTGTTTACGTTATCAGAATATAGAAAGACTAGGGGACATGCAATGAAGCTACAGGGTAAACTATTTAAGACCAATAAAAGAAAATATTTTTTCACTCAACGTGTAATTAAACTCTGGAATTTGTTACCGGAGGATGTAGTAAAGGCTGTTAGTGTAGCTGGGTTTAAAAAAGGTTTGGACAAGTTCCTGGAGGAAAGGTCCATAAACCATTATTAAGAAGTGACCGAAGATATCAATGCTTGACCCAGTACAAGCATTGTGGAACTTGTGTCTCTTGGGGAAACTGCTAGGTACATATGACCTAGTTTGGCCACTGTTGGAAACAGAATACTGGGCTTGATGGACCTTGGTCTGACTCAGTATGGCATATCTTATGTTCTTATGTCCAGCAGCATCACTGAGGCATCTGGCAGCAACAGCTGAGCATATCTATACATAGCTAAAGCAAACATAAAGGCCCTTTCCCACTTCTCCCGTCCATCCTTCTCCACAGCCCTACTCTTCCCTGTTACATATTGCTACCTTCAGGGGAAACAAAAAAGACATTGTTAGCATGTAGCTTCCAACATTGTAACATACATAGCTGTCTCATCAAAAACCTCTCCTTCCTAAACCTACATACAGCTGACCATTGTGAAGGAAGCAGCATCCTTATGAGATGTATGCAGGTCAAGCACATTAACGTGACAAACCAGCCCATAACAGAGTACATCTCTCATACATATGAGCCTTTACCAGAGCTGGTGCTCCTCACCTAAATCCCACAGCTAGACTGGAAGCAGCTTAGGCAATAGAGGTATCATCTCAATTGCCATCCATGAGCTGGCTGTTTTGCAATGGGACCGTATGGGTTTGGTAGATGAAATTCCCCCATTTCTAAAATAGCCTTCACACATGTTTACAGTATATCCTATAAATGTGCCTATCTGTGGCCTATCATTTCAGAAAGAACCTTGTTTAAAATGGGGGCATGTTGTTTATGACCCTATACATGTTTACAAAACTAGAACATGCATATGTGTTGGCCTATTTTAGAAACCCTGCGAGCTGTACTGGTCTGACCGAGTCATGACACCCAAGCACAAGGAGCATACTAGAAAGTATGACTTCTACTAGAGTGAGGTGGAACTCATTTTGCAGGAGGTCCTCAGGCACCAGATAGTGCTCCTGGGACAGGCAAATGTCTGTGTGAATGCTTATCTGAAACAAAAACTATGGCTGGGTATCTGTCAATGTGTGAATGTCATTTACCACTGTAACCAGGACACAGAGAACCTGAAAATCAAGTGGAGAGAGATAAAAAGGAAAACCAAGCAGAAGGCTGCGGAGAGAAGATCAGATGGCTGCCTCAACCCTTCAGTGACCTAGAGCAACAGTGTTCCAAATAATAGATGAGGAGACAGTGAAGGGAGCTGGCAATCTGGATTCTTCAAGAGTCTTGCAGGAATATAGTAGATATCTGTAGCACACATTCCTATACCCTTCCTACCTTTCTATGTGTGCTCTATCACTTCTTGTTACCTCCCCTCCACCTAGGTCCAATGTGTGGACATGCAATCATCTATCATCCTCATATCATAGATTTCACCTATTAAGGGAATGTATGCCTCATGCCTTGCTAGGGGTGCATGCAGTGGGAGAAATCTGGGACACAGTCTCCTTTGGTGTATTACTGGCATGCTGTGATGTTGTCCCTACTCTCTGATGCTGAAATGCTCTAATGGGCAGGCTTCTGCTCTGGAAATCTCTCTTCCATTCCACACTGTGCAGAGATTATGATCCACACAGCATTGCCATTTTCAGAACCCCCCTCCCACCAACACACACACAGTGAAAATATAACCATTGATTTGGAATGAAGCTCTAAGGGACACAGGCCACTCCTAAGCCCTTCTGCAATGGGAGTGAGTGATCAGTATTCACCTTAATTCTAATTATTTGGACCCTGTTCCTAAGCTCTGCAGAAGGCTCATCACCACAATCTTAGACCACAGCTGTTCCCCCTCTTGCTTGTCCCTCTACAGAGTACATCTTCTGCTTAGGTTGGGCCAGAATACATATATGGGTAGTTCAGCCGTTGCTGAATATGAATTGCTGTGTGTGTGGAGATAGAATGTATGCAAGAAACACCTCCTGATCCACTCCCAATGTGCACTGGGGGTTATGTGGCTTGCTATGGAAATGCAGAGTGTGAGTGACATTGGAAGGCACAGAACCTTTCCATGGTGGGTCTGTGCACAGCTCTGTTCTTCTCACTTGTATGGTGTGAGTAGCCATGAGCAATGCTGATGTGATAGGGGCTGTGGTCACCACTCAGAATGCCATCCTTAGTCGCATGGTGTGCAACACTGCACCAGAAAGGATATATGCATAAAAAAGGCATGTATCAGAAACATGAAATTGGGGGTATATATAGTTTGCCCATGGTGAATGAGTACATTTCATGCCTATTTAGAGGAGAAGACAAGGCTGGAGATACACAGGAAGGCAGTAGCATGGACTTCAGTAGCCAGACCCCTGCAGAAGGTCCCCACCACAGGTCATCACAACAGGGATGATGGTTGCTGCCCAAGTTGAAGTGAAGGAGCAAATGTACAGAGCCATCAGGTCCCCAAGGGTGATGGCTATGCTACTGCCCAACTGAAGGGGAAGATGTTGTCAAGAGGGATAATCTACAGCTTCCACCTCTATCTTCCTTTGCTGATGGTCAGGTTTCTGGGGAGGGTGCAAGACCAGCTGTGGATGAAAATACCACTAGTGCCAGTTGGAAAAGTCATCGGCTTCTGTGCAGCAATGAATGCCTTCTGCATCAGAATGTATAACTCCAGGCACAGTGAGTGGAGAAACTGGTGTTTAGGAAGAGATCACTGGCCCCCTAGGAGCTAGATATTCACCTAGAAAGGAAACAGCTGGAGGCAACAAGGATGCTCAATGAAACCATAGGGCTGCATAGGGACTAGTGCCACAGAGCAGCATGCCTTGGCTCCCCCTGCACCTCTCCAAACTGCAACAGTCCCAGCTGTACTCCTGGTATCCCAATATACATGCTTCCAAAGAGGAGGGTACCTCTGGTCTCCACCTCTACCACCAGAAGCTCAGGTGTATCAGTGCAGCTGCCTGTGCAGCAAACGCCATCCTCTTTCAACACCCTCATTTCCCTCCCTTCCAGGAGTCCTCCAAAGTTGCTGGTGTGCTGGATGATATCTTCAATAGCTCCTCAAAAATCAGTGAGTAATCCAGCATACCAACATATTCAGGGTCAGGCACAGGGGGCAGAAGCTAAGATGCTAAGGGACAGGGATGGGGAGGGGATGTGAGAAGCAATGACACACTCCTCATGGTTTGGCATAAACTGGAAGTCTATGTCGAAGAGGAGAGGAAGTGGCTGATGATAGCAGACAGGAATTGCAACGCAGCACCGAAGCCTTTGGTAAGCTCTACACTCTGGTTCCATTGTCATTGCCACTGCTTCTGGTCCCAGAGAGGGGCAACAGTGATGGCAGTGGGGGCCCTCCAGAGGCCAGCCAGTTTGCGTAATGGTAGCGCCGGCCCTAGCTGAGAACAGTTAGGGTGGGGAAGAAAGGAGGATGGCCAGTTCTGCTGCTCCTGGTGGCCCTTCCTTTGAAAGAAAAAGATGAGAATATTAAGTCCCAAGGAAAAGGTAATAGCATCTGCCATCATTTAGCACCATTAACCATTTAGCTACATTAGGTAAGACTAGGATTTGTGGTCCAAAGAGAGGGCCCTCACCTAACACAGTCTGAAATCCCCCCATCCCCCACCTTACACAATCATTTATACAGCCCACTCAAGCCTCTGTCATATACTGACATGTCAAAGTTAACAACAAACAAAGCTCCTGGAAACCACCTACCTCCTAAAACAGATAAAGGAAATAAGAAACTCAGATAGTAAGCATACAGTAATGGATTATGAAGCAGTAGAATTAGGAATTCCAATCCTGATGCTATCAGTCCCACCATGGTAAAGTTACTGACAGTTCAATATTTAAAACCACTTTTTCTACAGATAAAAAGTGATTTTCAAGTGTGAAACTGACTTTGCATATTGCTCAGCCTAACTGCAGGTTAAAATATACTCCTAGTTCTTAAACTATTATTGAAAAGCTCTTATTCTATCACTCACCCACAAAAGGAAAACTCTCAGACAGGCTGGAATGCAAACAGGAACTTTTAATGTGCGCACAGGCCAGACAGAGATACCAGCAACCTCCACAAGAGTCTGAGCCCCGAGGGACGTCCTACAAAGCTTTATATACAGTACAGTTTTAAACTCATTCTACAATCCCATTTGCCACAGGTATTTCCTGCCCACCAATCAGCAGCCCCTGGGGAAGGTACCTGGGTGACCTGTCCAAACCGGTGTGCTTTGGTCTATTGATTTCTGGGCTAGGGGATATTGTGCTCAGACCTGAAGTGGGGGAAGGGTGTCCACTGAAATAGCAGGCTGATTACTTGTAAGGGCTACCTACAGCTAAACCACATGGCTTGCCGCATGGCTTGGGGGAAGGGCTACCTACAGCTAAACCTCATGGCTGCCTCATTATAACTGAATTCCAGCAATGCCTTACAATCATGGGCATGGGCATGAGTGAGCACTGCAAAAGCTAACCTTCATCTACTTGCTTGCATATGCCACTTGCCTGTCCTAAACCACTCACCAGTCCTAGCACTTGCCTGTTCTGCCACTCACCTGATCTAAATCCTGAGAGGCTGAGGCGCCAGGAAGCCCTGACACTCCCATGGACGTGGCATTTTGTACTAGAAGGAAGACGTGGGAGTTGAATTGTGTCCATAAATTCAGTCTAGATGCAACAAGCAAGTAGATCAGCGAAGAAGCCTTGCAGAGTTTATTGGTTTGGACTTTATTGCTAGGAAACTGTCACGTAAATGTTAGTATAGCTTAAGCTTGCATGGGAAAAGCAATGTTTTTATGTAACCTTGCAGAAATTATTAAAGCACAGATTTCTGGGTTATAAGTTAAAAGGAACATCTGTTGACGTTACTGTGTAATTACAAAACCTATTCCCCATTTGGAAGACAGATTTGGATCTAGAAGGCAATTAAGGTCTAAGGGTTTGACATTGAAAGTATCCGTAGGAACTGCAGTCTTCCACTGGTGAATTCCTGCAAAGACAAACTGTCTCAGGAAGCACAAGCTGCGGTTGAATCCAGGAGGAGAGTGTGTCAATGGAGATAGAAAATAATAATGACAGCATGTTGTGCAAGGGGTGTTGAGTGTCTTTCACATATGTGGCTGCGTTAGGAATTCCATGCTAACTGCATAGCACAGGTTGGGGCAGAAATGGGCTGATCAGGGGTGGAGCGTGCACACTGCATTTAACACCTTTAATGTGCGCTACCTGTCAATGTTGCACTTACTGAGGGTGTATCTACCACCACTTCTCAACGGATGGTATTAAGTGTACCCGTGGTAATAGTGGCAACCTGCTTTCTGTGGGCGAGGCTCGGAACCCATGCTAGCTACATGGGACATGCCAGGCAGGCTTCCATTAGTTAGCATGAGTCCAGCGCGATCCGCACAGTAAGTCGAGGGCTGAATTCATGGTAAACTATCACTTTTTAGTAAAGATGCTGCTAAATTCCTTAATCTATTTTAAATACACAAAATATTTAAACTATATATATTCTTTCTATATAAAAAGAAAATCCCACCTTATAATGTCATTCCAGAATAATAGGATAGAACTCGTTATTCTGCAGTACGATAGAACTATTTGGCAAAACATTATTTCACCAAAGGATGTGCACTGTTCCATCAAACATGCACTACTTTTGAAATTAAAGGGTGGGAAGAATGCTATCGAGCTAGAGGCTCTTTTCTCCCTATCTTGCTACCAGATTTCTAGTGATAACAAAACATTCTGGGGATTTAAACTGATCAATAGTTAAAGTACCACCTTTATCCTCCTCCTCCATAAAATCAATAAATGATATGGAGAAGCATCTGGAATAAAATGCAAACTAAACCACAAGGCAAGCAGAGCAGAAAAAGTAAACAATTTTGCTCTGTGAATCAAATTACCCTAGACCCATAGAGCTAGAGAAGAAAAGGTTTCCTATTGCCATTTTAAGTAACTAAATCAACTTTCCCAAAGGAGCCAGTGCCTCAGCTTGGTCAATTTACACTCCCCTTAGGTTATCTAACTTTTATACTATGCAATTAAGGTCCTTAATTCTGCTGTATTGTAATGCTGGTGGACATTTGGCATGGAAACTTGTTTTGTCAATTCTGGGAGTTGTATACTTGGAGAACAACTCCAACTCTGCTTTCTGTTATCATGTATCATCCTAATTGGAGCTTCAGTTGAGAACATTGTTAATAGATAATTTATTTTGGGAAATTGATTCATTTTTGGAGTAGTGGTTCTGCCAGGGAAGGAGATTTATATAATATTCCATGAAATAAGAACTGGGTATTTTTGTTTGTTTAGTGTGTTGGGGGGGGGGGGGTATTGTTTTCTTTCTTTCTTTCTTTAAATTTTAGCACCTAGAGAATAATTAATCTCAGATAAGATTTGTTGCCAGCCTAGATTAGATGGATGGATTATAAATTGGATAAATAAAAACAATACTGTAAATACATTAATGAACATGAAGACATGTTATACATTTTTCTATGCTTCTAAAAAAGAATTTCTTCTGCAGTCAGTGGCCTATTTCACCTCTTTTCAGTAGAAAGGAATTCTAACAGAGGAGATCATAACACAGGGAATAGATGCAGGAGTAGCATTAGAATCAGATTCAGATAACTTTAATGGCACGGCAATTTTACATATGTTGCCAAAGTAATACATTTACAGGTTAAGGTAAAAAGGGAAATGGAAAAAAAAAGATCTTTAGGTTGCTGCCCCTGACACACCTCTGGCCGCCCCTGTGCAACTTAGACATGATGGTGCCAGGAACGTGTATCTTTTGGGGCACAGGTCTATTTTAAAATAGCTCTGGGGAGACGGATGTGATTTGCAAATGTGAATGGGCATTTTCAGACATGCAAATCACAAACTGAGCTTCTAAGAATAATTATTGTCTGGTCTGCTCTTTCTTTAGTAGTGTTATTCCTAGTCTTTGGTTTCTGCTTTCTTCCTGTTGTCAGGGACTCCTCTCTTTTTGACATTGTTTTTCTATCCTCCTGTCTTCACTTCCTCCCCTATATCCATCTCTGACATTGATCTTTCACTTTCAGTCTTCTTCCATTTACTTTTCTATTGCTCTATCCATGCTGATTTCACCCCTCTTCACCATTCTGTCTTCAATCTCCTTTTCTAACTACAGCTATCTACACAGCTTTCCATCTCCCTCACTTTGGCCCTCTCTCTCTCTTTCCAAACCTGTAATTAATTTCCCCTTCTCTCCATCTTACTCCACACTGCCCTATGTTCAGCATCTCTCCCTCTCTTCCTTTCCTTCACTGAGTGTCCAGAATTTCTCTCTTCCCCTTCTCCTGATTCATGTACAGTATTTCCTCTTTTTTTACCCATTTCCTCTTGTAGTCCAGAATATTTTTTCCTTACTCTCCTTGTCTGGCATCTCTTCTTTTTTCCCTATTCCCTGTGTCTATCCTCTCTCCCTTTCTCTTCCCTTTCTCGCCTCTATGTACAGCATTTCACTTTTTCTTTACTCGCTCCTTGTAATCTAGCATTTTCCCTTGTCTATTTCTCCCATAGTATAGCATCTCTACTTCCCTTCCCTACCACTATCAGATATCCAGCATCTTCCCTTCCCAGGTTAGAAATAGGTTGGCAAGGTGAGCGGATTTGTGGGTTCCATATGGTAGGTGGTTATGATTGCTGATTTTTGTATGTGTAGTGGTTAGATTACTGGAAGGGGGGTTGGTGTGAGTATAATGTGGAGCTTAGTTGGAAGGTGTCTAGAATTGGATGGTGAGAATGAAGTATTGGGAGAGAAATCAAGGCCTATAAAATTTGGATAGGGCTGAAGTTTTCAGTTGATTGCAGGGTTTATTGGTGGAATGGGTATGGTAGCATTTGGGACAATATCTTTTAGGGGCAATACTGAGGGGGTAGTTTCTCCCTCCTGTAACCTCAACACCCGCAATGCTTATTTTTATTTGGGTTAGTGCAAGGGTTGGATTGGGCAGATGGATGCTTTACTGCCAAGGTATGTTGGGATATTACAGAGCTACAGGATACCTGGGTATTAGAAATAAATAGTTTTTTATCGAGCAAAGAAATGCCCACACTAACCTATGGTTTCTCCTAGATGAAGGGTTTTTACGTGTGTTTTACAAATGGTTTCTGAATTGAAAATTGTTTCTTTGAATGTAAAAGAGTTAAACCATGTGATAAAGTACCCGTGGTCTGTTTTCGACCAAAACTCCTCCCAATGATGATTGGTAAGCTGATAAGAGAGGTTGTGTTGTCATGCTCTCTGCGTGGACTAAGTGAGATTCGAGAAGCATGTACTCAGTACCGTATAACTGAATATCATGGTTTGCTGACTTAGCTAGCTGGCCTTCCATTGGCCGGCCAGCTAAGGGCTTTGATATTGGCTCATAAGCACCTAAATTTAGACACCTACATTTATGCCCTATGTGGAGCCTATTAGCAGCCAATTTAGGCATAAAAATCCTTTGACTAATCTTTGACTAAGATTAAAAAAAAAAGCAGAGAACCTATAGAACAAAGAAAGTAATTCATCAAAATCAACAAATAATATTCTGATGGAAAATTTTCATAATATGTATTTTGTGGGAATGAAGTGCATTGTGAACTGTCGCCCTAGCAGTCAATCTTCAGTGAAGGAAACACATCCCTTTAATTTCAGTCAAACACTTATTTGGGGGGAGAGGTACTTCAGTACTGTTAATAGCAGTCATCAGAAAGAACTTTATGTACATTATAAATAAAAGAAAACAAATTTATAACAAAAGAACGTCAGCTAAGTAGGTCATGGCCCTCAAACTGTTTGTTTTTTTAATTGTTCATGGAAGAGCTTTCTGATTTTAATCTAGCATGCATAGAATTGTTTCATTCTTTCCCCTACATCCAAAACTTGATTATAAGGAAATACACATAAGCTGTGAGAGTGAAGGAAATGGTCTGTTCGTACACTTCCTTCTAGCCTGGTGCATTTTTGTTTTACCCTCTTCTCCCAATAAAATGTCAGCTGTGTAAATACACTAAAACAGACTACATGAAAAGCCAGGTATTTACATTAAAGAAGTCCGTAAACTTCCAGATTTGGGGGGAAGTGACATGTTTTGCACGCCATTAGACTAATACATCTTTTGAACATAGGAAAAGTGTAAAATAATTTTGAAAAATGTGTTCCATATTCTTTCCAAAGTATTGTTGGAGTACAACGCCTGCTGTCAGATCAGCCTGTCTAAAAGTCTATTAGGAAATCCTATTTGCATGACAAAACAGTTGAGTTCTTTGGAGATAATTTTGTAGGTCAGTAATATATACATCCCTTGTATTAATTGTTGCTTAGTTTGTCCTTTTTGCATTTTTATGCTGTTTTGTTTACCGTATCACAGAATGTTTAATATTTATAGTAATCACTGATATCAGCCATTCTCAGACATTGTAGCCTGAATTGATTTGAAAGTGTTACTGTAAAGAAAAAAAACCTCATAGAAAATGCAATATCAGGCACAATTAATAATAGAAGATATTGATCCTGTACTAAAACTGCCGACAACTTGCAGAGGCAACAGCTATCATTCCTGCACTATGACGCATTTATTTTAAATTGAGAAAAATAATTAAAAATTACAGAAAAATATGTGCAATCCAAACTGGTGTAAATGAGTCTAGAGCAATTTTCTTTTACGAACCAAAGGGGCATATTTACTAAAGGGTAGTGCATATTAATGAAATGAATGTGTGTTAAATGCCACTGCACCCATAGAAAGAAAAGAGCCGTGGGCACTTAAGACCCATTCATTTCATTAACGTCTGTTAAAAACTTTAGTAAACATGCCTCAAAGTCTAACAATATTTCTGTGCAAGGTTTTATTTTCATAATTTTTACTATTTTTTTTCCATGAATGTTGCTAATGATGAAATATGTGCTGTACAAAACTGTGCAAGCAAATTGAGTTTCTTCACTTCGAATTTCCTTTAGTCTTCACATCGGGTTCGTTTGAAATTAAAATTACACTGTTAGAAATAAAAACATGAACTATTATCAAAGCTAATTGAAAATTGGTCCTCATTAATGTTGTTCACATTTTCAAGTTTCATTCTGTCTTTAACAGACAGATAGCGATAAATAAATAAATAATAAAAATAAAGGATGCTTGGGCGCATAGGAAGAGGAATGGCCATCAGAAGAAAGGAGGTGATAGTGCCTCTGTATAAGTCATTGAGGTGACTTCATTTGGAGTATTGTGTGCAATTCTGGAGATCGCACCTTCAAAAGGATATAAACAGGTTGGAGTCGGTGCAGAGGTGGCTATTAAAATGGTTAGTGGCCTCCCACTCAACCGGTTTCTAACTCAGTAGGTCACATTAGAATCCATCCCTTGGGAGCTCAATTCATTTATAAGTCACCTGTGCAGAACAGTGTCAAAGGCTTTATTGAAATCTAAATACACTGCATCTAGTGCTCTCCTTCAGTCAAACTCTCTTGTCACCCAGTCTTATCCAACAAGACCTGTCTCCATGCTGCCTTTGATGCTGCAATCCAATTGGTTCTAGAAACTTCACTGTCCTCTGTTTTAGTAGCATTTCCTTTATTCTACCCATCACAGAGCTTAGACTAACAAGCCTCATCTTTACGTTTTTGTGTAGACGGACCAGATGTGCACTTCTGCAGTCCCATTGCTTTGTCTACCCTTCGATTTTGGTAGTTCTTCAAGAACAGTCTGCTGAAAATTGTTCAAAATCTGTCTCACTTCTGTTCCTACTTGTGTGTGTTTTCTGAGGTCCTACTCCTGGCCCTTCATCTTTGAACACAGAAAAGAAAAATGTGTTAAGCAATTGTGCTTTTTTTAATGTTCTATGGCTAATCATTTGTATAGTGCTACAAGGCGTATGCAGCGCTGTTCGTATAAATTTAAGACACAGTCCCTGCTCATCAGAGCTTACAATCTAATCAAGACAAAACACTTGGGGCCTGATATTGATTTGGGCAGGCTATGCACCCCTACAGTGCTGACCCCTAACACCAGATAGTTAATGCTGAGGTCATATGCGGCCCCGGCATTGACTATCTGGGCATCACCGCACACACTGGAAGATGCAGTAGCTACCTAGGCAGCATCAATATTGCATGCTGCTAGGATAGCTCCTGCACCTTAAAGATAGACGAGGGGTTTTCTTGCCTATATTTGAGGCAGGGGCGGCCCAAGGGGGGTGCGGGGCCATGTGCGGAGACTCGGTGTGGGGCCTCATTTGCATAAGGGGCCTCATTTGCATACATATTTACATAATGTTACCATACACTAACTTTTAGTAAACATGCCTCTTAATGAGTGTATGAATAAAGAAAGACTAAAAGACTTCTACATTACTATAATCCAGTGCCAACCGCCAGACACATTAGGAACTACTACAAACACTGCCCATTTAGAACCCATAGCAAACCCGCCGTATCCTAACAGCACTACCAGGACTCATAAAGCACCATACCCTAACTATCAAAAGGAAACGCTGCAAATATTAAACCAATACATTTCAGAGAACAACAATACATGACCTACTGGGGAAAGAGAACAAGTGTCAATGTCAAATAGGAATTACATAAACAGAATACCTCAGCTCAGTTACACATGCAGAACATAGACCATCACCAAACAAGGAATCACAATTTAGAAACAGGAAGACAATAATTAAACTGGGAATCTCAAAAGCCAAACTTGGAATGTACAACACTGTAGAAATAAAACTATACATTAATTTGCTCTTGTACTAAACAAAGCGCAGACGTTAATGATGCATATTTCCCAGAGCTGACATATTCCAATTAATAAATTCAAAATAAGAGATATTTTTCTACCTTTTGTGCATTTTTTTTCAGCTGCAATTGCTCCAGTCACTTTCTTCTGGTTTCTTTGTGTCTTCCGCTAACTCTCCATCGTCTGCTGTCCATTTGTCTTTTCTTCTCTCTTCTAGTTTTTTTCCATTCTCTCTCTACATCTGCTTTAACATACTAATCTTTCTCCTTTTGCTCTTTCCTCATTCCTATTTCATCTACTCAAATTTTACCCCTCCATTCTCAATCCCCACTTACTCTCCCAATATCCGGCCAATTGTAGATTTGTCTTCCCTCCCACACAAAATATTTTTTTCCTCTCCATTTCACTCTCCCAGCTCCATCCCATTCTAATCCTCCCCCAACATCAGCTCCATTCTAGTTCCAGTCCCACCCAGCATCCGCTCCCTTCTAGTCCCCGCATCAGCTCATTTCCAGTCCTAGCCCCCCATAAGCCCATTTCCAGTCCTATCCTAGACCCACCATCAGCCTATTTCCAGTCCTAGCTCCCCCATCTATTTCCAGTCCCCATCCGAGTCCCTCCATCAGCTCATTTCCAATCCCAGCCCCCCATGAGCCCATCAGTCCATGTCAAATCCTAGCTCCCCTCCACTCAGCCCATTTCCAATCCAAGCCCCCCATGAGCCTACTTCTAGTTCTAGCCCCTTCATGAGTCCATTTCAATCCAAACCCCCACCACAGCCCATTTCCAATCTTAGCACCCCCCAACAGCCAATTTCCAGTCCTTTTCTAGCACCTCCATCAGCCCATTTCCTGTCCTAGCCCCCCCCCCACTCACCCATTCCCAGCCCTAGCTCCCTCCCCCTCACAACCCATTTCCATTCCAAGCCCCCGTCCCCATCAGCGAGTTGCAGTTCAAGCCCTCCGTCCACTCAGCCCATTTCCAGTCCTAGCAACCTCCCCAGCCCATTAACAGTCTTAGCCCCCCCAGCCCATTACCAGTCCTAACCCCCCATCAGCCCATTTCCAGTCCTAGCCCCCCATAGCCCATTACTAGTCCTAACCCCCCCATCAGCCCATTACGTCCTAACCCCCCATCACACTATTTCCAGGCCTAGCCACCCCATCAGCCTATTTCCAGTCTTAGCCCCCCATAGCCCATTACCAGTCCTAATCCCCCATCATCCCATTACCAGTCCTAACCCCTCCCATAGCCCATTAACAGTCCTAACCCCCATCAGCCCATTTCCAGTCTTAGATCCCCCCATAGCCCATTACCAGTCCTAAACCTCCCCATCAACCCACTTCCAGTCTTAGCATCCCCCCAGGGCCCATTACTAATCCTAACCCTCCCCCATCTGCCCACTTCCAGTCTTAGCCCCCCCCCCATAACCCATTACCAGTCCTAAACATCCACATCAGCCCATGTCCTAACCCCCCCATCACCCTATTTCCAGTCCTAGCCCCCCCCCCCATCAGCCTATTTCCAGTCCTAGCCCCCATAGCCCATTACCAGTCCTAATCCCCCATCAGCCCATTTCCAGTCTTAGCCCCCCATAACCCATTACCAGTCCTAAACCTCCCCATCAGCCCATTTCCAGTCTTAGCCCCCCCCCATAGCCAATTACCTGTCCTAACCCCCCCATCAGCCCATTTCCAGTCTTAGCCCCCCCCCATGACCCATTTACCTGTCCTTAACCTCCCCATCAGCCCAATTCCATTATTTTCCCCCCCCTTTACCCATTTCCAGTACTAAACCTCCCCATCAGCCCATTTCCAGTATTAGCCCCCCCATAGCCAATTACCAGTCCTAACCCCCCCCCCATCAACCCATTTCCAGTCAGCCCCCCCCAATAGCCCATTACCAGTCCTAACCCCCCCCATCAGCCCACTTCCAGTCTTAGCATCCCCCCCATGGCCCATTACTAGTCCAAACCCTCCCCTATCAGCCCACTTCCAGTCTTAGCCTCCCCCCCCCATAGCCCATTACCAGTCCTAAACCCCCTTCCCCCCTATCATCCCAAATTAAAAAAAAAAAAAAAAACAGCTGCTTCTGCCGCGGCAGCATCAAGAGTGCCACCGCGGGCCCCCCCCCCCCCGGCAGAGCCTCCTGCACTCCCTGCATCGTAGGCTAGCGTCGAATCCCCGAACGCAGACTTCTTTCAGAGCCGCGAGAGTTTCCTTTCTCGCTGCTCTGTTAATCTCGCCGGGGCTGATGGGATTTCCCATCAGCCCCGGCGGGATTAACAGAGCCGCAAGAAAGGAAACTCTCGCGGCTCTGAAAGAAGCCCGCGTTCGGGGATTCGACGCTAGCCTACGATGTAGGGAGGCTCTGCCAGGCGGGGGGGCCCTGCGGCGGCGGCACTCTTGATGCTGCCGCGGCAGAAGCAGCTGTTTTTTGTTTTGTTTTTTAAACTTGGGATGAAGAATGTTTTTTGCGCGGGGCCCCCTGAAACGCGGGGCCCTGTGCAAAAAACATTCTTGCTCAATGGACGGGCCGGCCCTGATTTGAGGCATCAGTTGCTAACCAGGCAGCATGCAATATCCATCTCTGCCTGGTTAGCAACAGTATCTGCCTTGGAACACCCAAACATACCCCAATGCAAGTGCTGTTGAATATCTCCATTTAAGGTAGTTACATGGGCGGGGGGGGGGTTAGTGCTGTCAAGTCAGTGTTGACTCCTGGAGACCCTCTGGGTTTTCTTGGCAATGTATCACCAGAAGTAGATTGCCAGGCCTTTTCTGCTGAGACAATGGAGGGTAAAGTGACTTGCCCAAGTTCACAAGGAGTGCCAACAGGAATTGAACCCTTGATCTTCTGGGTATTAGGCAGTTGCTCCAATCACTAGGCTACTTCTCCACATGTGGTTTACTGGGCTGTGTACTATGTAAATGCCTTTCAAAAATCAGGCCCATAGAGGCCAGTTCCATACATGCATGTCCGGCCCACAGACACATCCAAATAAAAATCGAGCCTGATTCACCCTAATTATGCAACCACCAGTATAGATGCGCCCACGGTCCTGGAATTGGGGATATAGACGTTTCCAGTCTGGCACCAGCAAACCACTATGGAGAAACACAAGCCCCACTGTTATAATGAGACATGGGTATAAGCAGAAAATACAAACATGACAGCAGAAAAAGACCACATGGCCTATCTAGTCTTCCCTTCCATATCAACTACTACAATAGTCCTCTTTTTTTCCTTTTGAGATCCTCTGTGTTTGTCCCATGGACTTTTGAATTCAAATAGTGTCCTCATCTCTACCACCTACACTGGGAGACTATTCCACGCATCTACCACTCTTTCCATAAAGAAATATTTCCGCATATTACTTCTGAGTCTATCCCCTTTCACCCTCATCCTATGTCCTCTCGTAGCAGAGCTTACTTTCAATTGAAAGAGGCTCTCCTTCAGTGCATTTATGCCATGGAGGTATTTACATATCTCTATCATATGTTTTATAATGAAGACCACTAACCATTTTAGTAGCCACCCCCTGCACAGACATCAACCTGTTTATATCCTTTTGAAGGTGCAGTCTCCAGGATTGCACACAATACTCTAAATGAGGTCGCATTAAAGACTTATACAGAGGCACCATCACCTCCTTTTTTCTGCTGGCCATTCCTCTCCCTATGCACCCAAGCATCCTTCTAGCTTTCACCGTTACCTCTTCTACCTGTTTAACTACTTTAAGATTGTCAGACAAAATCATGCCCAAGTCTTGCTCTTCTTTCGTGGACAGAAGTACTTCATCACTTACACTGTACCGCGCCCTTGGATTATTGCAGCCCAAATGCATGGCCTTGCATTTTTTAGCATTAAATCTCTAAATTCTCAACCATTCTTCAAGCTTAGCTTCCCCCTTCCCCCTTTATTCTCTTATGCATTCACCCTCTGTGCCCATGAACTCTTCTTCCTTTCACTCCCTCTTGCATTAACTCTCCTCTCTCCTTCTTGCCACATTCAGCTTCCCTCCTCCCCCATGGAGCTTCTTATTACCTCTTGCACATCTCCTCAAGGTCATCTGTTCTTCTTCTATAGGCCAGCCTGCCTTCTCTTCATCTTCCAGAGATGAGGTCTGGGCTCCCAGTCACCATGCCACTTCATCCATTGCCTGTTTTAAATATTGGGCATCCATAGGCAATGGGGGCGGACGGGAGACACCTTCCCCAGAAAAAAAATTATTGAAGGGTTAGTATTAGTTAGCACACAAATCATTGTACCTCTCCCCAGAGATCAAAGGGAAAGGGTTGGCTCCTGGTTCCTAGAACCCATCCCTAGATCTACCCTACACCCTCACCTTGGAGCCTGCCCCTGCCATTGCAGTTTTCTTGTGCCGCTGTCTCAGAAACAGCAGCAGCAGTAGCCATAGAAGCTTCAGATAAAGTAGTGCGTGGGCCTCAGAGCCAGCACACAGTCTGTAAGCCTGCAGAAAACTGCTTTCTCTGTCTCATGGGCTTCCTGTTACTGAGGGAAATCTTTCCTGTGAAAGATGAGGTGAAGCTTCCACAAGGCTTGAGACTCTGTACCAGCTCTAAGGCCTACACCCTGCTTTCTCTTGTTTTTATGGCATTGCTGCTGTTCCTGAGTCAGCAGCAAAATATTATAGTGACAGGGCAGATCCAGGTGAAGGTATGGCTGCAGTGGCAGCTCTCGAGTGCCTATCAAATTTTGGCACGAAAGGCAGTTGCCTGTGTTGCCTATGCCTAAATCAAAGCCTGTCCATAGCCTTGACTGACTGCTCCATATCTGCCAGTTATAGATCCTGGGCTCCCCACCACCGTGCCGCTTCTTCCAAGCTGGCTCCTTCACTTCTTGGTGGCAGGATTCAGATTCCCTGCCACCCTGTGACTTATTGCTCTTCTTTTTTATATTATGTGCAAACCTATTTGTTTGCCCATGTGCTGATAGATGGATAGACAGACCCTCTCCAATCAGTGCTTGGGCTTTTGTGTGAAACATGCTTAACAAAGAAATACTAATCAGTAGAACAATCTAGACACACCACGGTTCACACCGTCATATTGACTCCTCCCCATTCTGAACTCATTTACATGCTCTGCTGCTATTGCTGTCAAGGGATTTTGTTTTTTGATTGAGGAAACACTTCATCTAAGTATTGGGTTTTAATGACTATAATAGAAAAACTGCAAGAGCAAAAGCCCATCAGAATCTATATAGCCTGCATTCTAGGTGGATCTGAGACATCTATAAATAATTATAAAATATTTTAATGGGACAGACACAGTGGTCACTTTATAGCAACAAAATAAAATCAAAATAACCTTAACTGTCTCTGCTATCTCAACAAATAGATGTGAGCTGCACAAAGCGGCAGGTGCACCTACTCTTGCCACCTTGCTGGGCAGACTAGATGGATCATGTGGTCTCTATCTGCCGTCATATACTATGTTACTATGTAAATTAGTTAAATCAATGGGCCCAGTATGCAGAGGCAATATTCAACCACTTTGGCACTATCAGGATACGGCCAGGGCGATCCAGGGCAGAGCAGGGGCGGAGATAGATATTATCTGAAGAGAGGCGATTTTCAGTACTGCTATCTAGATAACTCTCTGCATAATTTAGGACAGCAAAAAAATGCCCCAAGAGTTATGTACATAGGTTATCTGGATAGCAACTGAATATATTCATATATTTGCATAGCAAACTGAAAAGTGGAACTGTTTTGTTATGCTGTGATTAAGTATTCATTATGCTGCGAGCAAAAAATATTATGGGCCCGATACTGAAACAGACCAATGTTTAAGTGCTGTGCAATAATCGTGATGCTGACCTAGTATTCGGATATTTAGCACCAGTATCTGGATACTGGCTGGTACTGAATATCTAGATCCTGTGGTTTTGTCCGGCTGCTGACCACTGATCCCAGTGATCGGGTCTCAGCACTCTGGTCTCCTAATGATGCCTGGGATACCTTGTGCGGCGTCAGATATTCAAGCTACATAAAACAGTCCAGGAACACAAGAAAAGGCAGATTATGTTCTGCCAAGAGGTGTTCTCTCTCCTGGCCCATCTTCCCGACTAATCCACTGTCCCCAGAGTCCCAGTTGCACAAGGAACCTCCTAAGCACATACAGAAGTCTATATATAGCAAATGTCCCCCAGTCCTCCTTAAGGGTTTTAGTGCTCAGTCCACAAAGTCTGAGATGCTCAGTGCAGGGAAAAACACATTAACCTCAGTCCCTGAATCATACTTCAAAATGCAGTCCCAGCTAGATCGGACTGACTTGTCATACCAAGTAGAATAATCTCTCTGTGTATCAGTCTTTACTAACGGCTTAAATTCCAGCCGGAGTCCAACCTTTTCTTTGCAATTATTAACAAAATTATTAACAACAATTATTGTGCTTCCTAGAAGCCCTCTTGATTCCACCCCTGCAGCTCTTAGATTCAGATCCCCTTATACTTTGGCTTCTGAATCAAGCCACCAGCACCCGCGGTCAGAAATGTAAAAAAAACCTGCTCTTTGAAACAAAATAGTCTGTTACCAAAACTTCTTCCATACCAAAGCAGAGTTTTATCCAAGACCTCCATGAGTAAAGCAGTTTATCCAAAAAATCATCCAGAGTTTCTTTCGGAAATAAAGCAGAGGTCTACGCAGAACTAACCTCAAAGCAGAGTTTTATCTTTCTGAAGCCTCAGACAAATTAGCTGATCTGGCAGGTCTTCATAGCTCCAGTCCCTTCCTAAATCTGAGCACCAGCTTTTTCCCTGCCCTCCTGGGTTGCCTGGGAAACCTGCTCTCTCATCTCTCCAGCCCTAGCAGCAGGGAAATCCTGACCTGGAATCTCTGCTCCTTCCCTTCTTCCCTTTTCTCCCTAGTGATGAGATATATATCCAGTCACATGTGTCCAGCACTGACCCTATCTGGATATCAGTGATAGTCAGCTGCAATCTGGATAGGCTTTTTGGCCGTCCTAATTTTATCTGCAAATTCTATCTAGTAGTGGCTGAAAATTGCTGATATTAGGATGTTTGGTTTCTACCACAGCTTTATCCCCAGACCACTATTCAGATCGTGCTAAGGAGGTCTAGGAAGATATTCAGTGGCACTATGCAGATAGCGCTGCTGAACCTTTTTCTTTGCACCCTTATTCAGATAACCTCCATGGTTATCCGGATAAGGACTCCTGAATATTGGCCTCTTAGCTTGGACCTGTATCATTTATTCGTAAATGTGAACTCTTTTATGGCCAAAACTAAAAATATGAACATTTTGGCACTGATGATTGTTACAATAATCTCCAAATATAGCTTAAATCAGGGGTCTCAAACTCCAGTCCTGGAGGGCCGCAAACCAGTCAGGTTTTCAGGGTACCCTAATGAATATGCATGAGATATATTTGCATGCACTGCCCCATTGTATGCAAATATATCTCATGCATATTCATTAGGGATACCTTGAAAACCTGACTGGTTTGCGGCCCTCCAGGACTGGAGTTTGAGACCTCTGGCTTAAATCATGCTGTTTGGTTATGTTCAATTGTCCTGGTGGTCCCTACTATAATTAATTGGAGGGGCTGTTTGTAATCGATAGCACATTTATAAAATATGCATTTTTTCATTTTCAATCTGGGCAACCTTTTATGAAATGACTCCCACAATGAAAAAATTAAGATTGATGACATCATCAGTGGTGTTGACATCATTCACTTGCCAATGGCATTTCTACATTTGACATAAGCTACAGGTAGGTTCTTTCTTGCACTTGCCTATCTAAGAGGCACATCAAAGAGGCATGCCTCAGCACTGCACTTGGATTGCCTCTGGTACACTTGGATTCTTGAGGACGACGTTTCTTAGGTCTCTAATATTTTCTTTCTGTAAAACATCAATATTAGAGTGATTAATGTAGAAAGGAGACCATCTTTAACAATGTTTAGGATCATAAATTCACAGAGAACATCAGTGTTATTACCAGTAAATGTGATAAGTGATTGCCCTAAGGGGCTTTGTAGTTCCTTACATTTTAAGTTTGTTTAAGTGAATGCATGTTCTCTCAGAACTAAAGTGGCTATTATCTGTGATTTGCTCCTAGGAAGAGTTATTGATGATTTCTGTATCACAGAAACCTGGCTCCTAAAATCTGGTCTATAATTATAGCACAATTATGCCTTGCAGGCGATGGTTTTTTTTTTCCCAGCCACAAGTTGTTAGCAAGGTTAAGGGGTGGGGGTGGAGGGGGGGTCTGTAACTATTTATAGTCAGAATTGATTTAATGGTCAAACAAATCACAGTATTTCAGCTGTCAGATTCCAAATGCTTATGAATGAATGCCCTGGGTTTTGTTTCCGTCTGCCTTTTATTGGTGTGTCACACTTCTCATTTTGTTATTTTATCTTTGCCCGAGTTGAGCCATTAATAACAGATGACCATTTGCCCTTCTCATATTAGAAGATTTTAATTTACATATAAATTAATCATTGGTGGATAAGTCTCTTAACTTTATGGTACTACTCAATGTCCCAGGTCTTTAAAGAGCTCATTAAGACTGCTATACATATTAAGGGTCATACACTAGATTTGGAGGTTTAGGGGCTCTAAAGTAGAATCTAATATGATTGCTGAGAAGATTAGGGTTGTGCCTTAGATCTATACAGATCATTATCTGATATCGTTGACTCTGAATGGTGTTCATGGTAGCCACTCATCAGGTTGACGGCATATAAGAATTTGACCTGCTATAAGAATTTGACAGATTGTAAATTTTTAGAAAGTTTACAGAATAATTTTTTAGTGATGGGTGTCAATGCGTTGGGAAAGTTCGGGGATAATTGGAATTCTGGTAGCCTCTTTGTAATTGATCATAGCACACCTCTTGGAACAGGTACATGGTTAATAAGAATAGAAACATAGAAATATGACGACAGAAAAAGACCACATGGCCTATCTAGCCTGTCCTTCCATATCAACAACTACAACAGTCCCTTAACCGAGGCAAGCGTACCCCGTGCTCCGGGCCCTGCCACAAATATCCCCATCCCCCACCCCCTCCTCCCCCCCACTGCCCACCAAACACCCCAACCTCCAATAAAAACACCACACCACTTTTTTGGGAACAAAAACTGGTCACAGCTTTATTAAATATTAACTATTAACAATATTCCAACCACATAAACCATAACCAGGCCCCATAGCGGAGTAGTACCACACCAGCCATGCCTTAGCAAAGTGCCTACCACCGCTACGGCCCTACACTTGCCCCCGGCAAGTTTCCCCTCCCTTTCCCCGACTTCGCCATGCCCATAGCAAAGGCCGGCCAGGGTCTATCCGGGTCAGGGGCATCCCAACCCCCGCCCAAGTGTACCTTGAGGCACCGGACCCCGAAACCTCCGGGATCCCGCCCACTCCCCCCCCAAGCTACAACACCCCAGAGCTAACACCCCCCAGATGTACTCCCAAGGGAGGGCGGGAGGGAAGCTGGCACCTCGCAGGTCTCCCAGCAGCGACTGCCCGCGTGGAGTCCCCAGCCTCTGCTTCTCCTCCAAAGCCGCACTCCCCCGGCCGCTTTCCATTGGCTCCCGAGCGATTGCATTCGCCGGGAGCCAATGGGTTTAAACTATTCCCCACCCATGCGCCTTCAGTTGCGGCCGCGCGCAGGGTCCCCGCACCGGGCCACGCGCCCGGTTAACGACGGCCGCCGGGACCCTGCCCGCGGCCTCACTAATTTTTGCCTTTAGAGATCCTCTATGTTTGTCCCATGCTTTTTTGAATTCAGTTACTGTCCTCATCTTCACCACCTCCACTGGGAGACTATTCCACAGATGCCCTTTGGTATACTGATCAACTGTACACCCCCACGGAATGCCCTTTGGTATACTGATCAACTGTACACCCCCAAACCTTAGGGGTATGTATGGCAACAAAAAAAGAGTTTGGTTTGTGCTCATTTAAAATGAATTTTTCCAGATTTTCAGGCTTTTTTTTCATCTTTGTTTCAAACAGTCATGCATGCTAGAACATTTTTAAACACTCAAATTGATTATACGTATGCCTGTTAATGCACCTACAAGCTATTTGCATGCATTTTACATTTTTAGGCATCAAATACAAACAGATTGCTCACTCACAAATGCAGATATCTATCAAATGTTTAGGGCATAAATTGGAAAAAATGTGATTTAAGTTGGAAAATGAGGAGGATAAGAAGTAATATAGATTTCATTTGAAAGCCTATAGCCAGGTTATTTAGAATGCTAAAAATCGGTATTAGCCTTTGAGGATTTCTCAGGAAAACAATAGTCCGAGAGCTCTATTTCATTTGTTTAAGTCTCTTCTGGGAACAAAATTCTAAGATCAGAGGTAGGTTTAGTTTGTTAAGCTTATTTCTTCTTATACTTCCTTTCCTTATGCACATCCAAATGATTTATAATCATAATAACAAGAAACACAGGAGGGAGAAGGAGACTGTTACGGATAATGGAAAAAAGAAAAGTTGCAATATTTGATAAAGAACAGAAATGAGAGAATTCAACAAATAAACAGATAACATTAAAACCTTAAAGGTAACAGCTGCACTATTGACACAGGAACATACTTTAAGGGGCATCTTTATTAAGCCACATTAGCTGCTACTGCAGGGCTAATGCCGAAATACTACACAGCAGTAGCAGTGAATGCCGTGGAAATGCAGATATCTCATGAAAAATTCCTGCGATATCTGCATTCTATGCAGTGAATCCAGGGAGGAGGGGGGTGAGGGCGGAATCAGGGTGGGGAGTAGGCAAGCCGCTGGTCAGCAGCCATTGTGCGAAGATATTTTGCACAATGGCTGCCAAATCAGGACTCATCGTGGTGGAAGATAATGCCACATCAAGAGTTGGCATTATTTGCTGGCGATCCCTGGTGGCAGGCATTGTGGCTGCTGCCAATTGGCAGAAACTGTCTGGCCTGCAGTCACATGGGTCACCAATGCCCCGATCATCCCTCCCTTAAACAATATTGTCTGTGCCATGGATCTAAAGATCCACGACACTGACAATAGCTAAAAAAGTGCCCATCCTCCCTTCAGCACCAATACCCTTGAACAGCTTTCAGTCCCCATCAGGAACTGTCTAAGGGAATAGATGCACCCCCCAACAAGAGAAGCTATCCCAACTAATAGAGTGGCCAAAGCCCCCCCCCCTAGTATTCCTGTAAAAAAATACCACATAGACAATTGGGGTTACCTCCTCCTCCCTCTCTCCTCCCCTTTTAAACATAGAAACCTGGCTAGCTAGTCAGCTTGGGTGCCTCCCAGTCCATACATAGAAGCCCTGGGGATGCAGTTGGGAAGGGCAACAGGATGCAGTTGGGAAGGGCAGCAGTTGGGAAGGGCTCCCTTAATCGAACCTTGCAAAATGGCTATGATTACATGGTGCTGCCCGCTAGCTCACACTAGGGGGCAGCATGGCAAGATCTCAGCCATATTTGGGAGTACCATTGAGGACGGCAGGAGCAAAGGACTGCTGCCTGTCCTACACATTGATTTATCATGGAGACATGTGATACCTGCATCGACAGGCACCGCAAGCCTTCTTGCACCGACAATGCAGATATTGGGAATTTCTGCAGTAAATTCAAACCTATGTGTGTATCTTCAGGAGGAAGGTTAGGAACACCCCCTGCAAATACCATGGAGGTTTGGGCCTTATCCGTTGGCCTTTTGCAGCTATCTCACTGCGATAGCTGCAAAAGGCTACTGCGGTTTAATAAACATGCTCGTAATTTCAAGTTTTTCCAGTTTCTGTTTAAAAACTACATGAAATGACAGGGGAAAGTTTATGATTCATACTAGGGAGTAGGCAGTATGTCTTGCAGTTAATGTGGATACCTTTTAACATGCATTAATTGCTGATGTGGCAGATAACATGAAACGGATCTGAGACATGTTTACTAAAGTGCACTACCAGGTAGCATAGGGTTCAGCACATGCCAAGTGCACCATGGTAAATAGTAGTTGTTGAAAGTGACATCAAGTTGGTGTCGACTCATAGTGACTATCTGGATAGCTGTCCTAAACTGTATTCGGTCTTCAGTTAAGCAGCTCATTGTTGATAGAGTGACATCCATAACTGTTATTGATCCATCACATTGCTGGCTTTTCTCTTTCAGATTGACCTTCATCCTCGACAAAGCATGATGATCTCTAATGATCTCTCTCTTCACATGATGTGTCCAAAGTATGAAAGTCAAAGTCTTGTCATCTGAACTTCGACCATGCCAAAATTATGGTATATGGCTTATTTTGCTTTCTATATGATTCTGCAAAAAAAATACCAGAATGGTTTGCAATACTAATAAAAACAATAAAAAGATAAAGGAAGTTGCATTCTTTTATAAAAAAAAAGTACAAAGACAATAATGCACAACAAGGGAAGTTAGGGAATCCCGGTAGAGAGGTTCCAATAAGAATTAAAGTAAGCTAGATGCCTTTAAGTACAGAGCAGACAGCTGAAATATTCCAAATTACCCCATCAACTGATAACCATATTGTTATTATGAACAAAATTCAACCTCTAAAATGCCTGTATGCAAATGCTAGAAGTCTAAAATATAAGATGGGAGAGTTAGCATATATAGCACTAAATGAAAGGTTAGATATAATTGGCATCTCAGAGATCTGGTGGAAGGAGGACAACCAATGGGACATAGTGATATCTACTTACAAACTATATCACAATGATAGGATAGATCAAATTGGTGGAGGCATTGCACTGTGTGTTATAGAAGGCATTGAGTCACACAGGATTAAATTTTTGCAGGAAACAAAATGCACTGTAGAATCTCTATTGATAGAAATTCCATGTAAAAAGGGGAAGGCGATGGCAGTAGGGATGTACTACCATCCACCTGTCCAGAATGAATAGACAGATGATGAAATGCAAAAAAAAATATCTGAGAAACTAACAAAAGTTATAACACAGTAATAATGGTTGATTTCAATTACCCAGGTATCGACTGAATCAATGTCACAGCAGGACATTCTAAAGAGATCAAGTTTCAAGATGAAATAAACAACTGCTTCTTGTAGCAGCTGGTTCATGAACCAACAAGAGGGGAAGCTATTTTGGACCTAGTCCTTAGGGGAACACAGGATCTGGTGCAGGAGATAATGGCATCGGGGCCACTTAGCAATAGTGATCATAGCATGATCGCATTTGATTTAATTAATGAAGTGAGGGTCATAAAGAAATCCACAGTACTACCTTTTAGCTTTCAAAAGAGAAGAAAACAATTAAGAAAAAACTTAAAGGGGCAGCTGCAAAGGTTAAAGATTTACATCAAGCACGGACGTTGTTTAAAAATACTATTTTGGAAGCTCAGACCAGATGTATTCTACGCTTTAAGAAAAGTGGAAGAAAGGCTAAAAATCTGCCAGCATGGTTTAAAGGTGTGGTCAGAGATGATGTTGTAGCCAAAAAAGCATCTTTCAGGAAATGGAAGAAGGAGCCAAATGATAAAAATGGCAAACACCATAAACTCTGGCAAGTTAAAAGCAAGGCAGTAATAAGGCAGGCAAAGAGAGAATTTGAAACAAAAGGCTTGCTGTGGAAGCAAAAATGCATCACTTTGAGCTGGAGCAAGCACATTGAGCTCCTTTGCACAAAGTCTCCTCCACAAAATATCCTAGACTGTTCATGATTAAAGTACTATGGTACCCTCAGACCCTTCAGCTTCTCCAAGCGGCACGGCTCTGATCTTCTGTGCAATATGAGGTGCAATATGAGGAGCATAAGATTTTACTTTTCCCGGATCTGAACAAGTCCACGATTGAACAGCATAAACAGTTGTTGGCTTGTCATCCTCAACTTCAGCACCTTCAGGCCTGTTATGTGCTCTATTACCCTGTATGAATGTGGCCAATGGTACATAACACCACCCGCACCTTTGAAGATGGCATCTACCCCTAGAGAGGGGACTTTAATTTAATTCTTGTCCCTTTCTTGGACTGTACCCCTTTTAAATCCCAACAAAAGGCCAAATCACAAGATGTACTACAGTCTGGAATGGATGCACTAGGGCTCATTGTCCCCTGGAGATTGCAACATCCAACAGCAAAAGAATACACTTTTTTTCTCTCCCTCATAAATCTCATACCAGAATCAATTTCTTTCTCATATCCAAGTCTCTACTGCTCAATCTGTTAGCCTCCTTCAGAGAGGGGATGGTGGTCTCTGATCACGCTGCTATCATGTTATTCCTTCTCTCTAGTCCCCACCATATGCCCAAGGCATCATGGGGGCTCAATAAATGTCACTTGTCCAATGAAGATTTTCTCATTACCATGAGGAAGGCAATTCAAACTTATTTTTCTTTAAATAGACTGATAGATATCTCTATCTGGGCCTTGTGGGATGCTTTCAATGCCAGTGTATCTCCCATGTCACTTCTTACTCCATACATGCCGCAAGGCAGCATAAAAATGTTTTGCAAGATCTAGAAACTTAGGTTTGAGCTGGGGAGTGTCTGCTAGCTCAATGGAGGGATGTCTCTGTATTGTCTCAGCTTCAGAAGCTCCAAAATGGTGATGTCTTGTTGGCCTTTTCTCTCCAATCCAAAGATGTTTTTGTTTATTCAAGAGGCATGCCCATTTGGTTCAACCCTCACTTTAAAATTCATGGTCGCCTTTTCCAAGGGAGACTCTGGCAGTAATATAGTAAATAAAGGCAGATAAAGACCATCATGATCCATCTAGTCTGTCCAGCAAGGAGGCAAGAGTAGGTGCAGCTGTCACTCTGTGCAAGTCACCCCTCCCCCTGCTTTTGTTTAGGGGTGTACCCATGCTCTTTGCAGCTCACCCCTATTTGTTGAGATAGCAGAGACAGTTAAGGTTATTTTGATTTTCATCCTGTTGCTATAAAGGAATCCACTATGTCTGTCTCATGCCATTTTTAATTCTGCCACTGTATTTGCCTTACCACTTGCATCAGGAGGGCATTCCAAGCATCCACCACCCTTTCAGTGAAAAAGTATTTCCTGACGTTGTCTTTCAGTTTACCCCCTTGCAGCTTCATGTTATGCCCTCTAGTTTTGCAGCTTCCCTATCTTATTCCAAGTGAGGCCTCACCAGCGACTTGTACAGTGCCATTAGTTCCTCCTCCTTTCTGCTGGTAATTCCTCTCTGTATGCAACCCAGCATCCTTATGGCTTTGGCTACTGCCTTGTCACACTATTTCGCCATCTTGAGATCCTCAGAATCTATCACTCCGAAGTCCTTCTCCTAGTCTGTGCACACAAACCGCTCGCCTCCTATCGCATACAATTTCCTTGGATTTCTGCATCCCAAGTGCATGGCACTGCACTTTCTCACATTAAATCTTAGCTACCAAGCATTAGACCATTCTTCAAGCTTTTATAGATCTTTCCTCCTGTTATCCAATCCCTCAGGGGAGTCCACTCTGTTGCAAATTTTCGTGTCATCTGCAAAAAGACAGACACTTCCATTTAGTCTTTCAGCAATATCACTCACAAATACATTAAACAGTACTGGTCCCAGGACAAGTCTCTGGGGCACACCACTAATCACCTTCCTTTCATCCGAATGAGTTCCATTTACCATCACCTTCTGTTATCTGTCAGTCAACCAATTCCTGACCCAGTTCACCACCTTGGGACCCATCCATAGGGTGTTCAGTTTATTGATAAGCCTCCTATCAGGAACAGTATCAAAGGCTTTGCTGAAATCTAGATACAGTGCCTTGCAAAGGTATTCATCCCATTGGATTTTGTCCTGTTTTGTTGTATTACGTACAACCTGGAATGAAAATGGAGGTTCATTTGGATGTTAGGTAATGGACCTAACAATATAGCCCAAATTGGTGAAGTGAAATGACAATAAAATACCTTGTATACATAAAAAGACAAGTAAAGGGAGATCCCACGTGATGCGTGAGTAAGAAAAATGGCTTCTTGCCTGCTCCGGGGCTGCCCTGAGGAATATAAGAAATAAACTTGCTGTTTTCCACAAACTAATGACCTCTGAGGAGAAGTGATTGGTGCATAAGTGCTGGCAGATGAAACGGGGGTTCAAGGTGGATGGACCCATGCCTAATCCAGCAAAAAAAGATAAGGAGAAGGCAAGCAAGGTGGGAGCTCCGGCCATAGCAATGGCACAGCCGTCCTCCCCGAGTGCAGTGAGAACCGACTCAACGACGGAAGAGCTGGCTAAGGAAATTGCGAGCTTGTTGGAGCCGAAATTTGATCAGGTCATTAAGAAGTTGGACACTCTTGGGGACTCTCTTACGGAGATTGGGAAAAAAGTAGAAGAACTGGAACATCGAGTTTCGAGTGTTGAGGATGGAGAGGGGCGGCAAGAGAGAGAGCGGGCTGAGCAGAAAAAACAGATAGAAGCCCTTTGCCTCAAAGCCGACGACCTAGAGAACAGATCTAGGCGCAACAACGTGAGAGTGGTTGGGGTGCCGGAGTCCATGACTGACCAAATGCTTTTGCCACTGCTGGAGGAATGGCTACCCAAGGAGTTGGGCCTTTCATCTCTGGTAGGAGAGCTTAAAGTTGAGCGTGCGCATCGTATTGGAAGAAGGCGGGAAGAACAACAGAGGCCGAGAGTGGTGATCATGAGGGTACTGAATTTTCAACATAAAGTACAGCTTTTATGTACTTACCATGAAAAGGGAGAATTGAAGCTGGAGAATCAAAAACTCTTGCTGTTCCAAGACTACTCGGTGATGGTTACAGAGCAGAGGAAAGAATTCTCCCCGGTCTGCGCTGCGCTGTTCAAGAGACAAATTCGCTTCATGCTGGCCTTCCCGGCGACTTTAAGAATATGGCATCAGAGTAGGCCTTTCTTTTTCAGACCCCGATTGAAGCACAACGCTTTTTGGATGATATGACAGGGAAAAGTGGAGGAGAAGGAGATGGGTGAGGTCTGCCATTGTTGCGACGCTGGAGGCGGTGAAGGAGCACCGGGAAAGTAATGGACGTGAGAAAAGATACTGATCACTTGAACCACGTAATGGGTCTTGGGGACGGGCAGTGGTAGAGAAATTTGAGGGGGAGAATATTGTACATCTGTTTGCTTTATGTATACTGTAATCTGATTTTGCAATAGTGGGGATAGTGGAAACTTGGGGCAGCCCTGCTGCATGGTCTTGGGGATCGACGCTCAGCGGGGGAGGCTGAGGGTTGGTAGAGGATGTAGCGGAGGGGGGGAGGGAGGGGGAGGGGAGGGAGAAGGGAGGGGGAGGGAGGGGGGAGGGAGGGGAAGAAAAGTGTGTGTGTTGTACAGTGCCATGTTCTGTATGTGTTTTGCAGTCCTTGTTCAGGGGAATGGAGAACAGATCTATGAGGTGGACGTGGAAATTTACATTCGGGGCTGAGGCTGGGCGGCCCGGAACGGTACAGCTCCGGAGACGCCACTATCAAGAGACCAACAAATGCTATGCATGGAACATAGTTTGAGAATCATTACCTGGAATGTGGGGGGAATAGGGACGCCTGTAAAAAGAACGAAAATTCTGCAGGCTCTAAAAAAAGCAAAGGCACAAATAGCCTTGCTGCAGGAAACTCATGTGACCCCCATAGAGCATGGAAAATTGTGTAAAGATTGGGTGGGGCAGCTTTTTTCAGCCTCCTCTGGGGGGAGGAAACGGGGAGTAGCGGTGTTAGTAAAGAAGGGAGTTAATATGGAGGTTATATCCGAGGAACAGGACCCTCAGGGACGGTTCCTCTTTTTGCATGCCATAGTCAATGAAGAGGAATTGTTTCTTGGGAATATTTATGCCCCCAATATTTATGATCATAGGTTCTTCAAGGTGGTCCTGCAAAAGATTATGGGGGCACCAAAGATACCGCTGATAATTGCGGGAGACTTTAATTGTCCACATGACCCAATCCTTGATAGGTCACAAAGATTGCGAGAGGGGAAGGGAAGGGAGTGGGATAATAAAGGGGTGGACTTTCTCTGTAAGTGGGGAGATTTGCTGGATGTGTGGAGGGTTCTGCATGAAGAAGAAAGGGATTACACCCATTTATCGAGGGCCCATCAGACTTGGTCCCAGATAGATTACATATTAGTCTCAAAAGATTTATTTGGTAAAGTGTTGCATGTGGAGATTGAGCCGATAGTTGTCTCTGATCATGCAAAAGTCACCATAGACTTGAAAGGGAGATCCCCTCCAGGGAATAGATGGTCCTTCCCCAGACACTTATGGAAGAATGATCAGTTCCAATTGTACCTAGTCCAGCACTGGGAGGAATATTTGACTTTTAATGAATCTCAGGAGATCAAGGTGGCCACCTTTTGGGAGGCTGGGAAAGCAGTCTTACATGGTCACATTATAGCGTATGTGGCGAGGGAAAGGAAGAGAGTCAACGCCAACATCTTGGAGTTGGTGTGTACCCTCCAGGAAGATAAGAGAGCTGCTATAGCAAATCCTGGGAGTTTGGGGGCCTACATGGCCACGCAGAGAGCCTTAAATGCTGTGCTACAGGAGAGGGCGGTGTACTCAGACCAATACTATCGACATCAGCTATTCAGGCATGGTGACAAAGCGAGGAAACTGTTAGCAAGATTAATAAAGGGGGAGGGGGGATTACAGGCCGTCATGGCCATTAGAGACAAAGATGGAGGGAGGCAGAGGGATGGTGAGGCCATAATGCAAGTGTTTAGGCAGTACTATCGGGACTTTTATACCCCAGAGCAGGAGAATAGAACACGGGAGTGGGAATTCCTGGAGAAAGTCCAATTCCCTAAGCTTACCAATGTGGATAGACAGCAGTTAAATGCGAACATTACAGCGGAAGAGATACGGAGAGTTGTTGTTAAGGGGAAGCCGCACAAGGCTCCTGGACCTGAAGGTTATGGAACAGAGTTTTATAAAATGCTATTGGACTCGATCCCCCCCACATTGATGGCTCTTTATGAGGAGGCATGGGAAGTGGGATCGTTTCCGAGGGATATGCGGACCGCGGCAATAACAGTTATACCGAAAGCGGGACGGGACCCGGAGAATCCTGCTTCGTATAGGCCTATTTCCCTAATCAATTATGACATGAAGATCATTGCTTCAGTAATGGCACACAGGTTGCAAAACATCCTGCCCCGGCTGATAGGTAACCATCAGAGGGGGTTTGTCAAGGGCCATGATGCCTTTGCAAACATCACCAGAGTCCTATTGGGAATGGAGCAATGCTTAGGACAGGGGACTCCGTTGTTGCTTGTGAGTCTTGATGCTGAAAAAGCTTTTGACCGGGTCTCGTGGCCTTACATGTTTGAGGTGTTGACCCGTTTTGTGTTTGAGGGTGCCTTCTTTGACTGGGTTAAAGCGTTATACATAAATCCGATGGCGTGTGTCACCAGTGGGGGCAGACTTTCTCAGTCGTTCCTGTTGCAGAGGGGTACGAGACAGGGATGCCCGTTGTCTCCCTTACTTTTTGTTTTACAATTGGAACCTTTATTGTTGACTATTCTCAATGAGACGCGGGTGAAGCGGATAGAATGGGTAGGAGGGAGTATTAAGCTAAGTGCTTTTGCAGACGACATGCTGCTGTGTTTTGTGACCCACAAAGGTCATTAGGGGTTGCTTTGCATATCATGGAAATGTTTGGATCCTTTTCTGGCTTACGCATCAAACAAGACAAATCCTTAGCCTTAGATGTGAGAGGGTGGGTTAGAGGCCAGTGGTCAGGGAGATTTCCGCTGATTTGGGCGCAGGGCCAATTCCGTTACTTAGGTGTCCTCATTCCAGATCATACAGCGCAATTATATGAGGTGAATGTTAGATCAATGACTGATAAAACGGCAGGTAGGCTTCTGAAATGGAGGGACCTCCCGCTAATGTTTATGGGCCGAGTAGCTCTTATAAAAATGGTTGAGCTGCCCAGGTGGCTATACCTATTGCGCCACCTTCCTATTTGGTTGGCGCATAGAGATGTTGAGATGTTACAGAAGCATATAGCCAAGTTTCTCTGGCGGGGTAGGCGATCTCGGATAGCCCTTACGGCACTTATGAGGTCTGGGGAGGAAGGAGGGGTTGACTTGCCTTCTTTGCGGTCAATGTTCCCTCTAATTTTCTGTAGGCTGTGTGCGCATAAAATATCAGCTGTGTGCAACTTTTGAAGGAAGGTTAAATTTTTGTGCGCCACATGACGACACTCAGAGTTATATACTTTAAAATTTGACTACACATCAGAATACAGTATGTACACCACATTGATTTTAATCAAATTAAATGAAAATAGACGATTACTAAATGAAGCGGGAAATTTCTAGTAATTACAATCATAACTTTTAAATTTTAAGACATCTGTGTTGTTTTCTATCAGAATCAGAGCTGTAATTTTTGTGCGCTCTGTTGTAAAGTATGTGCGCTCGCTCGGCGAGGTGTGTGCGCGCGCACACGCGCACAGCTTAGAGGGAACAGTGTTTGCGGTATTACATTCTGGCTTGCCTCCTCAGGCCTCTCGCTGATCTGATGATGGCCACGCAGGATCTCCTCCCTTTAGAGTTGGTAGATGAGATGGCAGCGCCGTTCCACAGAGTGTATCTGTTACATGTCGATAAGGGGAGTTTAACTAGAGCTTGGAAAGCGTCGGTAAATATGGCAGCTCTTAAACAGGCATGGAAAGTGTTGTGTCAGATGCGGGGCTTAAATTGGAAGTGTACAGATTGTCTCCCCCTAGTGGGGAACACAGACTTTGAGCCAGGAAGGCAAGGGCCTGTCTCAAAAAATTGGGCAGATGGAGGGTTAGTGTATCTTGGACATTTGCGGATGGAAGGAGCCATGGAACTGGACTCTTTCCAGTCCCTGATGCAGAGATATAATTTAGAGTTTAAAACCTTTTATTTTTATTTGCAGTCCTGTCACTATGTTCGAGGTCTTCAGAGAGGCTTGGGACTGCAGTTGGGGCAGGGTGCCCTGTGGGAGTTTCTGGACTCGTTGGGGGACAGCATTTCGGTACAGGGTATTAGACAAGGGCTCTGGCCAGGGGGGGAACTGGGAATGCTGGATAGGTTGGTGCAAAGATGGGCCCGGGATGGTATGGTGCAAGTAATGGTGGAGTTGCTTCGGGAAGCGTTCTCCAAGATTAAGAGTAGTTCAGAATCCATAAGGTTACAGGAGCTCCAGTATAAATTCTTATGGAGAGCTTACGTTTCTAATGTGCAGGCGGCTAAGATGGGATTGGCTTCGACGGATGTCTGCAAGTTGTGCTCTGCGGAAAAGGGGACGTTGACACATCAATTCTGGCAGTGTACTAAAATCTGTAGTTTCTGGGATGCAGTGGATACTAAGCTGAGGAGCTGGAGGCCGCAGGGGGGACAGCTCTCGCCAGAGTGGGGTCTTTTTGGTGTGTATCAGGGGAAAGATCTGATGGAGAAAGGTTGTAGGAACTTGTATGAGCGCGGATTTTTAATAGCGAAGCAATGTATTTTAAGACATTGGATCGACGACAAACCCCCGATTGTTTGTGGGTGGGACCAGGGTATGAAGGAGTTACAATGTATGGAGCGAAAAATGGCACATTTATTGGGGGGGAGAAAGTTGGAAGAGGTAGAAGACATCTGGGAGGGAGTTGGATAAGGACCTTCGTGGTAGGCGAGTGCCTATACATAGTGGACTGTATGGCGGGATTAACACACATGGCAGTAGGACGTTAAGGGGTGGTGGGGAGGGGGTGGGGGGTGGGGGAGTGGGGTTTGGAAGGGGGAGGTGGGGGAAGAGGCGGGAAGGGGCAAGGAATGGGAATGTTGTGATTACTCAACAAGAATATCACTAGCAGTGGTGTAATGGCTTTACAAGGTTCCATGCTGGCATTTATAGGAGTTCTGGGAAGTTGGAACATATACGATACATAGTGTTAAGTTGAACTTTATGGTTGCAGGTTATGAGGGGATTCTTAAAATGTTTAGAGTTGCATTGTGAGGTTAAGGCTGGGGAGGGTGATTGTGTATAATGTGTATAATGTACAGCTGAGTGAACTGTCTGATGTGGTTAATATGGAAATAATAAAAATAATTTTCATAAAACGACAGGTAAAAACTGAAAAGTTGTGAGTGCATATGTATTCATCCCTTTTGCTATGAAACCCCTAAATAAGATCTGGTACAACCAATTAGCCTCAGAGGTCACATAATTAGTTGATTAGGGTCCGCCTGTGTGCAATCAGTGTCACATGATCTGTCACATGATGCCTGCATAAATATGCCTGTTCCGAAAGACCCCTGACTCTGCAAAATCACTAAGCAGGCAACATGAAGACCGAGGAGCATCCAAACAGGTCAGAGACAAAGTTGTGGAGACGTATAGATCAGGGTTGCATTATAAAAATATATCACACATTCTGAATATCCCATGGAGCACCATTAAATCCATTACAATAAAATTGAAAGAATATGGTACCACTACACACCTGACAAGAGAAGACCACCCACCAAAACTCACAAACCAGGCAAGGAGGGCATTAATCAGAGATGCCACAAAGACACCGAAGATAACACTGAAGGAGCTGCAAAGATCCACAGTGGAGATAGGAGTTATCTGTCCATAGGACCACTTTAAGCCATACACGCCACAGAGTGGGACTTTATGAAAGAGTGGCCAGAAAAAGTCATTGCTTAAAGAAAGAAATAAGAAAACATGTTTGGAGTGTGCACAACAGCATGTGGCAGACCCCCCAAACACATGGAAAAAGGTTCTCTGGTCAGATGAGATAAAAATTGAACTGTTTGGCCATCGTGGGAAATGCCCTGTGTGGCGCAAACCCAACACTGCCCATCACCCCGAGAACACCATTCCCACAGTGAAACATGGTGGTGGCAACATCATGCTGTGGGGATATTTGTCATCGGCAGGAACAGGAAAACTGGTCAAGATTGTAGGAACAATGGTTGGCACTAAATGCAGGGCAATTCTTGAGGAAAACCTGTTTCAGTCTGCCAGAGATTTGACAGTGGGACGAAGGTTCACCTTCCAGCAGGACAATGATCCTAAACATACTGCTAAAGCTGGTTTAAAGGGAAACTTTTAACTGTCTTGGTTTGGCCTAGTCAAGGACCAAACCTCAATCCAATTGAGAATTTGAGTCATTACTTGAAGATTGCTGTACACAAATGCAGCCCATCTAACTTGAAGGAGTTGGAGCAGTTTTGCCTTAAGGATTGGGTGAAAATCCCAGTGACTAGATGTGCTAATAGATACATACCCCAAGAAACTTCCAGATGTAATTGCAGCAAAAGGTGGTTCTACAACATATTGACTTTGGGGGGTGAATACATATGCACCCTCCTGCTTTCAGGTTTTTTTTCTCTTTATTATTGTTTGTATCACACTAAAGGATATTTTGCACCTTCAAAGGCATGTTGTGTATATCACATGTGCTAACCCCCAAAACTCCATTTTAATTCCAGGTTGTAATGCAACTAAACAGGACAAGCACAGATGGGATGAATACTTTTGCAATGCACTGTAGATCACAGCCATCGTATGTCCTTGATCTAGTTTTCTGGTTACTCAGTCAAAGAACTCAATCAGATTTGTTTGATATGATCGTCCTTTGGTAAAACCATGTTGCCTCGGATCATGCAACCTATTGGTTTTGAGAAAGTGCACTTTCAGGAGCACCTCCATTACTTTTTCCACCACTGAGGTAAGGTTTACTGACCTATAGTTTGCCACTTCTTCCCTAATACCACTTTGGTGAAGAGGTTCCATATTAGCCCTTCTCCAATCCTGTGGAACTTCTCCTGTCTCCAAGGATCTATTAAAACCATTCTTTAAAGGCCCTTCCAGAACCTCTCTGAGCTCTTTCAGTATCCTGGGATGTATCCCATGGCCTTGTTCACTTTCAGTTTTGCAAGCAGTTCAAACACATCATCTTCTGTGAATGGTGTGATATCTACACCATTCCCATTTATAAGAACATAAGATATGCCATACTGGGACAGATCAATGTCCATTAAGCCCAGTATCCTGTTTCCAACAGTGGCCAATCTAGGTCATACGTACCTAGCAGTTTCCCCAAAAGTCACAGGTTCCACAATGCCTGTATTGTGTCAAGCATCAATATCCTGGGTCCCTCCTTAATAATGGTTTATGGACCTTTCCTCCAGAAACTTGTCCAAACCTTTTTTAAACCCAGCTACACTAGCAACCTTTACTACATCCTCCGGTAACAAATTCCAGAGTTTGATTACATGTTGAGTGAAAACATATTTTTTTTTATTAGTCTTAAATAGTTTACCCTGTAGCTTCATTGCATGTCCCTTAGTCTTTCTATATTCTGATAACGTAAACAATCGATTTATGTTTACCCGTTCCACTCCGTTCATTAATTTATAGACTTCTATCATATCTCCCCTCAGCCGTCTCTTTTCCAGGTTAAAGAGCCCTAACCTTTTTAGCCTTTCTTCATAGGGGTATCCTTCCATCCTCATTACCATTTCGGTGGCTCTTCTCTGAACCTTTTCTAATAACGCTATATCCTTTTTAAGATATGGCGACCAGAATTGCACTCAATATTCAAGGTGCGGTCTCAGCATGGAACGATATAGAGGCATTATAATATCCTTTGTTTTATTTTCTATTAATTTCCTTATGATACCTAGCATTCTATTTGCTCTCTTGGCTGCCACTGCACACTGGGCCAAGGGTTTTAACATGTTATCCACAATAACGCCTAAATCTTTTTCCTGGGTGGTGGTTCCTAATGTGGAACCTTGCATCGTGTAACCATAGTTTGGTTTGTTCTTCCCCAGGTGCATAACTTTGCACTTGTCCACATTAAATTTCATCTGCCATTTGGATGCCCAGTCTTCCAATTTATCAAGATCCTTTTGAAAATGTCCACAATCCTCATGGGTTTTAACAACTTTAAATAGTTTTGTGTCATCTGCAAATTTGATAACCTCACTCGTTATTTCCTTGTCCAGGTAATTTATGAATATGTCAAAAAGCAGCGGACCCAGCACAGATCCCTTGGGTACACCACTATTCACCTTTCTCCATTGGGAAAATTGGCCATTTAGCCCTACCCTCTGCTTTCTATCTTTTAACCAGTTCCTGATCCACAATAGTACACTGCCTCCTATCCCATGACTCTTTAGTTTGGCCAAAAGTCTCTGATGAGGGACCTTGTCAAAGGCTTTCTGAAAGTCCAAATACACTATATCAACCTACTCACCTTTATCTATCTGTTTATTCACACCTTCAAAAAACATAACAGATTAGTAAGACAAGATCTTCCTTGTCTAAAGCCATGTTGGCTGTCTCCCATTAAGCCATGTCTATCTACATGTTCAGTAATTTTGTTTTTATTATGGTTTCTACCATTTTTTCTGGTACTGACGTCAGGCTCACCGGTCTGTAGCTTCCCAGATCACCCTTGGAACCCTTTTTAAAAATTGGCGTTATATTTGCCATCCTCCAATTTTCAGGTATTACAGATGCTTTTAATGATAGTTCACAGATTACTAATAGCAGGTCTGCAATCTCATATTTCAGTTCTTTCAGCACACTTGGATGTATATCATCTGGCCCAGGTGATTTGCTACTCTTCAGTTTATCTAATAGTTGTACTGTATAATTGTCCTAAGAACATAAGAATGCCATACTGGGTCAGACCAAGGTACATCAAGCCGAGTATCCTGTTTCCAATCATGGCCAATCTATGCGATAAGTACCTAGCAGTTTCCCCAAAAGACACAGGTTCCACAATGCTTGTATTGGGACAAGCAGTGGATATCCTGGGTCCCTTTTAATAATGGTTTATGGACCTTTCCTCCGGGATCTTGTCCAAACCTTTTTTAAACTTGGCTACACTAACAGCTTTTATTACATCCTCAGGTAACAATTTCCAGAGTTTGACTACACGTTGAGTGAAAAAATATTTTCTCTTATTAGTCTTAAATAGGCTACCCTGTAGCTTCATTGCATGTCCCCTAGTCTTTCTATATTCTGATGACATAAACAATAGCTGTTCCACTCCATTCATTAATTTATAGACCTCTATCATATCTCCCCTTAGACGTCTCTTTTCCAGGTTGAAGAGCCCTAATCTTTTTAGCCTCTTTTCATTGGGGTATCCTTCCATCCCCTTTACCATTTTGGTGGCTCTTCTCTGTACCTGTTCTAATAATGCTATATCCTTTTTAGGATACGGCGACCAGAATTGCACACAGTATTCAAGGTGCGGTTGCACCATAGAATGATAAAGAGGCATTATAATATTTTTTGTTTTATTTTCCATTCCTTTCCTTATGATACCTAGCATTCTATTTGCTCTCTTGGCTGCCATTGCACACTGGGTGGAGGGTTTTAACATGTTATCCACGATGACGCCTAAATATTTTTCCTGGTTGGTGGTTCCTAATATGGAACCTTGCATTGTGTAATCATAGTTGGGGTTGTTCTTTCCTAGGTGCATAATTTTGCACATGTCCACATTAAATTTCATCTGCCATTTGTATGCCAATACTTCCAATTTATCAAGATCCTCTTGCAATTTTCCACAATCCTCATGGGTTTTAACAACTTTAAATAGTTTTGTGTCATCTACAAATTTGATAACCTCACTCATTATTCCCATTCCAGGTCATTTGTGAATATGTTAAAAAGCAGCAGACCCAGCACAGATCCCTGTGGTTCTCCACTATTCACATTTCTCCATTGGGAAAATTGGCCATTTAGCCCTATCCTCTGCTTTCTATCTTTTAGCTAGTTCCTGATCCACAATAGTACACTGCCTCCTATCCCATGACTTTTTTGTTTTGTCAAAAGTCTCTGATGAGGGACCTTGTCAAAGGCTTTCTGAAAGTCCAGATACACTATATCAACCGACTCACCTTTGTCTACCTGTTTATTCACACCTTCAAAAAACATAACATTAGTAAGACAAGATCTTCCTTCTCTAAAGCAATGTTGTCTGTCTCCCATTAAGCCATGAATATCTACGTGTTTAGTAATTTTGTTCTTTATGATGGTTTCTACTATTTTTCCCGGTACTGACGTCATGCTCACCTGTCTGTAGTTTTCTGGATCAACTCTGGAACCCTTTTTAAATATTGACATTACAATGGCCATCCTCCAGTCTTCAGGTATTACAGATGATTTTAATGATAGTTCACAAGTTACGAATAGTAGGTCTGCAATCTCATATTTAAGTTCTTTCAACACCCTTGGCTGTAAACCATCCGGTCTAGGTGATTTGCTACTCTTCAGTTTATCAAATAGTTCCCAGTATATCAATATTTCTTTCAATGTTTCCACAGTATCACCTTTAAATACCACTTCAGTTATGGGTAACCTGCCTACATCTTCCTCAGTAAAGACTGAAGCAAAGAATGCATTCAGTCTCTCCGCTATGGCCTTGTCCCCCCTTATTTACCCTTTTACCCCTCTATCATCTAATGGTCCAATTGACTCTCTCAAAGGTTTTTTGCTATGAATGTACTTGAAAAAATCTTTATTACGCATTTTAGCTTCCACAGCAAGCTTCTTCTCAAATTCTCTCTTTGCCTGCCTTATCAATGCCTTGCATTGAACTTGACAGTGCTTGTGCTGTTTCCAGTTATCGCCATTTGGCTCTTTTTTTCCATTTCCTTAAAGATGATTTTTAGCAACCACAGCCTCTCTGACCTCACCTTTAAACCATGCTAGCAGCTTTTTGGACTTCCTTCCACTTTTCTTAAAGTGTAGAACACAGCTGGTCTGGGCTTTCTTACTATTTTCCTCATTTTATCATGGTCTCCCTTTCGAAAGTTAAAAGGTAGTAATGTGGATTTCCTTACCATTCCTCCTCCATTAATTAAATCAAACGCGATCATGCTATGATCACTATTGCTAAATGGCCTCAACACCCTTATCTCATGCCCCAGATCCGGTGTTACACTAAGGACTAAGTCCAAAATGGCTTTGAGCTTTATTCTCCTTTATCCTGGATCTCCCTTCCTGACTCCATAAGAAACACCACAGACCTTTCCACCTTCTTCAAGCTCCTCAAGACCCACCTGTTCACTCTCCACTTTGGACCCACTACCATCTAACCTCCCCCTAGAAAATCCCCCCCCCCCCCAATCTATGAAGAACACACTATATATAGTTAAAAGCAGCAAACCTTGGCTACATTTGTGATAACAATCTTCTGTTCCTTAATCTTTATTTTATAAAGTTTCTTGTTCAATGTAAGTTTTGTTTGACTTGTTCAAAGTTCCATGTAAACCTCTTTGACCTTTGTGAAAAACAGTATATAAGTTCTGCCAAATAAATAAATTAAAGAAAAAATTATTGGTTACATGCAGCAGGCTGAAAAACACTGATACCAGAGTTCAAATCCTACTTTTCTCACATATTTTCCATGTGACCTTGGGCACATGGAACATATGCTCCACAGCCAGCAGGTGGAGGCAGACTAGAGCAACTTTCAGTGATGTCATCACTAGTATACCCACTGATGCAACGTTAAAGGAAGCCAGTATCTCTCTGCCTCTGCCTGAACTGGTGCAACCAGTTCAGATAGGCCTGTCTGCCCTGGCCCAGACTATGGTGCTGTGATCTGTGTGATTGAGATCAGTAACATCAACATGTGCTTGGAGATCAGGTACACATTTGTCTCCTTGAGCCAGCAACTGTCTTCTGCCCAAAGCAGTTGCCCATGGATTCCAGCACTGGTGGACCAGAGAGCAGACAGGAGGTTCCCATGGTAATTTTGTCATCAAAACAAAAATTTTGCAAACACGAGAAACTGAGTAGGCTGTTGAAGGGATTCTCTGGAGGGGCCTCCACTTCCTTTGCTTATGTGATAGCCTGGAGATCCTAGGAGAGATGGTGTTCATCTTAGACCCTGGATGCCAAGAAGATAAGCAAAATCAGTTTTGTCCTTCTTACAGTCCAGTTTGGATCAAGGGTTGGCACTGAACTCTATTTAAGGTTCAGGTCATGGCTCTAGTATGATTTTAGGGCATGTTCAGGGGATGTCCTTAGTAGTACACCCTGATGTCTCCCATTTCCTCAGGGGAGTGAAGCAGTTCCATCTGCCAGTGCATCCAATTATTCCTCAGTGGAGTCTCACTCGAGTGTCGGAAAACCTCTCTCAAGGATTTGACCATCAAGGTGTTTTTCCTAATGGCTACTGAATTTGCCAGATGGGTGTCAGAACTTCAGGTTTTGTCCTACATGAAGCTATTTTGGTGATCCTGAAGGTGTCTGTTTCCTTATGGACTGTGCTGTCTTCTCTACCAAAGATGCAGTCTCCCTTTCATCTTAACCAGAAAATTGTCCTGGCCTCCTTTTCAAAGGAGGATGTTTGGGTGGATTTCTCAGTATATTTATTTATTTACATTCTCTTATATACCATGCTGTTCTGCATCAGTGTGGTTACATTGAACAAACTGAAATTACATTGAACAGGGCATTATAACTTGGAGATAACTATTTTTTACAGGGAACATGGGCTATGGAGGGTTAAGTGGCTTGCCCAAGAACACAAGGAGCACCTGTAAACCCCAGTCCTTCCGGCCCAAGGTTGCTGTCCTCTAGTGGGATTTGAACCCCTGACCTTCCAGCCTGAAGTACCTTGCCCCAACCACTAGGCCACTCCTCCACTCCACTCCACTATATCTGGTGGACTTGCAGAGGGCCCACTAATATACCCTATGCCCCCTCCCCTGTCTACCCCTCTTGCCTACAACACAACCAGGATAACATCATCTACTATCATCCCCCATCCCCAATGTATCCAAATGACCCATAACACCTAAGACTATGTAACCCATGTCACCACAAGGCTAATCGCCCTGAACCCCATCACTCCCCCTCCAATTTTGGACACTGTCACAATCAAGTATCCCTTTTTATTGTTCTCCAAGTTTTTTACCCCTGTTATAATGTAAGTTCAACTTAGTTACAATGTAAACTGCTTTGAATTTATGAAAGCCAGTATAGAAAACCCTTTAAATATAATAATAAATATAATACATAGATACCTGGAGATTACTAATTCCTTCCATCAGTTGGACCAACTCTGTGTCCTCTTCAGCTAGATGAGGAAAGTATAGGCAATGGACAAGTCTTCAATTGCCCATGAATTTAGGAGGTTCTGCCTATCTTCTCTGTGAAAAGCACGTGGCAGTGGGAGTCGAGGTTCATTCCACTAGGGCAAAGGCTTCCTCCTGGGAGGAATCCACCGAGAGGACATCTATAAGGTTTAGTTTACTTTAGTTAAAATTTGATATGCCACTGTTTCAAAACAGCAAGGTGGTTTACAATAAAAACAACAAAATATGAAGTAGGAAAGGAACTCAATGCATAATAGAAAAGACCATTCAAACCAGAGAGGAAAAAGGAGAGTCAAGCCATTCTAATGCCCAAGGGAGGGAGTCTGGCTCCTTGGTGATCTCTGAGCATCTTTGTGAAGCACTACAGGCTGTACGGTATGTGGGAGTCAGAACAAATGGTTCCTTTGGCAGGGCAGATGTATCCAGCCCTCTTCCTTCTACCTTAGGTCCTCACTGCTTGGGACTCGTATGGACTTGTCTAGCCAGATGATAAGGAGAAATTTACATGCCTGATAATATTTTTTCTGGAATTCTGCTAGACCAGTCCAGGACACATCCTGGAAGACTATTCCTACAGGCAGGGCTGGCCCCAGAGTTGGTTCAAGGTGTTTGTACCCTGGACTACTATTACTACTACCATTTATCATTTGTATAGTACTACAGAGTGTCTGCAGTGCTGCACAGAGACAGACCTTAAGCTTTACGTCCTCCTGACTGTCGAAATGTATTGATTATCTTTGAATGCCTTTCTCTTTGCTGCACCCCCTTCCCTGAACCCTAGGCAGATGCCTAGTGTGCCTGATGATAGGGTCAGTCCTGTCTACAGGTTTGGGAGCCCTGTTGTCTCTTGATTGAATCAACTGAATCAGTGTCTTATGTAGAGTCAATTGTGCTAAAATAGCCAAATGTTGTTCCAAATGTATGTTACAAGTTATGGTTGTTGGTTAATACTTTTTTTTTTTTTTTCTGAGAGTTTTTTCAGAATTTTTCAGTCTTGCTTACTGCTCAGGAAGTGTAAATGTGCACCAGTGGATATACAAATGATGACATCACTGACAGTTGCTCTAATCTGCCTCTACCTGTTAGCTGGGGAGCATAATCCTCTCATCTGGATTGGTCTAGCCCTCTAGCAGAATTCAAAGAGAGAAAAATGATCAAGTATATACATTTTTCCTTAGAGAGGCAAATAACTACAGCAGAGGTGTCCAATTCATTTTGATGTTGAGCTACATTAGGAAAAATGCACATTAAGTGGTTGGATATCAGGGGAGGGACTGAGGAGCTAAGGCACGTGCATACATTTGTATATTAAGCTATGAATATTTCTATTTTACTTTTTAAACTAATCTTTATCTGCTATTACTTGTGCATCCAGTTAATATATTTGGTCTTCCTGACTCCTCCCTATTTTTCTAAGTCTAACCTTCTGCCTCTCTTCTCCAAGCATCCACCCTCTGACTCCTTCTCCCTTCCCCCAGTGCCCTCTTCTCTACCTCTTTCTCCTGGCATCTTATCTCATTTTCTGTACCCCTTTTTAGGATCCTGTCCTTCCTCAGTCCTCTTCCTCTCTCCTGATTCTTACACCCGCTATCTCCAGCGCTTGCCTCCCCCTCCCTTCCCAACCCTGAAGTCTCAATGCAGTTAATACTAGAACTGCTGCTCCATTGGCTGCCTCAGTTGATATTTCATCCCTAGGTACCAATCCTAATGCTGCTACTTGCTGCAATATTAAAAAAAAAAGTCTGCTATCCTAACCTGCCATCACCACTGCTTTATGACCATACTGCAAGCATAACAACAATTTGTGGAAGGTACTTCCTGTGTGTTGATCTCATGCATCATGGGATCAGCCTTTGAGAATGCCACTATCATGTGTTTAACAAGTTTTGCACCAAAGGCATAAAACAGCGGCAGACACAAACTCTAGTATCTTTCGTTGCTGTGAGTCCCCTGCAGTCCACATAATCACGTTCAGTCAGAAATAGCCCATGTGTTTGACGTTTCTGAACTACAGTATAGTACCTGAATGGTAGCTCAGCTGGAACTTGGACTTGGAGAAGGCAAGTCATTCTATCTAAAACACCAACCCAAATTATTGCAAAAGAAATGATTTCTAGGCACCTGGCAGATGAAGGAGGTGGTTTAGAAGACACTGCCATACCACCAGCATCTCCAGTGAAGAAAAACTGGCTCCTTACTTCATGAGCTGCATGGCAAAGGAGTGGGGAAAGAGGTTGTGCAGTCTATGTTTGTTTTGTTTTAAAACCTTTATATGCTGTCTTCCGAAGACCAAAGCAACTCACATTGTTACACAGTAAACATAAAATACATCAAGGTACAACTTTATACTATAATCATAACAAATCAATAATCTATACAAATTAACCTATCCACCATCTTTCTCTCCCCCCCACACACACAATCAGAAAATCTTGGACATACTATGAGGGCATATCTCTCCTCATAGCATATTATACATTAATAGCCCATCATATCTCTGGTTTAAAATCGTTTATTAAAGCCATATTATCACAGCTTTCCTAAAGTCTAGTAGGGACCCAGCAGTTTTAATATCTGAAGAGAATCTATTCCATTGAAATTGAACAATTTAAATAAATGCTTGATTCAGCTTTCACTTCCTGACTGAGAAAACTCCAAACAGCTTTTCACCTGGGCACATAAAGGTTGAGTGGGCTTATATAATCTCAGTGTTGATTTAAAATATGATGGCCCCATAGCTTGTTGAATATTATTGAAGTCAATGAAGATGGGCCATAGCTGGAGAGATCTCGCCACCCTGGGCTGAGTAATAACCTAGCCATAGCATTCTGGACCTTTTATAATTCCCAGTAAATGTGTGAGCAAAATTATGATCCTCACACAGTATAAAATGCCTCCAAAGCTCTGTTTTTTATGGGATCTCCTTGCTGCATCTTCGGGGGCTGCTGCGACTGAGACTGAGGGAAGATGACAGGGGCATTCCTGCTCAGCTTCTAAAATATCAGTCTCAGTTGATTCTGGAAATCCCTCATGTAATTATTCATCTGCAATGGCATCAGCCAAATCTGCTTTATATACTTCTCAGGAGGGAATAGGGTACGCCTACTATGGTGTTCTGATGACATTACCTGCAGACCTCCTGTCACCAGCATCCCTACCCCCGCTCCATTACCATTACCTTTCAGCAAGCATTCCTTCTTTTATCCTTGTGTGGAGATGAGATCAAATAACTGCTATTTCAACTTTTCATTGAGACTTGCTTCCCCAGCTGCTATGCTTTTCCTAAAGTAATCATTCTTTATATTGACCAGTAGACTATAGAGGTTTGAGACCCAAATCTCTGATTATTACTATTAGTACTGCTGGTGAAACTAGGTCTTTCTGGAGGACAATGTATCTTTCTTCCTCTGCTTCTTCCATTCCCACATCTACTCCTTACAGCCATTAGCATGAATGAATGAGAGACAGATTATTCCTAGTTTTTATTTAGTTATTTATTTTTATTTAAATCTTTTCTATACCGCGCTCTTTAGAATCAGTGTGGTTTACAGGTAACATTAATTTGTACAATGCAGGCTGGAAAATGCATTGTACTTTACATAGAATAGGTATTGTAACTTGGGTTCAAAAAGGGGTAACTATATACAAACTGAGCAAATGTGTCACGGATCTGTTTGGCGCAATCTGACATGCTCTAATAACTAGAGGATTGACAACTATTTACAAGTTAACTGTTGTCTTGATGGATGTGGTTGCGTCAACATGACGTGAGTGTTCTGGTGGAGTCGTTATGGGGGGTGGGGGTGTGCTGGGTTGTGATATCTCACTGGTGTGGGAATAGTGTTGAAGGAACAGATGGTGCTTTAGTGCCTTCCTAAATTGGGTGAGGTCAGTAATAGCTCGGATGCTGGTTGGGAGGGCATTCCAACATGTAGGTGCATAGCACACAAAGGCTCTGTTCTTTGTTGCCTGGGAGCATTTTTTTATTTCATTGGGGATTACGAGTGTGTTGTGGCGAACGTCCTTCTGGATCTGTTTGGGGGAGTGTGGTGGACGAAGTCTTTAAGGGAGGCGGATGATCGCTTGTTGAAGGTCAGCAGTAGTACTTAGTTTCTGAATATTGTTTAATGTGTAAGAATTTTTTGTGTCACTGTACAATACAGCAAGTACACTATACCCAGTACAAGGGAAGAGACTAGAGTGTCAATGCTACAAAGCCAGTCACTTTCCAATACCCCTGCTATGAACCCAAAGAGCCTGGCAGTGTTTGAAGCCTCAGTTTTCTTAGACAGATAGAAAGGCAGTGCAGACAGACAGATGGACAAGCATAGTAAACAATATCTGTCTGCCTCTTAGAGCCTTCTCTCTGCTATTTTGATTTCCTTCTCTATCTGATTCTGAAGCTTCCCACTATTGATCCATAAAAGCCTGATGGAATTTTAAATCTTACTGGAGTAGATTTTTTAAATCCAGTGGTCAATGTATTTTTTTTTAATGCTGATGTATATATTCAGTGCCACCATACAGCCAGCCAGCAGCGCTGAATAACCATATTTGCCATTGACTGTCAACTGTTATCCATCCAGGGGGTATTTCTATAAAGACATTTCCATGTTTATATGCAATTCTACACAGATAAAATTCAACTTATAAAGTTACCCACAAAGCACAAGTTTATATGGTGCCAAAAATGTGCATACTGGTGTGCAACTAAGGTGCAGGCTTGTTCAGGGTGGGTTTTGGGCAGAGTACAGGTTGCGTTATGATTTATATATATCTTTAGGTTCAACATATTTTATATTAATACATTTACATGTACAATATAATATATGGATTTTGCCCTCACTCCATCCTAACTTGAACCAGGCTATTAAATTGATTTTCAGTTGGCACTATCCATCCAAGGTCACTTAGGTGGGGAAACCTAGTGGGTGTCTATGTTGAGCCTGTTTTATAAAGACACATAGGTATCTATGGTTCTTAGTTTAGAAGCATCTTCATGTGTAGATGGGCTACAAATAGGGATTTTAGATAGCTGCTATTTTAGAAGAATAGATTATAGATATCATCAATTTTATATGAAGCATGCAATGGCCAATATCCATGCCTCCTCCATCACCCTCCACAATCACCTTCCCAACATCCATTACCTACTTCCTGATCACCCTTTGACAACCATACCCTCACATGATTGGCCCATCCATAGACAGGCCCCCTCATCCCCTGATTCCACCCCTGGTTCTTACTAAGAATTCCTAGTGGTCCAGTAAGAGCAAGAAAGATCTCCAGATGGTTCTGCTCCATGCAGCTCTTGGTTCTAAAATGGTGTCCTTTAACCCTAGCAGTTTTCTCATGGTACTATCTCTAGGATTCAAACTACCAAATAAGGGCAAAATGTAAAAAAAGGTTTCAGCATGATAGGTGAAGTGACTACTTTCAAGTCCCTCCCCAGTGTAGCTCTGCTCTGTCTGCAACAACCAATGTTGTTTGCCTTGTTGCCTCATAGCCTATAATGATCCCAATAAATGGAAATGAATGATTTCTGTTCATCTGGGGCTAGTGCCCATTTGTTTAATTTAAAGCAATGCAAACCAGTTGGGTTTTCAGTTTATCCAAAATGAATATGCATGAGACAGAGTTGCATGGACTAGAAATTACCTGACTTACTACAATAGACAATTCTACAACATATATAACAAAATAAATCTATCTTTTCAGAGAATATTTTAGTTTAGTAGCAGTTTTCTGTTTGGTGGATTTAAATGTTCTATTAAGAATCTTGCAAGAAATTATAGGTATTCTAAAAAACTTTAACAGAGTTGAAATTTAATCCCTCCTCAGCAACAAGAATGTTGTTGTTAAGTGCCATTGATTTGGTGTCGACTCCTTGCGACCTTCTGGATAGTTGACTTAAACTTTGTTTGGCCTTCAGCCAAGCGGCTCATTGTTGATAGAGTGGTATCCATAGCTGCTGTTAATGTATCAATCCATCTCATTGCCGGTCTTCCTCTTTTATAATGACCTTCTACCTTCCCAAGCATTATGTCTTTCTCCAATGATCTCTCTCTTCACATGATGTGTCCAAAGTACGAGTAAAAGTCTTGTAATCTGAGCTTCTACGGAAAGCTTAGATTTGATCTCCTCTAGTACAGACTGGTTTGTCCTTTGAGCAGTCCATGATATGCATAGTATTAATCGCAAGCACCATAATTCAAAGGCATCATTTTTCTTCCTGTCTATCTTTTTCACTGTCCAACTTTCGCATCCATATGATGTTATTGAAAATACCATGGTAAATACTATAGTGCTGGAAGATGAGACCCCCAAGTTGGAAGGCACTCAAATGGCTATTGGGGATGAGCTGAAGACTTCTCAGAGTAAAGCCAGCATGTAGCTGTGCATGAAATGAGAGTCAGAAGTCGCAAAGATGTCTTACATATTGGTACACGGAACGTATGAAGCATGAACCAAAGGAAGTTGAAGGTAGTCAAGAATTCTGACTTTCATTCTCACTCTATCAGCAATGAGCCACTTGGGTGATTGTATAAAATTTCTAGACAAGTTTCACATAAGTTATAGCATTGATTAGGGTGGATTCATATTTTTGTTGTCTAGTGTGTCTGTCCATATGTATCTGCGAGTGGAAGAGTAGCCTAGTGGTTATAGCAATGGCTTAGTAACCCAGAGATTCCCACTGATACTCCTTGTGGCCTTGGGCAGGTCACTTAACCCTCCATTTCCTTGGAAGAAAGGCCTGGCAATCTACTTCTAGGTCACGCTGCCAAGAAAACCCAGAGCTGGGTCACTAGGAGTCAGCATTAGCTCAAAAGGCAGACATTGCATGACATGTATCTGTTTGTTTTCACATGCACAAACCAAAAGATGCTTATGCCCTCCTCCTCTCACTGCAGGAGGATGAAGAGCCAGTGAGGGCCAGTGCTGCTATTAGGAGAACTAGGCAGTCATCTTGAGCACCAGTAGTTGGAGGTAGGTCCATTGCCGCCTCTTCTGTCCTTGCGGTAAGCTTCCTGTTTGCATGGGAGGATAAGCAGCTGGTAAAGCCACTTCCACCCTCATGCAATCAGGAAGTCTGCATCACAGACGGAAGCACAAACAGTGGCGCAGTGCCAGAGTTTATGGTAAGTGCTACATCACTGTTTAAAAGTAATTGCCTCTGTTGCAGGTCTCAGAGAAGGGCAGCAGCAGTAGCAATGGGGGTGGAGGGGGAGGAGGTGGGGCTGCAGGAATGTGGTTCACTTAGGGCGCCTCATATCTTTGATTCACACTGGCTCCATATCTTTGATTCACAATTTTGATTCACACTGGCTCCAAGTGTGAATCAAAATTGAATGCAACCAATTCTTATGTCTTTTACTGCTCTTAGTAATGCTCACTAAAATCATTGTCCAATCTGCTAATGTGGTAACATAGTCCTTTCTCCAAGAACTGTATAGCAATTCCTTGGAATTTAATACACACATCAATATTTACCTTGCAACGCTCTGATTGTAGCTTCTCAAATTATTGTAGCATTTTGCAATGCTTTTCTCTATTGTGCAGTAGGCCTACAAGCTGTTGTAGTGCTCTGCAGTGCTTGACTTTACTGTGCACCCATTCAATAAGAACTGAAATCCTGCACCAGCATTCAGTATTTCTCTGCACAATTCTCCCAGTGATATGCCCCACACCCCCATTCATAGGGCCCTGCTGTTTCAGCAACGAGTGCTTGCATCGGGGGTTGAATCTAAAAGACACAAGCCATAATTTAAAAACCTTGTATTGTAACATTAAAGGGAGGTGAAAAAGAAAACATACTTGCTCTTCTCTGTGGTTCCTTACATGCATGCATTTGCACTATAAAAACTCAAAACAGTATAGGGGGTAATACTTCTGTGACCGAAAGAAGAGTGGGATCTGGGGGTGATCATATCTGATGAATTTAAGATGGCCAAACAGAAGGATCGTTGGGTGAATAGGAAGAGAAATGGCCAGTGGGACAAAGGAGGTGATAGCATCTCTGTATAAGTCTCTGGTGTGTCCTCATTTGGACTAATGTGTGCAATTATGGCGCTCACACCTTCGAAAAGCTATAAACAGGATGGAGTCATGTGTTTTCATCATAAAGCATATAGAGATAGTTTTAAAGATTTCAATATGTATACTTTGGAAGAAAGGTGGGAGAGGGTGATATAACAGAGTCGTTTAAATACCTCTGACATAAATGCACATGAGGAGAGCTTCTCAATTGAAAGGAATCTCTGGAATGAGGGAGCATAGGATGAAGATGAAAGAGGATCAATTCAGGAGTAATGTAAGGAACTATTTCTTTATAGAAAGGGTGGTAGATGCATGGAATAGCCTTCCAACAGAGGTGGTGGGGTCGAGGATTGTATCTGAATTCAAGAAAGTATGGGAGAAGCACAGAGGATCCTTTAGGGACAGCAAAGGATTGTAGAGCTTACTAATTGGCAATAATGGGCAAACTGGATAGGCTGCATGGTTGCTATCTGCCATTGTTTTCTACTGTAAGTTTCTTTTTCTATAAGTGTGTTATTAAGTAAGAGTAGAGGAGCAACCTAGTGATGACCAAGAGACCAGGGTTCAATTCCTACTGGCACTCCTTGTGGCCTTGGGCAACTTCACTTTACCCTCCATTGCCTTGGAAGACAGGCCCAGCAATCTACTTCTGATCACACCTTGCCAAGAAAATCCAGAGACTGCTGGGTCGCCAGAAATGAGCATTGACTTAGCAGTATACATTGCATTGTTTTTGTTATTAAATTATATGAATTAATACAAGTACAACTCCAGTTTCCATAGTCTCAAACCTGGCCTCAAAGAATGCTGCATTCCTGAATCCAGTTTCTGTGATCTCGAGGCTAAGTCTATACGTTTTTTCACCAAAGATTCCGAGTAAGGTCTTTAGTTGGCAGCTTCTCCCCAGTGGTAGTGCCGCAAGTCCACTGCTAGGGGTCAGAGTTGCCACTTTTCAGGTGGTAATGGAGCTGGAAGCAAAGGGGGATCACTTCTGCCCTGACACTATACCATCTATAAAATCTCTTATAAGTGCCTGAGGAGGCTTTGCTGACCTCTTTGGTAGGGGAAGGGGGTGATGTTGACACTTGGAGGGAAGAGGGGTGACACATTGCCTAGTGCTGCTGCCATGGGCTATCAGAGGAGTCAGGGTGAGTTGAAGTATTATCTTAGAAGGGTAAAAGATTGCTATTTGGGGTTTGAGTTGTGATAGAAACCATCATAAAGAATAAAATTACTCAGCATGTAGATAGTCATGAACTAATGAGAGACAGCCAACATGGCTTTAGACAAGGAAGATCTTGTCTTACTAATCTGTTATGTTTTTTTGAAGGAGTGAATAATCAGGTGGACAAAGGTGAGTCAGTTGATATTGTGTATCTGGACTTTCAGAAAGCCTTTGACAAGGTCCCTCATGAGAGACTTTTGGCAAAACTAAAGAGTCATGAGATAGGAGGCAGTGTACTATTGTGGATCAGGAACTGGTTAAAAGATAGAAAGCAGAGGGTAGGGCTAAATGGCCAATTTTCCCAATGGAGAAAGGTGAATAGTGGTGTACCCCAGGGATCTGTGCTGGGTCCGCTGCTTTTTGACATATTCATAAATGACCTGGAAAGTGGAATAACGAGTGAGGTTATCAAATTTGCAGATGACACAAAACTATTTAAAGTTGTTAAAACCCAAGAGGATTGTGGAAAATTGCAAGAGGATCTTGATAAATTGGAAGACTGGGCATCAAAATGGCAGATGAAATTTAATGTGGACAAGTGCAAGGTTATGCACCTAGGGAAGAACAACCCAAACTATGGTTACACGATGCAAGGTTCCACATTAGGAACCACCACCCAGGAAAAAGATTTAGGCGTCATTGTGGATACCATGTTAAAACCCTCGGCCCAGTGTGCAGCGGCGGCCAAGAGAGCAAATAGAATGCTAGGTATGATAAGGAAAGGAATGGAAAATAAAACAAAGGATATTATAATGCCTCTATATCGTTCCATGGTGAGACCGCACCTTGAATATTGTGTGCAATTCTGGTCTCCGTATCTTAAAAAGGATATAGAGTTATTAGAAAAGGTTCAGAGAAGAGCCACCAAAATGGTAAAGGGGATGGAAGGATACTCCTATGAAGAAAGGCTAAAAAGGTTAGGGCTCTTTAACCTGGAAAAGAGACGGCTGAGGGGAGATATGATAGAAGTCTATAAATTAATGAGCGGAGTGGAACGGGTAAACGTAGATCGATTGTTTACCTTATCAGAATATAGAAAGACTAGGGGACATGCAATGAAGCTACAGGGTAAACTATTTAAGACTAATAAAAGAAAATACTTTTTCACTCAACGTGTAATCAAACTCTGGAATTTGTTACCGGAGGATGTAGTAAAGGCTGTTAGTGTAGCTGGGTTTAAAAAAGGTTTGGACAAGTTCCTGGAGGAAAGGTCCATAAGCCATTAATAAGAAGGGACCCAGGATATCAATGCTTGAACCAATACAAGCATTGTGGAACCTGTTCCCTTGGGGAAACTGCTAGGTACATATGACCTAGATTGGCCACTGTTGGAAACAGAATACTGGGCTTGATGGACCTTGGTCTGACCCAGTATGGCATATCTTATGTTCTTATATGTTCTTATGATCAGGGGGTTGGGGGCTTTACTGCATTCATTTTTCTTTCTTAGGACATTAGCTGCGACCACCTGTTAATTACTAAATATTTTCCTGAAAATGAAAATTAAAAAAGAACAAAATGAAAAAAATTGCAAATGACAAAGGATTTTTTTCTTGCCAGCACACCCTATGTTTTTAATTTAAGCACTTTACATCCTTCGGATCTAGATTAGGAGACTGATCGATGTCAGTTGCTCTTATTCTCCATATAGTGGTTTCTGAGTTTAACTTTGCTTATTTCTTCAGAGGGCCACTGCCAGACACGCAAATATATTGCAGCCAGATGGGTTGGAGACCAATAGGGCTCTTTCCTAGCTCTGCCTCAGCTCATACAGCCCTATAGACCTTTTCTGCATAGCTACTAATCTATGACTTCTACAGCATTTTTCTGCTATCTGAGTTAGGGGCTCATATAAGGCCATATTTCAGAACCTGTCTAATTTGAAGACTCTTTGGCAGTTCTTGCAAAGCAAATGATAAGTGTTTGTAGTCACATTCCAGTTTGTATTAAGTGTATCAGATTTTGGTTTTTAGGTGTATTTCATCCAAGCAACAGTGCCTATTATGAGGCTTCACTGTGCCTTGCAGAGTAGGAGGCAAAGAGCTGGAGAGAGTCCTTCTCTGCAGAGTAAAATCCCAGTAGGAGTCCCTGGATCCCGCTGGCGGAAAGAGAGCAGGAGTGGCATTGAAGCACCGTGTCAGCAGAATGAAAGCTGGAGTAGCACTAATATACGGATCTGTAGAGAGCAGGACAGAGTCTGAAGCAGTGATGGGAATCCCCGAACATACTGGCCTTAAATTAAGAGCTGCCTCACAGGGAAGGATGAGGGAGTGGAACACAAGGAAAAGGGGGAGAGGGAGGAGAAAAGGTGAAGAGAGGGACTGAGCAAACTAGAAGGGGTGGGTTTATGAGAAAGGGGAGGGGCATCAGGGAAGGGGCCAGGTAAAGAGGACAGAAAGGGGTAGTGCATTAGGGAAGGGGCAGAGTTAGAGGAGGAACTGAGAAGAGATGGTGAATGCAATAAGGGAGAGGGGAAGGAGGGAACGAGTGACAAACTAAGAGGGAGAGTACAAGTCGGAAGGGTGCAATGAGTGTGGAATGACAGGGGAAAGTGCAAGGGAGAGAAGTCTAAATACCACAGTCATACACACGCACAGGCTCAGGCACATTTTATTTATTTATATTCTCTTATATACTGTGCTATTCTGCATCAGTGTGGTTTACATTGAACAAACTGAAATTACATTGAACAGGGCATTATTACTTGGAGATAACTATTTTACAGGGAACATGGGCTATGGAGGGTTAAGTGGCTTGCCCAAGACCACAAGGAGCACCTGTGGGACTAGAAACCCCAGTCCTTCCGGCCCAAGGTTGCTGTCCTCTAGTGGGATATGAACCCCCAACCTTCCGGCCTGAAGTACCTTGCCCCAACCACTAGGCCACTCCTCCATTCCTCCACATGTGCATTTACACACAGCCCCCTGACATGCACATGTACACACGCACAGAGGCCCCAACATACTCTTGTCAACACACACACCTCATGCCCTCAACACATCCTGCCCACACCCACCCCAACATATACTGGCAATTCACACTTACATATACCCTCTGACACCCCATCCTCACATTTGTATAGGTAAACAGCTAAACTCTCCCCATGGAAATAGATATACACCTTTTACCAGCACAAATAAACACACACCTCACATATACCATCAGTCATGACATGGCTGTTTCAGATGAGTCCTCTATACAGACATGCCTGAGTCTGTGACTGGAGGAAAAATGAAACATACCATTATGTCAGACTCTAAGGAACATATTTACTAAAGTGTGCTACGGTTTTGTAGGTATCATGCATTGAGGGTAGTAATCAACACATGGTATGTACAACATGGCCTCAGCGGATACCACACCGAATGGAAATCTAATGTGCACCTGCAGCTTGGTACTTAAAGCAGATGCACTTAATGACACTCTGGCTAACTGAAACATTGACAGTGAAGGGGTACTGTCAACCCCCATGCTAACTGCATTGTGCAGACATGCCTATGCTATGCCCCTACTACCCCACCCATTTCCTTCCCCATCATGCTAACAGATAGCATGGAATTAACCCTAAGCAGTCTGTTTAGCATGCATACCATACCATCTGTTTGCGTGGACATTAGCATGTGCTCAAGAGTACTACACTCAAGTGTGCATTAAATACTTAAAGGATATTAATGAACAAACACACCTTTTTCAATGAAGGGGAAAGCACAGTTACTTACCTGTAACAGGTGATCTCTGGGAACAGCAGGAATTAGTCCTCACATATGGGTACGTCGGAACCGACGGAGCCTGCGCGGGAAAGCTCCCCAGCTTCCCTGAAAGGAAGCTTTTGGGGCCTCCCACTGCACATGCGCGCTGCCTTCCCGCCTTCCTGACCAGCTCTCCTCAGTTCGAGTTTATAGCTGAGACAATAGAGAGAGGAAAGGAAGATAGATAGATAAAAGATACAACTCCTAGGGGAGGTGGGTGGGTTGTGAGGACTAATTCCTGCTGTTCCCAGAGATCACCTGTTACAGGTAAGTAACTGTGCTATCTCCAGGAACAAGCAGGAATAAGTCCTCACATATGGGGACTCCCTAGCTAAGATGCCTGGGAGATCCCGTTCCAAGGGTTCGCCATCTTCGTATGGATCTCAGGCATCCATCCTGGGAAGGTGGGCAGGAGTTGTTCAAGTATGGAACAGGTGTTTGAGGACAGCCTGACCAAACAAGGCATCCCGGCAGGAGTCCTTGTCCAAGCAGTAATGGGCTGTGAAGGTATGAACCGAGGCCCATGTGGCGGCTCGACAGATCTGATCTATGGAGACAGAGTGAAGATGAGCCATAGAAGTGGCCATGGCTCTCACATTGTGAGCTGTGACATGGCCTTCCAGAGAAACATTTTTACTCTGGTAAGCAAAGGAAATACACTGAGCAATCCAATTGGAAAGTGTACGTTTGGAGACTGGACATCCCAAATGAGAAGGATCAAAAGCCACGAAAAGCTGGGAAGACTTTTGATGTGGCTGAGTCCTGTTGAGGTAAAAGGCAAGAGCTCTTTTGCAATCTAAAGTATGAAGGTTCCTCTCTGCACTGGATGCATGAGGAGCCGGAAAAAAAGACAGGTAGATATACCTCTTGATTAAGATGAAAAGGCGAAACCACTTTGGGCATAAAGTGGGGGTTCGTCCTAAGGACCACCTTATCATGATGAAATCTGGTATAAGGTGGATTAGCCACTAAAGCCTGCAGTTCACTGATGCGGCGAGCTGAAGTGACTGCAATGAGGAAAACTACCTTCCATGAAAGAAATTTCAAGGAGGTGGAGTGTAAAGGCTCAAAAGGTGGCTTCATAAGCTGACCTAGAACTAGGTTCAAGTCCCATGCTACCGGAGGAGGTCGGATGGGAGGCTTAGTTAGAGTCAGGCCTCTCATGAATCTTGCAACAAGCGGATGAGAGGAGACAGGTTGTCCATTTATAGGTTTTAAGGATGCTGCGATAGCACTCAAATGGACTCTTACTGAATTCGTCTTAAGGCCTGCATTAGAAAGATGCAGGAGATAGTCTAGTAGAGAATTCAAAGGAAGTGCTAGAGGGTCAAGACCCTGTTGAGCACATCAAATGGAAAAGCGTTTCCATTTGAAAGCATAGGAACGCCTTGTGGAGGGTTTCCTAGAGGCATGCAGGATATCTTTCACTGGTTGAGAAAGATTGAAGTCATGAAGGCTTAAGCCTTCAGTAACCAAACTCTGAGGTGTAGGGACTTGGGGTTTGGGTGCCACAAAGTCCCCTCCTCCTGAGACAGAAGGTCTGGCGCAGCTCCCAGGTCCAGGGAGGGTCCCTGGGAGAGATGCAGAAGTAGAGGGAACCACACTTGGCGTGGCCAGCGTGGAGCTATGAGGATCATGGATCCGTGATCCCTCTGGAGTTTGAACAGAGTCTTGGGAATCAAAGGAATGGGTGGAAAGGCATATAGGAATTCCTGACCCCAATGCAGGAGAAAGGCGTCGCTGGCCTGAGCTCCCTGACACGGAGTCCTGGAACAGAACCGGGGAAGTTTGGCATTCCACGGACTTGCAAAGAGGTCTATGTCCGGGGTTCCCCATTCCTGAAAGATTCTGCCTATCTGGTCCATATGTAGGGACCATTCGTGTGGGAGCAGAACTCGACTGAGTCTGTCTGCCCGAGAGTTTTGAACCCCTGGAAGATATACTGCCAGAAGATGAATTTGATGCTCTCTGGCGAAGGCCCATAATCTGAGAGCTTCGTTGCAAAGCGACAGAGAGCCTGTCCCTCCTTGTTTGTTTACGTAGAACATGGCCACCTGATTGTCTGTCTGAACTAGGACGGTCAGGTTGACAAGGAGGGTATGGAAGACTTTGAGGGCAAAGAAGATTGCTCGCAGTTCCAGGAGGTTGATGTGAAGGGCGGTCTCCTGCGGAGACCAAGTACCCTGAGTGGAGAGGGATTGTAGATGGGCTCCCCACCCTGTTTGGGAGGGGCAACAAAGGTTGGAAGGGGGCCCCCAACAACAGATTCTTGGTGGACATCCACCAGTGGAGGGACCAAAACAGACGTTTTGAGGTGAGTATTTGGTCGGAGAGCGCTCCTGATGCTTGAGTCCACTGGGTGGCCAAGGTCCATTGAGCTGCTCTCATATGAAGACGAGCGTAGGGCACCACGTGTACCGTGGAGGCCATGTGGCCCAGAAGTCGCAGCATTTCTCTGGCTGTCAAGTGACTGCTGGACTGAGCTTGGGAGGCCAAGCACAGCAGACGTTGGCCCCGGACTTGAGGCAGGTAGGCCCTTGCAGTGGTGGTGTCCAACTGGGCCCCTATGAATTCTAGAGACTGAGTAGGGGTAAGTTGAGACTTGGGAAGGTTTACCACCAGTCCCAGATACTGCAGAAGGTGCCTTGTGCGGTCCAGGGAAATCTGGGCCTCTGACTGAGATGGAGCTCGGATGAGCCAGTCGTCCAGATATGGGAATACAAAAATTCCCAGACCTCTTAGAAATGCGGCAACAACTGCCATGCATTTGGTGAACACTCTTGGAGCAGAAGCTAGACCGAAGGGAAGTACTCTGTACTGGAAATGTTTTCCCTGAAACAGAAATCGTAGATATTTTCTGTGGGATGGGTGGATGAGTATATGTGTGTACGCATCCTTGAGATCTAGAGAACAAAGCCAATCCTGACTCTGAAGGTATGGAAGGAGAATGCCTAGAGAAAGCATTTTGAATTTCTCCTTGTACAGAAATCTGTTCAATTCTCTCAGATCTAGGATAGGCCTGAATCCCCCTGTCTTCTTTGTTATGAGAAAATAAGGGGAGTAGAACCCTGTCCCTTGTTGAAGAAGAGGAACCTCTTCTATTGCCCCTTGGGCAAGGAGAGAAGAGACCTCCTGATCCAACAGGTCCAGGAGAAAAGGGGGAGAATTGATGTGCCTCACCATGGTATATGGAGGAAGGTTGGAAAAATGAAGTTTGTAGCCCTCTCTGATGATAGAGAGGGTCCATTGCTCTGATGTGATTTGCTCCCATCTGGGAGCAAAGTGAGCTAACCTTCCGGGAATGGTGAGGGGCTCTGGTTGTTCTAGAGCCAGAAATGTTAAGTTCTCTAGGGGCAAGTCAAAACCCCTGAGGGGGTTGAGCCTGCTGAGGAGTGGTAGACACTGCAGGCTTTGACTTTGCCTGTTTAGGTTGCTGACGTTTAGTAGCAAAGCGAGGCTGAGAAGATTGTTGGCCAGTATTTGTAGAAAATCTGGCCTTCTTGTAGTAAGGCCTCTTGAAAGACTTTTTCTTGGCAGGAGCAGAGGTAGACTTAGAAAGTCTATCCAAGGTAGCATTTTCTGCATCCATTTGGGTGGCTTTAATTTGCCAGTCCTTACCAAATAAGTTCTCGCCTGTACAGGGCAGATTCCGTAAGCCATCCAGGACCCAGGGTTCTAGGTCAGAGGCCTGGAGCCAAGCAAGTCATCGGGCTGCAATAGCAATGCCTGAAGCTCTACCGGCACCCTCAAAGGAATCAAAAGCTGCTCTGTTGGAGAACTTAGAAACATCTAAAAGTTGTTTCACCAGAGAAATGAACTCCTCTTTTCTATCCTCAGGGATAATGGAGGCAAAAGGTCGTATCTTTAGGGCAAGTTCTCTAAGAAACATGCCCATATACAGACTGTAAGAATTAATCCTGGCTATAAGCATAGTAGCCTGGAAATGTTTTTTGCCAAAAGAGTCTAGGGTCTTACATTCTCGTCCTGGAGGGGTAGAAGAGTGCCTTTTGGTACTCTTAATCTTTTTCAGTGCAGACTTCACCACAATGGAATGGTGAGGCAACTGAGTCTTTTGAAAACCAGGAGAAGGAGGGACCCGGTACATGGTGTCCAGCCTACGAGAATAAGGAGACAACGTTAGAGGAGCCTCCCATAAGTCCATCAAGTGTTCTTGAAGGATTTCATGGATAGGCAGGGTGACTGCCTCTTTAGGAACCTTGGGGTATCCTAAAATATCCAATTTCTTTGATCTAGGTTCTTTTTCTGAGGATGTGGTAATAGAAAGTCCTTTAGCTAATTCAATAATGAATTCTTGAAAGGACAAATCCTCTGGTGGAGACATTCTCCTCTTTGGGGAAGAGGGGTCTTCATGAAGAACTAGAGACAGCTCATCAGAGTCCTCAGAGGAGTTGAAATCCTCTGAGGAATCAGAGTATTCTCTATTTGCTTCCAACGCACGATACGCATACCGATCGGTATCGACATCGGGCGTACCGGGTATGGGATCGGTATCGGGTAAAAACCCGGATCCGGCATGCGGAACCGATCTGCGTTTGGAAGTCGATGGTCTCGGTTCCCGTATGGGAGACGATACCGGAACCGGACCCGGTATCGCTGAACGCGATACCGAGGGCGTCGCAGCATTGATAAAAGCCAGCATGGCCTGCTGCATGGTCTGAACAGTATTGCTCATAGACGCCACTGCTGCCTGGATGTCGGTACCGGTATGGGCCGGTACCCCAGAGCAGTCCAACAGGTGATCAGTCGAGGCCGTGCCATCGATGTCAACCTGTAACCCCATAGATGGTGCTTTGGAAGCCAGAGCTTCCCGCCGGGGTTGTTTGGCTGGGGCAGGATCCTCCGACTCAAAAGAGAGAGCCTCTCGATGCTTTGAAGGAGATTTGCTCTTTGAGGACCTGCCCACAGAGGGTTTGGTTACCTGAGATCCATCCGGAAAGGAAGACCTGGATGACTGTGATGCTGGATTATCAGAAGCAAACAGCACATGGAATTTGTTGGCCCGGTTCTGCAACCCACGTTTAGACATCTGGGAGCAGGATGGGCAGTCCGGAATGGAGTGGTCAGGTCCCAAACACTTAAGACACCATTCATGGGTGTCTGTGACTGAAATAACAGCACTACACTTGGTACACTTCTTAAAACCAGGGGCTGGTTTCTCCATGAGGAGAATTTGTGTAGGCCTGAGGCCTAACCGAAGTCACCAAGTTGTGCAGAAAAGAGATTTTTTTTTTTTTTTAAAGAAAAGAAAAGAGAGACCGGCGGTACCGGTTTCGGTATGGGGAAGGCAGGTACGCGGTCTAAAGAAACAAACTAAAACAATAATTTCTTCAGCGGTGACAGGAACACGACCTGCTGGCTCCGCGGAAAAATAGAAACTGAGGAGAGCTGGTCAGGAAGGCGGGAAGGCAGTGCGCATGTGCAGTGGGAGGCCCCAAAAGCTTCCTTTCAGGGAAGCTGGGGAGCTTTCCTGCGCAGGCTCCGTCGGTTCCGACGTACCCATATGTGAGGACTTATTCCTGCTTGTTCCTGGAGATGCTGTGAAACTAGAGGGCATAAAATGAAGCTGCAAGGAGGTAAAAGTAAAAGCAATCTCAGGAAATACTTTTTCATTGAAAGGGTGGTGGATGCTTGGAATGCCCTCCCGATGGAGGTGGTGGGGGTCGAATGCAGTGACTAAATTCAAAATGGCATGGGACAGAAACAGTGGATCCCCTTTATAGCAAGAGAATAAAATCAAAATGAACTATCTTTTATACTTCAACAAATAAAGGGGGTGACCTACACAGAGTTGCGGGTACAACCCTAAACAAAGGCATAGAGGGGGTGACCTGCATGGAACGACGGGTACAATTACTCTAGCCACCTTACTGGGCAGACTAGATGGACCATACTGGTCTTTATCTGCTATCATATACTATGTTACTATGTAACAGCACAGCTGAGTAAACATGCCCCTGTGTACAATTTTCAACTTGTTAATTTTTTCATATGTAACTACTGGCAGATGCCATGTAGAACATGTTTTGTTTATTTACAGCCTGGCGATGCCTTAAAGGAGGGTTGTTGTTATTGGGGGGTTTTTTGTTGTTGTTGTTGTTTTGTTGTTGTTGTTGTTGTTTTTTTTTAGAGTGCCATAGAATTATTTACATTTTAAATAATTATTGGTTCATATACATCTTTGCAACTTCTCCTAAGCTGTCATTCCCCTGAAGCAGCTAATTGGCAAAATAGATCACTGGCAATTAGTGGCAGAAATTTCAAAGTCTGGACCCCTAAGCAACAATTTTTAAAGGGACCTTAGAGTGGGGGAAGTCTATGTCAGAGAATATGGTAGCAACTATAAATGGGCACCCTTCTTCCTTGCCCCCCCCCCATATTGCAGGTAGCGCTTGGGCAGAATTTACACCATTGTATCTTATTAATGACCACTTGTTGCTTATGCTATGCAAGAAATGAAGAGAGAAGCATGGACATTGAGAGCCCATAAGACACAACACCAGATAAATATTATGTTTGTATCACTATTTGCTCATAGTAACATAGTACATGATGGCAGATAAAGACCAGTATGGTCCATCTAGTCTGCCCAGTAAGGTGGCTAGAGCGGTTGTATCTGCAGTTCCATGCAGGCTACCTCTCTCTATTAAAAGATATTTAAATTTGCTTTGATTTTATCCAATTGCTATAAAGGGATCCACTGTGTCTGTCCCATGCCATTTTGAATTCCGTCACTGTATTAGCCTCCATCGGGAGAACATTCCAAGCATCCACCACCCTTTCAGTGAAAAAGTATTTCCTAATGTTGCTTTTAGGTTTAACGCCTTGCAGCTTCATCATATGCCCTCTAGTTCAACTTTTAAGAATTTAAAGTTCTGTATCATATCCCTCCTGTCCCTCCTCTCTTCTAGCAGGGCCAGCCCATCCACTAGGTGAGCTAGGCATCCATAGGGCAGCCGGCCCATATGGGTGCCAGTAGCAGTGGCAAACATGGGCGGCTGTTCCGTCCTCCCCCCCAAGTTGCCACTGATTTCATTTGGGGGGAGGTGGGCAGCGGCAGTATTTCCAAAGGCGGTGGCAAAAAGCTGCTGCTTTTAAAAATACTACCACAACTAGCCTCCACTTCCCGAGGTGAAATCAGCGTCAGCGTCAGGGGGGGGGGGGGGGCTCGGGCAGTGAATCCAGGGTTTCTGCCTAGGGCAGGGTATACATATTTAGGTCTTCTGCCTGCATACCTTCAGTCTGTTCTCTAGGGTAATTATTTGCAGCTTACTCCCATATCTGAGTCTATTTGCCTAACAGTATCTGCAACTTGGTTTGTAGCTTGTCGTGCTGTGAGGGCTTGCGTGCATCAGTGATGCTGAGAGCTAAACTATCGGTAGTTTAACTACTGGCAGGGTCTCTCAAGATGGACAGGTCTCAGCTGAGGTGCCAGACCATGACAAACCACCCATCTGGGCAGCAGCAGAATGGGACAGTGTTGACGGCGGAGGATCACATTTTTGTGACAACGGCAACAACACCAAATTTAAACTGCATGGAAGAAAGGCCCGGCAATCTACTTCTGTATCTTGCCATGAAAACCCAATGGATAGTTACAACAAAACTAATTGTGCTTTGGTGCTGGAAGATGAGACCCCCAGGTCAGAAGGCACTCAACTAGCTACTGGGGAAGAGCTGAAGACCTTTCAGAGTAAAGCCAGCATTTATGATGTGGTTGGATCAAAGCCCTCGGGAAGTCTGACTGCTGATGTAGCTGCGCATGAAATGAGAGTCAGAAGCTGTAAAGATGTCTTACACATTGGAACATGGAACGTACGAAGCATGAACCAAGGGAAGTTGGAGGTGGTCAAGAATGAAATGGAACGTGTACAACTTGATCTGTTGGGTGTCAGCGAACTGAAATGGACTAGCATGGGGCACTTTGCATCAGATGATCACATGGTCTACTATGCTGGAAATGAAAGACAAAGAAGAAATGGTGTTGCATTTATAATAAAGAAGAAACTTGCAAGAACTGTAATGAAATACAATGCAGTCAGCGAACGCTTAATCTCTATTCGTCTAAGAGGATTGCCTATCAACACAACTATAATTCAAGTATATGCCCCAGCAACAGCTGCAGAAGAGAATGAAATTGAAGAGTTCTATGAACAAGTACAAGCTGAAATTGACAGAACATGCAAACAGGATATCCTGATAGTCATGGGTGACTGGAACGCAAAAGTTGGCAACAAAGAAGAAGGCAAAGTAGTTGGAAAATATGGACTTGGCAACAGAAATGAAGCTGGAGAAAGACTGATAGAATTCTGCAAGACCAATGATCTATTCATCTCAAACACCTTCTTCCAGCAACACAAGCGGCGACTGTACACATGGACTTCACCGAATGGATTATATAAAAATCAAATTGACTACATATGTGGAAGTCAACGATGGAAAAGCTCTGTAACATCAACAAAGACAAAACCTGGAGCTGACTGTGGTACAGATCATCAACTACTAGTATGCAAACTCAAGCTAAAGTTGAAAAAGAGCAAACCACTCATGAATGCAGCAAAATATGTCCTTGAGAATATACCACTGGAATTTAAAGACTGCCTGCAAAATCGATTTGCTGCTTTAGATACAAATGACAGAGCTCCGGAAGAGTTATGGAATGACATCAAGAAGGTTGTGTTGGAAGAAAGCGAGAAGTCTCTACAAAAGGTGAAAAAGCAAAAACGGCCAAAATGGATGACGGAAGAAACTCTGAAAATTGCCCAGAAACGCAGAGAAGCTAAAGCCAGAGGAGAAAGAAAGACAATCGCAGAACTCAACAGAGATTTCCAACGTGCAGCAAAACAGGACAAGGAGAAGTACTATAATGACACTTACAAGGAAATAGAAGCAGAAACTATTAGAGGAAGAACAAGATCGGCTTTCCTAAAGCTACGAGAGTTAAAGAAAAAGTTCCAGCCTCGAATTGGAATGTTACAAGATGCTCAAGGTTCTATGTTGAATGATGCTGAGAAGATCAAGAAAAGGTGGAAGGAATATACAGAGTTTTTATATGATAAAGATCAAGTAGACCAACAGCCGTTTCAGCCTGTACCTTATGATAGGGAACCATTGGTGATGAAAGAAGAAGTTGAAGCAGCATTGAAAGCCTTATCAAAGAACAAAGCACCAGGCATTGATAGCATTCCCATAGAAGTATTGCAGCAATCTGATGCAGCTTTTACCATACTCACAAGGCTCTGCCAAGAAATATGGAAGACAACATCATGGCCAACTGACTGGAAAAGATCTGTGTTTATTCCAATACTAAAGAAAGGTGATCCAACTGACTGTGAAAATTATCGCACAATCGCTCTGATCCCACATGCCAGCAAGATTCTACTGAAGATTATTCAAAAGAGACTACAACCATACCTGGAACAAGAACTACCTGAAGTGCAAGCAGGGTTCAGGAAAGGGCGAGGAACGAGAGACATCATTGCGGATGTGAGATGGATCCTTGAAAAGACTAAAGAATACCAAAAGGATATCTATTTGTGCTTTATCGACTATAGCAAGGCTTTTGACTGTGTAAACCATGAGAAACTCTGGGCCACATTAAGAAGCATGGGTATACCAGAACACCTGATCGTTCTCTTGCGCAATCTGTACATTGATCAAGAAGCAACAGTTCGAACAGAACAAGGAGAAACAGAATGGTTTAAAATAAGCAAAGGTGTAAGACAAGGCTGCATACTTTCCCCCTACCTGTTTAATTTATATGCAGAACAAATCATCAGAGAAGCAGGATTGTATGAAGACAACAGAGGTGTGAAGATTGGTGGAAGACTCATCAACAACCTTCGCTATGCTGATGATACCACATTACTGGCTGAAAGTGAAGATGATCTGAAACATTTGCTTCTCACAATCAAAGAACATATTCTCAAAATGGACCTGCACCTTAATGTAAAGAAGACAAAGATCATGACAACTGGCATAATCAACAGGTTCATCGTTGAAGGAGAAGAAATTGAAATTGTGAACAACTTTAACCTACTTGGATCAACTATCAATAAAGAAGCAACAAGCAGTCAAGAAATCAGACGACGCATTGCTCTTGGCAGAATAGCTATGAAAGACCTAGATAAGATTCTCAAGAGCAGAGATGTCTCTCTCCATACAAAGATTCGACTTGTTCAAGCCATGGTATTTTCAATAACATCATATGGATGTGAAAGCTGGACAGTGAAAAAGATAGACAAGAAGAAAATTGATGCCTTTGAATTATGGTGCTGGCGGCGAATACTGTGTATACCATGGACTGCCCGAAGTACAAACCAGTCGGTACTAGAGGAGATCAAACCTAAGCTTTCTTCAGAAGTTCAGATGACAAGACTTTGACTTTCATACTTTGGACACATCATGCGAAGAGAAAGATCATTAGAGAAAGACATTATGCTTGGCAAGATAGAAGGTCAACGCAAAAGAGGAAGGCCAGCAATGAGATGGATCGATACAATAACAGCAGCTACGGGTACCAGTCTGTCGTCAATGAGCCGCCTGACTGAAGACCGAACACAATTTAGGATAGCTATCCAGAGGGTCGCCATGAGTCGACTCCGACTCGATGGCACTTAACAACAACATCTGCAATGATTGCACTGTTTTATTACCTACTTCTGCTGTAAAACAACTTTCAGCAGAATGTGTGAGCTGAGTATGAGCAGATTAGTGCAATAAGTTCTGAGAATACCACCTCATATCCTTTATTTTAGGGTTACCTGATTTTTAGAGAACAAATCTGGGATGCCTAAGAAGGGCTGAACTGGGCTGGGAGGGGCAGTGTAGGGCAGTGCCGCAATGGAGTTGGCTCCTTCTGGTGGTGCATGAAAAGCAGCTATCGCGGAGAGGTGGACACGGATGGACTGGGCCTTAAGCCCGAGGTTGGCTAGAGAGCTGAGGTACTGTAGGATGTTGGCGACTGGACATGTGGTTGGATCTAAACCGTGTGTTGCACACCAGATGCTGAACCTCTTCCATTTGAGGCCATAGGACTTTCTGGTGGAGGGTCTTCTGGCCGCCAGGACCATGTCCTGTACCTCTGTGGGTAGTTGGAGTGCAGAGAGGTTCAACCATTCATCCTCCAGGCAGTGGGAGTGAGGGCTTTGAGGTTGGGGTGCCTCATGTTGCCCTTGTTCTGTGTTAGTAGGTCCGGTCTGAGGGGCAGACATTTCGGGGCCCCATGTGCCGGCGTAGCAAGAGAGCAAACCACATCTGGTGTGGCCAGTGAGGAATCACCAAGATGGCATGAGCTTTGTCCTGCACGATTCACTGAAGTGTTGCTGGGATGATGGGAGTCGGCGGGAAGGCATAAACCAGAGAACACCCCCCCCCCCAGCACACGTCGAATACATCCGCTGCCAACCTCCTGACTGATGGGTGCCTTGAGCAGAACAGGCGGCACTTGGCATTCTGTTCCGTGGCAAAAAGGTCGATGCTTGGAGTTCCCCAGTGCCGGAAGAGGCTGGCGGAAACCTCTTGGAGGAGAGTCCATTCGTGTGGTTGCAACTGTCTGCTCAGTTTGTCTGCCAGGGTGTTTAGATCTCCCGGGAGATAGGAGGCACGTAGCCTGCACTTGTTTTCCAAGGTCAATGACCATATCACCAGCACTTCCTTGCAGAGGGAGCGAGACCCAGTTCCTCCTTGCTTGCTGATGTAAAACATGGCCACCTGGTTGTCCATCTGGATGAGGACGGACTTCTCCCACAGGTGTGATAGAAACGTCCTGAGATTGTATCTGATGGCCCTCATCTCAAGGAGGTTGATGTGCAACTGTCTCTCCTGAGGAGACCATGCTCCCTGGGTGCTGAACTGTAGGAGGTGAGTACCCCAACCAGTGTTGGATGCGTCCGTGGTGAGAATCACCTGGTGCTCGTGTGTGTGGATGTCCTTGCCCACTGAGAGGTTTGTCGGTACCGTCCACCAGTGTAGCTGTGTCCTGACTTGAGGAGTCATCAGGATGAGGGTGGAGAGGGGTTGCGAGTGCTGGTTCCAGTGGGTGCGCAGATGCCACTGGAGCATACGCATCTTCAACCTCGCCATGGGGAGGCCTGATGTTGTGGCTGCAATGTAGCCCAGCAGGCATAGTATAGACCGAGCTGAGGATCTCCCCGCTGTGGCAGAGTTGGACGCCAGGGAAGTGATGGCAAGCAGTCTGCGGTCTGGGAGGTAGGCTTTCGAAACCCCGGTGTCAATAATTTACCGCTGCTATGAATTCCAGCCTCTGGGAAGGCGTAAGGTGTGACTTGCTGAAGTTGATGACAAAGCCCAAGGAGGAAATCAGGGTTGTGGTTCTCCACAGGGACTCTAACAGCTCCGGAACCGAGGGAGCTGTGAAGAGTCAGTCATCCTGGTAGGGAAAGATGGAGATGTTTTGCTTGCGGAGGTGTGCTGCTGCAATGGCCATGCACTTTGTGAAGACACATGGAGCTGGCGGCAGGCCAAAGGGAAGGACTCTGTATTGGTAGTGTTGTCCCAGCACTTGGAAGTGGAGGTACTTCCATGCGATTTGTGAATGCGAATGTTTGTATAGGCTTCCTGTAAATCCAGGGATGACATCCAGTCGCCGGCCTGAATCAGAGGGAGGATGGAACTGAGGGAGTACATCCGGAACTTCTCCTTGATGATAAATTTGTTCCGCCTGCGCAGCTCTAAGATGGGGCATACTCCGCCTGACCTCTTGTGAATGAGGAAGTATCTGGAGAAGAATCCAGAGTTTTTCTCGGTTGGTGGTACCTCCTCTATCGCATGGGAGGTCAGCAGGTGCAGCAGTTCTGTGGCCATGGCTAGTTGCAGGTGGGGAGGGGTGTTGCTGATTGGTTGGTTGAGGTGCTCCTTCATGTCATTTACGGTGTCTGTGACTTTTTCTCCAAAGAGCGACTCGCCCATACGGGTGCATCTGCAATCCTGTTGTGAGTGTCATTGCGCAGGCCGGACGCTCTTAGCCATGCCCACTGTCTGGTGGAGATTACCGTGCCTGCGGTTCTCACTGACGTGTCGAAGGTGTCAAAGGCCGTGCTGGCCAGATGTTTGTTGCACTCGGTCATATCCATGAGCACGTTGGATACCAATGCCTGAGACTCCTTAGGGAAGGATGTGATGGCGTTTTTGATGCTTGTCATACAGGCGTCTGGAAGAGGACATGTTGGAACTGGTGTGTTGCAATCCTCGTGCTGAGCATGGTTCCTTGGAAGACCTTCTCCTTGGATGGGTCAATAGCCATTGCAGAGGCCACTGGAGGCACAGAGGAGGAAGCTTCGGCTGCGCGGCTGGGGATGGGGGTCCTAACAGGCACATTCTGAGCCAGAGCGGCAGCGAGTGAGAAGATTGATGGAGCAGCAATGTTACTTGTGTTGGAGCAGGTGTGGCTGACACAATCCTGCTAGTCCATGGAGAAGATCTGAGAACACCACCTCATATCCTTTACTTTAGGGTTACCTGATTTTTAGAGAACAAATCTGGGATGCCTAAGAAGGGCTGAACTGGGCTGGGAGGGGCAGTGTAGGGGACCTCTCTCCTCAGGCAGTAGCAGTATGCATAAATACATATATGCTTATAATTTATTTTATACATATAGATAAATATTCTTTATATTTCTTTTTTATTTGTAAGCATTTATTTAACTTTTGATATTTGACATGACCACCATTGACGGTGCAACATGTGGAAATAATAATATGATACAGAAAAGATTATACAGAAAAATTTCACCCAACTGAACTGAACCGTCCGTTCCCCTCTCCCCACTCCCTGTCCTCCACCCCCTCTATGGTGTGAAGGCATGGCTTACAAATTCTATAGTTAGTTAGACCTCTGAGCTATATACTCATCTAACATCTTCCAACATAATCGCCAGGCAGAGGAATTATGATGATGTGACCAGTACAACGCCTCATATCTACGAGTAAGGCAGACAAAATTCCACCAGTGTTGCCATTCTAATATATGAGGAGTTTTCTAATGGTTAATTAGGAACTTGAGTGCTAAACTGAGCAAGAAATCAAAAAGAAATGCATCTTGTGATTTCAAACCTTTAATTAGCACCTGTGACTTAAATATCAAGATCTGATATCAAAAGATTTCCTGCAGGTGAAAGAGGTCTGTAAGTGGATCTCTCATTCCAAGCCAGTAGCTTTGAAATTTCGTATATTCAAAAAAAATGTGTGCCATGGTCCCCGCTTACAGCTGGCGGGACCAGCAGCGATTCACTGATTCAGTTTTCCAGCATGCCAACCAGACTGGAGTGAGAAGTGTGCGGTGCACAAGGAAGTACAGAGACTGTGTCAATGAGGCTGAATACAGGATACGCAATGATAGGTCCAAAACTCTTGCCATTGCTCCTCTGTGGGTTTCAACCCTAGATCTTGGGCCCACACATCTTCCACTCCCCCCACATCGTCTCGGAAGCACTTGGATATGACTTTGGTGGAGCATGCTGTGGCTTGCAACTTGGATAGCAGCTTCCAGTCACTTTCTAGTGATGCAGGTTTTACACCAGATCACTGTAAGTAATGAAAAAGTTGCAACCATTGGAAATAAGCAGAATTAAGGAGCTAAAATTATTTTTGGAGTGTTGAAAAATCTTTAAAACTCACCCCACTGACCAACCATCCTAACATAAGAACATAAGATATGCCATACTGGGTCATACCAAGGTTCATCGAGCCCAGTATCCTGTTTCCAGCAGTGGTCAATCTAGGTCATAAGTACCTAGCAGTTTCCCCAAAAGACACAGGTTCCACAATGCTTGTATTGGGTCAAGCAGTGATATCCTGGGTCCCTTTTTAATAATGGTTTATGGACTTTTCTTCCAGGAGCTTGTCCAAACCTATTTTAAACCCAGCTACACTAACAGCTTTTACTACATCCTCCAGTAACAAATTCCAGAGTTTGATTACACGTTGAGTGAAAAAATACTTTCTCTTATTAGTCTTAAATAGGTTACCCTGTAGCTTCATTGCATGTCCCCTAGTCTTCCTATATTCTGATAACGTAAACAATCGATCTATGTTTACCCATTTCACTCCGTTCATTAATTTATAGACTTCTATCATATGTCCCCCTCAGCCGTCTCTTTTCCAGGTTAAAGAGCCCTAACCTTTTTAGCCTTTCTTCATAGGGGGTATCCTTCCATCCCCTTTACCATTTTGGTGGCTCTTCTCTGAACCTTTTCTAATAACGCTATATCCCTTTTAAGATACGGTGACCAGAATTGCACACAATATTCAAGGTGCGGTCGCACCATGGAACGATACAGAGGCATTATAATATCCTTTATTTTATTTTCCATTCCTTTCCTTATGATACCTAGCATTCTATTGCTCTCTTGGCCGCCGCTGCACACTGGGCAGAGGGTTTTAACATGTTATCTACAATGACGCCTAAATCTTTTTTCTGGGTGGTAGTTCCTAATGTGGAACCTTACATCGTGTAACCATAGTTTGGGGTGTTCTTCCCTAGGTACATAACTTTGCACTTGTCCACATTAAATTTCATCTGCCATTTTGATGCCCAGTCTTCCAATTTATCAAGATCCTCTTGCAAATTTCCACAATCCTCCTTGGTTTTAACAACTTTAAATAGTTTTGTGTCATCTGCAAACTTGATATCCTCACTCGTTATTCCCTTTTCCAGGTCATTTATGAATATGTCAAAAAGCAGCGGACCCAGCACAGATCCCTTGGGTACACCACTATTTACCTTTCTCCATTGGGAAAATAGGCCATTTAGCCCTACCCTCTGCTTTCTATCTTTTAACCAGTTCCTGATCCACAATAGTACATTGTCTTCAATCCCATGACCCTTTAGTTTTGCCAAAAGTCTCTGATGAGGGACTTTGTCAAAGGCTTTCTGAAAGTCCAAGTACACTATATCAACCAACTCACCTCTGTCTACCTGTTTATTCACACCTTCAAAAAAACATAACAGATTAGTAAGACAAGATCTTCCTTGTTTAAAGCCATGTTGGCTGTCTCCCATTAGGCCATGACTATCTACATGCTGAGTAATTTTGTTCTTTATGATCATTTCTACCATTTTTCCCGGTTCTCACGTCAGGCTCACTGGTCTGTAGTTTCCCAGATCACCCCTGGAACCCTTTTTAAAAATTGGTGTTACATTGGCAATCCTCCAATCTTCAGATATTACAGATGGTTTTAATGATAGTTCACAGATTACTAATAGCAGGTCTGCAATCTCATATTTAAGTTCTTTCAGCACCCTTGGATGTATACCATCTGGTCCAGGTGATTTGCTACTCTTCAGTTTATCAAATAGTTGTAATACATCTTCCCGGTGTAGCGATATTTCTTTCAATTCTTCTGCAGTATCACCTTTATATACCACTTCAGTCATAGGTAACATTCCTACATCTTTCTCAGTAAAGACCGAAGCAAAGAATTCATTCAGTCTCTCCGCTATAACCTTATCAGTATTTTTATAACCCACTTTAAACCCACTATTAACTATTCGCCTTTACACACAACAAGTTAGCAGCGTCTCTTAAGGTACTTTAAAAAAGTTTCTTTAAAGCAGCCATCAAACAGCCAGCAACAGCTGCTAAACTCCAATGCGATTTTATATATTTTCATAAGCTAAACAGGACAGCACCAAACAGCACACAGCAGCATCTATAAGCAAGAAGAGCCACATATTAAAACAGCATTTAAACAATGTCAAACAATAGTATTCAATAACTTATCTGCTTAATTGCAGCTGTCCAAGCTCCATGCAGCTCACAGCTTCCTTCTTTGTAAAGACATGTGCTGGCAAGTCCATTCAGCTTTCTCACTCTACTGCAAACATCCAACAGACTACAAAGATCTCTGTTTCACCAAAGGCTTCTTCAGGGGTTTCAAAGCAAAATCAGCAGAAAGAGCTTTTCAAAGGTTTCAGAACAGAGCAGCAATAAAAGCTTAACTCAGCTCAAGTCCAAAATCGCTGCTAAGTTGTCCTGTGTAAAGGGGAGTAGTTAATGGTGGGTTTAAAGTGGGTTATAAAAATACTGACAAGTACTTATCAGGATTAACATTAGCAATAATATTTAAGGTAATTTAAGGTGGGAGGTTGGAGATCTGTGATGTAAGCGTCTGCTAGTCACTATGGTGAAATTTTCACCAGATGTAGGGCATATAGCTGTACTGAGATCTCCTTGCCCTTTCTGTAATTAAAGCTAATCGATAGTTAGAATTGAGTGAAACTCTAGTTGGTATTGTATTAGGTTTACTAAGAGATTGGTTTATTGGATTAATGGGTGAAAGCGAACATGGCTTTAGCCAAGGAAGAATTGCTTTAATAATCTGTTGTTTTTTTGAAGGTGTGAATAAACAGGTAGACAAAGGTGAATCTGCTGATATAGTGTATCTGGATTTTCAGAAAGCCTTTGACAAGGTCCCTCATGAGAGACTTTTGGTGAGATTATAAAGTCATGGGCTAGGAGGCAGTGTACTATTGTGGATCAGGAACTGGTTAAAAGATAGAAAGCAGTGGGGAGGGCTAAAGGGCCTATTTTCCCAATGGAGAAAGGTGAATAGTGGAGTAGCCAGGGATCTGTGTTGGGTCCGCTGCTTTTTAACATATTTATAAATGACCTGGATATGGGAATAACGAGTGAGGTAATTAAATTTGCAGATGACATAAAATTATTCAAAGTTGTTAAAACCCAAAAGGATTGTGAAAAATCGCAAGAGGACCTTGATAAATTGGAAGACTGGGCATCCAAGTGGCTGATGAAATTTAATGTGGACAAGTGCAAAGTTATGCACCTAGGAAAGAACATCCCAAACTATGGTTACATTATGCAAAGTTCCACATTAGGAACCACCACCCAGGAAAAAGATTTAGGCATCATCGTGGATAACATGTTGAAACCCTCCGTCCAGTGTGCAGTGGCAGCTAAGAGAGCAAATAGAATGCTAGGTATCATAAGTAAAGGAATGAAGAATAAAACAAAGGATATTATAATTCCTCTATATCATTCCATGATGTGACTGCACCTTGAATATTGTGTGCAATTCTGGTTGCCGTATCTTAAAAAGGATATAGCATTATTAGAAAAGGTACAGAGAAGAGCCATCAAAATGGTAAAAGGGATAGAAGGATACCCCATGAAGAGAGGCTAAAAAGGTTAGGGCTCTTTATCCTGGAAAAGAGATGGTTGAGGGGAGATATGATACAGGTCTATAAATTAATGAATAGAGTGGAACAGGTAAACATAGATTGATTGTTTACATCATCAAAATATAGAAAGACTAGGGGACATGCAATGAAACTAGAGAGTAACCTAATTTATTTATTTATTTAACCAGTTTTGTATACCACCTTATCCTTCAATCAAAGTGCTTGACAAGACAACAAAGGCTTGCATATTGAGGGTATGGGAAAACAAAAACGATACATTACAATATAAATACAAAACAAAACAGTATGTTATAATACTATAACATAGTAAAATTAAATATACATAACGGTTAATTTAAGTTATTTCACCAAATGATTCTATAAATAAGTAAGTATTTAAAGATTTGCGAAAGTCCTTAAGGTCTTCCTGAGTTCTTAAGTCTTCATGAATAGAATTCCGTAACTCTGGTGCCATAAAGGAAAATGCTCTTTTAGAAGTCATTTGTTTTGATTTGTTGAAGTTCAAAGGAGTATTAAGTTTATTGATATTTTGAGATCGTCTTGGTCTTATGCTCTTGTCTTTTGAAATAATAGATTGTAGAATATCCGCTGAGGATTGGTGAAAACTTTTGAAAATAGTCATTAGGTTTTTATATTTTGCCCTTGCAATAACCGGAAGGAAATGTAACTGTTTGAGGACAGGAGTTATGTGTTCAAATTTTGTAGAGCCAGTTATAATACGCGCAGCGGTGTTCTGAACTAATTGGAGAGGATGGATAGAGTGTTTAGGAAGACCTTGATACAAGATGTTTCCAAAATCAAGTAGAGGTGTTATGACTGCCTGACATACCGTGCAAAAGTGATTTGTATTTAGTATTGGTTTTAGTCTTCTTATAATCTTTAAACAATGGTATGCTTTTGACACAATTTTGTTTATATGAGATTTTAAATGTAAATATTTATCTAATGTTACACCTAAATATCTTACTTCATCTTTAATTTTTATTTCTCTATTTAATAAATTAATTTCAATAGGTAGTTTTAAGGACTGGCATTTAGATATGAGCATTGCTTCTGTAACCGAGGTAGCTCGGACACGGTGCTCCGGGCCCCTCTAACCGTCGCCCCTCCCCCTCCCCATTAGCCCCCCCCCCAACCCTCCTTTCCCACAGAATACACACATACACCACCCTTGGGAAAAGCACCGGTCGCAGCTTTATTAATTTTATAACATACCGAACATTACAGTTCAAGAATAATCCTCTTAACAATCCAAACATCGGAGTAATGCCTCACCAGCCATGCTGTTAGCAAGGTGACCCGCAGCGGAGCGATGCCTCACCAGCCATGATAGCAAGGTGACCCCGCCTCCGCTTCTGCCGCGGTCATGCCAACCGCAATCTTCCTAATCCCCTTTCCCCGACCTCGCCATGTAAAGCAAAAGTCAGCCAGGGGATGTCCGGGTCGGGGGCACCCCGCCCCCGGCCCAAGTATAGCCTAAGGCTCCGGACCCCGGAAACCTCCGGGACCCCGCCACCGGCACAGAGGACATTAATGTCAGGTCGTAGGCGCCCGCCCCGACCCCAGTGCGGCCTAGAGCTCCGGATCCCGGACACCTCCGAGATCCCTCCTCCAGCACTGGCGACATTAATGTCCCGAAGCCGCCCCCCCCTCAAAGCAAGCTGCGACCAGGTGCCCCCCCCGCCGAATCACACACACCACGCCCCACCGACCAGGGATTGCTAAGCACTCTGCCATCCCTAGAGGAGAAAAGACCCCCCCCCCCCGGCAACCAGAAGCTCACAGCCCAGGAAGGCCGGATTAGCCCCCTGCCTGACTCGCACTGCCGAGTCCCCCCCTTATCATTTTTTTTTTTTTTTAATAAGATACACCCGCAAACAAGGACTTGATAACCGACCACCGCTGAAGGCGGCTCCACGAGTCTGCCCGAGCCCCCCAACCCGAAACCGGAGCCAAACCGACTTACGCCATGGCGCCCCAGCACATGCAAGGGCTGCATCCAGCTGAGACCACACTCCCCACCAGAGACGATGGCCCCGCCAGATCAAGCTGAGGGGTCTAGCCCGTCCACACAGACTCCCCCAAACCGACCCCGCCACGCAGGAAGGACCCATGGGACACACAACCGCAGGATCCTTGTCCTGCCGCCAGCCGACCACACAAAGCACAGGACCCCCAACTCCAGGTAGCCGAAACCAGCCGGAAGCCCTGGCACCCAACCGCCCTGGCCAACACTCTCTGCTCGGCACCCCGCCCCGACCCACACGAGTCGCCCCCCAAAGTTGAATGAACGTGCCACAACCGCCGCCCCACCCACGAACTTCCTCCCGCGACCCACCAGCCCCATGTTTCCCGGGGCTCGTCACTGCCCCCCCTAAGATAGCATGCCCAGAAGTATACCCGGCATCCTAGCCTGGAAGAGGGAGGCGGCAGACTTAAACACCCCTCCGGGTAAGCAGAGCAGCAAGTCCCTGGTAGACCGCCCGTGTAATAAGCCACCCGGCCTCCAAAGGCACCAACCGAAGACCCCCCCTGTCTCCAAACAGAATTCCCCCCCCATGCGGATGCATGCGGGGCCTCCCGACCACCCCGGACCGCCACCATCTCTCACTGCGAACCGGAAAGCCGTCCATGACCCCGGACGCACAGGCGGGGATACGCAAGGCCAATCCCGCGCAGTCAGCTGCAACAGGCTCACACGCCTTCCCCCCCACTACCCATTGCTGCATCGTCGCTCCCCCAACCCGCTCGCGGCTGCGCCAGACTCCACGGACCCCCTTTTGCGACCACGCACGGAAGGCTAGCTAGCCATAGACGGGATGCAAGCCAAACGTGCCATGAGCTGTCCATCTGCCACACGACCCCTGATGGAATGCCCGGACCGGTAACTGCCGGTCCCCGCCTAACTAGCCAACAGGTCCGTGAAAGTCGCACCCCAGACATCACCAAGCCGAAATCCATCTACCCGCCAACGAATCAGACAGCCGCGTTGCCGTCCCTGCACTTCGGAAGCGGACACCGCCCACCGCTACAACCCATCCAGCAGGGGCCGGGAATAATGTTAACACCAACGCCGAAGAAGCCCACCCCGGTCGCTACACGCCCCCCCCTCCCCGCCACCATCATCCAAACAGAGAATAGCTCCCCCACACCCCACCGATGGTACGGCACCCCCGCACCCAGGCACTGCTCCCGAACGCCCTTCGTCCCGCCGCGCACCTACCCCCCCCCCAGCCAGAGCGGGAACAGCCAAAATAACCAAAGGAACAGAGCCCAGCCCATAGTCAGGCAAGCTCGAAAAAACCTCCCCGAGCACCGCCGGCTCCCCCCGCCGCTCCGGAAGCCGCAGGACCCATAACCCCCACTCCCGATCTGCGATCCGGCAGCGCACAGCATTACCAAGGGGAAGATTGGTTGGGTTGGTGCTACTTTTTTTTTTTTTTTTTTTTGAGGGCACACCCATAAGGGGCTGGGGTCCGCCTACCTAAAGCTCAACCCCCCACTCCTGTGACCGTGGAATGAACCATGGCAAGGAACCGCGGCAAGGTAAATCGCCACCATCGAGGCGAAAATCCCGCTTAGACCACGCAAACAGTGGCTGCGCCCGGACTCTCCGAACCAGCCGTGAACCCCCCGCCCCCAATCCCCCCTTACGCTCCACGGTAGGTCTTGCCACAGCCCAGTTCGGAAGGCCCGTAACCGCCTTAGAATAAGAGGCCAGCTACCCCCCCCTTGAGAGCTGGAGGGACCGGCATGACAGCGGAAGGGGCCCCGCCCATTCCAGTTAAGTACGCGCCGATGCCTGGTCAATAATATGATTATGGTTCGAAGTTTTAAGCTGTTATTTATTTATCTATATAGATTTTTTTTTTTTTTAAACGAACTATGCACATAGGCTGACAGAGAAAGTAAGTTGATATTCGCCGTCCCAGGTGGGCCGAAGACCCCCACCCAGAAACCCCCCACCCCTCCAGCCAGACCGGAAGGACCCTCATCGCCCCCCTGCCCACCCCTGCGCACGCAGTAACTGCCCCAACCCGACAGTTCTACGAGGCCCCCCCCCCCGACCCGAGCACCGTCTCACCACCCTCTCCGCCCGTTAATGTAACAATGCAGGCAGTCATGTGTTTGCACCGCGCTACCTGCACCCGACCATCCCACTGCAAGACCTACTCCCTGAACCCACCGCCGCCCGTAATAGGCGAACAAGCGCAGGACACGCTTACAACCCCGCCGGCACCCAGTCTGCGGCCTTTACCCGCCAATCTCATCCCGCACTCCACTTCACACCCTGTGCCTTTCCAGCCCCCTCCTCCAAGCAGACGACCAGTCGATACCGTAGCGGGGACGACTCCGACTAGCGGCGCAGCCAACACTAATCCCACTAGGGCCAGCGCACCGTACCCCGCTCCGTCCCTTGATCGTAGCCCCCCATCCCCCAGCACTCACCTGCCGCCCCGGTGACGCCCCTCAGCTGCCAAGGGACACAGCATCCAGCGTCCACCGCCCTTGGTCCATCGCTGCAGCCTGCCCTGAGTGCACTGGGCACTGCCGACCCTCTCCACTCCACCTGACAGCCAGCCAAGTTCGGATCGCCACCTGCAGAGACAAAGAAAAACACAGAGAAACCCAAGGTGGGGAAAACACTGAAGATCCCAAGGGTGCCACGTCCCCACCCCTTCAGCCCCACCCCAGGCTGAAGTCCACCCCAACTCCACGCTTAATATTCAGCGTGTGTCCTTTTTTTTTTTTTTTTGAACAGCCATAGGGTCAGGGCGCACCCCCAAAGACCCCACAACCCAACCCCCAGACACCGGGAGCAACAGCCAAACAAGACCCTGGGTCACCTGAGCACCAGGCTGCCGAGCGACCACTAGGCTAGTCCCCCAGCCAGATCGACCTGAGACGCCACAGCCAGCCCTCCAGACCAACTGGCAACTGCCCCTGGAATCTGGGAACCCCCTGCACTGACCCCCCCCTTGCATTGCGCTTCCCCACCGCAGACGCTGCCACTCCCCCGCCCTCCCCCAAGACCCCGTGCACCACCACCAGGGCCCACACCGCTACCTCCCGGTGAACCCCCTCAGCTCCCGGACCCAAGCCGCTCCCCAGGATCCGCCAAGACCAGCCCTCCGCTGCGCACCAGCCAGGCACTTCCAGCGGGAACGCCAGCCCGCATGCCAAAAGCAGGGAGCAAACATCGTAAGAGATATCGAAACATAGGACGGCAGATAAGGACCAGTCTGGTCCGCTTAACTAGATGGACAGCAAAGGAAAAGAAATGAGAGAAATACCCGATCCGCCATGAAGTAAGCAGACATGATAGGCCGCCAGCTGCCTGTTGGGTCCTGCAACGAGATCCAACGGGCTGCATTAAAGCATGGCAAAGAAATATACATCCTCTGTACCGAACTCCCAATGTAAGACAATAACTAGACATACCAGCCAAGCTGGCTTTCCCAAGTAGCCAGGAGAACCCCAATTACCTGTACTCAAAAGCCAAAGTAATTTCCAAGTGAAACACGACAACAGATAATACAGTGGGAATATAACGAGACAGATATACAGCACAATAGTTAAAAGTGCCGCGAAATAAACTTGCCGCCAATAATGATAACGTTGCCATTCAAGCACAGAACAGTCAAGATAGGTGCAAGAAAGGAGTGTGGTTCAGGGCAGTAATACAAAAAAAAAAAAAAAAAAAACATACGTGCCACAGCCACAGGCACCCCCTAGAGACCCAATTCACATGCCGCAAATGTAGCCGAGGGCCCCCACATCCCCAACAAAATTGCCTCGGTCCCCCTTGAAGGGGATTGAACCGGGGACCTCCTCCCTCCGAACCGGGGACCTCCCCCCTCCGCTTTCCTCCACAGTCTGTGCATGAACCGTTGCACCACAGCCCTAGGGCTGATGCACGAAGGGCCCGCCTCGCGCCGCCGTCAAGGAAGCAGCCGCGGTCCCACTGCCGGACGCCGCAACTGCACGCCCTACCCCCCCCCCGGCCTCCGTACAGCGCCCCACCTCACCGCTCGAAAGCAGGCCGCCCGCTACTCGCCACCCGAAAGAGGGCCGCTCCCCCCACCAATCCCGACCCGACCACCAACCGCTTCCCCCAACCCCCGTCCATACGGCCGAGCAGGCGCCAACACGAAGCCGGCCGAGCAAAATGACGCCGGCCCTGTCCCCGAGGAGGAGCAGGAGCTTCAGCCACCGTTGCTGACTCCTGGCTCCTCCCCACACCAGGCCACGCGCTTCCCGCCTCCCAAACACCACTGCGCTCCTCCGCGCGGCTGCAGCCAATCGCAGGTACCGGCGGCCTGCACGTCATCGCGCCCCCCGCCCCCACCGCCGATGACGTCCGCGGGCCAGGGTCCCCGCACCGGCCGAGCACCCGGTTACAATCGGCCGCCGGGACCCTGCCCCGCGGCCTCGCATTTTTGTCAGAATTTATTTTTAAGTTGTTTTTATTAAGCCAATCATTCATATCAGCCAAACAGTTATTAATTTTTGTTGTATCAAAGGTATTTTGGTCAATTATAGTATAAACCATAATGTCATCAGCGTATAAATGATAATTAATTTCATGAAGATTAATAATTTGACATATGGCTTGAATATAAATATTAAAGAGAATAGATAAAGCTGAACCTTGAGGTATACCTTATTAAGACTAATAAGAGAAAATATTTTTTCAACTCAACATGTAATCAAACTCTGGAATTCGTTACCGCAGGATGTAGTAAAAGCTTTTAGTGCAGCCGGGTTTAGAAAAGGTTTGGACAATTTCCTGGTGGAAAGGTCCATAAACCATTATTAAAGGGGAACCAGGATATCCACTGCTTGTCTCAATACAAGCATTGTGGAACCTGAGTCTTTTGGGGAAACTGCTAGGTACTTGTGACCTAGATTGGCCACTGTTGGAAACAGGATACTGGGCTTGATGGACCTTGGTCTGACCCAGTATGGCATATCTTATGTTCTTATGATTTTGTCCAGTTGATTTTGTATCCAGACAAGGCTGAATACTGCTCTATTGTTTCCAAAAAGGATGATATAGAAGTATGTGAGACAAAAAGTAGCACATCATCTGCGTAGGCCGACAATTTGATGTGGAGGTTATGGAATCGGAAACCCCGGATTTCGGAGTTTTGACGAAGGAGGAATGCTAATGGTTCTGGTGCCAGGCTGAAAAGAAGAGGTGAAAGAGGTCAACCCTGATCTGTTCCTCACTGTAACATAAAGGGATGCGAAAGACCGGCTTTAGCCAGAATTCACACTATGGGACTGGCATATAATATCTTGATATATTCCAGAAAGCTTGGGCCCATACCAAACCATTTGAGAGTCTCCATGAGGAAAGACCATTCTAGGTGGTCAAACAGTTTTCCAGCATCTAGCAATAAGCCTACCAACAGGTAGTGATAAAGCTTTGCGAGTGAGACTATGTGGCACAAGAGACAGCTATTCTCAGCTGTTCCCCGCCCTTCTAAAAAAACATCCATTGATCTGGATGTATAAGTGCTGAAATAAGCTCTGCTAGTCGAGTAGCAAGGATCTTGGTATAGATCTTGTAGTCCAACCATGTACTACTATTAGCGTATGAGCAAAACAGCCTATCACTGATGGCTTTGCCTTTAACATCTGGAAGTATATCAGTAGATGTGGTGCCAGTTCCGCTTTGAATGTCCGGTAGAATTCCAGTGGTAGGACATCTTCTGCATGGCCTCTAATACTTCATCTAAATTTGATTCGGACTCTAAGGGGTATGTTTACTAAACTGCGTTAGTGCAAATCGCGTTAGGAGCAAATCGCGGTAGTGACAGAAACCTCAAATAAGGACATGGGCGGTACATCGTTACCACTAACGCGCGTTCCAAAAACTAACGAGCGTTACAGGGCGCCGTGGTGCATTACTGCGCGTTAATCGTATGAAGGCGTACAGACACAAATCACTGAAACAGAGCTGTAGCACAATGGTTACTATACTGATCGCTGTTACAGGCAGCATGGGTTCGAGTCCCCAGTGTGCCTAACGCAGAAGGCTGGCCCAGGCATCACCCTGTACATTACATAGGGAATGAGGAGGCATGTTTTTCTTTACGTTGAGTAGTGGTGTCAGAAACACACCCTCGCAGTGTGCCTAGCCACGTACATTGGTGCGTGCGAGGCTGCGTGCGTTGGAACGGGCATACAATCTTGCGTGGGTACGTGTGTTTTTACCAGCATGGGCACCTTATATTACAGACTCTTTAGGGTGTCTTGCACCTATGCGTTATGCTAACAGATGTACGTGTGATGGCCTATGGTTTATCAGAGCCTGTGAGCAGATGCTGGATTTTCCCAGGGTTGGATTGTGCCAGTCACACCCATGATGCACTGCACATGCAAATCAGCTGTCCACAGATACACACCATGGGGAAGGCACCCCCACAGCACCTCGGCCTGGTAGGGGGAAGTGACCATGTGCACCCCCACAGCACCTCGGCCTGGTAGGGGGTTCTGACCGTGTGTTGTACTGGCACAGAGTAGCTACACACCGTCACATTGTGTGGGTACTGTACTCACCCTGAGGCGCCCAGCACCAGATCCAAAACAGTGTTAGATAGGTAGTTTCTGCAAAAACACCTTGGATATCTCTGTCTGTTTCAGTCAGGTGTAGCCCCCATGGACCCCTAGGTGGCCCATGCACCCCCCCCCCCCAGGGCCAAGGGTGGCAAACAGGGTCTCCTAACAATAGATCCACATTCTACCTCCCTGCAAAGGTGGCAGTAGAGGGGAACATCAACCCCGGGCCTGCTGAGGAACAGACACCCCACAAGGCAGTCAATGCAGCTCTGTATACATCCATAACACAAGAGCAGACAGACATTAGGCCTGGATATGGTAAGCTGCACCCCACCACTATCTGATATTCTCCTGCTGCAAGCCAATCCATCAAGACACATACCAGCTGCAAACAGTCTGCTAGTTAATCAATAGTGCATGTGGCCAGTGGAGATGCATGCACCCAGAACTGGGATGTCAGCATACACAGCAAGCAGATAAATCAGTGACTGGACCCCAAAAGGAAACCCATATCTATCACATGAGAGAAATACTATATAGCACTATGGGGGTGCCTAGCCATGCTGTGGTCACTGCACAGTCAGGGTGAGAGTGATCTCTCAGCAGGACATACTGAGGTCACCCTGTCTGTGTAGGTGGTGGCCGGGCACTAAAATGTCCCAGTCAGTGCCCTATGCCCTGTGCAGATGCACCCTGGCCAGGCCACCCTGTCCGGCCTATACCCATGGTACCTTGCTCCTCATTATGCACATTGGCAGCCCAATACTGGCAACATTGCTGGCAGTGTGGGCTGTGGAAGGTGTTTGCAGCCACCACACACTGGATAGACAGACAGCCACCCCCACACCTATGCCAGCATTGTGCTACTATAGAGGTGTTCAGCAGCCATACCCACCACACCAGTCCTAGGCACAGTACAGGCATGGATATGGTACGCAATACTGTTGGGGGTCACTCCCCAGGGTGGTAAACACTATCAGAGACCAGACCTGCAGCACACACCGCAGACATCAGAATGATTGTTATGGTGGAGCTCACTGAGCAAAATGTGCTTAATGTAGGAATTGATATCTGCCAGTTCTCATAGGAAACGTTTGATAGCTGTGTACCATATACCCAGGTGTAGGGTGGCATTGCTAAGGTATGCAACTGCTAGTATTGGGAGATACAGGCAGGGCCGAATGTCCTGCCTCTCCAGGAGGCATTGGCCAATGGGGCCTGTGGGTGTGTGTGTGGGTGTGTCTGGCCCTGTTGGCTGCTGCTTTATGGCAGAGTTTCCCAACTCCAGGCCTGGTGTTCCAAACACTGTTCGGGTTTTCATGCTGTCCCTCATAAATATGCATGAGCTACATCTGCATACAATGGGGGTGGTGCATAGATATGCAGCACAGGCATTTTTATTAGAGGCAGCATGGAACCTGAATGGTGTGGGGCCCTCCAGGACTGCATTTGTGAGACTCTGCTCTAGGTAATGCGCCTGTTTATGGTGTCTGTGTTTGGTGTGGTAAAGTATTGGTGTATTAACCATGTGTATGTTCTCTGCAATAAAGGAGTGTCTTTACTATCACTGTTTAGTGGTGGGTAAAACTATGGGGACTGGGTTGGCAGGAGCCCCAGCTGGGATTTGAACCTGTGACTCTCTGGTCTTACAGGCACTGGCTTTGTCCGTTGCACCACACTGTGGCCACAGAAACAGTGCAGTCCCTGGAGATAGGAAAACTGGCCTGACAAGTCAGAAACCCTGCTCTGCACAATTTTACTGTGGGCTCATTTACCTTGTATGGAGACAAAAGTGCAAATAAACCTCAAAAAAGACTTTGAAAAAAGGGGCAAACACCCATAACCAAGCTGGGCAACAATGATATCATTGGGCAACATTACAAAACACTCCCAGGAAAGCTCCAATAAAATGAAATGAGTTTTGAAAGGGTCTACGGAGCGTAGACCCTTCCAAACATCATTTCTTTTTTTTGGAGCTTTCCTGGGAGTGTTTTTTATTGTTGCCCATTGCTATCACTGTTGCCCAGCTGAATTATAATTTTTACAATGTTTCTTGTGGTCATTTTAAAATTTTATTTGAAATTTTGTTCTGTGCACATGTATCACACTGCTCACGTTTTGTAGGTTTCCCCGGTTTTGCTGTACATTGCTGACGGAAATAGTTTCTCTTTCCTTTAATATGCCTTTAACGACAGGTTTTTATTCGCGTTGGAATTGAGCTCAGAAATTCAGCACGTTAGTGTGAGGGGAGCCTCTCCCCGCCCACTCTCCGCCCATTGACCCCTTCTCTCCGCCCACTCTCCACCTTCTGCGCTGTTTTAACGCGACGCGGGGGTTTACGATCGTTAACTGCAGTTAACGCGCGTAACGTGCACTTAACGATCGTTCGCACGTCAGATCGCACGTTATGATGTGCGAATGATCGTTAAGTGTACGTTACGTGCGTTATTCACGATTACCGCAGTTTAGTAAACATACCCCTAAGTGAGTAAATTGCTCTATAGATAGGTCAGTCTTCGAAGATCTTTTACGAGATGTTGAAAATCAAGCGCAGTGGCCGATGTCTCCGAAGTGTATAGAGATGTATAAAAGGCCCAGAATGTGTCTAGTATTCCAGTGTCTGTAGTTTCCTGACAGCCATATGTTTTATGCAGTGCCACGATACGCATTGCCTCTTTGCGAGACTTGAGCTTATTATTAGCCAGCAGCGTGCTTGTCTGGTTGGCTTCCACAAAGTATTGACTTTGTTGAGCATACTCTTCTTGTGTTCTCTGTTCCCCAAGAAGAGTATTATACTGATACCAAAGAAGGAGCAGTTGCAACAGGACTGAGACCCGGCCGCGAATCAGCGCGGCCGGGCACAGGCACGCGCCGGCGAGCCGCAGCCGAGAATAGGGGCGGGGGAAGGCGAGGGGGGGCGGGCGAAGAGCCGCATTCAAAAAGCGCGCCCGGCGCGAATGCGGTCTCTTTTCCAGCTCCCCCTCCGTACAGGAAGAAGCCGGACACCTCCGTACATGAAGAAGGACCGCCAGAACGACAAGCAGCACTAAGTAAATCATCCTCTCATCTCCGATCGGCGGTACAGGGCCGGAGCCGTAGAAGGGGAGCATTGCAATAAAGAGGGCTCTTTCCAGCTCCCCCACGTGGATTAGCGGAGAGAAGGAATCGGGAAGAAGAGTGCTCAGGCTGATCCACCCCCTCCACGTGGAGGAGCGAGTGTAGATCGCCGAGACTCTTGGAAAGAGGCAGAAGAATAAACCTTACAGAGAACAGCAAGTATGAAATATATGGATTATATAGAGATGGAGGGAGGGAGGGGGGAGGAAGAAATGAGAAATAAACGAATAGTAAGTTTAAAACTGCGGGAGGGGGGCCGTGGCGGCCATATGCCTGCACACGGAGAGTGAGAAGGGGCCTGCCTGCCAGCCAGTCAGCTATCCAGCTTACCTGCATGGTGAAGGACAGAGGGTAATATTAAAAAAATAATAATAATAATAATAATAATAAATAAATATATGTAAATAAAGAAATAAAACAGCTTGGTGAGCGGCCAAGATGCGAGTTACACAGGGCCATGCCCAGAGAGCAGGAGGTGAGGAGGTGACTCAGGGGATGAAAGGGGGGAGGGCAGGGAGTGATGGGGGGGGGGAGAAAGGGAAGAGATGTGAGAAGCCGCACATGCCCTGATGCTTCATAGAATAAGTAAATAAAGGATTATAGGCATAGGAGGGGATGCGTACCAAGAAGGGGATATAATTGCATAGTTAATGTAGCTATACTGTCCACATGAGGAATCTAGGGAGACAGGGGTAGTCTAGAGAGCGAGATCTCTATTGTGGATATATATGTAGTGCGGCCAGAGGGGCAAGGGTAGCTACGAGGGGACGGGAATATAGTTGGCATCATGAATGACTGTAACTCAGCCTTTTACCCTGGCCACTACTTAGTAAGGCTATATAAAAAAAAAAAAAACGGCCCGGGAGATCATGGGATTATAGATAGCACCAGATTTGTTAGTAATGTAAGTGTATTGCCTTTGCATAGCATTCTATCTTAAAGGTGAAATGCCCAGGAAGGGAACACCAAAGGCTCCTCGGCCGCGAGGCAACAGCGAGCCATGGAAGGCAGCAGCGGCATCTAAAGCACGAGCAGCGGCCGAACAAAACACGAGAGGGAATCAGAGGGCTAGCCGCGAAGCAACGGCCCCTGCAGCAGCAGCAAAACCGCGTCAAAGCGCCAGGAAGAGGACACCACAGCAACCAGGGAACGCGGCCCCGCCTCAGAACCAAGAACTTGACGACCTGCTCCAGATGGTCCGGGAGCAGGTTACACAGCATGGCCTGCAGTCAGTTAAGCAACGGTTGGGAGCATCGAGCTCTATGAACCAGGAAGTGCCATCGACGAGCACCAGCGTAACCATGACCAACCAAGCACAGGGTAAGTCGGGTGGCGAAAAGGGGGCGCCAGAGTCAGCAACGTCATCATCAGATAGGTCTAGTTCAGATAGTGATAGGGACATTGAATGGGCAGATGTGATGCGCTATGCACTAAAGAAAGTTAAGAGGAAGAAGAGCGCAAAACATTCCCACCCCCTCAGAGAGGCCTGGTCGGGGCAAAGTCAGAGGGGTGAAGACGACACATGCACGCCGACGGGAGCGGCCCAAAGAATGCGGATGGATTGGCATGACATGAGCCGTGATCCACGCTGCGGGGTGAGCTCCCTGGCCGTGTCGGTGCCCAAAAAGATCAAAAAGAGAATTTGGAGGAGAGAATATATTGACATATTCTCTCTCCTACTCAGGGATCAAGAGGATGAGTCAACTAGTGGTAAAGATAGGGAGAGAAGAAGTGAGAGGGATAGGAAACCAAAAATACCCAAATCTATCAACAACTGGGTGGCGGCATTCCACCTCTTTATGAGTGTGGTGATGGAAAAAGAACCCGAAGCGGGCCCATACCTGACCAAGTACCTGGACACGATTACTCGCGCACATAAGCAATACGGGGGATGGGCCTGGCTAAACTACGATGTGAAGTTCAGGAGGAACATGGCCGACGATCCCACCCTAGCATGGCACCATAGAGTGCTGGACATGTGGGGAGAAGAAATGGCACATAATAGGCCATTGTGTCAGGACGGGTTCCATCATCAGCCACGCCCGAGCACCACATGGCAACAGCCCTTTCAGAATAACCAAGGGAGGCAAGCCAATCTGTGGGCCGGGAGACGAGCATGCAGGCAGTACAACGCGGGGAGTTGTAACTGGCAGCCGTGCAAATTCAAGCATTCCTGCTCGGGATGCGGGGGAGGACATCCCGCTCTCACATGTAGAGCGGCAAGAGAGGCAAAGCCATACAGAGCAATGCCGCAGCGAGCCACTGAGGTGGGTGGTGCCAACACCCATCAGCCTTGAGCGTATGCGGCCTTGGCTACGAGCATATCCTAAGCGGGATATAGCTATTAGTATAGAAGAAGGTTTCACACGAGGTTTCCGCATTCCATCCCTAATCTTAAGGAACAGAAAGCAAGCGTGCTTACTAAAAAACACACCATCCGTCCAACAACATAACGAGATCGCCCGCAGCAAAATAGCAAAAGAATTAGGTATGGGGAGAATAGCTGGTCCCTTCCAGTCACTCCCATTCAAGGACCTAATAGTCTCCCCATTGGGAGTGATACCCAAAAAGGAGCAAGGACAATTTAGGTTAATTCATAACCTATCATACCCCGAAGGACAGTCCGTCAATGATTACATTGATCCGGCATTATGCTCAGTTAAATATGCAACCATGGACCAAGCGATTACAATCATACGAAGTAAGGGGCCCCGAGCGCAACTAGCGAAGGCGGACATTGAGTCCGCGTTCCGCCTATTGCCGGTTCACCCTGAATCTTTTCCACTGTTGGGCTTCTCGTTCAATGGAGAGTTCTTCTATGACAAATGTTTGCCCATGGGATGCGCAGTATCATGTGCATACTTTGAACAATTCAGTTCCTTCATACACTGGGTGGTCGAAGATCTGGCCGGCCCCAATACAGTGGTGCATTACCTGGACGATTTCCTATTCGTGGGAAAAGACCGGGACGACTGCAAAAGGATACTGGATATCTTCGAGCAGACGGCACGAGAGTTTGGGATCCCGTTAGCAAAGGAGAAGACAGAGGGCCCAAAAAGTGTCCTCACTTTCCTAGGCATACAAATAGATGTGCCTGCACACAGGTCGCGCTTGCCAGTGGAAAAAGTGCTCAAGTTGAGTGAAGAGATGCACCTATTGCACAGCCAGCGAAAAGCGACACTACAGCAATTCCAGTCCATGCTGGGCCTCCTTTGCTTTGCGTGCAGGTTGATACCCATGGGGAGGGTGTTTTGCCAGCGGCTGGCATGGGCAACCAGAGGTATCGCAAAGAGATACCACCGCATCAGAGTCACCAGGGAGATGCGCGAAGACCTCCAGGTCTGGTTGCATTTCCTTCGAGCGTTCAACGGCCTGGCCTTCTGGCAAGCGCCCCCGATATCTAATGCCGAACTGGAATTCTTCACCGACGCCTCGGGGGGGATCGGATTCGGCATATACTATAAAGGGGCGTGGTGCTCAGAGAGATGGCCCAAGGAGTGGCACAGTGTCGGGATCACAAGAGACATCACGTTCTTGGAGCTGTTCCCTTTAATGGTATCCCTTTGTATCTGGGCCCCCGAGCTCGCCAATAGGGCTATCACCTTCCGCATCGACAACCTAGCGGTGGTGTGGGCGATAAATAATATGAGAGCCAAAACGCCAAGGGTAGTGGCGCTCTTAAGGAGGATAGTCTTGCTCTGCCTGGCGCATAATATAACCCTGAGAGCCACCCACATCAAGGGCGAGAATAATAACATTGCTGATGCTCTTTCTCGTTCTAAGATCAGGCTGTTTCACCAGCTGGCGCCCGAGGCCGACGGAGTCAAGACAGCGGTCCCGCATCAAGTCTGGGAGTTTGGTCCACCGAGATCTGGGAGCTCCTGTTGGGAGCATTAGCCGAGAACACCCAGCGCAGATACTTAGCGGCATGGGAGCAATACCAGATTTTTTGCAGTGAGGCCCTCATTCAGCTCGAAGACAGACTAAAAGTGGCAACAATAGTGCGATGGATTATGCACTGCAAAACCAATGGCTGCACAAAGGCCGCAGTGCAGGTCCGTTTAGCGGCTGTGTCATTCTTCGCAAAGGCGATGGGGAAGCGGAGCCCCACGGCTGGGTTCATTGTACAGAAAGTGATGAGAGGCTGGTCCCGGGAAAAGCCGCAGAAGACGGACAAACGCCGCCCGATCACGCATCAGATGCTCCAACAACTGATGGTACTCACCAGCCTAGTGTGCTACGACGACTACGAGACGAGGTTGTTTAGATGCGCCTTCTCCTGGGCCTTCTACGGAGCCTTCCGGGTAGGGGAGTTAGTAGCGTCATCAGCATCAGAGCAAATGACCCCACGAGGAGGGCTAGTAAAGCGTGATGTGTGCATACGCACCAGAGCGATAGTATTGCAGTTACGCAAGTCCAAGACTGACACGGAAGGAAAAGGGGCGCAAGTAGTGTTGTCGGCCATGCACAATGACCCGTCATGCCCAGTCCAAAATGCGTTAGCATACCAACAAGTAAGGGCGCACTCAGATCACCATTGGTTCATACACGCCAATGGAACACCCTTATCACGTTTTCAATTCAGCAGAGTACTCAAACTCATAATCGAACGCACTGGAAGGGATGCAAGCTTATATGGCTCGCACTCCTTTCGTATTGGGGCTGCTTCTACGGCGGCCAACATCGGAATGACTCGAGAGCAGATAATGAAAATAGGCCGATGGCGCTCGGATAGATACAAATTGTATATACGTCCAGCGCCGTAAGGCCAGGGGGGCAACTTAAAAAAAAAAAAAAAAAGAGAATTGAATAGATACATGCCCCATTTAAAGACGGTAGTAACGGACTATGAGCGGGTGGCGGGGATAAAAGAAATGTGACTAAGTGAATGTACATTGCAAGGATAGATACTGTTATAATCATAATTTCTGGTTGTGCTCCATGCAGGAATAGGCTACGACAGAGGGCCGCGTGAAGTGTGGATGTGTGGCCATTCATTTGTTCACTGGGCACAGAAGAGGGCGCGATGTAGACCAATGGGATTGAACCTAGGTCTTCCATGTGCAGAGGTGGCCGTGTTGTGGCTGGGACGACAGGGTATGGTGTGGGACCAGCTAATGCCGTCCTTGCTCCAAAGGGGGAGATCCGCAGGGAATCCAGCGATAATTGTGATCCACTTGGGAGGCAACGACCTCGCATCCACACGCAGCGTTGAGCTCACCAAGAGGATGCAAGGCGACCTCCTAACGCTGGCAAACACATTTCCTGAGACGCTATTGGCATAGTCTCACATCACACCCCGACGAGTGTGGAGGGGCAAAAACTCTCATAGGGCAGTGGAGAGGACTAGAAGAAAAGTGAACAGATGGATGGCCCGCTTCATGGGGTCCATAGGGGGATGCGCCATCGCGCATGACCTAATAGAGGAGAGATGCCCCGGGCTGTTCCGCCCTGATGGAGTGCACTTGTCCGACATCGGAATGGACATTTTTCTCTGCGACATACAGGATGCGATAGAACGTCTATGGAGGAAGCGGATGTTGGCCACAGCGGCGCGTTGATGTGTGGGGCCCCGACAACAAGCGAGGAGTCGCTGTTGCCGGGGTTGGCAGGAGAAACGCACTCGGGGAGAGAACACAGCCTAGGCCTTAAGTAAAGGGGGAGAGGTACGGGAGAGATACACGGACCTCATCCCGGAGAGACGGAGATGGTGACAAGAACACCACGCAGAGAGACCCCCCCTTTGCCTTGCTTTGACGGCGGGCAAAAAGGGGGGGGCAAGGAGAAAAAGTTGCCAAGGCTGCTTGAACGGCAGACGCAACAGCTTTTCGGCTTTTCGGCTGAAGGACACGAAAGAATAAGGGATGGAGAAAAGCTTTCACGGCTAAAGAAGTTCCCTCCTGCTATGGGCAAAAGGCGGCAGGATAGTGGCTGTGTTTCTCGGGGGGGCAAGAAAAAGGAAAAGAAGTGATATAAGACATTGTAGACTGTGTCTTGCTGACGGTCACGTGCATGCTGTGGCCAACAGTTGTTATGTACTGTTAAATACCATTGTTGTTAGTATACCACTGTTGTGAATAAAAGCGATATAATTGTTGAAAGAACCCCATGGCGTAAGGTGGTGCTTCATGGGGGGGGGGAGGGGTGGGGAGGGGGGAAAAGGGGGGGAAGGACTGCGGCGGTCATGCCGGTTGCGTGGCTGAGACCCGGCCGCGAATCAGCGCGGCCGGGCACAGGCACTCGCCGGCGAGCCGCGGCCGAGAATAGGGGCGGGGGAAGGCGAGGGGGGGCGGGCGAAGAGCCGCATTCAAAAAGCGCACCCGGCGCGAATGCGGTCTCTTTTCCAGCTCCCCCCTCCGTACAGGAAGAAGCCGGACACCCGCCCATCCCATCCAAAGTGCGAATAGGGGGGGGGGGGGGAAACGTCGCAGCATGCAAGACGGCAGGAGAAACGCACCCGGGGAGAGAACACAGCCTAGGCCTTAAGTAAAGGGGGAGAGGTACGGGAGAGATACACGGACCTCACCCCGGAGAGACGGAGATGGTGACAAGAACACCACGCAGAGAGACCCCCCCTTTGCCTTGCTTTGACGGCGGGCAAAAAGGGGGGGGCAAGGAGAAAAAGTTGCCAAGGCTGCTTGAACGGCAGACGCAACAGCTTTTCGGCTTTTCGGCTGAAGGACACGAAAGAATAAGGGACGGAGAAAAGCTTTCACGGCTAAAGAAGTTCCCTCCTGCTATGGGCAAAAGGCGGCAGGATAGTGGCTGTGTTTCTCGGGGGGGCAAGAAAAAGGAAAAGAAGTGATATAAGACATTGTAGACTGTGTCTTGCTGATGGTCACGTGCATGCTGTGGCCAACAGTTGTTATGTACTGTTAAATACCATTGTTGTTAGTATACCACTGTTGTGAATAAAAGCGATATGATTGTTGAAAGAACCCCATGGCGTAAGGTGGTGCTTCATGGGGGGGGGAGGGGTGGGGGTGGGGGGAAAAGGGGGGGAAGGACTGCGGCGGTCATGCCGGTTGCGTGGCTGTGGGCTCTGTACAGGTTATCAGTACTCGCTCCAGAGGTTTGTTTTGAACTTCCAAAGTTTGAATTTCCACTTTCCGCTTCTTCGGCGAACCAATTGCGCAACTATTATTTCAGCCCTTAAGATAGCTTTGAAGGCTTCCCACCATGCCCATATGGGAGTATCGGATGGAAGGTTGTGAGAAAAATAGTAATAGTATCCTTAATCTTAGTTAAAAATGCCTCATCTGTAAGAAGAGCTTCGTTAAATCTCCATATGGTAGGAACCTTATGAACTTGAGGTAGTGACAATGACAGCCTTATGGTCTGATATTGTGATTGGTTGAATATTGGAGGTTACTATGTTTGACAGCATAGAACCTGAAAAAAGAAAAAAATCAATTTGTGAGTGTGTTTGGTGTGGCATAGAATAAAAGGAGTAGTCCCATTCTACCAGATGTTGCAGCGTCCTGGGATCTACCAACCCTAAGGCCTTCATAAGAGAGTACACTGCCTGCATTGCTTTCATGGATTTTATCATTCTCGTAGATTATCTAGTTATGGATTAAGTACCGAATTTAAATCTCCAAGTATAATAGATTCTTATGCGGACTGAAGTAGTTGCTGGTGTATCTCATGAAAGAACTGTGTAGAGTCCACATTTGGGGCATAGATATTTATGCAGGATAGTTTGTGCTGGTGTAATTTTATTTGTATTTATTTATTTAACCAGTTTTCTATACTGCCTTATCCTTCAATCAAAGCGGTTTATATTATGTAATCACTACAAACAGGTACTGGATACATTCCCTTGTCCCCAAAAAGCTCACAATCTATGTGTGCCTGAGGCAACAGAGGGTTAAGTAGCTTGCCCAAGGCTACAAGGAGTGACTAGAAACCCCAGTCCCTCTGGCCTGAGATTGCTGTCCCTAGGTGGGACTTGAACCCCCATCACTCCGGCTTGGGTTACCATGTCCTAACCACTAATTGAAGAATTACTTGTGCCCACCGGCCCTCATTGTCTGTTGCTGTCTGTAAAATGAAGGGTGCCAGAGACTTCCTCATGAGTATGGTGACTACATTTTTTTATGAAGTGCTGGAGAGCTTACTAGTAAAGAATATGTTTTATCTGACAACTTAAGGGTTTCCAATCAACCGAGGTGAGTCTCTTGTAAAAAAATTAAGTTGGCAACCTCTTTTCAGCAATATAAAAGGACCTTTTATATGATGGAGCCCTTTCACATTGAAGGACAAAACTTTAAGTGGTGGATCACTTGCTATTATGGTGGAGCTTTAGCTGCTGAGGCTCTTAGACCTCTAAACTGTGAGTGGGTTACTGCGAGTTGTTTGATGCCAATAGCCATTAAATCCAAAGTTAATAGCAAAGCTATGGGCTTTTACAATGGTCACACAACCAATTAGTAGGTACGTAATACCGGAGGTCAAAGCCATTGTACAGAACAATTGGAGGGAGGGGGGTTGGAGAGCAACATAAAAAAAGCAACCTGGCTGTCTAAACATGCCCATACTATGGACGCACATTCTGAGAGGGGGGGAGGACCTGCCTCTAAACCTCATTTATAAACTACTAGCTACTTTCATCTCTCACCATCTTTTAATCAAAGAACCCGCCATACTTGACTGATTTCCCTAATCTCATATTATCCTAATGTAGAATCATATATCCAATAGATAGGGTAGACATATGATATTTAGCATTATCCACTCGTACATGCTATCATTTTGTACCATTCCCACTGATATTGTCCAGATATTGCTTAAGCTGGGAAGAATCTTTGAAGTTTTAAGTTTGATTGTGGAGGGTGATTATCATTTTCGCCTGGAACAACATCCCGTAGCGGGCTTGAAGCTGCTGAAGTTGTGGCCGGAATACGAGAAGTTGTTTTCTGTGGGCCACAGTGGTCTTGCTTAAGTCTGGGAAAAATTGTATTGTCATCTCATTCACCTTGATTGGAGCCTGTAGTTTCGCTGCTTGCAGGATCGCGAGTGCATGCTGAAACCAAAGGGTTTTTAAAAATCAGAGTACATGGATATTGAGAATGGGCCCAGCATTGAGATGGGGTCTGATGACTCCTTTCAATTTTCAAGGGTTGTTGCAATTTTAGTTTTAGTATCTTTGGTAGGATGGTTTCCAAATATGCAATAGAATCTGTCCCTTCACAGCCTTCTGCCAAATCTACAATTCTTATGTTATTCTGCCAAGCTCTGTTGGCATCCTCAATAGAATCAATCCAGTGTGGATTTTTATTTGAGAGTGTTAGTCGTTCTTCATGGTTTAAAAGTTTCCCCTCTACCATGTCAATCTGTGATACTAAGGAGAATGTTTACTAATTGGCGGTAGTGGCTTCCATCTGATATTGCATGGAAGTCACTACCGCCGATTAGTAAACATACCCCTTAGGCTATGAGTTGGAATTTGACTTCTGCAATCCCACTACACATGTTAGTAAGTGTGCTACCATTTGCAGCAACTAGTTCTTTTGTTTGGCAGATCTCCTTTAAAAGTTCTTTTAAGTATTCCTCGAAGTCTTTCCCCTCCGCCATTTTGGAAGGAGACGGAGGCTCCTTTTTCGATCGCTTAATGCCTTGCACAGTTGACTGGGAATTCCAGCTTGGTCAGCTGGGTGACAGACATCTCCAGAAACAATCCACCTCAGTGGAGAATCTTACAGTGAGTGGTGAGAGGTTTGATAGTATCGGATTCCATCTAGCAAGAGCTTCCCCTTCAGGCATTCATTTTCTGCCGCTGTAGACTACACCCCCCACCCCATTCTTTATATTTCTACAATCTGTCCTCTTTTTCAGAAAATAAGTTAATTTTACATATTCTCTCATTAGAAGGGTATGCAGTAGAAGCAATGTCCTTTGCCTCTCTGCCCCCACTGAAATCAGGGACAGGAGGTGATTATAATCCATGGTTTAAGGACACTACCTCAAAATCAGGGACAGTCCTCAAAAGTCGGGACCATCTGGTAACCTTACTTTATTAAGATATGAATATGCATGCTTGAAATGAAGTGCTATAGGAGAATTCTGAAAATTAGCTCAAGGACTTCAAACTAATGGCTGCATGAGAGGATGGTAGTCGGAAGATCCTGGATAGATCTGGTCCAAAGAATTAATGGTTTACAAACTCCTAGGTTCTGTTTCAAGTTAGCTGATAATATAAAATATGTCTCTTCTTGCCCCTGCGTCTCTCCTGAAGCTCTGGAAAGGGAAGAACTGAAAAGCTAGCACAAAAATCATGAAAGGATAGCAAAATTCAGAGAATGACAAAAGTTAGCAAAAGCCAGTTGTATTAAGATATCAGCGTGGAATACTAGAAGAGACTGGCAGACATCCTAAATCAATTAAGGGAGATCATTGCAGTACAGGCAAAGTATTTGTCTTCTGAAATCTAAAATACAGAGGATTTAGCCTAGGAACAGCTAAAGGGAAATGAATGGAATTACTAACTAAGACAGAAGAAGAGAAGTTAATTTAAAAGATAAAATCTGGAATGCTAATGGTCAAAATGGCAACTCCAGACAAATTAATCTTACATGTTGCTATTAAGTGAACATACATTAGTAATTGAATTATGCAGATTTTATTCATACAAAACTCAAGCTAGCTGAATTCAGGTCTTTGAAAAATTTCCATCAGAAAGATAACTGCTGAGTTTGTTGAATACAAATGCTTACATCCTACACTAAAATAAATGCAGCCCAGAGGCATAGCTCAGACAAACCAGGAAAACATCCTTTTGTGTAGACATTTAGGCCTGTCCAAGCTTGGAATAATGGTAATCAAATTCAGTGTAATATGCCCCATCCTCATTATTCCAATGTGCATTTGCTCAGTAAATACCATAAACATCTGGAATTAGAAGCCTTATGTCTAGACTATGATACCAGTTTGAACCATGGGCCACAATTGCTGATCCATGCTTGCATTGTTTCAGGTAAATGAACTCTATACCAATTACAAGATTCAACTGAAAAGGAGTCAACATGGTTCTTGAGGCCCTCAATTGCTTCAGGTACAACTAGTGCTTCATTTCTCCTGGAAAGAGATGGAATGGCATTCTGTCACTTCTTGGCTGATGAGGAAGTGATGTTACCTAAGATGCTGACCCCCAAGAGGTAGAGCAAGAGAAGAGCCAGCTATGCATTCTTTGTCATTCGAACGTTGCAGCTGGAGGGTAGAGCAGAGTTTGCTGGAACTTGCTGTGTGGTTATTTGGTGCCTCTCATTCTGCAAAGCTCTGGAAGTGCAGCAACTAGCAGGCACTTTGGCTGCCTTTACTGCAGCTTCGTCAACCCTGCAGTTGTGCCTCATGTAGTCTCTATTTCAACTTAGTCGGCTTAAAATAATCAGAACTACAAATTTAGCGAGCTTGGAGATAAGAGAGATGGGAACAAAATCAGCAGCCATGTTGGATGATGATTGTACAGGAGAGATGATCATAGAGGGAGGAGGAAGTGTAAGAAAATGATTGTGCTGGGGGATGGGGCAGAATAGAGGAAATTATTGTGCAGGGGGCAGGGGGCAGGGGGGACTTGAAACATGGAAAAAACTGTTCTAGAGGGGGGAAGGGAGAAGATAAATGGCAAATTTGTGCAAGGGTGGGGGGTGGAGGGTCAGGGAGAGGGCAGGACATATAGAAAAAATTGAGCCAGAGATTAGGGCAGAGAGAGGAAAAATGGTGAAATTGTGCAAGGAGGGGCAGGGAGAGGAGTGGTAAAATGTAAAACATTTTGCCAGGTGTGGGGAAAGGGAGAGGAAAAATGGCAAATTTGTGTGGGGGCAGGGGCAGGAAAAGGGCAGGGCACATGGAAAAGCTTCTGCTAGGGAGGGGAGTGCAAGGGAGAGGACCGAGGACATGGCATAAATTGGCCAGGTGGGGGAGGGGCACGGAGGAGACATGGCAAAATTGTGCAGGTGGGGCAGGGAGATGACTGGAGAAATGTAAAATATTGTGTCAGAGAGGGGGGGGTCAGAGAGAGAGAGGTAAATGGCAAAATTGTGCAGGGGGAGCAGGGAAAGAACTGTGGACATGTAAAAAATTGTGCCAGATCTGGCTTAAATGGTGCCAGAACAGGGTGCAACAGTGTTCCAGCACTTCTTGAGCTGAGAAGGAAGTGATGTTACCTAAGATTCCACTCCCTCAGAGCCAACAGTAAAATGCTTTGGCTGGAGGCTGGTGCAGAGGTTGGTGGGACTTGCCACATGGCTAATCTAGTGGTCTAGCGGTCCCAGAAACCCCCCCCCATCCCATCCCACTTACAACAAAACTAACCTAGGTGGTCTAGCAGCCCCAGAACCCCCTCCTGGTACCTTTCAAAGCGGGAGCACCGCCTATGCGCTCCCACTCTTGGTCTGCCATCTTGGAAAATGGTGGCCCCTGGACCTGTGGTGTGCATCCTGGCAGTCTGACCTTGCCTGGCACATCCCAGGTGTGAAAGCTGGGCTATGTGTAAGTGCTATCATGGCAGAACCTGCACACTAGTAGCAGCTGTATCGACTCCCACCCATCTCTAATGAGTATTATTCAGCACAAAGTAATTTTAATATTTATGAACATTCCATCATATGCAACACTGAAGTACCACACATAGTTCAGCATATGATGGGATGCTGTTCTGGCCACAAGTAATAATAATTCAAAAATTGCTATGCACCAAATGGTATCCCAGTATACCATGTAAGAATCAGTGAGCAGAGAGTAATGAGCTTCCCTTTAGTTCTCCTCACAACTTGCATTAGAATTTCAGCATCAAGCTCAGCCTACTAGTCTTTTGTGGACTTCTCTGCATTTCCTCTGCATAGCTAATAGCTTCATCCAGGGCTGTTGCAAGGGCTGTGCCAGTAGTGTAGCCATGCAGGGCACATGGACGAAAGGGGCAATGACATCATCAGTTCTTTGAATGCCATGATCCCAGTGGTTTTCTGGTATGGAGATGTTGTAGTATTTATAGTTTGCAGTGTGACTGAGTCATGTTGCCTTATGCTTTTCTGTATACAGGCCTTCTGACATTGACACTTTGCACCCAGCAATGAGGTGTGTCTTCTAATCTCTCATCTTTAGGTTTGTTCACCTCTCTAGCCATTGTCTACATATATCCAAAATACCACTAAACCATTTTTGTTTTTTTTTCTGTAGCATCATTTAAATCTATCCAGTACGTTGCCAAATTTTTATCTGCTCCATCAACTCTTGATTAGACTACTGCAGCCTAAAATTAAGGGGGCAATTAATCAAATGAGCTTTTCCAGGGCCAGCGCTACCCAGTAGGAGAATTAGGCAGTTGCTTAGATCACCAATATGGGACCTGCAGCGGTGGCAATGCCATTACAAGAGCAACACAGCACTTACTTGAGGCCTCAAATGCTTCATTGCTGTTCGTGTTTATTTATTTGATAGTTTTTATAAACTGCTTTTTCTTAGATTGAAGTGGTTTACAGATAGCCATAACAAACTCACATATTATGTAGTAGAGCAACTAACAGAGAACATAAGAACATAAGATATGCCATACTGGGTCAGACCAAGGTCCATCAAGCCCAGTATCCTGTTTCCAAGAGTGGCCAATCTAGGTCATATGTACCTAGCAGTTTCCCCAAAAGACACAGGTTCCACAATGCTTCTACCGGGTCAAGCATTGATATCCTGGGTCCCTTCTTAATAATGGTTTATGGACCTTTCCTCCAGGAACTTATCCAACCCTTTTTTAAACCCAGCTACACTAAGAGCCTTTACTACATCTTCCGGTAACAAATTCCAGAGTTTGATTACACGTTGAGTGAAAAAATATTTTCTTTTATTAGTCTAAAATAGTTTACCGTGTAGCTTCATTGCATGTCCCCTAGTCTTTCTATATTCTGATAACGTAAACAGTCGATCTACGTTTACCCGTTCCACTCCGTTCATTAATTTATAGACTTCTATCATATCTCCCCTCAGCCGTCTCTTTTCCAGGTTAAAGAGCCCTAACCTTTTTAGCCTTTCTTCATAGGAGTATCCTTCCATCCCCTTTACCATTTTGGTGGCTCTTATCTGAACCTTTTCTAATAATGCTATATCCTTTTTAAGATACGGCGACCAGAATTGCACACAATATTCAAGGTGCAGTCTCACCATGGAACGATATAGAGGCATTATAATATCTTTTGTTTTATTTTCCATTCCTTTCCTTATGATATCTAGCATTCTATTTGCTCTCCTGGCCGCCGCTGCACACTGGGCAGAGGGTTTTAACATGTTATCCACGATGGCGCCTAAATCTTTCTCCTGGGTGGTAGTTCCTAATGTGGAACCTTGCATCGTGTAACCATAGTTTGGGTTGTTCTTCCCTAGGTGCATAACTTTGCACTTGTCCACATTAAATTTCATCTGCCATTTTGATGCCCAGTCTTCCAATTTATCAAGATCCTCTTGCAATTTTCCACAATCCTCTTGGGTTTTAACAACTTTAAATAATTTTGTGTCATCTGAAAATATGATAACCTCACTCGTTATTCCACTTTCCAGGTCATTTATGAATATGTCAAAAAGCAGAGGACCCAGCACAGATTCCTGGGGTACACCACTATTCACCTTTCTCCTTTGGGAAAATTGGCCATTTAGCCCTACCCTCTGCTTTCTAGTCACACCTGGCGAACAGGCACCAACAAATAAAAACTGGAACCAACATCTCCATCCCCTACCACCAAAGAAAACATGACATACAAAACTTTTTACGTGGTATGTCTGAACTTGTAGTTCAGAAGTTTAACTATTAACTTTGGTCCCAATTTTGTAAGGGGAATATCCGGTATTCTGCCTGTCTCTCCACTGCATGCACAGATCCACTGTGCGTGCAGGTAAGGACATGGGTGGACTTGACCTCCAGACATACAGCGCCAATTCCATCATTGGCCCTGTAGTCCAGGGGCCACTGGGGGATGGCCTGCTTATTCCACCTCGGAAGTGGAATAACAACCGGCCACCCTCCTGATCACTTCCGCCAGCCCCCGGAGTCAGATCACGGTGCATGTGTGTCCCTGCCGCTCGATCAGGGCACTGGCTGCTATTATCGGGCATGGACAGCAGGGAATCAGGGTCCCGGGGTATGCTGCACATGTGCTGCCACAGGGAGGATGTCCCCATGGCAACGGAAGGGGTACTCCGGGCCATCCTTGGGCTCGATTCTGACTGCCACGGGCACGTTTTTCTCCCGTGGTTCAGAATTACGTCCAAACTGGGTCATCCGGACAGCCCGGACGTGCTCCTTAGGGAATCGGGCTCCATGCATATATTAACCAAGCTTTGCTAATGAGTCATGGACGGTAGGAACTAGCCATTTTATGAAGCCATCAGTTAGGCCGTTCCTGGTTATCTTTCCTTTCTGAAGTGTTCTTTAACCCGTTTTGGACCAGTGTATGTTTTACATACATAAGGTTTCCATACTTACTACTCAACTGTTTACTAATTAATGGTTATAAATTCAATGGAACTATGTTTAGCTATTATTGTTATGTCAAAAAGCGTTATATACAGATTTTTTATCTGAGATCTAGTTAGTTTAATAGGTATTCGAAGTTTGCTGATTTTGACGGTACTGGCGGCTCAACATAAAAAGATCACAAAAAATAGTAAGCAGCTAATAATGCTGTAATAGCTACTATTTTGCAAATAAAAGTATTTGTAGACTTTAGAAAATAGGTTTAGATAACTGTAAGTTACTTAGTGTCAGAGTTATTGGTGCGTATATCGGCCTTGTATGTTTTTTATACACTGGGCTAATATGTTTCCACTGAATGGGCCACTTGTGGAGTTGGAGAAGATGGTGATTTTCGAGAAAAACAGCTCATCTTCACCGAAAAAAAACAACATATATATTCGATCACAGAGAAATCACAGCCCTCAGAGAAGCAAAAAACATCATAACTGAATCTCAAAAGTGGACCTTGTCTGAGGGTTTGTTAAGGTACAAGCTCATAATAAGGAAATAACTGCCAAATATTTAGAGCAATATATACGATTTCTAAAAAGAATCTGTCTTTCTTGGATTTTGTGAGTGAAATCAACCTTCGAGAATTAAATAGTGTGGACATGGGTAGTTTATTTGTTCCAAGATTGCTTGTTCAAATTTTGACTTTCATGTATCCAAAATAGAAACATAGAAACATGATGACAGAAAAAGACCACAAGGCCCATCTAGTCTGTCCTTCCATAACAACTACAACAGTCCACTTTTTACCTTTAGAGATCCTCTGTGTTGGTCCCATGCTTTTTTGAATTCAGTTACTGTCCTCATCTCTACCACCTCCACTGGGAGACTATTCCACGGATCCACTACTCTTTCTGTAAAGAAATATTTCCGCATATCACTCCTGAATCTATCTCCCTTCACCCTCATCCCATGTCCCCTCATAGCAGAACTTGCTTTCAATTGAAAGAGGCTCTCTCCCTGAACATTTATGCCACGGAGGTATTTAAACATCTCAATCATATCACCTCTATCCCGCCTTTCCTCTAAGGTGTACATATTAAGATCCTTAAGACTGTTCTCATATGCTTTATAATGAAGCCCAGAATTGCACACCATACTCCAAATGAGGTCGCACCAAAGACTTATACAGAGGCATTATCACCTCCTTTTTTCTGCTAGCCATTCCTCTCCGTATGCACCCAAGCATCCTTCTAGCTTTTGCCATCACCTTTTCTACCTGTTTAGCTACTTTAAGATCATCAGACACAACCACGCCTAGGTCCCGCTCTTCTTTAGTGGACAAAAGTACTTCACCTCCTATACTGTATTGCTCCCTTGGATTGCTGCAGCCCAAATGCATGACCTTACATTTTTTAAAATTAAATCCCAGCTGCCAAATTCTAGACCATTCTTCAAGCTTAGCTAGATCCCTCCTCATGTTATCTACACCTTCCTGGGTGTCTACTATATTGCAGATTTTGGTATCATCCGCAAAGAGGCAAACCTTACCCTTCCGCTATATCACTAACAAAGATGTTAAAAAGAATCGGACCAAGGACAGATCCCTGGGGCACACCACTGGTAACATCCTTCTCCTCAGAGTGAGCTCCATTTACTTGTACTCTTTGTCGCCCCCCACCCAACCAATTTCTAACTCAAGCAGTAACTTTAGGGTCCATCCCTAGGGTGCTCAGTTTGTTTATAAGTCGCCTGTGAGGAACAGTGTCGAAGGCTTTACTGAAATCTAAATACACCACATCTAGAGCTCTCCCTCGGTCCAACTCCCTGGTCACCCAGTCAAAGAAATCAATCAGATTTGTCTGACAAGACCTGCCTCTGGTGAATCCATGCTGCCTCGGATCCTGTAATCCGCCGGACACCAGAAACCTCACTATTTTCTCTTTCAGCAGCATTTCCAATAATTTACTCACCACCGAAGTTAAACTAACCGGCCTGTAGTTTTCAACCACATCCTTACTTCCGCTTTTGTGTAAAGGCACCACATGAGCCTCTCTCCAGTCCTTTGGCACCACTCCCGACTCCAACGAGGCATTGAAAAGGTCAGTCAGTGGAGTTGCTAGAACATCCCCAAGTTCCCTCAGTATTCTAGGGTGTATCCCATCCGGTCCCATTGCTTTGTCTACTTTAAGTTGAGCTAGTTTCTCACGAACACAGTCTTCTGAAAATTGTTCAAGATGTCCCTCGCTTCTGTTCTTATTTGTGGGTATTTTCTGAGGTCCTGCTCCTGGTTCTTCATCTGTGAACACAGAACAAAAATATTTGTTAAGCAATTCCGCTTTATCCTTATCAGCTTCTACATATTCCCCCCTGCACCCTTGAGTCTGACAATACCACTTTTGCCCTTCCTTTTCTCACTAATATATCTGAAAAATGTCTTATCCCCCCATTTTATTGCATTGGCTATTTCCTCCTCCTTTTGAATGTTTGCCTTCTTGACTACTTTGCTAGCTTCTCTAAGATTTTCCAAATACAGATGCCTGTCTTCCTCTCTCTGTGATCTCTTGTATTTCATGAAGGCCTCCCTCTTTTTCTTCACTTTTTCAGCTACTTCCTTCGAAAACCATGATGAAAAATAATTTAATCTGTAATATTATTTACTCAAACTCCAAATTGTCTTTACTTATTGATGAGTTCACTACACTTGTGGCATGTTTGCTAAGGTTGATAACCAATAGTGTAGGGTTTGACATGTGGTAAGGGCACTATACTAGTATACTATACACTATACTAGTATACTAGTATAGTATAGTATACTAGTATATAGTGCAGGGTCCCACACAGTCAACACATGATTGGGCAGGGTTTGGGCGGATTAGGGGTGTAGCATGGGCATTGTTGCATGGCAGTTTGGGCATTTTGGGCATGCACTTACTGTGCTTGTTGCTGTTAGCATGGATGCACTTAAGGTCACCTCATTGGGTGGCATGGTGCATCCACATGCCAGTTAGCATGGTGCTGCAGATTAGCATTGGCAGGGGGATGGACGCACACCTCCTCAAAAATTAGTGGGCCTCCATGCTAATTTGACGGCACAATCACATGCTACCGGTATGCAGTTTAGTAAATATGGCCTTTAGTGTTACCTCTATACTGATTTTATATCTACATCTATTTATCAATGATATTCCAGTAGCAAAACCTGTTAACGTGTTCTTTGGTTTGACTGAACTTTCTGATGTTTCCTCAAAAGACATATCACAGCCCTGAGGAATAATCTGAAATCACTAGGGTTTTGTGAGAATTATATGGTGGCAGTAGCCTGGAATAGCATAGCTGTCATGATAGGAGAGAACGATGGGGCAAACAGACTTAATCAAGACGAATTTCCAAATGTAGCGTTCTGACATTGTGCTTCCTTCAGGCTTGGATTTTTGGTTGGTGACACTGTAAAAGAAGTTGTGGACTGGAACAGTTTAAATCTTTGATTGATAAGCTCTATGTACTTTATCATGCATCATCCAAAAATGGAAGCAATTTCAGATTGTGTGCTAATATGCTGGACCTGCAACTCATAAAAAGTGATAGGATTTTAAGCATCCATCGGATTGCTTCAACTTTCCTTTCTACATCAGCTGTCTGGTGCAATCACAGGCCTCTTGTTTTGCATTTCACATTGGCTTTAAATGATACAGCTCACAGAGGTGCAAAAGCAAAAAACACATATGAAGGCTTGGTCAGGAAGGTAACATCAACTAAATTCATTCTGGATTCAGGGTTAATGTGCAATGCTTTGCAAGAACTTTCTGAATTCTGTATCGAGCACATCAGTTCAGCAGAGTAGACAAACCAGGCCGTTGTTACACAGAGGTGGTGAATGCTTTGCAGAATATGGATTTCAAAGGCATTTCACTCCATAAAAGTAATATATCTAGTCACTCTATCAGTACAGGTCAGTTTTATAGAGGCCTTCAAAACTCTCTTCAGAGAAGGTTAATGCCCAGCAATGACCAAGACCTGCTGAAAAATATGAAGGTTATCCATTCTGAAAACTGGCCAGCTGACATTCAACCTGACCTTATACATTCCGAACAACAAATAATGGGGATGTATTTCCAATTTGGATATACATCCCTACTATTCACCTAGGCCCCTATTCCCTACCCAAAGCTCCCCGCACATACATAGGAGATGTGCGGGGAGCTCTGGATAGGGATGGACAGGGGCAGCAACGAGGAGGAGAATGGGCGGGCCGGGGCGTGGCGCACAACCCAGATGTAGAGGGTCAATTCCGGTCACTACCCTGTACGTCTGGGTTCACTAGGATAGATGGGGGAGGGGGGGGCGGAGCTTGCCACAGAACAGAATGGACGCATGAGCTGCAGCTCCCGTTGCTACCAGAGATTCCTGAGCTTATATCTGGGAGAGAAACTTTAATTATTGAACCCTTGTTGGAGAGCTGAAAGGGTGGTGTTTGAGAATGTCGACATTGAAGCCGGCCCGACTGGAGTTTCAGCAGGGAGCGGGGTCGGCAGCGAAGCGCACCAAGTCTGATATAGGATCTCCACAGAAAATGGCGGCAGTGGAGAAAGAAGGAGTAGCGGCGGAAGACCTTCAAGAGATACTAATGGAGTTGAAAAGTGTCAAGGAGATGATTGCCACCAATGCAACTTCGTTAACTCCGATTCAGGAGGATTTGAATGAGGTAAAGGACAAAATTGCTACTGTTAATACACGGGTAAATGCAGTAGAATTGCAGGTCCACAGGCAAGAAACTGCGCTGGGGCAGATGGGCCCTCTTATGCGACGGACCAAGAAGATTGAAGAACAGATTGAAGATCAAAACAATCGGGCCAGGCGTAATAATGTTAGACTGGTAGGGGTCCCCGAAGGGGCCGAAGGAGGTGACCTGATAGCATTTCTGGAAAAGGTCATACTGGAGATACTGCAGCTTACCTTTGTGAGTCCTTTTGAGCTGGAGAGGGCTCACCACGTCCCTTCGCATAAGGCGAATAATGTCCGGTACCCACATCCAATCATAATGAAAGTTCTCAGATACCTGCAGGTTCTGAAGATTCTCCAAGCTGCCAAAAAGACCACGGCGATTCAGATTCAGGCCCAAATGTTGCTTTTTACTCGGACTTGAGTAAACAAACTATGGATCGTCGGAGAGCGCTACTGGCTTGCAGGCCCATGCTGCAAAGTTTACAGGCGAGGTGTGGCCTATATTATCCTGGAACAATGCGGGTCACTCTCAATAATGTGACGAGGAATTTTGTTGATGCTGACAAACTGAAAGCTTTCCTACAGGAGAGGAGTGACATGGAGACCCGATGGACTGGTTAGCAATGTTTATTTCGTATCGAGGAAGAAGCAATAAAGAAAAGGATGGTAATGAAGAGACAATGTTAGTGACATTTTCTACAGATGGGGAGATGAAAAGATAAATGTCTTCTGTTTAATGATGCAGATATAATTATGAGTTCTGATGTGCATTGAAAGTTATGACATGACATTGCTAGTGAATTAACTAGGTTGTTGTTTGAAAAAAAAAATCTTTGTTTGCAAATATATGCTTATGCAGATATAGTAGCAACGGAGGAGCTAAATGATGGCTATTCTGTTAATGTGGATGGTTTTCACCTTGAAATGTTTATGTATAAAGTTAGTATTTTGCAATGTGCCAGTCCAGTCCAGTGGAACGCCTCCAGCACGGGAGAGTGGTCAATAAAAAAAAAGTGCAGGCCCACTATCTACAGCATGATGTGGTCGATACAGGATGGCTAATGATTTGATTTTGCTCTCATTGAATGTGAAAGGGATTACCGGTCCAATAAAACAAAAGAAGATATTGTCGTACTGTCAACAAAAAAGAGCGGACATTGTATATCTGCAGGAGACATATTTGTCGGACAAGGAGTCGCTGAAAGTGGTCTCCAAATACTATCAGGTAGTAACCGGGTAGTCGGACCCGGCCCTCACTCCACTTGCGCTCCGAGCCTCCCCCCCCCACCCCCCCCCTTTTATATATATATATACCCTTCCACAAAGGCATCAGACAATTTATTGTGGGTACAAAAACTGGTCGCAGCTTTATTTAACAATTAACATGCTACTTAACAAACAATGGTAATCAACAATCTAGGAACACCCCTTCCACCCAGCAGGGCGATGAGGCACCAGCCATGCTACTAGCAAAGTGCCCTCGCCTCTGCACCGGCCGCATCACCCCCACCGGCCAAATGCCTAGCACCCCAGTCCGACTTCGCCATATCACTAGCAAAAGTCGATCAGGGGTTGTCCGGGCCGTGGGCACCCCGCCCACGCCCCAAATGCCTAAGGCTCCGGACCCCGGACACCTCCGGGATCCCGACTCATCCCCCCCCCCCCCCAGCTGCAACAACCCTAATACCCCGACCCTCTCCTCCCCTTCAAAGCAAGGGCGGGAGGGTGGGTCACCGCTCGACAGGCTCCGTCGCATGTGCTCGGCCAGCACCCTCGCTACCCGAGCACATGCCGTTTCAGCCTCCCTGATTGGCTCCCCCGCACCAAGCGCGCACCCGGAGCCAATCAATTTAAAAGATGCCAAGCGTCGCTGCTGACGACGCTCAGCATCGCACCCCGCTCCCCCCTCCTTCCCACCTGAATGCGCATGTGCAGGGTCCCGTGCCGGGCCGAGCACCCGGTTACAATCGCTCACCGGGACCCTGCCTGCGCGCTCCCTCTAACCGGGTAGTCGGACCTGGCCCTCACTCCACTTGCGCTCCGAGCCCCCCCACCCCCCCCTTTTATATATATATATACCCTTCCACAAAGGCATCAGACAATTTATTGTGGGTACAAAAACTGGTCGCAGCTTTATTTACCAATTAACATGCTACTTAACAAACAATGGTAATCAACAATCTAGGAACACCCCCTCCCCCCAGCAGGGCGATGAGGCACCAGCCATGCTACTAGCAAAGTGCCCTCGCCTCTGCACCGGCCGCATCACCCCCACCGGCCAAATGCCTAGCACCCCTGTCCGACTTCGCCATATCACTAGCAAAAGTCGAACAGGGGTTGTCCGGGCCGTGGGCACCCCGCCCATGCCCCAAATGCCTAAGGCTCCGGACCCCGGACACCTCCGGGATCCCGCCACCGGCTCGGGTTCCCTGCAACACCCGAGCCGCCCCCCCCCCCACCCACAAGCTGCGACCAGTTCCCCTTGCTCTGAAACACCTTTTCAAAGGCTTCCTGCCAGTCATTCAGGAGGAGGTCTACCCCGACTGGAGACAAATGCACCCCACCACCCCTATACAACCCGCCACACTGCACCTCCGCCCAACCATGCTGCACTTGATACCCGCCTTGTTCACAGACCCACTTCCCAATCTGTCTATTGATTTTAGTTAACCCCCTGGACCAACGACGCTGCACAGAGCAGGCAGGTCGTGGAATAATATCTGACCAGATGAGCACTACTCCCCCAAACATATGTAAAACACAAGCCAAATCCCTATGTGCCGCTCTAATCAATTGCTTGCATGTCCAGGTGGTCAAATCATTCCCCCCCAGGTGCAGCAGGATGATCTTCGGCTGTCCTCGTACGCGCTGGTGGTGCCGCAGCAAAGGCAGCATCTGGGTCCATCGCAGCCCTCGCTCGCCCAGCCATAATAACGACACCAAGTCAGGATCCAGCCCCAGATTCAGTCCAAAAGGCCGCACAGCCGCCCGTTCACCAGCCCAGAACACAAAGGAATGGCCCAACAGCCAACACTTCACCACACTCCGCCCCCCATCTGCAAAAGAAAAATATCTCATTAGTGCCCTACACATTGGACATTCCCCCTACAACCGAACATAGCCCTGAAAAGCTCGAGATTGCCATCTACCAAGGCATTGTATCTGTCTCCCGGAGAACCCCACCTCAGCAGCGCTAGATGCCGCCCCTATCCGAAAGGAATGTGCGGAAAACAGAGAAGGGTCCACGCCCAGGATACGCAGGGCCAACCGCAGGACCGCCGAGACCTGAAAACGGGTCACCACCTGCGCATCCCGATGTATGAAGCACCCTCCATCCCCCGACGGCCGAACGCCACTGTACACCCCCATCAGGGCCACCAGACACGTGGGGCCACCGAACCCTTTCAGGATCACCCACTGTCCCTTTCCCCGCTGATCCGTCTTGGACCACGCCAAGAATACCCGCAACTGCCCGTCAAGCACCTGCACGTGCCGCCATTGCAAGCTATTGCCCACACCCGCCTTCCCGGAGTCCGCGACCATCTCACCCACCCTGAACGCTCCGAAGAGAAAGCCAAACTGAAGACGGCCCGAAACAGAATGGCCTCATATCGTGACGCAGCCACCCGTGGCAACACCTCACACAAGTTGACCAACAAGCGGTGCGTGATCGGGAGTCGCCGGTCTGGCAGTGTCGGACAGACCCATTCCCACCCCTGCAACAACCGCCGTGGCAGAAACCCCCCCCAACCGAACCCCACCCTACCGCCTTCGCAAAGAAGGCAAACCCCGCCAAATGACTGCGCACAGCGGATTTCGTTAACCCCTCTGCTTTCGCTTGGATAATGTATTGCCCAAGGAGGTAATCCGCCACCGCACCGCCACGCCAACCATGAGTCATCAGAAACTCCGCCACTCGAATCCCTCCACGGCGATAAGCCGCCCAAGTTTGGACAGCTACTGAATTCCGCAGAAGATTCTTCAGATCTGCAGGTCAGAGATCAACGAGCTCCACGGGACCTCGCATCCGACCAGGTCCGCTTCCGGTGCTAACGTCCGAAAACGCTCCATCTGAAAACGAGAAAGAGCATCGGCAATTCCATTAGTATGACCCGGGATATGCCTAGCCCGCAACATGACATTCAAACGGAGACACGCCAGCACCACCGCACGCATCAGCGACGCCACTTGCAGACAGCGCGGTGAATAATTATTTACCACACTAACTACAGACTCATTGTCGCACCACCACAGGACCTTCTTATTCCGCAAGCGCTCCGGCCATAGCTCCAACGCCACCAATATGGGGAAAAGCTCAAGAAATGTAATGTTACGCAACAAGCCAGACTCATTCCACTCACGTGGCCATCGGCCAGCGCACCAAGCTCCTGCAAAGTAGATCCCCAACCCCACCCCTCCCGCCGCATCAGAGTAAAGCTGCAAATCTTCAGTAGAAAGTTCGGGTTCCTGCCATACCGATAGGCCATTGAAACCCCGTAAAAAAGTATCCCACACCCGCAAATCCTCGCGGATCACCCTAGTAACTCGTATGCGGTGGTGAGGTTTGAGCACTCCCGCCGTAGCCGCTGCCAAACGCCGAAGGAACACACGCCCCATGGGGAGCACCCTACACGCAAAATTCAAAGATCCGATCAGGGCCTGCATCTCCCTCAGTGTCAATTTCGCAGAAGCCACCGCATTCGCTACCAAGACCCGTAAGGCAACGACCTTTTCCTCCGGCAACCGCGCCACCATTCTTACAGAATCAAGCTCAATCCCCAGGAACGTAAGCCTGTCAACGGGCCCGACCGTCTTATTATCAGCCAAAGGGACCCCTAATTCCCCTGCCATCTCATTGAATCCTGTCAACAGCTCCCTACAACCAAACGACTGCACCGCCCCCACGAACAGAAAATCATCGAGATAATGCACCACCTCCTGCCTCCCGACCTTCCGTACCACCATCCAATGTAAGAAGGAACTAAACTTCTCAAAAGTAAGCGCACGCCACTGAACAACCCATCGGCATGCACTTATCAAAATAAAACTCCCCGTCAACTGAAACCCCAACAAATGAAACGACGAAGGATGGACCGGGAGCAAACGAAACGCCGATTCAATATCTACTTTGGCCATCAATGCTCCCCGGCCCGATGCACGCAACACCGCAACGGCCTTATCAAAAGAGGCGTACTTCACTGTGCAACACTCTCTTGGAATGAAATCATTCACCGAAGCCCCGTCCGGACTTGACAAATTATGAATTAAATGAAATTTTCCGACCTCTTTCTTGGGAATTAACCCCAGCGGAGAAACAACAAAATTCTCAAACGGCGGTTGCCGAAACGGACCTGCAATCCTGCCCAACTGCCGCTCAACTGCCAACTTTTCCCGCACAATCGGCGCTCCACGCCGCACCGACGCCGAGTTCTTCGCGGACCCGCCAACTACCGCACCGCAAACTGGAATAACAAAACCAAACTGAAAACCAATCTGCAAAACTGCCCTATCCAAAGCCTTCGGGTATTGGCAAAGCCAATCCTTAAGCACCTCAACTCTAATAGGAGAGGAAGCCAACCAAAATCTTGACTCGCTACTTGGGTGCTGCCCCGGAAGTGATCCCAACCCGTTTCTTAAGACATTTTGCCGCCGAGTGAGTTCCCCCGCAGTTCGAACAGACGTGTCTGAATTTACAGTCAGGGAAAGGGCACACGGATTTATTAAAACGCCAGCACACATCCCCTCCCCCGTTTCCTGAGGGCTTAATTGGCAAGGAGGCGCTGACACCCCGAAAGGAGCGACCCGCCCCAACTGCAACGCCCACTCCCCCCTTTCCGCCTGCCCCAGTCCCCACCCCCGATCTAGCAGACATCTGTGTAAGCCACAAATTTATATCTTGCATACCCCACGTTAAGCCTTTGCTTTCCTCCATCTTGTCCCGAAATTTTTCGTCGTAATTGAGCCAAGACCACCCGTCATGGGTCTGCGAGGCTTCAAGGATAGAGTCCGCATAGGCCAACAAGATGCCATAGTGTTCCGGCCGATAATGTCCCCAAACGCTAGCCAAACGCAAGAAAGCTCTTGCCCAATTCACGACCGATCGCGATACTTTTCTGATCCTACCCGCCTTTTCATCCTCTTTTCGTTTTTTCTTACTCTCTCCTGACCTCTTCCGCCCTTCCAGCAAGCGGAAAATATCAATGTATCTACGCTTTCTAATCTTACGCCTTAACTTCCTCGGCACACCTTCCCACAATTCCAACAACCTTGCAGAAGTGCCGCTAGCACCATCCGGCCTCACGTCCCCCGTAAAACCTCGTGTTCCTAACGTGCCACTACCCACCCCCGAAGACTCTTCCGACGAGCCCGAAGACGAGCACGACGAAGATCCGGAGCTACGCCTGCGACAACAACCATGCCTCCTCTTTTTCTTTGCCTTTTCCGAACGCTCCTTTCGAGTGCTACCTTCTTCTTGAGACACCTCTCCCCCCACCAAAAACTCACCTGCGTCAGCTCCAGCAGCTGTGCTCATCGCTGATTGGTGCAGCATACCCTGTGGCAGATCCTCGCTCATCTGTGACGTGCCGCTGCGTCGTGCTGCTGTCCGCTCATCTTCCCCTCTCCGCGCTGCCCCACTAGCCGCATCCCTCGACATCGTACGAATGGAATCGTCCACACCAGACTGAAATCCAGGCGAAGACACCACCGGGACCTGTGAAGAGACAAATGGAAAGCCAGGAGGCGAAAACCCAGCGGCCCATGCAGGTTGCCAAGCCCCTACCCAAGCCGCCCTAGACGACCCCTGACCCCCACTAGCCCAGTGCTCAGCTGGCGTCTGATATCCAGCTAGCCCATAGCCCCCGGGCGGAAAGAAAGCCCCCTCACTCATGCCCCGAAGCCCCGACATATCAAACCCTCTCAAACCCCCCCCTTCCTCCAAACCCTGGCCCCCCCCCCAACCCCCCACCCGGTTGGCGTACAACCTTCACCCCCCATGGTTGATAACACCGCTCCATCGGGGCCAGGTACCCCCGCGCCCCCCAGATATTCCTGCGCTGCCCCACTCATAGCAGCAGGACGCGATCCACGCCCCCTCTCTCCCCTACCGCGTGCAGTCCTCACCAGAGACCCACTTCATCCCCGGGCCGGCCTAGCTACCCCGCTACCCCTGCTGATGGCCCCCCGGGAAGGAGCAGCACTCCGCTGACCTCTTGGGCCCCCCCGAACAACCCCCCGTACCCCAGTTCCACGTGGTGGTCTCCCCTCTCCCCGATCCCTGGTCACTCCGCCTGAGGCCTTATGGGCCCTCCTTGTTCGCTCTCCCCCCAAATCCCTACTCCCTCTACCCGTGGCTTTGGGAGCCCTCTTAGGAGGCATGGCCAAAACTAACTTAAAACACCACTTGCACCCACAGCCTATGGCCTCTGCAAACCCCCACAGGCAACAAGGCAAAAAAGGCCCACAAAAACCGGTCACTCGCCTGCCCAGGCGTCCACGCGATGCCCGCAGCTCTCTCCTCAGACTCCGTTCCCGTTGAACTGACTCCGCCGGAACACCCCACACGAGCCTGCACTCCAGAGCCGCCGCGCTTGCACACCACTGCCGGGACCGTTCAACCGTCGCAGCACGGCTGCTCCCGCAGGACAAAAAAGGACCGCCAAAAAACGCTGCTGCACCGCCGCACCTCACCGCTCGACAGGCTCCGTTGCATGTGCTCGGCCAGCACCCTCGCTACCCGAGCACATGCCGTTTCAGCCTCCCTGATTGGCTCCCCCGCACCAAGCGCGCACCCGGAGCCAATCAATTTAAAAGATGCCAAGCGTCGCTGCTGACGACGCTCAGCATCGCACCCCGCTCCCCCCTCCTTCCCACCTGAATGCGCATGTGCAGGGTCCCATGCCGGGCCGAGCACCCGGTTACAATCGCTCACCGGGACCCTGCCCGCGCGCTCCCTCTTGTTGCAGCCCCAGCCACACGATGGAAGGGTGGAGTGATAACCCTGGTGCGGAAGGCGCTTTTGCCTGCAATTAAAGAAACAAAGGCAGATCCTTTAGGTAGATGGGCTCGTGCGACGCTGCAAATCGGTCAAAACCTACTAACTTTCATGAATATATATGCACCAAATACTGATGAACCTAGCTTCTTCAAAACATTGGCTATGGAATTAGCCGAAGTAGTGAATACGAATATAATACTTGATGGAGACTTCAATATAATAATAGATCCATTGCTGGATCGAATGCCATATAAGGCGATTGTCAAAACAAAATCTCATGTGGTGTTGATGGGCATGATTGAAGAGCTGCAACTTGTCGATCCATGGCGACTTTATCACCCGACGGGTAAGGAATTTACGTTTTATTCTGTGCCACATGATACCCAAACTAGAATAAAATGACTAAACAGTTGTATAACTAAACAATTAAGTGGGTACTTGTGAAACATTCAAAACATGTGACCCATAGATAGGACCAAATTAAAATGTAATAAATATAATCAAACACCATAAAAAATATATGTAGTATAAATATTGTATTCTCATACCGCTATGGCATCCCGTGCAACACGGGCGTACTCCTGATCTTGCCGGGACAACAGAAATATGTTCTGGTGCACATACAATACAATTGGAATTGTCTAATGAAATGAATGAAAGAAATTTATATAATTGTTAGTATACATGTGCTGTTGTTTAGTTATACAACTGTTTAGTCATTTTATTCACTTTTAATTTATACCTTTTATTCAGTGGTAGTTATTTTTCCTTGGTCTTCCTCTCTCTCCTTTTAGCTCGTTTTGGTTCTCACCAAATGGTTGTCTTTTAGTAAATGCTGTCTTTTGTAATATATGTAATACTCATATATTATTGTCATTTAGATAGTGCATGTTATTTATGTATTTATATTCTTAAATTTTAGATGATTTTATCATTGGTTATCACGATTTGTATTATTTTATTTTATTTGAATAATATTTTGATTCATGTTTTATCTAACATATTTTATGTGTCATGAGTTTAATTTATCTTTTTAACAGTTTTTAACATTGTTAAATTGTTTTTATATTTATTTGTTGTGTGTCTGGCTCTTATATGTGTTTATTTTTAGTGAGCCGTAAACCCCTGAGGAAGTGTAATACGAAACACGGCCAGTGTCGGGTTTGGCACTCTTGATCCGTGGAATAATAAAGGCCTGAATAACTGCCACGTTTCCTGACTGTTTCTTTGGTTGCCCACGTGGCAGAGTGCTGTTTTATTGGTCATACTATGGAAGAGACCATTGCTCTCAATGCAGAAACCTATAAAGCCATTGTCAAGGAATGTGTCGACAAGTGGACGCCACTGCACTTGACTTGGTGGGGCAGGCTGGAAACAATAAAAATGGTACTAGTGCCTAAACTCAGCTATATACTAAGTATGGTCCCGGTGTTGTTCCCTCAAGGGTTCTACAAGAAAGTTAATAGCATGCTGGTATCTTTCCTCTGGGGTAACAGAGTCCCTCGGATTGCAGTGTGGAAACTAAGGCTACCCAAGGAAAGAGGAGGAGTTCACTTCCCAGACGTCGAGTGGCTGCATATAGCCTCATTGTTAAAGCAGGGTTCTCAATGGACTGCCAAAGATGGTACAGAGAAAGGGCCCAGATGGGTGAAAGTAGAGCAAGCTCTGAATTCTCCATTGCAGATGCAGATGCTAATAGGTACGATAAAAGATCCGACTAAACCACATAATGTGGTAGTCACAGCAACGCAGCAGGCATGCCGACTGTTTGCTGCGTGTATTGAAGACGGCGAAGACTTTTCAAAGGATATGCCTCTATGGCTGAATCCGCGGTTTGTCATCGGTGGAAAACCAGTATTATGGGTGAAGTGGATTGAACATGGTATTGAGACAATTGGACAGTTGGTATGTGGAAGAGAGTTTAAAACCTTTGAAAGATGGAAGGCTGAATTTGACTTACCAAGTTTCAGCTATTATCAATGGTGCCAACTCAGACATTGCCTGGGTAAAGCGGGTGTATCTCCAGTGTTGCTACGAGCGGGATGGCCACTGTTACAAAAGCTCCGAGAGATTCAAGCAAGTAAACGGGCCATGTCCAAGTGTCTAGCGATGCTCCGATCCAGAGGAGGACGGGAGTGTACCAAAGTACAATCGGTGTGGATCGCTGATGTTGGAGACGGTATGAGCCCGGAGGCATGGAACATTTTCTGGGGCTCCCAGATTCAAGTCACCAGGGCAGCATCCTTAATGCAGTCCATGTACTTTCTGGCGCATCGGGCGTATACAACCTCGGTAAAGAAAATGAAATGGACATGGCAAGATGGGAATCGATGCTGGTCCTGTAATGAGGATGTTGGAACATTGGCACATATGCTATTTTACTGCAGGCATCTAAGAGTATACTGGAGCAGGGTATGGGAACGTATATCCAGGATATTGAACATGCAAATTTCTGTCTCATACAGAATAGTTGTATACAAATCTACGGTGATCGATCCGCGGCTGATGAAGCATGATGGCCAACTGTTAGATCTAATGCTAAGCATGGCGATAAAAGTCGTCTTGATACATTGGAAGAGTCTTGAAAAGGTGCACTTTGAATATTGGTGGAATATGTTGAGTCTGCACAAAATATACGAAGAAATATACATCACGACAATTTCAGGCTCTAGTAAATTGAGTAAGAAGTGGGGTGCCCTGGACAGATACACGGAAACATTACGGTACCGTAGTCTTCATTAATAGTATTGCTGTAGTGGGTTGCTGCAACTGGTCAGCAGAATGTAATGTGGAGGGTCGGGGCACTGGACTGGATTAGCACTGGTTAATTGTAGTTCTTGTTTGCTGTGTTTGTGTGGTCATTGTAGAATAATGTTGAGATAACAAATGTTTTATAAAGATGTATATGTGTTTGGAAACTGAATAAAGAAAAGATTTAAAAAAAAAAAAAGGATAGACGGGGGACAGCAGCCGGGGCCAGTAAGCAGGGTAAGGAGGTGTAGGAGATTCCCTGCAGCCCAACTCTGGTCACAATAGGCCTAATTGGGGGTTTGGCGGTGGGAATTGAAGAATGTCGAGGTCTGATAGGGATTACAGCTCCTGCATGGCACTGTGGTGCCATGGCATCGCAGCTCAATTCAGGAGCCTGTCTGGGCTAGCCAGGTAAGTGTCAGGACATCTGGGGTGCCTGAATCGGGGCACGTCCTGGATGTCCCGGCCTTATGTTGTGATTCTGCTACCGCAGGGCTGTCTATCCCTCGTGGGAGCAGAATCGGGTGCATCCCCAGGCTGTCCGGATGTCTGGACGTCCAGACAGCTTGAGGATGCACATCTCTGAATTGGCCTCCACAGTAAATGAAAGACAGGTGATCTGAGCATTTCAAGAATATATCATTAGTTGGCAATATTCCTTCAGCTTTGATCCCTTTACAGATTATACAAATTTCATCTGGAAAATGTGAGCATGGATTCCCACAGATGAACCTGATCACCCTAAATAAATCTTCTCTTCATATAGCTGCAGCATTGGCTTTGAAATGTATTAGAATGGTAGGTTCTTCACTCACAAAATTTCATCCAGCAAATATGTTGATTCTTGGTTAACTTGAGAACATCATTCAGCAGTCGATACCCATCAGTAAGAGTTGGTTATGTGAAGATGCTCTTCAAAATGAGAAAAGCTTAGAATCTGTGTGGAAACTGATGTAAGTGCTTTACAATTAACACTTAGAAAAGTAAATGAAATGCTGATTGGACCTCTTGAGTCTTCAATAACGTAAGGGCTATTGACCTCCTACAATCAGTAAAGGACAACAAGCTTCTACATTTGTTTTCAGGAGGTTTATTATATGTTACAAAGTTCATGCTAAAGTGCTTATAAGTTGGGTGAAATGATTGGAGAGCCTCCTTATTGACCCACGTTCTAGTCTGAAGGAGCAATGGTACTGGAAGAATCTAGCCCTCTGGAGCAATGCTGGCTGTCACTGTGCTATTAAATGTTTAAACACTGAGGAAAATAGTGCTGATTAGTCTTAGAGTTGCTAATTTTGTATTTAACTTGGTGATATGTTTAATAAAAAAATACCTAAAAAACCCATGAATTTTCCAAATATCTATGGTGTTTGATCCTGATATCCAAAAGTAGCTACATGGTTTACAGACCTGTAAACCATGTAACTACCTCTAAGTGGGATATTCAGTAGTATTAACAAGGTTTGGTCCACTTAATATCCCCAGATACCGCCACTATATGCCCCAGTGCTACATGTTACCATTGGGGCATTCTGGGGGTGTTTTGGGTGTGCTACCCATTGCTAACCAGTGAGCAGCGATATTGAGCTGCTGCCTGGTTAGCGATCCATGGGTAAAGATAGGCATGGTAAAAGCTAGTCAGTTTTTACCCACAGGAGCTAACTGGGCAGTGGCTTGGATATGGTCCGAGCATTGAATATCCAGGTTTAGTATTCAGTGGTGAAGACTAGGCACTGTCATTGTGCTAGATGCTGCTGCTGAATATTGGGCCCTTAATTATCCATAAACAAAGTATCTTGCCCTGGGCTCATCCCCGGAGATCATTTCCAGCCCTGTCTTTGGCCTCACAGGTCACTTTCAGCCCTGGTCTCGCCCATCAATGTGTTTATACCTCAAAAATTTCCTGTCATGATTTGACAATTTCCAATCTGTAATCAAACCGCTGCTGATCGCTGGAAGTAGCGGTATACAAATGTATACTAAATAAAAATAAATAAATAATTCTACTTCCTTTGCGTCTACAAATTTAGTTCTGGGTACAACTTATATTGTAATCCAACCAGGGCAGGGAAATTTATTTAATTATTTAACATCTTTTATATATAACTTTATATATTTTATTTATTTATTTAGTATACCGCTACTTCCAGCAATCAGCAGTGGTTTGATTACAGATTGGAAATTGTCAAATCATGACAGGAAATTTTTGAGGTATAAACATATTGATTAGACAGGAAAGCACAGCACACAGAGAACTATTTTACAGGGAACATGGGCTATGGAGGGTTAGGTGGCTTGCCCAAGACCACAAGGAGCACCTGTGGGACTAGAAACCCCAGTCCTTCTGGCCCAAGGTTGCTGTCCTCCAGTGGGATTTGAACCCCTGACCTTCTGGTCTGAAGTACCTTGCCCCAACCACTAGGCCACTCCTCCACTCCACTCCACTCCACTCCACTAGGCCACTCCTCCACTCCACTTCTGTACCTGACTGTAACTTAGCTCAAGCTTGGATTTGTAAAAAGAAAGAAATTAAAGGTATGTTTACTAAAGTGTGGTAAGTTTTTGCACTTACTGCGCTTTCTGTGCACAAAATAATTCACAGTAAGTACAAAGCCTGTGTGCTGTCAGAGGCATATCTAGCATCTGCCTTGCAGTTACAGCACAAGGCAGACTCTTCTTGCACCAGCCTGCATTCCAAGCCTTGGCAGACAACCTGACTGCACCCACACTACCTGCTGAGGCATGAAACAGAAGCCCTGTTGCTTAAAAAAAAGCATAGTCTTGCATAGCAGTGCTACCCTCCAACACATAACCCTCTCAATTGTCCCCCGAATCTGATCTCCTCTGGAAATTCCCCCCAATCTAATCTCTGCCAACAGAACCCACCTACAATCAAGACTTCCCCCAAAGTAAGGCCCCACAACAGAACTTCTCCCTGAACAGAAGCCCCCCAAACAGAATCTACAAACAGTCCTCAAAGATAAGCCCCCTATGATCACACACCCCCAACAGAACTTTCCCCTGAACAGAAGCAACAGAAAATCCCTAAATAGAACCTCCAAGAATGCGCCAAGAAGTAAATTGAAGAAGATGAAGGAAGTAGGAAGAAAGAGATCCAAAGATGGAGGAATTAAAAACTGAGCTCCTAATCTATGTAGAAAAAGACTAGTATGCTGGATTTCAGGCAAAGGAAAGATTACCAAATTAAATGCCTAAAGTTAAGAGCATGTTAAATAAGATGAGCAAGGCCATAGACTGTATAAAGGGTTTATGTATTGACATCACAGAAATAAATCAAATACAATATTGTGCAGCCAAAATAATTATTGCAAGAATTTTACCAACAAAAACTCAAAGTCAGCAATATATATCAAGAAGAACAATTCCCTTCACAAGTTGGTTAGTGAGGAAACATAGAAACATGATGGCAGAAAAAGACCACATGGCTTATCTAGCCTGCCCTTCCATATCAACCACTACAACAATCCCCTTTTCCCCTTTAGAGATCCTCTGTGTTTGTCCCATGCTTTTTTGAATTCAGATATTGTCCTCATCTCTACCACCTCCACTGGGAGACTATTCCATGGATTCACCACTCTTTCCATTAATAAAATATGTCCGCATATCACTCCTGAAGCTATCCTCTTTCATCCTCATCCTATGTTATAGAAACATAGAAACATAGAAATATGATGACAGAAAAAGATCACATGGCCTCTCTAGTCTGTCCTTCCATATCAACAGCTACAACAGTCCCCTTTTTACCTTTAGAGATCCTCTGTGTTTGTCCCATGCTTTTTTGAATTCAGTTACTGTCCTCATCTCTACCACCTCCACTGGGAGACTATTCCATGGATCCACTACTCTTTCCGTAAAGAAATATTTCCGCATATCACTCCTGAATCTATCTCCCTTCACCCTCATCGCATGTCCCCTCATAGCAGAGCTTGCTTCAATGAATAGAGGCTCTCCTCCTGTGCATTTATGCCACGGAGGTATTTAAACATCTCAATCATATCACCTCTATCCTGCCTTTCCTCTAATGTGTACAATACATATTAAGATCCTTAAGTCTGTCCTCATATGCTTTATAATGAAGACCACTAACCATTTTAGCAGCAACCCTTTGCACTGACTCCAGCCTGTTTATATCCTTTTGATGGTGTGGTCTCCAGAATTGCACACAATACTCCAAATGAGGTCGCACCAAAGACTTATACAGAGGCACTATCACCTCCTTTTTTCTGCTGGCCATTCCTTTCCATATACACCCAAGCATACTTCTAGCTTTCGCTGTCGTCTTTTCTACTTGTTTAGCTACTATAAGATCATCAGACACAATCACGCCTAGGTCCCTCTCTTCTTTTGTGGAAAGAAGTGCTTCACCACCTATACTACATCGCTCTCTTGGATTGTTGCAGCCCAAATGCATGATCCTGCATCTTTTAACATTAAATCTCAGCTGCCAAATTATAGTCCATTCTTCAAGCTTAGCTAGATCCCTCTTCATGTTATCTACACCTTCCTGGGTGTTTATTGCAGATTTTGGCATCATCCCCAAAGAGGCAAACCTTACCTGATAGCCCTTCTGCAACATCACTAACAAAGATGTTAAAAAGAATCAGACCAAGGGCAGATCCCTGGAGCACACCACTGATAACCTACCTCTCCCCAGAGTGAGCTCTATTTACCTGTACCCTTTGTCGCCTCCCACTCAACCAATTTCTTATCCAAGCAGTAACTTTAGGGTCCATTCCTAGGGTGCTCAGTTTGTTAATAAGATGCCGGTGAGGAATGGTGTCAAAGGTGTATTATCTAAATACACCACATCTAGAGCTCTCCTTGGTCCATATCCCTGGTCACCCAGTCAAAGAAATAAATCAGATTTGTCTGACAAGACCTGCCTCTGGTGAATCCATGCTGCCTTGGATCCGTTGGATGCAAGAAATCTCACTATTTTTTTCTTTCAGAATCACTTCCAATAATTTACTCACCACCGATGTTAAACTAACTGACCTGTAGTTTTCAACCACATCCTTACTTCCGCTTTTGTGTAAAGGGACCACATGTGCCTCTCTCCAGTCCTCTGGCACCACTCCTGACTCCAACAAGGCATTGAAAAGGTCAGTCAATAGAGCTGCTAGAACGTCCCCAAGTCCCCTCAGTATTTTCAGGGGTATCCCATCTGGCCCCATTGCTTTGTCTATTTTAAGTTTAGCTAGATTCTCACGAACACAGTCTTCTGAAAATTGTTCAAGATGTCCCTCGTTTCTGTTCCTGTTTGTGGGTGTTTTCTGAGGTTCTTCTACTGGTTCTTCATCTATGAACACTGAACAGAAATATTTGTAAAGCAATTCCGCTTTATCCTCAGTAGCTTCTACATAGTCCTCCCCTTCACCCTTGAGTCTGACAATACCACTTTTACCCTTCCTCTTCTCACTAACATATCTGAAAAATGTCTTATCCCTCCATTTTATTGCATTGACTGTTTCTTCCTCTTTTTGAATCTTTGCTTTCCTGACTGCTAACTTCTCTAAGTTTTTTATAAGTATAGATGGCTGTCTTGCTTTCTCTGTGATCTCTTGTATTTCATGAAGGCCTCCCTCTTTTTCTTTACCTTTTCAGCTAATTCTTTCAAAAACCATAGTGGTCGCCTTTTCCTTTTACCGTTATTTACCATTTTAACAAAAATGTTGGTTGCCCTTAAAATATCCCCTTTCAGTTTTGCCCACTGTTTTTCAACACCTCCCAGCTGTTCCCATCCCTCTAATGACTCCTAGTTTTCCTAAAGTCTAAGACCCTCGCTTTTGAATGGATTTTATCAGCCCTAGCCCTAATACTGAACCACACCATCTGGTGATCACTGGATGCAAAATGATCTCGCACTATAACATCAGAAACACTTTCACCATTGGTAAGCACCAAGTTCAGTATGGCTCCTTCACGTGTGGATTCTGTTACCAGTTGCCTGAATAGTTCTCCTTGTAGAGAATCCAGGATCTCCCAGATGACACTGCAGCAGGGATGTGCCAATCAACATCTGGCATATTGAAATCCCCTATCAGTAGCACATCCCCTTTCCTGGCAATGCTGTGTATGTCTTCAATTAACTCTCCTTCCACCCCTTCTCCCTTTGAGGGAAGTCTGTATATCATGCCAATGCAAATAGATTTTTCTTTCCCTCTTTCTAGTTTAATCCACAGTGCCTCCCCTCTCCCTTCTAAGCCCTGTATTTCCATAGCTTTAATAATATTTTTACATATAGTGCCACTCCTCCTCTCCTTCTTTCTTCCTTGTCCTTTCTGAGTAAGTTTTAGCCTGGTATAGTTGCATCCCACTCATGGTTATCCATGAAGCATGTCTGTTACTGCCACTAAATCCAAGTCAGCATCTCACATTAAAGCCTCAACATCCGGGATCTTATTTCTCATGCTATGGCCATTTATACACACTGATTTCCATATATTGCCCCTTTTACCCATTTTTATAAAGGTATTTAATGTTTCACTTACCTGGGAGCTTTCTTCACCCATCCCCAATGAATCTAGTTTAAAGCCCTCTTCAGTAGGTTTAGGCAGTTTGCTACTGAAGACACATCGACCCTTCTTGGATAGATGGACACCATCTCTGTTCTGAAACACTTGGAACAGCATCCCATGGTCCAGGAAACCAAAACACTCTCAATGACACCATCCACGCAGCCATTTATCTCTAGGATGCAGGCTTCTCTGCCTTGGCCTTTACCCTCACCCATCCGCTTTTCATTTGCTAGGTTTCTGCTTTGAAGAGGGCATGTATTTTGACAAATGCATGCTTATGGGCTGCTCGGTCTCTTGCGCCTACTTTGAAAAGTTCAGCACTTTCCTGCAGTGGGCGTTGGTACAGAAGGTGGGCTGTTCGAATGTAGTACATTACCTTGATGATTTTTTGTTCGTCGGAGCGGGGTGCCAAAAGCTATTGGAAGGTTTTGGAGCGGGGTGCCAGGAGCTATTGGAGCAGGGTGCCAGGAGCTATTGGAGCGGGGAGCCAGGAACAGGGTGCCAGGAGCTATTGGAGCGGGATGCCAGGAGCGGGGTGCCAGGAGCTATTGGAAGGTTTTGTCGAGCTATCGAGAGAATTGGGTGTACCATTGGCGGAGAGTAAGACAGAAGGCCCTGCGACATAGATCACCATTTTTAGGAGTGGAGTTAGATTCGGTGGAGATGGTGGCTCGCTTGCCTCTAGCAAAGGTATCCAGATAGCGGGTTTTAGTCGCTAACGTGTTGGCTTCATCTAAGTTAACATTAAGAGAGATGCAGGCATTAATAGGCGCTCTTTGAATTTCGCATGCCGGGTCATAGCAAAGGGCAGGGTGTTTCTGCAGCAATTGTCATCTTCAACATCTGGTGTGTGAAAACCGCATCACCATATTAGAATATCTGAAGTGATGTGGGCGGATTTGTGGATCTGGAGGAGATTTTTGTGGGACTTTAACGGGACCTCGGTTTTGATGGAGGCAGAGGTATCAAGTGAGGACTTGCAGCTATATACGGATGCAGCGGGAAGGATTGGTTTAGGAAGTTATTTTGATGGTGTGTGGTGTGCGGATAAATGGCCACAGTCATGGCATTAAGCTAATATAACTGGCAACATAACCTTCCTGGAGCTGTTTCCCATTTTGGTAGCATTGGAGTTGTGGCTGGATAGGCTTCGCAACCGTCGGGTGGTGTGGTGGTGCGATAATGCGGCAGTGGTCAGTGTGATCAATCATTACACTCCAAGATGTTTGCGGATGGCAGCGCTAATGAGGGAAGTACTATTAGTATGTTTGTTCCTCTGATCCTATCCCCACCCACCTCCTAAGCCCCATCTCTTCCGCCATTATCACTTCCATCTCTTATATTCTCAACCTATCACTCTCCATTACAATTTTCCCTGCAGATTTCAAGCATGCTGTGGTCACTCCCATCGTCAAGAAACCCTCACTTGATCCCACCTGTCCTTCTAACTATCAACCCATCTCTCTCCTTCCCCTCATATGTAAACTACTTGAATGTGCTGTCCACCACCGCTGCCTTGACTTCCTCTCCTCTCCTCTCATGCTCATCCTTCACAGTCCAGCTTTCGTCCCTTATACTCTACTGAAACGGCTCTTACCAGTCTCCAGTGACTTGTTCCTGGCAAACTCCAAGGGCCTCTACTCTGTTCTCATCCTTCTTGACCTCTCTGCTGCTTTTGACACTGTTGACCACAACCTTCTCCTTGTTACCCTGTCTTCGCTTGGCTTTTAGCGGCTCTGTACTATCCTGGTTCTCCTCCTACCTCTCCCATCGCTCTTTCACTGTGTGTTCTGGTGGCTCCTCCTCCTCTGCTACCACACTTCCAGTTGGAGTCCCCCAGGGATCCGTCCTGGGTCCGCTCTTTTTCTCTCTCTATACGCAGTCCCTTGGTGCGCTTATCTCCTCCCATGGCTTTCAGTACTATCTCTATGCCGATGACTGCCAAATCTACCTCTCTAAGCCTGAAATCTCTCTGGTTATCCAGACCAGGATCTCTGCCTGCCTTTCAGACATTGCTGCCTGGATGTCTCACCGATGCCTGAAGCTGAACATGGTCAAGACTGAACTCCTTATCTTTCCCCCCAAAACCTCTCCTCCTTGTCCTCCTTTCTCAGTCTCTGTGGAAAACTGGGTAATCCTTCCTGTTTCCTCGGCCCGCAATCTGGAGGTTTTCTTTGACTCTTCTCTCTCTTTCTCTACACATATCCAGCTTGTAGCTAAGACCTGTCATTTCTTTCTCTACAATATCAGCAAAATCCGCCCCTTCCTTTCTGAGCATACTACTAAAACCCTTATCCACACCTTAGTCACCTCTCATCTTGACTACTGCAACCTGCTCCTTGCTGGTCTCCCTCTGAGTCATCTCTTTCCCCTTCAATCTATTCAACATTCTGCTGCACGACTAATCTTCCGTCAGCCTCGCCATGCCCACATTACTTCTCTTCTCAAGTCACTTCACTGGCTCCCTGTCCACTTTCGCATCCAGTTCAAACTTCTCCTCCTGACCTTTAAGTGCATTCACTCTGCGGCTCCTCAGTACCTTTCATCTCTTATCTCTCCTTACAACCCCTCTCGGGAACTCCGCTCTTCTAACAAACTACTTCTATCTATGCCCTCCACTCCTACTGCTAACTCCAGACTTCGCTCCTTTCACCTTGCTGCACCTTATGCCTGGAACAAGCTACCGGTGTCTGTATGCCAGGCACCCTCTCTAGCCCTCTTTAAATCCAGGTTGAAATCTCACCTCTTCACTGTTGTTTCAGATCTTGACTTCTGTGTCATGACTAGATTGTATGTGCCGTGTGTTTGCCCTGACTAGATTGTTAACTCTGTGTTTGTCTTGATTAGATTGTAAGCTCTGACGAGCAGGGACTGTCTCTTACATGTCTGTACAGCACTGCATACGACTGGTAGCACTATATAAATGCTCAATAGTAGTAGTAGTAGTAGTTTGCAGTTGAATGTGTTGGTAAAGGCCCGGCATATCCCAGGTTGTAATAACGAGATTGCTGATGCTTTTTCCCATTTCAAGTGGGATTGGTTTCGGACGTTGGTGCCAGAAGTGAACACAGAAGGATTCATGGTCCCAGAGAAATTATGGAGCATTGGCCAAGGGAGATGCTGAATTTACTGCGGAGTTCGGTATCAGTGGGAACATGGTCAGCATATCAGTGAGGGTGTGACAAGGTGGTCGAATTTTTGGTGGCTCAGGGATGGCAGCCGGGTGTGGGGTCCAATCAGTTGATGGGTCAGTATACACTTAAGGCAAAAAGCAGCGGATTCTCCAGATCGTCAGTGCGTACCCACTTAGCAGGGTTTACCATTTTTACGAGAGCTGTTGGTTGGGGCTCGTCCACAGGGGGATTCCTAGCCTGTCGGCTGATTCAGGGGTGGGAGCATTCGAGGCTGACCCCCTGGGACTCCAGGCGGCCGATAACGCATGACTTGCTGGTGAGACTCTGTGCTGCCTTACCAAGTGTGGCAGCATCACAGTATGAAGCCACCCTGTTCTGGGCAGTTTTCTATCTTGCTTTTTTCAGTGCCTTCCATATAGGAGAGTTAGTAGCGAACTCCAGTAAGACTGGAATTGAGAGCGGTATGCAGCTCCAGCATGTGTGAGTTGAGGAGGGGCAACTAAGAGTCTTATTAGCAAAATCTAAGATGGATCCGCAAGGGAGAGGATTGTGGGTGGTCTTGAGGGAGAATGTGGGCCTGGTAACATGCCCGGTAGCAGCATTGAGGCAGTACTTGCAGGTGCGTCCCACACCAGATGGAGGGCTCTTCATACATGAGGACACTCGGGTGTTCACGCGTTTTCAAGTTTCTGCAGTGCTGCGGATGGGTCTGCAACATGTAGGCAAGAATCTGCGTTCTTTTGCGACGCACTGCTTCCGCATCAGTACAGCAACCAGTGCAGCTGCGGCAGGATTGCCCGAGCAAGACATGCAAAGTATTGGCAGATGGCATTCTCAGGCATTTCAGGGCTATGTGCGGCTTTGAGAGGGAAAAAGGGTTAGCATAGTTTTGATTCTAACTGTAATTTCTCTTTCAGATGGGGGACCGAATCCTTAGGGATGCTGGCTAATTGGTCACTCCTTCGTTTATTGGGCGGGACAGCATGCAGAGACAAGGCCGCTGGGCCCTAATCTGGGTATCGATCCTGCGATGGCGTCTGTTTTATGGCTGGGTGAGTGCGGTCTCTGTTGGACACAGCTGATGCCTTTGCTTCGGCCACAAGAGAATAAGGAAAAAGCCTGCATTGATACTTTTATACTTGGGGGGCAACGACCTGGTCTCATGGACCTGCAAGCAGCTGATAAGAGTGGTGAAGAGGGATTTGGCAGTGGTTTTGAGATGGTTTCAGGGTGTGGTATTAATGTGGTCAGACATTATTCCAAGGCCCGCTTGCTGGAACCAACAACGTTAGTCATGGGGACTGACCAAAATTAATCGCCAGATTGGCCGGTAGATCTGTGAGCAAGGAGGTTATCAGATCATGCATTCCTGGGTAGAAATCGATTGTGTGGGGTTATACAGGCGCGATGGAGTGCACTTATCCAAAGTGGGTGTCGATTTGCTCCTGAATGACTGGCAAGAGACCTTGGAATATGTTATTAGGCAGGATGCTCGCTGGTCGCAGCTTGGTGGTGGGGGGGGGGGGCGGCGCAAGGACAGTGATGTCACCTGTGCCAGTGGTGGGATCCCGGAGGTTTCCGGGGTCCGAAGCCTTAGGTTTTATTTATTTTTATTTATTTAACATTTTTATATACCGCACTATTTATTATCAGCGCGGTTTACATAGAACTACAAAACATCAGATAAGATACATATATCTGTTTTTACATGGATTGTAAAGGTTATTATTCCAATGTATTGTTAATTTGTTATAAAGGGTTAATAAAGCTGCGACCAGTTATTTTCCAAGAACAGTTGGTGTTTGAGTTGTTTGTGGAAGAGGGGGGGGGGAGGGAAAAAGGGGCGGTTGTGGGGGGGGGAGGTGAGGGATATTAGTGGGACCTAGAACACCGGGTCCGTCTACCTCGGTTACTGGCTGCCTATCTCGTAACAGTATTTTGTTATCTATTCAGATTTGCTGGATACTTCGGCAGCTATTTTATTTGCTTGTGAAGAGTCCCCAGGCTTGGAAGGGTGTTAAACTCTGTCATATGGGTGGTTTATGCCTGGTATAGTAAGTTATGATTGTTTCCATTCTTTTGTTTTTGATTTTTGTTGTTTTATTGTTGTTTATGTTTCTTTAAATTCAGTATTTATGATATTAATTTTTACTGTTCTTTGATATACAGATCCTACCCCTTGAGGTCAAGGGTTCAGCATGTGAGTGAATAGTCTTGTGTACGTGGGGTAAGCTAAATTTTTGCTTGTGGTCCTTTTTTGTTGATTCTTTTTCAGTTGGTTTCTGTTTTATGCATCGCAGACACTTCCCATTACAAGTTTCTTTGACACACGACACACATTTGTTTATTGATGTTTCTATATATTTACATGTTTAAATGTACTCCTGAAGCAGGCAGAAGGTGAAACATGTTGGGTTTTTAAGAAAAATGTACGTAAGAACATACATGATATCATACAGGGTCAGGCCAAGAGTCCATCAAGCCCAGTATCCTGTTTCAAACAATGGCCAATCCAGGCCACAAATACCTGCCAGATTCTCAAAGGGTATACAGATTCCATTCTGCTTATCACAAGGCTAAACAGTGGATTTTCCCGGTCCTCTTTAATAGTGATTTATGGACTTTTCCTCTAGCAACTTGTCCAAACCTCTTTTAAATCTAGCTACACTAACAGCTTTTACTGCATCCTCTAGTAATGAATTCCAGAGTCTGATTATGCGTTGTGAAGAAATATTTTCTCCAGTTAGTCTTAACTGTGCTACATTGTAGCTTCATTGCATTTCCCCTAGTGCAGGATTGTCCAACCCTGTCCTGGAGGGCCGCAACCCTGGCAGGTCTTTGGGATAGCCCTTATGAATATGCATGAGATATATATGCATTAGAGATATCCTGTCAACCTGACTGGTTTGTGGCCCTCCAGGACTGGATTTGGAGACCCCTGCCTTACACCTCTGTCATTTAAGAATGTGAGTGGGCAAAGCACAGGTGTCCTAGACATCAAAAGGGTAGATAGAAATTGTCACATTCGCTTTGTCACATTCGCTTCTCACCACCACCAAAAAGTTGTCTAATAGACCACTATTTTTTCTTTACATTTTGTTCCATGTGGAGGGAATTGCATCTATTTGTTGGACTCTTCAATTGCTATGAGCCAGTTTCTCACTTATTTTTCATAGATAAATATTGAGAAAGTAGTTTCTTGCCTATTATCTGATTATCTGGAAGAACATAGTGGCCAGGTAGTTTGGATTCCAGGAAGGACATAGCATAGAATCTTCACTCCTATCTATGGAAATCCTCTTAACAGAAGTTTAGATAAAGGCCACAACTGTGTATCATTAGATTTTTCTACTGCATTTGGCACAGTGGACCACGATATCTTACTGGCTAGGCTGTAAATCCACAGTGTTGAAGTGAGTGTGTGTTCTAGGTTTCAGTCTTTTTTACGAGAGTAAAGACAGTGAATGTGCATGGGGTGGGGGTGAGAGATTGATTGCTTGACGGTATGGGCTCTTGAGTCAAGAGTCCTCCAGAACTCTTTACTCTCACCCATTCTGCTCAATATCTATCTCCAACTTTTAGAGGCATGTTTACTAAAAACCGCTAATTTGCGCGCCGCAAAATAGCGCACTAAAAGCGGTACTTAAGAGCGCTTAAATGCCCCGCAATCGTGCGTGTCACCCCCGCTCAGGTGCGCGGCACAATAGCGGGCCCCGCACAAGTACGGGCCCGCAAATGTCCGATAGAGGCGTGGAACGGCTAACGGAGGGCGGAGGAAGGTTCCTGAGGGGCGGAGGGATGGGTTTAATGGGCGGGGAAGGGGAGGGGAGAGGCTCCCCGCACATTATCGGGGCCGAATCCGAAAGCAAAACTACCGCGAGTGAAACACTCGCGGTAGAGGGCATTTAAAGGGAAGAGAAACCATTTCCGTCAGCAATGTACAGCAAAACTGGGGAATCCTGCAAAACGTGAGCAGTGTGATACATGTGCACAGCACAAAAGTGAAAATAAAAATAGAAAGTTACCACAACAAAAATATCACAAATAGTAATGCAGCTGGGGAACAGTTATAGTAATGGGAAAATATAGAAAACACACCCAGGAAAGCTCCAGAAAGAAGAAATGAATATTGGAAGGGTCTACGGATCGGAGACTCATCCAAAACAAATGTCCTTTTTGGAGCTTTCCTGGGAGTGTTTGCTATGGTTGCCCATTAATATCACTTTTGCCCAGCGTGGTGATATATTGTCCCCCAGTGTCTGTGGTCATTTCCGGGGTTTATGTGCACGTTTGTCACCAGACAGAATGCATGTGCCCACAGTAAAAATGCGTAGAGCAGGGTTTGTGACTCCATCCTGCCAGGTATACTACCTCCAGGGGCTGCATTGTCTCTGTGGCCATAGTGTGGTGCAGCGGATAGAGCCAGTACCTCTAGGACCAGAGGTTCAAATCCCAGCTGGGGCACATGCCAGCCCAGCCCCTATATTATACCCACCACTAAACAAAGATAGCACAGACACCCCTGTATTGCAGGGAACATAAGCATGGGGGAAAACACCCATATTTTACACAACACTGCAAAAACACAACAACAATAGGCATTACCTACAGCCAAATCCCCCAAATGCAGTCCCGTACTGCCACATTGCAATCTGGTCATCTGCTGTTTCTGAGAGAAGCTCATGCCAGCATGTTGGCGGACGAGTACATGTGGTGCAGGGGGCAGGGGCTGCTAGCCACAGAAGACAGAGGCCTAGCCATTTGCAGGCTGGCACAGTCCACTGCAACAGACAGGCCCTGCCGGATGCACAGTCATGGACGTTCCAGGGAAACCAGCCAATCTGTGGCTACACGGTGGTGCAGTGCACACAGACAGTGCATGCAAGAACAGAAGGTCACTGGTTCAAAGCCCAGCTGGGGCTTCTGCCAATCCTAGCCACATATTTTTCCCACACCTACACAGTGATAGTAAGGACACACCTTTCGTGTCGAGGACATATGCAATGGTAATACGTCTATCTTTTACCCCACTGAGCACAGACACCATGAACAGGGGCAGTACCTAGAGCAGACTCTCCCAAATGCATTCCTGGTGTGCCACACACCAGTCAGGTTCCATGCTGCCACTCATACAAATGCCTGTGCTGTATATCTATGCACCACCCCCATGGCATGTAGATGTAGCTCATGCATATTCATGAGGGACAGCAGGAAAACACGAACAGTGTGATGCAGACCTGGACTGGGGTTGGGAATCTCTGTCGTAAAGCAGCAGCCAACAGGGGCAGACACACCCACACCCACACCCACAGGCCCCATTGGCCAATGTCTCCTGGAGAGGCAGAACAGTGGACCCTGCGTGCATCTCCCAATACTAGCACCTGCATACCTTAGCAATGTCACCCTACACCTGAGGTATACGGTACACAGCTCTGAGACGTTTGCTAGGAGTACTGGCAGATAGATATCCATACGTTACGCGCACACTGCTAGTTGACCCCATCAGAACAATCTGTTAGGTGTTTGCGGGGCGTGCTCCAGGACTGGCCTCTGACGGTGTTTACCACCCTGGGGAGTGACCCCCAGCAGTACTGCGTACCATATCCATGCCTTGCCGTGCCTAGGACAGGTTTGGTGGCCAAGGCTAATTACCTCCTCAATAGTAGCACCATGCTGGCATAGGTGTGGAAGTGTGTGTCTGTCTATACCAGGGGTGGGCACCTCCGGTCCTGGAGGGCCGCAGACCAGTCAGGTTGGCAGGATATCTCTAATGCATGTATATCTCATGCATATTCATTAGAGATATCCCGAAAACCTGACTGGTCTGCAGCCCTCCAGGACCAAGTTTGCCCACCCCTGGTCTATACAGTGGGTGCTGGCTGCAAGCCCCTTCCACAGCCCACACTGCCAGCACTGTTGCCAGTATTGGCCTGCTAATGTGCATAATGAGTAGCAAGGGACCATGGGTATATCTCAGACAGGGTGGGCTGACCAGGATGCAGCTGCACAGGGCATAGGGCACTGGCAGGGACATGGTAGTGCCCGGCCACCACCTACAGAGACAGGGGGACCTCTGTATGTGCTGCTGGGGGATCACTCTCACCCTGAGTGTGCAGTGATGGCAGCATGGCTAGGCACACCCATAGTGCTGTACTGTGTTTCTCTTGTGTGATATATATGGGTTTCCTGTTGGGGCCTTTTCACTGACTTATCTGCTTGTGTGTGCTGCCACCCCAGTTGTGGGTGCATGCATTTCCATCAGGACCCACCAGCAGACTGAGCACAGATGGTATGTGTCTTGATGGAGTGCTTTGCAGGGTGCTGTGGCTGATGGCTTGCTGCAGGAGAATATCAGATGGTGGTGGGGTGCATCTGTGAATATCCAGGCCTAATGTCTGCCTGCTATTGTGTTATGGATGTGTGTGGAGCTGCTTGGACTGCCCTGTGTGGGGGGGGGGGGGGGGGGGTTCAACTTCCCCAGCAGGACTGGGGTTGATGGTTGGCTCTACTGCCATGGGGGGGGGGGGGAAAGAAGATAGTATGGATATCTGTTGGTGGGAGACCCTGTTTTATCCACCCGGGGGGGGGGGGGGGTGTTCCACTGGCTGTGGCAGACAGCAATCTCCAAGATGTTTATGCAGCACCTACCTATTTCACAGGTTATTGCTGCTTTGGAGCTCTGGCATGGCTGCATTTTGCTATGCGAGGTGTTGTGCACCTGGTCCTGGGCGCATCATCACACACTCAGGGTGGGCATAGTAACCGCACAATGTGATGGTGTTTAGCTACTCTTTGCCGTTTGTCCACCCACTCAGGACACCCTTACAGGCCGAGGTGCTGTGTGGGTGCACAAGGACACCTCCCCCTACCAGGCCGGGTAGCTTTAGGGGTGCAGTTCCCATCTTGTGTGCATCTGTGGACAGCTGATTTGCATGTGCAGTGCATCATGGGTACGGGTAGCCTAACCCTATCCTGTTTACACAAGCAGACTGTCTGTGATGTGACGTGCAGGCTATCTGCAGCCAGGCAGGAGCTTGCTTACAGCTATAGAGGTGTAGCCCAATGGTTACACCACTGCCTGTGCATCCAGAGGTCATGGGTTCATACCCACAGTGGGGTTCTGTGATTGTAATAACACCCTCAGTGTACTGTACCCATAAGGTGCCTCTGAGGGTGCTTTATTGGGTGCCCTATAGGGCACTTTATGGTTGGCATCCATATAGGGTGCACTATACATTATCCTGTGTCGCAACATACATGCTGCCCTATAGGGGACATTCTAGGGTGCCTTGGCGGACGGTGCACTGTAACATGTGCCTTATGGTCCGCCTTATGTTAACATGCTGTGAGAGTGCGTTTGCTAGTAGTTATCACAAAATAGAATTAAAAAGCCTCCTAAAGCACTCCACAACATAAAATATACTGCCTCAGCTAGCCTTTTTCAATGGGCATTGAGAGGGATTGAACTGCTGGTCCCTGCACCATTGGTTAGTGTCTTAACCATTGTGCTGTGGCTGTGTTCCTTTGCTTTAGCATCAGCGCGCCGCCTTGTGGCCATCAGCACACCGCATCCTGCTGCCCACAATGAACAGTGCGCCGCCTTATGCCGCCCCACAATGAACAGTGCGCCGCCTTATGCCGCCCCAAAATGAAGAGTGCGCCACCTTATGCTGCCCCAAAATTATTTTGCCTCCTGACACACATTTCCACATCCAAGGTGGTGCCTCAGCCAGCCTTTTTGGGCTGCACACACTGGGGGATTGAACCTGTGGCCCCTGCACCATTGGTTGTTGTCTTCACCGTTGTGCTACAGCTCTATTCCTACATGTGCACAGCTGCGCCCCACTTAGCCTTCCGATGCGCTAATGTGGGCCCCGCACATTAACGCGACGCGCACACATACGGTCTTTTTTTTTCCTTTTTCGGCCTGAACCGCCCACTCCTTATATGGCACAGGCACACTACCGCGGCCCCGCACGTTAGGAATGTTTAGTAAACATGCCCCTTAGTAAGGTTACAGTCATTATTTACACAGTTCATGCAGATGACGTTCAACTTTTCTATGAATTGGGTGACAATAGAGATGATGCTATTGCTAATTTGAATGCTTCCTTGATTAATACGGAGGCTTGGCTGACTGTAAATAGAAATCTTGGTAAAACTAAGATGCTTTGGGTGAGAACATTTTGCGCGTCCTGAGATTAAAATTGGTGACATAGTAATTGCTCTAAGCTCAGAAGTCAAGATTTTAGGAATATGGGTGGATTCAGTTTTGAACTGGCAAAAACAAATTAATTCAGAAGTGAAAACATGCTTTATTGTATTCACTTCTGGAATATTTGCTTTCTTTGCCCTTATTTAAGTACTTCAGAGTTAGTTACATTTTGCTTGGATTATTTTAATGCATTATGGGGATATAATTTTATAAGGTAAGGTGATGGAGAAGGCAGGAATTTTGAACCTATTTCTTAAAGACAAGTAGGCACCTACATGCAAATCATAGCACAAATTGTGCCTAGATTGCAGGAGGAGACATTATGCCTGCCTGAGAGCAGGTATAAATGTCAGTACATACCTTATACATGTGCTAGTGGGTTTTATAAGGTAACTCTGTGCATGCTACACCCAAACTTTACCTTCTGAATATGCTGAACTATGCATAATTGTATGCCCTACCTAATTTTATGAGACCACTTCTACACTTAAAAGAGCATTATAGGCACAAAAATGGCTTAGAAAATTACCTTCCACCGACCAAAGTTTTAATTTGTGTTTAGTGTATTGTTTAAGGCTGGTACAGTAGGATGTACAGGTGATGCAATGTCTGGAATTTAAAGGTCTTGTTATTTTATGTTTACTTTTGGTATGTTATTCTGATTTTATAAGTGTTTTATTGTAATGTTCTTAGCATGGAATAAGCAGACTGTAATACATTCTTTTAAAAAAAACAAATACATTGGGGGGCGGAGCCTGATGTCCAGCGGGATGGTCGCATAACGCTGAGGCTCCCGAGAGGCCTACTCAGAATCCTGCATTAACACCGGACATTCTTGAATTTCTGCTCTGATCTTACCGGGTCACATTGGTGAGATGGCGGGGACCAAACCTACGCGCCTGGAATTTGGATCTCCAGCGGCTTCTCACGGCAAACGCTCCAAAACTGAACCCCCGTCCCCGCAGAAGGGGCTGGCTCTACGCGAGGGCCCCGAAATGCAGCAGGAGATCCTCGCAGAGATCAGAGGGGTTAAAGACCTCGTGCAGTCAAACGGGGAAGCACTCCGAGCGCTGCGGGAAGACCTTGGTGTATTGCAAGGCAGGCTAGAGGGGCTCTCCTCGCGTCAGGACAAAATGGAGAGCATATTAGACTCCCATGCGGTCCGGCTGTCCAAACTCGACAAAGTTGAACGTCAGGTGCGGGCCTTGCAGAAAGAAGTGGAAGATGGCAATAATAGAGCGCGCCGCAACAACCTACGACTAGTGGGCATACCGGAGGGGGCGGAATCGGGAGACATGAAGGAGTTTCTATATAAAATCCTCCCTTCTCTGCTCCAAATCACCTTTACCAAAGAATTGGAGATCGATCGCGCTCATCGTGTACCCACAAACATAACGCTCAACAGGAAGACCCCGCGGCCTATCATCTTTCGACTTTTGAGATATCAACATGTGGAGCAAATTCTCAGCGCCTCTCGGGCAAAGGGCCATATGGAGTTTGAGAGCCACAAGATCTCCTTCTATCCTGACTTGGCTAAACCCACGGTGGATCGCCGAAAGCGCTTTCTGGAATTCCGGCCGAGGCTTCAACAATTACAAGCTCGCTATGGCCTGATGTACCCGGCCAAGCTCCGAGTCACGCTACACAATCAGACAAGAACATTTGAGGACCCTGATCTACTAGCGGAGTTTTTGGATGCTAAAGAAGCCGACTTGATGCGCTGACTTCCAGAGTGTTCCTACCAGTGTTCTCATATCCGCTGTACCCGCCATTTTGGATTTGCCACGGTTCAGCAAAGAGTCCGTCGAGGGCGGTTTGTTGCCTTATTTTGATGATATTTGTGACCCGACTCCATCTACCCAGAGTAGCTTCGATGAATATCAGAGACAGTGTTAATTATGGACTCTGGTGTTTCTTTTCTTTTTTCATGTCTTTATTCTCCTCTCTAGGGCCTCCTCCCGCAGACATATGTTCGCCATATTCATTGGGGGTTTTGCTTCTTCTCTAAGTTACTTTGGTACATGCTTTTCAATATGGGGTGTATTAGCCAGCATACTCGGTGATTATGTCATTGCTGTACAGATTCTGCTTATGTTGTATGTTTTCAAGCGCCCTTACCTAAAATGTCTATTACCGATTGATGGCACCATGTAAGATTTTATCATTGAACGTAAAAGGCATCAATAACCCGATAAAACGGAAGAAAATCCTGAGCTATCTAAGTCATGAAGCTGCGGACCTGATTTTCCTCCAAGAAACGCATTTAAATTCGAAGGAAACTCTTAAACTCAATGTTAAACCTTACATGGTGGCCGCCTATTCCCCAGCTGTTTCTAAGAAATGTGGGGTTGCCATACTGGTTAGGAAATCTCTGCATGCTACTATTATTGCGACTAGCTCAGATACAGCTGGCAGATGGTCCAGGGCTCACCTCAAGATAGGTAACCTTGAAGTTACATGTATATGCCTTTATGCTCCTAATGTAGATGACCCTGCCTTTTTTGCTACCATTGCTCAGGTTGCGCAGGCCTCTGCTAACACTTCATTGATAATTGGGGGGGATTTCAATTTAGTTCTTGATCCCCTGATTGACAAACAGCCGCCTAGGACGAGTGGTCCCCCCAAGAGTCACACTACGCTTACCTCTATGATCAAAGATCTTGCTTTAGTCGATCTATGGAGGTTACTACATCCCAATGAGCTTGACTTTACCTTCTTCTCTTCCCCTCATAAATCCCAGTCTCGCATAGATTTCTTTCTAATATCAAAACTGTTAGTTCCTCAGGCAGACACTGCAAAGATTCACTCCCAACATATCTCAGATCACGCTGCTATTTCTTTTCAATTACACACCACTGCGCCCCAAGGGAATTCGGGGGCCTGGTTCTTTGATAGAGCCCTATTAACTCAACCAGAGTTCCAGTTAGAAATTCGAGCAGCCATACAGGACTACTTTCACTTTAATCTACCCAGGACACTGCAAATTGGGCTTGGTGGGAGGGTTTTAAAGCGGCCATTCGTGCAACGATCACTAGTTATCAAATTCGCCTGCGGAAACAGCGCAAACAGCAGCTCCTTATACTAGACCAACAAATCAAAGCAGGCGAACGAGTTCTAACTTCACGTACTGATCCATGCGTCTTAGTTCGCTTACAGCGTCTCCGTTTTCAATATAATGCAATCCTCTCAACTGCAGCTTCTCAGAGTATTGCACTTCAGCAAGGGACATACTACCGTGAAAGCAACCGAGCCGGTCGACTTTTAGCCAACGCCTTGAAAGGTCAAAAAGAAGCCAAACGCGTAGCGGCCCTTCGCGCCCCACAGGGAGGGGGCATACTGACCACAGACTCCGATATCGTAGAACTTTTTCGGGATTTCTATACCCGTCTATATCAATCTGAATGTGAGTTCTCATCCGAGACCTTCGAGCGCTTGTTTTCTGGTATTCAGCGGCCGACCCTTTCTGAAGCTGATAGGGATGCGCTGGATGAACCCTTCTCTACTTCAGAGATCCATTCTGCCCTAAAACGAACAGCCTCGGGTCGAGCCGCTGGGGCCTGATGGTCTCCCGACAGAATTCTACAGAACGTTCAGTGCAGATTTAGTTCCCTACTTAAAACTTTACTTTACTGCCCTTGCGGTAGATACATCCTCTTTGGGATCCTTTTCTGCAGCTAATGTGGTAGTTTTTGAGAAAGAAGGCAGAGACCCGCTGCTAACCGCCAACTACCGTCCAATCTCCCTACTTAATGCCGATTATAAGATCTTCGCAACGATCTTGGCCACCCGGCTATCTGACAGGATGGCCACCTTAGTTCATCCCGACCAATGTGGTTTTATACCCGGCCGCTCCACCGCTGACAATGCTCGGACCTTGTGCCATGTGCTATCCAGTGCTGCCAATTTAGACCACCCATGGGTGGGTCTTTCCCTAGATGCTGAAAAAGCCTTTGATCGCTTGGAATGGCCCTTCTTATTTGCAGTTCTCCGATGGTATGGCTTTGGGGAGGGCTTCCTCCGATACCTCCAAGTCATGTATTCTCAACCCGTTGCCAGTATTTGTGTAAATGCCATTAAGTCTCGGCCTTTTAATCTTCAAAGAGGCACGCGTCAAGGTTGCCCCCTATCACCAATGCTCTTTGACCTAGCTCTTGAACCCCTCGCCCTCCTTATTAGACAGTCCGCACGTATTCGAGGTGTCCCCTTCAGTCACAGAGAGATTAAACTCTCTGCATATGCAGATGACCTTATGCTCTTTGTATCCCTTGATTCGGTCCCGGCTGTCTTGGACCTGATTGATGGATACTCGCAATTATCGGGCTATAAAATAAACTGGACCAAATCCGTAGCATTCCCACTGAACCGCTGGGTACATGAGGCTGACATGCAGGCCTTTCCTTTCCTTTGGCAATCCCGCATGGTGAAATATCTTGGTGTCCACTACTGCTCTCCTTTAGAAGACACTATTAGTTTTAATGCCAAGGAGGTAGTCTCCAAAGTCCGTGAGCTCACAAATCGGTGGTCTCCCTTATCCCTTACATGGTGGGGCTGCCTAGAAACCGTCAAAATGATGATAGTCCCCAAAGTGAATTATATTTTAGAAATGCTGCCCTGCTTCCTCTCGCTACACACCTACAAAGACATAGAGGGCCTTCTCGTCCGTTATCTCTGGCAGGGAAAACCACCAAGAGTAGCTAAACAAAAACTACAGTCTGCGAAGGAACTAGGGGGTACCCGCTTTCCTGATTTTCTTAGATATCATCAAGCCTTCCTACTTAAACAAGGTGCCCGATGGCTAGCTGCCTCAACAGACAACAGACCAGTTTGGCTTGACATTGAAGAGGAGCTAAGTAGCCCAATTCCGTTGATCCATTTCCCCGGCATGTCCCATCAAGTAGACACACGCCATCCCCCAATGATTGTCGATACTCTTGCGGCCTTTAACACTCTCATTCTGTCACTGGGTCCAAACGTATGTCCTCTGGACGGACTCCCGCTGTGGAATAACCCCAGAATTCAAGTCCTAAATAAAACGATTGCATGGAAACCCTGGTACTCTAGGGGGATCTGGACACCCCAACAACTCTTCTCTGCAGCTCGTTGGAAGACCTTTTCTGATTTACAAAAGGAATTTGCGTTGCCAGCGAAACATTACTTTCAATTGATGCAGCTTCAACACTGCCTCAAAAGTGCTCAAATCCTGCCGCCCTCTGCCCCTACTGAGGACGGGCTATTAGAACTAATTCACTCTATTAGTAGTACACATGGGGTAGCCTCTAACTTTTATAAATTATTATGTCAGGGTACCGATACTGCTACCTGTAGAGCTCAACAAGCCTGGGAACGCGAACTGCAAACCACTTTAACCCCTGTGCAATGGAGCGTTTTCTGGAGCAAAGTAGTGCGGGTTTCCAGATCTGCCTCTGTAACCCAAACTCTCTTCTTTTTTGCACATAGATGCTTTTATACTCCAGAAAGAATAGCCAAATGGAACACAACTGCTAGGGACCAGTGTTGGTCTTGCCATACTGCTGTGGGGACCCTCGCTCATGTTCTTTATGAATGTCCTCAACTGCAGGTTTACTGGGGGCGGGTCTGGGGTCGTATTCAATCTATCTTACACCTCCACGAGCCCCTTTCTTGGAAGATTGTGGGACTCCGCTCAGTGGCGGAGGTCCCCTCTCTTCCTAAGAAGGGTCGCTTTCTCCTTGATTTCATGCTGGGTATAGCCATATGTTTAATCACGAGGAATTGGAAGGATAGCTCTCGAATTACTGCCAATGAATGGTGGAACCTTGTCTGCTTATATAGTAAATATGAGCAGATATCTCGGAGAGCTATTCCCCATATCCAAACTCACTCTCGCTTGTCTAAATGGCAGATGCTCAATGATTATGTACACTCTGCTCATTGCTCCGACATGTCTGTTTAATGTATACTCATCATGTTTCAGATCACCGTTAGGTTTTGTACCACAATAATGTCAGTACACGCCCGTTTTCGGGAATGATTAGTTTCTAGAGAAGAAGCAGGGGGGAGGGGGGTGGTAGGGGTTTACTTTGATGTATGTATCACATTCTATGTATGTATTTGTCTTTTAAGCTGTATGTCTTCCTTTCCTTTGTTGTTATAAAACGAAAATAAAGCATTAAAAAAAAAAAAAAACAAATACATTATCCAGCACAAAATGATGAGATGCTATTCAGCCTGTATTAAATGCTTTACTCTGGCTACCTGTTCAGCAAAGAATCAAATGTAAGCTTTTAACACAGGATTATAAAATTCCACATGAAAAGGCAACTTCATGTTTTATGGTTGTGCTAACAACAATATGCCCCTAGTAGGACTTTGTATTGTTTCCAAAAATCCCTTCTCAGAATACCAGACCAGAATACTGAAAACTCCCAAACAATCTGCTTTTTCTTGAATTGAGTCTGTTGTCTGGAATAAGCCACTAATGGCTGCTTTAGACCAATTGGGAGGGAGTGAATGCCTGACTAAAGGTGTGGCCGGTGTGCTCTCCCCCTCTGTGGCTTTATTTCCCGCAACCTCTTTGGACTTTATGCCTAAATGGTGGGAATTTCCTGATTCTGATTTAGCTCCCCAGGCCTCACTTGGGGCTGCCCTTGACTCTATCTTTGATGATATTTGGAAAATTATGGTGCAAACTAACTCATATCCGAAGGTTGTAAATAAGTTTTTTTCTAATTACTACGTTTCATATGCAAATACATTTCTCAGAAAGTATTAACTTCAGGGAACTTGGAGCATCAAGTATCAAATCTTCAATCTGCTAGAGTGGCAAATATTAAGGATAGTTTGTTTTTGCATAAGCAGATTGAACATTTGAAAAATGCCTCGAGAAATAAAAATTTAAGATTTCTTAATTTTCCCTAAGATGCATTATACAATATGGCAGCTACTTGAGAAGCTCATGCAGAAAATGGTAACACACAAACTAAAATATCTTCATCTGTAGCCATGGGGGCCACAGTTGCCCCACAGTAGCAACTCTTTATATGGCTACTTTTGAGAATGAATATTTATACATATCAACGTGGATGGCACATATTTGTCTTTGGAGAAGATATTTGGATAATGTATTTTGTTTGTAGCAAGACGATAATAAAATCTCTTTACAAGCTTTTACTAATTGGCTTAACACTAGGAAGGCTAATTTGCTATTTGAATTCATGTTCCATCAACAACAGATTTCCTTCCTAGATATTTCTAATATTCGACAAGGGACTTGCTTGATAACTTCTTTATATGAAAAACCAGTAACACATAACAACTTGAGGTTTTCAAACCATTGTCCTACACATTTCAAGACTGAATTATCAGTAAGTCAGTTTTTGAGAATTCAAAGAATTTGCATGCTGAAAGACTATATATGTCAAGCAAAAAAATTATTTCAGAAATATCTAGAACATGGTTACCCTTATGGGATATTGAGAAAAAACGTTCCTGTATGGCCTGCATGCACAGAGAGAACTTCTGCAATAAAAAAATTCAGAAGTTATAGATGTAGAAGATATCTCAGTTTCTGTGTTGCCATTTTCCACATGACCTTCTTAGGTAGCTGCCATATTGTATAAGCATTGGCGGATATTGCAGTTATATTCCTGTTTCACTGATAATCCAATTGTAGCATAACGAAGAGGCAAAATAGTAGCCAATTATGTAAGATGCTCGATAACTTGGTCTATATATCAAGCTTATTTATTTCATTCCCCTGGACATTTTCAATGTGGATTGTGTGAATTTTGTCCTTTTACCATTGTGAGGGAATCTTGGCAGAGTCCCAAAACAAAAAAAGTTCTGACGAATAAAATCTATACTGATTGTCAGACTACTTTTATAGTCTGTGTTCTGATTTGCCCATGTCAAAAATGTATGTGGGATGGACCAAACATACCATGGTACAACGTCTGAGGGAACATTGTTCTCTTATTAACACTGAAAACAAGTCAGCCTCCATAGTAGAACATTGTATTCAGTTTGGACATTCCTTTGATCAATTACAATGGTGGGTAATAGATTGTATCCCCCAAGTTGGTAGGGAGGTAATCGAGAGGCTTGCCTTAATTATAAGGAGCAATTTTGGATCTCTTCATTAGATACAGTTCATCCAAACAGACTTGTCATATTGGTACTGTACATTGATATTTTAAAGGACATTACATACATGATCATGTTGAATAAAGAATAAAATGGACTAATAGCGGAGGTAGCTGAATATAGCCACCTTCTTATGTTGTCCAACAAAACCTTTTTCCATATATAAGGTGAATATTTTTAAAGAGCGCAATTTGTATACGGGATTAATTGGAGTGCTTCTCAAGATCAACATGCCTCTTCAGTGTTGTCTGTAGTGTTGTCTACAGATGCTAGCATTAGTGGTGCTTCTTTGAGGCCCAAGCAGTGCTCAGCTCTGCCACTGCCGAGACTGGATGTGGACACTCTGTAGTGAGGCTGAAGGCGTTCAAGGGGAGTTCCCTAGTTTGTGGTTGACTATGGAGGCTCCCTCAATGACTGTATCAGCTTCAAAGGATCTGGTGAACAGCTCTGGTCAGTGTATTCCATCAGTGGTGATTGTTACACCAACTGTAATTGCCCTCAAAGTGTTATGGGACACCTTCAAGGCTGCGGACACTTCCTTGCCTGTTTTTGCTGGCATATTCAAGTCTGACTTGGATACTGTGACTGCAAAGGTGGCTGAACAGGAGCAGTCTCTTACTCAGTAAGCTGTGTTCTTAGACAGGGTGGAAAATCTTCAGTCCATGAATACGGCCCAGATTAAAGAGAAGGAAACTGCTATTCTTGGAGAACTGTATTCTCAAGAACAATTCTCAGTTTTCAGAAATGTCTATTGATTGGGCCTGTGGATATGTTCAGGAAATATCTCAGTGAAGTATTAAAAATGTCTGGGAAGCATTGCTACCAATTGTTTAGGCCCAGTACATTTTGCTCTCTACTAATCGTGGGGAGCTGGGTGCCGGTCCTAGGGCAGGTGGTGTTGCAGATCTTGAGAATTTGACTACCTTTCTTGAATAATTTTTGGAGGTTATTACAGAAAGGAAAACCATAGTGGCTTGCTTTGCTTTTCAATTAGATAGGAATGCCGTCTTGAGGATGTTTTTTTCGTAGCGTCAGCTACTTTTCTAGGCTCAAAAATGTATATATTTTCTGATGTATCTATGTAAATGCAAAAGAAATGCCGAGAATGTTTGGCTGTTAGGAGTAGAGCTATAAATCTTGGCACACCTATGAAATTGTGATCCAGGGGCAGAGCGAGGGCGGAGCTGCAAGTTATCAGAATAGTGCTAGTTCTTGCACCATTATACAAATAGCTGCTCGAAATGGCTAGCCAGCTAGCCATGTATATAGCGGCATTGAAAATCATCGTTACATGGATAGGGAGATATTTTAGAAGCTCTATTCATGATTTGGATATCTGGAAATGGCAATTCAGATGTGCAAATCAGAGGTGTCCCTGGATCCAGCTTAGAAACCAAGGGCCCGATATTCAGTGATGGTGGTTAGCGCTTCCAAAGCACATAGCCATCACCACTGACCCTTAACCCTGGCTATTCAATGCCGGGGCCATATCCGGCCACTGGCATTGAGTATTTGGGCTTGCCGCACGATGCTGCAAGGCACCAAAGCTAACCATGCAGGGGCGATATTGAGTCACTGCCCAGTTAGCTCCAATGAGTAAAGACAGGCCAGCTTATCCTGTGCCTATCTTTACCCCAGGTCGCTAAGCAGGCAGCAGTTCAATATCATTGCTGCCCAGTTAGCGGCGGGTGTTGCTTCCACTCCGCCACAGAACACTCACGACATGCTTGATGCTATACAATTAGCATTGGGGTGTGTAGCGGTGGAACCCACAAATATTCAGCACACTAACCATGTTAGTGCTGCAGAATATTCATTTAAGTGGCATTTACATGGTTAACAGATCTGTAAATCATGCAAAGGCCTTTGAATATTGGGCAACAAGTATATAGACATCACCCATGTGAGGCGCCCATTTAGCACGGGGGTGGGGAGGAGGCATGGCTTGGGTGAAGCAACAGAGATGCACATCATGGTGTGACTTCAGAATTGCACATGCATGTCTGGTCCTGATTGGTGAGGCGTCCATGACTATTCCTGCTCCAGTTCTTGTTTCATAGTTGCAGTGCCTCCAACGGGAAAAGCATAATTTCCTGGCTGAACAAACCTGCACGTAAATACAAACTCTAGATATACAGTATTACAGGCTCTCCGCCGTATGTCTGAATATCATTACATCATCGGCCCCTTTCTGAAATTCCCTTGCTGGTATCTCCAAGTCCCCAGTTCTGAGGCCATGCAATTCAGGGATGTGCAAATTTGGGAAATGGCCTATACTCATGCATGTACCTGGCCTTGCAATCTGCATGGGGCAAGTCTCCTTAATCAGTTACTGGGGCGTGCATTTTCGAGGGTGGAGATGGAGCGATTTCTGAAGGCACTTATACATGCCTCCTTTCACTGCCGCCATTCCACACCCCCCTCCCCCTGGATTTTTTATGTTCTGCTCTGGACATCCCAGCTTCTTCCTGGATGTCTCTTCAAAAATCCCTCTTCATATGTTCTTCGCTGGCCACAGTAAGTGAATATTTAGTGCTGGCCACTATCCAGATACCGGCGCTGAAGATCTGTTTTTTATTTAGTTGTGACAGCTGGCATTTAGAAAAGAAATGCTAACCACTGAAGCTAAAATATTGACCTGCAAGTTCTTTGATGCTGTGGCCAATAAGGCAGGCATTTCCAAGTCCTTTACAGATCCTCAGAGATTCCCTCCCTTTTCTCTAAGTACATTAGAAGGGACCTACCTAAATTTACAGGGTGAAGAACAGAGAACATTAGCAGACATGGCTGAGAAAATTGTGACAATGTAATGTTGATTTTATGAATAAGCTTAAAAAGAAATCAATATTTTCTGCATTGTTGTCTCTTCTACTCATCTGCAACTATTTGATGCCCACACCATACTTCAGATAGGGCCCTAAAAATTAGATCATGGACCAAATCTCCAAAATGATTTCATGTCCAGTAATTTGTTCTTTAAGATAATGTAATCTCTGGGACTGGGAATATAAAACAGAATGCTACATTATTTCCATTGTACTCTGCCATCATTTTACCTATTCAATGCATACAGTAAATTATCAGTCCTTGAATTATCGATATTCACAGCCACAGGGCAAAATCGATGGATAGTTTCATCAACATCTTTTTTTCAGGTTTGTTTTAGCAGTTGGGAGATAGACATGGAAGATTCATTTATTGACTGGCATAACAATTTACCTAATGGATCTTTATTTGGGAGAAGTGATCTGCAGGGGTCAAAAGGAAAGCACATTTCTGAAGAGAAAAGCATAAAAGATAATCAAGGGAGTGCACTTATGGATCAGTGAAAGGCGTGCTGCTGCTGCTGACACACAGGTGCTTTGCTCCTTGTAATAAGACCAGGGTACTGCAGTGAATCTTAAGAACTGCAAAGCCGTCGCTATTGTACTTTGTAAACAAACAATGCAGTACCAGACAAACCTATATATTTTACACATTATTTTTCTTTGTTGCTTCAAATACTCCTTTGCTAGGAAAAATGAACAAATATATATCAGGTGAATCACTGTTTCATACTTTGCATATCCAATTAGTAAAGCACTAGGACTGTTGAAGAGGCATTTTTATGTGGATTCCATGTTTTAGTAAAGAAAAAGATTGGAAGGAAACATCAAGATTATTATGTTTAATATTCTGAGCATGTTTTCCTGTGTATAATAGGCCTAAAAATAATATTTGTAATTGCTTCAAAATGATAGTGAACAAATGAAGGACATTGTGACTGCATAGAGACATTAGATGAAACTATTGTTTCCATTTGATCAATTTTAGGGCTCAGACGAGAGTTTAATATAAAACTGCAACTGAAACCAAGGGGCTCACTTCTCCGGCTGGTCTTGTGAAGGGGAATTCATCAAAATTCTGGCCACAGTTTCCATTTGTACCCAGCTTAAAACCTCTTTGAAGAGATGATGGAGAAACAGTGGACACAGAATGGGGTAATTTCAAAGCTTTATAAAATGCTCTTACAAAAGGGGAGAGAAAAAATGAAATGGCAACAGAGGTGGGAAGAGGATATTTTGGGAGTTTGGAATGATGAGCGTTGGGTGCACATATATGTACGTACACACCAGTTGGCCAGAAGTACCCGTATGCTTGAAAATAGTTTAAAGGTGAGGTTTAGGATGTATTGGACACCAACGAAAATACAGGCAATATTTCCTGAAAATCCGAGCGAATGCTGGAAGAAGTGTGGTGGGAGAGGGGATCTGATGCATATGATGTGGCAATGTCCAAAAGTGAAGGATTATTGGGGGAAGATAGGATGTTTATGTGAAGAAATTACGGGAATATTAATAGAATTAACGCCAGCAACGGTATTGCTCAAAGAGGGGGAGGCAGAAGGGGAAGGAGATCAAGGGAAGTTTATTGGATATGTTATTCTGGCAGTATGTATAAGTCTCTTACGAAGGTGGAAAAATGTTGATGTACCTGCACTAAAGGAAGTGGTATGTAAGTTGGAACAGCTGTGGGGTTTTTGTGTGATTGAAGAACATCACAGGCATAGAATTAGTAAATATAAAAAAGTGTGGCAGTGGTATGAAAAGTGGAGAAGGAAGAGAATGGAACAAATATGTGGAGAAGTAGATGAGTTAAAGGGGAGGGAGCTGAAGGGGGTTAAGGGTGAGGGAGGGGGAGATGGGAGGGTTAACTAATTGTAATTATAAAGTAAAGTAGGAGTCAAGGTTTAGGTTGATGTTATTTATTATAATAGTGGAGTAGAGGTGGAAATGGATATTTATATTTGTTAAAAGAAAAGTAATGGCCTGTAACATGTGTAACTGTTTGAAAAATAATAATAAAAATTATAAATTAAAAAAATATTCTGGCCACTGTAGCATGATTGGATCTCACTTGCGAAAACAACGGAGCAAGGGCCACTATTAGTCAGTTGTACTCAATATGGTGATTGTAATAAAACAGTTGTTATACTAGATTCTGTAAACCACTATTATGAAAGGCAGTATAACAAATAATGCAGTAAATAAAATAAAATAGTTGATAGTGCTGATACTGCCATTGATCTCTTACACAAGAAACCACATTATAGAAAAGATGTAAAGATCAGAATTGAGGCGTCGTGATCATGACATTTACAATTCAGGTGGTATTTTAGAAACGGCTCTGCTAAATGTGGAACTTTTCCTAGAATGCTCAACAGGGAGGTGCAGGCATGCATGTGTGTGTGCTGATGCAATATACGCATGGGAAGAAGCAACGGGGGAACATGGGCAACTAAGGGTTATATCTACTAAGCTGGGCTAATGGTTAACCCAGGATATCTGTACCTTGGTCCAGGGGTGGCTCTATCATTAGGCAGGGTGAGGCAGTCACCTCAGATGACAAAATTTTGGGGGGTGGCAAAAAAATGCCTCCAAAACAGCCCAGCTGTGGCCACCTCACTCTGCCTTTGACCTGCTGCTGCCGCCGCCGCTGCTTCTCCCAGGTCTGTGGCACCTGCAGCATCAATCTCCCCCCCCCCCCCCACCAGATGAAAACCAGCATAAAAAAAATGCAAGCAAAAGTGCAGGGTTTTCCCAACTCCAGCATGTTTCTAAGACTCTTATGATCCCACCCTTTTCTGATGCATAATCATGTCAGAGGGCGGTGGTACCTGCAAAAACATACAAGCAAGTTGGAGTCAGGACCAAATGCTTTTGCTTGCATTTTTTTAAGTGGCCACTTGTCATCAAGGGGAATATTGATGTTGCTGCCACAGATCCGGGAGAAGCGGCAGTGGTGGCATCAATCACACCCTTCTGATGATAAGTAACAGCTTAAAAAAAGGATTTTAAGAGCAGCTTAAAATGAGTGGCGGCTTAAAAAAAGGCAAGCAAAAGTGTGGGCTCTTCCTGACTCCAGGGCGCTTATAAGGTTCTAATGGTCCCACCCACTTCTGATGCATACTCTCATCAGAGGGGAGTGGTACCAGCAAAGACATACAAGCACACTAGTGTCAGGAAGATCCTGCACTTTTGCTTGCATTTTTTTAAGCTGCAGCTCATTAAGAGAAGCAGCAAAGGTGGTACTTTAGGGGCAGGAATGGAGGGAGGCCACGTAGGGCATACATCAGCTGGAGGGGTGGGGAGGCATGGATGGTGGAGGGTAGATGGACAAGGGAGGGGTAGATGATGGATATGGGAGGGCTAGGAGGACAGATCATGGACCCCAGGGGCAGGGGAAAGATGCTGTCCATGGGATAAGGAGAGTAGTAGACAGAAAGTTGGCAAAGGAAAGATGATCAGATGCTGAGCATGGTAGGGGGACATAGGGGAAAAGGTCCGATACTGGACAGGGTGGGCATATGGGAAAATGGGCAGGTTTAGGATATGGGGATATGGAGGACAGATGCAGGGCATGGGGTTGAAATGGGGAGGAAGGATAAATGATGGGCTTTGGGGCATGGAGGGTAGATGATGTGAAAGGAAAGATGCTGGATACTGGGGGAGGGGATGGAGGAAGGGAGGATAGATTCTAGACATTTGGGGGGAGATTGAGAGGAAAGATGCTGGAAATAGAAGGAGGGAGAGAGGAAAGATGGACTGGGGGAAGAAAAAGAGGAGAGAAATTCTAGAGGAGGGAGAAGGGAAAGAAGAGGTTACATGTTGGACATGGTTTGTGGGGAGCTGCTGGACACAGGAATGGAGAGAAAGGGGGAATATATTAGATACAGGGCAGGAATAGGGAGGGGTAACAATAGGGTGGGAGGAGAAAATAGGCTGAAGCGCTAGATGAAGGGAGGAGAAAAGGGAAAGATGCTGTACACGGGGGAGGAAGAGAGAATGGGGAGAGTTAAAGGATGGGTGGAATAAGTGACTGGGGAAGGAGAAGACTGTGTTAAGGGTTAAAAAGTGGTAGATGCAGTATTAAGAGAGGATTGAAGACAGGATGGTAAGGAGGAGGAGCAAAATTTGAATTGATAGAGAGATATAGAGAGAATTAAATGGAAGAAAGTTGAAAGGAAAAGATAAATGCCAGAGATATAAGGAAGTGATGATGAGAGGAGAGGAGAGAATTGGCAGATGGGCCAGAGAACCTACAAAGTGAGTTAAGAGAAGACAGAGGAAAGCAGAAACTAGAATAGCAAGGCCGCGGTGCCTTGTGCCGGCGGCCGGCACTAACCGGGGGGGGCGGCTTCGCGCTCTGCCCGGGGTCGGCATCTCAGCACCCATAGGGGAGAAGGCGGGTCTTAGGAGGCCTGGAATGTCATTGGCTCCCGAGCGAAAGGGCAGCTCGGGAGCCAATGAGTTAGGAGCGGTGCGGGGGGGAGAGTAATTTGAAGCGGGGACGCAGCGTGGCTCCTGGCTCTGTTTGTCGAGCAGTTGGAGGGGCCGGACGCCCGCCCGCCCACCCTAGTGGAGGATGAGGGACATTGGGGGGGGGGGTGTTGCAGCTGGGGGGGGTGGCGGGATCCCGGAGGTTTCCAGGGTCCGGAGCCGGATACAAGCATTAGGGTGGGGGTGGGGTACCCCAGACCCGGACAATCCCTCAGGTTTTTGCTAATAATATGGCGAAGCCGGATGAGGGAGGGCGAGTTGATTTAGTCGGGGTCTCGACCCGGCAAAGTGGAAGCGGCGTCAACTTGCTAATAAGATGGCTGGTGAGGGCTTGCACCGCTGGGGGGTGGGCAAGTTAATGTTTTGTATTGTAGTTGCGCATTGTTGGAAGTTAATAAAGCTGCAACCAGTTTGAGTCCCAAAAAGGGTGTTGTGTCTTTTATGAGAAGGTTCAGGGGAGGGGTTGAAAGGAAAAGGGGGGAGGGGGGAGTACGGGCAGTGTGCGATGGGTCCGCCGTACCCGGTTAACTGAGATCAACATGATTGCAGAATAAAATGGCCAGTCATCAAAGGTAGAAAAAATAATTTTATTTTTAATTGAGTGATTGGAATATGTCTGTGTTTGGAGTTTACATGTTCTGTCTCTATATTTTGCACATTACAATGTGAATATGCATCTCTTTCTATTTCCCTGATGTTGTATTGCATACAGTGGTGTAGCGAAGAGTGGGTCTTGGTGGTCCATGCCCCTCCACTCTGACATCAGGCCCGCCCAATCAGTGGAAGAAGAACAGTCAAATCAGAGAATAACTGGAAGCAGTGTCAACATTTGTACTGCTTTGTGCCCATTCAGGTTAATCCCAGGCCCAGGGTCGGCCCCAGAGATGGTTACAGGTGTTTACACCTTAGGCAAATCTTAAGCCTTATGCTCCTCCTGGCTGCCAGAATTTATTGTTTAAGAATATAAGAAATGCCATACTGGGTCAGACCAAGGTCCATCAAGCCCAGTAACCTGTTTCCAAGAGTGGCCAATGCAGATCACCTGGCAGGTACCCAAAGACCACAGCTTCCATAATGTTCATCCTGGGGTAAGCAGTAGATTTCCTGGGTCCTCTTTTAATAATGGTTTATGGATCTTTCCTCCAGGAAATTGTCCAACCCTTTTTTAAACCAAGCTACACTAACAACTTTTACTACATCCTTTGGTAACAAATTCCAGAGTTTGATTACATGTTGAGTGGAAAAAAAAATATTTTCTCTTATTAGTCTTAAATGGATTACACTGTAGCTTCATTGCATTTCTCCTAGTCTTTCTACTTTTGGATGGTGCAAACAACTGATCTACATTAACCCTTGCCACTCCATGCATTAATTTATAGACCTCTATCTTATCTCTCCTCAACCATCTCCTTTCCAAGATGAAGAGCCCTTACCTTTTAAGCCTTTCCTCATAGGGGTATCCTTCCATCCCCTTTACCATTTGGTGGCTCTTCTCCGTACCTTTTCTAATTCTGTGATATCTTTTAGCTTTGAATGTCCTATTCTTTGCCACCCACACACCCCAAAAGCTATCATCCTAGGTGACTGCCTAGTTTGCCTAATGGTTGGGCTGGCCCTTCCTAGGCCCCACCTTTGTGAACATTTATTCATTACTTGGCGAGACACTATTTATTTTTTGAGGTTGCGACCAAGCACAGGTATTCTGTTAGCATGGAGTTTCTATGTAGGGATCAGTGGTAATCCAGCTTCTTCAGTTTTCTAAATAGGTGTATGGATATTCTAGGCTCATGGCAATATTTACAGTTCTTTTCTTCTTTTCTGGAAAGACCCTTGGATAGGCCCTCTTGTGTGGGTTTTGGATGTTAATGCTGTTATAGTATAGTAGATCTCTCTAGATCATAGGTCATTTTTGCAAGGTTTTTGTATGTCCAGTACTGGTGAGGATTTATATTTTTGGTATGTTGAGCCATTGTTGGGAGAGGGGTTTCTCTGCCTACAGAATATATGTTCAAAAAGAAAATAAGAGAACCTCAGCACAATGTAAAACTCCAAAATAAAAGAAATTGCAAAAATTTTATTTTGATGATATAAAATTGTGCCATGGTTCTTGCTTTTTGATTTTGCTCCTTGGTATGTGATCACCTTGCATCTCCGTGCCTTTTGCAGAATATTTATTTACATTAAAACCCATGCCAGTGCAATATGTAGTGTCAGGATTTGATATGTTTTATATCACTAAATAATTAAACTGCTACAATTGTTGCTGCATAGAAACATCATTGCAAAGGGTTTTTTTGGGGGGGGCGGGGTTCAAATTATATATCCTGGAAACAGATTGCTTTCTTTATTCTTGGGGCAACCACCTGATCTATGTACTGAGTGAGGGGACCCCCCTGTTTCCTGACTAAAGCTCTGAGAAGGCCCCTTCATTTTGGCTGTTGGGGAGGGGAGTGCCAGCTCATCTCTTGCCTCATGCAGCAGATTGTCTTGAGCTGCCCCTACCTATAGTAGGTTCCATGTTATTTAATGGTACTTAGGGGCAGATAGCCCGGGTTAACCGTTAGCCCAGTTTAGTAGACATATCCCCAAGTGTCAGATGTTAGAAGTTCCATGTATGTATGATGTTGGCCTTTTTGCAAGCCTGAACATCTAAATGCCACCAGTTCAAGTCAAATGCCATTATCTTTATCTTATTTCAAGTTAAAGGGGGAAATTTAAAAAAATTGGGGATTAAGAAGGATTTATTTATTTAAACTTTGGTATATACCACCTTTCAAGTTATCCAAGCGGTTTACAGAGAATGTTAACTTGTTACAGAGAACATAGGGGCGAGGGGGGGATGGGGACTACATTATAACTTTAAACTTTTACAGCAACTTATGCATATCTTTATGATAACATCCTTAATCCCCCCCCCCCCCCAATTAAGGGCTGGTCAAAATGAACACTTTTTAAAACATAAACATGTTAGGGAGCAGGTGCAAATCTTGACATAAATATTTTGGGTCATATACATGTATTCCCTATAAAGATCATTTTAGAAGCTCTTTTCATGATTAGGATGTCTGGAAATGCCTATCCAGATGTGACAATCACATCTACACCCCAAGAACCATTAAAAAAACCCACAAAGTTTGCACCTGTCTTGCAAAATCACATCTATGTTGCACAGGGAGATCCACTTGCATCTCCAATTTCAGAATGGAGCTGCATGTCTAAAAGCACCACTGGACATGTCCATATCTATACTGCCCCTGGGCATGAATTGGAATTTGAAAAATGCTTGTTTCAGCCAGCTTTCAACTTTCAAAAATAAGGATAACAGTGACATTCCCTCTTGTCACCAAAATCTTTATCTTTATCTTTGTTGTCATTTGATATAGCGCCCTAGGCAGCAAGGCATCAAAGTGGTTTACAAAAGTCCAAAGTAAAAGAAGAAAAAAGGAAAGGAACACCAAATCATAGATAGAACAGAAAAGAAAGAAAATGGAGAGGGGAGAGATGGGCAAGAGGGGGAAGAGAGGGGGAGACTTAGACTGAGGGGGGGGGGCAGGCTAGGAGGGTGCTGCTCAAGGGAAGGGGAGGGAAGGTCATAAGCCAACTGAAACAGATGCGTTTTGAGCTGAGATTTGAACTGGAGAAAGGAGGTCTCTGCGCGTAGTGAGGCAGGTAGAGAATTCCATAAGGCAGGGGCAAGGAAGAAGAAAGCAGAATTGCATGTTTATTCCAATACGCATGGGAAACCGAAGGAAGGGCCAACTGGTAGGTGTGGAGGGATCTGAAGAGATGGTGGAGGGAGTGAAATTGAAGAAGGTCAGCCAACTGTTGTGGTGTGCCTGTGTGGATTGCCTCTGGTGAGCGAAAGTAAGAATTTTGTAGCCGATGATGAATTTTATGGAAACCAGTGAAGACGGATTCGAGTAGGAGTGATGCAGCGAAGTGTAGGTGAGAAGCTGGGCTGCTGTATTTTGGAGAAGTTGAAGGCAGCAAAGTTGGTAGTGTGGAAGACCGGCAAGGGCGCTGTTGCAATAGTCTAGTCTAGAGATTATTAGTGACAGAAGGAGGGTGGTGAGGAAGTGTTGGTTGAGAGAATGTTTCCTCCCTCATTGAAGGCAGACAGGTGAAAATCAATACATTTTTGAATACTGTGTGTTTCCATGTCTAAATCTTGGCAACATTCATTTATTTAAAGCGGCTCAATTAAGGCTTGATGCTAGACCTTGCCTCACATCTATGCATGGGTGAGCAATGGATTAATGATGCATGGAACCATATTTTTGCACTTCAGGGCTTTCTACCAGCAATCCTCCCACAAAGTCCAAATAGAACATTAGCAAATCAATAAAGGTGAAGCATTTGTCATCACATCACTGTTTCCGTAGGCCGAGTTCTTGTTTCCATAGAGAAAAAATTTGTCTCTCTCAAGAAAGATCAGTGAAGGAAATGCCAGCAACAAAAATATCGCTAGAGATCTATGACATCAAAATAGAAGCTTTTCTGTTTTTCTGGAAATGTTAGAAAAACTATTTTTCAAAAATAATAATTCAGTTGGTTACTTTTAGGAATAATGAGAATAATAAATGCAGTTGTAAAGAGCGTTGGTTTACCTCAGATGGTCTGAAGTCATTGATGTACCTAAGGGGCTCTAATGCAGTAAATGAATAAAATACTGGCATGGATGCATATACTGTACTTGTTATGCAAATCTAGACAGATCCTATGTGTCTACTACTCTCAAAGCATCACATATTCCTTTAGTTCCCAACTGACCATCTGATTGCTTACATTGTTGAAGGAGTATCATTTTATGTGAATTCGGGTTTTCAGTAACTGGAGCAGGCCGTACTCGACGCTCCCTAAAGCCTTCCCCTAGGGCTCCGCCCTATCTTTGCATCACCCCCACACCACCCCCCCTTCCACAAATACTCACACACCAACTTTATGGTCAAAACGCATGGTCGCAGCTTTAATTAACCAATACAACATATAACAGTAAACAGCTAGTAACCATAATTGTTTTAGCCCAACGGAATGAGGCCTCACCCACCATGTCTATAGCAAGGTGGGGCCCGCTTCCGCTTTCCCCACCTCTCTCCCCTTCCGGGCACCCGACTTCGCCTTATCATTAGCAAAAGCCCACCCTGGGGTTCTCTGGGTCGGGGGTACCCCACCCCCGTCCCAAGTTTAGCCAAGGCTCTGGACCCCGGAACCTCCGGGATCCCGCCACCGGCGCGGGCACCTGTTTACCCCCGCGCCGCCCCCCCCTAAAGCTGCGACCAGCGTGCATCTCTCAACGCTACCCACTCCAGGGCCTCCTGCCAATCGTTTAATAACAAATCCAACCCCACCGGGGACAAATGCACCCCATCGCTACCATATAATCCCGCACAGTCCACCTCCACCCAAGGATGAAGGACTTGGTATCCCCCATGTGCACAGACCCACCGGCCAATCTGCCGGTTAATTTTTGTAAGTCCGCGAGACCAACGTCTCTGGGAGCAACAACTCGGTCGTTGTATAATGTCCGACCATATCAAGAGGATGCCGGGAATTAACTGCTGGACCTCTTCCAGATCACGCTGCACCGCTCTGATTAATTGCCGGCAGGTCCACATCGCCAGATCATTGCCGCCCAGGTGAAGTAAGATGAGGTCCGGTGCCTGCCGCAGTCTCCTGTGGTGCCGCAGCAAAGGGAGCAACTGTATCCAACGTAGCCCCCGCTCACCCAGCCATTGAACCGACACTGCAGAGGGATCGAGTCCGAGATTCGCACCCGCCGGTCGAATCGCTGCTCTCCTGCCAGCCCAATGGACATAGGAGTGGCCGATCAGCCAGCATTCAAGAGGAACCCGAACTCTATCTGCAAAAGAAAAGAAATGATGAGCCCCCCCCACCAACCCCCCCGCTCCTCACATACGTACATAGCCCCGAAACGCCTTAGAGCGCCATCGCCCAATGCGCTGCACCTCCTGATCGGACAAGCCCGCCTCCGCTGCGCTCGTGGCTGCCCCTATGCGAAAGGAATGGGAAGCAAAGTGATGCGCTTCCTCTCCCAGCTGCCGCAATGCCATGTGAAGCACCGCAGACACCTGGAAACGAGTCAGCAACCGCTCATCATCGTGTATAAATATCACCCCCTCCGCCGTAGGGCGGACCTGCAAGTAGTCCCGCAGTGCCGCCACGGCACAGGTCGTTACGCCTGCTATCTCTTGAAGCACCACCCACTGGCCCCGACCTTGTTGGTCAGTCTTTGAACGGGCTAGGAGCACACTGATCCGCCCATTCTCCACCCGCACATGTTGGAGCTGTAACCCACTCTCCTTCCCCCCCTTCCGAGAGGGCGCTACTAATTCCCCCATACGGAAGGCCCCAAAGAAGGCTAGACAAAAAACCGCTTTGAACAGCCGTGTTTCGTAGGCCGACTCCGCCACTCCCGGAAGCACACTGCATAACTTCACCAGCAGGTCGTGCGTAATCGGACGCCTGCCGTCCCGGGGGGTAGGATGTAACCTGCCCCACCCGCGCATCAATTTTTGAGTTACGAACCCGGACCCTTCCCGTAAACACCCCGTCGCCCGTGCAAAAAAACACAAACCCGGCTACATGGGAACGCACCGCCGCCCTGGACCACCCATCCTCTTTAGCAGCCACCACATAACCGGCCAACATCCAATCCGATACCGCATCCAGTCTCCACCCGCGCTCCCGTAGGAAGTCCTCCACTTTCTCGCAGCCCGTCAGGTACGTTGCCCAAGTACTCCGTGCCACAGAAGCACGCAACAACCTCAGCATCTCCACAGGCCAATCCTCCACAAGTGCTCTGGGACCCGCAGACCACGCTCTTCGGCCTCCGGGGCCAGTCTCCGAAATCGGTCCCACTGAAAACGAGACAAGGCATCCGCTATATTATTAGTACATCCCGGAATATGTCGCGCTTTGATCACTACATTCAACCGCAAACACGCCAATACCACCTCCCGCATTAACTCCGCCACTGGAACACATCTCGGACTGTACTGGTTAACAACGCTCACCACTGCCTCGTTGTCGCACCACCATAATAGTCGCCTGTTACGCAAACGCTCCGGCCACAATTCGAGAGCTACACGCATGGGAAACAACTCCAGAAAAGCGATATTGGCGACTAAGCCCGCGTCCCGCCATGCCTGGGGCCAGCTTTCCGCGCACCATGCCCCCGCGAAATAGATGCCTAAACCCGCCCCACCGGCCGCATCCGAAAATAACTGCAAGTCCCTGGACGACAGCTCAGCCGACATCAGCACAGAAGTGCCATTGAATTCCTGCAAAAATATGTCCCATATCCGTAAATCTTCCTTCATAACGGATGACATCCGAATCCGATGGTGTGGCTTCCGTACCCCCGCCATCGCCTCTGCTAACCTCCGCAGGAATACCCGACCCATCGGTATGATCCGGCAGGCAAAATTCAGGGACCCTAGCAATGCCTGCAATTCCCGCAACGTCAACTTCCGGGACGCCATCGCATTGGCCACTAAAACCCGCAGGTTCACTACTTTGGCATGTGGCAGCCTCGCTACCATTTCCCGCGAATCCAGCTCTATCCCCAGAAACGTGATCGTCCTTGCCGGCCCTTCCGTTTTACTCTCAGCGAGAGGCACCCCCAATTCCCGAGCCAAACTGATAAAACCTTCCAACAGCCATTCGCAGTCCCCGGACAACTCCTTGCCTACGAAGAAAAAATCATCCAAATAATGTAGTACATTGGGACACTTCACCTCCTGCACCAAAGCCCAATGCAAAAAGGAACTGAATTTTTCGAAGTAGGCACAAGACACTGCGCATCCCATTGGCATACATTTGTCAAAATAGAAATGACCCTCGAAACAGAAACCCAGCAAAGGAAAGCTCCCGGGGTGCACGGGCAACAGCCGGAATGCGGATTCGATATCTACCTTCGCCATCCAGGCCATCTCCCCCGCTGTCCGCACGAGTTCCGCCGCTCGATCAAAAGACGCGTATCGGACCGTACAACTGTCACGGGGAATGTGATCATTGACCGACGCACCCTCCGGGAAGGAGAGATTGTGGATCAAACGAAATTTCCCCCGTTCTTTTTTGGGAATAATGCCCAACGGGGACACTACTAAGTCCGGGAACGGCTTATGTACAAAAGGGCCCGCAATCCGCCCCCCCCGCATGCTCCTTGCACAACTTCTCCCGCACCACAGCAGCCCAACGACGAACAGAATTCGAATTACGCGACTGAGCAACCACCACCGTCCCTTCCACCGGGATCACAAAGCCTTCCCAAAAACCACGCTCCAACACCTCCTTATCCCCCCGTTGCGGGTACAAACGGAGACGAACAAGTAAGGCGTCGAACCGTATCGGGGTGGCTGCCAGGCTGAATTCTGTCCCACTACTTAAGGACCGCCCCGCTAGGCTGGGCTGTCCCCTTCTTAAGGCATCTTGCTGCCGGATGCTCCCCCCCACAGCTGGAACAGGCATGCCGGAATTTGCAATCCGGGAAGGGGCAGGAAGTTTTGTTGTACCGCCAACAGACGTCCCCCGTCCCCGAAACGACACTCTTGGGTTGTCCGGAGGGGACCGCTGACCAAAAGGACCGCCCCGGACCCACTGAAGTCCCTGCTCCCATCTTCCCCCCGTCATCCCACCACCTGACTTCGCGGACATCTGGGTAAGCCACAGGTTAATATCCTGAGCACCCCATGACAAAAAACGATTTTCTTCCATCTTATCCCTAAACTTCTCGTCGTAGTTTAACCACGACCAACCCTCATGCGTCTGAGCCGCCTCAAGAATAGCGTCCGCATACGCCAACAGCATACCATACTGCTCGGGAAATGCATGCCCCCACACACTAGCTAACCGCAAAAACGCTCGCGTCCAGTTCACCACGTTCCGAGAGACCTTCTTAACGCGACCCGCCTTCTCGTCCTCCTTCCGTTTCTTCTTGCTATCCCCGGAACGCCTCCGCCCCTCTAGCAGCCGGAAGATATCAATATAACGGCGTTTTTTAATCCTACGCCGCAACTTTCTAGGCACCCCCTCCCATAACTCGGAATACACCGCCAAAGATGGTGCACGCCCCCGCACATCGTCCGTACCACCCTCCGAACCGCCCACTTCCAGACCATCGCCACCCGCCGACGAAGACGCCGACCCCGTGGAAGAGGAAGACGAAGAAGAAGAATCCGAACTGCGCCGCCGCCGATAGCGATGTTTCCGTTTTTTAGTTGCCTTGCCCCCTGAGACCGCCCTCCCCGCGCTCCCTCCCCCGGAACCCTCCAGCGTCTCACCTGCTGCTACCAGCCCTTCCACACGCTCCGGGGCCGCCGCTGCATCCACCGTACCAGCCGAGCTAGGAGGCATCTGCCGCTCTGGTCCCCTCAGCCCGCTGCCGCCTGGCATCGCCGCATACGGGATCATCGCTGGCACCTGCGGGGACATAAAAGAGAAAAACGGGGGAGGGGCGCCCGCTTGCCATGACGGCTGCCAAGCCCCTAACCAATCCGTCCCGGAAGAACCCTGTCCACCCCCCAGCCCATGCTGCCAAGCCCCCACCCGTCCACCCAGCTGTTCGCCCGAATATCCAGCTATTTCCCCACTGCCCAGGTGGCAGTAAGGCAATCCCCCTCTTCCCCCCGATGCCCCGGGCCCACCCCCCCCCCAACCCCGACCCCCTCCCTGGCCTCCCCCCATAGCACCAGACACCCCCACCCCCTGAGAACCCACTGAGTCTTGTAGACTCCGAGCTTCAGGCCCACACCTCTCCTGCCCGTCCCCCCTTTCCCCCCCAGCAGCAGCCCCATCCACAGGCACTGCCAACCCCCCTCTCGCACCGTGTCTCCCCCTCCCCCGACCCCCCCGTGCAGCCTGGGAAGCCCCTTTCTGAGCCCCCGCCCCTCTCCCCCTTTCCCGACTACCCCCACTGCCTCTTGCCTTTTGACCACGCTGTTTGCCTCCCGCACTGCCATCCCTCTGCCTATGAGGCCCTTCGGAGCCCTTGCGCTGCCGGGCAGCCCCACGAGCCCAATCCCTGTCTCTGCCCCTACCCGCTGACCCCCCCTTCGCCATCTGGAAAGTCAACTTCCCAATCGGGCCTTGCCTGCTCCCGCTGCACCGCCGCCGGGCTGCGATCCTCGCCACGTGTCTGGGATCCCTCCGCACCCCTTCGGAATGCTGACCGCCGCACCTCCGCTGGGCCGCGATCCGCCCCACTCATCCCGGACCGCTCAGCACACCGCCGCGAAGATGACAGCCGCCGGCAGACTCACGATCCTGGGCGGTGTGAAGGGACCCTGCTGCTTCCAGGTAATGCCGCCGGTCAGCTCCGCAGCCACGCTCCTCGCATCCGCCGCTCCACGAAGCCCAAACCGACTGGCTGGCTCCCCGTACAGCGCCTCTCCCAGCCTGCCCCAGCCTCGACTTCCCATTGGCTCTCCCCCGCGCACCACACACCGGGAGAGCCAATGGATTTAAAAAATAACCCCCCGCGTCCTCCACCCCCCCCCCCACACATGCTGTTCCCGCGTCTCCCCGAGCCGCCCAGTTACAGGCGGCCGGCTCCGGACGCTACCGTTCGCGGCCTTCATTTGTTGCACTAGTTGCAAATCTGTATATATAGCTTGCTTGCCTTCTAATTTACATAAAGTATACATTGTTCTTTGATCTCAGTTTGTAAGTAATGCAATGTACAGTACATCCAAGCAGGATAGGATTTAAGATTTTGGCATCCATAGGCTGGACTGATGGGTGAGGGTGAGGATCATCGCTTGGAGCTTGGAAAGGAAAGAGGAGGGACCCCCTAGAGACTGGAAAGGAAGAATGGGGTATTCAACTAGAATGCACTGATGATACCTTTCTGAAGTGGCGGGAATGTAAAAGGAGGACAAACCTCTGCAGAAAACAAACAAGTCCACAAAAAAACAGAGGAAAGCATGGCCACACCACTGATGTTGATCATAAAAGAGCCTTTACTTCAAAACCTTCAAGGTTCAAGACCCGACGGTCAAGTTTCTGCTGTAAGCCTGCATCAGGGGTCTAAAACACAGAAATATGCATTCATCACAAACAGTATTTTATTTATTTATTTGTGCTTTTATACCACCTTTCAGGAATCAAAGCGGTTTACAATGAAGTCAAAAACAATAACAGAAAATTACATAGAACAAAATAGATAAAGTGCAAATAAACCAAAATTGCAAAATTATTAAATTTAAATTTAAAAACATGTTTTAAACTTTATACAGGAGATATAGATATTGGACACTCATGAAAAACTAAATAAATGGAAACAAATTAAGTGGATACCTCCCCCAAATGTTCCTTAAACAAATGAGTCTTTAGTAATCTACGGAAAGTGATTGGATCCTTAGTGCCCTTTAAGACTTGAGGCAGAGAATTCCATAAGATTGGTATGCTTGGACTGTTGATCTGAAGTCCCTTGAGGAGAGAAGAGGTCTGAAATGCTGTAACATTTTTAACTTTGAATACATGGACTTCATTATGTTACTTATATGCTTGGTGAATTTGAGTTGAGGGTCTAGAGTGACTTAACTTGGATGCTTTCTTCATTTAATTTAATTGAATCAGGGGAAGTGAAGGAGTTGTCTTTTGTAATGAATAATATTTCAGTTTTTGAGTGATTTAAATGAAGGTTGGGTTCTCCCAACCAGGAGCTGATGTTGATGAAGCATTCATCTATTTTTTTCCAAAGGTTGAATGGGGTTAATCTGTGTATAAATCATAATATCATCAGCATACAAATGGTAAAATATGTCGTGGTCTTTAATTATGCTGCAGATAGGCTGTCTATACAGATTAAAGAGAAGAGCTGAAAGTACTGATCCTTGGGGTATGCCTATCTTTTGGATGAATGGGTTAGATATGAGGTTACCAGTTTTAACTTGCATGCTTCGGTTTGATAGATAAGACTTAAACCCCGGTAAAACTTTGCCTTTTAGACCTATTTCCTGAAGCCTGATTAAAAGGTAAATCATGCATTATGGAATCGTAAACTGCTGGAATATTAAGATGTAACCTGTATTAGGTGATTCAAGACCTTTTAAGAGCCTATCAGTTAAAGTAAGAAGGAGAGTCTCTACTCCGTGTTCTTTTTTAAAGCCATGTTGCTGAGGATCAAGTGGAGCGAAGCTGTCAACGCGGCTTTGCAGTTGGAGTTGAACTGACTTCTAATATTTTTGTCATATATTAAAGACTTGAAATAGATCTGTAAGAACTTGGTGATGATTTGTCAAGGTTTTTGCCCTTATAGATGGGACGGACAGAAACCCTTTTTAGATCTTCTAGAATTAAACCTTGGTCAGGAGAAGAATTGATTAAATTAAGTATATAAGGGGCTAGCCAGTCGTGAGATACACGTATCCAAGTGGCAGGACAGGGGTCAAGATTTGAAGTTGATGTATTTAAAGTGTTAATTATATCTTCCAGCTGCCTATCAAGTAAAGGAGTAAATTGATTCCAGATTTTTTTGGTAGAAGAACCGTTAGACATGAATTGATAACTACATTGTGGTATCCTCTCTATCCTTTCTTTGTAGAATTTGGCCATTGTGTTAGCATTAAGGACTATGATGGAATTATCTTCCTCTGGCATGGAAGTGAGTGATTTTACTATATAAGGGAGCACGCGGGCAGGGTCCCGGCGAGCGATTGTAACCGGGTGCTCGGCCCGGCACGGGACCCTGCGCACACGTATTCTAGCCGGAGGGGGGGAGCGAGTTACGATGCCGAGCATCGGTAGAGATGCCGGGCATTTTTTGAAATGATTGGCTCCGCTCACGCGCTTGGCGCGGGGGAGCCAATCAGTGAATCAGGAATGGCATGTGCTCGGCTAGCGAAGTTGTTGGCCGAGCACATGCAGTGAGCCGTCAACATTGTGACCCACCCTCCCGCCCTTGCTTTGAGGGTAGAGGGGTGGATCGGAGGATTAGGGTTGTTGCAGCTGGGGGGGGAGGGGGGAGGGGGGGGAGGCGGGATCCCGGAGGTGTCCGGAGCCTTAGGCATTTGGGGCGTGGGCGGGGTGCCCACGGCCCGGACAACCCCTGATCGACTTTTGGCGAAGTCGGACAGGGGTGGTATGCATTTGGCCGGTGGTGGTGATGAGGCCGGAGCGGAGGCGAGGGCACTTTGCTAGTAGCATGGCTGGTGCCTCATCACCCTGCTGGAGGGAAGGGGTGTTCCTAAGTTGTTTATTACCACGGTTTGTTAAGTGGTATGTTAATTGGCAAATAAAGCTGCGACCAATTTGTACCCACGATAAAGTGTCTGTTGCCTTTGTTGAAGAGTATATATTTATGGGGAAGGGTGGGGGCTGTGGGTGCAGGTAGAGGGAAGGCCGGGTCCGACTACCCAGTTATAAATAATTCTCTAGGTCTGTGAATCGAAGGCACAATAAGCTTGGTATGATAATCACGTGTGTTGTTGTTTATTAGGGATTTATAATTTTTCAGAATAGATAGAAATGATATTTTATCATCTGCATTTTTTTATTTCCTCCAAATTCTTTCTAACTTTCTTAATTGTCTTTTTAAAGTATGTACTTCTTTTGTGTACCAAACAGCGCTTAACCTTCGATGAGTGTTGAGGGCTAAGGTATTATTTGAGACAGTAGCTGCATTGTAAATTGTTGAATTCCATCTGTTTATAAGTAGTTTAGTGCCTTTGGAATCAATTTGCAGATGCGGAAAGACTTCCTTAAGGAAGTTGTCTTTTACGAATTTGCAAAATTTCCTGTGCAGATAGATTATTTGGTTTGTATTTGATTTACTGGGAATGACTGGGATGAAGAATTGGATAGCGTAGTGGTCAGACCAAGGGGTTTGTTGGATCTGTAATTTTGGATCAAAGAAATCATCGATAAAAGTTTGTGGAATAAAAATGAGGTCCAGAGTATTACTCTTAATATGCGTAGGCTCGTGGATTATTTGTTTAAATCCTAAAGCTTCCAATGCTTCCAAAAAACATAGGGCTAAATGAGATGAAGTAGAAGGCAAATTCAGATCACCAAGAACAGCTGTGAATTTGTTTGAGATGTTTTTGTTAAATAGGAAATCTGTTAAATTTGTAAGCTCTTCTCTTTTTGAAGAAGGGGGTCTGTAGATTAAACAACGGTTCATATTTTTGTTTTCTAAAAAGATAATGTCCATACTTTGCGAAATTTCATTTGAAGATTTTGAAAATTGTAAATCCTTCTTTGTTAGTATGGTTATTTCTCCTCCTCTTTTATTTAACCTTTGATGATTGAATATATGAGGGGTGTCCGATATTAAAGGTACAGGTGGCAATCATACCGGCTCCACATGCGCAATAGTGCCGTCATAATCAGGACTACTTGTACTCGTAGTAGGAAAGTCTGTAGCATTGTTTTTTTAAACACTCAAATTATGAGTAGTTTTCGGGAAGCAAACAAACATGGGTGTGTAATTGCAGAGTATTCAAAGTTTGAGGTGCATTGAGTTATCAGATTTTTGCAAGCCAAAGGAGTTAAGCAGAGCGAAATTCATCGCAGATTAGAGGGCGTGTGTGGCCCGAACGTTTTAAGCCTAAAAGAAGTCAGCAACTGGTGTAACAGGTTTTAAAATGGCCAAACAGAGTTGAATGATGATCCAGAAAAGAAAAGAGGCAGACCAAGGACTTCACACACAGATGACAACTGCACAATTGTCTGATTAGGGAGGATCGTCGCATTAAAGTTCGTGAAATTGCTGAAATGACTGGCATTCCTAAGAGTTCTGTTCATGAAATCATATGCAATCTCAACTTCCGCAAGATCAGGAGGAATTGCAATATAAAATCCTCGTCACAACACTTAAAATTATCAACAACTTAGCACCTTCATTTCTAAATACACTTATCAATATTGAAAAACCCACCAGAAATCGGAGGCCGCGGGCCCACGTGCCCGTCGGCCGCGTGTAACCGGGGGGGCGGAGTGGCACGGGTCCCCGGCGGCGGGGTGAGGCGCGTGCCCGCGGTGAGTTTTTCTTTGAATTCATTGGCTCCCGCGGGCCCTGGCGGTTGCGGGAGCCAATGAGTTTGAAGGGCGCGACGGGGAGCGGAAGGGAGCGAGCGGTCAGACGCCAGTCCTCCGGAGCCGAGGTGAAGGACGGGCGTCTGGCTGCTGCTCTGTTGGCCGGTTGTTTTGTTGGTGGTGCGGGTCCGTGAGCGGTCAGCGGGTGCTGAGGCAAGCTTGGTGGAGGAGGATTTCAGCGCCGGCGGCGGTCAGTGTGGCAGAGCACCGACAGTGCAGGGCCGAAGGGGCTCCAGTAAGAAGAGCAGTGCGGTGGACCGGAAGGGCAGGCCCGCGAGCGGACAGCTTCTGCTAGAGCTGCGACTGCCTTCTCAGGTGCTGGGGTGGGGAACCGGGGGAGTTCCTGGGGTATTCTTCTTCAGCCTGCAGCTGCCGGTACCTGTGGGGGGGGGGAGGGTAGCAGATTCACTTGCAGCTGGGGTTTACGGCCAACATTCTGTGCAGCTTGACTTGGTGATGCCGGGGCAAGGGGGCAGGGACAAGGGGGGCCGGGGAATGAGGGGCGGTAGGCGCCCCTCGGGCCGGGCTCCTCGGGGCTCGGGGGGGCAGGCTCGTGGGAAGAAAGGGGTGCCACGGCCGGTTGGGCACAGGGACCCAGGCAGGGGTGGTGCTTTCGTGCCCCCTGTCGGTACTGGGAGGCCCCAGGGGGATAGGGGAGGCCATGGCTGGGAGTTGGCACGGGAGGCCCTAGGTGGGCCGGCACAGGGCGAAGGCATAGGGGCAAGATCGATAGGGGGAGCAGCAGGCTTTGCCGCGCCCCCCCAACTGGTAGCGGACCCCTCAGGGGTGTTTGGGGCACCGCAGTGGCCGCCTGGGTGGCCGGGACCAGCCGGGGGGCAGGATGGGTGGGTTGGGGGGGCCATGGGGTTGGTCTATGGTTCCGGGGGATGGGGGTTTTCCGAGCTGGGAACATTGGTGGGGAGGGGGCCAGGGCTCCTCCAGGGTAGATTGGATGGGGCCTTGGCAGCTTCCTTTGGGTTTGTCAGGTTCCCCTTCCTTTTTTCCCGGTGTCTCCACAGGTGCAGACCGGTGACGGGAGGGGGCCGGCGCAGATCAGCGAGGTTCCGGTGCAGAGGGCAGGACCGGCAGCTGCTGAGGTGCCCAGTGCGCAGCCAGAGGAGCTGCAGGAGGCGCTCCCGGAGTCTTCGTCTAACCTGTCAGATCTTGTCCAACCACGGAGTGCAGCTGATGGTGAGTTACAAGGAAATCTGGTTGAGCGGAGTGTCGCGGTTAGCCAGGCTGGGGGAGGTGGAGGCAAGGCGAAGAAGAAGAGCCGTCACTCGCAGAAGCGATGTCGGAGGGGGGATTCATCTTCATCTTCATCTTCGTCGTCTTCGTCGGGCGGTGGAGTTGGCGATCAGCCCGTTGGAGGTGGGGGGGGGCGGGGGTGCTACGCTCAGGGCCGGCCCGTCCATTGAGCAAGAATGTTTTTTGCCCAGGGCCCCGCGTTTCAGGGGGCCCCGCGCAAAGAACATTCTGCTTTTTTTTTTATTACATTTAAAAACAAAAACCTGGCTCTAGCTGCTGCCGCTGCCGCGTCCGTCGCAGCAGCGGCAGAATGGCGTGTCCCGCGGGGCCCCTTCTCCTCTTCGAGCCCTCTGCAAGGGCTTTCAGATTCGCGAAGGGAGAGTTGTGCTCCCTCGCGTCTCTGTAAAGCCCGCAGGGGCTAATGGGAAATTTCCCATCAGCCCCTTTAGACGCGAGGGGCTGATGGGAAATTTCCCATTAGCCCCTGCGGGCTTTACAGAGACGCGAGGGAGCACTCTCCCTTCGCGAATCTGAAAGCCCTTGCAGAGGGCTCGACGTGGAGAGGGGGCCCCGCGGGACACGCCATTCTGCCGCTGCTGCGACGGACGCGGCAGCAGCTAGAGCCAGGTTTTTGTTTTTAAATTTGCCGGAAGGGAAGGGAAGGGAAGGGAAGGGGGGGGGGCTGATGGAGGCTGTCTGGAAATGGGGTGATGGGGGGTTAGGACTGGAAATGTGCAAGGGGGGGTTAGGACTGGAAATGTGCAAGGTGGGGGGGGGGGTTAGGACTGGAAATGTGCAAGGGGGGGGGTTAGGACTGGAAATGTGCAAGGGTGGGGGGGGTTAGGACTAGAAATGGGCTGGGACTGATGGAGGCTGACTTGAAATGGGCTGGGGGGGGGGTTAGGACTGGAAATGGGCTGGAGGGGGGGTGAGGACTTGAAATGTGCTGTGGCGGATGGAGGCGGACGTGAAATGGGCAGGAGAGGGGTTATGACTGGAAATGGGCTGGGGGGGGTTAAGACTGCTAATGGACTGGGGCTGATGGAGGCTGACTGGAAATGGGCTGGGGGGGTTAAGACTGGTAATGGGCTGGGGGTTGATGGAGGCTGACTGGAAATGGGGTGATGGGGGGTTAGGACTGGAAATGGGCTGGGGGGGGTTAATACTGGAAATGGGCTGTGGGCTGATGGGGGCTGTCTGGAAATAGGGTGATGGGGGTTAGGATTGCTAATGGGCTATGGGGGGGGTTAGGACTGCTAATGGGCTATGGGGGCGCTAGGACAGGAAAAGGGCTGATGGGGAGGGGTTAGGACTTGAGGTGGGCTGATGTGGTTAGGACTAGTAATGGGCTGTGGGCTGATGGGGGGGGGGGTTAGGACTGGCAATGGGCTATGGGGGGCTGACTGGAAATGGGCTGATGGGGTTAAGACTGGAAGTGGGCTGATGGGGGGTTAGGACTGGTAATGGGTTATAGGGGGGGCTTAAACTGAAAATGGGTTGATGGGGGGCTAGGACTGGTAATGGGTTGGGGGATTGCTATGACTGGAAATGGACTGAGTGGACGGGGAGGCTTGAACTGCAAATAGCTGATGGGGAGGGAGCTTGGAATGGAAATGGGCTGTGAGGGAAGGGAGCTAGAACTGAAAATGGGCTGATGGAGCAGCTAGGATAGGACTGGAAATGGGCTGTTGGGGGGAGCTAAGATTGGAAATGGGCTGTGGTGGGGGCTTGAATTGAAATGGACTCATGGAGGGGCTAGAACTGGAAGTAGGCTCATGGGGGGGCTTGGACTGGAATTGGGCTGAGTGGAGGGGAGCTAGGATTTGACATGGGCTGATGGTGGGGCTAGGAAATGACTAGAAATGGGCTGATGGGGGGCTAGGATTGGAAATGAGCTGATGAAGGGACTCAGACTGAAAATGGATGGGGGAGCTAGGACTGGAAATGGGTTGATGGGGGGCTAGGACTGGAAATGGGCTGATGCAGGGACTAGAAGGGAATGGATGCTGGGTGAGACTGGAACTAGAAGGGAGCTGATGTTGGGGGAGGATTAGAATGGGATGGGGCTGGGAGAGTAAAATGGAGAGGGGAAAAATATTTTGTGTGGGAGGGATGAAAAATCTACAATTGGCCGGGTATTGGGAGAGTAAGTGGGGATTGAGGATGGAGGGGTAAAATTTGTGTGGATGAAATAAGAATGAGGAAAGAGCAAAAGGATAAAGATTAGTATGTTAAAGCAGATGTAGAGAGAGGATGGAAAGAAAACTAGAAGAGAGAAGAAAGGACAAATGGACAGCAGACGATGGAGAGTTAGCAGAAAACATGAAGAAACCAGAAGAAAGTGGCTGGAGCAATTGCAACTGAAAAAAAATGCACAAAAGGTAGAAATATATCTCTTTATTTTGAATTTATTAACTGGAATATGAAAGTTCTGGGAAATGTGCATCATTAACGTCTGCGCTTTGTTTGGTACAAGAGGAAATTGATTTATAGTTTTATTTCTACAGTGTTGTTGTACATTCCAAGTTTGGCTTTTGGGGTTCCCAGTTTAAATTATTGCCTTCCTGTTTCTAAATTGCGATTCCTTGTTTGGTGATGGTCTATGTTCTGCATGTGTAACTGAGCTGAGGTATTCTGTTTATGTAATTCCTATTTGACATTGCCACTTGTTCTCTTTCCCCAGTATTCTCTGAAATGTACTGGTTTAATATTTGCAGTGTTTCCTTTTGATAGGTAGGGACTGGTGCTTTGTGAGTCCTGGTAATGCTGTCAGGATACAGCGGGTTTGCTATGGGTTCTAAATGGGCAGCATTTGTAGTAGTTCCTAATGTGCCTGGCGGTTGGCACTGGATTATAGTAATGTAGAAATCTTTTAGTCTTTCTTTATCCATACACTCATTAAGAGACATGTTTACTAAAAGTTAGTGTATGGTAACATTATGCAAATATTTATGCAAATAAGGCCACTTATGCAAATGAGGCCCCGCACCGAGTCTCCGCACATGGCCCCGCACCCCCCTTGGGCCGCCCCTGGCTACGCTGGCTTCGTTTTCGGAGCTTTGGGAGGGGGTTCCGCGTAAGCTTAGGCGTAAGATATGGAAGCGGAAATATATATATATATTCCGCCTACTGGAGGGTAGGAAGCATTCGGGGGACAGCAGGCGGAAACGGAAGGCGGATGAGAAAGCAGGCAGGGTCAAGAGGGCTTCTCGGAATGTCATCAACTGGACGAGGGCTTTCCTGCAGTTAGCTAGCGTGTGGGGGCAGCGTTACCCGGGGCAATACGGGATGTTACTTGCCTACGCCGACTCAATTCTTGAGGCGGCGCAGACTCATGATGGTGGGGCATGGCTCAACTATGATGAGAAGTTTCGGGACAAAATGGAGGTGAATCGAGCCTTGTCATGGGGGACCCAGGACATCAGTCTCTGGTTGACGCAGATGTCGGCGAAAGGGGGGGCTGGTGCGGGGGGCAAAAAGGGGGCTCCAGTATGCTGGCAAGTGCAGGGCGGCCCTTTCGGAGTGGCCCGGCTCCTGGGTTGCAAAAAGGCGCAAGTGAGGGGGTCGGGGACGTCTGTTGGTGCTTTAATTAAGTCGTCTTGCCCCTTTCCGGACTGTAAGTTCCGGCATAGTTGCTCCGTCTGTGAGGGAGGGCACTCGGCGCTCCGGTGCGGCAAAAAGGTGCTCACACCCCCTGCCACGAAGCAATGACGGACTGATGGAGTTGGCCCCTATTAGTTTAGCAGCACTCAGGCCTTGGTTGCGACGGTATCGGAGGGTTAGGGCTCGGCGGGTGTTGAAGGGAGGTTTCCAGTACGGGTTCCCCATACCAGTGGTGGGGGATGGGGGTCCAGAGAAGGCGCGCAACGCGCCATCGGTGAAGCATCTGGCGCAGGTCGTTCGGGGTAAGCTGGCCGCCGAGCTGGCACTGGGGAGGATTGCTGGGCCCTTTGTGGACTGGCCGTGCCGGAATTTTGTGGTTTCTCCGTTGGGCATTGTCCCGAAGAAGGAGCCCGGGAAATTCCAGCTCATTCACAACTTGTCTTTCCCAGAGGGGGCGTCGGTGAATGACCTTATCCCGAAGGAATTGTGTTCGGTGCGGTACGCATCGCTTGATGAGGCAGTGGGGTTGGTGCGCGAGTGTGGGCACCGGTGTTTTCTAGCAAAGGTGGATATTGAGTCCGCTTTTCGCCTGCTGCCGGTGCATCCCGATTCCTTCCATTTATTAGGTTTTGTGTTTGAGGGCCACTATTACTTTGACAAGTGCCTACCGATGGGCTGCTCGGTCTCTTGCTGTTATTTCGAGATGTTTAGTTCCTTCGTGCACTGGGCTCTGGAGGTGTCTGTCGGCTCTCGGAACGTGGTCCACTATCTGGATGACTTTCTATTCGTTGGTTCGGCGCAGTCTGGGCTCTGTCAGGAGCTGCTGGATGGTTTCACGCGGCTGGTGCGAGATTGGGGGGTGCCTCTGGCGGCGGGCAAGACTGAGCGCCCTTCCACACGCCTCACGTTTCTGGGAGTGGAATTAGATTCGGTTGACATGGTAGCGCGTCTGCCTCCTGGCAAGGTAGTGCGCTTGCGGGTGTTAGTGGCGAACGTGTTGGCGTCGGTGAAAGTAACATTGCGAGAGATGCAGGCCTTGTTAGGCTCCATTAACTTTGCTTGCAGGGTTATCCCTATGGGACGGGTGTTCCTGCGACGGCTGGCGGCGGCTACCGTGGGAGTGCGGCATCCGCATCATCGCATCCGGGTTTCCCGCAGCATGAGATCGGATCTGGGGGTTTGGGACCAGTTCTTGCGGGACTTTAATGGGGTTACGGTACTCCTCGCGAAGGTGGTGTCTACGTTCGATTTGCAGATTTTCACGGACGCGGCGGGCGGTTTCGGACTAGGCGTCTATTTCGGGGGAGCATGGTGCGCCGAACTGTGGCCGTTGACCTGGAGGGAGGCAGGATTGACCGACAGTATAACGTTCCTTGAGCTGTTCCCCATTTTGGTGGTTTTGGAGCTCTGGCCGGATAGGCTACGGAATCGGCAGCTGTTGTGGTGGTGTGACAATGAGGCGGTGGTCCATATTATCAATCGTTATGCTCCACGTTGCCCGCGAGTGGCGGCTCTGATGAGGGAGGTGATTTTTGTCTGTTTGCAGTTGAATGTGGTGGTGAGGGCTCGGCATGTGCCAGGATATGCTAACCAGGTCGCTGATGTTCTTTCTCGTTTCAAGTGGGATTTGTTTCGGCGCTTGGCACCGGAGGCAGACTCCATGGGACGGTCGGTCCCTGAGCGTTTATGGCGTCTTGGTCTCCAGGTATCCTGAGCATGCTGAGGTCCTCTGTGTCGGTGGCGACCTGGCGCTCTTACTGCAAGGGCTGTGACAGCGTGGTGGACTTATTGGTTCTCGCAGATGGCGGTAGGGCCCGGTGCCTGATCACCTCATTGGCGCATACATTGTGGCAGAAAAGGCTGCGGGGGTTGCTAAATCAACGGTGCGGTCTCGCCTTGCCGGTTTTGCCTTTTTCTCTAAGGCAGTTGGGTGGGGTGTACAGAGTTGGGGGTTTCTTTCTCATCAGCTCTTGCTAGGGTGGGAGCGCGCTAACCCCCCCCCCCCAGGTGGACAAGCGGCGCCCAATTACCCCCGATCTGTTGGTGCGAATGAGCGCTGCTTTGCCGGCGGTGGTGGAGTCCGACTACGAGACCATGCTGTTCCGGGCTGTGTTTTGTGTGGCCTTCTTTGGGGCCTTCAGGTCGGGAGAATTGGTGGCGTCCAGTCGGGTTTCTGGGGGTGCGGCTATGCAACTGCGGCATGTGCGGTTGACACAGAGGCAGCTGAGCATATGGTTGGCTAGGTCTAAGACCGATCAGAGAGGGCGGGGTGTGTGGGTGCATTTAAGACCGCTTGCGGCTTCCAATATCTGTCCAGTAGCAGCGATGGTGGCTTACTTGCGGGTACGTCCTCCGGGGGGTGAGCTGCTCTTTGTGCATGCGGATGCGCGGTGCTTGACGCGTTTCCAGTTCTCGGCGGTGCTGCGGATGGTAGTGCGGCAGGTCGGCTTAGCACCTGGAGATTTCGCCCCGCATTCCTTCCAGATTGGGGCCGCTACTAGTGCGGCGATGGCAGGTTTGCCGGGGACAGAGATTCAGCAGATCGGCCGCTGGCGTTCGAATGCATTCATGGGATATGTACGTTTGTGAGACTGCCGGTATGTGTATTGGGTGCTAACTGTGTTTTTTCTTTTAGATGGGAGTCGGACGCCGTATGCCTGCTGGATGATCGGCCATTCTTTTGTATATTGGGCCGGGCATCAGGCAGCCTTACGGCCGCTCGGGGAAAACCTTGGACTGAAGGCTGAAGAGGTGGCATTATCATGGCTGGGCGAGCGCGGCCTTCGCTGGCTGCAGCTCTTGCCTTTGCTGCAGCACCATCAGCGCGTCAGAGGATCCCCGGAGTGCTTGTTGCTGCATCTCGGCGGCAATGATTTGGGGTCTTGGACTGTGAAGCAGCTGATTCGGGTGGCTCAGCGGGATTTGGGGGAAGTGTTGTTAATGTTCCAAGGTGTTGTATTGCTCTGGTCCGACCTAATTCCCAGACCTGCCTGCTGGGGACACCGGCGGTGGTCTCGTGGTTTGGTTAAAGTTAATCGGCAAATTGGCCGTTGGGTAGTGGCACACGGGGGCTTCCAGATTCTGCATTCTTGGGTTGAGGTGGAATGCGCAGGCCTGTATCGTTCAGATGGAGTACATCTTTCCCCGGTTGGGATAGATTTACTCCTGAATGATTGACAGGAGGCCTTGGAGTTGGCCGTGTCGGGCGGGATGGCTGGTCGCAGCTTTGCTCCTTGTGGGGGGGGGCTCAGGGACGGGTGTCGCTGAGCCCGTGGCGGGATCCCGGAGGTGTCCAGGGTCTGGAGGCATGGCAATATGCAGGGCGGGGGTGGGGGTACCCCCGACCCGGAGAAGCCCTCGGCTTTTGCTAGTAATATGGCGAAGCCAGAAGAGGGGGATGGAATTGCCTGGAATGGTTCTCGGCGGAGGCGGGAAGGAACTCACTTTGCTACCCATATGGCTGGTGAGGGATTGTCCCGCTGCCGGAACCGTAAGTCAAACAGTTATGGTTGTAATGTTATGTTGTGTTTGGTTAATAAAGCTGCGACCAGTTAATTTGCCAATAAGCAATTCTGTGGTGGTTATTTGAAGGGGAAAAGGGGGGGGTATGTCGGGATTGAAGGGGCAAAGGCCACGTCCGCCTTACCTGGTTACACAAAGAAGAAATAGTAATAACAAAGTTACAGTCCCAAAGGACTCTAGAAAATGCAAGAAAACGACAAACAGTAAAGCATACTCGTACTCTGCACCGACACTCTGGAATGAGTTACCTGCTGAACTCAGAGAGGTAAATGGCATCAAAATGTTCCGCAAAGACCTAAAAACGTATCTGTTTATGCTCCACTTTAGTCCTCAATCACTCCATCACAAAAGATCAGCAAACAACACATCCCAAAATGACAACAGTCTCCCTGAGCAGCTAATTCCCTCATCCACCTGACGGCACAGTATCCCTCACAACCTATTGAGAAACTTCATTACAGCTTAATGTAAAACGATCCAATAGTTTAAAGTAATTAAAATCAGTATCATAACCTAATGTAAATAGTTGATGTAAACAAACTAAGGGGTATGTTTACTAAACCGGGCATAACGGTTAACCCGGGCTATCTGCCACTAGGTCCCATATTATTCAATGGGACCTAGTTGCAGATAGCCCAGGTTAACCGTTAGCCCGGTTTAATAAACATACCTCTAAGTATATGTTTGTAAACCCTACAGTTTTAATGTAAATAGTTCCAACAGTTATAATGTAATTGAATTGGGCTCTTGCTTGTACAATTCATTTTGATGTTCCTTGTAAACCGTATTTGATACTTGGGAAAACACGGTATATAAATGTATTTTAAATAAATCATAAATAAATAAATAAATAAATAAGACACTGTTATGGACTACTTCAAGCAACTTGACATGCAATTGTACCGTGAAGGGATGTTCAAACTAGTGTCACGCTGGGATAAATGTCTCAATGTTTACAGCAATCATGTGGAGAAGTAAACAAAAGTATGTAGTTTTTGGTGGAATGTATTGAATAATTTCTTTAAATACAAATGTTAGTGTAATTTTGGCCTGTACCTTTAATATTCAACACCCCTCGTATTATATCCTTTTGGTTTAAGTTGATAAATTAAAACTGTGTCATTGGAAGTTAACCATGATTCAGTTATGAATAGGATGTCCAGATTACATTGTTGGTAACAATCAGATATAAGAGGGATTTTGTTCCTGATTGAACGAGGATTGAAGTATATATAAACACAAGTAAAATGTAGTCAATTACAATGTAGATTGTTTAAAAAAGTGTATGGATAAACAGAAGTATAAATAGAAGAATATTACATGTATTAAAATGTATAAATTTATAAATGTAAATGTAAATTTATAAATGTATAAATGTAAGTAAGTAAAAAAAAGCAACAATACAGGCAGGAACTCAATTGGGAGAATTCCCCAAGGAGAAGTCCAAAATACAATAGGGGGTATGTCTAAAAATCAGACATCAAAACATAGGAGAACCTTAAAACAAATTCCAGTCATACTCAATTCATATAAAAATCTATCTGTATGAGTATCATAAAATGTAACATAAAACATACATAATTGGTATGTAAAACAAATATGAATAATGCAACAGCAATATAAAATATAAAGGATAAAAGAAAACCAATAGGAGCATGTAAACATAATATGCCAGTTAGAGCCATAAACTGGAGTACAATACATGGAGAGGTATAAAACACTTGCCATGCACTTCCCTAGGCAGCCATAACCTAAAATCATTGTAGTGATGAGCTGTATGTAATTAAGCAATGGACATATCTAAACATGCTTCATAAAAAATAGAGCAACAACCACAAGGAAGCAAAACCCTTTGCAGTATATCATAATAAAATATCAGTCCTACCAGTCTAACAAAGATGATTTAAAGCATAAACATTTATCGATCGATGAGGTGATATATAGATCACAAAAATATATAAAAGAAAAAGCAAAAAATAATGACAGATGAAAGCTGAATTATGACTTGCGTTTGTAATAAGTAAGCAATGTCTAGGCTTTGAAAAGTAGAGGTGCACGAAATGCATTCAAAAGCATAAATGATTCATTCCATCATTCCTAGAAGTAATGGTTCAAAGAACACAAATTCAGAAAAAAACAAAATATGTCCAAGCAAAGGCTATCCAAAATATAGAAAAAATGATCTGTTAGTGCAATACTGCATGGATACTGTACATAAGGGAAAAAAGGAGGTGTATGGTTGTGGCTGATAGTATAGCGTGAGTGACCAGAGCACAAACTGTAAATAATCGTGCCGCACATGAAACATCCACAGACATAAGTAATCCAAAATGATAACTTGGGTGCCAAATAAAACACATTAGGTTATTTGGAATTAAAAAATAAAAAACAGCGATGAGCTGTGTTTTCAATCATATTGAGGGGATGTCAAGTAGGGGATAAGGAGGAGGGGAGGTGGTAGAGGGGAGAGAAGAGAGAAAAGAGAGAGGACATCCCCTCGATGTGATTGAAAACGCAGCTCATCACCTTTAAAGTGCCAGAAGACTCCTTTTTGCACAGGGTACTTGATGCCTTCAACATTTTATGCATTAATAGTTGCTTTTATTTCTGTGCCTAAATCCAGGCCTACATCAAAGGTAGGAAAACTGTATAAGCTCACCATGAGACTGATTTACTAAGATTTATTCCCTTTGGATGGGAGAAAAATCTGGCCCTTATATCTTACTATTAAAAATGAGGTATTCTTTTATCATTGCACTAAACTACCCAATGGGGCCAGCAAAGGTTGAGCACAACATGGACCTCATGCACTCAATTCTGAGAAGGGAGAAAAAGTTACTGCTGACATTGCAGTGACCCCCTACAGGTCAACATATTAGTACGGAGGACACGTTTCTGAACTGGCCATACTTCAGTACTCCTGGCTTATAAGAATGCAGGCATCTGAGGTGGGGTGAGGTCTGCATTTCTAGAACTTGAAAACAGTAGATATACGTAAGTACAGATGATTTTTGTATGTGAAGAAATGATGATGTGATAGCATGGACTTCAAAGAAAGCACTGTAATATCTGCCTATTTTCTCCACTACCTCTCTGGGTAGCTGTTATTTATGGACCTCCCAACAAGTCCACCTCTTTCTCACAGATTTTGACTCCTGGCTCTCCTCATTTCTGGATGCATCTTCCCCTTCCCTTATTCTTGAGGATTTTAACATTCATATTGTTGACCCTTCTGATTTGTATGCCTTAAAGTTCCTTTCTCTAACCTCCTCATTCAGCCTCCAGTTGCACTCTACCACTCCTACTCACAAGCATAGCCACTGCCTTGACCTCATCTTCTCCTCCAATTGCTCACCCTCAAACTTTTCCACCTCAGTTATGCTGTTATCTGATAATCACCTGCTTACCTTCAGCCTTAACCACCCCCCCCCCCCCCATCTTGGTCTCTCCCGATCTCCACCAACATGTTTAGGAATCTTCACACTGTCAACCCTTCAGCTCTCTCCACTGCTGTCTTATCACCTCTTTCCTCCACTATGTCATCTGAATCCAGTGATGGGGCAGTATCCTCCTATAACACTATACATTCCTCTGCTCTGGATGCACTTGCTCCTCCCATTCCACACTCTGTGAGGCATACCATACCTCAACCCTGGCTGTTCTCAACAACTTGCTACCTACGTCCCTCTGCTTACTCAGCTGAGCACCTTTGGCTTAAATCACGTACCCTTCTGACTACCTATATTTCAAATTCATGCTAACCTCTTTTCAGTCTGCCATAGCACTCGCCAAGCAAGAGTACTATGTCCATCTGACCCTTGCTGTCTCTTTGCTATGCTTAATGCGCTCCTCAAGGTCCCTCCTCCCCCAATTCCTTCTTCACTGTCTGCTCAGTCCTCGGCTGACTACTTCCATGACAAAGGCCAGAAGATTAACTTTGAATTCTCTACAGGATCACCTTCACCTTATCTTCCCTTCTTCAAATCCTTCCCTCACCTTTGGTCACCCTTTCTTCCTTTTCCGAAATCACTGAGGAAGACACTTCAAATCTTCTTTCCTTTTCCAAACTGACGATGTGCTCCTCTGATCCCATTCCCACCCATGTACTAAGCTCTATCTCTTCTGCTGTCATCCCTTCCATCTGTCTTATCCTTAACCTATTGCTTTCCACTACAACTATTCCTGTGGCCTTCAAAAATGCTGTGGTTACAACTCTCCTCAAAAAGCCTTCACAAGATTCTACCTATCCTTCCAGTTATCAACCTATCTTTCTCCTCCCCTTTGCTTCAAAACTACTTGAACAAGCACTTCACCACCACTGTCTTGATTTTCTTTCCTCTCCAGTGACTTGTTTCTCACCAAATCCAAAGGCCTCTACTCGATTCTCATCCTTCTTGACCTTTCTGCTGCTTTTGACACTGTTGATCACCACCTTCTCCTTGATAACTTGTTCTTGCTTGGATTTAAGGGCTCTGTTCTGTCCTAGTTTTCTTCTTATCTCTCCCATCACAGTTTTAGTGTCTATTCTAGTAGTTTCTCCTCTACTGCCATCCCGCTTTCAGTTGGTGTATCTCAGGGCTCTGTCTTGGGACCTCTCCTTTTCTCTCTCTATACTTGCTTCCTTGGTGCACTTATTTTCTCCCATGGTTTTCAATACCATCTTTATGCTGATGACTCTCAGATCTACCTTTCTGTGCCTGAAATATCTCCAGGAATCCAGTCCTGGATCTCTGCCTGCTTATCCGAAATTGCTGCCAAGATGTCTCACCGCCATCTGAAACTGTACGTGGCCAACACTGAGTTCCTTATCTTTCCCCCTAAACCTATCTCACCCCTTCCTCCCTTCTATATTTCTGTGGATACCACTATACTCCTCCCTGTTTCCTCGGCTCACAACTTTGGGGTCATATTTGACTCTACTTTCTCTTTCTCTGCATTCATCCAATAGATAGCTAAAACCTGTTCCTTCTTTTTCTATAACACTGGCAAAATGTATCTCTTCCTTTCTACATACACTACTAAGACACTTATCCACTCTTTAGTCACCTCCCGTCTAGACCATTGCGACCTCCTCCTTGCTGGTCTCCCTCTGAATCATCTCTCTCCCCTTCAATCTGTTCAAATCTCAACTGCATGACTAATCTTCCACCAGCCTAGATATGCTCATATAACCCCTCTTCACTTGCCCCCTATCCGTTTCCATATCGAGTTCAAACTTCTCACTCATTCTGCTGCTCCTCATTACCTTTCCTCTCTTATCTCCCCCTATACCCCTCCTTGGGAGCTCTGCTCTTCTGGCAGATCCCTTCTATCTGTGTCCTTCTCTATTACTGCCAACTCCAGACTTTGATCGTTCCATCTTGCTGCTTCGTATGCCTGGAACAAACTACCTGGGTCTGTGCATCAGGCTTCATCTCTGACCCTTTTAAAATCCAGGCTGAAAACTCACCTCTTCAAGGCTGCTTTTGGATTCTGATCCACTTAGTCTCCTATGCGTTTCTTTACCACTCCCCTAGATATATCCTTGTCCTTAGCTGTTGTGTTGTCTGTCTTGACTAGACTTTAAGTTCTGATGTCTTTTACATGTGTCTGTACAACATTGTGTATTCCTTGCAGCTATACAAATAAGTAGTAGTAGTAGCATCAATATAGATCAGGGAATCTCAAGAAGGCGGTTGTGTAGTTGTGGCTACTGCAGTCTCCATTTCAGGAGTTATTATGGTGAAAAGGCCAAACCCCAAACTTTGCTTCTTTGGTCTGGCCACATTTCAGTGATCATCTTGGCAGTTGTCGCTGTCATCTCATTATTACCACCAGTGCTCAGACTGATACACATTTTTGTGATCAGTGCCATGATGCTGCTGCTCTCAGTAGATCTCTCATTGTGATCGGGAGGGGAAGTGGAGAGGCCCTCCCCTTCCCCTGAGGCTGTATCATTCTTTCCCAAAGAATAGGTCCCTCTTGCTGCCCTGACCATGCAACCAGTTATGGCTTCTTGAGTAGCAATACTCAGTGCCGTCCAAGGGCTGTGCAAATGGTGCAGTTGCACAGGGTGCAAGTACAGGGAGGGGCACCAGTGTCGTCACTGACCTTCCAGAAAGTCCAACAAGATCAAGTTCCTGCATGCAATTCAGTGGAGGGGTGCACCAGGTTTACAAGTCACACAGGGCACATTTCTGACTTGGTATGGTCTTGGCAGTACTAAAAGGTGATGAGAAAAGTCAGAGTGCTTACCTGTGAGGAAGGAGGCTGTACAACAGTCCTGGGCTTACAAGTTGAAGGGAAATTGGCCATAGACTTTAGAGAAGCAAGTAGAGACTCAAGAGCATTAGAAGGAGTCATTTTAGTGAGTCTACCTTGCCTGGAGTCCATTGAATCAACTATGGCTTCTCCCTAACCTCCAATGTCCTCTTGCAATTTCTACATAATAAGGATATCCATGTGTAAATTCAGCCCTCTCCAAAATTGGCATTTACACATGAATCAGAAAACACAGAGGCACTGCACACCTCAAGAATAAAACCAAACAGCAGAGTGGTGATCAACCCAACATGTTTCAGCTCAAAGCCTGTATCGGGGGCATGTTGTAGGTTGTATCTCTCACCTTTACATATCTTTTATAATAGGCCCCCGATGCAGGCTTTGAGCTGAAACATGTTTGGCTCCTTTTAATTTTTATAATTGGGCAATTTTATGTACATTTATGTATTATTATATTTAGGTTTTTATGATTTAATGTGAATGGGGTATTAAAATTGTATTTATTTGATTTATACCCCTTTTTCAGCTTTTTTGGTTTTATCACCACTCTCTGCTGTTTGGATTTAGACATGAATGCCCTTTCCATGTGTAAATGCCTGATTTTGCACATGGAAATTGTAAATAAGGCTTCTAAAATATATCCTAAAGTATACACACATGCATGTATTTTATAAAATATGTGCATAAATTGTGACATCAACCATACTCCACCCATGCTCCACCCAAACTCTGCCCCTGTGCATACCTACTATACAAGTATATGCTGGCTAGCATCATGTATACTTTTAGGGGTGACATAATTTTATAAGAACCCATTTAAACAAGGAAAATGGGGTTATGGTCAGATGTAGGAATCTCTGATAAATTTTCCAAAGATTATTTCAGTTTCTGCATACAATATGTATATGAGATATCTCTTGGAAGTGTTTGAAGATTCCTGAGATGTCCTTCCCTCCCATTTCAGAAGTTTATTATTGACCACTAACAACGAGGAAAACTGTTGATAGCCAGCAATCTTTGTTATCCTTTGATCATCTGGATGTTATTGGTCTTCTGCATTTGTAAGTCTGTGAAAGTTAATTTTTAACCTGGGCAAGAAAAGGCACATGTTGTATATCAGAGGAGAATGTTTGACATTAAGCTGTAATTGTCCTATAAAATGTTCAAGTCCAGTCTAAAGACGCATTATTTTCAACAAGCATATGGCCAATAAGAAAGTTTATGACAGGAGCTCTCTGCTCAATTTCTTGGTTGGTCTGAAAATTGATGGTGCCTGGAGACAGGAACTGGGTCTTAACTCTTTCTTTCTCATACTTTCTAGTTTTCCTATTAGGTCTTTTTGCTATCATTTATTGTTAATACTTCTCATTTCACTGTAAACCACATAATGGCATTGACATGATAAATGATATATCAAATTTAATAAACATAAACATACACTGGAGGTTAGTTGCAGAAAGAGGGATTCAAAAGAGGTCTGGACACATTTTTGGAGGAAAAGTCCATAAAATTATTAGCTAGGTAGACTTAAAAAGAAGCTTGCCGTAGAAGCAAAAGTGTACAATAAAAATTTTTCTCAAGTCCATTCATAGCAAAACACATGTGAGAGAGCCAGTTGGACCATTAGGTGATAGAGGGGTAAAAAGGGCACTAAGAGAGGACAAGGTCATAGCAGAAAGACTGAATGAATTCTTTGCTTCAGTCTTTACTGAAGATGATGTAGGAAACTTAAAGATGCCAGAAATGATATTCAAAGGTGATATATCAGAGGAATTGAAACAAAAACTTGATAAATCGTGATGATATCATACAGAAAATTGATAAACTAAAGAGCAGTAAATCACCTGGCCCAGCTGGCATACATCCCAGGGTGCTAAAGGAACTGACATATGAGACTGCAAACTTGTTTTTAGTAATCTGTGAACTATTCCTAATATCATCTGTAGTACCTGAGGATTGGAGAGTGGCCAGTGTAATGCCAATTTTTAAAAAGAATGCAAGGCGTGATCCAGGTAATTACAGACTGGTAAGCTTGACGTCTCAACAGGGAAAAATGGTAGAAACCATTATAAATAACAAAGTTACTGAACATGTGGATAGTCATGGCTTAACGGCAGGAAGCCAACATGGATTTAACCAAGGAAAGTCTTATCTCACTAATCTTCTATATTTTTTCAAAGATATGAATAGACAGGTAGATAAAGGTGAGTCAGTTGATATAGTGTATCTTGATTTTCAGAAAGCCTTTGACAAAATCCCTCATGAGAAACTTGTGAAAATTAAAATGTCATGGGACAGGAGGCAGTGTAATTATTGTGGATTAAGAACTGGTTAAAAGGAAAAAAAGAGTAGGGCTAAATCAACAATTTTCTCAATGGAGAAAGGTGAATAGTGGAGTACCCCAGGGATCTGTGCTGGGCCTATTGCTTTTTAATATATTTTTAAATGACCTGAAAATGGGAATAACAAGTGAGGTGATCAAATTTGCAGATGACACAAAATTATTCAAAGTTGTTAAAACACAAGAGATTCTGAAAAATTACAAAAGGACCTTGAAAAATTGGGAGAATAGGCATCCGAATGGCAGATGAAATTTAATGTGAACAAATGCAAAGTTATGCACTTAGAGGCCAATTCCATACTACTACTACTACTACTATTCAGCACTTATAAAGCACCATGCATGCAGCGTATACAGCTAACCTACAAGAGGTAGCCAACATACAAGAGACGGTCCCTGCCCGTTAGAGTCATGCTCATCGGGGCTTAGGATAAGATGAGGATGGCTGATCAGAATCAGTGTTTACAGACGTAGATCCGATTCTGATCCCGCGGGAGCTAGATGTGCCTGCAGGATCAGAATCGGGTCTACGGCCTGGCTGTGCAGGCTGGGCCACAATTCTGAGCGGCCACACACCCAACCCACGTACCTGGCTAACTCAGCCAGGCTCCTGAATGGAGCCGCAGTGCCATGGCATCCCATCTCCATGGCACTGTGGCTCCATTCAGGAGCTGTGATTGCCAGCCAACAGCTTGTAAAGGATGATATATCAAGTCAATAAATTAAAGAAAATTTGGGGGCATGTTTACTAAGAAGCACATATCACAATGGAACGTCCAAGTGCAATAAGGGATGTCCAAGCCAGAAAGGCTGAAAGAAAAGCAAGCACGTGCAAGTTCAGGCATGATTTTGGAAAGGTGGACATGTCCGATGAGCACATATATCAAATATCTATATAAACATCCCCAGTATAGCCTTGCAGCACCAAGATGTCTAATAGCCCAATGGTTAGACTCCTGGCTTAAGAGCAGTGTGATTGCTGTTCAAATCCCAGTTTAGGACTTGTTGATATAAGGGTGATCACTTAATTCTCACTCTTATCTACACTCTCTAAAGGTTTTAAGGCAAAAACAAGCACTTTCCTGATGCCTATTCGTGCCTGGAGCAAGTATGAACATAGACGTATCTGCAGATGTTTCTGAGATCAAAGGTAAAAGTGCATTGCCCCTCCCAGGACACCCCTGTGCCCACTTGGAGGTTCCTGCACTGGAGACATCTGAGAACGTCATTTGTGGAATGGGTAGGTAGATGTCCAAATTATGACTAGACTTTTTAAAATGACCCTCAAAATCCCACACTAGTAATGTGGGTTTGAGCTGCATTACTGGCGTACAGCACTGAATTTAGCATGGTTCACTGTAAAACGCTGTAGGGAGCAGCTGCTGCCACCCTTGGGACTGGTGGTAGTTCTTTCCACCAAGCACCAGCAGCAAGGGCTGTCAAGGCCTGTGCTAGTGGCACTGCAGAGGGAGCACCCATGCCCTGCCCAGTCGCCACTCAAAAGTGCACTGCATGGATAGAAGGGGGCCAGGGCCAGCCCAAGGATTTCTGCTGCCCTAGGCAGAAATCCCGGGGCCTCCTCCCCCCTGCTACCGCAGCCCCCCCCCCCAACTGATGCCCCCCCTAGCTGCTGCTACCACCGCCACCACTGCCCCCCCCCCAGCTGCTTCTGATTCAGTCTCGGGAGGGGGAGGCGGGCAGCGGCAGTATTTCCAAAAGTGTCAGCTGTTTGCCACCGCTTTTAGAAATACTGCCACTACCCGCCTCTCCCCTGAACAGAATCAGCGACAGTTGGGGGGATTGCACGGCCACCCATGTCTGCTGCTGCTGCCACCCACTTGGGCTGGCCAGCCTAGGCAGCCTCCTAGCTCACCTAGTGGATGAGCCAGCCCTGAACAGGACCTCATCCTACATTTTAGTGTGATGCCAAAAGCGTGCATTAACCCCGCACTACCCAGGTAGTGTGCTTTAGTGAACATGAACCTTTTTAAACCTATGTGTGTATTTTCTGACTCTGCGCCAACTCCTCTTCCAAATATGCCTATTTCTTAGTATACATTCCTGTCATGTACAGGTGTGTGCCTACTTGTCACAGTGGGTCTTGTACACGAAGGGAAATGGATTAATTTTATGAAAGGAATTTGATGGGTATATACAGGCATACTCGTATATATGTAAAGCATTTTTTTAAAATTCCCACAAATTGTTCAATGTTTTAAATAAATTAAAAACTTCTAGACAGACATGAAAAAATGTTCTTTAGAGCCTATACCATGCAAGCAACAGTACTCCTTGGCTTCATTTAATCTCAAGGTAACTTAGTGCAATATATCAGATTATGCTTTCAAAGCAATATCTGCTTTCTTGCTAACCCCAGCCAGTTTCAGCAAAGAAAATGAGGACTCCGGAAAGAAACAGGGTTGTTAAGTGAAATAATTCTTGGCCTTAAAGCATTAAGTTTTGCAAAAAGGTCTCTTGTGCTCCCCCCTTGTTTACTGCTTTGCAGCAGGAGAACAGTTTCCTTCAGCCGTCAAGCTGGCTTGTATTTCCTCATCTGTATTGCTGAGGGAGCACAGTCCATCCTGTTCTATGCTGCTGCTGCAGACATGAACGCTGCGCAGGAGGAGCTTTAGAGACCCTGGGCACCCACTGCTAAAGAATGTACAGTACTGGGAAAGTCTGTCTTCTACCAGAGCATGGCAGCAACATCCTGCTAACGGAGGCAAACGGAGGCAACGGAGGCTCAAAGGACATAATTAGCAGTTTTGATTCACGCTGACTCGAGGTCTCGCTGACACGTCTCATGTCTTGACTGTTGGGAGAAGCTTCACAAATCAACCTGTTACATCTGTTTTCTCTTGTATTAGCAGCAACGAAAGCTGATTTGCAAATAAGCACACAAAAGTTTGAGAACAAGTTTGGACCAGTGTTTTCCAGCACTCTAGAGGAACTTGTCCAGAATTTGAGAAACTCAAGTGGAGATCCTGCTAACTCTTGCAAGGATTCCCAATGCAGTTGTCATTTCTTTACATCCTAGTCTTTGCGAGCTTTTGCCATCAGGGCACTACAGCTCAAAGTGGATCTATGAAAACCTTACGCTCCTCCAATCTAAGGCGAGATGGTAAGTGTTATGTCTCCTCTCATAACTGTTACTATGGATTAAGATGCACAGTTTTCTTTTGGACTCTTTAGCAAACAGCAATTAATGTTAGGAAACTCCTGGCATGGTAAATGAAAGGTGCAAACTTCTGAAGTAAACTGTAGCAGTCTTGAGAGCTTTAAGTATTCTCAGTTGAGAAACACTGTACTTTGAACATGTACTAAATCCTCTAAAAATAAAAGAGCGACATTAAAATGAATGGTCTTTCTTTTCAATTGTTTTCCTTAATGTTTCATATAAGTCAATGGCGATATTAGAAAATATTTAAACGTGAAGATTTTTGACATCCGAAAACTGCAATTTAGTTAAATCCCTGCCAGCATTTCTAGCATCTCCTTGATCCTGTTCATGGTAATGTAATATTGCATGGTGTGTGTTGTCATACTCACTGACTATGAGATCTGCGGAGGAAACTCTTTCTCCGAATGTGTCTGGTTTTGACAGATGGTTTCCAGGCTCGCTGCTGCTTTTTATTGCCAGCATTTTTGGGTTATGCTATCATACTGTAGGTGTCGCATGGCATGCTTTTGTTTGAGGTCGAGCTGTGCTGTTCATTTTGTCGGTGAAACTTTTAAATCCTGGCTCTGGGAATTGAGAAAGAGACTAGTGCTGATGGTGTCCTGCTGTGTCTGAGATCAGCTGTTTCTTGGAAGTCCTCTCTGACACAATTGCAGTCAGTCACTAGTTTCTGATCACAAGGGTGCAGTGAGAACCTTTGCTGCTTGCACTGTGCTTATTCTTTCTTCCTTGTCCTCTTTAGTGGACACATAAACATAGGTTCAGAACATCCAGCCTGCAGATTTGCCATGAGCACTGTTTTGTGAGAATTTAGGTAGAAATACGAACTCAGTTTCTTACCTTAATGTAGAACTAAGGAGCAACACACAAGTTGTGGGTGATATCTTCTGATAGTTATCCTCCTTTGTAAGGTCAATAAAGAAGCAGCACAGTTACATTGGGTTTAAATAGTACCAACTCATCTAGGTTTTAGGCTATCAGCATATGTCACATATCCAAGTGGACTAACACAGCAAGTACAGTTCTCTATGGTAATGTGGATGAGTACGTTGTTTTATATCAAAGCTGAACTCCATTCACACTGGGAGGCTGAGATCTACTACTTCTACTACTATTGAGCATTTATATTGCGCTACCAGTCGTATGCAGCGCTGTACACACATGTAAGAGACAGTCCCTGCTCGTCAGAGCTTACAATCTAGTCAAGACAAACAGAGCTAGCAATCTAGTCAAGACAAAAACACGGCACTTACAATCTAGTCACGACAAAACACATAAGTCAAGATCTGAAAGCAACAGTGAAGAGGTGAGTTTTCAACCAGGATTTAAAGAGGGCTAGAGAGGGTACCTGGTGTACAGACACCAGTAGCTTGTTCCAGGCGTAAGGTGCAGCAAGGTGAAAGGAGCTAGCAGTAGGAGTGAAGGGCATAGATAGAAGTAGTTTGTTAGAAGAGCAAAGTTCCAGAGAGGGGTTATAAGGAGAGATAAGAGATTTATTTAGCTGTATTTATATCCTGCTTTTCACCAGGTCAAAGCAGTCAATTGGGGGATACATTTAACACAAGGGGATATGAGACACATACACTTATACTTACAGAGAACATGGGCAATGGAGGGTTAAGTGGCTTGCCCAAGACCACAAGGAGTGCCTACAGGACTAGAAATCCCAGTCCCTCTGGCCTGAGATTGCTGTCCCCAGGTGGGACTTGAACCCCTGGCCCTCTGGCCTGAAGTACCTTGTCCTAACCACTATACCACTCCTCCCTAAGAGATGAAAGGTACTGAGCAGCTGCAGAGTAAATGCATTTAAAGGTCAAGAGGAGAAGTTTGAACTGGATGCAGAAGCAGATAGGGAGCCAGTAAAGCGACTTGAAAAGAGGAGTAATGTGGGTATGGCGAGGCTGGCGGAAGATTAGTCGCGCTGCAGAATGTTGAATAGATTGAAGGGGAAAGAGATGATTCAGAGGGAGACCAGCAAGGAGTAGGTTGCAGTAGTCTGCTAATAATTGTGTAAACCTGGAATTTACAAAGCCAGGACAAAATAGATTGCCCAAGTAAATACAAGTCCGATATTTTCAGATTCAAATCTGGATTCAAACCATCCAAATTTGAATCTGAAAATATCGGACTTGTAAGAAGTTCACCCAACCCCCTACTCTACAATTCTTATTGCAATTTCCCACGTATAGCCAAATGCATATGGAGGCAACATGGAATATATCTGGAACTAATTTCTAGCAAAGTGAAAACATATTGTACTGTATTATAATGGAGTACTTCCAAGACCCATCTAAGCTGCGAAGCTAAATAGAAGTGTAGTGTGGTCACCAGACTAGCACATTTAGTGTAGAGCTGCTGTTCAGCAGGCCTAAACTAAATAGACAACTTATGCACATAGTGGATGAATATCATCTCTATCCAGCTAACATCTTGATCTGACCTCACTTCTCTCCTACCCTGGCCCCCAAATATACAAACAATATCTAGATATTTAATCAGCCCTATATTGCCTGTATATTTTTTAAAAAACGCACAGATAAGAGAGTTGTGTGTTAACCACCTGGCAACCTACTCATAATTCTCTAGGAATATTGGACTGAAAGAATCCAAGATTTCTCTCAAAATGATGACACCTCATGGTCTTCTTGATATAACATATGTTCATTGTTTCATTTGAATTTGTAGGATAGCACCAAACTTGTTTATTACATATTATTTTTTTTTTAAACTTTTATTTTCATTTTGCAACAAACAAAAGAAACAACACACCAAAGGAGACAAAACAAGTATACAATAAGGAAAAGTAAACCCAATTACCCCCCGCCCCCATGCTTCTTCTCTAGCCGATTATGTCAGCATGTGAGCGCTTCCAATTAACAGTGATTATACATCAAAACGATCAAAAGGGTATCTACGATACAGAATGATCATGAGACAGAGATATATACAAATTTAAACAGTCAGATGAGAGCATTTAGCAGAATGTACATAGTCATTGAGCATCTTCATTTAGACCGATAATGAGGAGTCTGAACGGGGGAAGCAAACATACGAGGTATGTGTTCATATTGACTGTAGAGACAGACATGATTCCACCTTGCATTAGGGCTCAGATGGGAGCCATTTTTCCAGTGTTACTTAATTAGGGAAATAGCAATGCCAGGCATAAAGTCCAAAAGGAGGTAAGCCGTTTTTGGAAGAAAGGGGATCCCGGCAACTGGGCGAAGTCCCACTATCCTCCAAGAAAGGGAGCTCTTGAAAGTGCAAGATAGACTGGATACGACCCCAGACCCGACGCCAGTAATACTGTAGTGCGGGACATTCATACATAACATGAGGTAGTAAACCAATGGCCGCATGGCATGTCCAACAACTATTGCCCTGAGTAATGTTCCATTTAGCTAATCTGTCAGGAATGTAAAAACACCGGTGGGCTAGAAAGAAGAGGGTCTGAGTGAGTGAGGCGGATCGGGAAACCCGTGTCACTCTACTCCAGACAAGGCTCCATTGCTCCGAGGTCAAAGTTACATGCAATTCTCTCTCCCATGCTTTCTGCGCTATAGGGGTATCTCTAGTGATAGCATTACATAAGGTTTTGTAAAATTGGATACTACACCCGGTGAACTACCGAGATATCGGAAAGTCTCCGATCAACCTTGTGTAGGGGATGCCGATGGCGGGAGTACCTTAGCACTCCGAAGGCAATGCTGAAGGTGCACCGACTGAAAGTAGTATTTCGCTGGGAGACCAAATTCAATGTGCAATTCAGTAAAAGTTTTCCAGCGACCATCATGGGACAACTGGCTAGGAATCCAAATGCCCCTAGTGTATCAGGGGCTCCACGCCATCGACGTATTTTGTATTCGAAATCGAGTAGTGTACCAAAGCGGGAGCCTGTCGAACGGACAGAGCCGGGAGTCTAAAGATTGCATAAGAGTATTAAAAGGCACCTAAAGTGTCTAAAAGCATTGGTGGATAGTGGGAGTCTGATGGGAGAGTCATACCAGGGAGAAAAGTAAGAGGAATCGGTTTGCAAAAGTCCTCTTCTATATCTAGCCACACAGGTTTACTCGGTACTGGATCTTCCAGCCAACGAGCGCCTTGTTTGAGAAGAAAAGATTGATGGAACACTGGATTAAAATCACCACCAAGTATTAATGGAGCCTTGGCAGAGGCCTATGCCAACTGCGCAACACTTGCATAGTAAGCAGGGTTGTCCACATTCGGGGCATAAGTGCAAATACACGTAGATTCACTATCTCCAACCTCAAGGTGGACACGGGCCCATCTACCCTCCTTGCCAGCGCTAGTAGCAATTACAGTAGCTTGCAAAGACTTCTTAACCAGAATGGCTACCCCGTGCCGTTTGGAAACGGCGGGAGAACAGGCAGCCACCATGCAAGGCCCAGCCTTGAGTTACAGTGTTTCAGCAGAGTTTAGATGCATTCCCTGAAGAAACACCAACCCAGCATGCTCATGGCTAAGACAGCCAAGGATTCTCTTTCTTTTGAATGGACTATTGATGCCTTTTACGTTGAGTGATAAGATTTTACATAAGGCCATTCAGAAAAGTTAAAAATTCTGAGCATGATAGTGCACATAATTTCACAATGTCCCTCATATTGACTGTATCTGGCTGTACACATGACATAAAAAAAAAAAAATAAGCTAATATAATACAATGAAGCGCCCCACATTAACAAAGAAAACCGCAGTGTGGTAGAGAAGAAGCAAAACCCCAGAAATTACTGGCGACCATGTGTCTGCGGGGAGAAACCCCAGAGAAGGCCGAAATTGAAAAAAAAAACACATAACCTGTAGGACTGTGCGTGCTCCGAATCTGACCGAGGCACACATCATGGAGGGATAGGAGACCAAAAGACAATAAAGTCATATAAAGAAAGACAGAAAGTCCAGGTAGTCTCTGTGCTTGGCTATGACCGCCGCATCGGGCCCTTCAAAATGGCGGACAGAGCCGGCAGATAAAAGTCCAAGTTCTTGGATTAGCGCATCTGCTCTGCTTCTTTGGAGTCTAAAAATGTCGATAGTAGATCAGGATCTTCGAATGTCCTGGTTTGGTTGTGGAGAGTCACTCGGAGCTTCGCTGGATATAACAGGCCAAAGCGAGCCTGTAGCTGTTGAAGTCGAGGGCGAAAAGCAAGGAGTTTCTTCCGACGGTCAACGGTAGGCTTGGCCAAATCAGGGAAGAAGGAGACTTTGTGACCTTCAAATTCCAAATGATGATTCGCCCTGGCAGCATTTAAAATTTGTTCCACTTGTTGATATCGTAGCAAGCGAAAGATAATAGGCCGGGGGGTCGTTCGGTTGAGCGCCATGTGGGTAGGAACACGGTGTGCACGATCGATTTCCAGTTCTCTATGAAAAGTGATCTTCAGCAAGGAGGGAAGAGTTTTGAGCAGGAATTCTCTTATATCTCCTGCTTCCACCCCCTCCGGTATTCCGAGGAGCCTCACATTGTTGCGACGGGCTCGATTATTGCTATCTTCTAACTCCTTTTGAAGATTCTGTATCTGGCGCTCAGCCTTATCCAGTTTGCCCAAGCGCACCGCGTGCGAATCGAGGACCCCCGCCATGTTGTCCTGCCGTAATGAGAGACTTTCAAGTCGGTCCTGGAGCACTCCAAAGTCTTCTCGCATGGCTCGAAGCGCTTCTCCATTGGACTGCACCAATTCCTTCACGCCGCGTATTTCCTCCAAAATCTCCAGGTGCATTTCGGGGTTTTCACGAAATGGAACCATCTTCTGTGGGGAGGACACCTCTGTTTTGGAGCGTTTTACGTGAGAAGAAGAAGGAGACCCGAAGTCCAAACGCGCTGGTTTATGGGCCGCCATCCCCCCCGAGGTACCCCGGTCAGCTCGGAGCGAAATAGTAAGTTTGTATAGGTATTAAGTCAGGATTCTGAGTAGGCCTCTCGGGAGCTTCAGCGCGAAGCGTCTTACCCGCTGGACATCAGGCTCCGCCCCCCCGTTTATTACATATTATAATATGCAATGATAAGCTCAGCCTACATGCAGGGTGGCATTTTCGAAGGCATTTACACAGGTAACTGCCCTAGTTACATGTAAATGCCTTATCCGGGATTTTCCAAAGGCATCTACATGGGACAATCCTGGATAAGTCCCTAACGCGCCCAGATGTGATGTGGTTAGCATCCAGGTGTGTTGTGGGCATTCTGGGGTAGAGCAGGAGTAGAGGAAAGGACTAAGTGGGTAGCAGTGATTTTCGATGCTACAAGCTTAGCCCTCTGTGCCTTATTGATAGGCAAGGTTTTTCCTCACCTATCTTTCAGGCCCAGGGTCTAAGAGGGTAGCATCGAAAATCACTGCCACCCGCTTAGCCTCGATGGCTGTCGGCACGTCCAGCCAACCCCAGATTTTCACTTCCGTCACCGCAGAAGAGAAAATCCGAGTTAAGGGGGTCGGCAGGCAGGCTGAATGCCGGACTTGGCACATAGGCTGCCTAAATGAAAACCTAACCCACAGTGTTTGTGTCTCTTTACATATGCATATTCAAGAATGGTTGCCAAGACAATATAAATTGTGATGAGTGTGTTCATATTTTCTGAAATCTTGTTATGGAGTACACAGTGGAGAATTCTTGAGAGATGTGAAACATTCAAGTGGGGAAGAGACAGAATACATAAATTAATCTACTGTGAGCAAGCTTGGTTTTTATATTAAATATGATCACTCAAAAATGGTTTGAATTTGGAGGATGAATGGCAGTCTTCCGTGTGATTGGCCATAGTGCTCACGTAATGAGTACTTTAGAATGTCGGTGCAATGATGGATAAATATGACAGCTTTCTGAATGTTTGGGACCAATAGATGTACCCTGAAGCAGAAGCCTATGTCTTCCAGACACAATATCGTGTCGGGTTGTTGCTAGTATTGAGTGGCTGCTACAAATCTTCAGTGGCTGCTTCTGCCTCTTCAGATAAGTGTCATATTTATATGAAGTTACATTGAATGCTACATATATTCTTATGGACTAGATGCTTTGCTATATAAATTAAGTTTGACTCATAATATTCATGAAACTTTTGCTGTTGGATGAATGTAATATTAAATGCTCTTAATAGACTAATCATGAAAGTTTGAGAGCATGTTTGCCAATATGCTATAAAAGCTTTTATATGAAATGTGAGGTCCTATACATAAACATTTTCTAAATATTATTTTGCGTGACTATACACTACTGAAAAAATTGGATCTAAATATTGAAAAATTATTATTCAAAAAGGTCAATTATTTGAAAACCCCATATTGCCAGAACAACCTTATGCATAAACACCAGAGAGCTCAACAAGCAGTCTTACCAGTGATTTAATATCAACCTGCTGTGCCCATTACATCATCATTGCTCACTGCGGTGCATTAACCACTGTTGCAATTCTCAAAATATCTTTTATATCTATCTATATATCTATAGATATATATAATCAAAATGGCCACTGTCCCAGTTTGCATACTCTCAATTCTGAAGAAGCTGTGAAATTTGGTGAAACCATCGGCCAAGGTCAAATACAAAAGTATAAGTGGCCATTGTCTTCCTGTCATCTGGAGAGGAGAAAATATGCAGCCATTAAGCTAAGTGTTTAATAATTCTTACCTCCAGTGTTGATGATTTTATATCTATCTATCTATCTTTATAAAATATTTTTTGGGAATTACAACAGTGATTAATGCACCGCAGTGAGCAATGATGATGTAAAGGGCAGGGCAGGCTGATATGAATTCACTGCTAAGACCGCCTGTTGAGCTCTCTGTCGTTTATGGATGAGGTTGACTGGAAATATGGGGGTTTTCAAATGATTGACCTTTTTTCTTGAATATGTTTTCAATATTTAGGTCCAATTCTTTGAGTACTGTATGGTTTTTTTTTTGGTTCCTAGTTTTGGGTGCATGTTTATCATTTGTTATAATTTTGAATGACCTTTAAAAATTAGACACAACATACTGTTCCGCATAAGAGACTCAATAAAATGAGCAGGCTCGGGGGATGGGGAGGGGGGCATGGCATTGGACTGATTAGAAACTGGTTGAGTGAGAATTTACTGTGAGGAAAGAAAAGTGATTAGTGGCGTGCCTTTTCTGCCTAAATGCCCTGTTATAAAATTATCCTCCCTAAATCAAAGACAGGTTGGTACATACCATTCTATGAATGTATGTATGTATATAAATTTGCAAGACCTTCATGGGATAAGTTTAGCTCAGATACTGATTTTGGTAATCCTGAGGTGAGGGTTATCTTCTAAAATTCATTTGTAACTAGGAATTTGCCCATCATTGAAAGATGTATAATCTGGATATGCTCAAAGCTAGAGCTTTAAACCAATAAGCCATACTTCAAAAGCTGCATAGATAAAATCAGTTTTCCCATATTTATATGTCTAATGATTACAGGAAGTGTTTGTTCCTTCCCGCAAGGCTTTATAACCCTATTTTGAACTCTATCAGGATGTCTGCATTCCTTGAGTTGCTCTATAATGTTAAAAGAACATTTGAGACCACAGAACACACAGCTGACCCACAATATGTGGGAAACAAATAACTTTAGAAAAAAATGCTCTAAATTATATATAATTTAAATGGATTTAACCTTGAGGCAATGTCTATGCAATGTCAAATTGTTCACAATACTTCAGCAGTAATGGTCAGTGAAGTGGGCATTTACTGAAATGCATTGCAATGTGTGCCTTCGAGTCAATGCTGACTCCTGGTGACCCAGCAGCTCCTGGGTTTTCTTGGCAGTGTGACCGGAAGGAGATTGCCAGGTCTTTCTTCAGAGGCAATGGAGGGTTAAGTGACTTGCCCAAGGCTACAAAGAGTGCTGCTGAAATACCCTAGCAATTATAGCTGCAGGTTTAATCCCAGGGACCCTACATACATCTGGAAAAATAATGGAAGGGGAATATTTAGAAGAACATTATTTCTATTGTAAACTAGCCCATTGTAACAAATAGATAGAAGATAAAATTGAGCATTCTTGTTGCCTTCAGTGTTGGTAAAAAGAAAAGAAAAGAAAAAAAGCTTGACATAGTGCTTTTGTGATAATAATATCTGCTAAAGTAACAAATCTTAATTTACCTTAGAGTGCCATTAAGAAAGTTGGACCCTTTTTTCTTTTTAGTGCTGTCAAAGCTGCCTCTGAGTTTTCTTAGCAACATATCACTGGAAGTAGATTGCCAGCCTTTTCATCTGATCTACACCCTACTTCTTGAGTGAATGTGCAGTGACTGATATATTAATATGTTGTTGTTTTATCCAATTCTGCAGATCAAAACGCAATTATGTGGTAACCTAACCACTTCATAAAATATTGTGAAATAATTGCATTCGTTCTCAATGCTATATCACAATAACCTCTTCACTTGAAAACCAACCCAGGGGGTCTCTTCTAAACAGCCGAGAACTCTCCCCTGCTTTTATCCAATTCTGCAGATCACAACGAACACAGCACTGCGTTTGGAGCCACGCTCTAATTTCTGGCCCTGTTTCAACGCTTAAGATTCTGCAATCAGCATATACTCATCTTTATACAGCGTCCAGCCATGATAACTTATTCTTTGTGATGCTTAACCCAAAGAAGTATCCAAAGAAGTATCCAATATCGCACTCTTCTTGTGACAGACACTTCCGTTAATGCAGTCTCACTTACTGATCAGGAAATTGCTAACGTCAAGAGATTTTAAACCGTCCTCCAATTCGAGACCAATACGTCATAGCAAGCTCATCCAATCCAATTCCAGGTTTAACCCCTTGGGTTCCAGAGATCCAACTCGAAAAATCCAACCTTGCTCTAACCACTGGAGACGTTGTTCCCTATCTCCTCCTCTAGGACTCTCTGGAACATGATCTATAATTCGCCATTTAAACTCTGCGAGTGTATGCTGTAATTCCATACAATGCTGAACAAGAGGGGCAGAAACTACTGCATTCCTTATTCTCGAAGCATGTTCTTGTAAACGGAGTCTTATCCTACGAATAGTCCGTCCTATGTAAAGTTTCTCACATGGGCAGACTAATGCATAGACCACAAATGAAGTTGAGCACGTGGTCGACCATTTAGAAACTTGCTTTATGGTAGTGTTGGGAATATTCCATTCCTTTCCTTCAATGGTTTGCTGACATAAATCACAAGCGGAACAGGAATAGTGCCCCAGTGGAGACTCTATTGGATCTTGTAGAGATTTTAATCCTACATTCCCTATCAGATTACCAATATTCGGACCCCTAGTAAATGCAATTCGTAATGATTTTTGAAAACATGAATGTAGTGTTAATACATACCAATGTTTCCTTAAAATATTCCTAATCCTATTAACATTTAACAAATATGGTAATCTACCCTCGGCCCAGTGTGCAGCGGCGGCCAAGAGAGCAAATAGAATGCTAGGTATGATAAGGAAAGGAATGGAAAATAAAACAAAAGATATTATAATGCCTCTATATCGTTCCATGGTGAGACCGCACCTTGAATATTGTGTGCAATTCTGGTCGCCGTATCTTAAAAAGGATATAGCGATTTTAGAAAAGCATTATTAGAAAAGGTTCAGATAAGAGCCACCAAAATGGTAAAGGGGATGGAAGGATACTCCTATGAAGAAAGGCTAAAAAGTTTAGGGCTCTTTAACCTGGAAAAGAGACGGCTGAGGGGAGATATGATAGAAGTCTATAAATTAATGAACGGAGTGGAATGGGTAAACGTAGATCGATTGTTTACGTTATCAGAATATAGAAAGACTAGGGGACATGCAATGAAGCTACAGGGTAAACTATTTAAGACTAATAAAAGAAAATATTTTTTCACTCAACGTGTAATCAAACTCTGGAATTTGTTACCGGAGGATGTAGTAAAGGCTGTTAGTGTAGCTGGGTTTAAAAAAGGTTTGGACAAGTTCCTGGAGGAAAGGTCCATAAACCATTATTAAGAAGTGACCGAAGATATCAATGCTTGACCCAGTACAAGCATTGTGGAACTTGTGTCTCTTGGGGAAACTGCTAGGTACATATGACCTAGATTGGCCACTGTTGGAAACAGAATACTGGGCTTGATGGACCTTGGTCTGACCCAGTATGGCATATCTTATGTTCTTATGTTCTTACCCATTATATAATCTGATTCCACATCTTTAGATCCATGAGTGGCTTCAGAGCCCCTCAGCCATTCTCTGTGCATAAACCTAGCTCTTGTCCGTGCTTGTTTAACTAAATTCAGAAGATAACCTCTTTGTAGCAACCTTTGAGTCAATTCCTGGGCATGTTGATCAAAGTCTTGAATGGAACTACAGATTCGTCTTAATCTCAAAAATTGTCCATAGGGCAATCCCCTTTTTAATGCCGGCGGATGAAAACTAGAAAATTCTAATAAAGTGTTTCTTTGTACTGACTTTCGGAAGAGTGTAGAACATAGACGAGAACCCTGTTTAAAAATTTTTACATCTAAAAATTCTAACTCTTTTGGATGATAATGTAATGTGAATTTTAAATTCTCTTTCTGTGTGTCAGCCAATCAACAAAGGCTTTCAAAGCTGTTTCTGTGCCTTTCCATAGAAAAAATATATCATCAAGAAATCTAACCCAAAGATAGACATTTGCGTACCATGTAGAGGGAACGATAATATTCATTTCAAAATCCGCTAAGAATAGCATAGCGATGGAAGGAGCCACTGTGGCCCCCATTGCTACCCCATAAACTTGATGAAAAAATTCCCCCTCAAACTGAAAACTTTTTTTCTTCTGAGGCAATAGAGGGCAAGTGACTTGCACAAGGTCACAATGAGTGTCAGTAGGAACTGAACCCTTGCTTTCCTGGGTACTAGGCAGCTGCTCTAACCACTAGGCTACTCCTCCACTTTGTTGTATGTCCTATCTCACTTTTATAACTCACTGAGCAAATTGCTTTCCTGCGCACATTTGAATTGTAAGATTTTTGCTGTTGGATCCTTGCAACCATTTTACTTGTCTTGTGCAATGCTGCATAGCTGAATGTTCTGATAGTACTATAATGTTGATGAACTATGTAATGATGGGCCTATTTCCTAAACTGCATTAATTACAAGCACAGAAGGTAGTGTGCACTAATAGTTAACCAGTGCATTATGCTAATAGTTAACACAACCCCTTAGCTTGTCTATGCACTAATTTCCATATCAACATGCTAACATGGAAGGGGGTGAGGAGTTGCAGAAAGGAGGTAATTATATAAAACTTTTTTATGCATAAAACATTGATTTCTGCTTGTAAAAGGCCTGTTATAAAATTAGGTCATATCTAACAGTATGTGTGGTGCAAATATGTGTGTATTTGTAGAACGGGTATATGCTCAGGGAAGGAGTTTGGGGAGAGGGTGGACAGAGTCATGATTTATGCAAGTACGTAGTTTATACAATACAGGGCTTGTTTATTAAACTGCACTTCCCAGTATCATTGGGTTTAGCACACAGTTTGGGCGCGGTGCTGAAAAACGGTGTGGCCCATGCTGCAAACAGTCCATGCTACCCTGGTCAGTGTGGTATCAGGGTGGAAATGGGGAGGAACATATGCATTGCTGGAGTGTCACAGCTAGTGGGGGCATTTGTGGCCTGCACTAACTGCTCTTAGTGCCCTTAGTGTGGGTGGACTTAACACGTGCCAGTGTGCACGGTGCCATGTCTAGGGCTTGTGTTAATTTCAGGGGGCTGAAAGTACACACCTCCTGAAGTTAGTGCTGACCCCCTACATTAGTAATGCAGCCCGCACACTCGTTATTGGTGTGGAGTTTGTATATATGCCCCTACATGCATACGTTTGCACTTTACACATTAATATTTATGCTTAATCCCGAGCGGGTGTAAATGTCTGCACTTTCACTATAGAAGTGATTCCAACAGGATTTGTTTGAGTCTATATAAAGACACATAGGAGCCAATATGTCTTCATATATGAGGAAAAAAATGGTGCCTTCTTGCCTTATTACTCTAGGTGCTTTGTTATAAAATTACCCTGATTATGGGCAGGGAATGCACCTTACAGTTAATGTGGAGGCGGTTAACGTACATTAATTGTTAATATGGTAGATGATTTAGCATAGTTAATGCCGTTTAGATTGCTGTAGCTATGCTGCACCACATTGTCTGCCATTCAGTTAGTGCATCATAAAGAACTTTCTCTATGTTAACTGAATGGCAAACTGTTTGGGACGCCCTCAGTGCTTAATGCTGAGGTTTATACTTTTGTAAACTTACTTTACCTGTTTTCATATTTATCAGCAATAGTACTCTTTCAGTCCATCAGAATTGTGATATGTATATTCTTATTTTTTACATAACTTGTCATGGCTGTACAACTTTTTCCATGGAACATTCTGCTTGTGGATGGAAATACTTGCATTTTTGAACATATCTTTCAAATAAGCTCTTCTAGAGCAATCCGACTGGAGGAGTAGCCTAATGGTTAGTGCACTGGCTTAGTAGTCAAAAGACCAGGGTTTGATTTCCACTAGCACTCCTTGTGGTCTTGGACAAGTCACTTAACCTGCCATCGCCTTGGAAGAAAGTCCTGGCAATCTACTTCTGGTCACACTGCCAAGAAAACCCAGCAGCTGTTGGATTGCCAGGAGTCAGCATTGACTCAAGGGCATTTTGCAAAAATTAATCTAAGCAGAGAAAGCTAATAAAAAATGCTTATATTAGCTACAATTTAACAATGGTTATGTGAATGGCTGTGCATGAAATGAGACATTGCAAAGATAACTTACATATTGCGGCATGAAACACATGATGCATGAACTGACAGAAGCTGGAGTGGTCAAGAATACTGTAAAATGGAACGTGTACAGCTCAATCTAATAGAGAAAGCATTGTGTGCACCTTTGCTAGCAGTGAATAAATGTAACACACAGTAAAAACATTTTCTGTGGTAACTGTGGGGACATGATGGGCCTGCTTCTGAAAGCGCCGGGTCTTTTCACTTACTGCACATTGTTTCTTGCTCCTAATGCATACTAATTGCAAAACCTTATTGCATTTTATTAAAAAGGTCCCTAAATCCACAGATGTGCAGGCTGAAAATGAATATACAAAGAATATATGTTAGAGAGAATGGCGTTGAGTGCAAATGTAAGGAAAGTAAATGAGCAATGAGACGAGAGGAGGGCATAAATTGGCCCCTCAAGTTGAAATTTATTTCGGCTGATCCCGCCATGTGTACTCTGCTTGCAGAGTTTCTCTTTCAAGATTTTCCAGCTAGCTGGTAGGACAGGGAGACTATCCCTGCATACTTCACTGGTACAAAGTATGTAGCAAAAAGCCAGCAAAACAGACACAGGAACTTCAAAGTGAAGTGGCAGACCATGGTCCCACCCTTCAGCACCATCTCTTTTCCTTACAGGGATAAGTAGTTGCGCTGTTGGCAATGCACATGCTTCTCTCTGCAGGAAATTTCCAAAGGAGTATTTCAATGCGCAAATTTCTATTTATAGTAATCCAAACAGGGACTAAATTAAAGGAGCACTTTTTCTATATAATACTCATTGATCAAGTGACCCTTAAAAATAATTTTTTATGGGACTCCTACCATAAAACTCACGTACACACCTGGCAGTACCTTTACTTGTCCATTTTACCTTTTATTCTAATCACTTTTGCCTTACTTGATTTTGCTTTAACTCCAATTATTTTAAACAGTGATAAGTTCTTTTTCATTACTCTGCCCAACTCAGTACTACTGTTTTGGACTATTCATGAAGTCCTGCATCAGGAGTTACTTATCTTTATATCCTTAAGAAAGTTTGGTCTGTCCAATATTTTTCCTCCTTCCACAAGTTTGTTTGGAGGCTTCCAGGTCCCATTTCTGCCATTCCAGTTCCGCAATGAAGCCACCTGGGACTATTGCCTGCAAGAAAAAGATCCATCACTGTTCCACATAATTCAATTTTTTCTCACAATCTCCTCCTCTCTCCAATGGTGGAATCCAATTTTTAATCCTTCACTTAAACTGATTAAATGTGGATCCCTTCTCCACACAGTGATGAACCTCTGGAACTGACAATTTTTATGGGGTCAACTGATCAATGGGTAAATATTTACTTAATCATAGAAAACCATTTGAAAATGACTTCTTTAATTTAATAAAACTTTAAGGCCCTCATTTACAAACTTGCTTCTCTGATCCTATTCCACTCCATTTCCTAAGATCCATTTCCTCCACTGTCATCCCTTCCATCTGTCATATTCTCAACCTATCGCTTTCCAAAACAGCTGTTCTTGCAGCCTTCAAGCATGCTGTGGTTACACCTCTCCTCAAAAAACTCTCACTAGACCCTACCTGTCCTTCTGATTATTGAGCATGCCATTCTTTCAAGTTGCCTCAATTTTCTTTCAATGTGTTCCTTCTTGGATCCCTTTCAATGTGGTTTCTGTCCTCTCCATTCTACTGAGACGGCCCTTGCTAAGGTGATTTATTCTCAGCTAGGTCAAAGGGTCTTTACTCTATCCTTATTCTCCTTGACCTCTCCATTGCCTTAGATACTGATGATCACTCCCTTCTCCTCTCCACTATACATTGGCTTTAAGAATTCTGTCCTCTCCTGGTTTTCCTCTTATCTCTCTAATTATTCCTTTAGCATCTGTTCTCAAGGTCCGTCCTCTTCTGCTATCCCCTTCTCAGTTGGCATTCTCCAAAGGTCAGTCCTCAGCCCTCTTCTTTTCTCCCTTTATACTCAATCCCTTAGTTCCCTTATCTCTTCCCTTGGCTTCCAGTATCACTTCTATGATTCACCAATTTATCTTTCTTCAAATGACCTTTCTCATTCTCTTCAGGCCCATATATCCTCCTGTTAATCTGATATTGTTGTCTAGATGTCTAAGCACCGTCTGAAATTGAACATGGCCAAAACTGAGCTTCTGATTTTTTTTCCCCTAACCCATCCTCCCTTCTCCCCCTTTCTCCATCACGGTTGATAACACACCTATTTGTCCTGTTTCCTCAGCTCACAATCTTGGGGTTGTTTTTGACTCCACTTTATCATTCTCTTCCCATATCCAACAAATTGCTAAATCCTGTCATTTTTCTCTCTATAATTTGTATTAACAAGATTAGTCCGTTCATCTCTCTGTGTGCCACTGGTACATTCCCTCATTATCCCTCGTCTTGATTATTGCAACGTCCTCCTTGCTGGTCTGCCTCAAGATTATCTTTTCTCACTTTAATCTATTCAAAACGTAGCTGTGTGTCACATTACTCCTCTTTTAAAGTCCCTTCACTGGCTCCCTATCTGTTGCATATTCAGTTCAAACTACTTAACCTCACACATAAGTGCATTCACTCTGCTGCTCCTCTTTACCTCTCCTCTCTCCTCTTTCCCTACAGCCCTTCCCATAATCTTCATTCATCTTCTGCTTTTCTTCTCTCCATGCTGCATTCTACTTCTGATAACTCTCGGCTTTGCTCCTTTGACCTTGCTGCCCCTATTGCTTGGAATAACCGACCCCTTTCCCTGCTTCAAATCCCTTCCCTCACATTCTTCAGGTCTAGGCTCAAGACAAACCTCTTTGAGATGCCTTTGACTCATAATCCCCATCCTTATGTTTCATGTCCTTATTTCTTCTTTTGTCTCCTTTCATACTACTGTATGTCTGTCCTTTTAGATTGTAAGTTCGACGAGCAGGGACTGTCTTTTCTGTGTCGGTATAGCGCTGCATATGCCTGGTAACACTTTATAAATGCTCAATAATAATAATAGTAATGCAATTTATCACAATAAAAAATGCAATCCCTATGAGTATTAATTCATAAATTGCTGGATTGATGTTACTAAGAGCCCTATTACTAAACCTCGCTAACCTGGCTGTGGTGATCGCTAACATGCAGCCATGTTAGTTACCATACATGAAAATGCATGTTAACTGGCAAGCACCCACTACTGTGCAGAGTGGGTGGGTTAGGGGCAGATCACATAGTGCAAGTTCACTTAACTCACATTATTGTGCCACATGTTAGCTGCTTGGAACATGTGGATCACGCCCCCAACAGCCTACGCTGAGGCATTGCACTTAATATGCATTGACGATGCACATTAAGTGCAAAATATTACAGGGGGTTAGTAACAGGAGCCTCAGCAGAAACTTGCACTATCTTTGTTTTTTTTAGCCAAGAACATCTCAATGATTCTATAGCTTTGACTTTGATTTGTGAAGAATCAATTATTCCCCTTAATGTGAAAAGGAAGGATAGTTATCTCTTCTGGCTCATGTGCTATAAATATGCTACATTTGAGCTTGCAGTTTCTAAAGTTTCTTGAATCTATGATTAAAGTGTGCTTGCATTATACATAGGTATAATATATCCCCCTTTAAAATAGTAAACTCAAAGAAAGTATTGAACTGGAAAATATGATATTATATAGAATATTAGCACAGAAGAAATTAGAGACCCTGCTTGTTTGACAAAAATGAGAAAATAATTTACAAAAATATTCAGAGACTGGGAAGAAATGTATATGTCTATGAGGAAACCTAGATAATAGAGCTTAAGAGTGAAAGGCTATTAATGTGAAGCATATGGTTTAATGGGAAAAGCTATAATCAGTAGACACATTTAGAGATGCTGGTTGTATTAATCATATGGGGATAAGGCTGTGGCCTTCATGATGAACTAAACGTTGTGACAAAGTTAGTAAGTAAAATGTGACAATCCATGTGGAGGCCATTTCAGAACTGGGCACCTCTGGCCCATCCGGGCTTCCACAATCTGGACGGGCCAGAATTGCACCCAATTCTGGGCCACCAGACATAGAGCCACATATCTAGCTAGCCCAGTCAGGCTCCTGCATGGAGCTGTGGCGTCATGGCGTCCTGTTGCCATGGCACTGCAGCTACATGCAGGAGCCACGATCCCTGACAGACCCCAAAACAAGCATTTTCCTGCCATCTGACCCCCGATTGGGCCAGTTGTGGCCAGGCTCGGATCCCACATATTGCAACATCCAGGTGGACTTATTCCACCTCCGAAGTGTTAAATAAGCCCCCCGTCCAAATGGCCAACCCCAGACATACAGGGCTGACCCTGGAATCAGTCCTGTATGTCCGGAGTAGGCGTCATGCCCCCAGCCCTCCCTCATACGTCCCTCAGCCCACCCCTGTACAAAGCTCTCTACACATCTCTGCTGTACGTGTGGGGAGCTCTGTGGGTGGACCTGTTAACCTGTGCTATTTGCAACTAGATCCCTTATCATTCAATGGGACCTAGTTACAAATAGCACAGGTTAACCATTAGTAAATATACCCCTCTGATAGGAATCTGGAGGAAGCTAGGGTTGTTATAGATTTTCATTGAATAATTAAAAAGTAGTCAGTGCTAAGAAGCTGACAGTGGAACATTTTAGGAGAGCACATGTGCTGACGTCTGTACCAGAGGAACCTGGGAAAGCTTGTAGGATGTGTCTTTACTATTTATGGGGGTCATTTTGGAAGCCCTATTCCTGCTTCAGATGTCTGAAAACAGGCATAGAGATATCCAAAGCACTCAGACGTCTCCAGCCCTATATTAGGAACCAGTCTGTGGATGTCCCCAGCTTGAGGACAACCAAGCCTGAACAGGGGCATTGTGGAGGCATTCCCAGGAACTTGGACATCACTGCCTGATCTCAGAAATGTCCTGGCCTAAGTTTAGACATGCTCCACGGCACGAATGAGCATTCAGAAAGCACTCGTTTGTTTTGGCTGAAAAATATCCAGATGGTGTGGAGGAGAAAGCACCCTATCATCCCCAGTACTCAGCACAATCACAATGATAGCAGAAGTAGGGTTCTACCCATTAAACTGTTCCTAGATGTGCAGGTTTAGAAATATTATTCTGCAGGTTTAGAAACACCCTCGCAGAAGCCCATATCGGGCACATCCATGTTTGTGAAATCATGTCTGCACATGCACGTGCCTGCTGCTTTTTCAGATATTCTGACTTAGCACTTGATCGTCCTTTCTAAAATGCCCTTCTACATGCACTTGGCAGTTAAGCTGCCTTCTTTGGATGGGGAGCTGACAGGGTACAGGGCAAAGTGCTTGAGAATGGTCTGTACCAGGGAAAGTCAAACAAGCTAGAACTTTACTGTCTATATGAGAGGCCTCTGGAGCAAATGATATAAGGAGCCTGAATTCTTGATTGTGAAATCCTACAATGAAGCATTACATATACACCAATGTCTTATCTCATATATTTATTTATCTAGCAATGCTTATATACTGCTTTTCATTGGGTTAAAGCAGTGTACATTCAAGTACGGAATATATTTCCCCTGTCCCCAAAAGACTAACAATCTGTTTTGTACCTGAGGCAATGGTTAAGTGGCTTGCCCAAGGCGTACCCATGGGACTAGAAACCCCAGGCCCAAGGTTGCTGTCCTCCAGCAGGATTTGAACCCTTAGCCCTTGGCAACTTGCCCCCAACCACTAGGCTACTGGAAAGGGGGAAGGCATTGCAGAGCTCCTGTTATAGAGAGCTGACCCAGAGGAACTGGCTTGTGAGAGCACTTTCATTGAAGTGTCAAAAATGTATATGGAGCCTCTTGTATTGGATTTGGTTATTATCAGAAGAATTAATATTATAGAACACAAAAAATGTGTATGAGTAAGTTTTAGATGATGTAAGTGGATGCATGCACTTTCAGCCACATAACAAATCAATATTTGAACACTATATGCACTAGTGGTCCCTTAAACTTGAATATCATTTGACTTTGTATGGACTAAAGAGTACTGACATGACTTACTGATAATTTACCTTGAAACATATGCTTGGAGACATACACAGTGCTGAAAGATGAAGTAGAACAGACATGTTAGAGGCATATCTACTGCCTGTGCATCCTTTAAACAACTGTATCTCCATAGTTTCCAACCAAGCCTCCAAAACGCCCTATCTCCCCCCAGAAATGCTTTTATTTAACACAATTAAAAGCACTTGCATTATGGAAGTACATGCATAATTTCAGCTGGCCAAAAATCTACTAATACAGATTCAGTTAATTTACCTAAGTTAGTGCTTAATCAATGCATGAGGATCTTGACTAAGCCTTTGAAAATTTACTCTGAAGAGCATGGACGGTGACATCAAGTGTTGGTTTCATTAGATACATTTAACAGCTTAAGGATAAAAATGCAAACATGAAATTCATGAAAATCAAAGTAGGACAACACTATCCTGTTTAAATCCAATGACTTCACTTATTCCCTTGAAAGCTCAGATGCAGATGATTCAAATTCTTGATTTAGTATGAATTAATATTTCACATTAAACTTGAATGGAAAGCTGTCTTGCAGGGCCAGTAAACCCTACAAACAATGTTTAATACACATATGGAGGGTAATTCTATAAACTACCATGCCATGTGCCTTTTTTGATTGATTTTATAAAATGAAGTACGCGCAGACTTTACTTTTAAAAATAAGGACGTAAAGACATGCTTCAATCTAGTCATAGGAATTATGGCTGCTCTAGATCAGGCATAAATGTCCGCATTTAGATTGTTTAGATAGGTGTGTACACACATAAATTATGTCTTGATAGAGTAGCAAGGTTTGTGTGAGTGTGTGGAGGAAGTATATGAAACCTGTGTGGAGACTTTTAGTGCATATGAACTATGAATGTTTGTGGGTGGTATGGTATATGTTTGCCTATGGGGAAAAGTAGGCATGCATTTATGGGGCTGTGTGTAAGATGTTGGTGGGTTGTCAGTGGGGATGTTGGGGTGAGGCGTGCTTGTAGGTTATGCATGTGAGAGTGTATTATGAGAGTATGATGTATGTGTGTTATTGAGTTGTCTAGGGCAAGGAGGTGTGCGGTAAAGTGTGGACATGTCGGAGTGTGGAAAGGTGTTTTTAGATGCTCTGATTCTCCTATTCTTTCCCCTCATTTTCTTTCTCCTTTTTGCTTTCTCTTGCACTCTCCCTCCCTTGATTTGGACTCCTTCTCTCCCTTATTACATGTTCTCCCAAGTCTGCCCCCTTCTTTTCTATTGTATGCATGCCTACTCTTCTTATCTTCCTCCTACCTGCTTGTACTCACTCCCCCTGCTCCCATACACTCACTTTGTTTCCCTCCTCTGCCTCCCTTCTCCCCCCCCCCTTCCCTCCTCCTCCAAACTTCCTTTCACCTTTTTCTACTTTTCAACTAGCTCATTTTATTGTGACTATGCGGAATGAGTCCACTTTGACACACGGTTAGCATTTTTGCCATGGCCAGCTGGATTCCCCACACACCTGCACTGCTACTATGACAGGCCTCCCTTTCTTCTGCTGCAGGGTTTGGAGTCTCTACCACCATCGTAGATTTCCTCTTCTTGTGCTTCAAGATTCAGGATCCCCATATCACATTGTACATGTGTTTGCTGCCACAGTGACATACCTCCCCTTCTTGTTTCATGGGGTTTGGGGTCACTGTGGCACCAATTTTGCTTCCTCTATTAATGGTGGTTGTAGTGGTGGAGCCTCATCCCCATTACCACCACCACATCACCCGTGACTTTCTCCTTCCAGCTCCATCCTTGCTTTACATACAGGATTATTTGCACAGACTCAACCTATACATCCGGATAATCTCAATAGGCACCATTGCCTTAATGAAATGTACTTAAAAATATTAGAACTAGTAAGGATTCTTTACTTTGCTTGTTCCTTCCAGCACACCTAGAGTCCAGGAGACCTGCAAGTGCTTCAGTGCATCAGTGACAACAACAGGGGACCTATAAGAATCTGACCTCAGCCATGGAATGCGGCCACTGGCATGTTCCCTGGGTGGGTGTCTGAAAGGCTGTCCAAAAGGGTGTGTCCAATTTTCATTAAAGAATCAGTGGCAAAATGTTCTCTTCATGATGAACAATTGGTCATTATAGATTCTCATCTAAATAAGATTGATGCTGAGCTGTCCTCTCTGCAAGTTGTGGTGACTTTATCTGTGAAGGACAGTTTGGTTCTCCATCATCAGATGGCGGTGTTAGAGTATGCCTACAGGGCTAAAATTCTCTGTTGTTTAAATTTTCCTTGTACTAGATATCTGTCCCCTCTGATGCTGTTTCAGAAGTATCTTAAGGAAGTTTTAGCCCTTAAAGTAGCTGAGTCATTCCAGGAGAATAACAATTATTTGCCTAGGGATGTCAAAGCTCTCCTTCCAGGCTTAGAGGGGGCGGATCAACTTGTGTCAGTGGATAGCTTAGATTTATCTGACTTTTTAGAATCCTCTAAGGATGAAATTTCAACATGGGCCACTTCATTTGTTTCTTGTATTTCTGAGATGGATAAAAATCATGTGTTGAAATTACATTTTTCAGAAAACAAACAAGCAATTTTATTGTCAAAAGATCAATATCTTTCCAGATGTCTCATTCTACTCAATTGTGGCAGAAAGCCTTCTTGGTGTTAAAGCCTTGGGTTTTGGCACTGTGGGATGATTTTTTCTTGATGTTTCCCTGCAAATGTTTCATTCCATGTCAAGGTAGTTCTTATACTTTTTTTGGATCCATCGCAGCTTGAAAATATCCTAAAAAATAAGAATGTCTGATTTTCTGTTGGGTTGGATATTAAAATTTGGGGGTTTGTAATTTCCGGATGTCTAGATATTTCTTAAGTTTATTTTAAATAGCAATCCTTTCCATGATGTGGACTTGATATATTGTTGATGGTAATTTTTTTTTTCGTATTGTTCTATTACCTTTGATGCCTATTCCATGTAAATCGTTTATTCTTGTTCTGTGTAAACCTTGCAGATTTCAAAATAGTGCGGTATGTAAAATCAAATAAATAAATACCTTTTAACGTTTGAAAATGATTTAATAAAAAAAATATTAGAACTAAAGTTGCCAACATATCTCTACTACTAATAGTAATAATCATTTGTATAAAGCTACAAGGCATACTCAGCGCTGTACAGAGACATGGAAGAGACGATCCCTGCTCATCAGAGCTTTCAATCTATTCAATGTAACATAAAACAATATATGTTAGCAGTGATTCTTTTTTATGGGTCTTTCTGATATAGGTGCTCTAAGTTCTGCATTGTTGTTCAGCAACCTTCCACATTTAGACCCTTTCATGCAATTAAAATTTTAAAGTATTTCTCAGTGGGAGAGCTGACTGAAATTGAATTACACTTTTGATGCAACTTGGAAGAATTGATAGTTTTTAGGTTTGGGTTTAATTTGAAATCTCCCTAGATGAGACACAAATTAGTGAAGCATTCATGAATTATTCTGCTCCTTTAAAGATTTGACAGCTTACCCCAGTAGCATAGTTAAATAAAATTACGAAAAATAAAGCTCTGGAGTTTTGTTAGACAATAAAGCCTCGTGTGATATTTCTGTAATAAAAAATCATCCAAAACAGCAAATCTTCATTGGAAACCATTCTAGTGAATTTTCAAGCAGTGTGATTTATTTTTAGTTCTTTTGTGTACCATGTTGCAAAATTTTTTATTTAAGTTTGTATACAATTTAACAAAAACAATTCAAGTATTAAAATTCCCTAGATTAGGGGGCGGAGCCTGATGTCCAGCGGGATGGTTGCATAACGCTGAGGCTCCCGAGAGGCCTACTCAGAATCCTGAATTAACACCGTACATACTTGGAACTTTTCTCTGATCTTGCCGGGGCACATTGGTGAGATGGCGGGGACCAAACCCACGCGCCTGGAATTTGGATCTCCAGCGGCTTCTCACGGCAAACGTTCCAAAACTGAACCTCCGTCCCCGCAGAAGGGGCTGGCCTTGTGCGAAGGCCCCGGAATGCAGCAGGAAATCCTCGCAGAGATTAGAGGGGTCAAAAACCTCGTGCAGTCAAACGGTGAAGCACTCCGAGCGCTGCGGGAAGATTTTGGTGTGCTGCAAAGCAAGCTAGAAGGGCTCTCTTCGCGTCAGGACAAAATGGAGAGCATATTGGACTCCCATGCGGCCCGGTTGTCCAAACTCGACAAAGTTGAACGTCAGGTGCGGGCCTTGCAGAAAGAAGTGGAAGATGGCAATAACAGAGCGCGCCGCAACAACATACGACTCGTGGGCATACCGGAGGGAGCGGAATCGGGAGACATGAAAGAGTTTTTATGCAAAATCCTCCCTTCCCTGCTCCAAATCACCTTTACCAAAGATTTGGAGATCGATCGCGCTCATCGTGTACCCACAAGCATAACGCTCAACAGGAAGACCCCGCGGCCTATCATTTTTCGACTTTTGAGATATCAACACGTGGAGCAAATTCTAAGTGCCTCTCGGGCAAAGGGCCATATGGAGTTTGAGAGCCACAAGATCTCCTTCTATCCCGACTTGGCTAAACCCACGGTCGACCGCCGAAAGCGCTTTCTGGAATTCCGGCCGAGGCTTCAACAACTACAAGCACGCTATGGCCTGATGTACCCGGCCAAGCTCCGAGTCACGCTTCACAATCAGACAAGAACATTTGAGGACCCTGATCTACTAGCGGAGTTCTTGGATTCTAAAGAAGCCGACTTGATGCGCTGACTTCCAGAATATTTCTGCAAGTATTCTCATACCCGCTGTACCTGCCATATTGGATCTGCCGCAGCCCAGCAAAGAGTCTGGCGAGGGCAGTTTGTTGCCTTACTTTTGATGATATCTGTGACCCGACTCCATCTACCCACAGTAGCCTCGATGAGTATCAGAGACAGTGTTAATTATGGACTCTGGTGTTTCTTTTCTTTTTTTTCTTCATGTCTTTCTATTTCCTCTCTAGGGCCTCCTCCCGCAGACATTAGGTCGCCATATTCTTTGGGGGTTTTGCTTTTTCTCTAAGATACTTTGGTACATACTTTTCAATATGGGGGTATTAGCCAGAATACTCGGTGATTATGTCATTGTTGCACAGATTCTGATTATGTTGTATGTTTTCAAGCGCCCTTACCTAATGGCTATTACCGATTGATGGCACCATGTAAGATTTTCTCATTGAACGTAAAAGGAATCAATAATCTGATAAAACGGAAGAAAATCCTAAGCTACCTAAGTCAGGAAGCTGCGGATCTGATTTTTCTCCAAGAAACGCATTTAAATTCGAAGGAAACTCTTAAACTCAATATTAAACCTTACATGGTGGCCGCCTATTCCCCAGCCGTTTCTAAGAAATGTGGGGTTGCCATACTGGTTAGGAAATCTTTGCATGCTACTATTATTGCGACTAGCTCAGATACAGAAGGTAGATGGTCCAGGCCTCTGTTACCCAAACTCTCTTCTTTTTTGCACACAGATGCTTTGATACTCCAGGAAAAATAGCCAAAAGGAACACAAATGCTAGGGACCAGTGTTTGTCTTGTCATACTGCTGTGGGAACCTTCGCTCATGTTATTTATGAATGTCCTCAACTACAGGTTTATTGGGGGCGGGTTTGGGGTTGTATTCAATTTATCTTACACCTTCACGAGCCTCTCTCTTGGAAGATCGTGGGACTCCGCTCTGTGGCGGAGGTCCCCTCTCTTCCTAAGAAGGGTCGCTTTCTCCTTGATTTCATGCCGGGTATATCCATATGCTTAATCACGAGGAATTGGAAGGATAGCTCTCGACTTACTGTCAATGAATGGTGGAACCTCGTCTGCTTATATAGTAAATATGAGCAGATACCTCGAAGAGCTATTCCCCATGCCCAAACTCACTCTCGCTTGTCTAAATGGCAGATGCTTAATGATTATGTACAATCTGCTCATTGTTCCAACATGCCTGTATAATGTGCACTCATCATGTTTCAGATCACCGTTAGGTTTTGTAACACAATAATGTAAGTACACTCCCGTTTCGGGAATGATTAGTTTCTAGAGAAGAAGCAGGGGGGAGGGGGGTGGCAGGGGTTTACTTTGGTGTATGTGTTACACTTTATGTATCTGTCTTTTAGCTGTATGTCTTCCTTTTCCTTTGTCGTTATAAAACGAAAATAAAGAATTTAAAAAAAAAAAAAAAAAATTCCCTAGATTAAAATAAAATAAGAAACATATACACAGTAAGATTAAAAAAAACAAATTAATAAATACATTAATAACTATCAAAATAAAAACCTTCTCTGCTTTTCTAATCATTAACAGGCTTATTCTGTCCCAGATGTAGATCCCCTCTGTACGTCCGGTCTGAGCCGGATGCACAGAGGGGATTGCAATTCTGATCCCGCGGGGCATGTCTAGCCCCATGGGATCAGAATCGCGAACAGTCCTGTATGTGCAGGCCTGGACTGCGATTCAGCCCGTTCTGCACATACAGGTCTGTCACCAGCTAACTCAGTCAAGGCTCTGCTATGTTCCCATGGCACCGCAGCTCCATTGAAGAGCCGTGATGCCGGCCGCCAGACTTCAGGGACTCATTCCCCGCAGCACGATCCCCAATCTGGCCTCCTAAGGCCAGGGTCGAGCTGCGGGGAATCTCTTCTTGCCCCCTCCTGCCCAATCCAAGCACCAGGCCACCAATCCTTTACAGGGAAGTTATTCCACCTCGGAGGTAGATTAACTTCCCTGTACAAGTCGCCGGCCCTGGATGTACAGGGCCAACATTAGAATTGGCCCTGGATGTCCAGGGATGGCGACCGCCCACTGCCCACCCTGCCTTCTACTCCAATCCTCCCCTTCCCCGCCCCCATCTAACTTCCCCATACAACTGGAGGGGAAGTTAGACGCAGGCAGAGAAGGCATGCAGGCTATTCATGGCACAGAATCAGGCCCTAAGTATTTCCCAATCTCTGTCACTAATTGCCAGGGGAACAAACGTTTTCACCTTCTTCCTAAAAACTACTAGATTGGATCTGCTTGAAGCCTATTCTAACCTTCTTGTGCTTTTATTCAAAATGCTTCTGATCACCAGAAAACATTTCTCATCACTTTTTTAGTTGGCACATCTTATAACGGATCAGATGAAGACAGCAGTTGTTTGTCAGATTTACTGGTGAATATATAATTCTACTATCTGTATACTTTTAGCCATTATGGGGAAATTTTTATAAGAAACCACCTAGATTTTAGTTGGTATTTTAGTCATTTATCCATGCGTCAACTTATGCATGTAAATGACCTCTTATAAAACACTGACTAGCATGAAAGTATGTGCATAGTTTGCATCACATGTGCTTTGACTGTAGGTATGCACATGGGTGGAGTTATGGCAGAACATGAGTGGTACAAGCAAATATGTGCATAGATTATAAAATGTCTTGCGTATTTACAAAAAGTAAGTGTGGTCATTCATACCAGCTCTAGAACTGGTGTAAGTGATCATACCTTAACATACAGGAGGATGGCTTATTTTAGAAAGTCAAATATGAATTACATGACTTTATAAAAAACACATAAATATGCATATTAAAACATGTGTTAATGAGATTCCAGTTTATGAAAATCATTGTTCGCATGAATAGTGGTGGGCTCGTTCACTCTCTGTATAGTGCAGGGGTGTCCAAACCTGTCCTGGAGGGCCGCAATCCTGGGTTGATAGACTTTGTCACATTCCTCCTCACTTCTCACCACCACCAAAATGTGGTCTATTAGACAACATTTTGGTGGTGGTGGGAATGTGAGAAATTCTATCTACCCTTTTGATGTCTAGGACATCTGTACCATGCCCACTCACAATCTTAAATGACAGAGGTGTAAAGCAGGGGTCTCCAAATTCAGTCCTGGAGGGCCACAAACCAGTCAGGTTGGCAGGATATCTCTAATGCATATATATATCATGCATATTCATTAGGGCTATCCCAAAAGCCTGCCAGGATTGCGGCCCTCCAGGACAGGTTTGGACACCCCTGGTATAGTGCAAGGGTGGAAAGGCAATATTATCCAGATAGTAAGAATTTTCATCCACTATCCAGGTAAACTGTATATTTAAAGGCATATTTTACAATGGGATGTCCACGTGCAATCTGGGACATCTGAAAAAAAATGCAGGCATGAGCAAGTTCAAGCACGATTTCAGAAACGTGGATGTGCCCAATACGGACGTCTATAGAGACATCCATATAGCTATCCCCAGAAGAGTATCTCAAAACATGGATGGCTAATAGCATAATGGTTAAAGTAGTGGTTTGGGGGCAGGGTGGCCTGGGTTCAGTTTCTAGTGTTAGTCTTTGTGATCTTGAATGAGTCACTTATTCTCTATGTTCTCTGGATGTTTAAGGCCAAAACAAGCACTTTTCCGATGCCTATTCATGCCTGCAAGGTTCCTGAAATTGAACGGAGATGTGTATGTCCATTGCACCTCCCCAGACACACCTCCACCACATCCTTTTGCCTACTTGGGAGTCCCTGCACTGGAGACGTCTGTAAATGTCTTTTGTGGAATGGCTTTGGAGACGTCCATGTACACATCTTCAGATGACCTAAATCATGACTAAGCCTTTAAAAGGACCCCCACCGTTTAGATCTGATGAATAGCAAGCCTGGACGTGGCCCATAGTGGTGATGATAGTCAATTGCAAATACATATGTTCAGCATCACTGACTATACTCATAGGGGCATGTTTACTATAGGTTAACATGCTTTAAGTGCTGCCATTTCTATTTTATTTATTTATTTTATTTAAGGGCTTTCTATACCACCTTTTCTAGAAATCAAAGCGGTTTATGATAAACAGAATCAAACAATTACATCAAACAGTTGGGTACCATATTAAGTAATAACATATTGAAGCAATATTAGGCTAAAATGTAGATTCTCAGCATGAACTAATTACAATATACTGTATGAGTATAATCAATAATGTACTTACATATGGAATAGATACAAGGAGTGTTACTATCTGTTATTTATGATATGATGTTTGTGAAATTTACCATAACTAGAAGTCCCTGCTGTATATACAATTAATGTATGGTTCCTGGGTGTACTATGAACAAATGGGCTAATGGGTTGAGAGTATGCTTTCATTGGTCTAATAATTTATGATGTATTAATAGATGGTGTATAAAGTTGGTCATCTGGATCATATAGTTCGGAGATGGGAAGACTGAATGAGTAGGTAGGTGATGGATAGGTTGGGTATATTTGAGAGTTTTGGGGTGTGTTCCCAAAATGTTCTCTAAAGAGATGTGTTTTGATATCCTTGTGAAATGTAGCCAGATCATTAATGCTTTTTAACTTTTCTGGGAGGGAATGGGTCATTGCAGTACTTAACATTCATTGACTTTACTTAATGTAAACAAGCGGTCTACGTTTACCCATTCTACTCCATTCATTAATTTATAGACCTCTATCATATCTCCCCTCAGTCATCTCTTTTCCAAGTTGAAGAGCTTTAAACTTTTAAGCCTCTCCTCATAGGGGTATCCTTCCAGCCCCTTTACAATTTTGTGGCACTTCTCTATACCTTTTGTAATTCTGCTGTATCATTTTTAAAATATGGCAACCAGAATTGCAACCAATATTCAAGGTGTGGTTGTACCATGGAATGATACAGAGGCATTATAATATCTTGATTTTGTTCAACATTACTTTCCATATGATTCCTACCATTCTATTTGCTTTCTTGGCCGCTGCTGCACACTGGGCTAAGGGTTTCAATGTATTCTCCATGATGATGTCTAAATCCTTTACCTGGGTGGTGGTTTCTAATATGGAACCTTGCATTATGTAACCATAGTTTGGGTTGTTTTCCTCAAGTGCACACAGTTGGCACCCTTGCATTTTAGTTATGTTGTGTACAATATCTTGAGAAATTATTGGAAATTTTCCAACTATGTGCCATCCTAATATTTTAATGGTATGCTCAAAGGTATACAACAAAAAAAAGAAGTCTGTGCAACTTTTCTGAGAAAAAAAAGACAAAATATGAGCTGGACAGTATTAATGGTACTATTCACTAATATTTGGTTGCAAAACCCTTGGCATTGATGACAGCCTCCAAACATTTCTTGTAGCCATCTACAGTATAAGTTTCATACAATAAGAATGGTATTTTCTCCCCCTCTTCAACTGAAATTTGTTCATGAATGTTTCCAGGATTCCTTTTACCAATGGCAGATTTCAGCTCCTTCCAAAGGACTCATTGCTAGCCAGTTTAAAACAGTTTGTTTTTTCCTTTGTAACCATTTTTTGTACTTTTGGATGTATGTTTTGGATCATTGTCCTGCTCGGAGGACCTATGATATTCGACCTAGACCTAGCTTTCTGACACTAGGTAGCACATTTTGCTCCAAAATACCTTGGTAGCCTCTGACTTCATGATTCCCTTAATATGATCCAGGCCGCCAGTTCCTGAGGCAGAAAAACAGCCCCACAACATTATGAAACCTCCACCATATTTAACTCAAGGCAGGGTGTTTTTTTCTTCACCTGTAAATGTATCGCTGGTCTGCATTGCCAAAGAACTCAAGTTTGGTTTCATCTGTTCATAGAAGATTTTCCCAGAAGGATTGTGGTTTCTCAAGATGGGTTTGGGTAAAGATGAGGCATGCCTTTTTATGTCTGTCTTTGAGCAGTGAGGTCAGCCTTCACCCATGACGTTCTTCTTTGTTTAGTGCGTGACATATAGTGCCAGTTGAAGCAACCATTCCAGATTGCTCCAGGTCAGCCTTAAGCTCCTTGAAAATTGTACATAGTGTTTTTCCAACAGTTAACATTAACCTTTGAAGACTTCTTGGATTAATTTTCCTCTTCTCACCATGTCCTGGGAGGCTCTTGACAGTTCCATGAGTAGAAAACTTCTTAGTAGCATTGCAAATTGTAGTCACAGGAATCCCAAGGTCTTTGGAGATGTCCTTGTACCCCTTTGAAGTTTGATGTTTGGTGATAATGGCTTTTTTGATGGTCTCAGGCAGCTTTCTTGACTTTACCATTGTGAAAATGGAACAGGGAATGAATGTGACCATTTTAAATATTAGAGCCATCATCCATTGGTTGATTCAAGTCAGTGATTACTGACAATTCTGTTCAAACTGATTTGAATTATTTATAAGGGTGCCAATAATCATGTCCTAACACTAACACAAAAACCACCAAGCCCTCTAGATAGCTACCAGTGTACACTTTTGTTGGATTGTTTACCGTGAAAGGAATAACCCTCTCTCATGGTAAACCTTCCTTTTTATTCTTATTTAAAAGAGGCAATCATCCTCTCATTAAGGGATAATACCCCAATTACCTTTAGAGATAGTTATATCATAATTGCACAGAAAGCCCTTAGCTTTACTTAACGTTTATCCAGAACCCCAGCCAGGGAATGGTTCAAACACCGTCTTCTCATAGTTCCAGCATCCTGTCCAGTTCAGCGAGTCCTACACTTTCAGCGTCAAGATACTGTTCCATATTTCGACTGCAATTTCTAAAGGATTAGATTCGAATGACATATACTTCTGTACACAACATCATGTTTCAGATCCCGGCTTTCCCGGTCCTTCTTCTTGCAATATACGTCATACCTTTTCACTTCCCCTTCCTTCATTTTATAAGGATCGACCCCAATTACCATGGTGACATCCCAGGTTTCCAATTGGCTGTACACTCAAATTCATGTCCTCCATTAACCTTTAGCTAAACTCCACCAATCCAGAGATAAATTTAACCCCTTCGGCTCTACCGTCTGAAGCCGGTAAATCCGTGACTGTTCATTGTACTGTAACTGAGATAGGCGGTCTCTCCCCCGCCCCCACGCCCCCACTTCTGTTCAGGAACAACATCCAAAATATGCCATCTCAACTCATAAAAAGAGTTACCTAGCTCTTGACAGTGTAATGCTACTGGTGCTGATAGTACTCTAGTGTTGATCCGAGACCTATGTTCTTGTAATCTTTTCTTTATCAAGCGTGATGTTCTACCTATATAATATTTTTTACAGGGACAAATAATAAGATAGATTACAAAACTGCTCAAACAAGTCATATGATAATGACTAACAGTCCGAATGACAGACTTAACATCATCCCAACACGGGCCTTCCAGTGTGATATCACAAAACGTATAACATCCACATTTATAATGGCCCTTTATCAAGGTTTCCTCAGTTTAGCTAAAGGTTAATGGAGGACATGAATTTGAGTGTACAGCCAATTGGAACCCTGGATTGTCACCATAGTAATTGGGGTTGATCCTTATAAAAGGAAGGAAGGGGAAGTGAAAAGGTATGACGTTTATTGCTAGAAGAAGGACCGGGAAAGCTGGGATCTGAAACATGACATTGTGTACAGAGGTATATGTCATTCAAATCTAATCCTTTAGAGATTGCAGTCGAAAGACGGCGCTGTGTCTTCACGCTGAAAGTGGAGGACTCGCTGAACTGGACAGGACGCTGGAACTATGAGTAGACAGCATTTGAACCATTCCCTGGCCAGAGTTCTGGATAAACATTAAGTAAAGCTAAGTGCTTTCTATGCAATTACAATATAACTATCTCTATAAGGGGTATGTTTACTAAACCGCGCACACGTGCGCGGCGCAGAGTAGCGTACGCTAATGATGCACTTAAGTGCTCTTAAGTGCCCCACACGCATGCGAGTCACACTAATGGGCCCTCGCACATGTGCCCCTCACACCGACGGGCCCGCGCAAGTGTGTGGTGCGCTGATGTGCGATAGAGGCGTGGAAAGGCATTTCGAGGGTGGAGGTAGGCTCCCGAGGGGCGGGGGGACGGGGTCAATGGGTGGAGAGTGGGAGGGGAGAGGCTCCACGCACAGGAGCGGGGCTGAATTTCGGCCAAAAAAATACCGCGAGTGAAACCCTCGCGTTAGAGCCGATTTAAAGGGAAGAGAAACCATTTCCGTCAGCAATGTACAGCAAAACCGGGGAAACCTGCAAAACGTGAGCAGTGTGATACATGTGCACAGAACAAAATAGCAAATATAAATTGAAAATGACCGCAACAAATTCCAAAAAAATTATAATCCAGCTGGGCAACAGTGATATTAATGGGCAACCATAAAGAACACTCCCAGGAAAGCTCCAAAAAAAAGAAATTATTTTTGGAAGGGTCTACGCTCCGTAGACTCTTTCAAAAATCACTGCATTTTATTGGAGCTTTCCTGGGAGTGTTTTTTATGGTTGCCCATTGATATCACTGTTGCCCAGCTTGGTTTTGGTTTTCTTCCCCTTTTTTGGAGGTCATTTTTGAGGTTTATTTGCACCTTTGTCCCCATACGGTAAACGAGCCCACAGTAAAATTGTGCAGAGCAGGGTGTCTGACTCGTGCGGCCAGGTTTCCTATCTCCAGAGACTGCACTATCTCTGTGGTGCAGCGGACACAGCCAGTGCTTGTAGGACCAGAAGATCACAGGTTCAAATCCCAGCTGGGGCTTCTGCCATCCCAGTCCCCATAGTTTTACCCACCACTAAACAGTGATAGTAAAGACACTTCTTTATTGCTGAGAACATAAGCATGGTTCAAACACCCATATTTTACCCTACACCGCACACAAACCATAGCAATGGGCATTACCTACAGCCGAGTCCCCCAAATTCAGTCCTGGAGTGCCACAACTCAATCAGGTCATATGCTTTTTCCCAGATAAGGACATGTCTGCATGTTGGCGGAGGGTACAGGTGGTGGAGGGGGCAGTGGCTGCAAGCCACAGCAGACAGTGGCCTAGGCGTGTGCAGGCTGGCACCGTCCACCGCAACAGACAGGCTCTGTTGGATGTACAGCCATGGACTCCCCAGGGAAGGAAACATATCTGTGGCAACACGGTGGTGCAATGCACACAGACAGTGTGTGCAGGAACAGAAGATCACAGGTTCAAAGACCAGATGGGGCTACCTCCAATCCTGTCCACATATTTTTCCCACAACTAAACCGTGATAGTAAGGACAAACCTTTATTGCTGAGAACAAACGCATGGTTAATACGCCTATATTTTACCACACCAAACACAGACACCATAAACAGCCGCATTACCTAGAGCAGAGTCTCCCAAATGCAGTCCTGGAGGGCCCCACACCATTCAGGTTCCATGCTGCCTCTAATAAAGATGCCTGTGCTGCACATCTATGCACCACCACCATGGTATGCAGATGTATCTCATGCATATTTATGAGGGACAGCATGAAAACCCGAACAGTGTTTGGAACACCAGGACTGGAGTTGGGAAACTCTGCCGTAAAGCAGCAGCCAACAGGGCCAGACACACCCACACACACACCCACAGGCCCCATTGGCCAATGCCTCCTGGAGAGGCAGGACATTGGGCTCTGCCTGTATCTCCCAATACTAGCAGTTGCATACCTTAGCAATGCCACCCTACACCTGGGTATATGGTACACAGCTATCAAATGTTTCCCATGATAACTGGCAGATATCAATTCCTACGTTAAGCACATTTTGCTCCTTGGGCTCCACCATAACAATCATTCTGATGACTGCGGTGTGTGCTGCAGGTCTGGTCTCTGACAGTGTTTACCGCCCTGGGGAGTGACCCCCAACAGTATTGTGTACCATATCCATGCCTGTACTGTGCCCAGGACTTGTGTGGTGGGTATGGCTGCTGAACCCCTCTATAGTAGCACAATGCTGGCATAGGCGTGGGAGTGGCTGTCTGTCTATCCAGTGTGTGGTGGCTGCAAACACCTTCCACAGCCCACACTGCCAGCAATGTTGCCAGTATTGGGCTGCCAATGTGTATAATGAGGAGCAAGGTACCATGGGTATAGGCCGGACAGGGTGGCCTGGCCAGGGTGCATCTGCACAGGGCATAGGGCACTGACTGGGACATTTTAGTGCCCGGCCACCACCTACATGGACAGGGTGACCTCAGTATGTCCTGCTGAGAGATCACTCTCATCCTGACTGTGCAGTGACCACAGCATGGCTAGGCACCCCCATAGTGCCATATAGTATTTTTCTCATGTGATAGATATGGGTTTCCTTTTGGGGCCCAGTCACTGATCTATCTGCTTGTTGTGTATGCTGACATCCCAGTTCTGGGTGCATGCATCTCCACTGGGAACATGCACTGTGGACTAACTAGCATGCTGTTTATAGCTGGTATGTGTTGTGATGGAGCAGCTTGCAGGGTGCAGTGGATGATGAATTGCTGCAAGAGAATATCAGATAGTGGTGGGGTGCAGCTTACCATATCCAGGCCTAATGTCTGTCTGCTATTGTGTTATGGATGTGTATAGAGCTGCATTGACTGCCCCTGTGGGGTGTCTGCTCCTCAGCAGGACTGGGTTGATGGACCTCTCTACTGCCACCTTTTCAGGGTGGTAAAATGTGGGTCTATTGACAGGAGGCCCTGTTTGCCACCCTTGGCTGGGGGAGGGAGGTGCATGGCCCACCTGGGGGGGGGTTGCACCTGACTGAATCAGACAGAGATATTCAAGGTGTTTGTGCAGGAACTACCTATCTCACACATTAACACTACTTTGGATCTCCAGCATGGCCTCTTTCAGCCATGGAAGGTGTTGTGGACCTGGTCCTGGGCACCTCATTGCACCCTCAGGGTGAGCACAGTACCCGCACAATGTGACAGTGTGTAGGTACTCTGTGCCAGTAAAACACACGGTCAGTACCTCCTACCAGGCCGAGGTGGTGTGTGGGTGCACATGGTCACTTCCCTCTACCGGGCCGAGGTGCTGTGGGGGTGCATTGCCCATCTTGTGTTAATCTGTGGACAGCTGATTTGCAAGTGCAGTGCATCATGGGTATGGGTGGGCTAACCCTATCCTGGTGACCACAGCAGACTGTCTGCGTGGTGACGTGCATGCTCTCTGCAGCCAGCCAGGGGCTTGCTAGCAGCTATAAAGCTGTAGCCCAATGGTTACTTCACTGCCTCTGAAGCTGGGGGCCATGGGTTCAAACCCACAGTGGGGTTATTTGATAGGGTTGTCCAATGCATTTTTTTTAATGTACATATTTTGATGCCAGCAAAAACACCCTCAGCGTACTGTACCCATAAGGTGCTTCTGAGGGTGCTTTATAGGGTGCCCTATAGGGCACCTTATGGTTCCCGTCCATATAAGGTGCACTATACAATATCCTGTGACACAACCTATAGGGTGCCCTATAGGGGACATTTTAGGGTGCTGTGGCGGACAGTGCAATTTATAATGTGCCCTATAGAGTGCCTTATAGGGTGCCTTATACGGCACCTTCAATTACGGCACGTGAGGGCGTGTTTGCTGGCAGCAATTAATAACATAAAAATAAAGTGCTGCAGGACAAAATATGTATAATGCAAAGCTGATGCCACAGCCAGCCTTACATATTAGGCACACTGGGGAGCAAACTCATGACCCCTGTATCAGCAGTCAGTGCCTTAACCATTGTGCTCCACTGCTGCTCCTCCTTGCCTGTCAGCGCACCTACTTATGCTTTTCATTCCTTAAACTGCACAGTGCTGCCATAAAAAACAGTACACTGACCTTGCGGTACCTCATACGGCACCCTCTAAAGTGCCCTATAAGCAACATTCTAGGGTGCCTTGGCTGACAGTGCACTTTAAAAGGTGCCTTATAGGGCGCCTTATGTTAACACGCTTTGAGAGTGTGTTTGCTAGTAGTGATAATTAAAATATGAATAAAATGCCTCCTAAAGCATTCTTCCCCATAATGTGTTATGACTCAGCCAGCCTTGTTCATTGGGCACTTTGGGGGATTGAACCCCTGATGCCTGCACCATTGGTCAGTGTCTTAACCATTGTGCTGTGGCTCTGCTCTTTTCCTTGTACTTCAGCGCGCCACTTATGCCTCCCGCGCAGCTATCTCATGCGCTAAGGTGCGGGGCGCACATGGGCGCCACGCACCTTAGCGCATATGTAAATTCCGGCTTTTCTTTTTCAGGACGGAACGCCCACTCCTTATATGGCACCCGCACACTACCGGGGCCCGCACTCTACCGGGGTTTTAGTAAACATACCCCTAAGGGTAATTGGGGTAGTATCCCTTAATGAGAGGATGATTGCCTCTTTTAAATAAGAATAAAAAGGAAGGTTTACCATGATAGAGGGTTATTCCTTTCATGGTAAACAGTCCAACAAAAAGTGTACACTGTTAGCTATCTAGAGGGCTTATCTCTTAGTTTGGTGTATAATCATGTCCTGGCAATGCCCAGTTTTTCTATTATTTCCAACTATTTCCTTTTTTAATAGGTCTTGTTTTCTTTGAGTCTTTTAGGTGTCAAATATGTGTGTATACATAGTCCAAAGCCATTTCACTGGCCACATTTGTTTTAGGAGATATTGCACATTAAGGGGTTTAACTGCAAGGGTGCCAATAATGTTGACCACAACTGTAACTTTCCACTTGTCCACATTAAATTCCATCTGCCATTTGGACAGTCTTTTAATGTATCAAGGTCCTCTTGCAATATTTCACAATTCTCTTGTGTTTTAATAACTTTGAATAATTTTGTGTCATCTGCAAATTTGATCATCATTATTCCAATTTCCAGGTAATTTATGATGATGTTAAAAAGCAGTGGACCCAGCACAAATCTCTGGGGTACTCTGCTATTCATCTTTCTCCATGGTGACTAGATCTCTTACTTCTCATTAAGAATGTCTTCTTGTAATATTATACAAGTGTTTTAATGAGTTGCAAGCTTTATAAACAGTTTGCACACTGCCGTGATACTGCAGTGGCCTTCTTTTTTACAATACTGCTGTAATGAAATTGGCAACATTTGGCAACTTTTGACTGGAATATTTAGCAAAGTTAAATTATCATAAATGGAGTAAATTAAGAAGCATTTGATGTTTTAATATGTTATCTGTTAAGCTTAACCAGTCTCTCTGTTTTATCAACTACAAAAAAAGAAATGTTCTTACTTCTTACTCCTCTGTACTCTTTGAAAATAGTATCCACTAGGTCTTAAAGTCTATACACAATGTTGCAAGATAAAGTTTCACAGGGAAAAAGATCAAAGCTTTCATATAAATGAAGCTTCTCCAATGGGCTATAAACAGTGAGTCAGTGAAAAATGTAAGGTAATTTTAAAAAATATAGCTTTGAGACAGTGGTTTTTTCCATAACTTGGAAAATCCATCTATCTTCCAAGAAATACTTTTTCTAATCTTTATTCCACATACAACAGCATAGTACTGAAGAATAAAGTGATACAGGATACTGGAAATGGTTAATTGTGCCAGGGTGAAGCAGGACATTTTTACTAAGGGGATAATTTTCTATATGCCTACATTGGTGAAAAGAGAATGTGCACTTTTCACTCTGAGGACTTTCAAAGCGAAAGTATTCACATATGCCACATTGAAAATTATTCCAGGCAGAGCAACTACACACTTTTATGCCTGATAATCTGAGCTGATATTGCCTCTGAGTAAAAAAATGCACATACTTCTGAAAATTCATAAAACTTCATGTAGTTCCAACTACTACCCAACATCGAGCCCAGGAACAACTCTCCCAACAGCAAATTTTAAAAAAGTACAGATGACATGGCACTACATGTATAGTTTTACCTATATATAGGCCGAACAATTTCTGAAAGCCCTTTTCCACATGTAAGGCACTGTTTTACCTGCAGAAATGCCTTGACAATTACCAGGTCAGTATTCAAATGCTGCTTGTCAGTGCTTTTCGTTAATGTTAGCTGCAGTATTTAAATTATCTATATATATTCAGCAATGCTTTGTGGATAGCGAGAAGTGCTAATTATAAATTAAGAGTGGTGACCACTAGCCACTCTATGGATAGTAGCAATATTTCGTGCTGTTTTAGCTAAGTGGCTTAGGGGCATGATTACTAAATGGTGCTCAAGGCGCAGCATTTGCAGGTGGTAAATGGCATCGTTAAGGGTCCCAATGGGTAGTAAAGGAAGGGGTGAGGAGTAGGCATTCTGGCGTTAAGGGTGCTAGGGGCGGTAAGTGGACAGCAGGCAGTAAGAGTACCCAGTGTGCACATTAAAATCCACTAAAGCCGGTTGCCTTAATGTGAGATAAGGGAGCCTTTCTGCAAATCACATTTGAGCTGTTGGGTGGGAACAAAGGTAATAGCTGATGAACATGTCACATCCATATGTCCCTTGCATGTGAGATAGTGAGTGGGAGGAGAATGTGGGAGGCAGTTGGATTGTAGCAGTAAGAGATGTACAAGTAATCCACAGTGATGTCAGTGGGTGGCAAAAGAGTGGGAAGTGTGCCATGGATTAACCACCATGGCCACAGTGTAGGCATAGAAAGAATGCCTGGGTGGCAGTGGTGACCTGCATGATGTTACACACCAGGCGCCACTCATGTCTCTGAACTGATGTGCCTCTAATATTGTCCATATGGAGAAAGTAAGGATGAGGGATGATCTGTGCAGGTGGGCATCCCAGGAGTGTGATGTGCCTGCATGTACTGCATATATGTGATGGAGCAAATGATGTTCATTCACAGCATGAGTCTCCAAGCATGTACAACTCATGTGTTGTGCATCTAAGATGTCCAGTTGAATGATGCTTTGCAAAGTGCTGCAGCAGAGGCAATAAAGTCATGCTGTCAGATGGCTATGATTGCAATGTTCATGCCTGTGGAACTAATGAGCATAACGCATAAAAAGAATAATACTAATAACAATGTGTGCCCACAAATCAATTCAGAATCCCATTGACCCAGCAGCTTCTGGGTTTTCTTGGCAGTGTGAAATATGTCTGAATTTTTCACTTAGTATCCTTTTCCCTGCAATAGAGAGATGCAGTCCATCAACACAGTATAGCTTCTTGTTGTTCCGTCTATTTCCCCAGTTGCCTATATTTATTTATTTATTAATTTATTTTATTTAAAAGGATTTCATATACCGCTTTATCTTTAAATCAAAGCGGTTAGCACATCAAACAATCAAGAGTGGGAGGGTGAATACATGCAGTGGATACATTGATTTTTGTGGTGTGGGTGATCAGTATGATTGATTAACTGGTGAGCTATATACATTGTGAATTATGAACAGGGGGTATATACATTGTGAGCTATGAACAGGGGCTATGTACAGGTAGCAGGGAGCTACTGTATATACATTGTGATCTATGAACTGGGGCTGTATACAAGTATACAAGTTAACCAAGTGTGATTGATTAACTAGTGAGCTGTATACATTGTTCATGTGACGTCCTTATAGTGTTCATGTGGCATCCTTATAGTGTTCATGACTTGTATAAATCAGCTTGTGGGAGAAGGCTGGTAGCTGGTTCATGTGAAGTCCTTATAGAGTTCATGGTTTATGTAAATTGGTTTGTGGGGAGATTGGTTCTTGGAGGTCTTCATTGAATTGTTGAATGAATAGGGTGGTTTTGAACAGCTTTCTGAATTATTTTATATCAGTTGTTGATCTTAGAATATCTGGTAGGGCATTCCAAATAGCGGGTGCAGCAAGAGAGAAGGTTTGTGTGGATGTGGATTTGTTGGTTCTTGTGAATAGAGTGGGTGTTATGTTGTTTTTGGTGTTGTTTCTGTCTGGTATTTTGCTTGCTTTGATTCCAATGAGTTCCTGTAGTATTCCAGCTGACATATTGTTTTTAATTTTGAATATGTTGAGTGCTGATTTATATTTTGCCCATGAGGAGATTGGTAGCCAGTGCAGATCATGTAGTATTGGAGTTATGTGGTCTTGTATTGAAGCGCTAGCAATTATGCGGGCAGCGGTGTTCTGGACTCTTTGTAGTGGACGGGTAGTTTGTTTAGGTAGGCCTTGGAATAGGATATTACAGTAGTCTAGCACAGGTGTAATGATGGCTTGGCATACTGTGCGGAAATGTTCTTTATTGAGGAGGGGTTTTAGTCTCTGGAGCGTTGCAAGTTTGAAGAATGCTGTTTTGGATATCTTGTTGTTATTTCATGGATGCAGGTTGATATAGTAGTGTAGTCTGGGGATTCCAGCAGGGGTGTAATGATGCCTTGATATTCATCTTCTCCCCTTCTATGAGGGGGAGAAAATGATCACGGCAATAAGAGGGAAGGCCCCGTCATCCCTGCTGTTGAGAGCTGGCCAAATGAGCACTTTTCAAATGGCTGTTCGTGCCCAGGAACAGGTTTAAATACGGACAGCTCCGCTAGTGGGTTTAAACATGCGGTGCCATTGTGATATCAGAGATACATATGTTTTTTTGTTGTCACCCTGGACATGCCTCCACAACACCCTCATGCAACATGGATGTGTTCATGCTGGACATGTGTAAATTCAGGTCTTCTTAAAAATGACTCTTGGGAGGTAGATATGTTTTGCCTATGTGAATGGGCATTTTCAGACATGCAAATCATGAACAGAGCTTCTAAAATGACTCCCTATTGCACATTTTATTAGTTTGTATTTGTCATGTCCATTCATTCTTTCTAGATGTTTATGCTGAATTCTCAAATGGTCTTGATTGATCTATTGACTAGGAAGGCAGCCTTTAAATGTAAAGATCACCTGCATGCCGCCATTAAATGACGTGAATTAACTTTCCACATTTGTTGATGAAAACAGATTGATCACAAAAGCTGACTTTCAACTCATTAGGAAAGAATAAGTTACATAAACTTAATTTTATTGCACATGGACAATCTAAGCTTCCCTATGCCTGCTGTTGTTGGATTTATAGGTCTATGGAATATCAGTTACAGCTCCTTCCTGTGTTGCTCTGTTTTCTGACAGATATTCAGGAGTTTTATTAAATAATAAATCCTTCTTGTTTGCACCAGGTTTGAAGCCATGTATTAAAATTGATTATGTCATGCAGCCTTTCTGCCCCCTTACCGAGAACAGGTAGAACTTCTGTTCTTCGTAAGGGAGCAGAATGCTGCTAGCAATAGGTTTGGGTTTCTCTCCCAGAATCTGGAAGTCCCTCTGAACTGTAGAGGCACTGTTTCTAGCCAGGTCATTTGTACCCAAGTGGATGATATCATCAATTTTGGAGTGCTCCCTTTCTGCACTAACTATGCTTCGTATTCTTACTGGCTGGAGAGCCTGGAAGGCATTTGACAATCTTCTCTCCTTTGAATTGTGTTCCCAAGTTGGTGCCTCTGATGCTGGAATCTCCAAGGAGTAGTAGTTTCCTCTTTTGTGACAGTTTCTTCATATTTAGGTCATCATCAGTAGATTGGGCATTAACCTTCTCATTTAAGAGCACTTCAGTTTCCACTAATTGGGCACTCAAATTTCCCAAGGAAGAGAAGGCGTTATGCAGGGATATCTCTTGACAGAGAGGGTGTGTCCATGTTGCAGGTCACAACTTACCAGAGCCCACTGTGGTCCATTTGGGCTGCTTGATTCTTTGTGGGAGTGGTGGTAGATTTCTTTTCAATTTCTACCCTAGAGGAGGTGTGTTTAATTGAAACTAAATTTTCCCTTGATAGAATCAATTCTTTATGCATAACAGATAACGAGACAAATAGGGCAAGCTCTTAGGCTTCAAATGATTCTTCTTAGAATGAAGGCACCACAACTATTGCATTGAATATACGACATGCTGATTAAGATGGTTATAAAGCAGTTCTAGGACAAGGAGAAAATGTGGTTGTTATACCTAATTGGAGGACAGATGTCAGTCTATACGATGACTATATAGGAAATACAATCCTGGGGTACATAGGCAATGAAACTCTAGGGTCTCATCTATATACCTCTCTGTCTTCCTTATGTCCTCCAAGTCTGCTACTATAGCCTCTAGAGATTGGACTTGTTCCATGAGAGCAAAGAGCTCCTTGCACTTAATGCCCACATAAGACCCCTCACCAACTGGGAGAAAATCATACATGTGACACTCAATGCAAAAGACTGGAAAGCCCCCACCTCGCTGCTGGACTGCTATCTGTATCTTGGTTTTAAATGGACTTTTTCACCTCAAGAATAATTAATCTCAGGTCCTTATTAAGTGTACTGCTGATGAGGATAACCAGCTGCAACTTTAAGTGATTATGGGCACTATCCCCTTTAATAGGTGTAAGAGACTGTAAAACTAAGATTATTCTAGGGCTAAGAGGGAGGGAAAGAAGACTTAAAAGCTGGCTTGATAGAAAGTGCCCTAACCTTTGCTTCTAAGATAAACTCTTACCAATTTTCTGAGTGATTCACACAATTCTTGGTTTGATAGAGGGGGCCTTTCAAATTGCCCCTTTGATCTGCCTCTTGCCTTTAATAGCTATTTACACCTATTTAGGACAACTTCACAGATCTTTTGCCTCCTCACTAGAAACAAGTTTAGTTCTTTGTACTCAGAGACTATTTATTCTACTTGTATGCTAAGCTATACTCTGATTTGATTTAAATGAAAATCTCTCTAATAATGCTAAGACCTGACTGACTCAGCAAACACACTGAATTCTGAAATACACAAGATTTATCTGCCATAACCCAAAGATTACCCTTTTTCCCCAAGATGTAAGTATTTATCTTTTGGAATATACTCTGAATGTGCAGATCTATTTCCAGTTGTAGCAGTCCCTCTGGATAGTCCTTTGAGACTACCCAGGCTACTGACTGTTAAACCTGCATTTTCCGCTAGCGGGTGAATATAACGCCTACCTTTGCACCCTTCACACCATTTAGCAATCATGCCCCTTAGTTTAGTCCTGAAAAGATCATATAGTATAGCTATCCCTATACAGATAATATCTGAATATAGCCAACTAACCGTAGAGTAAAGCAGAATGTCCAATACTCTATTATTGCTCTACCCTGGCACTATCCACTCCTCCACTCCACCACTCCACTAGGCCACTCCTCCACTCCACTAGGTCACTCCACTAGGCCACTCCTCCACTCCACTCCATTGGATGTCTAGCTCTTGCTGTATTCGTTTAATGTATCTGATTTATAAAAATTGTGGCCCTCCAATTCTATTAATTTACCTTGCACAATAGAGGGGAGGAGTGGCCTAGTGGATGGGGCAAGTTACCTCAGGCCAGAAGGTCAGGGGTTCAAATCCCACTAGAGGACAGCAACCTTGGGCCAGAAGGACTGGGGTTTCTAGTCCCACAGTTGCTCCTTGTGGTCTTGGGCAAGTCACTTAACCCTCCATTGCCCATGTTCCCTGTAAAATAGTTATCTCCAAGTTATAATGCCCTGTTCAATGTAATTTTAGTTTGTTCAATGTAAACCACCTTGATATCATGAAAGGCAGTATATAAGGAATGTTAAATAAATTAATTAATTTAGTTGTACATTGTTGTGATAATCTATGTGCTGTTATTCTTTATTGTTTGATGTATCTGATTTTAATTATGTGATCCATTTGCAAACTATTGTAGGTAACTGCTGTATGGGCAGTCATGACATTTTATAAATAAATTTAGCTGGGCAGACTGGATGGGTCAATTGATCTGTATCTGCCATCACTTCCTATAGAGTGGAAGAGTAGACTAGTGATTATATCAACAGACTGAGGACAAGGGAAGCCAAAGCTTAAATCCCACTAATTCTTCTTGAGAACTTGGGCAAGCCACTCCACACTCTATTGCTTCAGATTCAAACTTAGACTCCCATTTAATAAAGTATGTCAATGTTTGGCATTTAATTTATGCTAACAACCAAAGTTAAAGTGTGGTAGGTGCAAAAGATCTGTGGTATGTGCAGAGGGCATTTCGGGCCCTTCAGTGATGGCAGTCATGGAATGCAATCAACTACACCTCTGGAAGTGGTATTAACCGTTTCACTTTATCTGCTCCATTAGCACATAGAGACAGGGCCGTAATCTGGATGTGCAAGGCACAAGTACAGAAAGAGTGCTAATATCATCACTGGGATTCCAGGAAGCTTAAAATGAGTGAGTTACTGCATGTGGCTGGGGCAGAGGGGAACGCCAGATTTGTTGGTCGCATAGTGTACATTTCTAATTTGGTACCATCCTGCATGGAGGACAGTTTTATATATGTTTGCTGTGCTCATCTCTGTACTGCATGGAAGGAATTCTGAGGCCACACCCTATGGAGAGCACAGCAAGCATATATACAGATATGTCAACCATTAATTGGGATTTGCTGAATATTTTAAGGTTGAAACATTATTCTAATGTGAATGCACACTTCCAAAAAAAAGATGCTAGTATGAAAAAATATACAGTATAAGCAATTAAGATACGTCTTAAGCACATGTTTACTAGGGCACAATTTGAATCCCTCCTTATAGCTACTGGACAACTCACTGAACCTCACTCATCAGTTTACCTAAATTCTTATGCATGGTAAAAAAAAATCGTGATATTCTGGCACATAAATGTCATTTTGCTTTGCAAAACCTTCTCAGATATCCAGTTATATTGATGATGATTCTAGGTATAAATCCAAAAGTTGACTTGTTGCTCAAAAATAGCGTCACGATTTGAGTGATAATTTGGGAAAGTATATGAAAACAAGTATAAATGTTGGATTTAGATAAAATGGATATGAAATGAAAAGTAACAATGGGAAATGCCTTGATTTAATGTGAACTGAATTTGCAATACTTAATAGCAATATCTGACACTCTAAGACCAACAAACATACGTACACTACCCTTACCAGAACACCTAACATGATTCTTGTAAAGATTAAGTCAGAAGTCAGCTATAAAAATCTAGAATTGTCCTCCTTGTTGAGGAGAATATTTCTGTTTGTTAATGCGGTTTTGAAAAAAAATTGGTTCTGGGAAGAGAGACTTTAGTTTCACATTGCGCAACCTGCTGGTATAAAGATGTGCCTCTGTCAGCAAATTCAGGAGTTGATACATGGACATTCAAAAGCTCTGGCAACTGTTAGCATGTGTTTCCAATCACTGGCAGCAAGAGAGCACAACTAAGATGTGCTTTGCTTACAGAGAATCTCAAAGACATGAAAAGTGGAAAATGATATCATCGTAGTTACAGGAAGATTTCATGGAAATTAAAGGGTGTAGAGTTTACTAAGACATGTGATCAAATAGTAAGTGGAAACAGTGAAAACATCTAGAATGTAAGTGGTTGCAAATATCAAAAAGCTGCACTGATCTGAAAAATCTGTACGTTTACAAAGAAATGTTGATATGACCTTCTATGACCCTTTAAAAATGGATTGATAGTATTGCGTCACCATCCACAATCTTTCTGAAAGATGTTTTCCCTGCCTGTGCTTTTAATTAACAAATTTAATGGATATTAATATACAGAAAATGTTAGCAATTGATGGCATATATACTTATAATGCTAGATATACTGTAGGGCCACTTTTACGAACCCATAGCACATGCTATCTGCCACAGAACCCATGCAGCAGATAGCATGTGCTAAATGTTTAAGGCACATAATTTCTTAACATTAACATTTTATGAATAAAATCCTATAAATGATGATGTGAAGGAATGTTTTCTAGGTCTCCTAGGTTGGAAAAGGACATGTAAGACAGTGGTTCTCAACACAGTCCTTGAGGAGTACCAAGCCGATCAGGTTTTCGGGGCATGCATGAGATAGATTTGCATGCACTGCTTTCATTGTATGAAAATATATCTCATGCATATTTGTTGTGGGACTGCTGAAAAACCACTAGCTAGTTGTGCTCCAAAGAATGGGTTGAGAACCATTGATTTACTAAATAACGTTGACTAATATGTGCTAAACAGTGAGCATGGCTTTTAGAGTATGCTAACCATTAGCACAGGCCCAAAATAATAGATTATGCAAACTGAAAGCAACCAGTTTGCTAAAAACTCTTTTGCACTAACTGTGCAGTGCATTATGGGGTATGAACAAGGCTGGTTATGAGCCAAGATAGGCCATGGACAGTGCTCGCAGGTAATGCCTAGTAAGTTACCATGTAGTGTCACCACAGCATATAGCACAGATGCACTTTATGCCTTCCTAAGAGGAGACATTAAGGGGTATGTTTACTAAACTGCGGTAATCGTACATAACGCGCGTTATGTAACGTTAACGATCGTAAGCGCATCATAACACGCGTTATGACGTGCTTACGATCGTTAACGTTACATAACGCGCGTTAACCGTAGTTAACGATCGTAAACTCCCACGGCACGGTAAAACACCGCAGAAGGTGGAGAGAGGGCAGAGAGAAGGGGTCAATGGGCGGAGAGTGAGCGGGGAGAGGCTCCCTTCACACTAACGCGCTGATCTGAAGAGCTCAATTCCAACACGAATGAAAACCTGCCGTTAAATGCACATTACAGGCGAGAGAAACCATTTCAGTGTCAGCAATGTACAACCCAGGCAGGGAAACCTAAAAAAAGTGATAAGTGTGATACATGTGCACAGAACAAAAGGGCACATAAACACTGAAAATGACCCCAACAAACTGGAAGAAAAACATAACCAAGCTGGCTAATAGTGGTATCAATGAGAAACATCAACCCCTCCCCCCCCCCGAGTAAGATCCATAGAACAGATATAAATCGTGGAAGGGTCTATACTCCGACCCATACAAGGTGAATGAGCCCACAGTGAAATAGAGCTGCTCAGGGTTTTCCCCACCATCGGACAGGGTTCCTATGGGGTGCACATGTCCTGCAACATCAGGGCGGGTATGTCGGAATGGCAACTGGACAGATGCCGGAGAAGGGGATACAGAGGGCCGCAGGCGGCACATGCTGTGGTGCAGCTGGGCCACAGTGCGGACTAGGGCGATGCCTAGGTGGCCCATATGAATGCTGAAGCAGCAGAGCAGCCAGAAAGCAACTGCTGAAGGCCAAACATGGGCACGACTGTGTTTCCCACAGTGTCACAGGGAATAGTACCCAGCAGCTACCCCCAAGGGCACAAGTCAAGACATAGTGTGATAGACAGTGCCATTAGGAGTCTGAGACCTTCAGTTCTTTTCATGACTATGATTGTTGTATATAGTTTAATGATTTACATATGAAGAGATATACTTGATAAAGAATCACACCCTTAACTGTCAACAAAACTCTTCCCCCTACCCCCTGAAGAGGCAGCTGACCCTTTCCCCAACTCTCCACCCTCTACACCTACCTTGGTTCAAAATAGTAGCTTTGAGGCACATTCACAATGGGATGTCTAAGTGCAATTTGGGACATCAAAGCCAGGCATCTGAATAAAAAGGCAGGCATGTGCAAGTTTGGATGTGATATAGGAAACATGGTTGTGCCTGATATACACATGAATCAAACATCAATATAGACATCCCCAGGAAAGCATTTCAGAATCAAGATGTCTAATAGCATAAGGGTTAGAATAGTGGTTTAAGTAGAAGGGTGGCCAGAGTTCAAATCCCAAAGTGGGCCTTTGTGAGCTAAGGCTAGTGACTTAATTCTCCATCGTCTCTTCATGCTCTAGATGTCTTAAGGGAAAAACAAGCATTTCCCTGAAGCCTATTCTTGTCTGGAGTGAGTATAAACATGGACGTGCCTGCAGACATTTCTGCTGATTCTGTTTCTCCCAGAGTTGGTCCTCCTTCTGCCCTATCTCCTCAGCTGAACTGTCCAAAGTCCTTTCATCCACTTATAAGAACATAAGATATGCCATACTGGGTCAGACCAAGGTCCATCAAGCCCAGTACCCTGTTTCCAACATTAGCCAATCTAGATCATACGTACCTAGCAGTTTCCCAAAAGACACAGGTTCCACAATGCTTGTATTGGGTCAAGCATTGATATCCTGGGTCCCTTCTTAATAATGGTTTATGGACCTTTCCTCCAGGAACTTGTTCAAACCTTTTTTAAACCCAGCTACACTAACACCCTTTACTACATCCTCGGGTAACAAATTCTAGAGTTTGATTACACATTAGAAACATAGAAACATAGAAATATGATGACAGAAAAAGACCACATGGCCTATCTAGTCTGTCCTTCCATATCAACAACTACAACAGTCCCCTTTTTACCTTTAGAGATCCTCTGTGTTTGTCCCATGCTTTTTTGAATTCAGTTACTGTCCTCATCTCTACCACCTCCACTGGGAGACTATTCCATGGATCCACTACTCTTTCCGTAAAGAAATATTTCCGCATATCACTCCTGAATCTATCTCCCTTCACCCTCATCCCATGTCCCCTCGTAGAAGAACTTGCTTTCAATTGAAAGAGGCTCTCTCCCTGAACATTTATGCCATGGAGGTATTTAAACATCTCAATCACATCACCTCTATCCCGCCTTTCCTCTGAGGTGTACATATTAAGATCATTCAGTCTGTCCTCATATGCTTTATAATGAAGACCACTAATCATTTTAGTAGCCACCCTCTGCACCGACTCCATCCTGTTCACATCCTTTTGAAGGTGTGGTCTCCAGAATTGCAAACTATACTCCAAATGACGTCACACCAGAGACTTATAGAGAGGCATTATCACCTCCTTTTTTCTGCTAGCCATTCCTCTCCATATGCACCCAAGCATCCTTTTAGCTTTTGCCGTTGCCTTTTCTACCTGTTTAGCTACTTTAAGATCATCAGACACAACCACGCCTAGATCCCGCTCTTCTTTAGTGGACAAAAGTACTTCACCCCCTATACTATATTGCTCCCTTGGATTGCTGCAGCCCAAATGCATGACCTTACATTTTTTAACATTAAATCCCAGCTGCCAAATTCTAGACCATTCTTCAAGCTTAGCTAGATCCCTCCTCATGTTATCTACACCTTCCTGGGTGTCTCCTCTATTGCAGATTTTGGTATCATCTGCAAAGAGGCAAACCTTACCCGACAGCCCTTACGCTATATCACTAACAAAGATGTTAAAAAGAATCGGACCTAGGACAGATCCCTGGGGCACACCACTGGTAACATCCTTCTCCTCAGAGAGAGCTCCATTTACTTGTACTTTTTGTCGCCTCCCACCCAACCAATTTCTAAACCAAGCAGTAACTTTAGGGTCGTTGAGTGAAAAAATATTTTATTTTATTTTATTAAATAGTTTACCCTGTAGCTTCATTACATGTCCCCTAGTCTTTCTATATTCTGATAACGTAAACAATTGATCTATGTTTACCCATTCCACTCCGTTCATTAATTTATAGACTTCTATTGTATCCCCTCAGCCGTCTCTTTTCCAGGTTAAAGAGCCCTAACCTTTTTAGCCTTTCTTCATAGGAGTATCCTTCCATCCCCTTTACCATTTTGGTGGCTCTTCTCTGAACCTTTTCTAATAACGCTATATCCCTTTTAAGATACGGCGACCAGAATTGCACACAATATTCTAGGTGTGGTCTCACCATGGAACAATACAGAGGCATTATAATATCCTTTGTTTTATTTTCCATTCCTTTCCTTATGATACCTAGCATTCAACTTGATCTCTTGGATGCCGCTGAACACTGGGCCGAGGGTTTTAACATATTGTCCACAATGATGCCTAAATCTTTTTCCTGGGTGGTGGTTCCTAATGTGGAACGTTGCATCGTGTAACCATAGTTTGGGTTGTTCTTCCCTAGGTGCACAACTTTGCACTTGTCCACATTAAATTTCATCTGCCATTTTGATGCCCAGTCTCCAATTTATCAAGATCCTCTTGGAACTTTCCACAATCCTCATGGGTTTTAACAACTTTAAATAGTTTTGTGTCATCTGCAAATTTGATAACCTCACTCGTTATTCCCTTTTCCAGGTCTTTTATGAATATGTCAAAAAGCAGCGGACCCAGCACAGATCCCTGGGGTACACCACTATTCACCTTTCTCTATTGGGAAAATTGGCCATTTAGCCCTACCCTCTGCATTCTATATTTTAACCAGTTCCAGATCCACAATAGTACACTGCCTCCTATCCCATCACTCTTTAGTTTTGCCAAAAGTCTCTGATGAAGGACCTTGTCAAAGGCTTTCTGAAAGACCAGATACACAATATCAACTGACTCACCTTTGTCTACATGTTTATTCACACCTTCAAAAAAACATAACAGATTAGTAAGACAAGATCTTCCTTGTCTAAAGCCATATTGGCTGTCTCCCAGTAAGCCATGACTATCTACATTTTCAGCAATTTTGTTCTTTATGATGGTTTCTACCATTTTTCCCAGTACTGACGTCAGGCTCACCGGTCTGTAGTTTCCTGGATCACCCCTTTAACCCCTTTTAAAAATTGGCATTACGTTGGTCATCCTCCAATCTTCAGGCATTACAGATGATTTTAATGATAGTTCACAGATTACTACTTGTCACTCTTATCCCATTCCCTCCCATTGGTTATCTAAGCCTGCCCTGACTCTTCTTCCCCTTATCCTCATGATGTTCAACACCAGCCTCTCCTCTGACGATTTTGCTTCCTCATGGAAACATGCTTTCATTTGTCCCCTTCGTAAGATGACTGCTTAAGAAATCTTTCTTTGATCCCTCCATCCCGGCTCATTTGCATCCTGTCCCTAACCTTCCCTTCTTATCTAAGGTTCTGGAAAAACTGATGTTTTCTCAGCTCTCCTCGAACATCTCCTTTACTCTCACCCTTCATCCATGTCAGTCCAGCTTCTGTCCCAGCCATTGCACTGAAACTGTTCTTCTGTCTTTTTAAATGAAATATACACCTCTCATGATTCTGGTGATATTTCTCTAGCTGTCTGTCTGGACCTCTCTTCTGCCTTCTACCTGGTTGACCACTCCTCTCTCCTTTCCCTCCTCTTTGACACTGGTATCTAAGGGACTGTCCTACACTGGTTCCACTCTTTTCTCTCCTCTAGGTCTTTCTTGGTTCTGTCCAGTACCAACTGTTCTGCCCCTGTTTCCCTCCCATGTGGCATCCCCCAAGGTTCTGTCTTGGCTCCCCTCCTCTTCAGTGTCTTTCTTATTCACTGTTACTGTTTATCCAACAGCATGGTATCTTGGCATATTTATATGTCGATGATGATATTATTTTACATCATGCTAATCCCTCAGGTCCTGATCTGTCACCATTCAATTCCTGTTTCACTGTCATCAGCTCCTGGTTATCATCAAGCTTTTTGCACCTTAACCCCTACAAATCTGCATCAATCTGCTTCATGTTTGGTGGTCCCTGTCCTTTTGGTACCTCTTCTCTCTGATGTCCCTATTTCTCGTTTCCACTCTTTGTTATCTTGGTGTTATTAGACTCCTCCATGTCCTTCCGCGCACACCTCTCCACTCTCATCTGCCGTTCTTTTTTTGCCTTGTGCCAAATCTGAGCTGTTCATCCCTTCCTGCTTGTTCCTGCTTTCACTACTTTGGTTCTCTCTCTTGTTATGTAATGACTCGATTACTATAACATTGCCCTAGCTGGACTTCCAGAGTATCAAATCAACCAACTCCAGCTCCTTCATAACACTGCCGCTCACCTGAATACCCGCACCTTCCACACTGATCACATCACACCTGCACTCATTCATCTTCAATGGCTTCCCATTCAGTTCTACATTTACTACAAGATACTCACTTTGGTTCACAAAGTCATCTATAACAGTTCCCCTCAGTACCTCGCCAATCTCATCCATCTTCATGGTTCTCACTGTGCCCTCTGGTCCATTAATGTTAACAGACTATAACTCCCCTCTGCTTCACAGGCTCATTTACAATCCACTCATAACTCCGCTTTCTTTTTCCCAGTTCCCGTCCTCTGGAACTCCCTCTCTTCTGCCCTCCGCCTTGAGTTCTCCTTCCAAAAATGTAAAGCCATGCTGAAGACTCATTTGTTTTCCTTTGCCTCCTACCACCATTGCATAATCTCTCTCCTCCTCCCCTTTTAAGGTTCCTCTCTCTTTTCTCTTGCTCCTCTTGTATGATTATATCCTTCCTGTCCTATCACATTTTGGTGTTCTTTTCCTTTTCTTAGCAGCTAACTTTCTATTGTAAACCGCTCTATTGCTCATGTAACAAGCGGTATATCAAGAATGCTAATAAAGATAAAGAGATGTGTATGTCTATTGCTCCTCCCTGGACATGCCTCTGCCACACCCCCATAACTACTTGGACGTCCCTGCACTGTAGACACAGTAACATAGTAGTAACATAGTAACATAATAAATGATGGCAGATAAAGACCAGTATGGTCCATCTAGTCTGCCCAGTAAGACGGCAGGAGTAGGTGCACCTGCCACTCTGTGCAGGCCACCCCTCCCCATGTCTTTGTTTAGGGGTGAACCCACCACCCCATGTAGGACACCCCTATTTGTTAAGAAATTAGATGGTTCAGTTTATTTTGATTTTATCCTGTTGCTGTAAAGTGATCCACTGTCTGCCCCATGCCATTTTGAATTCCGTCACTGTGTTTATCCCCACCACTTCCATCGGGAGGGCATTCCAAGCATCCACCACCCTTTCAGTGAAAAAGTATTTCCTGACATTGCCTTTCAATTTACCACCTTGCAGGTTCATGTTATGCCCTCTAGTTTTACAGCTTCCCTGTCTTTGGAAGAGGTTTGTTTGTTCATTAATTCTCTTTAAGTATTTAAAGGTCTGAATCACATCTCCCCTATCCCTTCTCTCCTCCAAAGTGTACATATTTAGGTCTTCAAGTCTCTTCTCATAAGGCTTCTGACGCAGGCTCCAAATTTGGTTACCTTCCTCTGAACAGTTTCCAGTCTTTTTACATCCTTTGCAATATATGGTCTCCAAAACGGAACACAGTATTCCAAGTGAGGCCTCACCAGTGACTTATACAGTAGCATTAGTACCTCTTCCTTTCTGCTGGCAATTCCTCTTTGTATGCAGCCCAACATACTCCTGGCTTTTGCCACTGCCTTGTTGCACTGTTTTGCCATCTTGAGATCTACAGAAATAATCACACCAAGGTCTTTCTCCTGATCCATGCACACCAAACTCTCGCCCCCTATCGCGTACATTCCCCTTGGATTTCTGCTACCCAAGTGCATGACACTGCACTTCTTTGCATTAAATCTTAATTGCCAAGCATTAGACCACTCTTCCAGCTTTTGTAGATCTTTCCTCATGTTAACCACTCCCTTGGGGGAGTCCATTCTGTTGCAAAATTTCATGTCATCTGCAAAAAGAAAGAGTTTTCCATTCAGTCTTTGAGCAATATCACTCATAAATACATTGAACAGTGCTGGGCCCAGGACCGAACCCTGGGGCACCCCGCTAATCACCTTCCTTTCATCCGAGTGAGCTCCTTTTACCATCACCTTCTGTCATCTGCCTGTCAACCAATTTCTGATCCAGTTTACCACCTTAGGACTCATCCCCAAACTACTGAGTTTATTGATAAGCCTCCTATGAGGAACAGTATCAAAGGCTTTGCTGAAATCCAGGTAGATTACAGGTAGGTCACCCAGTCAAAGAACTCAATCAGATTTTCTTGGCAGTAAAACCATGTTGCCTCGGATCTTGAAACCTGTTGGTTTTCAGAAAGTCCACTATTTGCTCTTTCAGGAGCGCTTCCATTACTTTTCCCGCCACCGAGGTAAGGCTCACGGGCCTGTAGTTTGTCACTTCTTCCCTGTCACCACTTTTGTGTAGAGGTATGACATCAGCCATTCTCCAGTCCTGAGGAACTTCTCCTGTTTCCAAGAATCTGTTGAACACATCCCTTTAACGGCCCTGCAACAACCTCTCTGAGCTCTTTCAGTATCCTGGAATGTATCCCATCTGGCCCCATGGCCTTGTACACTTTCAGTTTTGCAAGTTGTTCTAACACATCATCTTCTGTGAATGGTGTGGTATCTACTTCATTCCCATTTTTATATTTGGGAGTCACAGGTGGTCCTTCTCCAGGATTTTCTTTAGTAAAAACAGAGCAGAAGTATTTGTTTAGCAATTTCACTTTTTCAATGTCATTTTCCATGAGTCCGTTCCCAACACTTCTGAGTCATGCAATGCCACCACTGATCTTCTTCCTTTCCCGAATATACTTAAAGAAAGTTTTGTCGCCATACTTCACATCTTTAGCCATCTTTTCCTCTGCCTTTGATTTTGGTTTCCTTATTTCTCTTTTTGTCTCTTTGAGTTTGATCCTGTATTCATTTCTTTGTTCCTCTGTTTGCAAGCTTTTGAATTTTGCGAAAGCTGTGTTTTTTGCCTTTATTTGAGCAGTCACTTCTTTGGAAAACCAACTAGGTTTCCTTCTCCTCTTGTTTTTATTTACTTTTCTTACATATTTATCTGTTGCCCCTTTTATTGCCACCTTTAGTTTAGCCATTGCAATTCCACTTCCCTTATGCCCTTCCACCCTGCCAACTCCTCCTTTAGGTACTTGGCCGTTTTACTGAAGCCATTGTTTTTGAAGTTTAGGACTTTGAGCTTGCTATGATTGGATTGCACCTTGGCTTTTATCTCAAACCACATTGTGTGATGATCACTGCTGCTCACAGGGTCAACCACCCAGACATTTAACACGCTATCACCATTGGTGAGCACTAAATCCAGCTTTGAGCTTTTCCTGGTTGGTTCCATCACCATTTGTCTAAGTAACGCATCTTGGAAAGCATCCACAATTTTTTTGCTTCTTTCCAGATTTGCAGAAGGAGTAATCTAATCCACATCAGGTAGATTAAAGTCACCCAATATGATCGCTTCCCCCTTTGTGGCTATCTTGGCAATATCTATAATCAATTCGTTATCTCTCTCTTCGATTTGAGTTAGAGGTCTGTAGACTACAGCAGTATGGATGACAGTGCCATCTCCTCTTTCCAACACAATCCAGAGCGCTTCTTCTTTGCCCCATGCCCCCTGCATTTCAGTAGCTTTAATATTGCTTTTGACGTACAAGGCTACTCCTCCTCCTTTTCCATTTTCTCTGTCTCTTCTGAATAGATTATAGCCAACTATGGCTATATCCCAATCATGTGATTCATTAAACCATGTTTCTGTAATGGCCACAATGTCCAAGTCCATTTCCACCATTAGAGCTTCCAGGTCTGGAACTTTGTTGGCTAAGCTTCGAGCATTTGTGCTCATTGCTTTCCAGCATTTAACTGGCTTGCGTGTATTTTGCATTGATTTTGTTCTTCCCTCTTCTTCCCACTTGCTTTTGATGTGTGGTTTAAAAGTGTGGCTGTTTCTGATGTTGTTCTGCTTTTGCAGGGAGTGACATCCTGAACTTGACCTTCCCCATCCGTCACCCCCTTTTTCTAGTTTAAATGCATATCCACATACTGCTTGAATTTTTCACTTAGGATTCTTTTCCCTGCGACAGAGAGATGTAGTCCATCAGCACAGTATAGTCACTTGTTGGTCCATCTGTTTCCCCAGTCGCCTATAAATCTGAATCCTTATTCTTTGCACAAGGTCTGCAGCCATGTGTTAAAGCTGTTTATGTTTATGTTTATTTCAGTATTTGATATACCGCCCCCCATTACACCGGGGAAGTTTACAGCACTTCCAAAAACAAAAAGAAACACAAAAGAAAAAGAACTACAATTCATATATAGGACAGAGGGGAGAAAGCAACAATCAGTCAAACATAGTAAAGGGGAGTAGAGCATGGTGGAGGGTAGGAGAATCAGGGGGGAAGGTTAAAGGCAGAGGCAAAGAGGTGAGTTTTCAGGCGGGAACGGAATTTAGGGTAAGACTCTAGACGCAGGGCTGTCGGAAGGGAATTCCAAAGGGATGGGCCATTGTAGAAGAAGGAAGATTGTCTGGTCGATTGTAGATGTGCATGGGTCGGGAGGGCAAGTGAAGGCGGTTAATGTGGACTGAACGAAGAGTACAAGAGGGAATGTGAAAAAACAACAGATCAGCTAGATACTGGGGTCAACGTGTGTAAATGGCATGTTGCACCAGCGTGAGAATCTTAAATCTGATCCGAAAATCCAACAGATTGCGATGTAGCCTTTCTGCCCCCTTACCAAGAACAGGTAGAACTTCTGAGAATGCTACAGTGTAAACAATGGGTTTCAGTTTCTCTCCCAGAGTTTGGAAGTCCCTTTGAACTGTAGTGGCACTGTTTCTAGCCAGGTCATTTGTACCCCAGTGGATGACAACATCAATTTTGGAGTGCTCACTTTCAGCGCTAATTACATCAACAATTTGGTTTGTATTCCTGCTAGCTGAAGAGCCTGGGAGGCATTTGACCAACTTCTCTCTTTTGAACTGTGTTCCCAAGTTGATGCCTCTGATGATGGAATCTCCAAGTAGTAGTAGTTTTCTGTTCCTTGAGTTTTTCTTCATATTTGGTGCTTTATCAAGAGATTGGGCATTGACTGTCTCATTTAAGGGCCCTTCAGTTTCCATGGATTGGGCATCCTCATTAACCAAAGCAGAGAAGGCTTTATGCAGTGATATTTCATGATGTACAGGGTGTTTTTGCATTACAGGATGCAATCTGCCAGAGCCCACTGTGATCCATTTGTTCCTGGGATGTTCGATTCTTTGTGGGAGTGGTGGTGGACTTTGTTTGGTTTGTATCCTAGAAGAAGTGTGCTTCATTGCAGCTACTTCTTCCCTTAATAGAATCAATTCTTTATGCATGGCAGCTAACTTGAGGCATATAAGGCAAGCTCTTAGGTTCCAGATGATTCTTCTCAGAATGAAGGCACCACAATTATTGCACTGAATACAAGGCATGTGTGGTCCTAGAAGGAGAAGAGAAGGTGGACGTAACACCAAATTAAGAGGATAGATGTCATCGTATATGACTGCTATACAGGCAATGCAGCCCTGGGATGGGTGGGTTTAGGGGTAGGGTGGGCAGGAACCTAAGTGTCCTTGGCCAGTAGGCCTTACAACATGAACTGAGGGCACACTTAGATATCTGATTTAAGGGCTACACAAAGAATGCAGGCAGTCAGAATATTCCCAGAAGTGAATGTAAAACCAGCAGCTAAATTTTATATCAGCAGCAACAACAACAATCAACAAGACAGGCAAAAGATACAAATCTGAAAGCTTAGCTGTGTGCAGGCTCTGGACAGTGTGGAAGATGTGAAGCCCAGTGTCGACCAGGTGGCTGCAAGACAATTCAACTAGCCCCGCCTTGTAAGCAGGTTTGCAGACAATTCATGCAATGGAAGCAGAAATAGTCAAACTGAACTTTTAACTTCTTTCTATCCGCCTACTGTGCAAAGGTCCCTGTAACTTTAAATGATACCTTTGCTTCTAAAATAGGATACTCAGGTATGGCCAGGTCTCTGCAGATCAAAGTTTTTCTATTCCAAGTAGCTTTATATCCCAAGTGTCCTTGGCCAGTAGGCCTTACGTGAACTGAGGGCACACTTAGATATCTGATTTAAGGGATTTAAAAGACATCTGCGAACATCATTTTTGGAATGACTATGGAGACGTGTCTGTGATTTCAACGTCCAAGTGCACCTCTTCAGAGGTCCAAATCAGACTAAACCTTTTAAAATGACCCTCTTTAAGACAAGATGGCACCTTGAGAGGGTTGCACTGTGGAGTGCTAGATGCAGTCTTCCGTGAGTGACCTACCCTTGTGTGGCATGCGGAAGTGCAAGGGCAAACAGCCGCACCGTCAGATTGGAGCGGCTCTGGGAGGAAGTGGCCAGCTTACCCTTACCCTGGGTGTCCAGACAGTGGGAGGAGAGGTTGCTGCCTTGGACTGCTCAGGAGGATTTTCTTTGGAGTGGAGCATGGAGAGGGCCTCATTGAGCCCTGAATAAAGGGCATTTCCCCGGCAACCCGGAAGCACTCCTGCAGCGGGGGTTGGTTCCTCTGATGCTGTAAATGCTATGCCGGCAGTAGAAGGGTGCCGGGCCTCCCCCTTGCTCACTTCTCACCTGAAAGCAAGGCTTTAGTTTGTGGAATGGGAAACTTGCCGGTTGAACATTTGGGGAGTGGGGTTTGGAGTGTCTTCTTTAGGGAAGGAGCCTGCTATCACCATGGAGGTGCTGTGGAACTCAATTAAGTCTTTGGATGGGTCTCTTCACACAAGTTTGGCACAACTTTATTTGAAGGTGGATTCTGTTACAGAACTGGTCTCGGCTCAGAAGAATGAGGTGGCGTAGCATGAGGGCAGACTCAAGCAACTGGAGGGGCAAGTGGTGGAGTTTGGTGCCTTAAAGGATGCCCAAGTGAAAGAGAGTTTTGGGCTTTGGAGGAAGTTGGAATTTTTGGAGAATCAGTTTAGGAGGGATAACTTGTGGTTCCTTGGGTTTCCTCAATCCCCGTTGCTTGGGCCTGTGGAGTTGGTGAAGAAATATCTGGTTGAGATCTTGGGCTGGGCGTCGGGCAGTCTTCTATTGGTGGCTAGAGTGTTTTATGTGCCCTTTTCCAGTGGAGGCTCTAGTACCCTTAGCCGCCCTCAAGAGTAGCTGGATCTGACTGGATTTTTGGAGGGTTCTGTAGAACTGGTAACATCTTGTAGTACTCTGCTGGTCACTTTTACCTTTGAGCAGGATAAAGTTTCTATTTTAAGTCTGTATTTTTGATATATGCAAGAGCAGTTTATGGGTTCGGTTGTTCGTATATTTCCTAATGTATCTAAACAGACTCAGGCCCAGTGAAGGGAGTTCTTGGCTTTACAGTCTAGAGTCCTTTTGCTTTTGGGGACCTGGCTTTTGAAATTTCCTTCTTTATGTTAGGTAAGTTTTGGGGGGCAGAATTATTACTTTATCAAACCAAAGCAGCTAAGGAGAGAAGTCCTGGGCCTAGGGGGAGACAGATAATTTATTTATTTATTTAACCAGTTTTATATACCACCTTTTCTTTCAATCAAAGTGGTTTACAAGTAACTAAGTTGTGTGCAATTATGGAGTAGGAGTGGGCGTGGGTACTGGAGGAGGTGTATGCATCCGTGACTATTTACAATTTATTGATTGAGCCTGTTGCATGTTGTTTGCAATCTCGTTCATAGCTAGGCTTGTGGGATCTGGGAGGGTCCGTAGCATTGTACAAAGAGTATGGCCTTAAGCATATGTTTGGAGGTCTCAAGTGCTTTGTTGGTTAAAAACCTCGATGCGTTTAGGCAGATGCCTTCATCAGGGGGGCAAGGAACTGCAAATATTCCAAAAACCATTTGAACATATAGACAGAGAATATCAGTAAAATAACATGTATATTAAAAGTTATAAATAAATAAATAATGTACTATTACATTCAATAGCATAAGAACAGACAGTACTTAAGTGTAACTAATAAAAAACATAGAGAGTTGAATAAATAAATTGCATTAACATAGAGATGGGAGGAAAGGCACAGTTATACTTACTGGGAAAGGACCGTTTTTAAACACCATGAATGGTCCTTTCCCAGTAAGTACAACTGTGCCTTTCCTCCCATCTCTATGTTCATGCAATTCTTAACATGTTCCTTCTTTTATGACAATATGAGGGTTTAATAATGGTCTGTCTTTCTGTCATTATTATACATATACACCTTCGCTCTTCTGTGTTTGTTCCTGGTTGCCAGGGTTGCTCCCTCTGTGTTCTTAAGCATATGTTTGAAATCCTTTATGTCGCTCATGGCTCTCATGCTGTCAGGTAGTGTTCCATAGTTCTGGTGCATAGAGGGATGGTGCCCTTCTGGACGTTGCCTGATTTGTTCTGTGGTATTCAGTGGGGGAGGGGGGTGGCTATCTTGTTATTCATGCTGGTTCTCTGTGGTCTCATGCTGGTGTGTCTGGTTATTAAGTTCTGAAGGCCACTCCTCCCTCTATGTATGTCATCATTAAGGCCTTATATTCGATTCTGGCTCTGATAGGTAGCCAGTGGAGATATTTTAAGGTTGGGTGATGTGCTAGTGTTTTTTTGATCCAGTAATCAATCTGGCAGCTGTATTTTGTGGCAGTTGCAGTGAGTGAGTTGTGCTCTTGGGTAGGCCATGGAATATCATATTGTTGCAGTCTAGCTGTGGGGTGATTATTGCCTGGCAAACGGTTCTAAAGTGGTTCTGTTCCAATATGGGTCATAGGTTTTGTAGCATCTTGATTTTGTAATAAGCTTTGGTGGTAGTCCTGTTGATATGAGCTTGGAAATTGAGCCTCTGGTCCAGGTGTATTCCCAGATATTTTACTTCATTCTTGATTGGGATTGGACAGCTTCCAATTAGTATATTGTTTAGGGGTGTAAATGTAGCATTTCTTGTGATCACGAGGGCATCAGATTTCTTGTAGTTGATTGTTAAATTCCTCTGGGTTAGCCATTCAGTTGCTTCTGTCATGCATGCAGAGATGGGTGAGAAGTCTGGGGTTGTAGTGTCTATTGAGGAGTATATCATAATGTCATCTGCATATAAATGATAATGCATATTGTGTTTTTGTATGATCTTGCAGTCTGGTTGAATGTATGTGTTGAAGAGTAAGGCTGATAAGGCTGAGCCTTGAGGTAGGCCTTGATGGAGATTGAATGGTTTTGATTTGCTGTTCGCTATCTTCACCTCTGCTGTTGTTTCTTTTAAATAGGAACGGAACCAAGTCAGTGTGGTGTCACATAGTCCAATCTCTACCAGTCTTACCTCATCCTTCACTTTGATAGGTTTGTCCTGGATGCAGATTGTGGATGGTGGGTTGAAATTGGTTCTTCTGTTAATAAACATGGCTTACGACTTGTTATAGTTTACCGACAGGTTGTTGTTGGTAAGCCATGTGATCATCTCGTACAGGCAGTTAGTTATGGAGGTTAGGTCCGGGGCCTATATATTTATTGGGGTGTATACCATGATATCGTCCACATAGATGTGGTAGAGCATCTTGTGTTTCTTGAGTATATTGCAGATGGTTTGGATGTACAGGTTGTAGAGGATGGAGGACAATGTTGATCCCTGGGGTATACGTTGTGTCATGTTTAAAGCGTGTTGATTTCTTGTCACCACATTTCACCTGTTGTGTTTGGTTGATGATATAGGATTCAAAGAATTTTATTGTGTTGTTGTGTAGGCCAACTTCATATAGCCGTTGTATCATTCTGTTGTGGGAGATCGTATCAAAGGCGGCTGATATGTCTATAAAAATTAAGAGGATTTCTTTTATGATATTGTCTATCCCCCTTATGAGGTTGTCCAATAAGGAGGTCAGCAGTGTTTCAACGTTGTGGTAAGGTTTAAAGCCATGTTGGTGTACATCCATAGGTGCATCTTGTAGCTGCTTTTGGATGATTTTTCAATTATTTTTGCAAGGAAAGGGAGGCTGGAGATTGGGCGGTAGGATTTGGGATGTTTATGTTTATGTTATGTTTATGTTTATTGAGTTTGATATACCGCCCTTCAGGGGAAACAGAGTGGTTTACAATGTACAAACAACCAAGAGAACAACAAGCTAGAAAGGGGAAAAGGAAGTTACAATCCCAAACAGGAAAGCAGGAGGAGAAAAGGATAGATCACAGGACTCAAAAAAGAAAAACTACACAAAAGGGGAGGGAAGGTCAAAGGCAAGGGAGAAGAGGTGAGTTTTCAGGTTACACTTAAAAGTGGGATGGTGAGGCTCAAGCCGAAGGGAGGGGGGAGGGAATTCCAGAGAACGGGGCCTGCAAAGAAAAAGGCAGAGGAGTGAGTGGACTGGAGGTGTGCGATGGAGGGGGGGGGAGAGTGAGACGGTTAAGGTGGAAAGAGCGAGGTGTGTGCCTGGGAGTGTGAAAAGTAATAAGGTCTGCTAGATACTGCGGCGTGTTACTGTGAAAGGCCCGATGCACCAGTGTAAGCAATTTGTATTGGGAGCGGAAAGGTATAGGTAGCCAGTGGAGACGGGAGAGAAGGGGTGAGAGGTGATCACGGGCAGAAGAGTGAGTAGAAATATGGGCAGCTGTGTTTTGGATTCGTTGGAGTCTGTGGAGTTGAGATTTCGGAAGGCCAAGAAAAATAGAGTTGGAAAAATCAACACGAGACATAACCAGAGATAGAAGTAGTGTGGCAAGTGCGGCGGGAGTAAGAAAGGGACGAATTGCGCGGATTTGACGCAGGAAGAAGAAAGAAGTTTTAGTGACGTGGGAGATGTGGGCATGAAAAGATAGGTCAGAGTCAAAGAAGACGCCAAGATAACGAAAGGTGGAGACCAGGGGTATGGGAGAACCTGAGAAGGACGGGGCTAAGGAGGGAGGGGAACTACTGTGAGAGAACCAGATGGCAATGGTCTTAGTGAGATTAAGGTGAAGGCAATTTTGAGACAACCAGTTAGCGACGATGGAAAGACAAGAGTTGAGTGGGGAGAGATCAGGGTGAGAGGGGGAGGTGTGGTGAAGGAGGACAATGTCGTCAGCATAGTAAAAGGCGCTGATCCCGGTTTGTTGAATCTGCAGAGTGAGGGGAGCTAAAAAGAGGTTAAAAAGGAGAGGCGCAAGTACAGAACCCTGAAGGACACCACATAGCAGAGGAAAGGGGTCCGCAGCAGGGACAGAGGGGGAGGAGGAAAGAACCGAACAAGACCGCGAGGAAAGGAAAGAGTGAAACCAGTGAAAAACAGTGCTGCGAAGACCCGCTTCCCGTAAGTGGAGGAGGAGGAGGGAGTGATCAACTAGGTCGAAGGCAGTGGAGAGGTCAAGAGCTACCACCACCGAGATGTCACCACGATCGTGAGCTACATGTAGAGCATTAGTGAAAGCAAGAAGGACAGTTTTGACGCTGTGACCCTGACGGAAACCGGATTGACGAGGGTGAAGGAAATTGATAGTATCCAGATGGTGGGAGAGTTGAGCAAATACAATTTTCTCTAGAAGTTTGGAGATAAAAGGGAGATTGGATACTGGGCGATAGTGGGAGGGAGTCATAGGGTCAAGAGAGGGTTTCTTGAGAATGGGGCGGATTAAGGCGTGCTTCCAATGGTGGGGAAAGGTCCCGGTGGAGAGACTGGAGTTGAGCAGAGAAAGGAGAGGGGGGGAGGAGTGCCAGTGATGGGTTCAGTAACCAAGAGGAGGGGATAGGATCAAGGGAGCAGAATGTTTTGTTAGAAGAGGAGATAAGCTGGTGAAGCTCAGCAGAGGTTGTTGGGGAAAAAGTGGACCATGTGTGTGAATGGGTCAGAGAGGGAGGAGGAGACGCGATGGACAGAGGAGAAAGGATAGGTGTTGGGCAGGAGGGTAGGGAGGCCCGAAGATTGGAGATCTTGTCGCTAAAGAATGTGGCAAGAAGCGGGGGAGAAGGGGATGGCTGGGTGGAGGCAGCCGGAGTGGAGGGGAGAAGTGAAGTGAGGGAATGAAGCACATTGTAAAGGTGCCGGGTCTGGTTGGGAGCGTTTGAGATGGCGGAAGAAAAATAGGTTCTTTTGGCTAGGTGTACTTGAGAGCGGTAGTGGGAGTGGTGGGCCTTAAATGTGGATAGAGTGGTCGGAGAAGGGGCCTTGCGCCACAGGCGTTTGGCTCTGCGAAGCTGAGTATGAAGCAATTTGAGGCCGGAGTGATACCATGGTTGTGTGGGGCGGCGCTTTGGGGGACAGGGCCGGAGGGGAACTAAATTGTTGAGTGCATCGGAAAAAGTGGAGAACCAGAGAGCAGCTTGGGAATTGGGAGAGCGAGAGGAGAGGTCTACTGGAAGAAGTTGCGATGCGGGAGGAAACTGCTGGATGGTAGAGGGGGTGATACGGCGAGAGAGATGCTGAGGAGGGGAAGATAAAGGAGTGGGTGATTGGGGGACTTTCTCGGAAGGAAGACAAGTAAAGAGTAGACAGTAATGATCTGACCAGAGGAGAATGAGGGAGGACAGATCAGAGATCTGTAGTGAGGAGGAAGAGGAGGTAAGGAGGAGGTCAAGAGTGTGACCAGCCGTGTGAGTAGGGAAGGAGACATGCTGAAGAAAGGAGAGATCATCTAGAAGGGAAATAAAAGCGTGATCTCTGGAGGAAACAGGAGAATCAAGGTGTAAATTGAAGTCTCCAGCAATAAGCAGCTGAGGGAATGTGAGGGTTAGGACGGAAACAGTGAGAAGTAAGGAGTCTGCTTGATTTAGAGTGGTATTCTTAAGAACTGGACGAATGATGGATTGCTTGAAGTAGGTTGGCATATATCCTTGGTGGAGGGGAGTTCCACTATTTTCTTGATGTGCTGGCTTAGCTGATCCTTGGCATCTTTGATCCATGCCACTGGGCAGGGGTCAGTAGTTGAAGTTGTTATATTCAAGGAGTCGATTATTTGTTTAATCTGGAGCACTGAGGAAGTGGTGAAGTCTTCCAAAGTTCTTTGGAGTTCTGTAGTCATTGTATTGTTCCTGATAAGGGGGGGAGGGGGGATATGGCGAGGTTCCTGAGCTTGCCAATTATGGAGTCTGCAAGTAGTTGCGGGTCTATGTGTTTGTGGTCATGCTGTGTTGTGTCTCTGGTGAGTCTCTGCACTATGTTGAAGACCTCTCTAGGTCTGCTTACCACCTTTATAATGGTGTTGGTGTGGTATTGTTGTTTATATTTGGTGATTAGGTCATTGTATGCTAGCTGCCTAGCTCTGTATTGTAGTAGGTTCTCATGTGTCTTATTTCTTCTTCATTGGGGTGGAGGAGTGGCCTAGTGGTTGGGGCAAGGTATTTCAGGCCAGAAGGTCAGGGGTTCAAATCCCACTAGAGGACAGCAACCTTGGGCCAGAAGGACTGGGGTTTCTAGTCCCACAGGTGCTCCTTGTGGTCTTGGGCAAGCCACTTAACCCTCCATAGCCCATGTTCCCTGTAAAATCGTTATCTCCAAGTTATAATGCCCTGTTCAATGTAATTTCAGTTTGTTCAATGTAAACCACACTGATGCAGAATAGCACAGTATATAAGAGAATGTAAATAAATTTCCTTTCCAGTTTTCTCAGTGCCCTCTTTGCTTCTCTGATGGTGTTGGAGTGCCAGGGGGTGCTGGTTCTCTTGCAGGTACGAGGGTGAGTTTGAGTTGTCACTGAGGAAGCTGCAATAATCACTTCATCCCAGTTATCAATGATACTGTCCAAGTTTAGGTTATCTCATTGTTGTTTAGGGGTTATTTCCTGTAAGAAGTATATGTGAGGCAGATGGTTAGGTAGTTGCTGGAGATGGTGATTGTGTTCACCTCGTCGTGTGATTAGATGCAATGGTCTTGAATCTGTAGTGATTTTTAGCCGGTATTAACACACCTCCCCATTTTTTTGTGTTCTTGTGGAATTAAAAGCTGCGTATTCAGAAAGTGTAATTTGATTGAGTATGATCTGGTCTGTGTCTGTGAGCCATGTTTCTGTGATACATATAATGTCTAGCTTGTTGGCTTATATGTAATCCAAGATAGTGTTTGGTTTGTTTCTGACAAATCTTGCATTGATTAGTGTGCACTTGATTGGGGACTCAGTGATGGGGTTTATGTGTGCTTGGTGCTTGAGACGTACACGTGGCGGCTGAGTTAAATTGTAATATCTTCGTGTTGAGCGCATGGTTCATTGGTAAAATAAGGTGACGGTAGTGGTAGGGTGAACATGGGAGTGGGTAATGTGTGAGGCCTTGTGCCTGTACATTTAGTTTGCTGTGCTAGAATTAGTATAATTATAATATAGGTTAAAACATAGCAATAGTGAGAGTGCATTTTGATGAGCTTATTGCCTTACCCAGGAGTGGAGCGAGCAAAGGGGTTTCTTCCATCTGCGTTCAACAGTGGGAGCTATCTTGTCTCAGTTCCAGTGTTTCTGGTTGTGGTGTTTTGGCTTTCATCCTCCGTAAGCGGGTTTTTGTTTCTGGGCCCTTATTCCTCGGACCAATCAAGTCAGGCTTGTGCCAGTTTGAGGTGCGGCTGTGTGGGTCCTGTGCCGGTCCCGCTCCAGTTCCCCTCCGAGGTCCCTGCCTAAGGGCCATGCCAAAGGACCCTCTGGTGAGGCCCTCAGGCGTGGGCCCACCAGATGCAGGCATGCCCAATGGCTCTCCTTTTATTGTGTGTCCCGATGCAGCCTGATTGGCCTTGTTGGAAGGAGCAGGGCAAGGAAACCTCCTGCTCCTTGCTGCGATGTCGATCGTGGTTTCTGATGCTTTGCACGTGCCCAATGGCTCTCCTTTTATTGTGTGTCCCGGTGCAGCCTGATTGGCTTCGTTGGAAGGAGGAGGGCAAGGGAAACCACCTTCTCCTTGCTGCGATGTCGATCGAGGTTTCTGAGGCTCTGCACGCGCCCAATGGCTCTCCTTTTATTGTGTGTCCCGATGCAGCCTGATTGGCCTTGTTGGAAGGAGTGAGTGTTCTACTGGTAGCACTTCTCCACAACTCTCTCTTTGTTATAGTGTATTTCCCTTTTTCTCTCTTTTTTGGTTCTTGTCTCCCTTATTGTGGGCAGATGAGAAGCATGATCTTTTTTTCTTCATTGTTATGTTTCTTATTGTTTATTGATTTATGTTTATTGCCAATACTGTTATTGAGAAAGATCTAGAAATATAGAAAAAAATACCCTCTCTGTCACCTAGTGGTACCCTTGTGGCACTACCCTTAGTAATAGTGCCCTTATTTAACAGCCTAACCACAGTAACACAAGGGTTCCTCTAGGTGTCAGAGCCATCATTTTGAACTTGAGAGTCAACGGAGCAGCAATGTCTGAAGATTACCCCCACCTCATCAATATATCACCATAAAAACACCCATTTAGTGCTTAAAACTAGAAGCCCCAAAGTGTGTCAATTGACGCAAATGCATCTTCGAAGTTGTATATCAGTGCCACAGCTAGAACCATGTCAGTCATGTTCCATGGCTTTGTTAGCAATGTCAAGATGTTCAAATATGGGAAACACAACAGGAGCAACTGCTCGCAAAGTCTACTGAAGAAACACAAAAAGCAAGCAGGTATGGAAGTCACATGCGCTTTATTAAAGTTGAAAAACCCCAACGCGTTTGGGCGATTGCCTTCATCAGGGGGTGCTGGAGGACAACAAAACAATATAACAAAATACATATCTTATAGAATATGAATTATAAAAACAAAATTAAAAACATTAAAAGATATATGTTATAAAAATAATAATTGATACAAGCATAGACACATATAAATGACCATACTTCATATGAAAAAGGACAAACATTATAATATAACAAAATCATAATGTACTTACAAGTAGTCAATCAATACACTAGATGAAGCGCATACAGTAGCAAAGATATGGCACAAGACCAATCGTGTGGTTGACAATGCTAAAAAATAAGGATACCATTAATAATATAAATAAATGATTGGATAATAAAAAAGGTAGTAAAATGCTGAACATAAACAGCAACAACAACAGGAAACCCAGACCCAGGACGGAGTCATTCAAAACTCTAAAAAGAACTTTTCTTTTGTAAGAAACCTTGTATGATGATATCTCCTCAAAATAAATGCCAAATTGGTGACCAATAAAATGCTAAGATAGAACATTCTTAAAAATATACATGTATTATAGTCGGGAGAAAACCCACCGCATAGCTTAAACGTTATAAATAAAAGCGGCTTTGTGCAAAAATGCAAACGGGCACCAACAATACTGCAAACCAACTAGTACAGGGTAATAAAAGCTCCAAAATTGGATTGAACATCAAACTATTAACATTTTAACTAAAAACTTGAGTTCTTAGTGAAAGCTATTACCTTCAGCACTGACAGCAGGCTTGTAACAACAGTTCTTGAGAACGCTGAAATTGGCGCGCTTTTAAGGTCAAAGGGTGCAACGTGGTGAAATGCATATGTATGAAGTAACATAAAAAAAACGAACTTAATAATGCACCCCATTTAAATAATTTACAACCATTACTGCCAAAAAAGGAGAAAACAAGCTTACAGCAGGGAAACCACGACTGTAAGTGTAGCGGACAAACCGGAGCTAATGCAGTATAATGGCAATTCTTAAAAGATGATGATTATTCTGCAATAAGTACACCAACATATAACCTGTAAGGTCAACAGTAAGGGGTATGTTTACTAAACTGCATTCGTGAAAATCGCGTTAGGAGCCGTGTTAGTGAAAGGAAAGCCAAAAAAGGACATGGGCGGGACATCGTAACCACTAACGCGCGTTCCAAAAACTAACGAGCGTTACAGGGCGCCGTGGCGCGTTACTGCATGTTAATCGTATGAAGGCGTACAGACACAAATCACTGAAACAGAGCTGTAGCACAATGGTTAGTGTACTCACTGCATGGGTTCGAGTCCCCAGTGTGCCTAACGCAAAAGGCTGTCCCAGGCATCACCCTGTACATCACATAGGGAATGAGGAGGCATGTTTTTCTTTACGTTCAGTAGTGGTTACTGAAACACACTCTCGCAGTGCACGTAGCCATGTACGTTGGTGCGTGCGTGGCTGCGTGCGTTGTTACGGGCGTAGCCCCGTGCATAGCTACGTGCGTTGGTGCGTGCGTACAATCGTGCGTGGGTACTTGTGTTTTTACCAGCATGGGCATCTTATAGTACAGACACTTTAGGGTGTCTTGCACCTATGCATTATGCTAACAGATGTACGTGTGATGGCCTATGGTTTATCAGAGCCTGTGAGCAGGCGCAGGATCCTCCCAGGGTTGGATCGTGCCAGTCACACCCATGATGCACTGCACATGCAAATCAACTGTCCACAGATACACACCATGGGGAATGCACCCCCACAGCACCTCGGCCTGGTAGGGGGAAGTGACCATGTGCACCCCCACAGCACCTCGACCTGGTAGGGGGTACTGACCGTGTGTTGTACTGGCACAGATTAGCTACACACCGTCACATTGTGCGGGTACTGTGATCACCCTGAGGGTGCAGTGAGGTGCCCAGCACCAGGTCCAAAGCAGTGTTAATGTGTGAGATAGGTAGTTTCTGCACAAACACCTTGCAGTTAGGTGTAACCCCCATGGACCCCTAGGTGGCCCATGTTCCCCCTCCCCCCCCCAGCGCCAAGGGTGGCAAACAGGGTCCCCTAACAATAGATGTACATTCTACCTCCCTGCAAAGGTGGCAGTAGAGAGGAACATCAACCCCAGGGCAGGCAATGCAGCTCTATACACAAACAGACATTATGCCTGGATATGGTAAGCTGCACCCCACCACTATATGATATTCTCCTGCAGCAAGCCATCAGCCACTGCACCCTGCAAGCCACTCCATCAAGACACATACCAGCTGCAAACAGTCTGCTAGTTAGTCCATAATGCATGTGCCCAGTGGAGATGCATACACAGCAAGCAGATAAATCAGTGACTGGGCCCCCAAAAGGAAACCCATATCTATCACATTAGAGAAATACTATATAGCACTATGGGGGTGCCTAGCCATGCTGTGGTCACTGCACAGTCAGGGTGAGAGTGATCTCTCAGCAGGACATACTGAGGTCACCATGTCTGTGTAGGTGGTGGCCGGGCACTAAAATGTGCCTGTCACTACCCTAAGCCCTGTGCAGATTCACCCTGGCCAGGCCACCCTGTCCGGCCTATACCCATGGTACCTTGCTCCTCATTATGCACATTGGCAGCTCAATACTGGCAACATTGCTGGCAGTGTGGGCTGTGGAAGGTGTTTGCAGCCACCACACACTGGATTGACAGACAGCCACCCCCACACCTATGCCAGCATTGTGCAATTATAGAGGTGTTCAGCAGCCATACCCACCACACCAGTCCTGGGCACAGTTCAGGCATGTATATGGTACGCAAGACTGTTGGGGGTCACTCCCCAGAGTGGTACGCACTGTCAGAGACCAGACCTGCAGCACACAACGCAGACATCAGAATGCTTGTTTCGGTGGAGCTCACTGAGCAAACTGTGCTTAACGTAGGAATTGATATCTGCCAGTTATCACAGGAAACGTTTGATAGCTGTGTACCATATACCCAGGTGTAGGGTGGCATTGCTAAGGTATGCAACTGCTAGTATTGGGAGATACAGGCAGGGCCCAATGTCCTGCTTCTCCAGGAGGCATTGGCCAATGGGGCCTGTGTGTGTGTGTGGGTGTGTCTGGCCCTGTTGGCTGCTGCTTTACGGCAAAGTTCCCCAACTCCGGTCCTGGTGTTCCAAACACTGTTCGGGTTTTCATGCTGTCCCTCATAAATATGCATGAGCTACATCTGCATACATGGGGGTGGTGCATAGATATGCAGCACAGGCATCTTTATTAGAGGCAGCATGGGACCTGAATGGTGTGGGGCCCTCCAGGACTGCATTTGCGAGACTCTGCTCTGGATAATGCGCCTGTTTCTGGTGTCTGTGTTTGGTGTGGTAAAATATAGGTGTATGAACCATGCGTATGTTCTCTGCAATAAAGGGGTGTCTTTACTATCACTGTTTAGTGGTGGGTAAAATTATGGAGACTGGGTTGGCAGGAGCCCCAGCTGGGATTTGAACCTGTGACCCTCTGGTCTTACAGGCACTGGCTGTGTCTGTTGCACCACACTGTAGCCACAGAGACAGTGCAGTCCCTGGAGTTAGTCAAACTGGCCTGACGAGTCACAAACCCTGCTCTGCACAAGTTTACTGTGGGCTCAGTTACCTTGTATGGAGACAAAGGTGCACATAAACCTCAGAAAAGACCTCAAAAAAGGGGCACACACCCATAACCAAGCTGGGCAACAATGATATCATTGGGCAACATTACACAACACTCCCAGGACAGCTCCATTACAATGAAATGATCTTTGAAAGGGTCTGCGGAGCGTAGACCCTTCCAAACATCATTTCATTTTTTTGGTGCTTTCCAGGGAGTTTTGTTCCTTGTTGCCCATTGCTATCACTGTTGCCCAGCTGAATTATGCTTTTTACAATGTTTCTTGTGGTCATTTTTAACGTTTTATGTGAAAGTTTGTTCTGTGCACATGTATCACACTGCTCACGTTTTGTGGGTTTCCCCGGTTTTGCTGTACATTGCTGATGGAAATGGTTTCTGTTCCCTTTAATATGCCTTTAACGACAGGTTTTCATTCGCGTTGGAATTGAGCTCAGGAATTCAGTGCGTTAGTGTGAGGGGAGCCTCTCCCCGCCCACTCTCCGCCCATTGACCCCTTCTCTCCGCCCACTCTCCACCTTCTGCGCTGTTTTAACGCGCCGCGGAGGTTTACGATCGTTAACTGCGGTTAACGCGCGTAAAGTACGGTTAACGATCGTTCGCACGTCAGAACGCGCGTTCGGACGTGCGAACAATCGTTAAACGTACTTTACGCGCGTTATTCACGATTACCGCACTTTAGTAAACATCCCCATAAGTCTCTTAAAAAGTGTACATATAAACAAAATTGTGAAGGAAAAATTCTTGTAAATTCAAAAAGGCTTAGGGCCAGAAAAACCTTATATAGCCCACCTTATAAAGAGCTTGCATAGGCTGTAAGAAGGGGGGGGGGGGGGCGGGCCAGATTCGAGTCCTAGCCCTAAGGCTGGAATCTTAAACAGGTTAACATACATGAGAATTTAAAGGTCATAGGAGCTGTGCGCAAAAATTCAAGCAGGCGATGTAGCAGATCATCTACTCTCATAAAAAACAAACAAAAAACAAAATAACTTAAACAATAACTTGAGCACACAAATCATAAACTTGAAAACGTGATGGAAACAATTACCTTCAGCACTGCCAGCAAATTGTAGCAACAGCTCTAAAAATGCTAAAATTGACGCGCTTTTAAGGTCAGGGGGGTGCATAAAGACAACTACATATGTATAAGGTAGCCTAAGGGGTATGTTTACTAAACCGTCTTAATGTGCGTCCGGCGATAGTGTGCAGGCTGCCATAAAAGGAGTGGGCGTTTCAGTCTTAAAACAGCAAAACGGGAGTATCGCACGATAACACGCGCTGCTGCACACATTATCGGGCGAAGCGCCGCTAAGCGCGTTAACGCGCGATAATCTTAAGTAGGCGCCCAGAGATGCAAACACAGAAACAGAGGTGTAGCACAATGGTTAATACACTGACTGCTGATACAGGGGTCATGAGTTCAATCCCCCCAGTGTGCCTAATGCATAAGGCTGGCTGAGGCATCAGCTTTGACATGTAAGTATTGTTTCCTGAGGCAGTTTATTTGTATTTTAATTATGCTGCCAGCAAACACACCCTCATGTGCCGTAACCTAAGGTGCCACATAAGGCACCCTATAAGGCGCTCCAGAGGATACCTTAGAATTATATGAACGGTAACCCTAAGGTGCCTCAGAAAGCGCTGTATAGGGCACCCTATAAAGCACCTTCTGAGGCACCTTATGGGTACAGTACGCTGAGGGTGGTTTTTCTGGCAGCACTAATGTACATTAAAAATAGATAATGCTTCGGACAGCCCTATCAAATAACCCCACTGTGGGTTTAAACCCATGACCTCAGGCTCCACAGGCAGTGAAGTAACCAGTGGGCTACAGCTCTAGAGATGCTAACAAGCCCCTGGCTGGCTGCAGAAGGACTGCATGTCACCACACAAACAATCTGCTGTGATCAACAGGATAGGGGCAACTCACCCGTACCCATGATGCACTGCACATGCAAATCAGCAGTCTACAGATGAACACAAGATGGGGTATGCACCCCCACAGCACCTCGGCCTGGTAGGGGGAACTGGCCGTGTGTGTTACTGGCATAGAGTATCTACACACCGTCACATGGTGCGGGTACTGTGCTCACCCTGAGGATGAGGTGGGGCTCCCAGCACCAGGTCCACAGCACCGTCCATGGCAGAAATAGGCCATGCTGCAGGTCCCCAGCAGTGTTAGTGTGTGAGATAGGTAGTTCCTGTGGACACATCCATATTTCTCAGTCAGGTTTAGCCCTTATGGACCCATATGCAGATTATGTACCACCACCCAACCCACTCTTGAGGGGCTGAGGGTGGGAAACAGGGTCTCCCACTAACAGATCCACATTTTTACCTTCCTGCAATGGCAGCAGAAGAGGGGACCATCAACCATAGTCCTGCTGGGGAACAGACAACCTACAGGGCAATCAATGCAGCTCTGTACACATCTATAAAGAAATAGCAGACAGACATTAGGCCCAGAAATGCTCAGCTGCACCCCACCACTATCTGATAGTCTCCTGCAGCAAGCCTCCAGCCACTGCACGGTGCTCCAGCACAGCACATACTAGCTGCAGACAGTCTGCTAGCTAGTCCATAGTGCATGGTCCTGGAGGAGATGCATGTACCCAGAACAGGGATATCAGCATACACACCAAGCAGATAATGTGCCTGTCACTACCCTAAGCCCTGTGCAGATTCACCCTGGCCAGGCCACCCTGTCCGGCCTATACCCATGGTACCTTGCTCCTCATTATGCACATTGGCAGGCCAAATACTGGCAACAGTGCTGGCAGTGTGGGCTGTGGATGGTGTTTGCAGCTACCACACACTGGATAGACAGACACACACTCCTACACCTATGCCAGCATTGTACAACTATAGAGGTGTTTGGCAGCCCTGGCCACCACTCCAGTCCTCGGCACAGTGCAAGCATGGCTATGGTACGCAATACTGTTGGGGTCACTCCCCAGGGTGGTAAACACTGTCAGACACAAGACCTGTAGCACACTCCACAGACATCAGAAAGGTTGCTATGATGCAGCTCAATCAGGAAATTGTACTTCAGAATTGCTATCTGCCAGTAATCATAGCAACCTTATGATAGCTGTGTACCGTATTCCCGGGTTTAGGGTGGCATTGCTAAGGTATGCAAGTGCTAGTATTGGGAGATGCACGCAGAGCCCAAAGTCCTGCATCTCCAGGAGGCTTTGGATAATGGGGCCTGTGGGTGCGGGTGTGTCTGCCCTTGTTGGCTGCTGCTTTACGGCAGAGGTTCCCAATTCCAGTCCTGGTGTGCCAAACACAGTTCGGGTTTTCATGCTGTCCCTCATGAATATGCATGAGATACATCTGCATACCATGGGGGTGGCACATAGAAATGCAGCACAGGCATCTTTATCAGAGGCAGCATGAGAGCGGAATGGTGTTTGCCCCTCCAGGACTGCATTTGGGAGACTCTGCTCTAGGTAATGTGCATGTTTATGGTGTCCGTGCTCTGTAGGGTAAAATGTAGGTGTCTTGGGCATGTTTACGTCATCTGCACTAAAGGTGCTGTCTGTATTAGCACCTTGAAGTAGTGGGTAAAATATGAGGACTGGGTTTGCAGGAACCACAGCTGGGACTTGAACCTGTGACCCTCTGCTTCTGAATACACTGGTATTGTGCACTGCACCACCTTGTTGTCACAGAGTCAGTACATTCCTTGGTGATACCATGACTGTTTGTCAGACGGGGCCCGTCTATTGCAGTACACGGCACCCACCTACACAGGGCTAGGCCACGGTCTGCTCTGGGCAGCTGCCACTGCCCCCTCCACCACCAGTATCCATCAGCCACCATGCTGACATGCCCTTCTGCTGGTGGTGCTGGTGGTGCGCAGTCTCAGGCCATCCAGTGTGCAGGTAGGCGGATGCCTATGGTGCGGGTTCTGGGGTAGGGGTGCCTGCATAGACGTCCACGCTCCCCCCAGCCCCACCTGCCAATGTTCCGTGCCCTTGGGGGTAGCTGTTGGGTACTATCCCCTGTGACACTGTGGGAAACACGCTCATGCCCATGTTGGGCCTTCAGCAGTTGCTGTCTGGCTGCTCTGCTGTTTCAGCATTCGTATGGGCCACCAAGGCATCACCCTAGTCCACACTGTGGCCCAGCTCCACCACAGCATGTGCCGCCTGTGGACCTCTGTATTTATTTTTATTTATTTATTTATTTAGCTGCATTTATATCCCGCTTTTCACCAGGTCAAAGCGGTTGGGGGATACATTTAACACGAGGGGATATGAGACACATACACTAATACTTACAGGGAACATGGGCAATGGAGGGTTAAGTGTTTTGCCCAAGACCACAAGGAGCACCTGCGGGACTAGAAACCCCAGTCCTTCCGGCCCAAGGTTGCTGTCCTCTAGTGGGATTTGAACCACCGACCTGTAGTACCTTGCCCCAACCACTAGGCCACTCCTCCCCTTCTCCGGCATCTGTCCAGTTGCCATTCCGACATGCCCGCCCTGATGTTGCGGGACATGTGCATGCCATAGGAACCCTGTCCGATTGTGGGGGAAACCCTGAGCAGCGCTATTTCACTGTGGGCTCCTTCACCTTGTATGGGGGACAGAGTATAGACCCTTCCACAATTTATATCTTTTCTATGGAGCTTACTCAGGGGGGGAGGGGTTGATGTTTCTAATTGATACCACTATTGGCCAGCTTGGTTATGTTTTTTTCCAGTTTGTTGGGGTCATTTTCAGTGTTTCTGTGCCCTTTTGTTCTGTGCACATGTATCACACTTATCACTTTTTTTTTGTTTCCCTGCCTGGGCTGTACATTGCTGACGCTGAAATGGTCTCTCTCCCCTGTATTGTGCATTTAACGGCAGGTTTTCATTTGCGTTGGAATTCAGCTCTTCAGATCAGCGTGTTAGTGTGAAGGGAGCCTCTCCCCGCCCTCTCTCCGCCCACTGACCCCTTCTCTCCACCCTCTCTCCACCTTCTGCGGTGTTTTACCGTGCCGCGGGGCATTACGATCGTTAGCGCATCATAACACGTGTTATGTAAAGTTAACGATCGTAAGCGCAGCATAACACGCGTTATGCTGCGCTTACGATCATTAATGTTACATAACGCGCGTTATGTACAATTACCGCAGTTTAGTAAACATACCCCCAAATGTTGTAGACAAAGGTGATCACAGAAACAATGTAACCGACAATCCTTAAAGGATAGTGAAATAATTGCAAATGTACAAATGTGATAAAAATAGAAAAATTGTATATATAAATATTGTACAATAAGTGCCTACCCATGATACTTGTAGAGGCAACAATCAACTACTTATGGGTGTACATAAAACCATAAACAACAAAGGAAAACAAAAACCTCTTAGCAAAATCAAAAAGATTAAAATGCCAATTGAAAGCCTGCTCGGCAAAATTTTTTTTTACATAGGCTACAAGAAAACTGCCAGATTTAAATCCTGATTCAGACCCCGAGGCTCAACTGTTTGCAACTCATAAATGAACCGCTGTTCAAGTTTAAATAGAAGTGAATCTATATTGCCTCCATACCAGTGTGGATGTACAAATTTCAAAACAAAGAATTTTAAGTCAGAGACAAGATGATCCTTTTCCATCCAATGAGCAACCATTGGTTTATCCGGAACACGTCTTCCTAGACAACTTTTGTGTTCTATAATTCGTGTCTTAACAGGGCGAGAAGTCTTACCAACATATAACAACCTACATGGACAAATGACTACATATATAACATTGCTAGTCATACAATTAGAGTAATGATTGAGAAAAAACTTTCTCTGAGTGATTGGATGTATGAAAACATCATTCATTGTAATAACATTCAAACACACAGAACAGCGCCCACATTGAAAATGACCTTTAACTTTAACAACCGGTCACGGCTTAGATAAAGCTGAGGGAACTAAGAAATTTTTTAAATTACGATTCCTTTTATGTGCAATAGTCAAGGATTTATGTACCAAAGCAGGAAGTGATGAAATCAAGTGCCACTCCCGTCTGAGAATGTTGGAAATATCTTTGGAGAGGGCCGATAAGGTTAAGGCACAAACTACTTGACTCTCCTTAGTTTGTGTCTTTTTCTTAAGAAGTATTTCTATCTAATGTCTTAACTTTATTGTATGCCTTTTGGATAACATGCATAGGATAACCTCTTTCTTTAAACCTAGCATTCATATTTGTTGCATGTTTTTCAAAATCGTTTTGCAATGTGCATAACCGCCTAACCCTAAGAAGATGACCATAGGGTAGGTTATCCTTCAGAGATTTGTTATGGAAACTATCATACCGTAGAAGAGTATTGCGATCGGTAGGCTTACGATACAAGTCTGTGAGGAATCCATTGGCACCCTTTTTGATGTTAATGTCAAGATATGAAATCTGAACAGAACTGAAGGTCCCTTCGAATTGTAAGTGTACATCTTGAGAATTGAGCCAAAGAAATAAAGACTGTACATTTTCTTCATTACCATCCCAGATCAAAAAAACATTGTCTATGTACCGCAACCATAATTTAATGAACTTCTTGAACGGATGATGTTGTAAAAACTGATATTCAAAATTGGCGACATAGAGATTTGCAACATCAGGTGCCATGGAGGACCCCATATGATTACTTAAAATCCGTTTAATATATTCAACCCACCAACCATGAACGTATATCTCACGTCACTACTTAAGATAGCATTTTAGAACCTGCTGGCCTCAGTACATTCTTATGGTACTACAGCAAGGGTGTGAACCCATTCACTGTGCCGCATATCACATGGAGGACCCCATGGAGGACCCCATGGCAACCCCTTTGATCTGTTTATAAAAAATTCCCCGAAAACAAAAAATGTTTTCACACATAACGAGAACCGCCATCTGAGTAAGGAAACAAGTAGGAATACGGACTGGTGGGATTCTTTTGATAAGTGTATTAGCAATAACCTCTAAGGCAGCAGCTTGTGGAATGTTAGTGTAAAGGGAATTTATATCTAGCGTCGCCAAAATCAAATGTTTATGATATCCAGTGAAATCATTCAAAATATTGATAACATGCGTAGAATCACGAACGTAAGAAGGAATTTGAGGAACAAAGGGACGAAGAAAATAATCCAAAAACTTTGATAAAGGTTCCAATAAGGATCCTATTGCCGAAATAATCGGTCGTCCTGGTGGATTACTGAGAGATTTATGAATTTTGGGTAAAACATAGATAGTGGGTGTGACCGGGTGTGAGACAGTAAGAAATTGAACCTCATGTGTAGTGAGATAACCCGCTTGCTGACCAATAAAGATTAATGTGTCTATTTTATGTTTAAGGACATCAGTAGGGTCTTCAAAATTTTTTTTATAGAAGGTTGTATCATTAATTTGTCATAGAATTTCATTAACATAATCCACCTTGTTTTGAATGACTAGTGCCCCACCCTTGTCCGCTGGTTTTATGACAATAGATTGATCACTTTTGTACATAGATGCCTGTATAGATGTGTAAACCGTGGTTTATAAAATTAGCCAGTACATACAAGTACGCACATGACAAGAATGCACACAGTTGAACTTGATTCCGATGTAGGCATGTTCGGGGACAGGCTTTGGGCAAAGTAGTCATGATTTAAATGAATTCCTTACAAAATACATACTGTCACGTATATTGCACATGCATATATTTATATCAGTTTGAGAGATAATATAAATGCACATGGCTTCCTTTTAGCCATGATTTCAGCAGTTTTTGTAAGCCAATTTTATAGACATAGAGGTGCTTATATTTCTTTATAAAATAGGCCCAAAGCAGGTGCTCACTTGCCCTCCTCCCTAGATGTCCTGTTATAAATTTACTCTCCACATGTTGGGACATGTATGAAGGAGTGGCCTAGCGGTTAGGACAGCAGCCTGGAACTGGATAAGAGTAGGGTTCAGATTCTACAGATGCTACTTGTAAGCTTGGGCAAGCAACTTAACTCTCCATTGCCTCAAGTATAAACTTAGACTGTAAGCTCTCTGGGGATGGGGAAAAAACTATTGTAGCTGAATGTAAATAGGAGGCCCCGGGGTAAAGTCCTTCGTGGGCCTCTGTAACCGGGCTGCTCGGGCATGCGCGGCCTGAAAGGAAGGCCGGTGCGGGGGCGGCACGACATAAAATTTAAAGGGATTGGCTCCACGGCTTGAGGGAGAGCCGCGGGAGACAATAAGGTGGCTCACTCAAGGAGCAAGCGTTTTTGGGTGCGGGGAGGGGGTGTGAAGAGAGCAGTTGTGACCGGCGGGCAGCGGTGATCGGACGCGGCGGTTGTCCCTCCCATCCCATCCCGACGAGAAGGAACACGGAGTGTGGGGATTTGTTGCAGCAGGGGGTGGCGGGAACCCGGAGGGCCCGGGTTCCGGAGCCGGAGGTAATAATGGGGCGGGGGTGAGGGGCCCCTGCCCGGGAAGCCCCGTTGGGCTTTTGCTAATCATATGGCTAAGCCGGGTAAGGGGCGGTGTGGTTAAGCTAGCCGTGGGGCTTGTCCTCGGCGGTGGTGGAGTAGAGGCTCGCCTTGCTAATCACATGGCGGGTGAGGCCGGATCCGCCAGAATGATAGTTATGTTGAATTGCATTGGTTATTGTTCAAGTTCAAATAAAGCTGCAACCGGTTTTGAATTCCCAACTACTGTGTAAGACTGTTTTTTGGGCGGTGTGTGTTGGGGGGGGGCGGGGGATTGGGGGGAAAAAGGTTGGAGTAACGAGTAGAAAAGGGGAGGGGGTGGAAGGACGAGCACGGTTCGGCGTGCCTCGGTTACTCGCCTTAGAAAGGTGTGAGCTAAATACATGCATATATTAACTATTAGCACGATCATACCCTAACAGCACTTGCTAACTTCTGCATAAGGCTCGCTAAATGTTTTTAAGATGTATTAATGACCTGAATGCATGCTGACAAATGCACATTCCTAGGACCAGTGCTTTCATACGGGACTACACTGTGAGTCTAATTCCTTCCAGAGTATTTCTTCTGCATTAGGAACCTTTCTATTTAGGAAATGGGATAGCTTATTTTATTTTATTATGCATAATTGAACTATAAATAATGGTGCAATTATTTAATGATCGCTGATATCTCATCTCCAAAAGAGGTTTTCAGACTTTCAAAGTTAAACGTACTAACCTCTTCAAAAGCTATATGGGGTATGTTTACTACAGCACATTAGTTGTCTTTGCAGTGCTAACGTGGGATTGTCACACCGCAAAGACAGGTAACGCATGAGAAATGCACCTACCATTGGTCTTTTTCTACAGTAGCTGCATTTCCCACATTGCCTGCAATAGTGGCTGAGAGGTGGGCGAAGAGTGGACATGCCAATTTGGTGCAGTTACTGCGGATCTTTGAATCGCATGGTAGCTGCTCCTTTTACAGGCTTTGTGGATGCAGCTACTGCCTGAGAAGTCTGAATTTTCTCTGCAGTATTTGTAGGGGAACTGCTGAGAATTCCTCCTGCAGATTCTATGGGATTTTTGCAGCTTAGTAAACATACCCTTAAAGAATCATGGGGACCTTGTTACTAAAAGGTGCTAAGCCGTTAGCATGAGTTACAGCAGTCTATGATCTATACTGTTAGTACTGGGCCAGCACAGTCACTCTCTGCCGACCGCCCGCCCTCGTTGTGCCTCTGTCCCACCCCCTCACTCCCACAAACAGAGTCCCCAGTACAAATCACCTGTTCATATGGGAAGCTCTGTCTCTGGCAAGCTGCCCAGCTGTTTAGCAGGTCTGGCGTCCAGAGCGGATGTCCAGATCCGCTAAATGGAGTTCAGAATGACCCCAATAGGCATCTGTGTATTTATAAAATACTAGCACAAATCATGCAACCATTGTGTCTACATTGAAGGCACTGGCATTATGTCTGCTCAAGAGCATGCGTAAATGTCTGCACATAAAGTATGCAAGTGCATGCATTGATTAGCATATTTTATAATCAGCACACATACTTCCATCTCTGCCAGTGCTCCACCCGGACTGTGCTCCTGGTAACATCTGAAGTAAAAATATGCACATTCATGCTATCACACAGAGTATACACAATTGCAGGTAGGCTACCTTGTAACAATTCGTTTTGAATTGTAAACAATCTGAACTGTTGGTTATGGCTCATGAAGAAAAGTTGTTTCTACTGTCTCGGACTGGTATCTCCAATACCATTGTGCACTGAGGTACGTTATCTAGGTGTTGATGATAGATTCTTAAGGGTATGTTTGCTAAGCAGTGGTAGCGGCTGCCATGCGGTATAAAAGCCGTGGCCCCATTGAATTTAATGCGGCTCCGATACCGCACGGCAGCCACTAACGCTGCTTAGTAAACATACCCCTTAACTATGCATGAAATCCTAAGGGGTATGTTTACTAAACTGCGTTAGTGCAATTCGCGTTAGGAGCCATGTTAGTTGAAGGAAAGCCAAAAAAGGACATGGGCGGGACATCGTAACCGATAACGCGCAGTTACGCTCGTTATTACGCACCGCACAGCAACGATCGCTACAGCGTGCGCCACTGCACGCACGCCTAAGACAGCGCGCAGACACCCAAAGACAGAAACAGAGCTGTAGCACAATGGTTACTACACAGACTGATGGTACAAGAGTCATGGGTTTGACTCCCCAGTGTGCCTAATGAAAAAGGCTGGCTGAGGTGACCTGTGTAACCCTTTGAAAGCCGACTATAATATTTTAATCCACAGTCTGCAGGTGGGTTACAGCTTGCATATGTCTGGAAAATTGTACCCGTCTTATGCAATATGTTCCAATAGTGACGTTCCCTCTGACATGGTCATGTATTATATACCATGTGATAGGAATATTTAGGCGCTCCCTATAGGGAGAAGTGGAAGGCGTGCCCTATAGGGCGCCACGTAAGGTGCGCCCTATGGGGCACCGCGTAAGGCGTGCCCTATGGGGTGCCGCATAAGGCACGCCCTATGGGGCGCACGTAAGGCGCGCCCTATGGGGCACCGTATAAGGTGCCCTATAGGGTGCCTTTTGAGCTACCCTAAGGTTATAGTACCCTGAGGGTGGTTCTGCTGGCAGAACTAATATACAGTAAAAATAGACAATGCCTATGACAGCCCTAACAATGAACCCCACTGTGGGTTGTGAACCTATGACCTCTGGCTCCATGGGCAGTGAGGTAACCAGTGGGCTAGAGCTGCTAATAAACACATGGCTGGCTACAGGAGGACTGCACGGCACCACACCCACATTCTGCTGTGATTACCAGGGAGATTACATACCACCACCCAACGCACCCTCTAGGGCTCAGGGTGGGGTACAGGATCCCCCACCCACAGATTCACTTTCAACCCCCTGCAATGGTGGCAGTAGAGGGGACCATCACCCCAGTCCTACTCGGGCTCAAACACCCTACAGGGCAGGCAATGCAGAGCACTACACATCCATAAGGCAAGAGCAGACAGATGGCAGGTCTGGAAATGCGCAGCTGCCCCCCACCATTATCTGACATTCTCCAGCAGCAAGCCTCCAGCCACTGCACCCTGCATGATGTTCCAGCAAGACACATACTAGCTGCAGACAATCCGCCAGCTAGTCCATAGTGCATGGTCCTGGAGGAGATGCATGTACCCAGAACAGGGATATCAGCATACACACCAAGCAGATAAGTCAGTGATTAGGCCCCAAAAGAAAACCCATAAATATCACATAAGAGAAATACTACATAGCACTATGGGGGAACCTAGCCATGCTATGGTCACTGCTCAGTCAGGGTGAGAGTGACCTCCCAGCAGGACATGCTGTGGCCACGCTGTTCGTGCAGGTGGTGGCCGGGCACTACAATGTCCGAGCCATTGCCCTATGCCCTGTGCAGATGCGGCAAGGCCAGGCCACCCTATCCAAGCTATTCCCACAGTACCTTGCTCCTCATTATGCACATTGGCAGGCCAATACTGGCAACAGTGCTAGCAGTGTGGGCTGTGGAGGTTGTTGGCAGCCACCACACACTGGATAGACAGACACACACTCCCCACACCTATGCCAGCATTGTGCAACTATAGAGGTGTTGGGCAGCCCAGGCCACCACACCAGTCCTGGACACAGTGCACGCATGGCTATGGTACGCAATACTGTAGGAGTCCCCCCCCAGATTGATTAACACTGTCAGACACAAGACCTGTAGCACACACCACAGACATCAGAAGGGTTGCTATGATGCAGCTCACTCCGACCATTGTACTTAACCTAGGAATTGCTATCTGCCAGTACTGATAGCAACCTTTTGATAGCTGTGTACCATATTCCCAGGTTTAGGGTGGCATTACTAAGGTATGCAAGTGCTAGTATTGGGAGATGCACGCAGAGCCCAAAGTCCTGTCTCTCCAGGAGGCTTGGGATAATGGGGCCTGTGGGTGCGGGTGTGTCTGACCCTGTTGGCTGCTGCTTTACGGCAGAGATTCCCAACTCCAGTCCTGCCGTGCCAAACACTGTTCGGGTTTTCATGCTGTCCCTCATGAATATGCATGAGATACATCTGCATACCATGGGGGTGGCGCATAGAAATGCAGCACAGGCATCTTTATCAGAGGCAGCATGGAACCGGAATGGTGTTTGGCCCTCCAGGACTGCATTTGGGAGGCTCTGCTCTAGGTAATGTGCATGTTTATGGTGTCTGTGCTCTGTAGGGTAAAATGTTGGTGTTTTGGGCATGTTAACATCATCTGCAAGAACGGTTCTGCCTGTATTAGCACGTTATAGTAGTGGGTAAAATATGAGAACTGGGTTGGCGGAAACCACAGCTGGGACTTGAACCTGTGATCCTCTGTTTCTGAATACAGTGGTTCTGTGCACTGCACCACCATGTTCTCACAGAGATGGTGCATTCCCTGGTGATACCATGACTGTTGGTCAGACAGGGCCTGCCTGTTGCAGTGCATGCCACCCACCTACACAGTGTTAGGCCACGGTCTGCTCCGGGCAGCTGCCACTGCCCCCTCCACCACCAGTATCCCTCAGCCACCATGCTGACATGCCCTTCTGTTGGTGGTGCGCGGTCTCAGGCCGTCAAGTGTGCAGGTAGGAGGCTGCCTATGGTGCGTGTTCTGGGTTAGGGGTGCCTGCATAGACGTCCACGCTCCCCCCCAGCCCCGCCTGCCAGTGTTCCGTGCTCTTGGGGGTTGCTGTTGGGTACTCTCCCCTGTGATGCTTTGGGAAACACACTCGTGCCCATGTTGGGCCCTCATCTGTTGCTGTCTGGCTCTACTGTTTACGCATTCCTATGGGCCAACTGAGCATCACCCTAGTCCCCACTGTAGCCCAGCTGCGCCACTGCATGTACCGCCTGCAGCCCTCTGTATCCCCTTTTCCAGCATCTGCCCGGTTGCTCATTCCGACATGCCTGCCCTGATGTTGCGGGACTTTTGCACGCCATAGGAACCCTGTCGAATTGTGTGGAAATCCCTGAGCAGTGCTATTTCGCTGTGGGCCCATGCACCTTGTATGGGGACGGGGTATGGACTCTTCCGCGATTTATAAATAAATAAATAAAATAAATAACTAAATAAATATCTGTTCAATGGAGCTTACTTGGGGGGGGTTGATGTTTCTCATTGATACCACTATTGGCCAGCTTGGTTGCTGGTTTTTTCTAGTTTGTTGGGGTCATTTTCAGTGTTTCTGTGCCCTTTTGTTCTGTGCACATGTATCACACTTATCACCTTTTTCTGGTTTCCCTGCCTAGGCTGTACATTGCCGACAGTGAAATGGTTTCTCTCCCCTTTAAAGTGCATTTAACGGCAGGTTTTCATTCGCATTGGAAGTCAGCTCTGAAATTCAGCACGTTAGTGTAATGGGAGCCTCTCCCCGCCCACTCTCCGCCCATTGACCCCTTCTCTCCGCCCTCTCTCCGCCTTCTGCGTTGTTTTACCGCGCCACCGAGCATCACGCGTGTTAGCGCGTGATAATGCGCGCTATAGCACGTTTACGATCGTTAATGCACTATAGCACGCTAATGATCATTAACGTCATACAATGCGCGTTATTCACGTTTACCGCAGTTTAGTAAACATACCCCTAAATAAAATTGGTACTAAAGGGTGCATTCTACAGACTGCAGATGTTATGAGGCTTAAAAACCATATTTATTCCATGAGGATTTTCATTTAGTTGTGCAATGATAACCTCCTGCATGGACTATTATAAATGGATGTATATTGGCTTGCCATGACGCTATTTGAAAAGTCTGCAATGCATTGAAAATGTGGCTGCAAGGTTAATTTTTGGCATTTGAAGTAATGAACATTTCACCTTACCTATGCAGCCTTCATTGGTTACCAGTTGAAGAATGTTTTACATTTAAGATATTAATGGCGACTTTCAAGGCATAGAATGATATGGTTCGTGCTTACCGTCAGAATATCTTGCAGGAAAATATTCTCCCCAGGACCCTGCATTCAGAAAACAAGAGTCTTTGGGAAGTGCCCACAGTACGTGCCTTCAAAAGCAGTCACCTATGATCTAATTTCCTCCTGCACGACTGCTAAAGGGGGTTATTTTAGAAGCCCTATTCATGCTTTGGATGTCTGGGCATAAAGATGTCTCCAGAGCCATTTTAGAAGCTGGATCTGTGGACGTCCTGAGCCTGAGTATGTCCAAGTCTGAATGGAGGTATGGTGGAGGTGTGGTTAGGGTATTCCCAAGAACTCAGACGTCATTGCCTGATCTCAGTAATGTCCTGGATGTCCGGAATCATGTCTAAAGTTATACCTGCTCCAGTGCTTGTTTTGGGCATAAAACATCCAGAGGGTGTAGAGAAGATGGCACCTTACGATCCCTGGTATTCTGCACAATCACTATGATAGCAGCAGTAGGATTTGAATCCCGGCTTCCCTGATTTTAGCCCACTACTCTAATCCGGCTATCCCTAGATGTCCAGTTTAGAATACTATTCTAGGGATGTCGATGTAGACGACCCTGCGGATGTCCATATTGGGCATGTTCACATTTGTGAATTTGTATCTGAGTTTGGACATGCCTGCTTTTTTTTCATACGTTCTGACTTGGATGTTGTCGATTGCACTTGAACGTCATTTGTTAAATGCCACTTAAACTGTGGAATACATTACTGCCTAAGCTCAGGACTGAAAAAGGGTTTTGTTTTGTTTTTTTTAATTTACAGGGAAGTCAAGGCTATCTTATTTGGACAAGCTCACTGATCTTTTCAAGTGCTTTTAAATTGCTGTTGATATTTTATATTTGTCTAATCTGATTATTTCAAACGTGATTATTAGCTGCATAGAAATATATAATATATGGCATATAAATAATTTTAAATAAATGATTAGAAGGACTATAAGATTACCCCTTTAAAGTTTGATCTGTTTATCCCATGCACTTGATAAAAACATGCCAAACTAAAACAAGTTCCTAAAATCAAATGACCTTTATAAAATATAAAAATCCTCTGTAGTAATGTTTCTGTTCTGTGGACAGATGCTAGTGTAGTCTTCCTTTCTCATACAGATGCCAAGATGTTTCATGCTTCATAGAACATGTCGCTGCTTTGTAAGCAAATGTATCCCAACCCTACTTATTTTCACATTCCATTAAGCACAGCAGAACTGAAGAGCAGTGTTGATAGGGTCTGCTTCAGAGGAATGTTCAAAAAAGATGGTAACAGAGGGTAAAAGGTTGGGTAGGGTGGACAAGTGGTGTAGTAAGAAAAATAAACTTATTCAAAATAGTTTAGAGAAATAGAACAGAAACTATTGGTAGAATCTAATAATAGGTATATACGAGGGCAGGATTCAGGAGATGAACCTGGCAGTCATACCAGGGCTGGTGCAAGGATATTAGGCATCCTAGGCAAAACTTCAGCCTTATGCACCCCCTCATAAACCTTTAGATCAGTGGTTCCCAAACCTTTCCTGGGGGCTCCCCAGTCAGTTGGGTTTTCAGGAGATCCACTATGAATATTCATGAGAGAGATTTGTATGCACTGCTTCCACTGTATGCAGATCTATGTCCTGCCTATTCATTGTGGATATCCAAAAAAGCCCGACTAGTTGGAAAGCCCCAAGGACAGATTTAGGACCACTGGTTTAGACCCTTAGTGCCCCCCCCCCCCCAAGATTTTCATTATTAAACTCAATTGCAATCATCTTAACACCATCCTTCCCAGAACAATCCTATTAAAAAAATCATATTTTGGATACCACACTTAAATCTTAAACTTTATTTTGTAAATATATACATAATGAGAGGGAGATTTCAAAAAGCCACTTGCAAGACTAAAATGAACTCTTTGCATATTACTCATTCTACCTGCAGGTAAAAGTGCACACTGATGACTCTGAGTTTGTGTGTCAGCCAGGACCCATTGCTTTGTTTTGACTGTAACTGATCTTTTCTACCCCCCACAGAAGCTACTGTCCTTGGTGACTGCTTAGTTTGCCTAGTTGTTGGGCCAACCCTGAATCACACGTTTATATAGATGTTGTAGATCGACACCTTAAACAGCAGAACTTTCTTCCTGACTCGGGTGCTATTACTAATATATGTCTGCTTTCTTTATTTGTTATTCGTGCAAATTGTCTGCTTTATTACCCCCTGAAGGAAAAACCTTCATTCACATACTATGTACTTTTGCCTCTTCTCTTCTGTCACACAGGGTCCAGATCAGTCTGAAAAAAATTAAACCATGAAAAAAAGACACTCGGCAGCTGACTGAGCCCTAGGAATCTAAAACAAAGAGTTTGTCTAACACAGTGTTTCTCAAGCTAGTCCTTGCAACATATCCAGTTACTTGCATTTTTAGGATGTTCACAATGAATATGCCTAAGACAAATTTTCCTACACTGAAGGCAGTGCATGCAAGTGGTCTTGTCTCCTGAATATTGATTATGGAAATCGTGACTGGCTGTGTGTGTGACATGAGAACGACCGGTCTAAAGAAAAGACTCTAAGAAGACATATTGAATCCACTAATAATGCAGATAGACTGTACCCTTCTCACACAGAAAGTCAGGAGGCAAAGCACATCTTATTTACAGGAGCTGGGAAGAGAACCTCTCCTCCTAACACTGGCTACAAGGAACCAGTTGTAGGAACTGAGTCAGGTGATGGCTGGTGTGGAGGGGGCATAGCAGAGGTGTTGGTTGCCATTCTAGATTTCCAGTAAGATGATGAGTAAAAGCATAAGATGGCAGTATGTGTCCAGCTTCACAGCTAGGGTGCTAAATTAACAGTCTCTTGGCCTGTCTAAACAAATGTATAACCTGACAGGTACCCTGTGCTCTTTGATCATTCCAAACAAGAGGCTTTAAAAAAGAGAAAATTAAAAGGCGTGGCAACAGTCTCTCTTTAGTCTTCATCTGTCTTTATGGATCGGTTTTCTCAGTAAGAACTAAAGGGCATCCCTATTTGAAACAGTGATAATAAGAGCTGTGCAAAGCATCCTAACCTAGAATGCATCATGGTAGTCAATATGTATGATGACTGTATTATTAAATGTAATAGGGTGTTTGTATAAATGGTATATATGAAGAAAAGTGTGAGTGCAGGATGGATGAGATTCCTGTGGCCAGTGGCAGTTTCTTTTTCTTTAACAGTCGAGCCTGTGCATAGACTAGACTTTGTTGAGTTTTTTTTTCTAGTCAGGACTGTTGTGTTGGATCTCACAAAGCTAGGGCTTTGAAGTCAGCTTCCCTCCCATACAAAAAAAGACTTCAGGAGTGCATAATGGCCCTAGATATTCCCTACACTAGCAATAAACTACAGTTTATAGGGGAAAAATCCAAATAGTTCTGATTTTTTCATCATTTTATTTTATTTTATATAAGGGAGCGCGCGGGCAGGGTCCCGGCGAGCGATTGTAACCGGGTGCTCGGCCCGGCACGGGACCCTGCGCACGCGTATTCTAGCCGGAAGGGGGGGGGAGCGGGTTACGATGCCGAGCATCTGTAGCGACGCCGGGCATTTTTTGAAATGATTGTCTCCGCTCACGCGCTTGGCGTGGGGGAGCCAATCAGTGAACCGGGAATGGCATGTGCTCGGCTAGTGAGGTTGTTGGCCGAGCACATGCGGCGAGCCTTCAGCGTTGTGACCCACCCTCCCGCCCTTGCTTTGAGGGTAGAGGGGAGGGTCTGAGGATTAGGGTTGTTGCAGCTGGGGGGGGGGGTGAGGCGGGATCCCGGAGGTGTCCGGGGTCCAGAGCCTTAGGCATTTGGGGCGTGGGCGGGGTGCCCACGGCCCGGACAACCCCTGATCGACTTTTGCTAGTGATATGGCAAAGTCGGACAGGGGTGGTAGGCATTTGGCCGGTGGTGGTGATGAGGCCGGAGCGGAGGCGAGGGCACTTTGCTAGTAGCATGGCTGGTGCCTCATCGCCCTGCTGGGGGGAGGGGGTGTTCCTAAGTTGTTGATTACCACAGTTTGTTAAGTGGTATGTTAATTGGCAAATAAAGCTGCGACCAGTTTGTACCCATGATAAAGTGTCTGTTGCCTTTGTTGAAGAGTATATATTTATGGGGAGGGGTGGGGCTGTGGGTGCAGGTAGAGGGAAGGCCGGGTCCGACTACCCGGTTATTGTTCATTCCTCATTAGTAAGCAAACTTCACTTCTCTCGCTACGATGGTGCATCTTAATTCACCTTATATGTCTATTGGTATTGATGTGAGCTCTATCAATTCATTGCTATCAATTATTGTTTATGACCCACTAATTTCAAAATCACCATCATTACTTACCATAAGTCCATCAAGAATGGTCCTGCTGTAGGCAAATGATATATTAGGGGGGTAATTACTAAGCTGTGGTAAACTTGTGGATTTTACCACACTTTAATATACCACAAGAATCACTAATCAGTATTGCAGGTTAGTGACTCTCACCATAAATAACAATACAGCTTGCAGTGAGCACCACAAGCTGCATTATTCCAGTGGAAGAAAAGCATTAGCTCAAAGCCAGTGTTATTTTTCTACCATGAGCATCGAGCCTCTAACACCTCCCCCTCCAAATGAAGACCACACCTAATCCCTAGAATACTCTTCCTTGACATCACCCGCCCATCCACAGTCAACCATTTTACCTCTCCCCCCACAAGACTCCTCAACCTCAGAAAGACCCCCAACCATCTCCAGCACCTAACCCATAGGCTCCTGCAGGCTTACCTCCAAATGTAGTTGGGGATCCAGAGTTCTTGGGGCAGGAATGGTACCAGTTGCTCCTGCCCATCATGGCACCAGATTCAAAATGGCACCCTCCATCTTTTAGCAGTAGTCTCATGGTTAATCATTGGCATTTTGAGGTACACCCAGGGGGACCTATGGGGCAGGTGGGGGATGTTGCTAAGGTGAAGGGTTCCTTTCTCAGGTTTGAGGAACTCAGAGTGGGGAAGCAGGTAAAATAGTTGACTGTAGAGGGGTGCAGATGTCAAAGGGGGAGCGCTCTGGGAGTCTTAATTTGGAAAGTGGTGCTGCAAACTTTCTGCTGGCACCTTTAAGGCCATGGCTGGAAGCAAAAGGCTATATGTTACAGATCCAGTATCCAGGGCTTCCTTCAGAAAAATAATACAGCTTTGAAGTGGTGTTATTTTTCCCTGAAAAACATGGCTCATAGTAATCGCCGTAAGTCACGTTATTTGATTTGCATACTAATGAGGTGTTATAGCATGCATTTGCCTGCTTTGCATCTCATCAGTGTTTAATGTACTTTGAGGTGGCAAATTGAGCATTATTGTACAATATTGACTGCTGTTGTCCCTTGGCATTTATTAACGGTCAAATAATGTGTATTACTGATGTAACGCACTTTGGGGTATGTTTACTAAAATGTGTCAATGCATTAAGCCCCAAACCTTAGCATTGGGGTGATGCCAGATCTGCACTAATAATTGGAGGTGTGCCCAGCGTGTTCCCATATAGTTAGCATAGGTTCCATGACAGCCCTTCGCTAAGCGGTTTGCCGCTATACTGAGGGTGCACTTAACGCCAGCCATTGAGGTGGCAGTAAGTGCACCTGAGTGTACATTGATATCATATTTTATAAGGAGGCCAATGAATGAGATTGATGGCTATAGCATACAGCAGTGGTGAATTCTGTTGCATCCTGTGCTGAGGTCTCTTTTTTACAATTTAGACATATAGATTTTTCCAGCATTCGAGAATAACTAGTGACTACTGGTGGTGTTTGTTTTGTTGTTTGCTTTTTAGACATACTGTAGGAGTGCTTCTAAGATACCCCCCTTAGTGGATTAACTGGATATAAGCCTCAACTGTTAATATCATCAGTCCCACATACAAAGAAGCCCATTTAAAAACTGAAAAGTTGTAGTTTTAATTGTGTTTCTGATTTTTAGAGGATTTTTCCCTGACATAGCTTTTGTAAGCAAAATGCTGGCAGCATCAGAACTTCTTATGAGACATTTAATAAGATAAGTTCAAATAAGTAAAATATGAATTGGCAAGGAACACTTTCTTTGGTAAATTTCTTTGAGACGTTTAACAAGACAAGTGAAATAGTAATTAGTATATAGCACATTTGCACAAATTACTATAAGACATTTTTTTGACCAGTGATGTTTGAAATGAAAGGAGTCTGAAAGTAGGTCAGACTTTTTCCACTGAGGTCTTTTCTTTCCATTTGAATCACATTCTATGATTTTCAGATAGAAGATGTCATAAGTACTGTTTTCTAAATCTTCTATGGAATTTTTTTGATTCAGCAATATTATTATAATTCCACTGCCTTAAGATACACAGTACCACAGTTGAAATAAACAAACAGATTAGCTAAATTCAGATTTATTGGCATGTCGTCATTTTTTTCTGCTGTACAATTTTGGCCTTCAGTTACACTATTGTAATGTTTAGATTTCTCATTTATAGAGTAAATGAAAACTGCATACAATACAAGATATACAATATTAGCAAACAGAATGCTCTATAAGCATGATGGTCTGCACCTCCTTGTTAAATGACCTCAGGAAATACTGGGACCCAGGATTTATCTCAGTGATAGTGTTGCTTGATTTTTCACCAACTTTGGGCATGGTTTTTTCAATATTACACTATCATGGTTAGCAGAGGCAGGTATCAATGGCATAGCACTAGACTGGTTCAGATCCTATTTACCTGGAAGGAATCAATCCATGCAGTTCAATGACACTTTCTCCTCACCTTATGCCTTGACCTTTGAGGTACCATTGATTCTGTTTAATATCTATCTCAAACAACTAAATCACCTGATTTTGTCCATGGATGCAAAATAATACATCTATGCGGTCAATGTACAACAATTTTTATTCATAGAAACAGAGACTTTATGGTAAAAAAAGACCACATGGCTTTATCCATCCTTCCCATCCAAACCAACAACCCATTCTTTATAATCCTTTCTTCTCCCTCAAAGATCTTGGATAATTGCCCCATACTAAATTGATTGTCCACTCCTTAATTACCTCCCGTCTTGATTATTGTAACAATCTCCTTGCCGGCCTCCCTGCAAGCCACCTCTTTCCTCTTCAATCAATTCAACACTCCGCTGCTCGACTCATTTTCCGCCTGTCTCGTTTTTCCCACATCTCTCCTCTCCTCATGTTGCTACATTGGCTTCCCATCCATCTCCATATCCAATTTAAACTTCTCCTCTTGACCTATAAAAGTATTCACTCTTCTGCCCCCCAGGACCTTTCATCTCTCCTTACACCCCCTCTCAGTTGCTTCACTCTTCGTTTATCTGTGCCCTTTACTCATACTGTCAATTCCAGACTTCGCTCCTTCCAACTGGCAGCACCCTTTGCTTGGAATAGTCTTCCTATCTCTGTGCACCAGGCATCCTCCCTGGCCATTTTCAAGTCCAGACTAAAATCCCACCTCTTCACTATTGCTATCCGTTCCTGTCTTACCCTATCAACATTTGCTTACTTTGTCCTGTATATTTTTGTAATTTGTATTATGTAACTTATTTTGTTTTCTGTCTTAATAGATTGTGAGCTCTAATAAGCAGGGACTGTCTCTTTTCTATGTTTGTACAGCGCTTCATATGTTTCAGCGCTTTATAAGTCTTTATTAATAATAATAATTATACTTTGTTGAATTCTGATACTGTCCTTGTTGTCACCATTTTTAAAGCACTATTTATTTTATTCTTGAATTCTCCCTATTTTTACCATTATCCCAGAGCTGCCATTCCATTGAAAGAGGCCTGACTCCCATAAATTTATCCCATGGAGGTACTTAAATGTCTCTTAAAAATACCTCCACGTGCTTTATGATAAAGGTAGAGAACCAGATTTTTCAACACCTATGAGTAAGTTGACTGCCTCTCTTCCAGCAATTCAAGAGTGAGAAGAAATAAACAAATGTTTCCTGAACCCAAGAAAAATTAAGTTCCCATAGGTCCAAAATGCAAGCAACCCTATTTTGATTGTCAAAAAACTCATATAAACCAAAGGTCATGATCTTGGAGATCATGTTAAGTTTGGCACTATTTATGTTTCCCCAAATTCAAGCAGCTTTACAAAGAAGCTTCTATAATATCCCACAAAAGTGTAACTCTCTCTGTAGCACCACCTCTTCCTCCAGTACTACTCTCATACAAATGACATATCCCAACCAGACACTCTCGCAAACCAGGCCCTCACCCCCAGCACACCAACACCACACGAGCGCAGCTCCTAGCTCAACAATACCCGCAGTCTAAAGAATGTGTACATAGTGAACTACTGCTGTAAATATTGATGTAATACTGTAAGATGCCACCAGGTAATAGCGCTAAGTGTATATACCCTGTACATAGTTACTCCTGTTAATCCCAAGTTATCATCCCTTATTCATTGTAAGTCCAGTGCAGGCCCGCCTGCACTGTTCAAATGTTGTTGACTGTAAACCACACTGATTCCAAAGAGCGCGGTATAAAAAAAGACATTAAATAAATAAATAAAAAGAATCGGAGCAAGGACATATCCCTGTGGCACTCCACTGGTAACATCCTTCTCCTCAGAGAGCACGCCATTTGCCTGTATCCTTTGTCGCCTCCCACTCAACCAATTTCTAACCCAAGCAGTAACTTTAGGGTCCATCCCAAGGGTGCTTAGTTTGTTAATAAGTCACCTCTATGGAACAGTGTGAAATGCTTTACTGAAATCTAAATCCACCACATCTAGGGCTCTCCCTTGGTCCAACTCCCTGGTCACTACTGAAGAGGGCTTTAAAGCAGATTCATTGAGGATGGGTGAAGAAAGCCCCCAGGTAGGTGAAAACCCCCAGGTAGGTGATACTCCTTTTACCCATTTCCAGGTATTTAATGTAACATATGGAAAGCAGTGTGTATAAATGCCCGTAGCATGGGAAATAAGATCCCTGATATTGAAGCTTTGGTGGGAGCTAAACAGGTAGAAAAGGCGACGGCAAAAGCTAGAAGGATGCTTGGGTGCATACAGAGAGGAATGGCTAGCAGAAAAAAGGAGGTGATAATGCCTCTGTATAAGTCTTTGGTACGACCTCATTTGGAGTATAGTGTGCAATTCTGGAGACCGCACCTTCAAAAGGATGTAAACAGGATGGAGTCGGTGCAGAGGGTGGCTACTAAAATGCTTAGTGGTCTTCATTATAAAGCATATGAGGACAGATTTAAGGATCTTAATATGTACACCTTAAAGGAAAGGCAGGATAGAGGTGATGTGATTGAGATGTTTAAATACCTCTGTGGCATAAATGTTCAGGGAGAGAGCCTCTTTCAATTGAAAGCAAGTTCTGCTATGAGGGGACATGAGATGAGGGTAAAGGGGGATAGATTCAGTAGTGATTTGCGGAAATATTTCTTTATGGAAAGAGTAGTGGATCCGTGGAATAGTCTCCCAGTGGAGGTAGTAGAGATGAGGACAGTAACTGAATTCAAAAAAGCATGGGACAAACACAGAGGATCTCTAAAGGTAAAAAGGGGACTGTTGTAGTTGTTGATATGGAAGGACAGACTAGATAGGTCATGTGGTCTTTTTCTGTCGTCATGTTTCTATGTTTCACCCATTCAAATCACCCAGAAGAAATCAATCAGATTTGTCTGATAAGAACTGCCCCTGGTGAAGCCATGCTGCCTCGGATCCTGTAATCCATTGGACTCCAGAAACCTTGCTATTTTCTCTTTCAGCAGCGTTTCCAATAATTTACTCACCACTGAGGTTAAACTAACCGGCCTATAGTTTTCAACCACATCCTTACTTTCGCTTTTGTATAAAGGAACCACAGGTGCCTCTCTCCAGTCCTCTGGTATAGGCACGGACGTCTCACCGACCAAGGCCAGATGTGCTTGTGCCGTTCTGAAATCGCACCATGACATGCACCTCTCTTGCTCCCTTGAAGCCACACCTCCATTTCGCCTCCATGAAACATGGACATTCCCGTGCTGTTGATCTCTATAGACCCAGCTTCTTAAATGGCTCTGGCATGTCACCATGCTTTGCACATCAAAGTGCCCATTTTCAGATGTCTTACTTATGAATAGGGTTTCTAAAATCGATACTACTACTAATACTACTGCTTATCATTTTACTGTTACAAGGTATACGCAGCACTGTACATATAGGTGTAAGAGACAGTCCCTACTCATCAGAACTTACAATGTAATAAAAATAGATAACATCACAAAACTCGGGATTAGAGTATGGTAAGATTCACATAAGGGGTAAATAAGAGAGTGAGAGGCATCAGGATCGAAAAGCAGCCTCGAAGAGGTGAGTTTTTAACCCGGATTTGAATAGGGCTAGAGAAGAAGCCTGACATACTGACTCAGGTAGTTTGTTGCAGGCATATGGGGCAGTAAGGTGAATTGAATAAAGTCTGGAGTTGGCAGTGGCAGAAATAGGCACAGATAAAAGGGAAATGCCAGAGAAGCAGAGTTCCCAAGGAGGGGTGTGGTAAGAGAGGAAAGGTAATGAGGAGCTGAAGAATGAATGTTCTTATAGGTCACTAGGAGAAGTTTGAACTGGATGCGGAAACCGATAGGGAGCCAGCGAAGTGACTTGAGAAGAGGGATTATGTGAGCAGAGTGATGCTGGGGGAAGATAAGTCGTGCAGCTGAGTTTTGAACAGATTAAAGGGGAGAGAGATAACTCAGAGGGAGGCCAATGAGAAGGAGGAGGTTGCAATAGTTCAGATGACATAACTGGAGAGTGGATTGGGGTCTTAGTGGTGTGTTCAGAAAGGAAGGGATGAATTTTGTTGATGTTATAGAGAAAGAAGCGACAGGTTTTAGCTATCTGTTGGATGTGAGCAGAGAAAGAAAGAGTACAGTTAAAGATGACCTCAAGGTTGCAAGCTAAGGAAACAGGGAGAAGTAGTATGTTATCCACAGAAACAGAGAAGGGATGAAAGCAGTTGGTTGGTTTAGCAGGAAAGATAACAAGCTCATTTTTGGCAATGTTCAGTTTCAGATGGTGGTGAGACAGCCAGGCAGCAATGTTGGATAAGCAGGCCGAGATCTGGGCCCGGATGCCTGGAGAGACTTCAGGTACAGAGCAGTAGATTGGTCAGCCCACAACAACATTCAAATACTAGCTGACTATATCAGTGAGCGCCATATAGACATCCTGGGCCTGATATAGAATTATGATGGCTATGTGCCGCTGTAGCGCATAGCCATCTGCGTCGACCTTTAACACCGGATATTCAATGCTGGGGTCATATGCGGTCCTGGCATTGAATATCGGGGTTTGACTCCCAGCCTCAATAGCTAACTGAGGAGTGGCACTATTTCATGCTGCCCGGTTAACCCCTCTGGCTAAAAGATAGGCGTAGAAAAGCTTGCCTATCGTTTGAGCTGCAGGTCACTAACTGGACAGCATGAAATATCACCACTGCCCAGATAACGACTGTCACCAGCTCCACTACTCCCAGGAACACCCACAACATGCCCCAATGCTAAGCACTTAGCATCGGAGCATGTAGGGGAGAAGATCGGGGATATTTAGGGGCACTAACTGTGCTAGGGCCATTGAATATACTGCTGAGCGGCATTTACATGGTTTACAGGGCTATAAACTGTGTAAATGCCTTTCAAATAATTGGGCTCCATGTGCATAACAGAATCATGGTTTACAGATGCCAACGATGTTCTGATGAATCAGCTGCTAACACCTAATTACTACCTCTACTGTTGTCCAAGAGTTAACCAAAGAGGTGGAGGGGTCCTTGTTATAGCTAGGAAACATCTTGATTTTCAGAGCACTGATAGCAGCTCTCAAGGAGGAATAGGTATGATCACAATCTCAAATAAGCACCATACAATCTGTTTAGAAAATGCATGCTCACATAATTCACGGAATAAGTACCTGCTATTAGGTGATTTAAACTAATCAAAAGTCTTCATGCAAGCAATGGAAGCTCTGGATTACAGCATGTCCAGATCATCAACATACCTACCCATAAAAAAGGAAGCATCCTAGACTTTGTTGTCATACTGAAGCAAAAGATGAAAGACAATCAACTCCAAGCCCCAACACTATCCCCAGTCCCATGCTTTGATCACCACATAATTACATTCTTTCTTCCCCAGAGCCCTCATTTCAATAGAACATTATAACCACTATGCACAAAACATAGATTTCTTCACTTAGTTTAGATAAGAAAGATTTCTTGGATAACATCTTGCCACAGATAAAACTAGAGTCAAACTCAGATAACAACGACACAGTTGTTCAAAGATGGAATGACATTATAAGCAAGGTAGCAATTGCAACAATGCAATGCAATGTGTGTCTGAGTCAATGCTGACTCCTGGTGACCCAGCAGCTCCTGTTTTTTCTTGGCAGTGTGACCAGAAGTAGATTGCCAGGCATTTTTCCAGAGGCAATGGAAGGTTAAGTGACTTGCCCAAGGTCACAAGGCTTAAGTAATTCAGACTGCTTTGTTTTTTTCTCTCTGTTGTATGCCATCATAATACAATCCTCCGGTTAAGATCTTTCATGAAAACGTATAGCCATATCCTTGGCATGTAATTCAAAGTCAGTTTTTTGTGAACAAATTCTAATTATAAGGAACTGGCTAATCAGTAAATTTTGTTTAAGTGACTTCGTATGAAAGCTTGTGTAATGTAAACCCACAATCCGTGGGTTTCCTATAAAGATTAGTAACAAAACTTGTAAGGCTTTTGCTAATTAAAATATCCAAATATGAGACCTGACTCAAGCTGTAGGTCATCTCAAATTGCAAATTCAGATCGAGACTATTTAACCATTGATGAAACTCCTGCAACGTATCCAACCCACCAGCCCATATCATGAAAATATCATCAATCTAACGCTTCCATAATTTTAGAATGATCGTAAAGGGGTGGTGAACCAAAAATTTGTTCTCAAAATGTGTGACATATAAGTTTGCCATGTCGGGAGTGATTGAGGACCCCATCGAAACCCCTTTTATCTGCTTATAAAACAGACACCTAAAGCAGAAGTCATTCCCTTTTAACGCTAAGGTGGCTAATGTGATCAAAAAATGGGTTGGAGTAGGAGTGGGTTTAAGTCTGTCCAAAAGGACATAAGTCAAAATGTCCAACGCAGCTTGTTGTGGTACATTGGTGTATAAGGAGGCCAAAACCAAGGTTACTAGAACTAATTGATCATGATATCCTCCAAAATTCTATAAGAAATAAATCATGTGTGTGGTATCTTTCACATAAGATGGAGCTTGCGAAACCAACGGTGTTCAAAAAAAATATCCAAAAATTTAGATATAGGCTCAAAGAACAAACCAATGGCTGACATAATAGGCCTACAGCAGGATTAATTAATGATTTATGAATTTTTGGAAGTATATAAATAGTTGGAATAACCGGATGTGATACAGAAAGAAATTGAAATTCATGTGGGGTCAAAAAACTGATATCCAATAATTAAAATGTTGTTCACACTAGTTTTCAGGGTGGCAGTGGGATCGCCATCTTATTTGTAAAAATTATGGAGGCACATCCCAATGTGGTCATCCAGCCCCCTGTGCGGCCGATCAGAATTGGAATGCCCAGAGGTAGACCCAATTCTGATTCTGAAGGGGATAGACGTGCCCTGCGGGATCAGAATCTGGTCTAGGGCCTATACATGCAGGTCGTGACCCGATTCTGATTGGCCTGCATGCACAGCCACCTGCCTGGCTACTTCAGTGAGGCTTTTGAATGGAGCTACAGTGTTATGGCATCCCATTGCCATGACACTGCGGCTCCATTCAGGAGCCACGTTCCCCAGCCGCCATCCACAATCTTTTTTCTCCGCAGCCCAACCCCCGATCTGGCCTTCCATGGCCAGGGTCAGGCTGCGGGGAACCCCCTGCACCCCTTCATCTTTCCGCTGCTGCCTGGGCCTGCCATCCTCCGCCATCCAGGGGGACTTATTCCACCTCTGAGATGGAATAAGTCCCCTGTCCCGTTTGCCGACCCTAGACATACAGGACCGACCTCAGAATCGGACCTGTACGTCGAAGTTTCGGACCGCTCATGCCCCACCCTCGCTCTGCCCCCATTGTTTTTTGTATGGGGAGGCTTTTGACGGGGCTGGCAGGGGGGTGAATAGTGAAGATGGATGTCCCAACAGGATGTCAATCCCCGCTATTCGCGTGACAGAATAGACCTCTATCTTTTAACTGATGCTCAATTTTCATAGCATAATCCTGTCTATTTAAATGACCTCCACCTTTATCTACCAGTTTTATAACAATCTTTTGATTATCTCTAAGAGCAAAGATGTCATCTTTCTTCTCCTTAGTCAAATTATGGTAAACTTTATTTGAATGCTTATATAAATCCTGAACTCATTCTAGTACAGCGCTCTCAAAAGCCTCTATAGAAGAATGGGTCAAACATGGAGGGACCCAAGTAGAGCTCTTTTTAATTACAAAATCAATGGTGGTTTCTACATGTGAAGCAAAACATTTTCTTGTCCTTAGTTTCCTAAAAAATGTTTAAAGTGGTGAATGGGTCATGTTCTTTTGGGGGGACGAATGGAAGTCCTTTTGACAGGACTTGTTCTTCAACCTCACTGAGTGTAAAGGAAGACAAATTGATATTATTTACTAGTCGTGGTATGGCAACCTGAGAGAAGACATACACTTCCCCTGCCTCATCCTCTCTGCAGATAAAAGGATCTCTGAGTATTGCAGTGCTTCTGTGGTTCTCTCTGCTGACCCCCTCCTTTCCAGAGTTTGTCCATTGAAAAACCCTGATTAAGAGGGGCCTGGCCTGATGCAAAATGGGGGGGGGGGGGGAATGAACCATCAAGGGGTTCCTCTGAATTACTTCTGATTCTTTTCTTTGAAAGTAATATGATGGGGTTCCAGTATTGTGTTATTTTGGTTCATTTCTAATCAAACTATCTTCATGAGGAAACCTCTGTCTCATGGACTCACTCTCTTGGAGAGAGTGCAGTTTCTCCAAGGAGTAAACATAACCAGCCCTGTAGTCCACGTCGTCCCTTTTATATTTTTTAATATTTTCTCAAAACTGACCAAATTTTTATCAAAGTCCTGCTTATTATGTTCAAACTGACTATCTCTCTCTGTGAGAGAATTAACCTGAGAACTAATGAGCACTTACCGAGTATAGCCTTCCAACTCCTCATAAAGTCCATGTCATCTGTAAACATCCCTGGTGCCTTGGACATCTGAAGGCCTCTGGGGATAATTTTATTATAAAGTATTAATTAATGGTGTTGTTCATATCACTTACAATTCTGTTTATTTATTGGTTTGTGCATATTTGCACAATATTCATTGTTCATGTATTTATTTTTAATGTTTATATTGTATGGCTCTCTTTGAGATAACCCCCTGACAAAGGTGTTCCCGAAACAAGCCATGTTGGAGTAGTTAATAAAGGACTTTTTTGCATTAATTTCGCGCCCCTTTTGTTCTTCCTTGTCATCAGCGAGATTGGATTTGTTTTTGCTGTGATGCTTAATCCAATGAGTACTAACAACTTTTTGGGATATGGATTTAGCCTGAATCCTAAAGAAGGTAACAACCCAGAAGTAACATCCCATTTACTATTTGTAGACCACCTGAAGCTCTACAGTTACAGTGACCAACAATTAGCAGAGCAACTCCATGTAGGGAAAAGCTTTTCTGATGACATCAGGATGACGTTTGGTCTTGACAAGTGTGCTAAGACAACTTTGTTTTAGAGGAAAATTGAGCAAAATGGAAAACATCTCCCTGGCTGAGGGCTCTGAAAACAAGGAACTTGAACAGGAAGGTATATATAAATATCTTGGAGAACAGAAAGGAATGACACTCAAGCAGAAATTATTGGGAGAAAAGAACAGTAAAGAATACTATAGAACATTAAAATCATTATTTAAAAGTGACTTAACATCACGAAATAAGATACAAGCCATCAATCAGCTGGCAATTCCTGTACTCTCGTACAGCTTTGGGATTGTAGACTGGTCTCTTAAAATCTTGAAAAACTGGATGTGTGAACAAGAAAACTCCTCTATGCCCATGAGATTATTTACAAGAATCAGTGTATGCCAAGACTGTACATTCCTAAATCTGAAGGAGGGCTAGGCCTCACAGAGATTGATTACACATAAAGAGCTACTATCATAGGCCCCCAGGCCTACCTAGCAGCAGCATCGTATCCGAATATGCAAAAAGTGTCCAGAATCTGTCTCCATCATCATTCCAACAACTGGAAGGAATGAGTGAGAATCCACCACCACAGAGAGGAAAGGAACAACAGAATTTGCAAAACAAGAGAAAAAAAAACTCTTCTCACTTAAATCACATTTCTTTCAAAAAGCTTTCCTCCCCTCTTGATGTAGACTGGCCTGTCCTCTTTTCTTTCTTTCTCTGCTATATATTTCTGCTTGGTGTGTGTGTTTCTTTCCTTTATGATTTTGGAGTTCTTTTAATGTTCTCTCTGTTGTTTTTTTGTAAACCACCCTGCTGGTCCAATATGATGGTATATCAAATTTTAAATTAAACTAAACTAATCTTCAAAGAATTAGATCAGAAAATGAAGAAAACACATGGCAAATGCATAAATACAGTGGTAAATACAAAATGTTACTCCAGGAACCCTTTGTCAATCAAGAATGTACATACGAATGGTTAAGGAGAGGTGAACCGAAACTGAAGGATGAAAGATTGATAGTTGCAGCCCAAAACAGCAGATTACGGATGAGATGGTTTACAGAGAGCATTGAAAAAACTGGCAAAACAGACATATGTCTATTCTGTAAGAAAGATCTTGAAATGGTGGCTCACCTCATAGCTGGCTGTGATGTTCCGATGGTGGAAAATTTCTGTACAGAAAGGCACAATAAAGTAGCACACATCATCCACTGGAAACTCTGTAAACACTACAACATCACTGTGCCTGCAAAACACTGGGATCATGACCCTAAGAGAATTACAGAGAATGAAGAGGTTATGATCACTACTACTACTGCTACTATTATTAATCATTAATAAAGCGCTACAAGGCATATGCAGCGCTGAACAAACACATAGAAGACACTTCCTGCTCATAGAGCTTACAATCTAATCAAGAAAAGACAGTACAGAACAAGAGAAACAAGAGGTTAAATAGTGAAAGGAGATACAAGAAGAATAAGGGATTAGGATTCAAAAGCAGCTACAAAGAGAAGCTTTTAGCTTGGACAAAGAGGGGAAGAGATTTGACATAGAGCTACATGGAGTTTGTTCCAGGCATAAGTAACAGCAAGGTGAAAAGACCGAAGTCTGGAATTGGCAGTGGAAGGAAAGGACATAGAGAAAAGAAAACCAGAGGAGGAACAGAGATCACAAGGAGGGGTTAGGAAGAGAAGAGAGAGGAAAGGTAATGAAGGGAAGAAGAATGAATGCATTAATATATTAGAAGGAGAAATTTGATTTGGATGCAGAAAGGGAAGGGGAGCCAGTGAAGTGACTTTAGAAGAGGGCTATTATGACTGTGACAGGGTTGGCAGAACATTAGCCGTGCAGCAGAGTTCTAGATAGATTGAAGAGAGAGAGAGATGAGACTGAGGGAGACCAACAAGGAGAAGATTTCAATAGTCAAGACAGGAGGAGACCAAAGAGTGGACAAGAGTTTTAGTAGTATGTTCAGAGAGGAATGAAAATTTTGTTAATGTTATAGAGAAAGAAGCGACAAGTTTTAACCATTTGTTGAATATGTGAGGAGAAGGAAAGGGAGGCATCAAAGATGACCCCAAGCTTGTGAGCAGATGTAACAGAAAGAAGAAGAGTATTTTCAACAGTGATAGAGAAAGGAGGAAGAGGGGAGGAGGGTTCAGAGGGAAAGATAAGTTCATTTGTAGTCATATTCAGCTTCAGATGGTGGTGAGACATGCAGGTAGCAATGTCTGATAAGCAGGCAGAAATACAAGCTTAGAGAGAAGGAAAAATGCCAGGTGTAGAAAGAGTGCTTGGAGAGATAAGACAAGAAGCAGGACAGCACAGAGCCTCTGAAACCGAGTGAGGACAATGTGTCGAGGAGGAGGAGATCGCCAACAGTATCAAAAGCAGCCGAAAGATCAATGAGAACTGAGTAAAGACCTTTGGATTTAGCCAGGAACAAATCACTGCAGACCTTGGCAACGGCTGCCTCAGTAGAATGAAAGGGACGAAAACCAGATTGAAATGGATCAAAGAGGGATTGAGAAGAGAGAAATTTGAGACAGCAATGGAGAAATGCCCATTCAGGAACTTAAAAATGAATGGGAGAAGGGAGATGGGTCAATAATTAGAGGGACAAGTAGTGTCAAGTGAGGGTTTTTTGAGGAGAGGAGTGACTACAGCATGCTTAAAGGTTATAAGGAAGGTTGCAGTGGAGAGCGAAAGGTTGAGAACATGCGAGATGGAAGGGAGAATGGCGGAGGAGATGGAGTTGAGGAAAAGGGTGGGAATAGGATCTGATGAGTAGGTAGTGAGTTTCGAGGAGGAAAGAAGAAGAGGTTTCTCACTGGATATTTTAGAGAAGGATGAAAGGTGATAGAGTTTGAGTACAGTGGAAGAAAGAAGAGATGTAACAGTAGTAGAAAAGGTCAGAGAGCTTGAAAGAGGAAGTAAGGAAAAGGAGCATGGATGTAGAGGGGTCAGAGGGGTTATCAATATGAAAATTAAAATCACCAAGAATAAGAGAAGGAGAAGAAGAATCCAGGAAAAAGGAGTCAGTGAGAAAGTTAGAAGAGGACTTCTCAGAGAGTCTATAGATGACAACAATCTGGAGAGGAAGGGGATAAAAAAAATGGATGGAATGGACTTCAAAGGAGGGAAAGGAATGAGATCAAGGTAGAAAGAGGAGTTTAAATTGGCAAGAAGGAAACTGGAGAAAGCCAACACCACCACCACCATGACCATTCATATGAGGAGAGTGGGAAAGTTGGTTGCTGCTGTGACAGAGGGCAGCAACCAAAGTGGTGTCATCAGGGAGGAGCCAAGTTTCAGTAAAAGTGAGATGAAGGAAAGCATGAGAGATGAAGAGATCATGGGTAAAGGAAAGTTTATTGAAGATGGAATGAGCATTCCATAAGTAACATGAAAAAGTGAGAGGGAAAGGGGGTTAGGAGATGGATATAGATAAGATTAGGGTGGTGGAGAGAGGAACTAGTATGGGAGTGAGAGAGAAATGAAGAGGGACCGGGGTTGAGATTAATGTTACCAGAAGACAGGAGAAGGAGAAGAAGAGTGTGAGGGAGAGAGGAGACAGCATGGTAGAAAGGGGAATGAGGCTGTTTTAGAGAGGAAGGAGAGGGATGAATGTGAGGGAGGAGAAGGTGAAGCTTGGAGAGCAGAGGAAAGGGTGGAGGATAGGATGGAGGGATAGGGAAGGTGGAGAGAGGGTGAGAGAGAAGGGGGTATTGGGTTTGTGGAGTGAGGGAAAAAGGTTAGGGAGGATCAGAAAAAGGAATGGGGAATGATATGGAGCCATAAGAAATGGCAGAGAGGGGAAATAAAATTGCAGAAGCAAAATGAAAAGACAGGGCTATAAGAAGAGGAGAATATTATAACATAGTGACATAGTATATAACGGCAGATAAAGACCAGTATAGTCCATCTAGTCTGCCCAGCAAGGCAGCAAGAGTAGGTGCATTTTCTGCTCCTTGCAGGTGACCTCTCCCCGTTTGTTTAGGGGTGTACCCACCGCTCCGTGTAGGCCACCCATATTTGTTCAGATATAAGAGATAGTTATGCTTATTTTGATTTTATCCTGTAGCTATAAAGGGATCCACTGTGTCTGTCCCATGCCATTTTGAATTCTGTCACTGTTTGCCCCCACCACTTCCATCGGGAGGGCATTCCAAGCATCCACCACTCTTTCAGTGAAAAAGTATTTCCTGATATTGCCTTTCAGTTTATCTCCTTGCAGTTTCATGTTATGCCCTCTAGTTTTACAGCTTCCCTGTCTTTAGAAGAGTTTTGTTTGTCCATTAATACTCTAAGTATTTTAAGGTCTGAATCATATCTCCCCTGTCCCTCCTCTCCTCCAGAGTGTACATATTTAGGTCTTCAAGTCTCTTCTCATAAGTCTTCTGACGCAGGCTCCAAATCATTTTGGTCGCCTTCCTCTGAACCGCTTCCAGCCTTTTTATATCCTTTGCGAGATACGGTCTCCAAAACTGAACATAATATTCCAAGTGAGGCCTCACCAGCGACTTGTACAGTGGCATTAGTACCTCTTCCTTGCTGCTGGTAATTAAGCAGAGGAAATAAAGAAGCAGAGGCAAGTAAACCTTATCACAAGTAGTTAATGAATCTAAAATAAACAACATGAGAATCTTAAAAAATGATCAATATGTCACTCTAGCACAGTGCAAAAATGGGCCTTAACCCAGAGTGACTTGAAGTACAACGGTATCAACAGTAATGATCACCTGGGACATTCCCATTGTGATGGATATAAAATGGATGTGAGGAAACCTGACATGGTGGTAAAAGAAAAACACCAGAACAGCACCGATAATAGAGGTGTTGGTTCCAAGTGATTATTCTGTGAATTGTGTGGAGAGGGAGAAAATCTTCTTCAAGTACCAAGAAATGCCGTCAGAGACCAAGAAAATGTGGCAGAAAGATAAAGGCATATCTCCCATTGTATTGTGAGCCGCAGGCTTGATTAAGAATTTCCAAGCACATCTTGACAAGCTATCCATACATGTTACCTCTTACGAACTCCAGAAGGAAGCTCTCTTTGGCACGATGCAAGCATTAGCAGTAAATGTGAGATATTTAAACCATACTTCACATACCCTGACTTAGAAGTCAGGTTCATAACTGTCATGGTATGCAAAAAAACTAACTGATTTGGAGAATTGCCCCGATGACACAACTCTATCTCCCTCAGTGCTATATGCCCACCTACCTGAAGAGGGCATCAATCTGTCCAATAAGAAAGAGCATGTTACTGGATCCAGCCCTTCCTAATTCCTTTAGATCCATCCCCAGTTTGCCTTTCCTTACGAAGATAGTTGAAAAGGTTATCCAGCTACAACTTAAGGAGCATATTGACACACATGCTCCTTTTGATTCACACCAATATGGATTCAGACCCAATCATGGGGTTGAGACTCTTCTTACTGAAAAACCACACCAGGGGTTCCTCATGATATTCCTGGACATTACCTCAGCTTTTGACAAATTCCTAACAATATGCTACACTTGCAGTCACTAGGATTAAATAACATAACACTGAAGTGGTTCAGCTCTATCTATCAGTCCATCAACAGAAAATGAAAATAGGAGAGCGGCAATCAGACACCTATACTCAGCAACAAGTAGTCCCGCAAGGTTCTGCTCCATCCTCGCTATTATTCAACATTTTTCTTCAGCCCATCTGCACCAACATACAGGCACACAATGCGTTCTATCATATTTACGCAGATGGCATAATCTATTTATTTATTTTATTTAACTGTGCTTATATACTGCTTTTCACTGGGTCAAAGCAGTTTAGAAAAAGGGTGGGATACATTATAACAGGTTAGAACATATTTTATTAGGGAGGGGGATTGCCATCACCAGGGGAGGTCATACATATATACATTTTGGAAAAGCAGACATTCCAATCTTTAGTCTGCCTCTCAGTCTCAGTTTGACTCTTGAACAGTATGGGAATGTTTCATTGGCTGCTGTTCTTTTCGCATCCAAGGTGGATAGAGAAAAGGTGGGTTTTAAGTTGTTTCCTAAAAGAGGAAAGTTCCTTGTTGCTCCGGATGTTGACTGGGAGGGAGTTCCATAATGTGGGGGGGGGGGGTATAATTTGAATGTGCGGTTACAGGATTGTTGGTGAAACTTAAGTCCTTTCATGTGGTACGGTCAGCAAGTCGCTTGTGGCCTGATGTGTTCTAGAGTTCAAGCGGGGTAATAGGGTACTCATATGTGTGGCTTGTTGCTGATGGAGTGCTTTATGGATCAGAACTAGTGTTTTATACTGTATCCATGCTTCTAGAGGGAGGATGTGGAGATCTCTCAGGATGGTGGTGATATGGTCAAATTCCTTCCCTTTTTGGATTATCCTTACTGTTGTATTGAGGGATGTCCATAGTGGGTTGAGAATGGCAGTCGGGAGTCCTTGGTATATGGCATTACAAAAGTCTAGGTGGGGGAGTGTTATTGCTTGCATGACTGTTCTGAAGTCCTGTGGGTCTATAAGTTGTCTGAGGCATTTTAACATCTTGGCTTTGAAAAATAGTGTTCTTGCTGTCTTTGCAATCTGTTTGAAAGATAGCATTTGATCAGGAATGATCCCTAGGTATTTTATGTGAGTTTGGACTTTTATTTGTGTTGTTCCCAGGGTGAGGTGTGTAGTGGGGGGGGGGAGGGGGGTGAAGGTGTGGTCCTTTGTAACAAATAATGCTTCTGTCTTTCTGTAGTTTATTGTGAGCTTGTTTTCGTGGAGCCATTTGTCGACATCATAGAAGCAGTTTGTTAACTGCAGATTTGTTCGATTTGTGGTTGTGATGGGTCCGTAGAGCATGATGTCATCTGTGTAAATGTGGAAGTTGACATTATGGGACTTTATTATAATGTTCTATATACCCTTCTGCACTATAAAGCACATATACACCCCATAATAAAATGCTTTAACTCTGTCAACCAATGATTAACTGAGCATAACCTAACAGTAAACTACAAGAAGGCTGAAGTTCTCTATGTCACTAGAGACACAAACTTCAACCCTCCAACATTTATACAAGTCTCAGGAGCATAACTTGATGTAAAGCCAGTTGTTCATTATTTAGAGGTAACTAGTTCAATGTCTAACAACCGCATAAGGAACATCATAAGGCTAATATACCACAAAATAAAAATAGTCCAGCACCTACGTCCATTACTAGACTTTCATCATTGTCACACAGTTTTCCAGGCTTTAGTTTTCCTGCACCTTGATTACTGTAACATTCTCTTCCAGGGCTTACAAAGGATGCACTTTACCCTATACAGATGGCTCTGAACACTGCTGCTTGCATACTATGCAGAGCATACAGGGATGCCCATATACCATCCGATTCTGAAGCAGCAATATGGGCTATACTGCATAAGTCACTCCATAACCTTTCAGTTTATCTGCAATCTTTGCTACATAGGACGCCAAATAACAGACCTGGCAGAGCAAATCTGGAAAACACTTTAATCATTCCACCATAACAATACAGGTGCAGAAGTAACCAAATTAAAGAACCATAAAATAGCACTGAAAAAGAAACTTATCAGGTTAAAAAGTATTGCGGGTTGTTGCTGTACTTGTGTTACAGAGGCATGTCCCATCTTCTCTCCTGAAATGCTCAGTGAAAAGATGAGGTTTCAGCTTTTTTTGAAAGTTTGCCAAGTCGGGAACAGCATGTATGCTCTCTGGAAGAGTGTTCCAAATGGACAGTGCATGGAGTGAAAAGACTCAATGAGGAGAGTATTGCCTAATAGAGCAGCCAATACACTCCTAATAGAGTCTTTTCACTCCATGCACCGTCCATTGGAACACTCTTCCAGAGAGCATACATGCTATTCCCGACTTGGCAAACTTTCAAAAAAAGCTGAAACCTGAGAAAGAATCATTGTTTTTTCTTTTTTAAAAAGGGAGCTAGATGAATAATGGTTAAGATGAGGCCGGATTCCCGCTGTCATCAACGTCAAAGGATATCTTCCTGCATTCCAAAGGGGATTTCAATATGGAAATGTGAATTCATGCACCACCCATATGCTCAGCACTATTCTTACCCAGACAATAAAGTGAAAGTGTATAAAATCACATCGTTAGTGTATCAAATTTAGGCATATTGTAAAGCTGAGCTGCCAAAGCTCATGGATATACATGACATATATATTTGGTCCTGGGTCGGTAAAACCAGAACTGTGTGTGGACATTCTGGAAGAGTCCTAATAAAGATTCTCAAAAGAAGCCTGATTTTAATTGAGTGCCTATCTCTGTTGGGCCACGGGAGAAGCAAGTCAGTATATTTAAAGTCCATATATAGTTTTACCAACCCAGGACCAACTATATATTTATTTATTTATTTATTTATATTCTCTTATATACCGCGCTATTCTGCATCAATGCGGTTTACATTGAACAAACTGAAATTACATTGAACAGGGCATTATAACTTGGAGATAACTATGGGAACATGTATGTCAGGAATGCTTGGTGCCATTTATTGAGATGGCTTTTGAAATATTTATTCTTCTTCCCTTAAGACTAGCTTTCACTGGGGTTTTGTCTAGGTTAATAGTATGTGTCTTCATCAAAAAGGCCAAGCAAATTTGACAGTGTGTTTTTCATATGGATAGGGCAGATTGAGCCTTACTCATTGTCTATAGTGAGAAATTCTCTTACAATTTGATTTATGTTTCTTTATAGATACATTTATGTTCACCAAGTTTAAAACACAGTGCTTTTGTAAGCATGCAACCTTCCCAATAGGGACTTTATGCAATAATGTCTTCCTTCTCTCCTCCGCATAATATATATTGGGTGTTTAGGCATCTATTCTCTTCAGCACTACAGGGATACATTGGATTGTCCCTATACTGAGTCTTACTTTTATTTTTATTATTCTGTTTTTAATTGTTTATCTTCAGTTATTTATTTAATCATTTAGTTACAAATTTGTGTTTATTTCATTTCGAGGTTTTACGCCCTAGAGAAGGCAATTTGCCAAAACATGTAGGTTTTTTTTAAAAATAAAGCATCTGTGACTATTTCACACATCTCGCTGTCTTATGTGTGTTTCTTGCTTCTTGCGAGTGTGCTCACTCTGCTTGTGACTTAAAGGCTCAATGGACCAGTGTGTTCAACTTGTGAGTAATTTTTTTTTTCTACTCAGGTGCAGCTTGACCGCTCCTTTATAGTGCCTCCTTATGTTCAGGTGGTCAGACTCCAATGCGTCAGCCTAGTGCTTCTAAGGAACAGGACTCTTTACCTTCCTTTTCGAGGGTTTCACAGTCTATCCCATTTCTGGCTCCTGATGGGAGAGGGAGCCTAGAATCTTCTATTTTTCAGACTTTGCCTAAGTTATGTCCTTTTCCAAAGGTGATTAAGCCTTTGGATGAGGTGACTGGACCTTCACTGAAAGATGAGGCTCACTTGAAAGATGTCTTCACTTGAAAGATGTCTGGATGAATAAAATGGACTCCTCTTTGAAAGGAACTCTCTCAATTTTGTGAATTTACAGCAGAGAGAGTTGCAAAATTCTCTGAATATGAAGAAAGGTGGTCTGGGGTAGATGCCTGTGTACATAAGACCGAGAAGGCAGTGATATCTTCGCAGGCAACGGCTGCTGCATCCATTAAGGAGAGCACTGTTTTAATCTGAAAATGGAAGGATGAGAGCCAAGTTCCTGGAGGAAAGGTCCATAAACCATTATTAAGAAGGGACCCAGGATATCAATGCTTGAACCAATACAAGCATTGTGGAACCTGTGTCTCTTGGGGAAACTGCTAGGTACATATGACCTACATTGGCCACTGTTGGAAACAGGATACTGGGCTTGATGGACCTTGGTCTGACCCATTATGACATATCTTATGTTCTTATGTTCTAACCTTCGATTCCTGAACCTTCCTTGCATTCAGTTATTGTCTCCATTAGAGCTTCTGAAAAAATATTTGAATGCAAGTGTTGTGTTATTGCACTGTTCAATCAGGGATGTTTCAAAATGTGTATTATTTCCTGAGCAGCTTTGAAAAGGAGGCCCGGGAAGGGGGAGTAGATGAATTGCTAAGTCGAGACTCGTTGGATCGTAACAGCGTTTTTAGAAGCCTCTCAGGAGAACATCTCTACTCCTGCCATCCTATTAGTCACCTTGCATTTGAGGGAGATAAGATTGCTACTTTGAAGTTATTTAAAAAAAATAGTTACTTTTTGTGGTCAAAGGATTAATATTTTCTCAGATGTCTCAGGTTACTGAAGTAAGGCATAGGTCATTCCTACAGCTGAAGCCGCATGTTTTTGGCATGAAGAGCCGCATTTTTCCTTAAATTTCCCTGCAAAAGTTTAATTTCTTATAAATCTAATAATTATGTTTTCTTTGACCCTATTCGGTTGGAGAATTTTCTTAGTAAACATACAGTTCTTGTAACTTGACCCTTAATGGTCTCTGCTGCTAGGCATTGGTTCCTTTAGGAAGAATATTAACTGAGAGATTGATGATGGTGGATTTACTCTCTCTTGATGTGGGCTAGGCCATTAGTAATATGGTGATTTGTGCTTAGTTTGCTTCCCCCCCCCCCCTTTCCTGATGATGGCTTTCCATTTCTGTTGTAGTTTTCTTTTTTGTTAATTGCAACTGGAAATTTATAAAAATAACATTAAAAAAAGAATATTTGCAAGCTTAGATAATGCAGAGGACTGGAAGTAGCTAAAACCAATATTAGACTCAATGAACGTCAAAGGTTCTAACTTTTCTTTGACTGGAAACCTGGCCAGCACTATTTCTGCTTCACATTTCAATAAGAAATGTAATGCTTAGTGTTACAGTACTTCTTTCCATGCTAAAATATTGGTAGTTAGAAATTATTGAGAGCACACTGCTTTTCCTAAAAGGTATCTGACAAGCATTGCCCACTTCAGGCTTTTTCACTTGGCTTCTTTGTATTCATTCCATTTTATCGCTGGGAAGCTATTTTGATCATTTAGAGCCACAGCTGAAGTAATTGAATGGTTGCCAAAATCTTTAGATGTTGAGTTTGTATAACCACAAGAATGTTAATTTTGCAGACATTGTGTCTGCGGTAAATCAGATCTCCTACCCAAACATAGCCCCGAGCAATTGCACTTGCTGCTCAGTATTATGTTAGAGGGGGAGCCAGACTTGCACCCCACTGGGACCTCGAGGCTTCTTTCCGAGGGAAGGAATCTGTCCCTGACTATATGCATTCTGAAACCTATAAGCACAGACTATAGCATGAACATGGACTTCAAATTCAATTTGCAGAGGGCACAGTTTACTAACTGAATTGCTTCAATACCCCATGCAATTTTGGGGGTGAGGAAAAAAAGGTGAGAGTTATAAAGTGCTTCAGATTTAAGCAGAAGCAAAACATCAGATCTAAAGACCATGATAAACAATTGAAGACACTTCCATCTTCTTTCAAAATCTTAGCGTCTCAGTAATTTTAATTTTGATAGTGAAACATAGGAACTGGTTTACTAATGCACAGCACACAGTTACTGAATTAGCATATGGTAACTGTCAACGCATGGCTGTTACTGCCATGACCCTTAGAAGGTAATTTTATAAGGAGCTGCCTATTTTCAGGCACCAACAATGCACCTAAAGTGTCAGTAATTTAGTCAATTACATGCGTAAATGACCTCTTATAAAATACCAGCTAATATAAAATACATCTGCTGTTTGTATCACACATGTACTTTCAGTTTGGGCATCTTTATCTTTATTCGGCTCTTGATATACTGCTTTACAGTAAGCAGAAGTAGGTATGGTGATTTATACCAGCGCTAGGGCTGGTGTAAGACATCGTGTCTTAATGTGCATTCTCTGCCATTTATGCTAGTATTTTATAAGGTCAAGCATATACATACTAGACTTTATAAAAAGGCATTAAATATGCATGTCAACTAGGTATGACCTTATAAAATTACCTTTTCACATGTGTGTTAACTCAAGCAGTAAGGGGCATGTTTATCAAGTCCGACGCTGTTAACGTGTGTGGGCACATTACCAGCACTGGGCTTCTAGCTAACTGCAAGGGACATGTACATCCACCCCCCTGCAATTAGTGCAGACATTGTGAATGGACCATAGGTGCAACTAATGCCAGCCACTGAGGTAGCATTAGTTGCGCTCGCATTATCGGCATCAAGCATGATTAGCATGGGTGACTAATGCACATGCTAGCTGCGCTACACTAGGAATGTCCCCATCCCACCCAGTCCCAATCCTAATGCATGCAACCAGGGTAGCAAGGGGGTTTTAGCATGGGTCCCCATCACTGTTCCCTCTAAGCTGTGCACGTGTGCGCGCGCACACACCTTGCCAAGCGAGCGCACATACTTTACAACAGAGCGCACAAAAATTACGGTTCTGATTCTGATAGGAAACAACACAGACGTCTTAAAATTTAAAAGTTGTTGTGTATTTATGGTTTTCACAAGTTCTACAATATTTTCTAGTGCAATCAATGTGGTGTACATACTGTATTCTGACGTGTAATCAAATTTTAAAGTACATAACTCCGAGTGTCGTTATGTGGCGCACAAAAAATGTAACCTTCCTTCAAAAGCCGCACAGCTGATATTTTATGCACACACAGCCTACAGAAAATTAGAGGGAACATTGGTCCCCATGCAATTTTATAGTGCAGTACCAACACCATGTGCTAATCCCATGCTACCCTGAAAGCACACTTTAGTAAACCTGCCCTTGAGTGTTTAATGTGAAAGGAGGCCGAAAGGTTTTGGAGGATGGGTGGGTCATGGATATGGACAGTGTCTTGTAATTAGCACACAGTAAGCTACTATTAGCTCTTACTGCTGCATAGATGCACTTACTATCTTCTAAAGAGGAGGTGGTAAGCGCTTCCATGCTATTGGTGATGCACTTAATGCAACATTAGGAAGGGTAACCCCCCCCCACCCCCAACATCCCCTTGACAACCTCTCAACATCAGGAAGAGTAACCCCCCAACACCCTACCATGAGCCCCAATTCACTTCTTTCCTCATCATCCTCCCAGTCATAGTGGCAACATCCACTATTTCCCTGCTCCGTCCCTGGATATTCATTCATGAACTTCTCCCACACTTCACCTCTGAAAAAATAGAGGGAGATTGAAAGCCAAAAACTGAAATTTAAATTTCAAAAGGGCATGGAAGAAGCAACAGAAAATGATATTTAGCTATCAATGGTACCTCTGAAAGGATACAGGGCATAAATAGTAATAGGACAGCTTTCAAAGGAATTTACAAGGTAACTAGTTTTATTCACATGGAGCCCGATCCCTGAAGGGGCATGTTCAGGCTGTCTGGACACCCCAGGCAAGACCGGCCCATTAGGACCTAATTCTGCACTGCAGGAGCAAGACAACACTACAGGTGCAGGTTCGGGCCCTGGGATGGTCTGGCGTGCCCCTGCATCACCACAGGGATGTCCTCCCTGTGACACAACCTGCCTGCTGCCTTTATGACCTCCGATTCTCTGCTGCCCAACACCAACGGGGACCGCTTGGGCCCAGATCGGGTGGTGGATACTCACTGTGAGTGTACCATTGCTGCAGTGGGGGGGGGGAGCTTCTGGGCTCTAGAGGAGGCTGCTGGCCAAGATCAGAGGGGCACCCCACTCTTATTCTACTATTCCATCTTGGAGATGGAATAAGCAGGGCGTCCCCCCCCCCCTGGGCAATCTAAGGACATACAGGGCCGTCACTGGAATCAGCCCTGTATGTCTGGGGGTCAGTCCCGCTCATGGCTCCGCCCACTCTTCACCCCCATGCTGCCCCTGTCCCTGCAGCATGCACAGCGGCTCTGTACATGCAGCAGGGGAGGGAGGCAGCATAGACTGAGAGCGAATAGCGGGGCTAGACGTCCAGTGCTGCTATTCACCTTCGTGGATCAGGCCCTTAGTGTGCACACGGTTTCATTTGTACCAGTAGACCTCCCCACTACAATCCAAATTTTCAAAGGGAAGTGATATTTATCGGATGCTGCCCCCATTGTAGAAACACCCATGTACACTCATGCTCTCTCTTACTAATCTGCATGCTCATATCTATACACTCTCACTCTTAAGAAACACATGCACAAACACACACACACACGTTCTCTCACTCTTCATATACACATATATACATGTACTCTCCTTCAGGACACACGATTTGCTATGCTGTATTGCTGCCTGCTGCTCATGTGGTTATACAATGAGTGTCCACAGCCATTGAAGGGTATCTGACACCCTAAGCAAACCTTCAGCTGGGTATTCCTCCCTCCTAGGGATGGTTGAAGGCCCTAAACCCTTCCATGTTCAGCATTTCCCCTTCCTTTTCCTACTACCTATGTGTCCATGATCTCTCCTTCCCTTCCCTACATGCCTGGTGTCTAGCATCTTTTCTTCCCTTCTCTACACCTCCAGGTGTCCAGCATCTCATTTTCCCTACCCCTTCACCACATGTCTCCCCCTCCATTGTTTCTCTTTCTCTTCTCCTCATTGTATCCAGCATCTCACCTGCCTTTCCCTAGCCCCCCCCCCCCACCACCACCACATGTCCAGCATCTCTCATTCCCTACCCTACTTTCTCAGGTGTCCAGCATCTCTCTGTCCCTTCTCTATACCCCTGGGTGCCCAGTATCTCTTGCTCTCCACCTCCACTCCCATGTTTCCAGCATTTCCCCTTTTCATTCCCCCATACATGTCCAGCATCTCTCTTACCTCTTCCGTTAGCTTCCGTTGTCAGGTCCTGCTTAACTGTGAGCAGACAGTGTGGGGCCCTCAAGTAGATACCAGCTCTTAAAGATCTGCCTCTCACTGTTATCTGAGAGCATCAAATCTGTGTTCAGTCAGTCCCATGCAGCCACCATGAGCCAGCAACGTCCCTTCTTCTAGCATGGTGCTATGCGTGATGCACTGCGGGGGCAGGGGTTGGCAGGCAGTGAGGAGTTCATGACTGCATACTAAAAATGGAGGATTGGGTTGGGTTGAGTTCTGTTGGGTTCAGGGCATGCTGGTGAGTTCTGTTGGGGATATTGGTCTGCTTCAGGATATGTTGGCGCTGCCCCCAAAATCGTGATGCCCTAGGAAGGCACCTAGCCCGCCTAGTGCTAGGACCGCTCCTGTGTCTCCTCATTAGTTTTTGCCTATCAACGTGTAAAGTTCTTCCAATTGCTGCCAGCTCTTTTTCTCAGCCTACAGTAACCCCCCTCCCTCACACTTTCCCCTATCCCTCACCCATTTCCATCACTTCTCAGCAAATTCCCCCCTTCAGATACTCATTGGCTTTCTTCAAGGTCACTCTGGTGCCCTGCAGCACAGCTAAGTACCGCAACTTCATACAGATGCTTCACTTGCACAGCAGATGAATTTTCTCCTGGTTTACCACCCCTCCCCCCTTGCAGTGCTGCTTTCCACACTGTTCCCACTTTAAGTACCTTCCCATTGGCTGAATCCTAAGACTCTGTGACTCCTGTCCTGGGATCTTCCAGTATGGGAATGGTGGATAGAACTGGGAACATCATCGGCAGCTTGCTGGTGCTGTCTGTGTCACTGGAAGCAAGCAGCGCAGGCTTACTAATGTAGGGAGTGGATTAGAGAGTTGCAGATAGAGGTCCAAACTAGACATTTATCAGACACTTTAGCCATCCTTCTAGCTTCTGAACATTAATGCACACATCTGTAGAGTCCTGAAAAAATCCAGGCAGTTGCACTCAGGACTCAGGAGGCGAGGGTTGCCATCTGACAGGGTTACTTTAAACAACTGGGCCCTGAACATGTTTATGCTTATGCAATTTCCTGATATACCACCCATAGCTAATTTACCTATGCCTTAATCCTGCCCTGCTCCTGGGTAGAATTATTTCTTTATTTGAACAGATTTGATATACTGCCATTCGGTCTGTGCACAGCAGTTTACAATTCATAAATAACTGGAAAAACAAAAACAGACCACAAAACCGACACATGAGGCTGGGGAATGCATAACACAACAATACCATACCTTTAAACAAAGTCAAAAACTTGAGATACAAAATGGCAATATGCAAAACAACAAATTGCCTCATTTGCTGCAGTCTTCAGCTTTTTCCATTGCTAGGCTACCAGGATGCTTAAGAGATGGTCTTGAACCCTGTCCAGACAAATGAGCATCAGCTACCCTTTTTTTGTAGGTTCTCTGAAAATGTTTTGGTTATGGAACCGGAAGTCAGCTGTTCATGCAAGAAAGCTCTCAAATCTCACAGAGCTGAGATGGTTCCGTATGGAAGAATGGCCCAAAATGCCTCAAAGATGATGCAACAGACAGATAACAGTTACAGGAAACATTTACTTGAAGTTATTGTGTCCAAGAGAGGTTCCATCAGTTATTAATGGACGTATATGTATACTTTTTGAATAAATAATATAAATGTATTTATTTCTTATTTAGGTGTTTTTATATCTCACCTATCTAAGCATCCTAGGCAAGTATATTTTTTGTCTGAATTATTTATTTAGCGAGGTTATCTTTCTGTCTTACCAGAGTTTAGATTAAGATCAAATTATGGTTTGAGTATAATTTATGTTAAAAAGCAGACCATACTCTGAGGGTCACAACCTTTTTCTCAGAACTGTATATATATATTGTTGGTGTATCTTCTGCTCCCATGGGTGTGGAATCTGGAGGAAGGACATATGCTCACAGATACAACATAACACGATTCTCCAAGTCCAAACAAAATAACTTCAAAAAACAGCAAAAACACAGCCTAAGCTTAGTCCATCAAGTTTACTGTGCAGTACTCCTTTGTTTTTTTTTAATTGTAAAGCTCTGGCTGACAATCAATTCAGTTTGTCTGGGACCCCATCCCCCTCTCCTCTTGATTAATTAGAGGGGGAGGTGCTCCCTATGCCAAAACCTAGGGGTATGCTTACTAAAACCCCGGTAATGTGCGGGCCGCGCTAGTGTGCGAGTGCCATATAAGGAGTGGGCGTTTCTTTCTGAAAAAGCAAAAACGGGATTTAAATATGCGCTAAGGTGCGCGGCGCCCATGTGTGCCCCGCACATTAGCTCATGAGAAAGCTGCGCGGGAGGCATAAGTGGCGCGCTGATGTGCAAGCAGAAGAGCAGAGCCACAGCACAGTGGTTAAGACACTTACCAATGGTGCAGGGATCGGGGGTCCAATCACCCACAGTGCTTGCTGAAGACAGCTAGCTGAAGCATTACTTTAGGAGCCAGTTTAATATTGGGCGGCATAAGGCTGCGCGCTGATGGGCATAAGGCAGCGTGCTATTGCTTTAGGAGGCATTTTAATATTGGGCGGCATAAGGCAGCGTGCTGATGTACAAACACAGGAACAGAACCACAGCACAATGGTCAAAACACTGACCAATGGTGAAGGAATCAGGGGTTCAATCCCTCACAGTGCCCAATGAACAAGACTGGCTGAGGCATTGCATATTATGGGGAAGATTGCTTTAGGAGGCATTTTATTTTTATTTTAATTATCACTACTAGCAAACGCACTCTCAAAGCGTGTTAACATAAGGCGCCACATAAGGCACATTTTAAAGTGCACTGTCCGCCAAGGCACCCTAGAATGTTGCTTATAGGGTGCTTTATAGAGTGCCATATGAGGTACCGCTAGGTCAGAGTACTGTTTTTGATGGCAGCACTGTGCAGTTTAAGGAATGAAAAGCATAAGTAGGTGCGCTGACATGCAAGGAGGAGCAGCAGTGGAGCACAATGGTTAAGGCACTGACTGCTGATACAGGGGTCATGAGTTTGCTCCCCAGTGTGCCTAATACGTAAGGCTGGCTGAGGCATCAGCTTTGCAATGTATGTTTTGTTTCTTGCAGCACTTTATTTTTATTTTATTAATTGCTGCCAGCAAACACGCCCTCACGTGCCGTAATTGAAGGTGCCGTATAAGGCACCCTATAAGACACTCCATAGGGCACATTATAAAGTGCACTGTCCGCCATGGCACCCTAAAATGTCCCCTACAGGGCACCCTATATGTTGCGTCACAGGATAATGTATAGTGCACCTTACATGGAAGGGAACCATAAGGTGCCCTATAGGGCGCCCTATAAAGCGCCCTCAGAGGCACCTTATGGGTACAGTACGCTGAGGGTGTTTTTGCTGGCAGCAAAAATGTACATTAAAAAGAGATAACGCTTTGGGCAGCCCTATCAAATAACCCCACTGTGGGTTTGAACCCATGACTTATGGCTTCACAGGCAGTGAAGTAACCATTGGGCTAAAGCTCTATAGCTACTAGCAAGCCCCTGGCTGGCTGCAGAGAGCCTGCACGTCACCATACAGACAGTCTGCTGTGGTCACCAGGATAGGGTTAGCACACCCGTACCCTTGATGCACTGCACATGCAAATCAGCTGTCCACAGATGAACACAAGATGGAGTATGCACCCCCACAACACCTCGGCCTGGTAGGGGGAACTGACCATGTGCACCCCCACAGCACCTCGGCCTTGTAGTGGGTACAGACCGTGTGTTTTACTGGCACAGAGTAGCTACACACCGTCACATTGTGCGGGTACTGTGCTCACCCTGATGGTGCGGTGAGGCAGCCAGCACCAGGTCCACAGCACCTTCCATGCAGAAATAGGCCATGATGCAGGTTCAAAGCAGTGTTAATGTGTGAGATAGGTAGTTTCTGCAGAAACACCTTGGATATCTCTGACTGTCTCAGTCAGGTGTAGCCCCCATGGGTCCCCAGGAGGATTTTGTGCCATCACCCTTCTCCTCCAGGGCTAAGGGTAGTAAACAGGGTCTTCCATCAACAGATCCACATTCTACCTCCCTGCAATGGTGGCAGTAGAGGGGACCATCGACCCCAGTCCTGCTGTGGAAAAGACACCCTTCAGGGAAGTCAATGCAGCTCTGTATATATCCATAACACAATAGCAGACAGACATTAGGCCTGTATATGCTAAGCTGCACCCCACCACTATCTGATATTCTCCTGCAGCAAGCCTTCAGCCGCTGCACTCTGCAAGGCGCTCCATCAAGACACATACCAGCTGCAAACAGTCTGCTAGTTAGTCCATAGTGCATGTTCCTGGTGGAAATGCATGCACCCAGAACTGGGATGGCAGCATACTCAACAAGCAGATAAGTCAGTGACTGGCCCCCAAAATGAAACCCATAAATATCACATGACAAAAATGCTATATAGCACTATGGGGGTGCCTAGCCATGTTGTCGTCACTGCACAGTCAGGGTGAGAGTGATCTCCCAGCAGGACATACTGAGGTCACCCTGTCTGTGTAGGTGGTGGCCAGGCACTAAAATGTCCCAGTCAGTGCCCTATGCCCTGGGCAGATGCACCCTGTCTGGGCTATACCCATGGTACCTTGCTCCTCATTATGCACATTTGCAGGCCAATACTGGCAACAGTGCTGGCAGTGTGGGCTGTGGAAGGTGTTTGCAGCCACCACACACTGTATAGACAGACACACACTCCGACACCTATGCCAGCATTGTGCTACTATAGAGGAGTCTATCAGCCCTGGCCACCACACTAGTCCTGGGCATAGTACAGGCATGGATATGGTACGCAATACTGTTGGGGGGCACTCCCCAGGGTGGTAAACACTGTCAGAGACCAGACCTGAAGCACACACCACAGACATCCGAAAGATTGTTATGATGGAGCTCAAACAGCAAACTGTGCTTAACGTAGAAATCGCTATCTGGCAGTAATCATAAAAAACGTTTGATAGCTGTGTACCGTATACCCAGGTGTAGGGTGGCATTGCTAAGGTATGCAAGTGCTAGTATTGGGGGATGCACGCAGGGCCCAATGTCCTGCCTCTCCAGGAGGCATTGGCCAATGGGGCCTGTGGGTGTGGGTGTGGGTGTGTCTGCCCTTGTTGGCTGCTGCTTTACGGCAGAGGTTCCCAACTCCAGTCCTGGTGTGCCAAACACTGTTCGGGTTTTCATGCTGTCCCTCATGAATATGCATGAGCTACATCTGCATACCATGGGGGTGGTGCATAGATATGCAGCACAGGCATCTTTATTAGAGGCAGCATGGAACCTGAATGGTGTTTGGCCCTCCAGGACTGCATTTGGGAGACTCTGCTCTAGGTAATGCACATTTCTATGATGTTTGTGCTGTGTGGGGTAAAATATAGGTGTTTGACCCATGCTTATGTTTTCAGCAAAAAAGGTTCAGTTTTTACTACCATGTTTTCTGCATAGGTAAAATAAAGAGACTGGGTTGGCAGGAGCCCCAGCTGGGATTTGAACCTGTGACCTTCTGGTCTTAAAGGCACTGGCTATGTTTGCTGCACCACCGTCTTAGCATGACAACCATGCATTCCCTGGGGAGTCCATGGCTGTTTGTCAGACAGGGCCTGTCTGTTGGAGTGCACTGCACCCACGTGAAGGGGGCTAGGCCACCGTCTGCTGTGGGCAGCAGCCACTGTCCCCTCCACCAACGGTACCCCTCCACCACCATGCTGACATGGCCTTATATTGGAGACAGCATCACAGCTGAATGATATGTGGCCCTCCAAGACTGCATTTAGGGGACTGTGGTCTAGGTAATGCGCATGTTTCTGGTGTCTGTGCTCTGTAGGGTAAAATAGAGATGTTTGGACCATGCTTATGTTCTCTGCAAAAAAGGTTGGTCGTTACTATCACGGTTTACTGGTGGGTAAAATATGGGGATTAGGTTTGCTGGGACTTGAGCTGCTGACCTTTGGCTCCTGAACACACTGTCTGTGTTCACTGCACCACACTGTGGCCACAGAGACAGTGCAGTCCTTGGAGATAGGAAATCTGGCCAAAGAAATCAGAAGCCCTGCTCTGCACAATTTCACTGTGGGCTCATTCACCTTGTATGGAGACAAAAGGGCAAATAAACATTAGAAATGGCCTCGAAAAAAAGGGAAATAAAACATAACCAAGCTGGGCAAAAGTGATATCAATGGGCAACAGTAAAAAACACTCCCAGGAAAGCTCCAAAAAAAAAAGAGCTTTTTGAAAAGGTCTACGGAGCATAGACGCTTCCAAAAATCATTTCATTTTTTTGGAGCTTTCCTTGGAGTGTTTTTTATTGTTTCCCATTGATATCACTGTTGCCCAGCTGGATTATCATTTTTTAGAATTTTGGTGTGGTCATTTTCTATTTTTATTTGCTATTTTGTTCTGTGCACATGTATCACACTGCTCACGTTTTGTAGGTTTCCCTGGTTTTGTTGTACATTGCTGACAGAAATGGTTTCTCTTCCCTTTAAATCGGCTCTACCGCGAGGTTTTCACTCGCGGTATTTTTTTAGTTGAATTTCAGCCCCGCTCCTGTGCGGGGAGCCTCTCCCCTCCCACTCTCCACCCATTGACCCCGTTCCTCTGCCCCTCGGGAGCCTTCCTCCGCCCTCAGAATGCCTTTCCACGACTCTATCGCACATCAGCACGCCGCGCACTTGTTCGGGCCCGTTAGTGCAGCGCACACGTGTGCGGGGCACAAAAAAGCACTATTAGCGTGCGCTAAGGTACCTTAGCTCATGCTCAAGTGCGCCCCGCACAATTGCGCGGTTTAGTAAACATACCCCTTAGCCTCTTGCTTGTTTATAACTCCAAATTTTCAAAGGAAAAGTTTCAGCCTGGGTATCCAAGTAGTCCCTAGGCTGTTGCAACAACCACCCTATCAGTGTTTTCTTTCACACTGACCCTCCCACATTGCCAAGAACAAGTAAAACAAAAACGCCAAATAACCAACAGCCAGTCTTTCTTCCCCATGTAGGAGTTATAAAAGAATCCCAAAGAAACAAGTGGGGGTTTTCCTTTAACTTATCTGCATCTCACGGTCCTCTGGTAGGTCTGACAAACTGTTATCATCTAGTAGGTTCTGTTCCATAGCCTCTATTTCCATGACCACTGCAGAGCCCTCAGTTTCCAGCTCCCAAGGCTCTGTCTCCATAGACTCCACTGGATCATCTGGCTGTTCCTCTCTCCTCCCATCCTCTATCATCTCTTTGAATCTTTGTACTTCCTGTTTCCTGTCGCTCTCAAACTCCTTCCTCTGGGCATTTTTTCTGTTCCGCAGAATCTTAAAAGTCCTCCCCCAGAACAGGATTTCCACTTCCCAGAGTTCCCTGTCTGCTGCTTTGGTACCCAGGTCTTTGGAACCTCATTTTTCTCTGGGATTCCCTGTATATCCCGAAGGTATTCCTTATACTTAAAACATTTCTGCCTTATCGCCGTTGCATACTTTATATTTCTCATAGTGCCTTTTGACCAAGACTCCATATCAAAGAGAATCAGTCCTTCAAAAACAAGATTTGATGACATCCCTCAATTGTATCTTTCTCTATTCTAATATTAACATGTTACAGGCTTATCTCTATAAATTAAAAACAAGGTCTAAACTATCCAAAGTAATCATTTATTTATTTATTTGTTTTATATACCACTTTGTCTTGGTAATCAGAGCGGTTTAGGGAGAACATTTTAACTAGTGCACAAAGCAGTTTACAGGGAATAGTTTCAAAGAACAGTTGCTGTTAACAATAAGATGTAATAATTTACATGAAGAAGATCATTAGTGATTAAGGGTGATTTACATGATAGGGTTTGTGGCAATGGTTAAGAAATGGGGAATGTCATTGGAATGTCAACCGATGGTAATATGATATTTATGTGGGCTGATCACATTGATAGTAGTCCTTGAAGATGACTGTTTTGAGACATTTTCTAAATTGAGTGAGGTTTTTGATTTCCCTTAGGGTATTAGATAGATTATTCCATATGGGAGGTGCATAGAGCGAGAACACTCTAATGGTTGCTGATTGATTTACTCTTTGTATATTTTTTGGACTGGATAGGGTGTTTTTCAAGTTGTCTCTTGTTGTTCTTATGAGTTGCTGAATGTTTATCATTGTGCTGAGGTACGTTGGTGCTTTGTTGTTTATGATTTTGAAAATGTTCATAAGAGCTTTGAATTTCATTCTTTGAAGTATTGGTAGTCAGTGGAGTTTGAAAAGGATGGGTGTTATGTGATATGATCTTTTGGCTCGCATTATTGTATGCTCAACTGTGTTTTGGGAAAGTTGTAAGGGCTTTAGGGTTTTCTTGGGGAGTCCGTGTAGTATGCTTTTACTGTAGTCGAAATGTGCGCATATCAGAGCTTGAGCTACTGAGCAGAAGTCAGAGTGGGAGAGCTGAGGCCTCATATGTTGTATCATTTTGCTTTTATTGTAAATTGTGTGAGTAGTCATGAGGATGTGTTTGCGTCATGTCAAGATTTTGATCAAGATACATTCCAAGGTATTTTATTTCTTTTTGAATTTCAAGTGCGGCATTAGTTACATGTAGTAAGCAGGATGGGTCAAATGCTTTGTTTCTAGTAATGATTTCTTCTGTTTTCTTCACATTGACTGTGAAGTGAACTGAGCTGAGCCATGCAGAGATGTCATTGAAACAGTTGGTGATTTTCGTGTAGTTAGGGTCTGAAGTGTCAAATGTTGTGAATAACATTATATCATCTGCATAGATTCTGTAGTCTATATCATGTGATTGTATGACTTTGCAGATAGGTTGTAGATAAATGTTGAAACGTAATGCAGATAATGCAGATCCCTAAGGTACGCCTTGTGGTTGGGCAAATAGGTTGGAGAGGTTATTGTTGAAGAGTACTTGTTGGGTGCGGTTAGACAGGTAGTCTTGAAACCATCGTAGAGTAGTGCCACCTATACTGAGGTGCTTTAAGTGGTTGATTAGAATGTTGTGGTTTACAGAATCAAATGCTGAAAATGAGAATGAATGTGTGTCTCATGCTTTTGATTCCTTGTATAATCATATCAAGTAGGGATGTTAGAAGCATTTCAACTCCATGATGTGCTCTAAATCCACATTGACGGGAGTCCAGAGGAGCGCTTCAGTCCATGAAGTCCTGGAGTTGAAATTGCACTGATTTTTCAATAATTTTGGATAGGAAGAGTAGGCTAGATATTGGTCTGTAGGAGGTGGGGCAAGATTTATTTAGTGCATTTTGTTTCAAGACTGGGCGTATGGATGCTCTTTTTAGTTGTTTGGCAGATGACCTTGAGATAGAGAAAGGTTAATGATTTTTTTGAATGAATAGTGTAAGTTCTGATTTTGTTGATTTAATCCAGCTGACAGGACAAGGGTCTAGGATTGAAGTGGTGGTGTTCAATGATTTGATACAGTGATCTATCTGATCCTTGCTAACTGGTGAAAATGAGGTCCCAGTTGTAGGGCTGGTAGGTTCTGAAAAAGAGGAGGTTGTGTTGCAGAGTGCTTGATTTTGGATTTTTCCATGTGGTGATTTGCAAGGTGCTGAGCCATTAGGTTACTTATTGATGAGTTTTTGGAATTTGGTTGCTTTGTTAGGTTTTGGATTATGAGGAACAGTTCTCTTGGCCGGTTGAGAGATTTTGATAGGAGTTTTGAGTAGCATTCTTTTTTTGAGTCTGAGAAGTTTTGACCATACATTTTTATACTGCTCACATAATTGAGTCTGTCATCATCAGATATGGTGAGTCTCCATCTTCTTTCAACCCTCCTTAGGTCTCTCTTGATCTGTTTCAAGGATTGAGAATACCAAGGTTGAGAGTATCCACATTTTTTCAGTTGATGTTTATAATGGTTTACTGATGGTGCGCTTAGGGTTCTGTTCCATGTTGTGGTGAGGATATTGATATCATCGGTGTTGATTGAGAGATCTGGAATAATTTTGTTAATGAATGCCTCTTTGTCAAATGATATGAAATGATTATACGAAGGAATTTCCTGAGTATTAGGAAGGACATGGGTGAAATTTGGTGCTGAAGTATATGAGATAGTGATCCGACGATGGAACTGGTTGAATATTTATAATAGATATGTTTTCATTTTGGGACCTGGTTTTAGGGGAGAAGATGAAGTCCAGGGTGTTCCCTTTAGTGTGTGTTGCAGTGTCAATTTTTAGTTTGTAGCCAATGTCTTCCATAGCCTGAAGGAAGGATGTGTTTCGTGCATTATGTAGAGAAGGCAGGTTGAAATCACCTAATATAATGTATTCTTTGTCTGGTAGTGAAGCAGAGCATGCCATTTAGATTATGCTGTCCAGAGGAGGGGGATCTATATATTAGAGTGTAAGCTTATCATACTGAAGAAGCACCACCTATGTGCATTAAATATATATAAGTCAAATGCCATCATCCTTATTATCCCCTCAGTGATTGAAAATCTGACAAAGTCCACAGAGAGAAAACTATGTTGTACACATCTATACAGTTACAAAATTGCCCATGTTGTATATATTAGAGAAATGTGCTGTAGCAAAGGAGAAAAAAAGTAAAATACTACAGAGGATTTCATAGAGCAGCGAAATGAAATAAATGAAGGAATGCCGCCACACATTAGCCAGGGTTTCCTGTGCTTTTTATATTTATTTTTTTCTGTTATTAGAATACGGTTTTATTTAGGTATCCAGACCAGCTGTAGGGAACCCTTGCACTTTACAAAGCAGAAGATGGTTGGAGGAGAGAGGAAGTATCTCTTTTTCTGTTTTTAAAATAAGGGACCCTTTTTCCAAGGTACAGTAAGTTTAAACACTTATCATATGTTTTGTATAAGACCTAATGTGTGGTAAGTGTTGTGCTTGAACTGTTGGGGGCCTGGCCAGGATGTCCCCGGTCGTTGTCGCCACAGAAAATTATTCGAACAAGTGGCAGCGGCATTTGCAATTAATGCAGGTACACCCATTGAGGTGAAGTTATGTGCACCCCGCTAACAGCAACATTGACAATGCGCAACATCTACCACCTTGCTAACTGCAATGTACTCTCCCCATCATTTTCCTCCCCTAATCCAACCCATTCCCTACCCCATCACTCATGGTGCAGTTACCACAGCAATTAGTGCATGGTAACTTTCCTTCCTATGCAGTAACAGTTCCTGAGGCCCCACACTAACAATTACCATGCGCTAAATTGCTCATTAACTGCTTACCACACTTTAATAAAAGGGCCTCTTGGTGTTGTAGGTCATCATTTTCCTGAGACGAAAGAGAGTCATTGAGTTCAGAAGGTCAAGAATCCTCTCATCCTAAGTCCAAAGGGGTTAGAGAACTATCTTAAACACATTTTTGGTAATGATAAATGTTTACATTAAAAATTTAAATTTAAGAACAAGAAGAGGAGAGAAACTCTTAGGGGTATGTTTACTAAACCGCACAAATGTGCGGGGCGCACTTGAGCATGCACTAAGGTACCTTAGCGCACGCTAATAGTGCGTTTTTGGTGTCCCGCACGTGTGCGCGCCCCCCGCACAAGTGCGCTCCGCCCGCAGAAGAGCGGGGCGCGCTGATGTGCGATAGAGGCGTGGAAAGGCATTTCGAGGGCGGAGGAAGGCTCCCGAGGGGCGGGGGGATGGGGTCAATGGGTGGAGAGTGGGAGGGGAGAGGCTTCCCGCACAGGAGCGGGGCTGAATTTCGGCAAAAAAATACCGTGAGTGAAACCCTCGCGTTAGAGCCGATTTAAAGGGAAGAGAAACCATTTCCGTCAGCAATGTACAGCAAAACCGGGGAAACCTGAAAACGTGAGCAGTGTGATACATGTGCACAGAACAAAATAGCAAATATAAATTGAAAATGACCACAACAAATTCCAAATAAATTATAATCCAGCTGGGCAACAGTGATATTAATGGTAAACCATAAAAAATACTCCCAGGAAAGCTCCAAAAAAGGAAATTATTTTTGGAAGGGTCTACGCTCCGTAGACCCTTTCAAAATTCATAGCAGTGTATTGGAGCTTTCCTGGGAGTGTTTTTTATGGTTGCCCATTAATATCACTGTTGCCCAGCTTGGTCATGGTTTTTTGGCATTTTTTCCAAGGTCATTTTTGAGGCTTATTTGCACTTTTGTCTCCGTACAAGGTAAATGAGCCCACAGTAAAATTGTGCAGAGCAGGGTTTCTGACTCGTCAGGCCAGGTTTCCTATCTCCAGGGACCACACTGATTCTGTGGCCACAGTGTGGTGCAACGGACACAGCCAGTGCCTGTAAGACCAACGGATCATAGGTTCAAATCCCAGCTGGGGCTCCTGCCAACCCAGTCTCCATAGTTTTACCCACCACTAAACAGTGATAGTAAAGACTTCCTTTATTGCAGAGAACATAAGCATGGTTCAAACACCCATATTTTACCCTACACAGCACAAAAACCATAACAATGGGCATTACCTACAACCGAGTCCCCCAAATTCAGTTCTGGAGTGCCACAACTCAATCAGGTCCTATGCTTTTTCCCAGATAAGGTCATGTCTGCATGTTGGCGGAGGGTACAGGTGGTGGAGGGGGCAGTGGCTGCAAGCCACAGCAGACAGTGGCCTAGGCGTGTGCAGGCTGGCACCGTCCACCGCAACAGACAGGCTCTGTTGTATGTACAGTCATGGACTCCCCAGGGAAGGCAACATATCTGTGGCAACACGGTGGTGCAGTGCACACAGACAGTGTGTACAGGAACAGAAGGTCACAGGTTCAAAGGCCAGCTGGGGCTACCACCAATCCTGTCCACATATTTTTCCCACAACTAAACTGTGATAGTAAGGACAAACCTTTATTGCTGAGAACATACGCATGGTTAATACGCCTATATTTTACCACACCAAACACAGACACCATAAACAGCCGCATTATCTAGAGCAGAGTCTCCCAAATGCAGTCCTGGAGGGCCCCACACCATTCAGGTTCCATGCTGCCTCTAATAAAGATGCCTGTGCTGCATATCTATGCACCACCCCCATGGTATGCAGATGTAGCTCATGCATATTTATAAGGGACAGCAAGAAAACCCGAACAGTGTTTGGAACACCAGGACTGGAGTTGGGAAACTCTGCCGTAAAGCAGCAGCCAACAGGGCCAGACACACACACACACACACACACACACAGGCCCCATTGGCCAATGCCTCCTGGAGAGGCAGGACATTTGGCCCTGTCTGTATCTCCCAATACTAGCAGTTGCATACCTTAGCAATGCCACCCTATACCTGGGTATATGGTCCACAGCTATCAAATGTTTCCCATGATAACTGGCAGATATCAATGCCTACGTTAAGCACATTTTGCTCCTTGGGCTCCACCATAACAATCATTCTGATGTCTGCGGTGTGTGCTGCAGGTCTGATCTCTGACAGTGTTTACCGCCCTGGGGAGTGACCCCCAACAGTATTGCATACCATATCCATGCCTGTACTGTGCCCAGGACTGGTGTGGTGGGTATGGCTGCTGAACTCCTCTATAGTAGCACAATGCTGGCATAGGTGTGGGGGTGGCTGTCTGTCTATCCAGTGTGTGGTGGCTGCAAACACCTTCCACAGCCCACACTGCCAGCAATGTTGCCAGTATTGGGCTGCGAATGTGCATAATGAGGAGCAAGGTACCATGGGTATAGGCCGGACAGGGTGGCCTGGCCAGGGTGCATCTGTACAGGGCATAGGGCACTGACTGGGACATTTTAGTGCCCGGCCACCACCTACACAGACAGGGTGACCTCAGTATGTCCTGCTGAGAGATCACTCTCACCCTGACTGTGCATTGACCACAGCATGGCTAGGCACCCCCATAGTGCTATATAGCATTTCTCTCTTGTGATAGATATGGGTTTCCTTTTGGGGCCCAGTCACTGATTTATCTGCTTGCTGTGTATGCTGACATCCCAGTTCTGGGTGCATGCATCTCCACTGGGAATGTGGACTAACTAGCACACTGTTTGCAGCTGGTATGTGTTGTGATGGAGCAGCTTGCAGGGTTGCTGCAGGAGAATATCAGATAGTGGTGGGGTGCAACTCACCATGCCCAGGCCTACTGTCTGTCTGCTGTTGTGTTATGGACATATATAGAGCTGCATTGACTGCCCTGGGGGGGTGTCTGTTCCTCAGCAGGACTGGGGTTGATGTTCCCCTCTACTGCTACCTTTGCAGGAGAGAGAATGTGGATCTATTGATAGGAGACCCTGTTTGCCACCCTCAGCCCTGGAGGAGAAGGGGGTGGTGGCACATGGCCCACCTGGGGGTCCATAGGGGCTACAACTGACTGAAACAGACAGAGATATCCAAGGTGTTTCCACAGAAACTACCTATCTCACAGTTTAACACTGCTTTAGACCTCCAGCATGGCCTTATTGGGCCATGGAAGGTGCTGTGGACCTGGTGCTGGGCGCCTCACCGCACCCTCAGGGTGAGCACAGTACCCGCACAATGTGACGGTGTGTAGCTACTCTGTGCCAGTAAAACACATGGTCAGTACCCCCTACCAGGCCGAGGTGGTGTGTGGATGCACATGGTCACTTCCCTCTACCAGGCCGAGGTGCTGTGGGGGTGCATTGCCCATCTTGTGTTAATCTGTGGACAGCTGATTTGCATGTGCAGTGCATCATGGGTATGGGTGGGCTAACCCTATCCTGGTGACCACAGCAGACTGTCTGTGTGGTGACATGCATGCTCTCTGCAGCCAGCCAAGTGTTTGCCCAATGGTTAGCCCAATGGTTAATTCATGGCCTCTGTAAGCCAGAGGTCATGGGTTCAAACCCACAGTTGGGTTATTTGATAGGGTTGTCCAATGTGTTATCTTTTGTTAATGTACATATTTTGATGCCAGCAAAAACACCCTCAGCGTACTGTACCCATAAGGTGCCTCTGAGGGTGCTTTATAGGGCGCCCTATAGGGCACCTTATGGTTCCCGTCCATATAAGGTGCACTATACATTATCCTGTGACACAACCTATAGGGTGTCCTATAGGGGACATTTTAGGGTGCTGTGGCGGACAGTGCAATTTATAATGTGCCCTATGGAGTGCCTTATAGGGTGCCTTATACGGCACCTTCAATTACGGCACGTGAGGGTGTGTTTGCTGGCAGCAATTAATAACATAAAAATAAAGTGCTGCAGGACAAAATATGTACAATGCAAAGCTGAAGCCACAGCCAGCCTTACGTATTAGGCACACTGGGGAGCAAACTCATGGCCCCTGTATCAGCAGTCAGTGCATTAACCATTGTGCTCCACTGCTGGTCCTCCTTGCATGTCAGCGCACCTACTTATGCTTTTCATTCCTTACACTGCACAGTGCTGCCATAAAAAACAGTACACTGACCTTGCGGTACCTCATACGGCACCCTCTTAAGCGCCCTATAAGCAACATTCTAGGGTGCCCTGGCTGACAGTGCACTTTAAAATGTGCCTTATAGGGCGCCTTATGTTAACACGCTTGAGAGTGCGTTTGCTAGTAGTGATAATTAAAATATGAATAAAATGCCTCCTAAAGCAATCTTCCCCATAATATGTTATGCCTCAGCCAGCCTTGTTCATTGGGCACTTTGGGAGATTGAAACCCTGATCCCTGCACCATTGGTAAGTGCCTTAACCATTGTGCTGCGGCTCTGCTTTTCTTCCTGCCCATCAGCGCGCCACTTATACCGCCCAGTATTATAATGCCTCCATAAACATCAGCGCGCTGCCTTATGCCGCCCAGTATTAATATGCCACCAATAACATTAGCGCTCCGCCTTATGCTGCCCAGTATTTCTGAGCCTCATAAATTAATGCCTCAGCCAGCTGTCTTCATTGGGCACTGTGGGGGATTGAACCCCTGATCCCTGCACCATTGGTCAGTGTCTTAACCATTGTGCTGTGGCTCTGCTCTTTTTTTTTTTTTTTTGCACTTCAGCGCGCCACTTATGCCTCCCGCGCAGCTATCTCATGCGCTAAGGTGTGGGGCGCACATGGGCGCCACGCACCTTAGCGCATATGTAAATTCCGGCTTTTCTTTTTCAGGACGGAACGCACACTCCTTATATGGCACCCGCACACTACCGGGGCCCACACTTTACCGGGGTTTTAGTAAACATACCCCTTAATAATCTTTGTAACTATGCAGAATATTTGATAACTGTCTCAACTTAAATTGCCTAACCCTACAAATATCTCTGACTCTCCATTGAGTTAGGAGGAATGCCCAAACTCTGCCCTTGCTGCTCCATGGCACTATCCCGAGAGCGCCAACGTGATCTGTAAGAGTTTTCAGCAACGCTATGAGGAGAGTGCCACTGAAAATTCATGGGTAGAGTCCTCATCTATAGAGTGGTTGCCACACAACGCATAAGAGCTTTTGTAAATTGGGCCCATACTGACCTGAATAACTTCAGCTCTGATGATTGTTGGCTCGCCTATAAAAAAATAAATAAATAAAAGAACTGAAGAAAAGTTGCTCAACTTGTAGAAAGATATTGATGATGTCTGAAGTATACTGAAGTAAAAAAACTATAACCAAAAAGCAATGCTGATTTATTGGTGCGAAGGCACATTTTAGAAAGGCCATGTAAATGCAATCTGGGACGTCCAAGTCAAACATCGGGGGGAGGGGGCAGCAGTAAAGGTGGGCATATTCAAGTATTTTCTAAAATTGGCCAGACTCCACACTAAAAGATAAACATCTCTGTCAGAGAGAAAATACATGAGGATGGGCAGAATTATACCCCATACACAAGCAGGTTTTGAGGCAATTTTAGAAACTTGCACATGTCTGATATGGACGGCCACAGGCCCGGCAACATAGATGGGTCTGCAATGGTATTCTAGAATAAGCACATGTATCTTTCACCACATGCATGTCCCAGCCTGCCATGTATGTGGTCTGCCAAGCAAAAGGTCTGTTTATTTACCTGTATGCTTTTCTGGAGTGGTGATAATTGCTGAGGGAGTGGGAGGGCTTTCTCCTCTTCAATTTGTGCCCCAGGGGTGGGTATAGATATGGACACGTGCGGTGCCATTCTACAAATGGGCACACAAATGTATCTTTTTGGTATGCCAAGGGCTTGCCTCTCGCATGCCCCCATGTGACATAGATGTGATTGCACCAGACACGTGTAAACTTAGAGCATTCTAAAATAGCTCTGTCCAAAACGACCCCCTTAATGCATTTGAGAAATGGTCATTCTGTGAAATGGATTTGATTCTATATATCATACAATTGACTTTTGTCCCCTTACCTCAATTCACCTTAAACCCTGAAGGGGGATTCTCAGTGGCGATGTCGGCTCACACAGTTTCAGCAGCTAGCCATTGCCACTGAAACGTCAACCCATACAGTCAATGCCGTGGTCATATCCAGCCACTGGCATGGAATATCCGGATCGGTCAGATAGCGTGGAAGCTAACTGGGCAGTGGCGATATTCAGGCGCTGCTCGGTTAGCTTCTGCAGTTAAAGTTAATGTGCCTAACGTTCACCACTGTGCGATGACTGGGCAGCAGCTCGGTATGGCCACTGACTAGTTATCACTGGGCGATGCCCCCAGCGTACCCGACTAGCATCTGGGCATGTTGTCCTGACACCCATGGACATTCAGTGACGCATTCAGTGCTTTGAATATCCCCCTAAATTTATCCATAATAAAATTCTTAATGTGATTAACTGGCACTAAAGTGAGAATTGATATTCTGTATATTTCTGCTCTGTTTCCTCTTCCTCTCTCCTGTAGAACCTACGATAGCAGTAAGTAAAAGAGCCTGGTTGGAAAGAGAGCAAGGGGTAGCTCCTATAGGGCAACATCCAGGGAATCTAATTTTACAATTCTCCCACCAACTGATGCGCTCAAATAGCAGCATAGCATGAGGAGTCCCTATTCCTAAAGTGATCTACAATAGCTTTTTGCCTGGTCTCCTCTCCTACTTCGTTACTGAGGAGAGAATTACTAAGATGGATTCGTTTGCTTTTCTCCCCACTGCTTCTATACCTTTTTTGCTGGGGATGACATCCTCACCTCACCTGCTTCCATGTGGCATCCCCTGCCTCTAGTTTAGACACCTTCAGATATACTGTGTGAATTTCTCTTTTAGGATCCTATATCCTTCCAGAAGAAGAGGCAGGCCATCGTTACAGTATAGCCTTTTTTTGGTTTTGCATATATTGCCCCAGCCTTCAACGTATCTAAAACCTTTTTTATTTACATCAGGTTCTCAACTACAAATTGAAGCTATCTGTATGATGTAGCCTTTCTTAGATCTTTCCTTAGGTATGCGGTACTTCTAAAAATATGACAGTCCTTACCGTGGACGATAGCCCCTCTCTTAACTTTCGGAAATCTCTCTTTGCTACAAGGGTGCCGCTTTTGGCCTGGTCATTTGTCCCCAGGTGAATTATAACATAAAGGTATAAAAACATTCAGCCTTATACCCCACCTCCCCCAAGATTCTGATAATTAAACTCAAAAGTCATGATCATGGAAACGCCACTCTTCCCACAATAGTCCTGTAAAAATGCATAATTGGATATCATACTTTTAAATATAAAGCTTTGCTTTGTAGGTATGCACATGCCAAACCTTCCTGCACGTCAGAGAATGTGCTGATGTCCCTGAGTTTGTGTTGCTGCCAGGATCTATAGTTTTGCTTTGACTGCTGCTGCTCTATGCCGCCCCCCAGAAGCTGCTGACCTAGACAATGGCCTGGTCTTTCCTAATGGTTGCACTGGCCCTGATTTTAGAGTCCTTGCTTTCTTCTCTACTTGGTGTTTGGGTTTGTAGTCCTGCTATTAGAGGATCTTGAAAGGCATTTTGCAGTTAACATATTGATTTTGGCAATTACCATGCGGTAACTGCAAAAAATATACTGCTATTTAAGAAACAGGGGCCTTGGCACATTGGGCGCCAGGGCTCTGTTTTAGCATAATGCTAAGTTGACATTTCCAGCCTTTTAAACTTGCTGCACTTTTTGGCACAATCCCCAGTCACACAGAGGTGTGTTATGCAGAGATGTCAAGGGTGGACCATCTCAAAGACTGAGATTTACCACCCCAAAGAGTGAGATTGAAGGCTGAGGAGTGAAATGCTTCAGAGGCTGCATCCAGGACATAAATCTATATACTGTAAAAGTAAGAATCTTACAGCTTTGAAAATGAAAAGGCAGCATAAAAAGATACCTTTTTGTGCTTCTGAGAGGACATAGATAGAGAAGTGGTAACATGAGAAATTGTCAAAGGAATTTATCCAGGTAACTAAGCAGTTACCTGGGTAAATATCACTTTCCACTCAGTGCTAAATGCATTGGTCTCACACATAGGTGCTTAAAGGCATAGGAAAACGTGATGGGGCAGGCAAAATCAGAAGGCAGGAAGGTGCACTCAGATTTGTTCTACTTATGGCACCACTTGGCTTTACTTGTCTTACGTTTACTTCTCATATAAGTAGTGATTGGGACAGTGTCCTGGCACTGAGGCTCTAATGAGTGAGAGAAGAGGCTCAAGGAGTGTGAGAGTGAGATAGCCTTCAAATGAATATGACACGCTCATAATGAGTGAAACTTGGCATTTCTGGGTGTGAGCAGCTCAGAGGTATGTAAGAAGGTTTGCATGTATGGGGTCATTTTAAAAGCCTTAGTCGTGATTTGGATGTCCAAAAATGTGCATGTGGGTGTCCAAATCATAGAGATCCCCGGATTCATTTTATAAATAGCTTTTAAAGACTTTGGTGCAGGGACAGCCAAGTAGACAGGTGCCATGGCAGAGGCCTATCTGGGGTGGTACAGTGGACTTAGATGTTCCTGCTCGATTTCAGTAACATCTGGGACGTCTGCTACCCTGTCCAACTTTACACCTGCTCCAGGCATGATTAGGGACTGAGAAAGTGCTTGTTTTGACCATAAGATATTCAGGGAGTGTAGAGAAGATGACATTCCACTATCTCCAGTCCTCTGCACAATCACAGTAATTGCAGTACTGGGATCTATACCCTGGCTTCCCTGGTCCTAGCCCATTAGTCTAGTCATTCGACTATTGCTAGACATCCTTGGTCTTGAATACTATTCCGGGGGTGTCTATGTAGATGCCTCCACAGATGTCGATATTGGTCATGTCCACATTTGTTAAATTATGGCTGAACGTGGATGTGCCTGCTTTTTTTCAGATAGTCTGGCTTGCATTTGGACGTCATTTGTAAAATGCTACTTATAGAGGCTACTTGATTTCAATGGGGCCGTGGCTCTGATAACGATCGGAAACCGCTACCGCGACTTTGTAAACAAGCCCCTAAGTGTATACAGTATGAGTGTGAATTGTGAATGAATATGAGAAAAGAAAAAAGATACATATGTAGGTAAATGTGAGTTTAGGTTTGGAATGAGATGCTTAAAAGGCTTTTTCTAGGAGCATGTCCTTGACAAAACAATGCTATGTCCACATTAACGGGCCTTTATAATAGGTGTGCAGTTATAAAATTATGTCCCATGGTCCAGACTGCATTCAAGCCTTTCAGTGATTTTTTTAATGGTGAGCATATTGACCCTTCAAATGAAAAGCACCACTGACTATTCAAACATAACTTTCAAAGATTTGTGAGATGAAAGACTGTGGGTAGAGAGCTAGACTTTGAATCATTCCGCTGCCTGATTCTTGCTTTGTTGAAAAATTGACAACTATTTGGTTGGTCTCCCTGTCCTTGTAGTTCTGGTAAGATCCAGGTTCTCCTTACAGTGTGGAAATGGATCAGTTTGTGGACAGGTAAAACATAAATCTATATATGTTCATTGTTTTGTTCTTTTTCTTTATTAGTTTTTCTTGCTTAGATTTAATTTTGCGCTCAACATATATTGTTTAGCTGTAATTATAGAAATAAAGAAACCCGCTTTTGCAAGGGAATCTGTAGTCAATTGTGTTAAACCTTTTGGGTGGCGGTTATATTTTAAAGTTAAAAATTTGTTAACAGCTAGCTTTCTTATTATTTCACAGGCATAAACATTGTTTTTTTTAAATGCTAAGTCACGCAGAAAGAAGGAATGAGAGCTGCACAGCCATGGTAATGCTTATTCCCAAAAGCTTCCCCCTCCATAGGCAGTAGTAAATATATTTATATCTCTGGACTCTGGAAAGCAAATAAATCACTTAAGCCCCTGTTTATTAAGGTACAGTAAGGTTTTGAAGCTATTGCATGATAACTGCCAAAATTACTGAGTATAACTGCAAAACCTCTAGATTAACTGTTGGCGTCTTTATCAACATTTTTGGGAGGGCTGCCATGGCAAAAGTTCAAACTATGGGCCCCCGAGCTACAGTTTTAAATGGGCCCTAGAATGTACAGTCCACTTCAGAAGATCCAGGAGAAGCTATAGATGGCTCCTCGTCTTCTTTGGGGCCCCCTGCGCCACAGGGGCCACTTGGGCGGTATTTACCTCACTGGAGTTAACACAGAGAAAGAGTAGCTGCAGCCTGAATTGCATAGTGGATAATTTATTTATTTATTTTATTTATTTAGTAAACACTTGTATACCGCTGCTTCCTACGATCAGCAGCGGTTTACTTTACAGAATCATAATGTATTGTACGGTACATTGAGATTTCAGTTTTACATTTTGATTAGTCAATGATTACGTAACACGGGACAAGCATTTGGATACGATACATATTTGATTAAAGCACACAGATCAAGGTATACATTTGATTTCAGTAGATTGGGGGAGGGCCCCATATATACAATTTGTACAGAATTAGTTGCCAAGGTGTACAGACTATACATGGTTATATACAATTTGTACGGAATTAGTTGCCAAGGTGTACAAGTTATACATGACTATATACTATTAGATTATATGCTGCCGAGTGCGGCAGAGGAGATCTGGTTGAGGTAGGGTATCGCAGTTAGATCAAGTTGTAGTGGGTTTGAAACAGATAGGTTTTCAGTTTTCGTCTAAATTCGTTCAGGTTGTTTGTGAGCCTTAATTCATGCGGTAGTTGGTTCCATTGGATTGGCGCTGAGTATGTGAACGCCCTATTGCTTGTTTCGGCCTTGACAGATCTTATGCTGGTCGGGATACATAGGGTGTTGAGATTCATAGTTCTCCTGCTCCTGTTGCTAGGTTGAATAGTGATTAGGTTATTGAGGTAGGATGGTGCGATGCCATTGATGAGTTTAAATGTTGTGATGAGTAGTTTGTAGATGATGCGGGCGGCCACTGGGAGCCAGTGCAGATCCATTAGAACTGGGGTTATGTGGTCGGTGACTTTCTTTTCCATGATGACTCTTGCAGCCACGTTCTGAGCCATTTGCAGGATGCTTAGTGTGCTCTTTGGAAGCCCTTGTAGAATGGCATTGCTGTAATCCAGGTGGGGAATGATTAGTGCTTGAGCAACAGACCTAAAGTCGGATTTCTCGAGGATATTGCGGAGTGGTTGAAGGATTTTGAGTTTGTAAAAGATGGCTCGGTTAACTGTTCTGAGGTGTTTGTCCATCTTGAGGTTGCTGTCAAGTAGGACTCCTAGATACTTTATTACAGGCTTTGTATCGTATATGTTTTTGTTTAGTGTGACTGTGGTGGGCGGGATGAAATTGGCTTTCTTGGACATGAACATGACCTCTGTTTTGTGTGATTTATTGACATGTTGTTTTGCTGAAGCCATGATTGGAGCATGTCAAGGCATTCTTCTAGTGGACTGAAGTTAGGCTGTGTTATGTCGAGCTGTGTGTATAACATCACATCGTCGGCATATATGTGGTAATTTATGTTGTATTTCTGGAAAATACTGCATACCGGCTTTATATACAAATTGAACAGTAGGGATGAGAGGGCAGACCCTTGAGGGATCCCTTGGGTTTGGGGGAAAGCATCAGCTCTGTCGTTGTTGAATTGCACTTGTTGCATCCTATTGGATATGTATGATGTGAACCATTTCAGGGGGGTCCCTGTTATACCTAGCGAGGCCAGGCGGTCCAAAAGGGTGGTGTGATGTACTGTATCGAATGCCGCTGAGATATCGATGAATATGAGTATGAACATGGAGTTTTTGTTCTCGAGGCCCCTAAGTAGATTGTCAAGGAGTGCCAGTAGTAGTGTTTCCACTCCGTGATTCTGACGGAATCCGTATTGATGTTCATCTAGGGCTTTTATCTCGTCCATGTGGTCCTGGAGTTGGTGCTGGACCGCTTTTTCAATCATCTTTGCTAGGAAAGCTATGCTTGAGATTGGGCGATATGATGCAGGGTCACTTTTGTTGAGCGACTTGTTTTTTAATATGGGTCTAATAATTGATAATGTACTTAGCTAAACCTCTGAGATAATATTAACAGGTCTGCATTTCTAATTATCAGTTAACTCACAGTAGCCACCTCTGCTTTAACTGTTGTGTTCTCATTCCACACCAGCTATACACTGCAGAATGCTAGTTTCCATGTTAGGTGTTTCACACCGGAATTACCATGGGCTAACATTTAACACGCTCAGATAATTGTTGTGCGGGCCTGTGTTAACTGTTAACACACAGTGATTCCTACTTTCAACAGCTAATATAGCTTAGTAATAGGATCCTTCTATATATAGCTGACTGGTTTTGGTAGACCTATCTGTGGGTAGTATGGAACATGTTAAGGGAAACATCATCCCTTTTCCTGTCTTTTTTTAGTGTATTTTGTTTTTTAGTGATATATATCTTGTGACTATCTCCTTTCATGGCAATACTATATGGCAAAAGCCACTTATTTCTTGCTAGTTTTTCTACTGAAGCTGAACGAATATTAGGTGAACTCAGTTTTAGATCTTTTGGTATGTTTGTCTTTCCGTTTGGTAGTTTGAAAAGCTTTGCTTTCCCAGGAGACTTATGCTGTGGTTTTAATTGAATGAAGTTCATTTTGAAAGTAGATAAATTAAAGTGAAGTTCAAAGCATGTTTATAATGCAGCTATGTAGGAAATGCCACATTTTTTTTTCATTTTAAGGCAGCTTTGTAGAAAGGCTTTACTAACTCTTCAAATACATCATGACCAAATAAGCAGAGATCTAACTTAGGGGTATGTTTACTAAAAGGTGGTAGTGGACTCCATGCGATATCTGAGCCGTGGTCCCATTGATTTCAATGGGGCTGCGGCTCTGATATCGCATGGAGTCCGCTACCACCGTTTAGTAAACATACCTCTAAGTAAAATAAATTGTAACGTCTTCCTCTCTGGGAATTTTCCTCTTACAGCAGGGAAACAGGATAGAGATGGTGAAGCTAACTGAGCTTGAAGGGTAGATAAAGGCTTGTATAAGGCCTGTGCAAGGGTATGAGTCACCCTAGGCGAAACTCATGCCCAGTGCCGCCCCCTGCTCCACCCCTGCGCCTATTGTCCCAGCTGCTACTCCCCTCTGGGACACGCAGCTGTGGCAATGCATTAAAAAACACACTGCTGCACTGGCGTTACCTTCTGTCTGGTGCCACAGTGTCATTTGGGCATCCGCCCCCTCCGATTTCACTTCCTTCCTTTTAAAAGTGGAATCAGAATGGGAGTGGAAGTGTGAGTGGCATCGGGACAGAAGGTACCTCTGGCGCTACTGTGACTTTTTTAATGTATTGCTGCCACTGCATGTCCCAGAGCGGGGTAGCAACGGTGGCAAAAGGTGCCCCTTGACTATTGATGCTCCAGACAACTGCCTAGTTCAGTTAATGGTCACATCAGCCTTGGCTTGTATGTAGATATTATAAATGCTGATAATGCAGTGTGGACCTTTAGGGGTTAACGTCATAAAGGAGTGTGTACTTTAGACAGCAACGTATGCACGTAAAATACTGAGCGGTGTAAAAGTGTGCACACTGACATGACGGCATGTACTTTTGACGGTGGGCATGTCAATGGGTGAATTTTGGATGGAATGCACATGTATGTCTGTACATTGTACAATAAGCTATAGACATTTATGCGAGCTCTACGGCTGATGTCAATGCCCACGTGTTACCAGTCTGCTAATATTCTACATAAAATAGGCTGAACACGGATGCTTTGCCAAGTGCTTCAGCTAGGCAACCCCTTATAAAATTACCCTCTTGAAGGATAAATGGGTTACAATTTCAACCGAAGTATTTCTTCATATCACTTTCAGAATTTCTGTGTACATTTTGCACCACTTCTTAGCTTGCTTCTCCCAGGGATCTCTAGGACAAAATGAAAAGGATTTGGCCGAAGTCCAAGTGCAGTACTAAAATAAAATACCTTGGATGTTAGAATTTGGCTGTCATTTCTCTCCTTCAAAAATGCTGTATATTTCTATTGAAGGTCTTAATGAGTCCAGGTTGTAAATGGGTAAATCCTTTAACAGATTAATGCTTCCCTCTGGAAATGAGCATATTTTTACTCCTTGACGGAGTCGAGGCATTCTTTCTGTATTCCTTTGCTCTTCCGTCAGGGCATGCTGTTGAGTCCAGACCAAAATTTCCTCCTCTGCTCCTCTTCTTTGGTACCTTTCAATCAGGGGGCTTTGGATAAATAGAGATACTCTAGTTTCCTTTTGTGATGAGCACCCTGATATTTTCTGTGCTACAAAGAAATGCCTTCTTTATACTTTTGAGGCAGCTTGATAGACTTTAATACCTATAAGTCAATCGATTTCTTCCAAACAGGACTATTCAGCTATCAAATGTTGAAAGATAAAAGCTTGTCTATGCATTTATTTATTATCAGTTTTATAAATTGCCCTTCCTCAGCGGTCTACGTGCAATGCAAATTTTATGAACTCGGTATTCAGCAGGGTGCAAAACATATAACTTTGAATATATAAATTATGGGAAAGGGGATATGGTTAGCGGAGTTGTTAACCACGTTAATCCCTCCATGGGATATTCAACAGTGTGCTTAATATCCCTTGGTGCCTCACACTGCACATTCTGATGCTAATCGGTTAGCATCTGTGCATTCTGGGGGTGGCATCTGGCCATAACCAGGCAGCAGTAATACTGAGCCATTATCCATTTATGGCAAAGTGGCAAAAGTCAGGCATAGCAAAGGCTGGCCTAATTTTTGCTGTGAAAGCTAACTGGGCAGCTGCTGAATATTGTGATTGCCCTGTTAGCCGGCTGCCAATCTGGGCAACCCAGATATTCAATGTCAGGGCTGGATATGACCCCAGCATTGACTATCTGGGTTTAAGTTTCAGCGGTGACGGCTAGCCACTAGCCACATTACAATAGTTAGTCACCACCGCTGAATATACCCCCCCCCCCCATTTGTTCATTGGCTCAATGAACTCATGTGTTTGAGTTGTATAGTCAACTTCCACTGCTTTAGGTACAATTTAGATTGTAAGTCCATGTCCACAAGGAAATAACTTGTATGTCTGTTTGTAATACACTTTGAAAGGCAAGTAATTCAATTCCTATTGCACCTGAATATAACTCATTGTGAGTTACTCCTGAAAAATGTGTGAGCTAAACCCAAACTCCCTTCCATTCCCTTCCCTAAGATACAAATCCAAATTTCATCACTTCTTATACCAGCCCATCATACCAGTCCTAAAATACCGATGGCCCTTCCTCTCCAAATCCAGATGTGCCCATATTTAGGATCACAATCAAGAATAATATCACAAAATCCTCATTGAGGATCGCAAACACATCTCTGGATTTTAAAAAACAAAAAGCACACGTATGTAGAGTTAGTACCAGAAGAAGACCGCAAGCCCACTCTTTTCTTTGCGCCATGCATGGAAAAGTGCAGAACATGCTACCAGTTGCTCTGCTTTGGTGTGTGCCTGCCTCTAACGAGGAGCTCAAAACAGCAAAGAACCGAACAGGTACGGTAACTTTAATTCTGCTCACTGTCACCTTCACTCCACTCCCTACTGATCATTGCCACAATTTCAGGCCTTCCTTCCTTCCTTCCAGCATGCATCATCACTGTGACTGCTACAATGTTATCCTAATCGCTGTGATAAACCCAGCCTTTCCTCCCTCACCTCTGATATACATCATCACAGGAAACCTGAACCTACTTTGCCCACTAAAGGTGTGCATTTGTTAATATGCTTTGGTTTGTCAGTGCACTTTAAAACATTTAGTGAATACTAAATTCAGTTAAAGCATACTAAGGTGGTCATTTTAGAAGCCTTATTCTAAGAGATTGGTCCTGGGACTGGTACTGTTCAATGTAGTTGTGAGTGATACTGCTGAAGGATTGAAGGGAAAAGTCTGACTTTTTGTAGATGACATGAAAATTTACAACAGAATGAACTTCTCTGAGGGAGTGGACAGCATGAGGAAAAATCTACAAAAACTGGAAGAATGGTCTAATGTATGGCAGTTAAGATTTAATACAAAGAAGTGCAGAGTCTTGCACTTGGAATGCAGAAATCCAAGGGAATTGTATGCGATAGGGGGAGAAAAGTTGGTGTGCATGGACCAGGAGAAGGACCTCAGAGTGCTAGTGTCTGAGGATCTCAAGGGGCTAAATCAATGTGACAAGGCAGTGGCTAAAGCCAGAAGGATAAACCAGCAGAAAGTAAGAGGTATTAAAGCCCCCGTTCAAGTCGTTGGTGAGGCCTCACATGGAGTATTGTGTTCAGTTTTGGAGACCATATCTCACTAAGGACATAAAAAGGCTTGAAATGTTTCAGAGAAAGGCGACCATAATGATTTGGAGCCTGCGCCAGAAGACGTATGAGAAGACATTTGAAGACATAAATGTGTATACTCTAGAGGAGAGTAGGGACAGGGAGATATGATACAGATGTTTAAATATTTAAAGGGTATTAATGTACAAACAAACCTTTTTTAAAGAAGGCAAAGTTGTGAAACTAGAGAACATAAAGTGAAGTTGCAAGGAAGTAAACTTAAAAGCAATGTCAGGAAATACTTTTTCATTGAAAGGGTGGTGGATGCTTGCGACACCTTTCCAATGAAGGTGGTAGTGGCAAAATTCAAAATGGCAATGGACAGTCACAGTGGGTCCCTTTATTTATTTAACAGTTCTTTTATCCTGCTTTATCATTACAATCAAAGTGGTTTACTTTGTAACAAACTTGGTAATGTACATTAAACAGGGACATTGACAACTTGGAATTTTTCTGAGGCAATAGAGGGTTAGGTGACTTGCCCAAAGCCACAGGGAGTGCTAGTGGTAATTGAACCCTGGTCTCTTGGTTTCCAAGCCAGTGCTCTAACCATTAGACTATGCCTCATGAGGATGCTGCTACAAATAGAGAGGGGTGACCTGCCCAGAGCGGCGGGTACACCTACTCTGGCTACATTACTGGGCAGGTTAGATGGACCATACTGGTCTTTATCTGCCATCATATGCTATGTTACTATGAGGTAATTTACAATAATCAGTGTATGCTGAGACTGTATATCCTTAGAGCTGAAGGAGGTCTAGGCCTCATAGAGATTGATTACACATACAGAGCTGCTATCATAGGCCCCAAGGCCTAGCTAACAACCTCATCGGATCCAAATACGCAAAAAGTGCTGAAATATGAAAGTAAACGTCTAGAATCTGTCTCAATCATCAAATTCGGACAAGCGTTCCAACAATTAGAAGGAATGAATGAGAATAAACAAGCATACACAGGGAAGGAAGTAACAGAATTTGCAAAACAAGAAAAAAAGAACTCTTCAAAGAATTAGATCAGCAAATGGGGAAAAACATATGGCAAATTCACAAATATAAAGGGAAATACAGAGTGTTACTCCTGGAACCGTTTGTTTATCAAGTATGTTGATCAAGTAAGAAGGGGTGAACTGAAACTGAAGGATGAGAGGTTGATAGTTGCAACCCAGGACAGTGGATTATGGATGAGATGGTTTACAGCTAGCATTGAAAAACCTGGCAGAACAGACATATGTAGATTCTGCAAGAAAGAGCTGGAAACAGTGACTCACCTTATAGCTAGCTGGCTGTGAAGTTCTGACGGCAGAAAATTTCCATCCTCTTTTCAGAATTTTCAGTTCTGCTCAATCAGAATTGGTAGGGGGGAAAGGAGAATGGGAACATCTTGGGCCCTTTCCTCCTTCTGCATGTCAGGACAGTGAGCAGGGGCGGCTCAAGGCAATCTGCTGCCTGAGACGAGGGATGAGCTGGCGCACTCCTCCCACCCCGCACCCCCCCCCGGCACGCACCTCCCCCCGCACACACACACACCCCGGTGGGGATCTTTCTCAAAACTCCAGTCAGGGACTGAACCAAATCAAAAAGTCAATTAGATAATGTAGAGCAAAGCAAGATGTTCACACACCAAGGAACTAAAAGAGCGAGAACCACAGCAGTTTATAACATTTGGACATTTGGAATACCGGTATGTAATCTTGTATATATGTATATTTTAGGCCCCTCCCACGCACCTACAATCAAATGTATTTTTAGATTTGTGAGCCCCAATCCAATGTATAATGTATCTAATTGCTATTTCCTGTGTTATGTAAATCATTGCTCAATCGAAATGTGTATCTTAAAAATCACTGTATTGTACGATACATTATGATTCTGTAAAGTAAATCGCTGCTGATCGTAGGAAGCAGCGGTATACAAATGTTTACTAAATAAATAAATAACTCCAAATTATAATTCATTTGTATTTTCTTATAAACTGCATTATGGTGCTTGCTTTTTCTTTTTGAACATACATTTTGCATTCACATAACCCCCTCCTCAACAATGGGTGCAGAGCAGAGGTAGGACATTCACCAACAGAACAGAGCCGGCGGAGTAGGAGGGGCCTGACGTCATTGCTTCTGCTGCCCTTCCGCTTCCGTTGCTGAAGCAGCTGGCAGCAATGGAAGTGGAAGGGCGGCAGAAGATGACCTCGCCCCTCCCCACCCCGCTGGCTCCAGGAAGATTGAAGGCAGGCAGGCAGTGACCTAGCAGTTTGAAAGCAGAGCTGCGGGAACGGAGAAATGTTCCCGCGGCTGCTTTCATTTGATGGTGGTTCTATCATAGGCAGTATCTAGGGAGCGGCAAATTGTGCCGCCCCCTAGAAACTGCCGCCTGAGGCCACCGCCTCAGTTCACCTAATGATAGAACCACCCCTGACAGTGAGTGATACCACCATTTTTCTTTTTCTTCTGCTAGCTCAGATTGGGTATCTCAAACGCTCTTCTTTGTGCTTGTTGGGATGGCAGAAAACAAGCATGAAATATTTGATTTGTTTTGGGGTTTTTTCAAGAATCTTTCCAGATTTTTGTATTTTCCTTCAGGTGAAGGCGCATATTACAAAGGACTTTCAAGTGCAATCTGGGATGTCCGAGCAGAATGTCTGGAAAAAAAAAAGCAGACACATCCACGTTCAGGCACAATTTCACAAATGTGGAAGTGCTTGATATGGACATCTATGGGGACATCTACATAGACATCCCTAGAATAGCATTCCAAGATGGAGCTATCTAATAGCCTAATGGCTAGAATAGTAGATTAGGACCAGAATTGGCAGGATCTAAATCCCATTGTTGTTCCTTGTGAGCTTAGACTAGTCACTTAATTCTCCATCTTCTCTACACCCTCTGGATGTTTTACAGCCAAAACACACACTTTTCTGATGCCTATTCATTCCTAGAGCAGGTCTAAATATGAATAGGGTTGCAGATGCCCCTGACATTTTTGAAATCGAGGGGGGGGAGCATCTAAGTCCATTGCACCTTCCTAGACATGCCTCCACCATATTCTCTGCCTATTTGGATGTCCCCACACTGGATATGTCTTTAAAAGCCATTTGTAAAATGGCTCCAGGGACATCTCTGTGATTCGGATGCCCATGTGTACATCTTCAGACATCTAAATCATGACTAAGACTTTTAAAATGGCCCCCTTAGTTTTACACATTCATCTTAATAAGGAATTTTGAATGCATGCTGAATAGATTTTAAGGGCATTAACTGATGAATTAAGGCATACTTAGTCAAGTGAAGCAATATTTTGGAAATGAAATCCATGCACAATCTAAAACATCAGTACCAACATGTAAAACAAAAAGATAGGCACGTTCAAATTCAGACACAATTTCACAAATGTGGATGTGCCTGATATGGATGTCTGTGGGGCTGTTGTAGTTTTCTGGGTCATGCTGCATTTTAGGAAGTGGATCCAATGATTCAGACATCATGTTGTGGCTTTCTTCAGGGTAAAGTGGTTTTGCTAACCACACCAAAATACATCCTTCCAACTACAGCAAAATACATCCCTTCAACTACAGCGCCTGTCCCCTGGACAGACCATCACCTCATCTACGCTACCTCATCCGCATCTCAATTACTCTCCACGAGACGAGACCTCCTCACCAAGAAGGTTCATTGCCTTCAACGAACACTCTTCCTTCAAAAAACACCCCCAACCCTGAAGGACCTTCCATCTTAAACATTCCTGGATGCAACAAACAATAAATGGAATTCTGTCATCTCCACAGCTTCTGCTGCACCTCCATGAGCTCCATTCTCATAGTGCACCCTGGAACACTACTGAACTAAGGGAGAAGAAGCGTGCACTTTGCTGCATCAAACGCCAATGGAGAAAATCCAAGGACCCAAACTGCAGACTGAATACCCAGACAAACTCAAAACTTACTGCAGCAGCACCCTTAAGTCCAAATGAGAATACTATGATAACACCCTCCTCTGTGTCTTCAACAAACCCAGGGAGCTGTTTGATCTAGTCAAATTCCTCCCAAGGGACCCCACTCAACTATGGCAAGACAACACTCTTTAACACCCAGAACATGGTAGATTATCTACAGACCAAGCACAACTCCATCAAACCCACCATACTCACCATACCTGCTCCAAGCAAGATGACTGCATCCACACAGCCCTGGACACCTTCAGAGACATACCCCCTGAAGAACCTGATGCAATAATCTCGCACATCAACACAACCACCTCCCCACTAGACCCATGTCCAGTATCGTGGCTAAAGGCCACAAGGACATGCTTCCTACCACTTATATCAACCATCCTGCAGACATCTCTATAACACCGCCCCCCCCCCCACCTCTTAAGCAAGCCTCCATCAGATCTCTCCTAAAAAATCCCAACCTAGACCCAAGCTCACCCGCCTCCTATAGGCCCATAGCCAGTGTACCCTTCCTGGTAAAAATCATAGAAAAGGTATCCAAATCCCGTTTCAAGAACATAGTAATCAACACACACCCCTGGACCAACATCAATATGGGTTTCACACCTATCACAGCACTGAAACCTTATTGACCTACAATTATCAATACACATTGCAAGAACAGAAAAAATCTCCAATGGCTTCATATTGCTTGTGCTGGACATCTCCGCAGCATTTGACATGATGTCCCATCAAATGCTACTAAACCAGTCCCCGATATTGGAGTACAGAACAAGCCCCTCAAATAGATTCACTCATACCTCTCACAGTGAAGCCAATGGTTAAAAATCAGACACTACACAAGGTGTGCTCCAAGGATCCGCACTCTCCTCGCTATTTTCAATATTTACATTCAACCTCTATGCACAGCCATTCAGAAGTTCAACATCAGCTACTAGATTTACACTGATGACATAATGATAATATACTCCATTCTCCACAACTGCTCCTGACTACTCCGGTCTCTCAGCCTGCTTTAAGGAAATAATCAAAAACCTTCAGCTTTGAAACCTGGCAGTCAACTTCAGCAAGATAGAAATTATCCATGTCACCAGGGACCCTGCTTTTACACCCCCCACAACCATCAGAATTTATAACATGGATCCTCAGGTCAAAATCCAAGTCAGATACCTTGGTATCACTCTGAATCAGCAACTGCATTTCCAAGTTCACATCCAGAACAACACCAAGACAGTCTTATTACAAGCTACATCCCCCTCCTTTCCATTGACACTTCAACGCAGTGTGACAAGCTAACATCACTTCCCTTATCGATTACTGCAACTCTATCTACCAGGGAATACCTAAACACACAATCCTACCACTATAACTTGCTCAAAACACCACCGCATGCACCATCTTCAGAGCGTCCAGACACACCCACATCACAGCCATACTAAAATCCCTCCACTGGCTGCCTATTGCCTCAAGAATCAAATACAAAGTCCTCACTATTATTCACAAAGCTTGGAACAACCTCACCGCTGAGCACCTCAAGACATTAATCAGCACCTTTAGTACTGCTAGACCATGAAGACAAAGTACGCAAAATTTATTTAGCCTGCTACCGGAGATCTATAAGAGCTGCCAATACGCTCGTCTAAGAGCATTCGCATTCTATGCCCCCACCCTCTGGAATACATTACCCCCACTCTACGAAACATCCAGTCACCTCAAGACTTTAGAAAAAAACCTGATGATGTACCTCTTCCAAGAGCATTACGGTGCACATCAACAGAATAGCCCATTGCAGGAACCCTTCCTCTAGCACAGAGCATCTCTCCCACCCCACCACAACAGGCGTCCACCAAAACACAACCCCCTTCCTAAATTTTTCTGAATTCTGTAAGCTCCACTCCTTAAAGGTGCATGTAACCTAAACCACCCTGTTAGCTTTCACTCTTTATGCTGTTAAAGTTTGTTGTAACCTATGTGCACCTCCTACTGGTATTATACTTTTTGTTTGTACCTTGTTAACTGTGAACTGTTTTGACTGATAGGAAAGCGGTATAGCAAAAACAGTTAAATAAATATATAGTGGTTCTTAGGGGCTTGTTTACAAAGCCGCGGTAGCGGTTCACGGTCGTTATCGGAGCCGCGGCCCCATTGAAATCAATAGGGTCGCGGCTCCGATAACGATCGCGAACCGCTACCGCAGCTTTGTAAACAAGCCCCTTAGTCTGGATTGGTGGGATTAAGGTGGAAAATTTGAATTTTGGTGAGAAAGTTCATTGAAGAAAAGAAGGGATATTTGAATTTGATTTTGAAAGGAAAGTTCTTTGGAAAAAGGCAAGAATTTCAAAATGTGAATTTTTGCAGGAAAGTTTATTGGAGAAAAGTTAGGAAAAGTGCAGGTAGGAATCTTGAAGGCAGGGAATTTTGAATTTTAGGAGAAAGATTGTTGTAACAATGATTCTGGAAGATGGAAAAAATCATTGGTCTTCGACTCCAGACCTTGTAGCACTGAACCTTCTGTGAAAGAGGGTTTGTCATACTTTGTTGATGATGAGTCTTTGGTCCCCATCGAGGTTTCATGAGTGTCAATCTCTACAACCTCTTTGATCCTCCTTGACCACAAGCGTTCTTCTTTTTCCAGGATTCTTGTGTCATCAAATTTGATTGTATGGCTAGTTTACATGACTTGGAGGGTCACAGCAGATTTCTTTGTGTTACTCAGTTTATAATGTCTTTCGTGGTCTTGTAGAGCCACTATATATAAGAACAGACATCCGCTGTATCACCACTTTACCCTCAAGATAACCACAGCATGATGACTGAACCATCAGTTCCACTTACTAAGATACAGCATGCACCAGAAAACTGGATGTGCAGTCTTCCAATTTATCAAGGTCCTCTTGCAATTTTTCACAATCCTCTTGTGTTTTAGCAATTTTGAATAATTGTGTGTCTTCTGCAAATTTGATCACCTCACTCATTATTCCATTTCATTTATGATATCTTAAAAAGCAGCGGGCACAGCACAGATCCCTGGGGTACTCCAGTATTCACCTCTCTCCAAATGGAAAATTGGGCATTTTGCTCTACCCTCTGCTTTCTATCTTTTAACCATGGGATTGAATACTGCACTGCCTTCAATCCCATGATTTTTTAATTTTACCAAGAGTCTCTCATCCAGATATACTATATCAACCGGCTCACCTTTGTCTACCTGTTTATTTACATCTTCAAAAAAATACAACAGATTAGTGAGACAAGATATTCCTTGCCTAATCTGCTGGCTTTCTTGCATTAAACCACGACAATGTTCAGTAATTGTATTCTTTATAATGGTTTCTACCATTTGCTTAGTATTGACATCAGGCTCACTGGTATGTAGTTTTCTGGATCACCCCGGAAACATTTTTAAAAATTGGCATTACACTGGCTATTCTCCAATCTAAAGCTTTTCTGATGACATCAGTTTTCGGAGGGTACAGCCCATTCTTACTGTTTATTTTGGGATGAGACATGTGTCTGCATAATTCGTGCGGACATTCCTGTTCCCTGACCAAAAAGAAGATCAACAGCAGCCAGGGTGTTGGAATGCATTGCAAATGACTCAGATTTCATCAAAAAGATTATTACTGGTGATGAATCATGAGTTTATGGTTATGACCTGCAAACTAAGGCTCAGTCCTCACAATGGAAGATTCCAGACTCTCCCAGACTCAAGAAAGCCCATCAGGTGAGGAGCAATGTCAAGGTCATGCTCACAGTTTTTTTTGATTACCATGGTATAGTTCATCATGAGTATGCGCCAAAAGGCCAAACCATCAATAAAGGAGTACTACGTCCAAGTTCTGACTAGTTTGTGAGATGCAGTTCATTATAAAAGGCCAGAGTTGCACAGAAATGGTGAATGATTGCTTTATCACGATAAAGCCCCAGATCATGCATCACATCTTGTCCAGCAGTTCTTGGCCACCAGAGAAAAATGCTTATTCCCCACAGCCTGACCACTGATCTGGCCTGCTAAGGCCAGGGCAGGCTGCAGGGAATGTTCTCCAGCCCTTCTGCCCCATACGCATCCCAGTGTTTAAATAAAATAACGTTCAGGGAAGTTATTCCACCTTGGAGGTGGAATAAGTTCCACGCACATGTCGCTGGTCCCAGACGTAAAGGGCCAACATTAGAATCAGCCCTGTAAGAACATAAGATATGCCATACTGGGTCAGACCAAGGTCCATCGAGCCTAGTATCCTGTTTCCAACAGTGGACAATCTAGGTCATGCGTACCTAGCAGTTTCCCCAAAGGACACAGGTTCCACAATGCTTGTATTGGGTCAAGCATTGATATCCTGGGCCCCTTTTTAATAATTGTTTATGGACCTTTCCTCCAGGAATTTGTCCAAGCCTTTTTTAAACCCAGCTACACTAACAGCCTTTACTACATCCTCCGGTAACAAATTCCAGAGTTTGATTACACGTTGAGTGAAAAAATATTTTCTCTTATTTGTCTTAAATAGTTTACCCTGTAGCTTCATTGCATGTCCCCTAGTCTTTCTATATTCCAGGGCCGGCAACTGCCCAGACTCCGCCCCTTCCATGCCCCCATCTAACTTCCCCGCACAACCGGCAGGAAAGTTTGTCGTGGCTGTGAGAAGGCATGAATAGCAGGGCGTCCATCTCCACTATTCGTGTAACAGAATAACCCCCTTATTGTGCATTAGGTGCACTCGCATTAATTGCAAATGAATCTAATGCCTCCTCTTTAGATGGTGTTAGGTTCACCCACGTTAACTGGAATATTGAAAGTGCACAATAACTACTAGCACGCTAACCACAGTGTGCAGTCCACTCTCTCTCTCCCTCTGCCCATTACCATCCAGTTTCTACCCCGTCATGTGCTAATCATCTAGTACAAAATGTTATTAACCCATGATAACCATTAGCATGAACTCAAATGTGCATTATGGTTAGGGCACTTTAGTAAACATGTCCCTTAATGATTGTCAATTCTTCTATTTATCATACCCCAGTAAGGAAATGTTTGTATTTCTATTTATTTTTATTGTACATTTTTACTGCGTATGTGACAATTTTCCAATAAAACTTTTAAAATGGGAAATACAAAAGATATTTTTTCTACTGTGCCCCCCCCCATTTGTTTTTGTTTAAATGAAAAATACTTTTTCTATAAATGATATGGCTATACTGTAAATTATCTTCTTTCATTCCTGATTGCTATGATTATATTATTCAGCTGGGCAATTACTGGATTTCAGCATCGGCATGGCATGAAATTGTAAATTGTTCCCATTGCCAAATGTAGTGCAATAAATGTTACTTTATCTCATTCCCTCCTTATTAGTTATCCATTTCACTAGCCTTGACTTTTTTCTACATAATAAATTTATCACTCATACATCATTTAGGATGGTACATATATGTTAAAAAAGTTCAAAAAGTCAAACTTTGAATATTTCTGTAGTGGTCAAAACCAGAAGAAAAATTACCATAAGTTTAAATCATTCATTTTTTATATAACAACCTTGGAGACTTCTGGCATGACCCCTTGTTCTGAAACATCACTTCCCTTGACACAGGCTTGCTGTTTATGCATTAATAATACCTGTCAGGTCTTAGACAGTCTCTATTATATTTGCTTGGCTCACATTTCCTCTCAAGAATGAGACACGTGGAGTCATTTTATAACAGGTCACTAAGGTGGGAGAGGCCAAGGAGGTGCTTATGGGGATCATTGTAGAAGCTCTATTCATGCTTTTGAGGTCTGAAATCGTCCATTCAGACATTGCAAGCACTGAGACATAGCAAGAGCTGTTTTAGAAAGCACCAAAGTTACACGTCTCCAGGGTGATCTCAACCATGTGGCATGGGGGAGGTGCATGTGCCCCGAATTCAGAAATGGCCAACATATTTCAACCCGCCAGTGGTGACCTCCATGTCTATTCCTGCTTCAGAGTGCGAATAGCCATCAGAAAAGTACTTGTCCTGCCAGCAAAACATCTGGAGGGAGTAGAGAATACGATACTCTGATATCCCCATTAATTTCCACAACTGTAAAGAAACCTGATTGGAAATGAAGTCGCTTGTTTTGTGGTTGATGCGCCACTGCACATCTCTTGGGAAATGGCAAACTGAGGCATGTATGCAGCATGAGATAGATGGCCCTATCCTAAAATATTGTCATAGGGATGAGTATAAGCATCATCCAGAATGGTGAATAAGCTTATATAAAGTCAACGTTACTATCTTATGTTGTACATTTTCTCCATGATCTGGTAGGGGAATGGGAAGACTGATTCACTAGCTGTAATGTTTCCTGCCATTGCCCTGGTATCTCTGAAGTTGGCAGTGTAAATTCGGACTGTTTGTTTATGTTTTGACATATGCAGGTTGTGGAGAGTGGAGTTGGGTTTACCCCCCCCCCCCCCCCACACACACACACACACATTTCAGAGAAAAATATAAGTAGAGATGTTTGGCCTGACATTTTTGACTGCTCGCCTTTAGATCATGCTGACCTCATGACCAGAGCATGCGATCTACACTTTCCTTATTTATTTTTATACGGGATTAACATTACCTGAGAAATGTTTCATTTAAAACAGAGGCTAATCAGGTGCTTGCACAGGGAAATGAAGAGCTAATCTATTCTATAGCTTGCAGCAGTGCAGATCTGAAATGCTTCATAATATATTTATTAACAGTCTACTTGCCACTGTTCCGCCTCCTTTGCTGCCAAATACTTACCCACCTTCACTTCCTTTCTGTCCTTGCAGTGGGTGAACTGACCTCAGTGTTGTGCATCCTGTAGCTGGAATTGTTTTCTCATCTACGGTATTTCTGCCCAAAAGTACATTAGGGGAATATTTTTCAAGAACTCCACAGGCCGATGCAAAGCTCACAGGTGCCCCTACTAATTCTGAAAGTGAAAGGCTTTCTTTGATAATTTCCTCAAAATAAGATTTGTACCTGCTTTTTCCCACACATTTGCTAAGCCATGCTAAGGATTTGCAATTACCTACCATGTATTAACGATGAAAATGAATGGGTCTTTCTCAGCTATTTCCCATTCAGTTCATATAAAGATTTTATAACCTGCATTAACTGAATTTCAGATAACATGAAGCAGTTAGCTACACATATATTCAGGTAGCATTAACCGTGCCACATTTTTTTCCGTATTAACAGTTAATGCATGGTAATAGCAAGGCCGCGGAGCCATGTGCCCGGGGCCGGCACTAACCGGGGGGGGCGGCCATGCGTGCCCCGTCAGAGCGTGCCGTAGCGGGGGGGGGTCAGGAAGCACTCCCATTGGCCCCGCGAGGGGTTCTGGCGCGGGAGCCAGTGGGACGGCGAGCCGGCAGTCGCGGGGGGTTAAGGGTGGAGGTGCGGCGTGGCTCCGGCCTCTTTCGCCGGATTCCGGGACGCCGGACGGACGGGTGCCCGAGAGAGCTGCGGACCGCGTGTAGGCCGGAGAGGACTCGGCAACGTGGTGGCGAGCAGCGGCATCGGGTGAGGAGCGCAAAACAAATAAAAACAGAATATATAATTTAAAAAAAAAAAAAAAAACGGTACGGGCGGCCGGTTGGAGTCTGCTGCGCTGATTAGGGTGCGAGCTGTGCGGTGCCGTTGTGGGGGAGGGCTAGAAGGTCCGCGGGGATTGCAGGGGGCCGGGTGTGTGGTCTCCTCCGGTGCTGCAAAGGAGAAGGGAGAGCAAAGTGATTTAATTTTGGCTGCATTTTGCTCTCGGTTCTCCTTGCCTTCTTCTCCCCCCCTCATTCTTGATACTCAGGGGAGGAGCTGGGGCTTAGCTAGGCAGTGCTTCAACAGTATAATACCGCCCTACCAGCTGTGGCCTTTCAATGGGAGGCTCACGGCGGGGTGCTGCCCGTAAGAGGGGTTCCCTTAAGAAAAAGAAGGGGGCTGGGGGGAACGGTGAGAGGCGGGGAACTGATCCTGTAGTGGAGCGAGGCAGTGGCATTGCCCGGGTGTCTGGGGTTGGTGCTCAGGGCTCTCCAGCACGTGGGGGGAGGGGACGTGCTGGGGCCTCCGCACGTGGCTCGGTGCGGCGGGGGAGGGGGAGTGGTGGGCCCCAGGCGGGCATAGGGGAGCAGAGGGCAGGTGGGGTGGGGGGAGAGCAGACCCAGGAGCCTCGGGAAGACCCTCGGGAAGACCCTCGGCCGGTGCCGGCTGCGGACCTGCAGAGTGGCGGTCTGTCCCCACTGGGTGCCCCGGGGGGTCGGGAAAGGGGCGGGGTTGATTCCCGAAATGAACGGCTGGCTGTTGCTGAGAGCTTGGGCCCTATGACAATTCCCGGGGGAGGGCAAGGGGTTTGGTTCGGACGTGGGGAGGGTGGGGGATTACCTAGCCCATATGTGTGGCAGGGGGCCATGGGCACGGGGTCGCCGGCCATGTGGGAGCATTGGCAAGGCGGGGGACAGGGCTCCTCCCGCGCGGATTGGCTAGGGGCGTGGCATGCTCCTGGGGCGCCGGCTGGTGTCCCTTCGCCTTTTTCTTTCTTCTCCCCGCAGGGTCACCAAGCTTGGCAGTGTGCGGGGGGTCCGTGGATGGGTGCAGCTCAGCAAGTGGATGGCCCGGAGGCAAGTCGAGGTCTGCAGCGATCGGCTGGAGCGGGAGCGCCAGCGGCACAGTCCGCGATGGAGCGACCGGTGGATTCTGGCGAGATCGAGGGCACACCAGGTGAGTTGGAGGTAGCTCAGACTGCGGGGGTGGTGGAGGGTACGGGTGTTGGTGGCAGGAGCAAGAAAAAACGCAGCCGGAAGCGGCGGCATTTGTGTCATGGGCGTCGTCGATCGGGATCATCGTCTTCGTCGTCGTCCCTATCGTCCACCAGTTCGGACTCAGAGAGGGGCGGTACCTCGGCACTCCGCGGAGCGGGGGCGGTAGGGCCCCCCATAAGTGTAGCACAACCCACTGTAGCGGCATTCTCGGAGTTGTGGGAGGGCGTGCCTCGGAGGTTGAGACGGAAGATTCATAAACGCAGATATATAGACATTTTCAGGTTATTGGAGGGACGGAAGAGGTCGGGGGATAGCAGGAAGAAGAGGAAGGCGGATGAGAAGGCAGGGCGTGTGCGGAGAGTGGGGCGGAATGTGGTGAATTGGACACGCGCCTTCCTTCGTTTAGCTAGTGTGTGGGGGCAGATGCACCCAGAGCAGTACGGAATGTTGTTGGCTTACGCGGACTCCATTTTGGAAGCGTCGCAGACGCACGACGGTTGGGCTTGGCTCAACTATGATGAGCGATTTCGCGATAAGATGGAAGAGAATCAGGGGTTGTCCTGGGGGACTCAGGACATCAATCTGTGGCTGACACAGATGGCGGTTCGGCAGAATGTTGGGGGGGTTGGTGGGTCGAAAGGGGGGCCGGTTGCGGCGTCAGCGGTCGTGGGGAAGCCCTTTCGTGGGAGCGTGCCTGCGGCAGGACAGAGAGTCGTTGGGGGGGGAGGCTTTGGGGATGTCTGTTGGCGATTCAATAAGTCCTCATGCCCCTTTCCGGATTGTAAATTCCGGCACGCTTGTTCTGTCTGTGGCGGAGGACATTCGGCCCTTAAGTGCGTGCGGAAGGGCGCGACCAGCACCACTCCCTCCCTGTCCAAGCAATAGGGATTTGGAGGGCATAGCCCCCACCCCTATCCGGTTACTTGCGTTGCTGCCTTGGTTGCGTCGGTATCCCAAGAAGCACGACAGTTTAGTGTTGGAAAAGGGGTTCAGATGCGGGTTTCACATACCGGTGGTGGGCAAGGTAGAGAAGGGGAAGGCTCGAAATTCGTCCTCGCTGAGACGGCTAGCGGATATTGTGCGGACTAAATTAGCCGGGGAGCTGCGATTGGGGCGGGTCGCTGGACCCTTCCTGGAGCCGCCGTTTGCGGGCTTTGTGGTCTCCCCTTTGGGTATAATTCCGAAGAAAGAGCCGGGTAAGTATCGCCTGATCCATAATCTGTCCTCCCCAGTGGGCGCGTCTGTTAACGACCATATTCCGCGGGACTTGTGTGCTGTGCGGTACGCATCCTTTGATGAGGCCGTGGCATTAGTCAAACTATGTGGCGCGGGTAGCTATATGGCGAAGGCTGATATAGAGTCTGCTTTCCGGTTATTACCGGTGCACCCGACGGCGTTCCCATTGCTGGGATTTCACTTTGAAGGGCGTTTTTATTTTGATAAGTGTATGCCCATGGGTTGCGCGATATCCTGTGCTTATTTCGAGAGGTTTAGTTCCTTCTTGCACTGGGCTATCGTGGAGCGGATGGGTTGTAGTCAGCTCGTCCACTATTTGGACGATTTCTTTTTCGTGGGGACGGCTGAGTCGGCACAGTGTCGCGTTTTGTTGGAAGGTTTCAGTCAGCTGGCGCGAGAGTTGGGTGTGCCGTTGGCGGCTGGAAAGACGGAAGGGCCTGCGACGCGTATTACCTTTCTAGGGATTGAGCTTGATTCTGAGTTAATGGTGGCCCGTCTGCCCGACAATAAGGTGACTCGACTGCGCATACTGGTAGCTAACGTGTTGGCCTCCTCGAAGATGACGTTGCGCGAGATGCAGTCCCTTATTGGGTCCCTGAATTTTGCTTGTAGGGTGATTCCCATGGGCAGAGTCTTCTTGCGGCGGTTGGCATCGGCGACGGCGGGGGTGCGCAAGCCGCATCATCGGATCAGGGTGTCTCGTAGCATGCGGGAGGACTTGGGAGTCTGGGATGAGTTTTTGAGCGGTTTCAACGGCGTCACGGTGCTGCGGGAAGCTGCGATCTCCAGTGCGGCTTTGCAGTTATATACGGATGCAGTGGGTGGGTCAGGTTTGGGGGTATACTTTGGGGGCGCCTGGTGTGCTGCAGAATGGCCGCAGACGTGGCGCGAGGCCGGTCTCACCACGAATATCACCTTTCTCGAGTTATTCCCGATTCTGGTGGTGTTGTCTTTGTGGCCGGATCGGGTACGGAATCGCCAGGTCCTCTGGTGGTGTGACAATGCAGCAGTGGTCAGTGTGCTTAATAATTATGCCCCCAGGTGTAGACCGGTAGCCGATTTGCTGCGACAGGTTGTGTTAGCTTGTTTGCGCCTGAATGTGGTACTCAGAGCGCGTCACATTCCAGGGCATACTAACGTCATTGCTGATGCTCTTTCCCGTTTTAAGTGGGAGCGTTTTCGGGCATTGGCGCCAGAAGCGGAGGAGGACGGGGCTGTGATCCCAGAGCACCTATGGCGGATTGGCCTGGGGGCATCATCAACTTGCTGAGGAAGTCCGTATCGGCAGCCACCTGGGAGGCGTATCAGAGGGGATGCAGCAGCGTGGTGACCTTCTTGCAGGAACAGGGATGGAGTCCGGGGCCCGTTTCAGAATTCCTTCTTGGTCAGTATGTTTGGGCTGCCAAAGAGGCGGGTCTCGCGAGGTCCACTGTGCGGCGCAACTTAGCGGGTTTTTCGTTTTTTATGCAGACGGTAGGCTGGGGAGTCCCGGGGGGGGGGGCTTGTTGACTCGCAGGCTTTTACAGGGATGGGAGCGGTCCTGTCCCTCTGCGGGGGATGCCCGGCAGCCGATAACTCATGACCTGTTAGGTCGGTTATGTGGCGTGTTGTCTCAGGTGGTCACGTCTGGGTATGAAGGCCTGCTTTTCCGGGCGGTGTTTTCCGTGGCCTTTTTTGGTGCCTTCAGGGTGGGGGAATTGGTGGCGGACTCGGGTCGCCGCAGCAAGGGCGGCGGATTGCAAGTGCAGCATGTTTCAATGGGGGAGGGATGGGTTCGCATACGGTTGGCGCGATCCAAGACGGATCAGAGGGGAAAGGGGGCCTGGGTAGTACTACGAGCGGTGCCGGGCTCTCCCACATGTCCGTTTACCTTGTTATCGCAGTACTTGCGAGTGAGGCCGGTTGGGAAAGGGGGTCTCTTTGTGCATGAGGATGCACGGGTACTTACCCGTTTTCAGTTTACGGCGGTGTTGCGGAGCTCGCTTCAGCGAGTAGGGGTGGACCCGCGTCGTTACGCCCCTCACTCCTTCCGGATTGGTGCAGCCACCAGTGCGGCAGCGGAAGGGTTATCAGAAGCTGCTATCCAGCGGATTGGCCGGTGGAGGTCCCAGGCCTTCCGCGGGTATGTGCGGCTGTAAGATGGGGGGGGGGGGACTAACTCTCTTTATTTCTTTTGCAGGTAGAGCAGCAGGAGGGTGTCGCTGTTGGGTGATCGGCCACTCATTTGTGTACTGGGCTGGTCGGCGAGCAGCAACACGACCGGTGGGCGTGAATCTTGGAGTGGATGTTTCTCGGGTGACCGTTTCATGGCTGGGTGAACGCGGGTTGCGGTGGTTTCAGCTCTTACCCTTGCTACGTCACCATGAAGGCCTGCTTCGGATGCCACCGGATATATTGTTAATTCATCTTGGAGGCAATGACCTGAGTTCCTGGACTTGCCGGCAGTTGATCCGGGCTGTTATCAAGGACTTGGGGGTGGTGGGGGCCAGGTTCCCGGGTATTGTTGTGGTTTGGTCAGACATTATTTCCAGGCCTGCTTGCCGAGCACAGCGGCGTTGGTCCAGGGGGTTAGCCAAGATTAATCGGCAAGTTGGCCGATGGGTGGAAGAGCTTGGGGGGCGACAAGTTTTGCATCCTTGGGTGGATGTGGACTGTGCTGGCCTATTTCGTGCGGACGGAGTACATCTATCCCCGGTTGGGATGGATTTGCTCCTCAACGATTGGCAGGAGGCCCTGGAAGGTATGTTGAGTGGGGGGGGAACTGGTCGCAGCTTTTCCTCTTGGGGGCGGCTCAGATCCAAGGCGGTCTGAGCCGGTGGTGGGATCCCGGAGGTTTCCGGGGTCCGGAGCCGGATGCAAGCAGTAGGGCGGGGGTGGGGTACCCCCGACCCGGACAATCCCTCAGGCTTTTGCTAATAACATGGCGAAGCCGGATGAGGGAGGGAGAAGCAAATTAGTCGGGACTTGTACCCGAGGGAGGCAGCCGTGACGTCACCTTGCTAATAATACGGCAGGTGATGGCTCGGGCTGCTGGGGGGGGGGGTAAGTTCTGTTGTTGTATTTCTAATTGGTTAATTGTTCAAGAATAAAGCTGCGACCAGTTTTGATCCAAGAATGTGTGATAGTCTGTTGTGTGGGAGGTGGTGTATTGGGGAGCTGGGGGGGGGGGGGAAGGGGCAAGGACTCGGGCGAGGCATCGGTCCGCCTTACCCGGTTATAGCAAGGCCGCGGAGCCATGTGCCCGGGGCCGGCACTAACCGGGGGGGCGGCCATGCGTGCCCCGTCAGAGCGTGCCGTAGCGGGGGGGGGTCAGGAAGCACTCCCATTGGCCCCGCGAGTTGTTATGGCGCGGGAGCCAATGGGAAGGAGAGCAGGCAGTCGCGGGGGGGTTAAGGGTGGAGGTGCGGCGTGGCTCCGGCCTCTTTCGCCGGATTCCGGGACGCCGGACGCCCACCCTCCCTCCCTCGCGGACTGGGGATTGCTTTTCCGGTAGTGGGGTGTTGCAGCTGGAGGGGGGTGGCGGGAGCCCGGTGGTTTCCGGGGTCCGGCGCCGGATGCACGCCGTTGGGCGGGGGTGGGGTACCCCCGACCCGGACAATCCCTCAGGCTTTTGCTAATAACATGGCGAAGCCGGATGAGGGAGGGAGAAGCAAATTAGTCGGGACTTGTACCCGAGGGAGGCAGCCGTGACGTCACCTTGCTAATAATACGGCAGGTGATGGCTCGGGCTGCTGGGGGGGGGGGGGGTAAGTTCTGTTGTTGTATTTCTAATTGGTTAATTGTTCAAGAATAAAGCTGCGACCAGTTTTGATCCAAGAATGTGTGATAGTCTGTTGTGTGGGAGGTGGTGTATTGGGGAGCTGGGGGGGGGGGGAAGGGGCAAGGACTCGGGCGAGGCATCGGTCCGCCTTACCCGGTTACTACCTTTGGGCTTTGTTTTGTTTTGGCTTTCCATTTCCTTCTTTCACTTTTCTCTTTTTCTTCTTCTGTTAGTGTTAATTTGCTCTCTTGCTTCCAACAAAATTGGGTTCTTTCAAGACATTAGTTTTAAACATAGCAGTCATGCTGCACCCACGGCGATTTCGCTGCTATTGTTAGAGTAACATGTAAATTGCCTGCGATGGGGAGGAGCCCGATGCCAACGCCGACGCTGGTCTATTTTGACTATACCTGTACTTTTCTTAACAAACAGCTATGCTTTGCCTAGATGGAATGTGACATGAAATGAGCATTTTTTTGTTTGGATCTGGCTCCCCTTTGGCATATTTTTCATGTTTTTTTATTTAATCACTTTTTGTACTGCAGGCCATTGTAGAAGACGTTTCCTGCGTGGATCCTATCTATACCCCGATTCTTTTTAATCTATATGTCCCCTTCTGCTTTTCAATAGTATTTCACATAGGATATCTATAGATTCTTGGTTTTGAGTTTTTACTTTTTCCTTCCCTTCCCTCTTCCCTTTTTCCCTGCCTTCCCCCTTCCCTTTCCTCCCCTTCTTTTCTCCTCTTTCTTTTCCTCCCTCTCCCCTTTTCTTCCCTTCCCTCCCCTTACCCTGGAAGGTGACCATATTAGTGGTTTGTTAATTACAAGCATGGAAAAGATGACATATGAGTTGCAAGACCAGGTAAGTACGTTTGGTGCAATATGGATCCCACGTACTTAAGATCTGTTGGATACTGGACACCCCATGATTTAGAATATCCTCTTTATTATTTGGCTCTAGGTGAACTACAGTGCTTTCTTGTCGTTTTAATTTTATTTCTTGTTTTCTCTCTCGTTTTGTTCCCTTTGCTGTTCCAAGGGCTTTACGTTTTACATATACAGAACCCTATAGGCCTGATCCATTCTGGGGCTTTTAAGGGGAGAGAAATGGGGACAGGAAGGGGAGGGGGAAAATGTGATAGAATTCCTATTTTCAGATAGTAGCAGCAAGACACTATGGTGGGAGCTTGTTTGGATTTTGTTGTCAGGAATTCCGGCCATAACGTGCTATTTTGTTCTGTTAAGCATCACGTGTTTTTTGTTTAGTGGTTTATTTGCTACTTTGCAGCCCACTTGATTGGAAGTCCTGCTATTTGTTGTACTGTTGCTTAAAAACTTAATAAGAAGAACTGAAATAAATAAATATGGATGTTTTCTGTGCCACACTTAATAGTGTCTGTGAGATAATCATGTTATAAATAAAATAATTTGTGCATTTGTGCTAACCATTATTAAATGTACTTTAGTAAATTGCCCCCTAATGTTATTTTTCTTAAAGACATAGGGGCTTGTTTACAAAGCCGCGGTAGCGATTCGCGATCGTTATCGGAGCCGCGGCCCCATTGAAATCAATCGGGCCGCGGCTCCGATAACGATCGCGAACCGCTACCACGGCTTTGTAAACAAGCCCCATAGTAACATAGTAACGTAGTATATAACAACAGATAAAGATCAGTATGGTCCATCTAGTCTGCCCAGCAAGGTGGCAAGCGTAGGTGCACTTGCCGCTCCATGCAGGTCACCCCTCCCCATGTCTTTGTTTAGGGGTGAACCCACCGCTCTGTGTAGATCACCCCTATTTGTTCAGATATAAAAGAGATAGTTATGTTTATTATGATTTTATCCTGTTGCTATAAAGGGATCCACTGTGTCTGTCCCATGCCATTTTGAATTCTGTCACTATATTTACCCCCACCACTTCCATCGGGAGGGCATTCCAAGCATCCATCACCCTTTGAGTGAAGAAATATTTCCTAACATTGCCTTTCAGTTTACCTCCTTGCAGCTTCATGTTATGCCCTCTAGTTTTATAGCTTCCATGTCTTTGGAAGAGGTTTGTTTGTTCATTAATACTCTTCAAGTATTTAAAGGTCTGAATCATATTTCCCCTGTCCTTCCTCTCCTCCAGAGTGTACATATTTGGTCTTCAGGTCTCTTCTCATAAGTCTTCTGATGCAGGCTCCAAATCATTTTGGTCGCCTTCCTCTGAACTGCTTCCAGTCTTTTTATATCCTTTGCGAGATATGGTCTCCAAAACTGAACACAATATTCCTCACCAGCGACAGTGGCATTAGTACCTCATCCTTTCTGCTGGTAATTCCTCTCTATATGCAACCCAGCATCTTTCTGGCTTTTGCCACTGCCTTGTCATTACTGTTTCACCACCTTGAGATCCTCAGAAATAATCACACCGAGGTCCTTCTCCTGGTCCATGCACACCAATCTCTTGTCCCCTATCGCATACAGTTCCCTTGAATTTCTCCTTCCCAAGTGCATGACACTGCACTTCTTCACATTAAATCTTAACTGCCAAGCATTAGACCATTCTTCCAGCTTTTGTAGATGTTTCCGCATGTTCTCCACACCCTCATGGGAGTTCACTCTGTTGCAAATGTTGGTATCATCCTCAAAAAGACTTTTCCATTCAGCAATATCACTCACAAATATATCGAACAGTACTGGTCCTAGGACCGAACCCTGGGGCACACCGCTAATCACCTTCCTTTCACCGGAGTGAGTTCCGTTTACCATCACTTTTTGTCGTCTGTCAGTCGACCAATTTCTGATCCAGTTCACCACCTTGGGACCCACCCCCAAGCTGTTGAGTTTATTGATAAGTCTCCTATGAGGAACAGTATCATAACATAACTGTTAAATATAAACTGTTAAACTGAGGTTTGCCAAATTTATTTCTCTTTTAAAATGTGGAGGGCAATTTTCTAACAGGCCACCTAGTTTTAGGTAACTAAAATGTGTCTATCTTGAGTCTATTTTATAAAGAAAGGCAGATGCCTACTTTTCTCTATAATATGGGCATGATTCAGTTCTGGAAGTCGATCCCCTCTGTACATCTGGTCTGAACCGGACGTACAGAGGAGATCGCGATTCTAATTCTGCGGGGAACGTCTAGCTCTGCAGGATCAGAATCGCGATCAGTCATGTACGTGCAGGCCGGGACTGCAATTCAGTCCAGCCTCCACATACATGACCTGCCCAACTAACTCAGTCAGGGCTTTTAAGCGGAGCTGCGGCACCATGGTTTCCGGTTGCCATGGCACCGTGGCTCCATTTAAAAGCTGTGATTGTGGCCGCCGGATTAAAGTGTTTATTGCCCGCAACCTGACTCCCAATCTGGCCTCCTAAGGCCAAGATCGGGCTGTAGGGAATGTCCTCCAGCCCCCCCTGCCCCATCCATAGCCAAGCAGTCCCAAAACAAAATGTCCAGGGAAGTTATTCCACCTCCGAGGTGAAATAACTTCCCCACACATGTCGCCGGCCTTGGACATACAGGGCCAACATTAGAATTGGCCCTGTACGTCCAGGGCCGGCGACCGCACAGACTCCACCCCCGAGCTGCCCCTTCCCCGCCCCCATCTAACTTCCCTGCACAACCAGCAGGGAAGTTAGTCTCAGTCAGGAGAAGGCACGAATAACCCTGTATGGGTGCAAGTATCTGAAAATGTGCATTGCATTATAGCATTTTATAACTTGCATACTTAGATTTGCACTCTACCCAAGATTCTCTCCATGTGCATGTCCATAGTGAAAGTACATAAGAACATAAGAACATAAGATATGCCATACTGGGTCAGACCAAGGTCCATCAAGCCCAGTATTCTGTTTCCAACAGTGGCCAATCTAGGTCATACGTACCTAGCAGTTTCCCCAAGGGACACAGGTTCCACAATGCTTGTATTGGTTCAAGCATTGATATCCTGGGTCCCTTCTTAATAATGGTTTATGGACCTTTCCTCCAGGAACTTGTCCAAACCTTTTTAAACCCAGCTACACTAACAGCCTTTACTACATCCTCTGGTAACAAATTCCAGAGTTTGATTACACGTTGAGTGAAAAAATATTTTCTTTTATTAGTCTTAAATAGTTTACCCTGTAGCTTCATTGCATGTCCCCTAGTCTTTCTATATTCTGATAAGGTAAACAATCGATCTACGTTTACCCGTTCCACTCCGTTCATTAATTTATAGACTTCTATCATATCTCCCCTCAGCCGTCTCTTTTCCAGGTTAAAGAGCCCCAACCTTTTTAGCCTTTCTTCATAGGAGTAGCCTTCCATCCCCTTTACCATTTTGGTGGCTCTTCTCTGAACCTTTTCTAAAATTGCTATATCCTTTTTAAGATATGGCGACCAGAATTGCACACAATATTCAAGGTGCGGTCTCACCATGGAACGATATAGAGGCATTATAATATCTTTTGTTTTATTTTCCATTCCTTTCCTTATCATACCTAGCATTCTATTTGCTCTCTTGGCCGCCGCTGCACACTGGGCCGAGGGTTTTAACATGGTATCCACAAGGACGCCTAAATCTTTTTCTTGGGGTGGTGGTTCCTAATGTGGAACCTTGCATCGTGTAACCATAGTTTGGGTTGTTCTTCCCTAGGTGCATAACCTTGCACTTCTCCACATTAAATTTCATCTGCCATTTTGATGCCCAGTCTTCCAATTTATCAAGATCCTCTTGCAATTTTCCACAATCCTCCTGGGTTTTAACAACTTTAAATAGTTTTGTGTCATCAGCAAATTTGATAACCTCACTCGTATACTCGATCAGTCTTACCTGTGTATTTAGAGGATAGCAACCGGATATAGTATATGCATAACTACAAATTCATATGTATAAATCCTTGAAAACAGGTGATTTATGTGTGTAAATGGTGCACATCTTTAAGTGGTTCCCTATAAAATTACCTCCTAAATTGGGCATGTTTACTAGGCTGCACTAGGGTTTTGCAGGTAGTGCACGTTCACATTTGATTTGAATGCATGCCCTACCTTTTGGGGGTGTGGACAGCATGACTCCTAGCAGATAGTGCACTAATTTGGACTCTAACGTACCAGCGGCATTGCGCTCATCTCCGCTCATTGAGGTGGATGCACACTGTCAATGTCCGTGCTAACTGCAGTGTGCAGACATGCCTGTGCTTTTGCTCCTACCCAACCAATCTCCTCTCTGTAACACGCTATGCAGATAGCGCAGAATTAACCCTGCGCTGTAGGTTTAGTGTGTACCATTAGCATGTGCATAAGCTGACATTAACAGCGAGTGCAGCTTAGTAAACATGCCCCTATATGATAGTGTTAGCTGTGGGTATAATTCAAAAATAGCAATGTAAATTTGACTAGGCTTTTAAATGTATGTTCCCAAATGGGTTTATATACTCTCTCTTCTACTTTTCATGCACTGCAGACCTCCTAAATAATAAGAAAATGAAATTCAAATGTGCTGGTTCCTTGAGAGCTGTGCTTGCTTCCCTGTTGATACACTTAATAATACATTATACTACTGTGTTAATATTATTAAAGTCAAAACTCATAAGCAGATATCAAAATGCCAATAGTCGAGTTGCAAAGCACACCATCCCAGGTCTTGATCATCTGTGCAGTTTTGATATTTGCTAGTAGACCAGTACTGAAAGGGAGAAAAACGTTTCTGATTTTAATGAAAACTTACTGTAAGTCTCTTGCCAGCCGAAATTGATCACATACTGTCATTTTACCACTAAGTCTAGCAGGTGACCATAAAGTTTAATCCTAAGAAATGAATATAAAAATAGGGGGCATGATCCATGCACATTTATAACATAAAAGTTTTCAGCAGAAACGTACTCACAAATTGTTTGGCTGCCACTGTGGATCTCAGCCAGTCAGCTGTCTCACAGTTCTTGACGGCCTTTCTAACCCACACCACATAATATACGGCCTTCCATCAGACCATGCAGACGAGGCAGCAAACTATGATTCTATTCCATGAGGTGGCCAGATCTCCATCAGTACTGAGACTCATCAAATGCACAAGGGTCCCTCATGCCTCATAAACGAGGAAGGCCAGCTACTGCAACAGGAAGGCATTTCACTCACTGAACATACAGGTGGTCTGCAATGCACAGGGGGAGATTTATTTAATTTATTTATTTAACAGATTTTATATACCGTCTTTCTACAAATCAAGACGATTTACATAAAACAATAAAGGCAGTATGTTTCAACTGTTTACATGGAACAAAGTAACGGATAAATAAGGGTAACAAGGAGAACGATTTACAAGAGCAAATGGAAAAACTATTTACAGCGGTACATACCAGGATACAAATGGCTGCATGAATAGATTTAGAGAATTAGAGAAGGCAGGAGCGGGGAAGTGGCAGTAGAGAGTTAGGTACTAAGGTGGCAGGGAGAAATGTTCAAGGAAAAGAAGAGTTTTTAACTTCTTTTGGAACTCAGAGTGGGTTGGGCAGTTCCGCAGCTCATGAGGAAGAGAGTTCCATAGGGATGGGGCATAGAGGGAGAAGGCCCTGTTACTGATAGATTGTTTGCAATATCTTTTGGTTGTAGGGATAGTCAGGAGGTTTTTGGTAATAGAACGGCCGGTTCTAGTGTTAGTGGAGAAGGGAAGGAGAGGGGAGAAGCATGGAGCTGACTCATTGGATATGATTTTATAACTTATGTTATAACTGTTTTCTGGTTCCAGCCATAACTCCTATACCCTCACTCACTATGGCATCTACAAGAGGTTTGAGAGTAGAGAGATCCCTGATAGATGACTGCTAGATAAGCCCTGCACCGACCCTGTCTATCATCTAGACATGCATCTGCTTGGAGGTTGCACTGTGCAGGGCTTCAGTGTCCACCCAGCACATGAAACACCCTGGTGCTGATACAATATGTGCCCTCTCTCCTCCTACCCATGCAAGTGATAGAGGGTACCCACAGAGGCATTGGCTGCTGCCCTCCATTGTGGTGCTGCACACAGAGGCAACAAGACCCACAGAAACATGGATACCATCATTAAGAGGACATCTGTCTAGCTCAAGAACCGCTTCCTGTGCCTTGACAGATTCGGGAGTGTTCTGCCATTCAGCCCTGCCAGGATATGTCAGATCTTCATGGCCTATTCCATGCTCCACAATCTGGCATTGAGGCACCAACAACCCCTCCCCAAACAACAGGACAGAGCAGACCCAGACCATTAAACAGATTCCAAATGGCCAAGAAGGGACAGCAGTACCAATTAAAAGTAGGTGTTTATTTCTTCACATTAAAAACACAACCAATGAAGTGCCCATCCTCCACGCCCCCCTCCCACCCCATGCCCATCCTTACCCCCAACATCACCACTCCCAGCACCAGCCCTGTGCAGCTCCCCTCCCCTCCCCCCCCCAGCTTAGAAACTAGCCCCTTTATTTGCAATTTCCATATGGAAAATCCGGCATTTGCACTTGAAAATGACATCCTTGTGTAAACAGTGATTTTATAAAGGGCTAATTTTACATGTGGATCTCCATAATACACAGATATTTCAAGAGGGCATGTTGAGACATGGTCTGTGTGGATCAAAAATCTACAAGACTATTCTCTGTTACATACTGTATAGGGAATACACATGTATTACAAATTGTCTACAGTGAGATGAAAAGCTGCTCCTTGGCATGTATAGATTTAAAAAGTGCATGTTTCTCCAGCTCTTTAAAGGAGAGATTAAAGCGGTTATTCTCATTGATCTCCCATTATTTATTTTCCCCTCCAAATTAAAATGAATTAAAGTTAGCAGCCACTGTAGTTCTTTGATGGCATTTAAATGTATAAATTTGCAAATTACCAACTTACACCGCAAGTTACGACAGACCAAATTACACATGCTAATTGTGAACTACAAACTTTACATGTGTAAGTTGCCACGTTGCCCCCATTAATTTTTCCCACTTGTAGATTTGTAAATGGCTCCTCCAGCTCTATGTGTCAGCAAATACATGTGCACTCCTACACATGCTTATATGTGCTTTAAAAAAGGCTCAACCTTTGTCAGAAGTCAAAGAGCCTCACAGTGCTGGAGGCTTGAGATAAACACTGCACGGCTGTTTGAGACCATTGTTGCCACTGCAGGTCCTGAAGCAATGGGGCTGCCGCAAGGGATGACGTTCCCCCAGGGCTCCTCATCACCTTGCACCAGCCCGAGCAATACTTGTGCCTAGCAAGTCAGGAATCAGCAATCCTGGTGGAGGCCAATTCAGATCGGGGCACGTCCAGACATCCAAAACCTGGACAGCCCAGATCAGACCCCAGTTCTGCACCAGCAGGAGATAGTCATTCCCACAGGAGCAGAATCGGGGCATTTGGATGGGCCGGATGGGTCCCGATTCTGAGAACTGAAACATGCTGCGCTCACCCCGGCTAACCCTTCCCATGCTCCCGATGGAGCCTCGGTGCCGTGGCGTCCCGTCACCATGGCACTGGGATTTTATGCAGGTGCACCGATTTCCTTACAACACGTTTGAAGTGCTTCTCCCTGCTGCCCGCCCCCTCCATCCCCAGTGGGGCCTGCTGGGATCGGGCAGTGGAGATCCACCATCTGCAGCTCACCTCTTTGGGGGGGGTCCATTGTCACTGCCCACCATCGTTGGGGGGACTTATTCCACCTCTGAGGTGGAATAAGTTCCCCAGCCATCTTGCCCTTACCGGACGTACAGGGCCCTGTTCATCTGAATAGGCCCTGCACATGTGGGGTCATGGGCCCACCTTCGCTCCACTCTGTCGCCACCCCCTCCCACCCGTCCCCATCTGGAGCTCCCCACACACAAGCCCTGTGTGAATGGGGAGCTGTAGGTTCAGAATAAGCCCCCAGCAAATAGCAGGGGATGTACATCCAAACAGGACGTACATCCCCGTTATTCACAGTTTGGCATAACCCCCATTGTGATTAGGGGTTGTACCAATTTTAGAGCTGTGTCCCTACTCAAACCTGTTTGTCAGTCTCATGGCCCCAATTCCAACAATAGGAACAGAGGTGGTGTAACAATATTTTATTTTCAATTTATTGATTTGAATATGTCAGTTTTCAGAATTTACATCCATTTTCTTTATATTTTGCACAGTACAGGGGAAATGCATCACTGTTGAAGTAATACCGTTGCTATCATGGGATGGATGGAGGGCAAGATAATGACTCCTCTTTCCTCCTCCATGCTCAAACATGGAGCTAAGGTGCTCTTCTTCCCCCCTCCCTCCCTCCCCCCCCCCCCATTTCGGATAAGTGTCTGGTAATCTTATCAAATGGTGAACAACTGGCTCTCTGCTGCTTTGAATAAAGTATTTTCAATTAAAAAAAATAAAAAATACCTTCCTCAGCTGGGCCTCCCCAGGCCTATGTGGGCATCCCGGGCCTCTCAAATATGATTTTCCAAGATGGCTCAACAGTTCTTGGTTTCCCGTTTCACGTGGGGGGGGGGGTTCATTTTTTTTCGTTTCATTACAATTCTTAGTCATGAGGCAGACTTTTGCCCCAGTTAGGGCTGCAATACCCAGGGCACTTTTAACTGGCATTTTGGGACCTTGCAGGGGGCCTAAGGCCCGGTACCTAGCCTGTGACCAGTAGTGTAAGTTCTAGCTGGGGGCCCCAAGCAAAATTTTGCTGGCCCTTCTTTATGAGAGGTACGTGGGGGCGTGCGTACATGCGCAGCCAGCCTTCCTTCTCCCCCTCCCTCCTTTGCGGCCCTCGGTATTTCAAAAACTTACTTTAAGTTTTGCATGTTCTGCCTTCCCTTTCTGCTTTTAAGAAAAACTCTTCTTCCCTGGCAATGTTCACTTCCCGCTGCCGAGCTGCAGTCTCACAATAACAGCTGCAAAATCACATATTGCTGTTATTGCAAGACTTCAGCCCGCCAGTGGGAGATGAACACTGCCGGGCAAGAAGAGGTTTGCTTAAAAGTAGAAAAGGGAAGCGGCGTGTGGCAAACTTTAAAGTAAAACAAACTACCAAGCACCAACCTTCCTTAACTCCCCTTTTTTTCAAATTCCAATTGTTATATCCAATCAACAATTCAATAAAGGCAAACAGGCCTCAGAGAAATCTTCCCCAGCACTTGGCGAAACAAGTCACCATAGGGGTAGATGGTAAATTCCACATCACGGGCCCCAAGCCTTTTTATAATTTATTATTCCAATTAAATATCACTAATTCTTATCAAATTATATCTTTATTAAAAATTCACACAATCACCTAAAAGTACTTTTTCGGGATTTCAAAAAATTTTTTTAATATACTCAATATATTCCAAGTGTGTATGGATATCCAAAGCAGCACTAACCAGCCCCGTAGAGGCTATTCAACCTACAAAGAAACAATAAAGGAGTTTCATAAAATGAAGCATAACAACATCTCAAATGTAAATAGTATACTCAACTTTGAGGTTTTGTTGAAAATTCTCACGCCGTCACAGGACCACACACACACTTTTGACAGTTTCCAAATACAAAATCCGACAGCCAGAGAAGCAGAATCAATGCCGAGACAGTTCTTAATAGTCCAACAAAAGCTTTCGTTTCGCCTTAACTGGCTTCCTCAGGGACAATGAACTCAAGCATAGTAACTACATCTCTATAACAGTAAGAAGTTGTTAGTGCGGGCAACAAGTGCCTCCAACCTAAAGAAGCGATCACTGCTGACATCACATGCTGAAGCACCCACCTTTATACTCCAATACGCTGTCAAAAACTAACGTCACTTCCTGCAGAATCTAACTTAACTACTACCTAAAAGAATGTAGGTCACGAACTCCATAGAGACTAATTAAAAGAACAAAGTCCAATCTATTTTATCGTTGAGGCCATGTGGGACAAGTGTATGCAAATTGAAGATCCATCGTTGTTCTTGCTGCAGCAGCAACTGGGGAAGATTTCTCTGAGGCCTGTTTGCCTTTATTGAATTGTTGATTGGATATAACAATTGGAATTTGAAAAAAAGGGGAGTTAAGGAAGGTTGGTGCTTGGTAGTTTGTCTTATTTCCCTTCCTTGCAGTTCTTTGGTGTGGTAAACTTTAAAGTAAACCATGTTTGCCATGCTCTGCCTCACTTGCTGTAGTGCGGGGTCACTGGGATGAGTGGGCTCCTTTTCCTGCTCTATGGGGGCTGCTTGGATAGAATTTACACCATTGTCTCTTGCCCCTGCAGATCCTCTTTGTTTTTCTTTCTACCAGTGAGCTCTGCAGTCACTTCAGGTGGTAGCTTGGGCCCAGCGAGAGTGGAGTATGGCAGGGTAACATTAGCTGCATGTCTGGTGGCCTTGAGGAGACTCTTTGGGACCTCAAAGCCCCACTTGTGGGTTGACGTGCGCTGCAATTCCCAAAACAGCCCTTGAGCTTTATTCAGTTTCCTAGCTGCTTGGCAGCCCCTTCTGGGGCAGATTTGGGACCCTGAGTTCTCTTCTCATGGGTGGTGAGAGAGGTCATGGTCCCTGCTTTATCCTTGTATTCCTGCATTGCTCTGCAAGCCCAGCCTTCCCTGTGGGAGTTTTTTGAAGGTACAGAATGGCCAGAATGAACAAATGGATGATGAAATGCTCAAAGAAATCAAGGAAGCTAACAAAAGCCACAACAGAGTAGTAATAATGGGTGATTTCAATTACCCCGGTATCGACTGGGACAGTGTCACAGCAGGACAAGCTAAAGAGATAAAGTTTCTAGATGAAATAAATGACTGCTTCTTGGAGCAGCTGGATAAGGGTGTTGGGACCACTTGGCAATAGTGATCATAGTATGATCATGTTTGATTTAATCAGTGGAGGACAGATAGTAAAGGAATCCACAGTACTCTTTCAAAAGGGTGACTATGATAGAATGAGGAATATAGTTCGGAAAAAAACTAAAAGGAGCGGTTCCAAAGGTTAAGACTTACAGCAAGCTGGGTGTTATTTAAAAATACTATCCTCGAAGCCCAGACCAGCTGTATTCCACGCATTAAGAAAAAGGTGAGGTCAGAGAGGCTGTTGCTGCAAAAGAGCAACCTTCAGAAAATGGAAAAAGATCGTAGCAAAAGGCCTGTGAGAGAGTCGGTGAAGAACAAAATTACACAGCATGGATAGTCATGGCCTAATGGGAGACAGCCAACATGGCTTTAGACAAGGCAGATCTGTCTTACTAATCTGATCTGTTTTTTGAAGGTGTGCATAAACAGGTAGGTGAGTCGGTTGATATAGTGTATCTGGACTTTCAGAAAGCTTTTGACAAGGTCCCCCATCAGAGACTTTTGGCGAAGCTAAAAAGTCATGGGATAGGAGGCAGTGTACTATTGTGGATCGGGAACTGGTTTAAAAGATATAGAAAGCAGAGGGTAGGGCTAAATGGCCAATATTCCCAATGGAAAAAGGTGAATAGTGGAGTACCCCAGGGATCTGTACTGGGTCCGCTACTTTTTGACATATTCATAAATGACCTGGAAAAGGGAATAACTAGTGAGGTAATCAAATTTGCAGATGACACAAAACTGTTTAAAGTTGTTAAAACCCAAGAGGATTGTGGAAAACTGCAGGAGGATCTGGATAAATTGGAAGACTGGGCATCCAAATGGCAGATGAAATTTAATGTGGACAAGTGCAAAGTTATGCACCTAGGAAAGAACAACCCACACTATAGTTACAAGATGCAAGGCTCCACATTAGAAACCACCACCATGGAAAAAGATTTAGGAGTCATCGTGGATAACATGTTAACCCTCCGCCCAGTGTGCAGCGGCGGCCAAGAAAGCAAATAGAATGCTAGGTATCCTAAGGAAAGGGATGGAGAATAAAACAAAGGATATTATAATGCCTCTGTATCGCTCCATGGTACGACCGCACCTTGAATATTGTGTGCAATTCTGGTCACCGTATCTTAAAAAGGACATAGAGTTATTAGAAAAAGTACAGAGAAGAGCCACCAAATTGGTGAAGGGGATGGAAGGCTACTCCTATGAAGAGAGGCTAATAAGGTTAGGGCTCTTTAACCTAGAAAAGAGGCGGCTGAGGGGAGATATGATAGAGGTGTATAAATTAATGAATGGAGTGGAACGGATAAACGTGGATAAATTGTTTACGCTATCAGAATATAGAAGGACTAGGGGGCATGTAATGAAGCTACAGGGTAAACTATTTAAGACAAATAGGAGAAAATATTTCTTCTCTCAACGTGTAATCAAACTCTGGAATCTGTTACCGGAGGATGTAGTAAGGGCTGTTAGTATAGCTGGGTTTAAAGGTTTGGACAAGTTCCTGGAGGAAAGGTCCATAAACCACTATTAAAAAGGGACCCAGGATATCAATGCTTGGCCTAGTACAAGCACTGCAGAACCTGTGTCTTTTGGGGAAACTGCTAGGTACGTATGACCTAGATTGGCCACTGTTGGAAACAGGATACTGGGCTTGATGGACCTCGGTCTGACCCAGTATGGCATTTCTTATGTTCTTATGTTCTTATGTTCAAGGACAGTTCCAACCATTGGAAGGAAAGTCAGAGGAGGACAGAGAGGTGGTTCCCCTATGGACTGTGTAGAGCCTCTGAAGGATCCACCCTATTTCTCTGCTAGGCCCTGTTTAGGCCTCTACAGGATGTTATGGTGGCTCCACAGGCTAGGAGACTTGCAGTGCCCCAGCTAGGTGGCTATTGCTTGGTAATGCTGGTGCAGAGTCTCTCTCAACTCCATGGTGGTGGTGGTATGACCAGTTACTAGTGCTGGCATTAGTCCAATGATGACTCCAGTCTGTGGCAAAGCAGATCCACTAAAAAGTCACTTTCGCTATGAGTAGTGAAGCTCACTCTTGGACACAGGCACAGAAGGGTCAAAGGACCTTCTAAGGCCGTATGTAAAAACTGGAACTGCCCTCTGTAGAATATGAGTCCTATGGGACTCCACTAAAAAGGGGGCAGTCCTGGCAAAGCATCTGATAAGTTCAAGTCACCTCTATGAGGCCTTTAAGAGCCTGTAATTCCCCTCAATGGATACTGTCAGTCCTGGGCACAGCTGGTCAATGGATCATGGCAGTCCTGGGCACAGCTGGTTGGGGTGTTACTTAGTCAATTTCTTTTGAGGCATTCATACCATATTTATCCAGTGGAGTTTGGGGTTTTTAGGCAGGAAAGGAGTTTGTCAGTTCCTTCAATGGGTTGTCTGTCCTTGGTCCTTAAAGTTCTGGTCCAGGCTATCCTGGGTTTTCGATAATTGCTGGATGAATTACAATACAGACTGCAAGATTTACTGAGGAGAGCCTCCCTGAGGCTATCCACTCAGGAAGAGGACTGTAGCAGCCGCTCTTTAACACTTCCAGCAGTGAAAGGTTGTTTCTCCTATCCCATCTATGTTAGGGATGGAGATGTTATCTCTGATACATGCGGATCTATGAAAGGCTGTTCCTTCTGGCATATTCTGGACTTAGAGCCTGTGATCTTCAGACTCTGTATCTGAAGCTATAGGGCTGTAGTACAATGGTTACTTCACTGCCTGTGGAGCCAGAGGTCATGGGTTCAAACCCACAGTGGGGTTATTTGATGGGGCTGCCCAGAGCATTATCTCTTGGTCTTGAAGGACTGGAAAGGGGGGCTGTTACTTCTGGAGAGAAATCTGAAATTGTGAGTATATACTTCTGGGAATTTTTCTGAAAGGAATTTTTTTTCTTTTAAAGCTAATTAATCTGTGAACCCACTATTTTTTTGTTAAATCAGTCAGGCCTAGTAGCAACAGTTTAAGATTCAATTTAAAAACACAGAAGAGAACTTTCTGGTTACCTTTCATACCCAGTAGACAGCTGTAGTTTAAATTTCATAGTCACTCAGGGCCTAGCATCAGCAAAGTACTTTTAGTTTCAAATTAAAACACAGAAGAGAGCTTTCTGGTTAAATTTAGAATCCAGCAGAGAGCTTGTAGTTTAAATTTCATAATAGGTTAGAGTCTAGTAGCAGCAAAGAGCTATAATTTAAATCAAATCAGAATATAGCTTAGCACAAGAGGCAAAACAAGGTCAATTCTCCTTGAGCAGCATATAAAGTCTTCTAGAGACCTTTACAAAGAGGCCTTCTACCTAGTGGGCAAGCAACCTGTGAAGCTTTTTCAATAGGTGTTAACACCAGCTGGCAGTTCAAAAGGCCATTTTGAAAGACTCCTTCTATCCAAGCAAGGACTGTTAATTACCCAGGAAGTAGGTCACTGCTTACATCATCAGCATAAGCATAAATAGCTCAACCAGAGCTCTGTGACCCTGTCTTGAAGGACTGGAAAGGGGGGCTGTTACTTCTGGAGAGAAATCTGAAATTGTGAGTATATACTTCTGGGAATTTTTCTGAAAGGAATTTTTTTCTTTTAAAGCTAATTAATCTGTGAACCCACTATTTTTTTTGTTAAATCAGTCAGGGCCTAGTAGCAACAGTTTAAGATTCAATTTAAAAACACAGAAGAGAACTTTCTGGTTACCTTTCATACCCAGTAGACAGCTGTAGTTTAAATTTCATAGTCACTCAGGGGCCTAGCATCAGCAAAGTACTTTTAGTTTCAAATTAAAACACAGAAGAGAGCTTTCTGGTTAAATTTAGAATCCAGCAGAGAGCTTGTAGTTTAAATTTCATAATAGGTTAGAGCCTAGTAGCAGCAAAGAGCTATAATTTAAATCAAATCAGAATATAGCTTAGCACAAGAGGCAAAACAAGGTCAATTCTCCTTGAGCAGCATATAAAGTCTTCTAGAGACCTTTACAAAGAGGCCTTCTACCTAGTGGGCAAGCAACCTGTGAAGCTTTTTCAATAGGTGTTAACACCAGCTGGAGTTCAAAAGGCCATTTTGAAAGACTCCTTCTATCCAAGCAAGGACTGTTAATTACCCAGGAAGTAGGTCACTGCTTACATCATCAGCACAAGCATAAATAGCTCAACCAGAGCTCTGTGACCCTGTCTTGAAGGACTGGAAAGGGGGGCTGTTACTTCTGGAGAGAAATCTGAAATTGTGAGTATATACTTCTGGGAATTTTTCTGAAAGGAATTTTTTTTCTTTTAAAGCTAATTAATCTGTGAACCCACTATTTTTTTTGTTAAATCAGTCAGGGCCTAGTAGCAACAGTTTAAGATTCAATTTAAAAACACAGAAGAGAACTTTCTGGTTACCTTTCATACCCAGTAGACAGCTGTAGTTTAAATTTCATAGTCACTCAGGGCCTAGCATCAGCAAAGTACTTTTAGTTTCAAATTAAAACACAGAAGAGAGCTTTCTGGTTAAATTTAGAATCCAGCAGAGAGCTTGTAGTTTAAATTTCATAATAGGTTAGAGCCTAGTAGCAGCAAAGAGCTATAATTTAAATCAAATCAGAATATAGTTTTCCTCAGCAGCACAGGACAAGGTACTGTGTAGCAGCCCTTTTTTAATAAGTGTTATATCCCTCCCCCTCTCCCCACACCCACCCTCCCCTGGGCAAATCACAGCTTTATAGGTACTTGCACAACTTAAAAGACAGGAGGTGCTCTCAGGTGAAGCTCATTACCCAAATCAGTCATACACCAAGGACCTGAGATTAATTAAGCTTCAGGTGAACAAGGTATATTAAACTTCTTAGGTACAGTTTTAGTGGTATAAATATCCATTGCACCCTTTAGTACATATAGAACTTAAAGATCTAAACACAAACTTAAAACTAAGATGCAGACAGCAGTCCAGCAGCGGGATGTGGGCTTTCCAGTCTTTTGCATTGAGTGTCACATGTATGATTTTCTCCCAGCTGGTGAGAGGTCTTACGTGTGCACTAGGTGCAAGGAGCTCTCTGCTCTCAGGGAACGAGTCCGTTCTCTAGAGGCTAGAGTAGCAGACTTGGAAAACATAAGACAGACAGAGAGGTACATAGACGAGACCTACAGGGATATAGTCCTGAAGTCCCACCTCCAGTCTGGCAGCATCCCTGTTGCCATGGAGGAGAGAGGTCACGTGACAGGAGAGCATCACCCTGGTGTGGCAGGAAGTGATCCTGTAACTAGGACCTGTCCTCCAGGTGATGTAAACCCCTCTCGCACCGAGGAGGTTTCTCCAGGGCCAAGTGCCCATGCAGGAAGGGTTAGGACAGCAGTTATAGTTGGTGATTCGATCATTAGGCATGTAGATAGCTGGGTGGCTGGTGGACGTGAGGATCGCCTGGTAACATGCCTGCCTGGTGCGAAGGTAGCGGACCTCACACGCCACCTAGATAAGGTCTTAGATAGTGCTGGGGAGGAGTCTGCTGTCTTGGTACATGTTGGTACCAATGACATAGGAAAATGTGGTAGGGAGGTTCTGGAAGCTAAATTTAGGCTTTTAGGTAGGAAGTTGAAATCCAGAACTTCCAGGGCAGCGTTCTCCGAAATGCTTCCCGTTCCACGCGCAGGACCCAATAGGCAGGCAGAGCTCTGGAGTCTCAATGCGTGGATGAGACAATGGTGCAGAGATGAGGGGTTCGGATTTGTTAGGAACTGGGGAACATTCTGGGGAAAGGAGGGGCTCTTCCGAAGGGATGGGCTTCACCTTAACCGGGATGGAACCAGGCTGCTGGCATTAACCTTTAAAAAGGAGATAGAGCAGCTTTTAAACTAGATAATAGGGGAAAGCCGACAGTCGCCCAAGAGCGCATGGTTCGGAAGAATGTATCCTTGAAGGATACTACAAAAAGCAGAGAGTTCCAAAAAAGAGTAAAGTAGCCCAAATGCCCTCGAGTATGGAGCAGACAGAACTTAAAGATCCCAAATTACCCATGTCTACCAATAGCCAAATTAATATGAATAAAATACAGTCTCTAAAATGCTTGTATGCAAATGCTAGAAGTCTACAAAACAAGATGGGAGAGTTAGAATATATAGCACTAAACGAGAGGTTAGATATGATTGGAATATCAGAGACATGGTGGAAGGAGGACAACCAGTGGGACACTGTGATACCTGGGTACAAACTATATCGAAATGATAGAGCTGATCAAATTGGTGGAGGGGTTGCGCTCTATGTTAGAGAGGGCATTGAGTCAGAAAGGATTAAAGTTTTGCAAGAAACAAAATTTGCTGTAGAATCTCTATGGATTGAAATTCCATGTAAAAAGGGGAAGGCGATGGCAGTGGGGGTGTACTATCGTCCGCCTGGCCAGAATGAACAAATGGATGATGAAATGCTCAAAGAAATCAAGGAAGCTAGCAAAAGTTACAGTGCAGTAATAATAATGGGTGATTTCAATTACCCCGGCATCGACTGGGTCAGTGTCACAACAGGACATGCTAGGGAGATAAAGTTCCTAGATGAAATAAATGACTGCTTCTTGGAGCAGCTGGTTCATGAACCGACCAGAGGGGAAGCAATATTAGACCTAGTCCTTAGTGGAACACCAGATGTAGTGCAAGAGATAAGGGTGTTGGGGCCACTTGGCAATAGTGATCATAGCATGATCGCCTTTGATTTAATTAGTGGAGGAGGGATAGTAAGGAAATCCACAGTACTACCCTTTAACTTTTGAAAGGGAGACTATGATAGAATGAGGAAAACAGTTAAGATAAAAACTAAAAGGAGCAGTTGCGAAGGTTAAAGACGTACATCAAGCTTGGGTGTTGTTGAAAAATACTATCTTGGAAGCCCAGACCAGCTGTATTCCACGCTTTAAGAAAAGTGGAAGGAAGTCCAAAAAATTGCCAGCATGGTTTAAAGCTGAGGTCAGAGAGGCTGTTGTTGCCAAAAAAGCATCTTTCAAGAAATGGAAAAAAAGAGCCAAATGATGAAACCTGGAAACAGCACAAGCACTGGCAAGTCAAATGCAAGGCATTGATAAGGCAGGCAAAGAGAGAATTTGAGAAGAAGCTTTCTGCGGAAGCAAAAACGCGAAATAAAGACCTTTTCAAGTACATTCGTAGCAAAAAACCCGTGAGAGAGTCAGTTGGTCCATTAGATGATCCAGGGGTTAAAGGAGCACTAAGAGGCGACAAGGCGATAGCGGAGAGACTGAATGAATTCTTTGCTTCGGTCTTTACTGAGGAAGATGTAGGGATGTTACCCATGACTGAAGTGGTATTTAAAGGTGTGGAAGAATTGAAGGAAATATCGATACATCGGGAAGATGTCTTACAACTATTAGATAAACTGAAGAGTAGCAAATCATCTGGGCCGGATGGTATACATCCAAGGGTGTTGAAAGAACTGAAATTTGAGATTGCAGAACTGCTATCAGTAATCTGTGAACTATCATTAAAATCATCTCTAATACCTGAGGATTGGAGGATCGCCAATGTAACACCAATTTTTAAAAAGGGTTCGAGGGGTGATCCGGGAAACTACAGACCGGTGAGCCTGACATCAGTACCGGGAAAAATGGTAGAAACCATCATAAAGAATAAAATTACTCAGCATATAGATAGTCATGACCTAATGGGAGACAGCCAACATGGCTTTAGACAAGGAAGATCTTGTCTTACTAATCTGTTATGTTTTTTTGAAGGAGTGAATAAACAGGTGGACAAAGGTGAGTCGGTTGATATTGTGTATCTTGACTTTCAGAAAGCCTTTGACAAGGTCCCTCATGAGAGACTTTTGGCAAAACTAAAGAGTCATGGGATAGGAGGCAGTGTACTACTGTGGATCAGGAACTGGTTAAAAGATAGAAAGCAGAGGGTAGGGCTAAATGGCCAATTTTCCCAATGGAGAAAGGTGAATAGTGGTGTACCCCAGGGATCTGTGCTGGGTCCGCTGCTTTTTGACATATTCATAAATGACCTGGAAAGTGGAATAACGAGTGAGGTTATCAAATTTGCTGATGACACAAAACTATTTAAAGTTGTTAAAACCCAGGAGGATTGTGGAAAATTGCAAGAGGATCTTGATAAATTGGAAGACTGGGCATCAAAATGGCAGATGAAATTTAATGTGGAGAAGTGCAAGGTTATGCACCTAGGGAAGAACAACCCAAACTATGGTTACACGATGCAAGGTTCCACATTAGGAACCACCACCCAAGAAAAAGATTTAGGCGTCCTTGTGGATACCATGTTAAAACCCTCGGCCCAGTGTGCAGCGGCGGCCAAGAGAGCAAATAGAATGCTAGGTATGATAAGGAAAGGAATGGAAAATAAAACAAAAGATATTATAATGCCTCTATATCGTTCCATGGTGAGACCGCACCTTGAATATTGTGTGCAATTCTGGTCGCCATATCTTAAAAAGGATATAGCAATTTTAGAAAAGGTTCAGAGAAGAGCCACCAAAATGGTAAAGGGGATGGAAGGCTACTCCTATGAAGAAAGGCTAAAAAGGTTGGGGCTCTTTAACCTGGAAAAGAGACGGCTGAGGGGAGATATGATAGAAGTCTATAAATTAATGAACGGAGTGGAACGGGTAAACGTAGATCGATTGTTTACCTTATCAGAATATAGAAAGACTAGGGGACATGCAATGAAGCTACAGGGTAAACTATTTAAGACTAATAAAAGAAAATATTTTTTCACTCAACGTGTAATCAAACTCTGGAATTTGTTACCGGAGGATGTAGTAAAGGCTGTTAGTGTAGCTGGGTTTAAAAAAGGTTTGGACAAGTTCCTGGAGGAAAGGTCCATAAACCATTATTAAGAAGGGACCCAGGATATCAATGCTTGAACCAATACAAGCATTGTGGAACCTGTGTCCCTTGGGGAAACTGCTAGGTACGTATGACCTAGATTGGCCACTGTTGGAAACAGAATACTGGGCTTGATGGACCTTGGTCTGACCCAGTATGGCATATCTTATGTTCTTATGTTCTTATGTTCTCTCATCTTTATATGGGACTTTTTGGGTCCGGAATTGAGTTGGTTGAGAAGGGCGCACCTCCTGGACCTTGCCATGGTATTTGCCACTTTATAGGGTGACCAGCATTAGCTACTTCTCTGCATATGTGTTCTATGCCACTTCTTTGAGCCTTGGCCTCACCTTGAATCTAGACACAGTTCCCAATACTTTTACCAAGTTGATAGGGATGATAGCAGTTCCTGTCTGCATGCAGTGAGCCTGTTTGCCAATGCCTGGACTTTGGGCTGGCCCAGTTAGTATCATTGGGAGGCAATACAGGCTGGGGGAGCTCTGCCAATAAAGCCTGGAGTCAGGAATACAGTAGGCTGTTCTGAAAGCAGCTGAATTCTTTCCTGGGATTTTGAGCTCCTGGAAATCTCCTGAATTAATTTTTCTCATGATGGAGGGGTTTCTCAAGCCTCAACTGACTCATAGCAGTCCATTTTAAGTCACTTCTATGGGTCTGAGTTTCCTCCAACCCTCTGGTGTGGATCATTGTCCTTGAGGTTAGTTCCATGTCTTCATGGAATTTGCACTAGATTCAGGAGCACTGCCTAAGCTTCTGATATCCATGTTCCTTGTCATTCAACCAGGCTCTTCCTTTCCCCCATGAGATTAAGGAGCAGGTCTGCATTATGATGAGAAGATATGTACAGGGGAAAAGTGAGGGCAGATTCACAATGTGCAAACATTGTTAGTAAAATACCTGCATAGTTTATGCATCTCCTGAGCAGGTCAGAATATGCATGGGTTGCCTTTACCTACAAGCTTTGCAGGATGTATGCTGGCATTTTGTAAGGACACATAAAGGCACCTTTTACAAATGATGTCCCAGTACAATCTGGGACATCCTAGCCAGAATGCCTGAAAAATAAGCAGGCATGTCCAAGCTCAGACAGAGTTTCACAAACGTAGATGTGCCCGATATGGATGTTTGCAGGGATGTCTAATAGCCTAATAGAGTAATGGGCTAGGAGCAGGGAAGCCAGTGTTCAAATCCCACTGTTGCTTGGACAAATCACTTAACTCTCCATCTTCTCTACGTTCTTCAGATGTTTCACAGCCAAAAGAAAGCACTTTCCTGATGCCTATTCATGCCTGGAGCAGGTCTAAAGTTGGACAGGGTCATGGATATCCCCAGACATTTTTGAAATCAAGCAGTGATGTCTAAGTCCACTGCACTGCCCCATACATGCCTCCACTGTGCCCCCAGCCCTACTTGGAATTCTCCACACCAAAAACATCTTTAAAAGCTATTTGTAAAATGCCTCTGGAGACATCTCTGAGATTTTGACATCCACATTTTCAGACATCCGAATCGCAACCAGGGCTTTTAAAATGACCACCACAGATGTCTTTTTGTTTTTACAAAATAACCCAAAATAGGCATCTAATTTGCTTCCCAACCTAGGTGACCTATCTAGCTATGTAAATAGTTTTAGATGGGATTTTTTTCACATTAAATACTAGCATAAGTGGCTTAATGAGCACCTATATTGCAGGAGTGGGCTTTACCATGAGCCATAGAGCTAGTATAAATGTTTGTGCCTATATTTTTCAAGTATACACAATAAAATATAATATTTTCTAATCTACACATATACTTGCACATTCTGCCCATGCTCTACCCAAATTCCACCCATGTGCACACACAACAGCAAAGTACTCGTCTCAAGCCAAAGCAGGAACTTTTTTATCGGTCGGTATTTTAGAAGAGGTCATTTATAAGCAATTTATGGCCACATGCATATAGGAATGTTCAACCCTGAACACTATAATGCTGGCATAAATTTATAAAGATAAGTTTATACAAATAAGTTATTCCTGCCAGGTTTACATTCAGAGTTGAACGCATAAGTCCCATGAGTAATTTTAGAAGGGATTTTCCATATGTAAAGGCCTTTTTACATGCATAAAAGAGTGTTTTTTATAAAATTACCCCGGGCCTATGTGCATACAAGTACCTCCTTGACACTTATTTTTATGTGACTCACCTCTAGGGTCAGAGTTTGGATGGACTTCGGATAGAGCCACAATTTACACATTTATTTTATAAAATACGTGCATTCTTTATGCATTCACATTTATGCCTCCTTCAGAGCAAGCACATATGCCCATGGCGTCAGTTTAATTGTGATTTCTGCTGGTTTACTTCTAGTATTAAATAAAGACACATAGGTGCTTATATGTCTTTATAAAATAGACTAAAAATAGGCACCTAGGTGTCCTTATTTGTTTATTTACAATTTTTATAAACTGCCTCTCAATATACCTAAGTGGTAATTCAATAATACATTCACAGAAAGGCAGCCTGTTATTAAATTACCTTCAACATGGATAGTGATTGAATTTCACTGCTCTCCGTAAAACGTTTGCCCCACTCTGGTCCACCCCAAATCTTGCCCCATCTTCAATGGATGAATTTTGATCATAATCAACTTATACAGCCAAAATGAATCCATCTGAGTGCCAGAAATATTTTAAAGCGCTTATGTGTGTGTTTCCCTCTGAGAAACACAAACATACACACACACTGTCTCTCAGACTCTCTCTGAAAAACACATACACAGATTGTTTCTGACTCTCTCTGAGAAACAAACACACTCACGTTCTTTCACTGAGAAACACACTCTCTCTCTCTTTCTCTCTGAGAAACACATATAATTGCTTTCTCTTTGACTATCCATCAATGAAGCTCAAGGCCAGTCACTTAGGGTAGATGGTATTAACCTAGGAACTCCTTGCTTTTCTCATTGTCTATTTCATGTAGGGTGCTCAAGAATTGGAAGTGGAAAAATGTTGTATGTATTTGCCCCACAATAAACATAGCATATGCAAATCATTTCCCCTAAAAATCTGATACAATATATACTTTTTATGGCATTTATATACCAGCTGTCTGTGATAACACATTCTAGGTGGTTTACAACCAGGTAGTGTACATATTATCTTGTCCCCAAAGGGCTCACAATCTACATGTGTACCTGAGGTAACAGAGAGTTAAATGTCTTGCCCAAGGTCACCTATAGAACTGGAGACCCCAGTCTCTCCAGCCCAAGGCTGCTGTCCCTGAACGGGAATCAAACCTCTGGCCTGAGGTAACTTGCCCAACCACTAGACCATTCCTCCCTTGACAATTTTAGAATGTTTATTTGACTTTGATAATTTTCTAATATGTTATCTATTAGATGGTGGATTTTCTGAGCAATGCTAGGTAATTCAGAAACTAGATAAAGTTTACTCAGTATTGATATCTAGTTAACTTTAGGATGACATCTGCCAGAACCCTGTGTTTTCCACCTATTTAATCAGTCAGTTAGGGTGGGATTCTTAATTGCAAAGATTTGATTAGGTAACTCCAAAAATTACCTGGAGAAATATTCTGAAAACTAGATTCAGTATTGGCTTAGGCAGGATATCATTCTCATTTTAATAGTTTTAAGAAGTCTTGAGGTGTGCATAAGGATGTCAGAGGATATAGCCAGTTTTAAAAGAGATCTGGAAAGTTCCTGGAGGAAATGTCCATAAACCATTATTAAAGAGGACCAGGGAAATCCACTGTTTACCCCTGGGACAAGCAGCATGGAATCTGGGTATCTTTTGGGAACCTGACAGGTACTTGTGACCTTTAGCCTGACCCAGTATAGCATATTTTATATTCTCATGTTCACATTATTGAGTGTGATTATCTTTGCACCAGAAATAATTTAAAGAAAAGTTATGAGCAGTTGTTTTTCTTTCACAGCATATAAAAAAGACTTGCAAACCCATTCAACATCATAAGTATTACTCAGAAACATAGAAACAGAGAAAAGTGATGTCAAATAAGGCCATACAGCCTATCAAATCTGTCCATCCATACTACTAAGATCTGCAATCCTTTATTTTCCCTTCAGGATATTAGGCTTAATGCAGTGGTTTGAAAAAAAAAATTCCAGAATCATTTTTCAAACTCCATTAGTCTGTACCAGCTAATTGGCCATCATTTTTCAGTGCCCCTCAAAGGGCTCACTCATTTCATAGTCAACTGCATTAGTAATGATGGAATAGCTAGAACGTGCTTATATCTTCAGCTAGGTAAGGATGTGTTACTGCTGATAAATATGCTAATTACATAACAAAAGCAAGATGAACAGGAGAAGAGCGATGACCGCAAAGTATTAAAACTCCTTCTCCTGTGATTTCAGAAGTGAATGCTGTTAGTGGCTCTGTCCTACTTCTTTTATGCTCAATCACAGGCATTTTATGGCTGTCTAAATCATCATTAATGGAGGTTTTCATTGAAACCCTTAATTGTTGAATGGAAATGTTACATTGTGAGAATCGGGGACCTTTTTAATAAAGGGCACTGTGCAATTAATGTTTGAATTAGCTCATGGTGACTATCAGCATGGGTCCATGGTAATTCTTACTGTGCATGTAGTAATCGTATATCACATGATGGGTCAGGGACTTGGCAGGTTAGTGGAGCACAGTGGGCATGGCAAGCACATCGTGGTTAGCCCCAGGGCACTGTTCCAATTACTGTGGGTGCCCTTACCACCTCCTCAAGTATTTGCACATGGATCCAATACATGTTACAGGACATGCCCCTGTGGTAATCGATAAGAGCATGTTGGTCATGTCCCCAGGGCCGGCCCGTCCATTGAGCAAGAATGTTGTTTGCACAGGGCCCCGCGTTTCAGGGGGCCCCGCGCAAAAAACATTCTGCCCATCAGCCCAGGGAAAATTTAAAAAACAAACAAAAAAAACCTGGCTGCTGCTGCTGCTGAAATGACTGTTTCCCATCAGCACCAGCGGGCTTAACAGAGCTGCGAAAGGGAAACTCTCCATTCACAGCTCTGAAAGCCTGCGCCAAGGGGCATGATTCAACAAGGGCTCTGACGGGCAGGCAGGGTGGGGGCCCGCGGGACACTTGGTTAGGACTGATAATGGGCTATGGGGGGGCCAAGACTGAAAATGGGGTGAAGGGGGGTTAGGACTGGAAATGGCCTGATGGGGTGCTTAGGACTGGTAATGTGCTATGGGGGGGCTAGGACTGGAGCTGGGCTGATGGGGGGTTAGGACTGGTAATGGGCTATGGGGTGCTTAGGACTGGTAATGTGCTGTGGGGGGGCTAAGACTAAAAATGGGGTGATGGGGGGTTAGGACTGGAAGTGGACTGATGGGGGACTTAGGACAGGTAATGGGCTATGGGGGGCTAGGACTGCTAATGGGCTGGGGGGGTTCCTAGGACTGGAAATGGGCTGAGTGGAAGGGGGGCTTGAACTGCACATAGCTGATGGGGAGGGGGGCTTGGAATGGAAATGGGCTGTGAGGGGAGGGATCTAGGACTGGAAATTGGCTGAGTGGGGGGGGGAGCTAGGGCAGGAAATGAGCTGATGGAGGGGCTAGGATAGGACTGGAAATGGGCTGTTGGGGGTGCTAAGATTGGAAATGGGCTGTGGTGGGGGCTTGGATTGAAATGGACTCATGGAGGGGCTAGAACTGGAAGTAGGCTCATGGGGGGCTTGGATTGGAAATGGGCTGAGTAGAGGGGAGCTAGGATTTGACATGGGCTGATGGTGGGGCTAGGAAAGGACTAGAAATGAGCCCATGGGGGACTGGGATTGGAAATTAGCTAATGGAGGGACTCGGATAGGACTGGAAATGGGCTGATGGTGGGGCTAGGATAAGACTGGAAATGTGCTGATGGGGGGCTAGGACTGGAAATGGGCTGATGCGGGGACTAGAAAGGAGCTGATGCTGGGTGGGGCTGGAACTAGAAGGGAACTGATGTTGGGGGAGGATTAGAATGGGATGGGACTGGGAGAGTGAATTGGAGAGGGGAAACATATTTTATGTGGGAGGGAAGAAAAATCTACAATTGGCTGGGTATTGGGAGAGTAAGTGGGGATTGAGGATGGAGGGGTAAAATTTGAGTGGATGAAATAGGAATGAGGAAAGAGCAAAAGGAGAAAGATTAGTATGTTAAAGCAGATGTAGAGAGAGAATGAAAAAAAAACTAGAAGAGAGAAACAAGGACAAATGGACAGCAGAAGAAGGAGAGTTAGCAGAAGACACGAAGAAACCAGAAGAAAGTGGCTGGAACAATTGCAACTGAAAAAAAAATGCACAAAAGGTAGAAAAATCTCTCTTTATTTTGATTTTATTAACTGGAATATGTCAGCTCTGGGAAATGTGCATCATTAACGTCTGTGCTTTATTTAGTACAAGAGGAAATTAATTTATAGTTGTATTTCTACAGTGTTGTTGTACATTCCAAGTTTGGCTTTTGGGGTTCCCAGTTTAATTATTGTCTTCCTGTTTCTAAATTGTGATTCCTTGTTTGGTGATGGTCTATGTTCTGCATGTGTAACTGAGCTGAGGTATTCTGTTTAAGTAATTCCTATTTGACATTGCCACTTGTTCTCTTTCCCCAGTAGGTCATGTATTGTTATTCTCTGAAATGTATTGGTTTAATATTTGCAGTGTTGCCTTTTGATAGGTAGGGTATGGTGCTTTGTGAGTCCTGGTAGTGCTGTTAGGATACGGCAGGTTTGCTATGGGTTCTAAATGGGCAGTGTTTGTAGTAGTTCCTAATGTGCCTGGCGGTTGGCACTGGATTATAGTAGTGTAGAAATCTTTAAGTCTTTCTTTATCCATACACTCATTAAGAGGCATGTTTACTAAATGTTAGTGTATGGTAACATTATACAAACATTTATGCAAATGAGGACCCTTATGCAAATGAGGCCCCACACCGAGTCTCTGCACATGGCCCCGCAACCCCCTTGGGCCGCCCCTGCATGTCCCCAAGTTACCACAAAGGCTTTCACTTATCCGGCATTCATTTTTGCATTAAACGCACCACCGTAAGTCAGAACCTTGCCATGCTTTAGTAAAAGGGCCCTTTGGTGTTCATGTGAATATCAAGCTCTGTTATTTTAGAGCTCCCAGGTTTAATCTCTTTCTCTGTTTGCACATGTATTTTTAAGTAAATATTCTTTTTTCACCAGGGCATAGTTTCATGGCTTCTTTTGGGGGAGGCAAAGGGTGGGGAGATATATTGGCATAACCATTTGCATATTCATTATGGTTATGTTAAAAAAATACTAGATGGATAGAAAGCTACTATATCACACAGGCAAGGGATGAGCTGGCACCCCCAAGATATTCAGAGTGAGGAGAGGATCTTCTTCAGTGGCATTGCCAAAAAATAGAGAAAGCAACATATTCCTAGGCTATATAATTAAAATAGAGCAAAATTTGTAGCTGTTTAGTTATTTAGCTTGGCACTCTAAGATTAAAAAAACTACTTGCACCTGTAAATATATTTTCTGCAGAAACAAAAGACCCTGGGCACACAAATGGCAGATGAAATTTAATGTGGAAAAGTGCAAAGTTATGCACCTAGGAAAGAACAACCCAAACAATGGTTACACGATGCAAGGTTCCACATTAGGAACCAACACCCAGGAAGAATATTTAGGCATCATCGTGGATAACATGTTAAAACCCTCCTCCCAGTGTGCAGCGGCGGCCAAGAGAGCAAATAGAATGCTAGGAATCATTCAGTAAGGAAAGGAATGGAAAATAAAACAAAGGATACTATAATGCCTCTGTATCGTTCCATGGTGCGACCACACCTTGAATATTGTGTGCAATTCTGGTCGCCGTATCTTAAAAAGGATATAGCATTATTAGAAAAGGTTCAGAGAAGAGCCACCAAAATGGTAAAGGGGATGGAAGGATACCCCTAGGAAGAGAGGCTAAAAAGGTTAGGGCTCTTCAACCTGGAAAAGAGACGGCTGAGAGGAGATATGAGAGTGGTCTATAGATTAATGAATGGAGTAGATCGGGTAAACATAGATCGATTGTTTACGTCATCAGAATATAGAAAGACTAGGGGACATGCAATGAAGCTACAGGATCAGCTATTTAAGACTAATAAGAGAAAATATTTTTTCACTCAACGCGTAATCACACTCTGGAATTTGTTACCAGAGGATGTAGTAAAAGCTGTTAGTGTAGCTGGGTTTAAAAAAGGTTTGAACATAATAACATAAGAACATAAGATATGCCATACTGGGTCACACCAAGGTCCATCAAGCCCAGTATACTGTTTCCAACAGTGGCCAATCTAGGTCATACGTACCTAGCAGTATCCCCAAAAGACACAGGTTCCACAATGCTTGTACTGGGTCAAGCATTGATATCCTGGGTCCCTTTTTAATAATGGTTTATGGACCTTTCCTCCAGGAACTTGTCCATAAACCCAGCTACACTAACAGCTCTTACTACATCCTCCGGTAACAAATTCCAGAGTTTGATTACACGTTGAGTGAAAAAATATTTTCTATTTGTATTAAATAGTTTACCCTGTAGCTTCATTACATGTACCCTAGTCTTTCTATATTCTGATAGCGTAAACAATCGATTTATGTTTACCTGTTCCATTCCAGTCATTAATTTATAGACTTCTATCATATCTCCCCTCAGCCGTCTCTTTTCCAGGTTGAAGAGCCCTAACCTTTGTAGCCTCTCTTCATAGGAGTATCCTTCCATCCCCTTTACCATTTTGGTGGCTCTTCTCTGTACCTTTTCTAATAATGCTATATCCTTTTTAAGATACGGTGACCAGAATTGCACACAATATTCAAGGTGCGGTCGTACCATGGAACAATACAGAGGCATTATAATATCCTTTGTTTGGACAAGTTCCTGGAGGAAAAGGTCCATAAACCATTATTAAAAGGGACTAAGGATATCACTGCTTGTCCCAATACAAGCATTGTGGAACCTGTGTCTTTTGGGGAAACTGCTAGGAACTTATGACCTAGATTGGCCACTGTTGGAAACAGGATACTGGGCTTGATGGACCTTGGTCTGACCCAGTATGGCACATCTTATGTTCTTATGTTCTTACACGACAGAGTTCAATTTTATTTTGGTGTTAGAAGCTGTGCTATGATTCTCTCTTTTTCTTTTTGAATATCTATTTTGTGTTCAATGAAGCCCCTCCTTCTAACAGTAGGTTCAGAAAAGAACTAGGATATTTCATAGAACCCAACATACAAAGAAAAAGAAATCTGATTTCTATGTCATCTCATTAACAGCCTCTCCAGTACCAGGCAGATTGTGAACTAACACAAACCCTACAAAAGTCACCAAAGACCTATAATGCAATTCTACCATACCATAATGATACCAGTTTCTAAAATTAATACAATAAGGAGTCTACCCAGAAAAGAACAGCACTATATACAGTATATTGCAGTGAGCCTTAGAACATCTTTTCACCTATTCAGAAAACTGAACAAGTCAGATTACCGCAGATCCTACATAGAAACTCCATGCTAACAGAACACATGGTCTCAGTCACACACTGGCAAAACACAGTTAGACCCTCACCAAGTACAGAATAAGTTATAATAAACTCGAAGTGCAAACATAGAAACATGACAGCAGAAAAAGACGATATGGCCTATCTAGTCTGCCCTTCCATATCAACTACTGTAATCCCTGTTTTCCCTTTAGAGACTTCTGTGTTTGTCCCATGCTTTCTTGAATTCAGATACTGTCCTTGTCTCTACTAACTCCACTGGGAGACTATTCCACACATCTCCCCCTCTTTCCATAAAGAAATATTTCTGCTTATTACTCCTGAGTCTATCCCCTTTCATCCTCATCCTATGTCCCCTCGTTACAGAGCTTGCTTTCAAACAAAAGAGATTCTCCTCCTGTGAGTTTATGCCATGGACGTATTTCAACATCTCTATCATATCTCCTCTATCCCACCTTTCCTTTAAAGTATATAGGGCCGTAGCAAGCCAGAACTGCACCCTGTGGGACTAGCACATCGGGCACGCACACCCCCCCCCCCCCTGCACCTCCATCCAGCCACTTTCTTCTCTTACCTTGCTACTGCCACTCTCTGTTTTCTCCACAGCAGTACCGGCAGCAGGGCAAGAGCAGAAAATGGATGGACAGAGGTGGAGGTGAGGGCGCGCTCCCGATGTGCTAGTCATCAGCACTTTAAGCAGATCTGTCCCTCCCTGCTCTGACGACGTGTGAGAGGAGGGAGGGACCAGACCGGCTTAAAGTGGCACAAAAAGGCTTAAGGGGCGCATTTTGACTGCCTGCTCTTGCCCTGCTGCTGCTGAGAGAAGAAAAAGTAGTGGTGGCAGGGCAACTGCAGGCAGCCAAATTTTGCCCCTTAAGCCTTTGTGCCCTGTGCGCCCGCACCGCTCGCACAGGGCTAGGTAGGTCCTGAAAGTATACATATTGAGATCTTTAAGTCTTTCTCCATATGCTTTATAACAAAGACCACAAACCGTTTTAGTAGCCACCCTCTGTACCAACTCCATCCCATTTATATCCTTTTGAAGGTGTGGTGTCCAGAACTGCACACAATGCTCCAAATGAAGTCCCACCAAACACTTACACAGAGACATTATCACCTCCTTTTTTTCTGCTGGCCATTCCTCTCCCTATGCACCTAAGCATCCTCCTGGCTTTTTCCATCCCCTTTTCTACCTGTTTAGCTACTTCAAGATCATCAGAAACAATCACGCCAAGATCCTGCTCTTCTTTTGTGGACAGAAGTACTTTGCCCCCTACATTAAATCTCAGCTGCCTAATTATTGACCATTTTTCAAGCTTAGCTAGATTCCTCCTCATGTTACCTACTCCTTCCTGGGTGCCTACTCTTTCACAGATTTTGGTATCATCCGCAAAGAGGCAAACCTTACCCGACAGCCCTTCTGCTATATCACTAACAAAGATGTTAAAAAGAATTGGACCAAAGACAGATCCCTGGGCACTTCACTGGTAACCTCATTCTCCTTAGAGTGAGCTCCATTTACCTGTACCCTTTGTCCCCTCCCACTCAACCAATTTCTAACCCAAGAAGTGACTTTAGGGTCCAACCTTAGGATGCTCAGTTTGTTTATAAGTCGCCTGTGAGGAACGGTGTCAAAGGCTTTACTGAAATCTAAAAACACCACATCTAGGGCTCTCACTCAGTCCAACTCTCTGGTCACCTATTCAAAGAAATCAATCAGATTTGTCTGACAAGACCTCCCTCTGGTAAACCTATGCTTCCTCAGATCCTGCAATACATTGGACTTCAGAAACTTCACTATCCTCTGTTTTAGCAGCATTTCTATTAATTTACTCACAACAGAGGTCAGACTAACTGGCCTGTAGAAATATATAGATAAATTAAACTGAAAACCCAACAAGTCAGGCTCTGTATGCAGTGTAATACAAGAAATAGAGGAGGAAGGCCACACTTTATCTCATCTTTGCTGAGCAGTAACATGAGACGCACATGCAGGTGGCCCAGCGTCTCCCCATAGTCTTCCGCCTCTGTCAATCTCAGTGTCACTTGCTCAAAGGTGGCCATGTCACTGATTAGGTGCAATGCTGGCTCTCCCCATAGCCCATCTCTGAACAGGAATCACAGGAATCGAGAGAAGGGGCAGACAATGGGGAGAGGCAGTGTTGCCTGCATATGGAATCAGAGAGAACTGTACCTCATGTTACTGTGCAGCAAACATAAATGCAGCAGTTAGCAGAGAGGTATACATGATGACATGACCTTATTTGTACAGCTGTGAAACCTATAGCTAGTGCCAAAATTCCAAATGTGTTGTGCCCCTATTGCAGACCTCAACAAATTATGTGTGGATTTAGGAGCCAGTGCTTGACACTTCCGCAACCCCCCCCCCCCCATTGTCTCTCAGGCTTGTTCTCAAGTCTCACAATGTCAGCACCAGAGTTCCTATGCCCCATGGCATCTTTAGACAGTAATACAGATAACAACAGTTATAGCTTCAGATATTGTGTCTGTTCATGTGTGTGATGCAATGGTAGTATGCCTGTCTGTGCATCGGAGGTGTCTTTGTGTGAGTGGGATGTGGTGTTGCAGTGCATGTGTGTGTGTGGTACAGAAGTGGGGTACCCGTGTGTGTGTGGTGCAGAGGTGAGGTGCCATTATGTTCTTATGTTCTTATGTGTGCATGTCTGTCGTGTGGAGATAGGGTGCCTGTGTAGGACTGGTGACGGGGGTGCTTGTGCATGTTCAGGGAAAGGGAAATGTACCTTTTGGCAAAACCTTGCACTCTTCCCTCCCCTCCTAACTCCTCTCTTCCTGGCTCACTTCCTCTGTTACCTTCTAGACTCTCCCTTCTTCACCATCCCCCATAGCATTCCCATCCCCTGCCCTAAAATCCCACATTCTCCTTTTTTATATAAACACAGAAACATAGAAACATGATGACAGAAAAAGACCACATGGCCTATCTAGTCTGTCCTTCCATAACAACAACTACAACAGTCCACTTTTTACCTTTAGAGATCCTCTGTGTTGGTCCCATGCTTTTTTGAATTCAGTTACTGTCCTCATCTCTACCACCTCCACTGGGAGACTATTCCATGGATCCACTACTCTTTCTGTAAAGAAATATTTCCGCATATCACTCCTGAATCTATCTCCCTTCACCCTCATCCCATGTCCCCTCATAGCAGAACTTGCTTTCAATTGAAAGAGGCTCTCTCCCTGAACATTTATGCCCCGGAGGTATTTAAACATCTCAATCATATCACCTCTATCCCGCCTTTCCTCTAAGGTGTACTGTCGTGAGGTCTACCCTGGTGGCTAGTAGAGGTCAGACACAAAAATTATAAAGTTGAGATTGGCAAGTATTCCAAAGGACTCTTGGTCCTAGTAGTTTCCTTGATACCAATCTTCAATGAAAACAACTGCTCAGAGTGGTGGGAAAAATAAAGGCTTTTTATTTCCCTTCTTCGCAATGGTTCAAATGATTGGGATACAACTATAAAGCAAAATGTCCTTACTTCAGGTGAGGAAAAGAAAAACTCAGGTTTAAAGCAAAAACTGTTACTTTCACAGGACTGGTGCTATTTACACAAAACAAGAATGTTCAATTCAGCAAGTCACACAGCTCACAAGCCTGGCAAGGATTCTAGGCTTCCTGTAACACAGTATGTACAATCCATTTCTGGATCTGAAACATCACCTGTGAGTTCCACTTGCATTGGCTCATCTTCTGAAGCCTCTGAATCTGTGTCCCTGGTTTCAGGTAAAATATATTCAGGCTTTTTATACAGCTCCTGTATCACTTCCCAATGTTCTGGGCTAAGCTTAGGGTGTCGGCTATGTGCTGTTTTATACTGAAAAGATTCCTCTTTATTCAGAGGTTTTATAGCAGCTCTATATAAACATTTTTCATTCAGAACTTTCTTCTTAGGTAAACATTTTTCATACCTTGTATCGTAGGAACCTTCAGACAAACGGTTTTCTTCTACTGCCTGTCTTTCCCATACAGCAGCTTTCTGAAGTCTTTTTCCAGGAAAGTATGGTTTACCTTGTGAGGTTGGAGTCCCTTCTCCAAGTGAAGGTCTGGGCCTGTACCGGCTTAGCTTCTGGCTTGCCTGTGCAGCACGGCTTAGGTTCTCCAGCTGACTCTCATTTGACTTTAGACTACAGTTGCAGCAATGCTTTCGCCTCTCTGGACAAACAGCTCTCACTCTTGTTTGAGCTGAGACCTTCCCAGGTCCTTCATCAGCTCCCGGGAAATCACCTTCCACTCGGGGTGGTTTGCTAGCGGTAGAGTAATCAGGTTTCCATTCTAACCTCTTTCCCTCTGTGCTGCATGTGATCCTTCCCTTGCTTCTGCTGGACTTGCCTCCTTGGCCTGCTTCTCTTTCTCCACTGCTGCTCTTCTCTCTCTCCTTCCTGCCAACCTCCTTGCCGACCTCCTTTCTGCCGAACTCCTTCCTGCCGAACTCCTGCCTGCCGAACTGTCTCCAGTCTTCCACACTCTCCTTAAGAAGCACTCCTGCCTTCGAGGATTGGAAGCTGGCTGGCATTACCTTGTGACCAGCGGGGCGTGGCTCCTCAGTCTCTCTGAAGTCACTCTGGCTCCCTCTAGCTGGTTTCTCCGAATAATGCAGCTTGTGCACATCTTTTTCTCCGTTTAAAATATTTTCTTTTCTTTCAAGAGGGTCTGCTGCATGACAGTACATATTAAGATCCTTAAATCTGTCCTTATATGCTTTATAATGAAGCCCACTAATCATTTTAGTAGCCACCCTCTGCACTGACTCCATCCTGTTCACATCCTTTTGAAGGTGCGGTCTCCAGAATTGCACACCATACTCCAAATGAGGTCGCACCAAAGACTTATACAGAGAGGATAAGGATCCCTGCCTTTTAAATTACATAAGAACATAAAATATGCCATACTGGGTCAGACCAAGGTCCATCAAGCCCAGTATTCTGTTTCCAACAGTGGCCAATCTAGGTCATACGTACCTAGCAGTTTCCCCAAGGGACACAGGTTCCACAATGCTTGTATTGGTTCAAGCATTGATATCCTGGGTCCCTTCTTAATAATGGCTTATGGACCTTTCCTTCAGGAACTTGTCCAAACCTTTTTTAAACCCAGCTACACTAACAGCCTTTACTACATCCTCCGGTAACAAATTCTAGAGTTTGATTACACGTTGAGTGAAAAAATATTTTCTTTTATTAGTCTTAAATAGTTTACCCTGTAGCTTCATTGCATGTCCCCTAGTCTTTCTATATTCTGATAAGGTAAACAATCGATCTACGTTTACCCATTCCACTCCGCTCATTAATTTATAGACTTCTATCATATCTCCCCTCAGCCGTCTCTTTTCCAGGTTAAAGAGCCCTAACCTTTTTAGCCTTTCTTCATAGGAGTATCCTTCGATCCCCTTTACCATTTTGGTGGCTCTTCTCTGAACCTTTTCTAATAACTCTATATCCTTTTTAAGATACGGCGACCAGAATTGCACACAATATTCAAGGTGCGGTCTCACCATGGAACGATATAGAGGCATTATAATATCCTTTGTTTTATTTTCCATTCCTTTCCTTATCATACCTAGCATTCTATTTGCTCTCTTGGCTGCCGCTGCACACTGGGCTGAGGGTTTTAACATGGTATCCACAATGACGTCTAAATCTTTTTCCTGGGTGGTGGTTCCTAATGTGGAACCTTGCATCGTGTAACCATAGTTTGGGTTGTTCTTCCCTAGGTGCATAACCTTGCACTTGTCCACATTAAATTTCATCTGCCATTTTGATGCCCAGTCTTCCAATTTATCAAGATCCTCTTGCAATTTTCCACAATCCTCTTGGGTTTTAACAACTTTAAATAGTTTTGTGTCATCTGCAAATTTGATAACCTCACTCGTTATTCCACTTTCCAGGTCATTTATGAATATGTCAAAAAGCAGCGGACCCAGCACAGATCCCTGGGGTACACCACTATTCACCTTTCTCCATTGGGAAAATTGGCCATTTAGCCCTACCCTCTGCTTTCTATCTTTTAACCAGTTCCTGATCCACAATAGTACACTGCCTCCTATCCCATGACTCTTTAGTTTTGCCAAAAGTCTCTCATGAGGGACCTTGTCAAAGGCTTTCTGAAAGTCCAGATACACACTATCAACCGACTCACCTTTGTCCACCTGATTATTCACTCCTTCAAAAAAACATAACAGATTAGTAAGACAAGATCTTCCTTGTCTAAAGCCATGTTGGCTGTCTCTCATTAGTTCATGACTATCTACATGCTGAGTAATTTTATTCTTTATGATGGTTTCTATCATTTTTCACGGTATTGACGTCAGGCTCACCGGTCTGTAGTTTCCCGGATCACCCCTGGAACCCTTTTTAAAAATTGGTGTTACATTGGCGATCCTCCAATCTTCAGGTATTAGAGATGATTTTAATGATAGTTCACAGATTACTAATAGCAGGTCTGCAATCTCATATTTCAGTTCTTTCAATACCCTTGGATGTATACCATCCGGCCCAGGTGATTTGCTACTCTTCAGCTTATCTAATAGTTGTAATACATCTTCTCGATGTATCGATATTTCCTTCAATTCTTCTGCACCTTTAAATACCACTTCAGTCATGGGTAACATCCCTACATCTTCCTGCCTTCTCTACCTCACTTGAATTCCTCCCTCCCCACATACAGCCTATCTTGCTGTAGGCCGTAAATGGGCCTCACTCTTCTTTTCTGCTTGCAGGGATTGGATCCCCACAGGAGGACTGTTTGCTTCTGCAGCACCTTCTTTTCTGTCCATGGGAGATTGAATTCCCATGGACAGACAAGTGTCATGGCCATATGCGGGTTTCACTAGCCAAGAAATATTAATCTTTACAATGAAAGCATATTTTGCTCTTCCCCCTGGAAGCATTGCAGTCATGAAACGAGCACTTTTTTGCACCTTATTCATAGATACCAAACAGATTCAGACATGCTTGTGTGTTCTGAAATCACACAGTGATGTGCTTCTAAATTGTTCTTTCAGGCCATGCCTCCACCATGCCCCCATGCTACATTAGGGTTGCCAACTTTTTCACCGAGAAAAACCCGACACCTTTGGCTCGCCATGCTCCACCAAATCTCCTCCCCTAGTCCCACCCCCGCCCCGCCCCCAGCCCCACCCACAAAAATTACCGAGGATACGTGTAGGCTAACTTCCTTGGTCAGATAATAATTAAACTGGGAACCCCAAAATCCAAACATGAAATGTACAACACTGGAGAAATAAAACTATAAAGTAATTTCCTCTTGCACTAAACAAAAACGCAAAGATGTTAGCAATACACACTTCCCAGACCAGACATATTCCAGTTAATAAATTCAAAATAAAAAGTATTTTTCTACCTTCTGTTTCGGCATTTCATTTTTCAGTTGCAATTGCTCCAGTCATTTTCTTCTGGTTTCTTCGTGTCTTCTGCGAGCTATCCATTTGGCCTTTCTTCTCTTTTAGATGTTTTCCATTCTCTCTCTATATCTGCTTTAACATACTGATTGTTTCCCTTTTGCTCTTTCCCCCAATTCTTTCCTTATTCCTTTATCATCCATTTAAATTCCACCCTTCCATTCTCAAGCCCCTCTTACTCTCCCAATACCCGACCCATCATAGACCTTTCTTCCACACAAAATATTTTTTCTTCTCCATTCTCATTCCCCATCCATTCTACTCCTCCCCCAAAATCAGTTCCCTTATAGTTCTAGACCCACCCAGCATCCACTCCCTTCTAGTCCCATTCTCCCATGCCCCACATCAGCCCATTTCCAGTCCTATTCCAGCTCTTCATAAGCCCATTTCCAGTGCTAGCCTTCACATCACAGGCCATTTCCAGTCCTAGCCCCCGCCCCCCAATCACAGCCTATTTGCAGTCCGAGTCCCCCTGCACCATCACAGCCCATTTGCAGTACTAGCCCCCCTAATCACAGCCTATTTCCAGTCCAAGTTCCCCCTCCCTCCACCATAGCCCATTTCCAGTCCAAGATCCCACCCCCCATAGCCCTTTTCCAGTCCAGGTCCCCCCAATCACAACCCATTTCCAGTCCATGTCTCCCCCCCCCCATAGCCCTTTTACAGTCCAGGTCCCCCCCATCACAGCCCATTTCCAGTCCAAGACCCCCCCCCCTAGTCCTTTTCCGGTCCAGGTCCCCCCCCATCACAACCCATTTCCAGTCCAAGTCCCCCCCCCCATAGCCCTTTTCCAGTACAGGTCCCCCCCCATCACAGCCCATTTGTAGTCCCCTCCCCCCCCCCTCCGTGCAGCTGCTGCTCCTGCTTCTTACTGAGCAGTAGATGCAATAAAGTTAATTTAAAAGTAAGGAAACCTGTGAGAAACCCTCCACTCCTATGAAACTCCTTCTGCAGGGTCCCTGGCTGAAAAGGAAGTGACATCAGAGGGGCGGGCACTGCAGAAGGAGTTTCATAGGGCCGGAAGGCCCCTCACAGGATTCCTTACTTTTAAATTAACTTTATTGCAGCCGCTGCTCTGTAAGAAGCAGCAGCAGCAGCGGCTGCAAGGGGGGCCAGGACTGTGATCGCAATCGCGATCGCAAGCGCAAAACCGGTTTTCTCCTCTGGCCGCTCCCGATCTCACAGCCAGAGCAAAAAAACGGCTTTTCAATGGCCAGTTTCGGTTCTCTGCCGGCAGCCGACCCGACCACAGGAAAACCGGCTGGTTGGCAACCCTATGCTACATGGACCGGGAACATCTATAGACCCAGCTTTTTAAAATGGGTCCCTCTCAAGAACCTTGGAACTTGACTAGTCCTCTTCACCCACAGAACCTAAGTGGGACGCATCTGCCTCTTCCCTCTCTGGGCCCTAGCAGGACATGGTTTCTCTCTCTCATTAGGGACCTGGGCAGCCTAACTGGTACATCACTATCTTTTCTCCTGAGCTCAAGTACAATGCCATTGCTTTGCCATCTACTGTATGTTTCTATCAGGTTGTGATTATAAGACTGTTTTTGTAAATGCATTTTCATAACGCCAAAAAATAACCGCTCTTGTTTAAATTATGCTAATATGATATATATCAGGTAGATACTTCCAGTGAGAGAGATACAGACATATCATTGGGGAACCTTGTCCTTTTCATTCTGATTTTTTTGTGGCCTTAATAGTTGATTTCCAATTGCTACTCAATGTATCCTAACTGCAGATTCATACAGGACTGTTGGACTTTCGTCAGAATGGAGCAAAAAATAAGTGTAAATATTTAAAATAATTACATTTAAGGATCACTGAGTTGGAACCTCCGGCCTAATTCCAAAAGGACAATTTGTCTTCTTGCAGAGGTGCCTCTCAGGTTATTGAATGAAATCTAGAATACATTTTGTAGATGGTAGCTAGCATACTGTAAAAGACCTGGTCTGAGACCAAAGTAGTCTCTACAACAAATAATCTTGTATGCTGTGTTCTGCTTTTCTCATAAATTGCTGTTCCCTGAGATTAAAGAACAAATAAGATGTTTTTTTGTTAGCTTTTTCTTTTGTAACTGGATGATATCATTACATGTGGTTAGATGAATGCTGGCTATACATCTATCTTTTCTGTTATCACCTTTTGGCAAGTTTACAAAAGTCTAGTGTTTTACATACCTGCGGTTATGAAACAAGATCATACAGAGCTAGTTAGAGGAAAACATTTTATGAGTTATTCCACAAAGAAAAGATGAAACTTTCATTCCATGAATGTTTCAAAATTAACAATTGATTTTAAAACCCAAATTTAAGTTGAAATATGATATACTTTAAATTAGAACATAAGAATCGCCATACCAGGTCGGACGAAAGGTCCATCAAGCCCATTATCCTATTAGTGGCCAATCCAGGTCACAAGTATTTGGCATATTCCATAGGTAGATAGATTCCATACTACTATCCCAAGGGTTAAAACGGCAACTTTTCCCAGGCCTACCTTAATAACAGTTTACGGCCTTTCCAACAGGAATTTGTCCAAACCTGTGACCAGTTTTGATGATGATGATGAGGCCGCCGGGCCGGTCCCGCAGCCGATGGTAACTCAGGCCCGGGCCCGGCCTCGGCCCTCGTCATGTGTTGGGGGTGCGAGGGGAGGGGGGCACGAGGGCTTTGGGCCGGTTGCCAAGGGGATCGCTTTTCGCGGCCGCGAGAAGCGATCCTATTGGCTGTGGTGGGGTAAGGTGGGGGGTAGGGTTGCGAGGAGCCGCGTGGCTCGGCCTTTTCCTGCGGCTCCTCGCTGAGGATCGGGCGTGTTTTGTGGTGCTACGGGACGCGTTCCAGGTTGCGGCGGTGAGCTACGAGTGAGAGGGGGGTACCTACGACCTTCCAAACCGAGGGGTAGTACAAAAAAAAACCATAAACGGCGCGTTCGACGGCTCATTAAAAAAACAAAAAAAAAAAACACCCACCCGTTCCATACATTGCAGGCCGACAGGACACTGCTGGGGGGTGGGGGCACCAGCCACTGCAGGGGGGGGACGACAGGTGGGGGGGCCATTATTGGGGCAGAGGGCTGTGTACCAGGGGCGGTATGGGGAGGTCGGGGACTGGCAAGCCGGGGCACGCGGGAGTTCGCACCCAGTCTCGAGGTGTTCGCGGGGGGGTGCAGGGGGCTCGGGCTGCCCGGGGGGGGAGGTCGGGGTGGGCTTGATCGCCCGGTGGCTGTGGGGGATGGCCACAGGGGGCGGGGACGTTGTCGGGCCCCTGCAGAGGCGGGCACCGTGGCAGCTTCTGGGGAGGTTCCGGGGGGGGGCAGCGCAGGGGGCCCCGGGTGTGGGGCCTGCCGCGCAGGAGTGCCTTGGGCAGTCTCTGGAGGTGGGTGGGGTTGGGTCCCGCGGTGACCCGGCTGCGGCCTTAGGACTTCCGCAGCCCCCGATGGGTTTGCCGGGACTCAGTGGGTCCAGGCCGTGGTATCAGGGCGGGCCTGCTCTGCACTATCAGTATGGGAGGGGCATGCTGGTGGCGCCAGGGGGGGGGCCTTTATGTCAATGGGCAATTGGGGGGCTGGTTTTGGGGATTGGGCGGGGGCGGGCGTAGCCGGGGCGGGCTGTCTGCCGGTGTGGTATGGGTCGCATTGGGCGGCGGGGGGGTTAGGTACCTCGGGGTGGCAGCACGGGGGGGGGGGCTTCGTGGGGGGCTGGGAAGTATGGGCTGGGTACTGCTACCGTGGGTACTGTTTTTCCTCTGCAGGTTCCGGCGAGCAGAGCGTCTGCGCCTGTGACGGCGGGCAGCGGAATGGCGGCGTCGGTGCAGAGTGCGGAGGCGGCAAGTCCGGCCGTGGTGGTGCCTGTGGATGGCGGACGAGTTGCTGAAGGTGAGTTGGGGGGGAGCACGGGGGTTGGGGAAGGTGGGGGACCGGTAGGCGAGGCGTTGGCAGCAGTTGGGCGCAAGGCCAAAGCTAAGTGGCGGCATGGGCGTCGCTGTCGTCGGGCTTCGTCGTCGTCCTCTTCGACCAGTGGGAGTTCGTCCGAGGAGGCGGTTACGGAGCGGGGGCAGGGGGAGGGGGTTGGACCCGCAGTGGTGCGTTGCGCGGAGCTTTGGGAGAGCGTGCCACGCAAGTTGCGGAGGCGCATCCGGAAGCGGCGGTATATCGATATTTTTCGGCTTTTGGAGGGGCAGAAGCGTTCGGGCGAGAGCCGCAAGAAGCGTAAGGAGGACGAGAAGGCGGGGAGGGTGCGCAAGGTTTCCCAGAATACCTTGAATTGGACGCGGGCTTTTTTGCGATTGGCGAGTGTCTGCGGGCACTCGGAGCCGGCCCTTTATGGGGAGTTGCTGGCGTACGCGGATGCCATCCTGGTGGCATCGCAGGCGCATGATGGTTGGGCGTGGCTCAATTATGATGAGGAATTCCGGGATCGGATGGAGGAGAATGCGCAGCTGTCGTGGGGGACCCACGATATTAATTTATGGCTGATGCAGATGTCAGCCAAGAAAGGGGTAGGGGGGTGGCAGTGGTCAAGGTAAGGTCAGTGGGCAGCCGTTGGCGGCCGGTTTGCGGCCCTTTCGTGCGGCGGGCGCGGTCCCCAGAGCGCCCAGTGGAGGGCCCGGCGGGGATGTTTGTTGGCGATTTAATAAATCTTCCTGCCCTTTCTCGGACTGCAAGTTCCAACACGCCTGCTCGATCTGCGGGGGTGGGCACTCTGCCGCGAAGTGCAGTAGAAAGGGGGTGTCAGGAACCACAGGGGGGAGTAAATGAGGGGCTGCGGTGGGGTTTGGCGCTGACCCCCATAGACGCCGGGGCGTTGTGGCCGTGGTTGGAGCTTTATCGGAAGGGTCGGCATGGGAGGGCGGCGCGGGAGTTGTGGTTGGGGTTTACGGAGGGCTTTCGTATTCCGTATCAGGGCGCGATCTCGGGTGTTGTGGCCCATAATTCTGATTCGGTGCATCAGTTGGCAGAGGTGGCCCGGGGTAAGATTGCGGCAGAGTGTACGCTCGGCCACGTGGCGGGGCCGTTTGTCCACCCACCCTTTTCCCCCTTTGTCGTATCGCCGCTGGGGATTATACCCAAGAAGGAACCGGGGAAGTATCGTTTGATACACAACCTCTTCTTTCCGCCGGGGGATTTGGTGAATGACCATATCCCACCGGAGTACTGCTCGGTGAGGTATGCCCCTTTTGATGCAGCGGTGGATTTGTTGCGACTATGTGGGGAAGGGGCTCTGATGGCGAAGGTGGACATCGAATCCGCATTTCGGTTGTTGCCGGTTCATCCGTCTGCTTTCCCCTTGCTCGGCTTTCAGTTTGATGACCGATATTACTTTGACCGGTGCATGCCAATGGGCTGTGCGATATCTTGTGCCTATTTTGAGACCTTTAGTTCCTTCTTGCATTGGGTCTTAGCTCGGAGAGCTGGTTGTCGCTCTATTGTGCATTACCTGGATGACTTTGCGCAGTTGCGGCAGTTCGAGGAGATGGCGGTGGCGTTCGGGATTCCGTTGGCAGTGGATAAGACGGTGGGCCCGGTGACGTGCCTGTGCTTTTTGGGGATAGAGATTGATTCCGTTGCCTTCGAGATCTGCTTGCCGGCTGAAAAGGTGGAGCGCCTGAAAGCGCTGGTTGCTGCAGTGGGGTCGGCGGCGAAGGTCACGTTGCGGGAGTTGCAGGCGCTGGTTGGGCACTTGAACTTTGCCTGTCGGGTGATTGCGATGGGGCGGCCGTTTGCACGGCGGCTGTCCCTGGCTACGGTAGGGGTGCGGAGCCCACATCATCGGATTCGGGTCACGGCTGAGATGCGCGAGGATCTGCAGGTGTGGGGGGCGTTTCTTGCAGATTTCAACGGTTGTGCCCTAGTGCAATCGGCGGAGATGTCCAACGGGGATTTGCAGCTCTTCTCGGATGCGGCGGGCGGTTCGGGGTTTGGCTTGTATTGTCAGGGTTCGTGGTGTGCTGAGGCCTGGCCGGTGGATTGGGCGGAGTCGGGCCTGACGCGTAACGTTACATTCTTGGAGCTCTTTCCGATTGTGGTGGCATTTTGGGTGTGGCCCGAGAAGTTAAGGAATCGTAAAGTGGTTTTCTGGTGCGATAATGCGGCAGTGGTGCAAGTTATCAATCGGCAGTCCCCCCAGTGCCCGCGGGTGACGGCGTTAATGAGAGTCTTGGTCTTGGCTTGCTTGCACCTCAATGTTACCGCGCGGGCTTCTATTGCTGATGCTTTGTCTCATTTCCAGTGGGCGCAGTTTCGAGTGTTGGCCTCGGGAGCGGACGTGGCGGCGACACCGGTGCCGGGGAACCTTTGGCAGATTGGGACCCTGGACTGATGGGGTTGTTGCGGTCTTCTGTGGTTCCAGGTACGTGGGACGCCTATCAGCGCGGGTATGGCAGGGTGCGGGCCTTTTTGCGGGAGAGGGGCTGGAGCGGTGGGAGGATTGGCGATCAGTTGGGGGGTTCCTTCATAGTTTGGGCGAAGGAGCAGGGTTGGTCGCGGTCGTCGGTCCGGGCCGCTTTGGCGGGTTTTTCCTTTTTCAGTAAAGCAGCGGGTTGGGGGAACCCGGGTGGGTCGTTCTTAGTGACGCGGCTGCTGGCAGGTTGGGGGAGGGAGAGGCCCCCGGTGAAGGATTGGCGGCGCCCTGTCACCCATGAGCTGCTCTTGCGGATCTGGGGGGTTTTGGAGGAGGTTGCGACGATGGAGTACGAGGCGGTGTTGTTTCATGCTTTGTTTGTTACGGCTTTCTTCGGAGCCTTTCGGGTGAGTGAGCTCGTGCCACGTTCGCTGAGGGGCGACGATGGTGGTGGTTTGGCTGTTCATTGTGTGGCAGTGGTGCACTCCATCGTGTGGATTTACTGGCCGCGGTCCAAGACGGACCAGACGGGTGGGGGTCGGCGGGTGGTGCTGCAGGCGACCCCGGGGTTGTCGTCTTTCCCGGTGCACAATTTACAGGCGTATGGCCGGTTGCGCCCTTCACTGGTCGGACACTTTTTTCGTCACGAGGACGGGCGGCCAGTTACCCAGTATCAGTTCACGGCAGTGCTGCACTTGGCTCTGCGGCGGTTGGGGTGCCCAGAGAGGCAGTTCGCCTCGCACTCTTTCCATATCGGCACGGCGACGAGCGCAGCAGCGGCGGGGTTGGATGGTGGGGTAATTCAACGCATTGGGAGGTGGCGTTCTGGGGCTTATTCGGGCTATGTTCGGCCCGACCAGGTTTGATGGGTGGCGCCCGAGGGGGGGGCGGCGGCGGGAGGGGGGAAGGGGGGGGTCTTTCATGCTTTGTTTTCTGTTGCAGGTGGGCTGCTGCGGCGGCTCTCCCGGAACGATGCTGTGGGTGCGTCCTCAGCTGGAGAATGGTGGATCGTCGGGCACTCCTTTGTCTATTGGGCGGAGAGGCGGGCTGTACGACGCCCGCTCGGAGTGCATCTGGGCCTGGCGGTCTGTAACGTGTGATTGCGGTGGATGGGAGAGCGCGGCATGCGGTGGTGGCACTTCCTTCCTGTGGTGCGGCGGGCAGCAGATCAACGGAGGCGTCCTTTGGGGATCCTGATCCATCTTGGTGGCAACAATTTGTCCGGCTGGACGTGTCGGCAGCTCATCCGAGCGGTTTAGCGAGACCTTCGAGTGCTGCAGGAGGAGTGGCTGGAGGTGGCGATCATCTGGTCAGATATTATCCAGCGCCCGGCCTACCAGTCTCAGCGGCGGTGGTCGCGAGGCCTTGCTAAAGTTAATCGTCAAATTGGGCGATGGGTCCAGCAGGCGGGTGGCTTGCAGGTCCACCATTCTTGGGTGGATGTTCAGTGTGCGGGTCTCTACCGCACGGACGGTGTTCACTTGTCTCCTGTGGGACATGATCTCTTATTGAACGACTGGCAGGAGATTCTGGAGCAGGTGGTTGGTCCCAGCTTTATTGGGGTGGGTCGGCGCGAGTGGCCGGTGGCGGGGTAGAGAGACAGCGCTCGCCGAGGCGGCGGGAGTGCTAACTGCTTTAGGAGCTGTGGGGAGCGAAGGGCTCCCCGGGGGTGGGGGCGAGACATCCCGGTTGGGGGTCTCGGCCCGGTAGGTGGGTGTGAGGGCCGGCCTTTGCTACTAGGATGGCGAGGCTGGCGGTGGGGGGGGTGGTGAGGAGGATGTTCCGCCTTGCTAATAGTATGGCGGGTGGGGCATCGTCCGGTATGGGGGTGGGGTGAGATTAAGGTTGGTTGCCCATGTTGGGCGGTTATTACATGTATTAAATTTGTAAATAAAGCTGCGACCAAAGTTGTACCATGTTAAAGTGTTTGTGTGCTTTTTATGCGTAAAGACAAATGGTGGTTGGGGTGCTAGCTGAAGGTGTGGAGGGCGAGGCGGCCTCCGGGTTACCTGAGTTAATGATGAGGCCGCCGGGCCGGTCCCGCGGCCGACGGTAACTCGGGCCCGGGCCCGGCCTCGTCCCTCGTCACGTGTTGGGGGTGCGAGGGGAGGGGGGCACGAGGGCTTTGGGCCGGTTGCCAAGGGGATCGCTTTTCGTGGCCGCGAGAAGCGATCCTATTGGCTGCGGTGGGGTAAGGTGGGGGGTAGGGTTGCGAGGAGCCGCGTGGCTCGGCCTTTTCCTGCGGCTCCTCGCTGAGGATCGGGCATGTTTCCCGCCCACCCTCCCTTGGCGTTCTGAGGGGGGGGGTTGTTGCAGCTGGGGGGGCGGGGTAGAGAGACAGCGCTCGCCGAGGCGGCGGGAGTGCTAACTGCTTTAGGAGCTGTGGGGAGCGAAAGGCTCCCAGGGGTGAGGGCGAGACATCCCGGTTGGGGGTCTCGGCCCGGTAGGTGGGTGTGAGGGCCAGCCTTTGCTACTAGGATGGCGAGGTTGGCGGTGGGGGGGGGTGGTGAGGAGGATGTTCCGCCTTGCTAATAGTATGGCAGGTGGGGCATCGTCAGGTATGGGGGTGGGGTGAGATTAAGGTTGGTTGCCCATGTTGGGCGGTTATTACATGTATTAAATTTGTAAATAAAGCTGCGACCAAAGTTGTACCATGTTAAATGTTTGTGTGCTTATTATGCGTAAAGACAAATGGTGGTTGGGGTGCTAGCTGAAGGTGTGGAGGGCGAGGCAGCCTCCGGGTTACCTGAGTTAGTGCTAAAGCAGCTATAAATGCAATAAATAAATAAATAAACAAACACAGCTATTCTAAAGGCTATACCACATTCTCAAAAGACCATAACAAACGCCATACTGGGTCAGACCAAGGGCTACCTAGCCCAGTATCCTGTTTTCAATAGTGGCCAATCCAGGTCACATGTACCTGTCAAGTTTCCAAAAAGGTAAACAGATTCCACAATGCTTATCCCAGAGTAAGCAGAGGATTTCCCTGGTCCTCTTTAATAATGGTTTATGAACTTTTCCTCCAGGAACTTGTCCAAACCTTTTTCAAACCCAGCTACACTAACAACTTTTACTACATTCTCCGGTAACAAATTACAGAGTTTAATTACTTTTGAGTGAAAAAATATTTTCTCTTAATCCCAAATGGGCTACATTGTAGCTTCATTGAGTGACTCATAGTCTTTCTACTTTTTGAAGGAGTACACATCTGATCTACAATTACTGATTCCTCTCCATTCATCAATTTTTGAGACCTCTATCATATCCCCACTCGGTGGTCTCTTTTCCAAGTTGAAGAGCCCTAACCTTTTAAGCCTCTCTTCATAGGGGTATCCTTCCATCCCCTTCACCATTTTGGTGGTTCTTCTCTGGCCTTTTTTAATTCTACTATATCCTTTTTACGATATGGTGACCAGAGCTGCACACAATATTCAAGATTTGGTCTCACCATGGAATGGTACAGAGGCATTATAATATCCTTGGTTTTGATTTTCATTCCTTTCCCTGATTCCTACCATTCTATTTGTTTGCTGGCCACTGTTGCATATGTCAGGATCACCCCAGAAATCATTTTTAAAAATTGGAATTACATTAGCCACTCTCCAATCCTCAGCTACTACAGATGATTTTAATGGTAGTTCACAGATTACTTTTAGTAGATCAGAAAGCTCATATTTCAGTTCTTTCAACATCCTTCGAGGTATACCATCTGATCCAGGTGATTTGCTATTCTTCATTTTATCATTCATAATACATCCTCCCAGTTTATTGATATGTCTTTCAATTATTCCACTGCATCACCTAGCATTTCAGGCACAGGTAACTTCCCTATATTTTCTTCATGAAAGACCAAAGCAAATAATTCATTCAATCTCTCCACTAGAGCCTTGTCCTCCCTTAGCAGTCCTTTTTCCTCTCTATCATCCAATGGTCCAACTGAGTTTCTCACAGATATTTTGCTACCATTGTACGTGAAAAAGTCTTTATTATGCATTTTAGCTTCCACGGCAAGCTTCTTTTAAAATTCTCTCTTTGCTTGCCTTAGCAATGCCTTGCTTCTAACTTGCAAATGCTTATGTTGTTTCTGGTGTTCGTCATTAGGCTCCTTTTTCCATTTCCTGAAGAATGTTTTTTTTGTGCCTCTCTGACATCACTTTTAAACTATGCTGGCAGTTTTTTGACTTCCTTCCACTTTTCTTAAAGCATGGAATACAGCTGGTCTGGGCTTCTAAGATAGTACTTTTAAACAACTCCCATGCTGGATGTAAATCTTTAACCTTTTCAGCTGCTCCTTTTAGTTTTTTCTTGACTAATTTCCTTATTTTATCATAGTCTCCCTTTTGAAAGTTAAAAGGTAGTACTGTGGATTTTCTTCCATTTATTAAAAAAAATGCGTCCATGTTATGATCACTATTGTCAAGTGGCCCCAAAATCCTTATCTCTTGCACCAGATCCTGTGTCCCACTAAGGACTAGGCCCAAAATAGCTTACCCTCTTGTTGGTTCAAGAACCAGCTGTTCCAAGAAGCAGTCATTTATTTCATCTAGAAACTTTATCTCTCTAGTATGTCCTGCTGTAACATTGACCCAGTCAAAACCGGGGGTAATTGAAATCACCTATTATTACTGTGTTGTAACTTTTGTTAACTTCCCTAATTTCTTTCAGCATTTCATCATCCATCTGTTCACTCTAGTCAGGTGGTTAGTAGCACACCCCCACTGCCCTCGCCTTCTGCTTTTTACATTCATAGAGATTCTATAGTGTATTTTGTTTCCTGCAAAACTTTAATCTTATGTGACTCAATGCCATCCCTAACATAGAGTACATCAATTTGACCCATCCATTTGATCTACTTTATCATTGCAATATTGTTTGTTCCCAGGTATCACAGTGCCCCATTGGTTGTCCTTCCACTAGGTTTCTGAAATCCCAATCATATCTAATCTTTCATTTAGTGCAATATATTCTAGCTCTCCCATCTTATATGTTAGACTTCTAGCATTTGCATACAGGCATTTTAATTCATATTAATCTAGTTAACAGTTGATAGGTGTAATTTTTAGTTTTTCAGCTCTGTACTGAAGGACATCTTGGTTACTTTTATCTTTGTTGGAATCTCTCTGTTGGAATGACTTAATTTCCCTGTTTTGCTAGTATCCTTCAAGGATACATTCTTCCGAACTATGTGCTTCTGGGTGACTGTCGGCTTTCCCCTACTATCTAGTTTAAAAGCTGCTCCATCTCCTTTTTAAAGGTTATTACCAGCAGCCTGGTTCCATCCTGATTAAGGTGGAGTTCATCCCTTCAGAAGAGCACCTTTTTTTCCCAGAATGTTGCCCTGTTCCAAACAAATCCAAAGCCCCCTTCTTTGCACCATCATCTCATCTATGCATTGAGACTCTGGAGCTCTTCCTGCCTTTTGGGTTCTCTATGGATTTCAACTGCCTACCTAAAAGCCTAAATTTGGCCTCCAGATCCTCCCTCCCACACTTTCCTATGTCATTGGTGCAAACATGTACCAAGAAAGCAAGTTCCTCCCCAGCACTATCTAAAACCTTGTCTAGGGGGACGCGTGAGGTCCACTACCTTCGCATCAGGCAGATATGTTGTGAGGCGGTCCTCATGTCCACCAGCCAATCAGCTATCAACATGCCTAATGATCGAATCACCAACTATAACAGGTGTCCTAACCCTTCCCTCATGGACACATGGCCTTGGAGAAACCTCCTCTATGTGATATGGTTTTGCATCTCCTGGTGAACAGGTCCTAGCTACAGGATCACTTCCTGCCACACCAAGGTGATGGTCTCCTTTCACATGACCTCTCTCCTTCATGGGAACTGAAAGACTGCCAGATTGGAGGTGGAACTTCAGTACTACATCCCTGTAGGTCTCATCTATGTACCTCTCTGCCTTCATTATGTCTTCCAAGTTTGCTACTCTAGCCTCGAGAGATTGGACATTCTCTGAGGGCAAAGAGCGCCTTGCACCTAGTGCACATATAAGACACCTCATCAACTGAGAGAAAATCATATATGTGACACTTAATGGAAAAGACTTGATAGCCCCAATCTCGCTGCTGGACTGCTGTCAGTATCTTAGTTTTATGGTATTGTTTAGCTGTTTAAGTTGTTTACTTAAAGTTGCTAGGGACACTTGTACTGATACAACTATACCAATTATCTTTAAGGGACTTTGTTTACTTCAAGATGAATTAACTTCAGGGCCTTAATCTATTCCTGGTAATGATAACCAACTGAACCTGAAAGTGACTTTGACCACCCTTCCCCCTTTAATAGTTTTACGAACCTATATAGCTAAGATTATGCCTGTGGTGGGTGAGAATAAGGGTGGATGGGAGGGAACTAACTCTTAGGCTGGCTTGCTACACAGGTCCCAGACCTGTGCTTCTAAGGTAATGTTAACAATTTCCTGAGTGATTCACAAAGCCCTTGGTTTGAAAGAGGGAACTTTTCAAATTGCCCTTTTGACCTTTCACTTGCCTTTAGCACCTATTTAAAACAAATTCCCAGATTGCTTGCCTCCTAGATGGAAGTCCTCTTTGTAAAATAGGCTCATGATAGGCGCTTTCCAATTTTATAGGGGTTGGTTAGGTTTATGTGTGTTTTCATGCATGTATTTCACACCTATTTTATAAAGTCAAGTATGCACATAATTTGTAAAATAGGGGCAAATGTATGAAGATGCATGCTTTCATTTAAGCCATGAACATTTATGATGGATTCTTTACACTGAGGAACGGGAGTACACATATATTTTCAGAGTATATCCATCTCCATTATACTGTACTGGTAACCATCACATTGTGGCTAGATTTGTTTCAGTTTCCTAAGAAGTTATATATGCAGATGGAATGTAATGGTGAGCAGATGGAGTCATTCTTTCATCATCTGCAATTGCCTACATTTTCTTCAGCACAAGTTGAACGTTTATGTTCACCTGTTTGTGGAAATAAAATTGTGAGGGTGATTAAAGCTTTACATTTAGGCAAGGCACTGGGTCCTGATGGGTTTGCTATTGAGTTTTATAAGTGCTTGAGATCCAGGATCATTCCTGCCTTGCAGGCTATATATGCCTGCAAGGGACAAATCTATTGTTTTGGTTGTAGTAGGCACAGTGTAAAAGTCTTGGAAGAGGTTGTTTTTTTTTCCTTTAAAGTGGGCCAGTGGTGCTTTGAAGTACTTGTGCTTGCTGTTTTCAGGTGAGTTGGGGAGTTTTTCTCATTTTAATTTGAATAATGGACTCAAAATGAGAAAAACTCTACAACTCCTTATATCCTCCCTATATCCTTGTTGGGCAAGTTCCATTTGTTGAAAATGGTTAATTTACCAAAGTGGCTCTGTGTTAGAGAAGTTTCCATTGATGAATTATAAAAGAAATGAAGATCACCAGAATAGGTTAGTTTCTTTATTTTTGTATCAGGGGAAAAAACCTAGGGCACAGTTGAAGGTGTTGCAACATTGATTGGACAGATTCTCTCATCTCCTTCATCTTTGGATCTCAAATAAGTCAGTATTTCATTGTAGCTCTAATGGGACTTTTTGAATTTTTTATTTCATGAATAAATTTATTAAAATGGAACGTTCGCAAAGTGAGGTTACATCCTCCACATGAACTATCCGATAAAAATTTTGCTTTCAAGGCATGGAATTTATGTATGTATGCATGTGTGAGTTTGTGCCCTAATCGTTCAATTCTTTATGCTTGTTTAATTGTATCATTTCTCTTTTTTTATTAAATATTCCAGATGCTTACAAAAAGTAAACAAAAAAGCAAAAGAAGAAACTATGCATAACAATTAATTTCAAAAGGAAAAACAATATACCAAAAGTCCACATTAAAAGGAGAGCAAATTACAGAAAACATTAAAATAGAAATATAAAACCTCCACGTGTCAAAGAAAGTATTAATACATTCTATAACCCCAATTCTTCATCACAGACAGCAAACAAAGAAAACTACTGGATAACAAATATAATGGTAACATCTAGCACTATATCTGGGATTTAGACTTCAAAAAGTCCTCCAACTGAGATACATCAGAAAAAAACGTACCTAGTCCCTGCACCCCCAGGTCAGCTTGATTAAAGGATGTTTTTTTTCCCAATGCACCCAACATAACTCTGATGATCTAGAGTTACAGGACAGGAGCAATCTGAAATCAATCCTCCTCCATTGGCCAATGGGTTCAAAATGGCAGCTCATGACCACTAGAAATAGTACCACTGACTACTGTCGAGGGTCAACCAGCAATATTTTGAACCTAGCACTAAATAAGGCAAGAGTGACTGGGGATTGCTCTTGCCCTGAAACCCTACACCACCATAGATTTTTAGAAATAGGCCTGGGGGGGGAGGGGGGCATTATGTGGGGTTGTGGTTCGTCTTCTAGAGGATCTAGGGGTATGAGGATTTTTTAAGCGGAGTTGGAAGCCTTGACAGGAATCTGGGTATTCTTTGGGGTTAGTGGAGGGGTATTAACTAGGGGAGAGGAGGAGGAGGTGGAGTCTTTAGGGACCTTTACATATGCACTGGCCCTTTTAAGAAGGCGCTTAATGGTATCAGGATGGGTATTAGCGACTCTGTGCTACCGGGCAGGAAAAATAACGCCAGCTTCGAGCTCGCATTATTTTTCCAGGAATAACACAACTTTTGAAGTTCAACACAAGCTGCATTATTATATTTGCATATCAGTGAAATGTTTTACCTACATTTGCTAACATGCATTGTCTTGAACTAACGTGTTGTGGTAAAATAACACAATATTGCCATTTGCCGCACAATATCCATGAAATATTATATATTATTCCTTTAACACACATTAGTAACTACCACTCAAATACATAGAAACTAAAAGCAGATGATAAACTGAAAACATGCTAGAAGATATGTAAAAAAGAAATTATTAGGTCAATGCTCAAAAACACTCAAGTGCTAATCACATAAGTGCTTTAAAAAAAATCCGTGCTGGCTAATGGATACATTTTGGCCAGACAATTCTCTGTCAGATCAAAATTTATCCATTTAAAATTATGCGGAGCCAGGGGATTCCAGGAGTGCGGTCATAATTTATCCAGATAATGACAATTTTCAGCTGCATTCAAAATAAATTTAGCCAGTTATGGGGACTGCACAAATTGCAGTCCTAACTTTAAATGGGTATGTTCTACCTAAACAAAGAGGATTGCTTAAGGTCTGGCATAAAGGTACACGTATAAATCATGTACATATCTTTCATTTCTGAATATTGTCTCCTATATTTATTAAACATAGAGGTGGTGATTTCATAACGCATTTTCCATTTGTAACACATATTTTACACGTAAAAATGACTATTATAAAGTTGCGAATGTGTATATATGCGTGAAAAGTAGTGTGTAAAAGATAGCACCTACTTTTATCTGATTTGTGCATAGGCATTCATGAGGACCTAGTTTAGTGGAGCTGGGCAAAGTTGTGATGTGTGTGTACCTTATAAAGCATGCATGGGCTTGCATTGAATACACGCACACATTTATTCCTGCCTCATAGATGGTATAAACTGTAGCGCCCTCTATGTGTTAGGTGGTTGCCTATATGTAGTGGGCATACCTCTTTATGTCCCTTATCACCTGAATTCCCAATGCTGAGGCTTCTCAATAATGTAGTTGTGTGGTAAGAACCAAAACAGCCGAGGGTTTCAAAGGTAACAGGAATTTTATTTTCTACTTAACCAATTGAACTTCTTTGTCAGCAGTTCAGATATAACCAGAACAAAAATGGGATACTTCTCCATTCCAAAAGGAAAAACAAACTTTACAGCACAGTTCAGGCATTGTTGTTGTTGTTAAGTGCCGTCGAGTCGGAGTCGACTCATGGCGACCCTCTGGATAGCTATCCTAAATTGTGTTCGGTCTTCAGTCAGGCGGCTTATTGTTGACAGACTGGTACACGTAGCTTCTGTTATTGTATCAATCCATCTCTTTGCTGGCTTTCCTCTTTTGCGTTGACCTTCTATCTTGCCAAGCATGATGTCTTTCTCTAATGATCTCTCTCTCCGCATGATGTGTCCAAAGTATGAAAGTCGAAGTCTTGTCATCTGAGCTTCTAAAGAAAGCTTAGGTTTGATCTCCTCTAGTACAGACTGGTTTGTTCTTCGGGCAGTCCATGGTATACACAGTATTTGCCGCCAGCACCATAATTCAAAGGCATCAATTTTCTTCCTGTCTATCTTTTTCACTGTCCAGCTTTCACATCCATATGATGTTATTGAAAATACCATGGCTTGAACAAGTCGAATCTTTGTATGGAGAGAGACATCTCTGCTCTTGAGAATCTTATCTAGGTCTTTCATAGCCATTCTGCCAAGAGCAATGCGTCATCTGATTTCTTGACTGCTTGTTGCTTCTTTATTGATAGTTGATCCAAGTAGGTTAAAGTTATTCACGATTTCAATTTCTTCTCCTTCGACGATGAACCTGTTGATTATGCCAGTTGTCATGATCTTTGTCTTCTTTACATTAAGGTGCAGGCCCATTTTGAGACTATGTTCTTTGATTGTGAGAAGCAAATGTTTCAGATCATCTTCACTTTCCGCCAGTAATGTAGTATCATCAGCATAGTGAAGGTTGTTGATGAGTCTTCCACCAATCTTCACACCTCTGTTGTCTTCATACAATCCTGCTTCTCTGATGATTTTTTCTGCATATAAATTAAACAGGTAGGGGGAAAGTATGCAGCCTTGTCTTACACCTTTGCTTATTTTAAACCATTCTGTTTCTCCTTGTTCTGTTCGAACTGTTGCTTCTTGATCAATGTACAGATTGTGCAAGAGAACGATCAGGTGTTCTGGTATACCCATGCTTCTTAATGTGGCCCAGAGTTTCTCATGGTTCAGGCATTAGCCGTTGCAAACAGCTTGTTTTAAACGAAGCAATAAACCTTGCCTTCAGTCAAGATTACATTCTTAGGTCCCAGGCTTGGTATAGCACAAATCTGTATCACTCAGGGCTCTGCACAGCACCTTGGCTTCTTGGTTACAAGCTGTTAAGCCCGTGTATCATTCCTTTTTAAAGACATTAGCATTCTTCACTTTCAAGTTGCAAATGTTGGCTTTTAACTCCCAGCATTCATAGCCTTCTTTGAGCCTGTCTGGCTAGCTCAACATTAGTGCTTTAATTAACCAAATTTCCAGCAGGTCATAAACTTTCCAAAGCTTCTGGCTTTTCACTACTTTTAAAAACCCATACAGCTTTTACTTCTTATGACTCACACAGTAAGAGCAATCCATTTCAACATCAGAACATACACTTTCTGAAAGGCATTCTTCTACTTCCATACTTTCCTCATTTGGTTCAATTAGCACCTGGCTGGCCTCAGCGTCTCTAACGGCAGGTTTCAACTGCTCCAACAATTTCAAAACCTGTTCCCATTGGGAATCCTCACTACGCTGAGTTGCAGGGGAAGGATATAGGAGATCTTTCCTTTTTAATAAACCTTTTAAAACTTGCAAAGGGCTCACCTTGTTCCCAGCACCCTGTCTTCTCTCAGGCTGTGCCACCGGTAGAACCTTCTCCACAGCCTCCCTCACAGAGATTCCTGTTCCTTGCTTTCCACCAGCATTTCCCCCAGAATCAGCTCTCCTGCGTTCCAAGCCAGCTGTACCCTTCTTACCAGCTAGGCTGCCTTCAGGGCTTGAGTTGTCTGAATGCTGCATGCAATAAGGATCTCCTTTGAGGCTTCTGATAGAGCACTTTTCTCTTACACGTGTCCTCCTAATCTCCTTACTTCCTGTAGTTTCAAGAGATTCTCTGCTAGTGTCCAGCCTGCTAGGGAATGTCTCCTCCTCAGAGGATTTCCCTCCTGGACTCTGTCCAAGGACACGATCTCCTCCTGCTTTCCTTCTTCCTGGTCTCTCTCCTTTCACTCCTCCTCCTCCTTTTGTTCCCCCCTGCTTATATGTTTGGGGCTGCCCTATAGCCTCAGACTCCACCCCCAGGCTTCCCTCGACACCTCCCCTCGTCACCATGGAGCTAGGGCGTGGCTCACTCTCTACATCTCTGTGCACAGAGTTTTTTTCCTTGGTTAGAGTTTTAACCCTTAAGCTCCCTGAAGCTTTCTTCTGCCCAGAGGTAAAAGGCTGTTTTATCACACTTTCTTTGGGCTCTATACCTGTCCCGCCACCACAAAACGTCAAGTGCAACCTCATGCCTGTGGATAGCCCTTACAGCAGTCCCCTACGCTGTATGTCCTCTACCAAAGTCGGGGATGCTGTAAAACTATAGAGCATAACATGAAGCTGCAAGGGGGTAAACTGAAAGGCAATGTCAGGAAATACTTTTTCACTGAAAGGGTGGTGGATGCTTGGAATGCCCTCCCGATGGAAGTGGTGGAGCAAATAGAATGACAGAATTCAAAATGGCATGGGACAGACACAGTGGATCCCTTTATAGCAAAGGATAAAATCAAAATAAACATAACTATCTCTTATATTTCAACAAATAGCGGTGACTTACATCGAGCGGTGGGTACACCCCTAAACAAATGCATGGGGAGAGGTGACCTGCACGGAGCGTCAAGTACACCTACTCTTGCTGCCTTGCTGGGCAGACTAGATGGACCATACTGGTCTTTATCTGCCATCATATACTATGTTACTATGTCAGAGAGTAATCACAAGCATCCAAGAGCAATGCCGTCTCTCATTTTCTACTCTTGGAAAAATGAGAGGGTTCTTTGAACAGGACTAGTTTACTGTACACTGAGAGGTCTGTGGCATTTTAAGCTCCACTCACTTCACTTCTCAAAATTACCAAAAGGGTTTCCTTTCAGATCTTTAAGGTCACTTTTAACAATAACAAACACGCATTTGGCAGAAAAAAAAAACAAAGAAAAGAAGTATCTTAAAAACAATTAACTTTGTTTTTCTTTTTTGTCAAAAATTGTTAGATGCAGATTAATTATTTTACTCCGTTATATCACAACAGTTCACTCAAGGGTCCCTCTTACTAAAGCCCGTTAGCTGGTTAATGTACATTTTAATGTCCGGCACCTGACAACTGGGAAAACTAATGCACGAGTGTGTCTGCCACTGCATGTTAAAATGCATGTTAATTGGCAATCAAGGGATTGGGTGGGGAACTGATGGAGAATGGGCATGGAGAGCACCAGGGAGATTGCTGAACTCTCAGAGGCACTGCTGTTCTTAACGTGGATTCAACTAATGACTCTTCTTTGGGAGTTGTCAAGCGAACCTGCCTTAGCAGAGCGCATGTTCAAGTGGCCCAGCATGCATTAGCTGCCATGAACATACTGGAAGCTAAGGTTTTGTAGTTATGTGTGTTTGTTTTGCACCTTAATTGTAAATCCTTTGCAGGTTTTAGTAAAAGGGGTCCTTCGTGCTCATTCCTGACTATAGGACTTTTAATCCAAGCTTCTCCAATCCTTCTATGTTGTTACTCCTTGAGGTTATCCTAAATGGGAACCCCCTAATAATTTTTCTCATTGTACCTTGAGCTGGTAGCTGTACAGATGCAGGTCCCTAATATCGCCCTGCATTCACTTCCAGCTTTGGTGTCACTGGTTGATGATGGACTCCCATTGTTCCATAAAGCTGGTGGTGTCTGAAGATGCAGGTCCCCAATACTGCACTGCATTCTCTCCCAGCCTGGGTTTCATTGGGTCCTTTATCCTTCCCTTTGGAAGTGTGTGGCTCCCCTCTCCTTAATGTCTACTTTCCACAGAGTTGCTCTGCTCCTGAGCCAATGGGGGTTGTAGGGTTTGCACATTCACTCAGGAATTTAGGGTATAGGCTTAAGCCCAAGACACTTTCTACCCCTCTGTTCTCGCCTCAGCTGATCCCTGTCCTGTGGCTCCCTGTGGATGGTATGAGCTGTCTGGAGAATGGCCACCAGCACCTACCCATTGGAGTAGACTATTCACTTCTTCTTCATACTACAGTGACAGACCTTTGAGAGTAGTTTATACAGAAGCCATATTTTCTCCTCCAAAAGGAGTTTTCTCCCAGCCTGATGTAACAGGGCAGAAGGCAAACTCCCCTCATCTGAAAAATTACCAGGTATTCTCTTGTCTATCCATGTAATAATGTAGTAGGGCTACTGGAAGTCTCTGCTGCTCAAAGCAGAGACATCTAACGGGTCTCTACATCAGCAAGATAATTTGTGCACCACTGGGAATAGCTGTAGGAGCCTACATTATAAAGGCATATTGTTGCCTATATTGTCATTACAAAAATAGGCATACAATAATTCTATTTTAATGTCTTTGACTGTTATGAAGGCATCCCCATAATGTTATTTAATCATCCTCAACAAAATATAAATACATTTTTTTCAAGGAAGAGGAGTAGATGTCATCTAAAAAAACAAAGACCTGCATGATCAACATTACTATTTTTTGTTGCTCCAATAAATGATACCGCTTTTTACAAAGATTTCAGTTTTCTCTGAAATCAATCTGGTTACAAGATTCAGCAATCTCCAGTATGAGGTCATTCCAGAACATGAATAAGAGTTTTGTACATGCAGTGGTGACATTTATCTGCAGAAAACATCCCTGACCATATTCTGAAACACTGCTGCCATGCACGTCAACGGTGCTAGCACGGGGATCTCAGAATTTGCCCAGAATAGGCAGAACAGGGGCATAGTCAGCCACGGAGATGTATAAAACATATGGAGGAAAGGCCCGCGTACGTTCTCAGTGTGTCCTGCAGATGCCCCCTTTATTCCTGTGGAAATGTGCAATAAAGCAGGATTGCTCTGCTCTTCTATGTGTCCCATATTGAAGGATGGTTGTGACAAGTACGTTTTGAACTGGTGTATCTGCAGTTCCATATGCCCAAAAGCACCATCATTGGTCTCTAAAAATGTGCACCGATGATGGTGTTTTTGACCATGTATTAGTGCTGTTTGCACTGTTGAATGCTCTCATTCTGAGGGTCCCTTAATGACAAGATATGTTTTGACCTTTAGCTATTGTGGTGACGAGGCTGCAGCTCAGCCCTGGAAAACAGATAAAAAAGAAACTTTTTCTTCTGTGTGGGGGAAGGGCTCAGCTAGACACACGTTTCAAAATGCAGGTAGTGGAAAAACCCACACTTCCAGAGCTACTAGACTCAGACCACACCCAGACTCCATGGCAACCCAGAGGAGGGATAGGAGATACCTGTGGGAGGAGCCAGGAGAGGGAGGAGGCTTGCATACATTTAAGCTCATAGAAACACACAGGAACAGGTTGGAGAACAAGTCCAAGTTGGGACATGGGAACAGGTTAGCAGCAGCAGCAGCTGGGACAAAGCCAGGAGCAGGGCTAATCCCACTCCTTCCAAGAGAGAGGAACTGAGGAAGCTAGCTGTAAGCAAGCTGGAAAGAGAATCCTTAAGCCAAACTGAAGAGGACCAAAGCTTCAGTGGTGGAGAGCAGAGAGAGTCTAGGAACAGACACCAGTGTGATTCCCAGAGCAGCTCTGATTCTGAGGACGCTACTTCAAAGAAGAGCCCCTGCTGTGAGAGATTTGCAGCCAGGCTTGGAGGTAGGAGGGAATGACCTGGGGAAGTTGAAGAATACAGCCAAGGTACAGGACTAGCCCTACAGGATTCTGAGGCAGAAGTTTTATCTTTTAAGAAGCCTGTCAGGAAGAATGTTCCCAGAAGTAAAGGGAGACAGACAGAACCTTTAAGTGTTTTATTAGAGGGTAAAAAGTCTGGTAGCCATTTTAAAGGAAATTAGGCCTGAATACTCTGAGCCAGTCTCAAGCCCAAAGCTAAGTGATTCTGAGTGCGAAGATATGGAGACGGAATCCTGTGAAGTGGAACAGGACTCCATTGATTCCTTAATGGAATGCTCCTTGTGCATAACTTCAGACTGAGGGGAGGCCAACGGTTTAAACTAAAGAGAAACCACAAGTCGGTTAACCTGATACGCTGAGTGCTGGGAGCCTGAGATAGAGAAGGAATTGTTCAAGGTTGAGAGTTACCACAAATGTTTATGCTGGAGTAAAATGTTTTAAAGCAGCAGTTTTCTGTTAGCAATGCTGATAAGCAGAAGAAGCCTTACTTTTAAAACCATACGCAGTTGAAAGAAGCTGAGGGCTTTGCTGGACTTTGATAATAGCAATAAGTTACAACTGTGTCTTGTTGGGGGAAAAGAAGTTATCATCTGTTAAAGAGCTGAAGGAAGCAACCTCATTTATAGCAGTGTTGGAGCACGGTTTATGTGACAGTTTTTGTTGGAGAAATTATCCTCTGTTCTGTTGTTCTGGTCAGGAACTTCCATAACAGTTTTCTTTGCAAAGTGTTGACTACAAAAGAAAAAAATTAATAAAATTTTTCCTGTGTTGCCTCTAAAACCACTTGGTTGGCCTTTTTGCACACAACTATAACTCCAGAGGCCTTGGCCCTGGAATCTCTGCAAAATATAAGACATTAGATGGCACGCTGTTTCCACTAGGCGACCGCCTAGCCGGGGTGCAGCGCCACACTACAGAGAACCTTTTTTTATTTTTTCTGGTCCATACTTAGCATTGTACAGACTGTTTTCAGAGATGACCAATGCAGGAATAACTAAGGATGTCTTCTACTGCCATGTATGTTGTGATGCAAGGTATGTCATGACTAACATATCACTTTCTACTTGCTTTGGTACTACCTTTGAGTGCACTGAGATTACTTTGCAGAGTTCTGGGCATGAAACAGACTAGTATATCTAGTCTACTTTGCATCAACATTAATGTGTCATCAGTATTCATGTGTAGTATACATAAGCACAACACTGTCAGTGAGAGGAGCAGCTTAGGAGACACACATTTTACAGAGGAGGCATGGCCATCCATGGTATATGGAGAAGATGGGCAAGATCGGAAATGTCCATCTATTCAGAATACGGCAAGTGCGGGACATCCATGGTCGTTTGCTGCATATAACTATCTCACATAAGCCATAGTGCTTTGTCAGTGTCATGCCGGAAATTTCTATGTCCCCAATTCCAGAACTGCAGGCAAGTCTATAACCGCAGGTGCAGAATTTGGTTTACATCGGGCCCATTTTTGGTTTGGACGTGCCTGGGGGCCGGACGTGCATGTTATGGAATTGGGTTCCACATGTTTGTTTAACTCAGTTTTGACTCATTTATCCTTTATCCACATAGATTGTGGTATTTATTTCTCATGCAAGTTAGTCAACATAAAGATAGAAGGGGCTCACATTTCACTCCTTCTGTTATTTGTGTCTTGAACAGGCTTGCACAAGCATGCATAAAAAATTTAGCTATACTTCTGTATAGTAAAAGGAAAAAAAGAAAAACAATTATAAAACATCTGTTCCAAAATGTGTCTGTTGAGAATGCTCTGCAAAATTTTCTATTGGATTCAGCTGTTCTCAGATTGACATGTTTGTTCCGTGAAATCTAGCAAGCTCTGCATATGCACTCTAATAGCTTTGATGTAATCTGTACAGATGGAAATGTTATTTCTTTGGATTACTTTTGTTTGGTGAGCATTTTACTGCTCAGCTGATCTATATATTTTTTGCTTGTTTCCATAAACATTGTAATTCTATAGCTTTTTGCACCTATTGCAAATGAAAAAGTGAAAATGTTGAGAGCATTATTCTGGAAGATACAGGCTAATAAGCTTTATGACTATCCTTATAAATGTCATTGGATATATGAAACTGTTCTGTTTAATCTTCTTTTAGAATGTATCTATCCAGAGCTGAACTGTGAAACATTCTCAGTATTACAATGATACTTTATATTTAAAAAACTAATTTTGTATCTCATATTTTACACGGTTTTTAATGAAGTCACATTATGCTGTAAAAAAAATTCTTTATAAAAAATAAATGCAATGCTTCCCAGCCTGCATAACTCAATTGACTACTGTGTATTCATTGAAAATCTCTTCTTGAGGTTGCGAATGTTTCTATCTCACTTGCTGCTGCAATGATTTGTTATTTAGGAGTCTTGCTAGACTCACATTTTACGTTTCAGCTATTTGGGAAAGATTTGATCAATAAATCACTTTTTTAACTCTGTCTGTTGAGAAAGATAGAACCATTCTTGGAAACATTGGATTTTAGGTCTGTTTTACAGAATTTAGAGGCCTTTTTATTAAAGTGCACTGTGATTTTGTACCTAACCCATAAATAGCATGGGCGTAGTTTGGAGGGCATTGCCCCTCCAAACGAGTTGCCCGATGATGGCCCTAATGCTTGTCTGCCCGCAGGGATCCAATTTCCTGCGGGCAGATAGAAGGGGACTTTGTTGCAATCATGCCCGCAGGAGATTAGATCCCTGTGGGCAGAGAAGCTTTGCGGCCATCGTCACTGCAACTTATTTGGGGGGGGGGGGAGGGTAATGTCTGTGAGCAGAAGAGGATTCCAGCAAAGTCTCCTTCTACCTGTCTGCAGGAGATCGGATCCCCAGTGGGCAGAAAAGAAGGGACAATCCAGAGACAAGCAATCTGCCTGTGGGGATCCAGTGCCCCATGGGCAGAAGAGAAGAGGGAGGTCTAGTGGCCTGCAGCGCAATAGATTGTGTGTGGGGGGGGGGGGGAGCAGATATATTCAAGTGAGGTAGAGAAGGCAGGGGCAATTTAAAGGGTCAGGGGAGCCTATTTAAAAACAGAGAATGGGGGATTTTAGAGCAAGGGATGAGAACACTAGGGGGATTGGTGAAGAGGGGAGAGTCTGGAAGAGTAACAGAGGAAGGGAGCCAGCAGGAGAGAGGTTGGATGGGGAGGGAAGAGTGCAAGGTGTTGCCAAAAGGTGTTGCACCCAGAATACACATGAGCACCCTGACCCCATCCCCACACCAAGCACACACAGGCATCTCACCTCTGTACGACAGACATGCACACACATATGCATCTTACCTCCACACAACAGGCACACACACATACATGTGCACCTCACCTCTGCACCATACACACACACACCTTTGCATGACAAACACACACAAACACAGATACTTCGCCTCTGCACAAAAGACACACACACACTAGGCACCCTTCCTTTGCATGACAGACACACATGGACATACACACACACATAGGCACCTCACCTCTGCATCATACACACACAAGCACCTCACCTTCATACCACACATACACATACAGACACTCCACCTCTGCACCACACACAGAGATGCCCCGCGCCCCACCCACACAAAGGCACCTACCACATCTCCTCCAAAGCAAAGACAGACACACCACAGTTGCAACTTACACATGTACAGACACTTAATATCTGAAGCTATAACTGTTGTTATCTGTATTTTTGTCTAAAAATGCCATGTGGTATAGGAACTCTGGTGCTGGTCTCATGAGTCTTGAGAACATGAGACCAGCATGAGAGACAATGGGGGATGGGCATGAGGAGTTCACAAGTATTGTTTCTTAAGATTTTGATCTGGCTCCTAAATCCACACAAAATTTGTCAAGTTCTGCAACAGAAGCACAGCATGTTTGGAATTTTGGCAACAGCTATAGGCTGCACAGTTGCACAAATAAAGTCCTATCACCATGTGCATCTTTCTGCTAGCTGCTGCTTTTACATTTGCTGAGCAGTAACATGAGGCACAGTTCTCTCTGATCGCACATGCAGTCAACACTGCCTCTCCCCATAGTCTCCCCCCCCCTTGATCCTGGTGATTCTTGTTTAGAAATGGCTGCGTGGGGAGCCAGAACTGCACCTAATTAGCAACACGGCCACCTCTGAGCAAGTGGCACTGTGATCGATGGAGGGGGAAGACTTTGGGGAGCTCCTGGGTTGCCTTCATGTGGGATCAGAGAGACCTGTGCATCTCATGTTACTGCTCAGAAAAGGTGAGATAACGTGTAACCTGCCTCCTCTGTTTCTTGCATTACACTGCATACAGAGACTGGCATGTTGGGGTTTCAATTTAATTGTATCAACATATTTTTCCCTCATTTGGTTTGCAGCTTGTCGTGTTGTGAGGGCTTGTGTGCATCAGTGATGCTGAGAGCTAAGCTATCGGTAGTTTAACTACAAGAAGGGTCTCCCAAGATTGACAGTTCTCAGCTAAGGTGCCAGACCAAGACAAACCTCCCATCTGGGCAGCAGCAGAGGACAATGTTGGCGGCGGAGGATCACATTTCTGTGACAAGGCAACAGCACTAAACTTAAACTGCGCAGAGGACAGGCCTGGCAATCTACTTCTGTATCTTGCCATGAAAACCCAATGGATAGTCACAACAAAACAAATTGCATTATAGTGCTGGAAGATGAGACGTCCAGGTCGGAAGGCAATCAACTATTTACTGGGGAGGAGCTGAAGACTTTTCAGAGTAAAGCCAGCATTTATGATGTGGGTGGATCAAAGACCTTGGGACGTCTGCCTGCTGATGTAGCTGCACATCAAATGAGAGTCAGAAGCTGAAAAGATGTCTTACATGTTGGGACATGGAACGTACGAAGCATGAACCAAGGGAAGTTGGAGGTGCTCAAGAATGAAAAGGAACGTGTACAATTTGAACTGTTGAGTGTCAGCAAACTGAAATGGACTGGCATCGGTCACTTTGCATCAGATGATCACATGGTCTACTATGCTGGAAATGAAAGACAAATAAGAAATGGTGTTGCATTTATAATAAAGAAAAAACTTGCAAGAACTGTAATGAAATACCATGCAGTCAGTGAATCAAGGAAGCTAACAAAGAATCAAGGAAGCTAACGAAAGAAAAGTGGAAGGAAGTCCAAAAAACTGCCAGCATGGTTTAAAGGTGAGGTCAGAAAGGCTGTTGTTGCCAAAAAAAGCATCTTTCAGGAAATGGAAAAAAAGAGCCAAACGACGAAACCTGGAAACAGCACAAGCACTGGCAAGTCAAATGCAAGGCATTGATAAGGCAGGCAAAGGGAGAATTTGAGAAGAAGCTTGCTGTTGAAGCAAAAACGCGACATAAAGACTTTTTCAAGTACATTCGTAGCAAAAAACCTGTGAGGAGTCAGTTGGTCCATTAGATGATAGAGGGGTTAAAGGGGCACTAAGAGGCGACAAGGCAATAGCGGAGAGACTGAATGAATTCTTTGCTTCAGTCTTTACTGAGGAAGATGTAGGGATGTTGCCCATGACTGAAGTGGTATTTAAAGGTGCGGAAGAATTGAAGGAAATTTTGATACATCGGGAAGATGTATTACAACTTTTAGATAAACTGAAGAGTAGCAAATCACCTGGGCCAGATGGTATACATCCAAGGGTGCTGAAAGAACTGAAATATGAGATTGCATACCTGCAATTAGTAATCTGTGAACTACCATTAAAATCATCTCTAATACCTGAAGATTGGAGGATCGCCCATGTAACACCAATTTTTAAAAAGGGTTCCAGGGGTGAACCGGGAAACTACAGACCGGTGAGCCGGACGTCAGCACTCGGAAAAATGGTAGAAACCATCATAAAGAATAAAATTACTCAGCATGTAGATAGTCATGGCCTAATGGAAGACAGCCAACATGGCTTTAGACAAGGAAGATCTTGTCTTACTAATCTGTTATGTCTTTTTGAAGGTGTGAATAAACAGGTGGACAAAGGTGAGTCAGTTGATATAGTGTATCTGGACTTTCAGAAAGCCTTTGACAAGGTCCCTCATGAGAGACTTTTGGCAAAACTAAAGAGTCATGGGATAGGAGACAGTGTACTACTGTGGATCAGGAACTGGTTAAAAGATAGAAAGCAGAGGATAGGGCTAAATGGCCAATTTTCCCAATGGAGAAGGTGAATAGTGGTGTACCCAAGGGATCTGTGCTGGGTCCGCTGCTTTCTGACATATTCATAAATGACCTGGAAAGTGGAATAACGAGTGAGGTTATCAAATTTGCAGATGACACAAAACTATTTAAAGTTGTTAAAACTCAAGAGGATTGTGGAAAATTGCAAGATGATCTTGATAAATTGGAAGACTGGGCATCAAAATGGCAGATGAAATTTAATGTGGACAAGTGCAAAGTTGTGCATCTAGAGAAGAACAACCCAAACTATGGTTACACAATGTAAGGTTCAACATTAGGAACCACCACCCAGGAAAAAGACTTAGGCGTCATTGTGAATAACATGTTAAAACCCTCTGCCCAGTGTGCAGCGGCAGCCAAGAGAGCAAATAGAATGCTGGGTATCATAAGGAAAGGAATGGAAAATAAAACAAAAGATATTATAATGCCTCTATATCGTTCCATGGTGAGACCGCACCTTGAATATTGTGTGCAATTCTGGTCGCCGTATCTTAAAAAGGATATAGCGATATTAGAAAAGGTTCAGAGAAGAGCCACCAAAATGGTAAAGGGGATGGAAGGATACTCCTATGAAGAAAGGCTAAAAAGGTTAGGGCTCTTCAACCTGGAAAAGAGACAGCTGAGGGGAAATATGATGGAAGTCTATAAATTAATTAACGCAGTGGAACAGGTAAACGTAGATCGATTGTTTACGTTATCAGAATATAGAAAGACTAGGGGACATGCAGTGAAGCTACAGGGTAAACTATTTAAGACTAATAAAAGAAAATATTTTTTCACTCAACGTGTAATCAAACTCTGGAATTTGTTACCGGAGGATGTAGTATAGGCTGTTAGTGTAGCTGGGTTTAAAAAAGGTTTGCAGACAAAAAAAACACCCAGCTCAAGGCAGAGAAATCCAAATCAAATAATGTAGCCCCAGCTTCAAACCTCCGTGTATACCATAAAATCCTTAAAGGTGCTCATGCAACACTTTATCCAATTCTTTTTGTCGGAGTAACCGATCAGAGGATACAGGAACTGTCACCCGTCCCCCACCACGGTCATTCCATTTTAATCATTTTATGCTCACCAGGTCTCAAATACTCCCGAATTGGCCTGTCTTTTTTCCCCCAGTGTAGGTCGTGGGCCCGGCTATCCCACAAGCAAAGGAAGCAGGGATATTTGGTGAAACCGGATTGCTGCCCTAATAGCATGGATAGAATTTTAAAGTCTCCACAAATCATCCACTTATGCTCATCATAACAAATCTTCTGAAGAATCAGGGCCAAATTCTCATATTTTTCTTGGAGAATAACAGAGTGAGCAATAGGAACTGAAGCGAATGTGTTGCCATTATGAAGAAGAACACCTTTATGCTGTCTTTTGACGAATCAATGAACAGCCGCCATTCAGCAGGATCATACTTGAGTTTAAACTTTTCCATCACTCCGTATATATCGTTGCAAAATACCAAATCTTCCTCTTTACTTCAAAAATTGTGTCTCGCGGTTGCGGTACCAATAAAAAGTTGTTCCTGGTGACAATAGATTTTTCTGTTTAAGCCGAGAACCTAGCAGTTGGGCAGCATCTTTTGGGAGTCCTAAATCCCGGACTAAGGGGCATGTTTACTAAAAACCGCTAATTTGCGCGCCGCAAAATAGCGCACTAAAAGCGGTACTTAAGAGCACTTAAATGGCCCGTAAACGTGCGGGTCACCACCGCACGCGTGCGCGTCACACGAACGCGCCCCGCACAAGTACGGGCCCGCAAATGTCCGATAGAGGCGTGGAAAGGCTAACGGAGGGCGGAGGAAGGCTCCAGAGGGGCGGAGAGACGGGGCTTATGGGCAGGGAAGGGGAGGGGAGAGGCGCCCCGCACATTATCGGGGCTGAATTCGCAAGTAAAAAATAGCGCGAGTGAAACACTCGCGGTAGAGGCCATGTAAAGGGAAGGGAAACCATTTTCGTCAGCAATGTACACCTAAACCGGGGAAACCTTCAAAACGTGAGCAGTGTGATACATGTGCACAGCACAAAAGTGCAATTACAAATATCAAATGACCACCACAGAAATAGTACAAAGAGGAGGTCAGCTGGGGAACAGTGATAGTAAAGGGCAAAACCAAAAAACACACCCAGGAAAGCACCAAAAATATAAATGAATTATGGAAGGGTCTACGGAGCGGAGACCTTTCCCAACACACATTTCCTTGTTACGTACGTTCCCTGTGAGTGGTGTTTATGGTTGCCCATCAATAGCAAGGTTGCCCAGTTTGTTTATATATCAACCCCCTTCTGCGGTGGTCAGTTCCGGGGTTTAGTTGCACGTTTGTCACCAGACAGGGTGAATGAGCCCACAGTAAAAATGTGCAGAGCAGGGTTTGCGACTCCATCCTGCCAGGTTAACTATCTCCAGGGACTGCACTGTCTCTGTGGACACACTGTGGTGCAGCGGACAGAGCCACTACCTCTAGGACCATAAGGCATAGGATCAAATCCCAGCTGGGGCTCATGCCAGCCCAGTTCCTATGTTTTACCCACCACTAAACAAAGATAGCACAGACACCCCTGTATTGCAGGGAACATAAGCATGGTGCAAACACCCATATTTTGCCCTACCCCGCACACACCCCATAACAATGGGCATTACCCACAGCCCAGTCCCCCACATCCGGTCCCGGAGTGCCACAATGCAATCAGGGCATATGCATTCCCTGAGAGTAGGAATGCCATCATGTTGGCGGACGAGTACAGGTGGTGGAGGGGGCAGTGGCTGCTAGCCACAGAAGACAGTGGCCTAGCCATGTGCAGGCTGGCACCGGCCACTGCAACAGACAGGCCCTGTCGGATGTACAGTCATGGACTGCCCAGGGAATCAAGCACATCTGTGGCAACACAGTGGCGCACTGCACACAGACAGTGTGTGCAAGAACAGAAGGTCACAGGTTCAAAGCCCTGCCAATCCTGTCCACATATCTTTACCCACAACTAATCCGTGATAGTAAGGACAAACCATTATTGCTGGGGACATACGCATTGCTCATACGCCAATTTTACACCCCACTGATCACAGACACCATGATGAGGGGCATTACCTAGAGCAGAGTCTCACAAATGCAGTCCCAGAGGACCACACACCATTCAGGTTCAATGCTGCCGCCCATACAAATGCCAGTGCTGTATATCTCTGCACCACCCCCATGGCATGTAGATGTAGCTAATGCATATTCATGGGGGACAGCAGGAAAACGCGAACAGTGTGTTGCAACCCTGGGCTGGATTTGGGAACCTCAGCCGTAAAGCAGCAGCCAACAGGGGCAGACACACCCACACCCACACCCACAGGCCCCAATGGCCAATGCCCCCTGGAGAGGCAGGACATCGGGCCTTGTGTGCATCTCACAATACTAGCATGTGAATACCTTAGCAATGTCACTCTACACCTGGGTATACGGTACACAGCTTCCAAACACTTGCTCTGAGTACTGGCAGATAGATATCCCTACGTCACGCACATTCTGCTCCTTGAGCTCCATCATGACAATCTGTCTGTTGACTGCAGTGGGTGCATCAGGTCTGGTCTCTGATAGCGTTTACCACCCTGGGGAGTGACTGAAAACAGTATTGCTACCATATCCATGCCTGTACTGTGCCCAGGACTGGTGTGGTGGCTAATGCTGACAAACGCCTCTACAGTAGCACAATGCTGGCATACGTGTGGGAGTGTGTGTCTGTCTATACAGTGTGTGTTGGCTGCAAACACCTTCCACAGCCCACACTGCCAGCACTGTTGCCAGTATTGGCCTGCCAATGTGCATAATGAGCAGCAAGGTACCATGGGTATAGCTCTGACAGGGCGGGTTGGCCAGGATGCATCTGCACAGGGCAGAGGGCACTGACTGGGATAGTGTAGTGGTTGCCCACCACCTACACATACATGGTGGCCTCTGTATGTGCTGCTGGGGTTGCACTCCACCCTGACTGTGCAGTGAAGACAACATGGCTAGGCACCCCCATAGTGAATGATAGTATGTCTCCCATGTGATATATATGGGTTTTGTGTTGGGGCCCAGTCAATGACTTAACTGCTGGTGTGCACTGCCATCCCAGTTCTGGGTGCATGCATTTCCAACAGGACTAACTAGCAGACATATGTCAGCTGGTGTGTGTCCTGATGGAGTGCCGTGCAGTGGCTGATGGCTTGCTGTAGGCAAAGATCAGATAGTGGTGGGGTGCAACTTAGCATATCAAGGCCTAATGTCTGTCAGATATTGTGTTATGGATGTGTATGGAGTTGCTGTGACAGCGCTGTAGGGTGTCTCTCCCACAGCAGGACTGGGGTTGATGGTCCACCCTACTGCTACCATTGCAGGGAGGTAGCATGATGATAAGAGACCCTGCTTTCCAACCTGAGGGGGAGAAATGGTGGTAAAGAGCCCACCTAGGTCTCACATAAGGGGTGCCCCTGACTCTGCCCGACAGAGATATCCAAGGTGTCTCTGCAGAAACAACCTATCTCACAGAGTAATAGTGCTGTGAAGCTCTGGCATGGCCTCATTCTGCCACGGAGGTTGTGGTGGACCTGGTCCTGGGTGCCTCCACGCACACTCAGGGTGAGCACAGTACCCGCACAATGTGACGGTGTGTAGCTACTCTGTGCCAGTACAACACCCACTCAGTACACCCTACCAGGCCGAGGTGCTGTGTGGGTGCAAATGGACACTCCCTCCTACCAAGCTGTGGAGATGCCGGGGTGCATTCCCGATCCTGTGTCTATCTGTGGACAGTTGATTTGCATGTGCAGTGCATCATGGGTATGGGTGGACTAACCCTATCCTGGCTACCACAACAGACTGTCTGTGTGGTGACATGCAGGCTCTCTGCAGCCAGCCAGGGGCTTGCTGGCAGCTATAGAGCTGTAGGCCAATGGGTACCTCATTGCCTGTGAAGTCAGAGGTCATGGGTTCAAACCCACAGTGGTGTAATTTTGTAGGGCGGTGCATAGGTATTTAACATTTAATGTGCAGATGTTGCTGGCAGCAAATCAACCCACAGCGTACTATACCCACATGGTGCCCTTGAGTGTGGTTGATAGGGCACACAATAGGCCATCTTTTAGTTTAGGTCCATATGAGGTGCACTAGTCTCTATCCGGAGACACAACATATATGGTGCCCTATAGGGGACATGCAAGGGTGCCTTGGCGGACAGTGCACTCTAACATGTGCCTCATGAGCTGCCTCATGTCAACATGATGTGCGAGTGCGTTTGGTAGCTGTGCTACATAAAGGAAAACTAAAAGCCACCCTACAGCACTACTCACCAAAAACATGCTGCCTCAGCCAGCCCTGTGCACTGAGCAGGATCGAACCCCTGATGCATGCATCATTGGTGAGTGTCTTCACCATTGTGCTGTGGCTCTGTTCAAATGCTTCCACATCAGCGCGCCGCCTTAGCCTCACACTATTCAAGTGCCTCGTAAGACATTAGCGCGCCGCCTATTGCTGCCCATTATTTCTATGCCTCCTAAAATTATGCCTCAGTGAGGCTGGTTAACTGGGCACTGTGGGGGATCGAACCCCTGATGCATGCATCATTGGTGAGTATCTTCACCATTCTGCTGTGGCTCTCTTCCTGTGTTTGTCCGTTGGCGCACTGCCTTCGGCCTTCCAAATTTGCAGCGCACCGCCTTCTGCCGCTCAAACCGCAAGGACTTAACAGCACATCGCCTAATGCACACAATTTGCAGCGCAAAGCATTCTGAGCCCAATATTAACAGTGCGGCGCACTCTGCCGCCCAGATATGAACAGTGTGCCGCCTGTTGCTGCAAAAGGTTAGCAGGGTTCCCCTTTCTGCCGTACAGGATTCATGTGCCTTCTAGTGCACCTTTAACCATTAATGTTATTGCCTCAAGCTGGTGTTTTTGTGGTGCACAATGGGGAATTGAACCCATGGCCCCTGCACCATTGGTTAGTATCTTCACTGTTGTGCTACGGCACTGTTCCTATATGTGCCCAGCAGCGCCCCACTTAGCCTTCCCACGCGCTAATGTGGACCCGCAAATGTGCGCGCCGCGCACAGGTACGGTCGTTTTTATTCCTTTTTTCTGCCTGAACCGCCCACTCCTTATATGGCACAGGCACACTAACGGGGCCCCGCACAATTTCGGTGTTTCGTAAACATGCCCCTAAATCATTCAATTCAGCTTGAGAGAAAAGTTCAGGTTTCGGATCTGGTTCAGTTTCAAACTCGGAAGTACTGGACTCATCGGGAAAAGCCATCTGATGAGTCTCATCATGATCAGAACCGTCCACACAAATATGATCCAAAGATTTTGGTGGTTCAGGCACAGGTACTTCGTTGCTATGAGGCATGGGCCTAATTGCTGAGGGAAGGTTGGGGTAACTTATTACGTTCTTATTTTTTAAGTTGTATCCCTTCACAATGCAAGAGCAAAAATAGCAGTCACTGCTGTGGTCTCTTTGTTCACGCCACATCATAGGTATTCCGAAACAAAATGCTTGTTTTTTACCTTTCATCCATAAGTGTAGATCTTTCTCACATGTCTTGCACACTTTGTGAGGAGCCCACGGTTTGTCTTGATCGCCTAACTTCAAACTGAAATAGGCGAAATATACTTTTTTAATAAATGCAGAAATGTTCCTCTGCCGCTTTTTCACGGTATATTCCCCACAAATAAAACAAAAACTGTCCGGAGAGTTGACGCAACCTCTGGCTCTGTGAGCCATCACAAATACACAGCACTGCAAACTACAACTGTAGTGAACCACTTCGGAATAAAGCTGGATTACGACTGAGCAAACAAAAGGTAATAATGAACTTGCAAGAAACTGAAATTTGACAGGAACGTTCATGTCGCAACCACCGTGTTTGAGCGAGCGAACGAGGCGAGGCGAACAGGAAAGAACATGCGCCAGCGCGAGTACTGGATTTAGCCCCCCGCCTCCCAATTGTCCTGTTAATGTATAAAATGAATATAAAACACTCTAAAATATCATGAGGGAGTGTTTCTAGTTAGTTAACCATTACAACCTCTATTTTGGGCAAAGAAAATAAACTGCAGTCGGCTAAAAAGAAATTATGTGAACATTCCTTATATGGGTAAGAAATCTAATTTTGCAAGAAAACGTGACGTGATGGAACATTTTGGCTATTTTTCCTGGATTCAGCACCCCAAAATCTATAGGAATCAGTTGCAAAACTGGAGGCAGTTTTTGGTAGTGTACCTGTGTAATTTATCAAGGTGTGCTTGGAAATTCCTCTTAATTAGGTCTCTGGCACCCAACACAATGGGAAATAACTTGATATCGTTCTGCCACATTTTCTTGGTAATTTAATATTTTCTCCCTCTCCACGCGATTCACAGAGTAGTCGCTTGGAACTAATACCTAATTATCAATGTCATTCTGGTGTTTTCTCTTTTACCACTATATCCAGCTTCCTCGCATCCAGCTTTTTATCGGTCAGAATGGGAGTATCCCAGGTGATCATAACCTCCTCATTCTTTGTAATTCTTTTAGGGTCATGATCCCAGTGCTTTTTGGGCACAGTAATATTGTAATTTTTACAGAGTTTCCAATTGATAAGGCGCAGTATTTTATTGTGCCTTTCTGAATAGAAATTTTCTGCCATCAGAACTTCACAGCCAGTTATGAGATGAGTCACTGTTTCCAAGTCTTTCCCACAGAATCAACATATGTCTGTTTTACCAGTTTTTCAATGCTCGCTGTAAACCATCGCATCGGTAAGCCGCTGTCCTGGGCTGCAACTATCAACCTCTCATCCTTTGGTTTCAGTTCACCTCTCCTTAACCATTCATGTGTCCGTTCTTGATCAAGAAAGGGTTCCTGGAGAAACACTCTGTATTTCCCACTATATTTGCACTCCCCCATGCACTCCCCCATGAAATCCGTGGAATAAAGAGCCTCATCCTGTTTAGAAAAGCCTTAAAACTCCACCTGTTCACAAAATGTTACTCCGGAACCTCCAACGATAGAAGCACAACCAGCAACCCACAAACTTTCCCTGCACACCAGTCACCCCCGCATGTCAACTCCACAGACAACATGCAGTCCCCCTAACCATACCAACCTTCAAGAAACCAATGCAACACCCTCCCACTTCAGAGTACTGTACATAGTTGTAGTTAATCTGTATTTAGTTTCCCCGGTTTCGCTCCCATGTTCAATTCCCTGTTCTGTGTAAACTCAATGTTGTTTGTATACATTGCAGTATTCTTGTTCGATGTACACCGCGCTGATTTTAATAGCGCGGTATAGAAGAAATGTTAAATAAAATAAATAAATAAATTTGTGCATTTGTCACTTGTTTTTCTTTGTCTGTTGATCTAATTCCTTGAAAAGTTTTTTCTCTTGTTTTGTATATTCTGCTATTTCCTTCCCTGTGTATGCTTGTGGATTCTCACTCACTCCTGCTAGTCATTGGAATGCCTGTCCAAGTTTGATGATGGAGACCAATTCTGGACATTTACTTTCATATTTCAGCACTTTTTAAGTGCTTGGATCCAACGATGTAGTTAGGTAGGCCTGGAGGCCTATGATAGTAGCTCTGTATGTCGGCTATGCAGATGACTTTATGCTTTATCTACTAGTGATTCAATTGATTCGATTCCCCACATGATGGAGTTTCTAAGATATCAGGGTACAGAGTAAATTTGTCAAAATTAGTGTCTATGCCTTTAAGCTGTTATGCTACTTTGGGTCACTTAAGAGCTACTCCTTTCGTTTGGTAATCACTAAGTGGACCTGGATTTGGAAGATCCCTGGACGAGACAATGCACTTAAATCATAGGGCAATTATGCAAACATTGGAGAAAATGAATTGATTCAATGTAAAAAAAAATGGGAAAGAATGCTGTCATGTATTTTATAGAGGGATAAGGCTCTGCGTATTGGACTCAAGAAGTTAAGACAAGAATCTGAGAGGTATAAAATTCCTTGAATTTAAATTGTACCATTATGCTTTTTTGTTTCAAAAAGCATTATACTGGTTTGGTGACACTCAAGCTGAATCAGTGCCCAGTTGGCTAGATATTGAGCATGCATACATGTCACCTTATCTCCTTGGTATCCTACCATTGGTTCCAAAGTTTCAGTTAGCCAATGCAGCACCGGTAGTATGAGCTACATGTCAGGTTTTAAACTGGGTTTCCAAAACAAGCAAGGTCTTCTGGCAGAACCCATTGTGGGTGTTGATATGGATGAATCCTGTTTCTAAGATCCAATGTGTTTCTACTAAATAGAAAGCATAGTAAAAGAAAGGGATCTGGATGCTGGCACAGCTTGTTGAGGATGGTAGGACGACAGACTTTAGAGATTTGTATGAAGGATATACCTTATCAACTGCCTTTTACTTTCTATAGATGCAGCATTGTATTTCGTAAAGCTCTTTGGAGATACATTTCTTAGATTTAAAATCAAAGCTAGAAGGTGTCTGTGCCGCCTTTCTTGCTGAACTTACAAGTATATCAGGTTTATTAATTTTTGAAAAGAGAGAGAGAAGAGCCAAGCACCAGAGTGGAAAATGTATGGGAGTGTGATTTCAAGCACAATTGTCTAGGAAGGAATGGAAACATTTTTGGTCTAAATCTCTTAGTTGTTCTCTATCAGCAGCAGTCACACAAACCTTCTTCTTTGTCATACACAGAGCCCTTTGGACTCTGGTGAGAATTGCTAAGCTAAATGTTGGTCCTATAAGATTTCATGTGGCACTTTGGCACACATGCTCTTTTCCAGGAATTTAAATGTCTTTTGGTGCTAACTATGGGAGCAGATTTCTAAAATATTTAGTTTGACAGAAGAGCTGTCGTATAAAGTGGTTATATGGAAATCTGTTGCTTTACTACAAACACTTTTGGTAGAGAGAGCTAAGCATTTTGATTTATTAATTGCTTTTGCTCTTACGTTAATCCCATCTGCCTGAAAAGATAACACAGAAGTGTTAATGCATGCTTGGTGGTCTCAAGTCTGTGTTCTTCATAAGGATGAAGAGGTAACAGCACTTTGAAAGAATCAGATTGCTCCTTTCCTGAAAGTTTTGAAGTCACTCTATGATTTCTGCTGTCCAGTTGGAAATGGAAATGATGTCTGACCATAATGGTCTGTCTCTTGTCTGTTTATATTTGTTACTTGTAAGCAAGGCCTACCCATAGGTGTGAATAAGCTATAATATTAGCACATTGGGAAGCTCTCTTTCTTATTGTTCTCAGTATTAATATTTAATACTTTAATAGAGAAGCTGAGCCCACAAAAAAAAGCTTCCTAGATTTATGCACCAACAACAAGTAACTTCAAGTATTTTAGTCATATATGAACATAAATGGGCATTTATGCACGTATTGTATGGACCAAGTGGAGGCTGACTCCGTTGGCCAAATGGAATCACCAGACCACTTTCTCCATGCAAGAGGGGAACAAACTGGCACACAGGAAGGGCTTACCACCCTTTCCAATAGACCACACCTCGTGCAGATTATAGTCGTACTTGGCACAATATTTTCACAGATTTTCCTTACAAGAAGATCCTTTATTATCTCTTTCTTACGTCACAGAAGCAAGCATACAAAGAGCATAACATAACTAACTAAATACAAAGTAATTTGGAGTATTTCCTTACAAGTAAAAACACTTTTCTTTCTGCTTTCTCTGTCACAGTTATGAACTAATTATGAGATTTCCTGTTCATGGATGGGTCCTAGCACAGTGAGAGAGAAGGATATATGGTTCTAGTTACACTCAAAGATAAACTAGTGAAATCCTTTTCACACAGACATCACACAGATGCACACAGCACAAAGAATCAGAATCGTACACACTCACTCATTAACAGACATACAGTGGGGACTTGCAGCCCATCCCATCTTCAGGAGATAGGGTGCAAATTCCATCCTTAAAAAGTTATGTCCCATTATATAGTTTTCTTTTCAAGCTAGTCCCTTTGTTTTCACTCCAGGCATCTGGAGTTTCTCTTTCATTCCTTCCTTTGTCCTGTCATGTCTGCATCTCCCTTCCTGTTCACTTGTTGACATTTGTATGCCCATGTTTGTAACCATTGGCTTGGGCCTTTGTCAGATTTATTCCTTGTTATCTAACCTTTTTCCCACTTATTCAATTCTTTAATTGGCTTATTTTCCCATCCCTCATTGTCAAGAAATATACAAAATATATCTTGTTAGTTCTCTGTATCTTCTGATAATTTTTACACTAGGTCCCACTATAGGGTTGCCAACTTTTTCACCGAGAAAAACCCGACACCTGTGGCTCGCCATGCTCCACCCATTCTCCGCCCCTAGTCCCACCCCTGCCCCGCCCCCAGACCCACCCACAAAAATTACCAAGGATACGTGTAGGCTAACTTCCTTGGTCAGATAATAATTAAACTGGGAACACCAAAATCCAAACATGAAATGTACAACACTGGAGAAATAAAACTATAAAGTAATTTCCTCTTGCACTAAACAAAAACGCAAAGATGTTAGCAATACACACTTCCCAGACCAGACATATTCCAGTTAATAAATTCAAAATAAAAAGTATTTTTCTACCTTCTGTTTGGGCGTTTTATTTTTCAGTTGCAATTGCTCCAGTCACTTTCTTCTGGTTTCTTCGTGTCTTCGTGTCTTCTATCCATTTGTCCTTTCTTCTCTTTCAGATGTTTTCCATTCTCTCTCTATTTCTGCTTTAACATACTGATTGTTTCCCTTTTGCTCTTTCCCCCAATTCTTTCCTTATTCCTTTATCATCCGTTTAAATTTCACCCTTCCATTCTCAAGCCCCTCTTACTCTCCCAATACCCAGCCCATCATAGACTTTTCTTCCACACAAAATATTTTTTCCCCTCTCCATTCTCATTCCCCATCCATTCTAGTCCTCCCCCCAAATCAATTCCCTTATAGTTCTAGACCCACCCAGCATCCACTCCCTTCTAGTCCCATTCTCCCATGCCCCACATCAGCCCATTTCCAGTCCTATTCCAGCTCTTCATCAGCCCATTTCCAGTGCTAGCCCTCACATCACAGGCCATTTCCAGTCCTAGCTCCCCCCCCGATCACAGCCGAGTTCCAGTCCTAGGCCCCCCCCCCATCACATCCCATTTGCAGTCCGAGTCCCCCCGCACCATCACAGCCCATTTGCAGTCCGAGTCCCCCCGCACCATCACAGCCCATTTGCAGTCCTAGCCCCCCTAATCACAGCCTATTTCCAGTCCAAGATCCCCCTTCCTCCACCATAGCCCATTTCCAGTCCAGGTCCCCTCCACCCCCATCACAACCCATTTCCAGTCCATGTCCCCCCCCATAACCCTTTTACAGTCCAGGTCCCCCCCCCCATCACAGCCTATTTCCAGTCCAAGTTTCCCCCCCCCCCATAGCCCTTTTCTGGTCCAGGTCCCCTCCACCCCCATCACAACCCATTTCCAGTCCATGTCCCCCCCCATAACTCTTTTACAGTCCAGGTCCCCCCCCCCATCACAGCCTATTTCCAGTCCAAGTCCCCCCCCCTTAGCCCTTTTCCAGTCCAAGTCCCCCCCCTTAGCCCTTTTCCAGTCCAAGTCCCCCCCCCTTAGCCTTTTTCCAGTCCAAGTCCCCCCCCCTTAGCCCATTTCCAGTCCAGGACCCCCCCCCCCTTAGCCCTTTTCCAGTCCAGGTCCCCCCCATCACAGCCCATGCAGTCCTTGCCCCCCCCCCCCGACCAGCATCGCAGCTGTCTGAGGCTTCAGAGGGAGCCGGGGAAGCCCGCGCGAGGCCCCGGCTCCTTCTGAACAGCCACCAGCGTGAAGAGCCTTTTCCTTCACGCTGGCGTCTGTTCCTGTGAAGCCGCGAATGCTGGGAAAGGTTAAAGGGCAACCTTTAACCTTTCCCAGCATTTGCGGCTTCACAGGAACAGCCGCCAGCGTGAAGGTAAAGGCTCTTCACGCTGGTGGCTGTTCAGAGGGAGCCGGGACCTCGCGCGGGCTTCCCCGGCTCCCTCTGAAGCGGAGAAAAGCCGGTTTTTTGGCTCAGGCCGCTCCCGATCTTGCGGCCAGAGCAAAAAAACCGGCTTTTAAAGGGCCGGTTTTGCCTCTGCGCCGGCAGCCGGCCTGGCCGTGGAAAAACCGGCCAGGCCGGCTGAAAACCGGCCAGTTGGCAACCCTATCCCACTAGGCCCAATGCTAAGCTGGCATATTTATTATATTTATTTCTTGTCATGCCTTCTCTCTTTGTGCCCTGAGGATAAGTGTGCTTTTTCTCACATTTGTTCCATCTGATGTCACCTAATACCTCTAGCAACTCACAGAGCACATCAATGCCAATACCAGCAATTTGGACAACATTCAGATGTTTTGTGTTAACTCTTTCCCACTGGCTCTCACAGTATTTACAGTAGTTGCTATTCTGAAAGTATGAGTGTTGGGCCAATCATGCATACATTCACTGTGGGCATGTACAGTAGCAAAGTTTGGACAGAGCATGGGCAAAATTATATGCATAAATTATAAAGGTCTATAATTTATGTGCCTTCCTGAAAAATTTAGGCATGGGTAGGCATGGACATTTATACCAGCCATACGGCTGATGTAAGTGCTTACGTACTTATGCCTCTACTTTATAAATTAAAGTGAACACGCACTTGATTTCATAAACTAGACATGAAATATATATATAAAAATGCTCAGACATTTAGCTGTGCCTTATAAAATTATCTTCCCTGTGTCTGAAGAGCTGAATGAAGAGCAATATGGTTAGGGCTTGTGTTCTTAAGTGTTTATACTGTAAATCTTCGGCCCAGTTTTCAAGTAGGCAAGCTATGTGCCGCCGCAGCACCTAGCCTGCCCGCCAACCCCCTTAACCTGGATTTTCAGTTCCACGTGGCAGAAGTGAAAATCCGGGTTTCTCTGGATGAGCCAGCAGCTGCAGAGGCTACATAGGTAGCAGCAATTTTCAGCCTCTCTGCTTAAAGATAGGTGAGGAAAACCTTGTTTATCTTTAAGGTGCAGAGGGCTACATGGGTAGCATGAAAAATTGTTGCTATTCGTGTAGCCCTTTCCTCCTCCCCCACTCCACCCCAGAACACCCCTAACATGCCCTGATGCTATCCACATAACATTTGGGCACGTTAAGGACTTATCCAGCATTTTCGAAGGGCACTACCCATATAGGTGCCCTTTTAAAATCCCAGATAAGGCCTTTACACAGGTAACTAGGGAAGTTACCCATGTAATGGCCTTCGAAAATCAGGCCCATTATCTTTTGCTAATTGAAGGGTTCATTGAGAGTACAAAAAACAGTGTTTATCAGTGTGTTGGCACCAAAGATACTGTTGCTGGTTAACATTTCAAGAGGAATCAAATATGTATATGTAAATTAAGCATTATCAGCATACAAAAGGCACAAAACCTGAACGGAGGACACAAAGCAAGCCAGGAGAGAGGTGAGACAGTACTCGAGGTATTGCTGGTATATATCCAATAAAATGACACAAGGAGAAAACGGAGAAAAACGCAGTCACACCCAGAAGGATCTTCTACTTAAAGCACTTTATTGAAAAGCCAACTTGGCCAGGGGTCTACAAAATAACAACTATAAAAAAAAGAACAACCACCTTCTCTATTATTTTGGCTAGGAAGGGGATGCTGGTTATGGGTCTGTAGGAGGTCAACAGCTTGGGGTCAGCTGAAGGGTTTTTTAAGATGAGTCTGATAGATGTGGGTTTTAGGTTAGTAGGCATGTGTCCATGTGTGAGGGATAAATTTATGATCCAGGGGGAGGAGTAGAGGAAAAGGGTGAAAAAAGGAGGGAGAGAGGGGGAGGGGAGAAAAGAAAAGAGAGGAAGGGGAGAAAAAAAGGCAATATGAAAGTATTCAAATAAAACCTTGGGGGGCAGGCATATTCAGCAGTGGTGGCTAAGCTATTTAAATTGCCTAGATGTTGCCATTTTATTTAATCCTGGATATTCAGAGGGAGCTTATCCTACTTATAACGCTGCATATTCAGACTTACCGGGTGGCTGCTAACCAGATAACAAAATCTGCTTGAAGTTAGAACAACTATTCAGTAGACCTAACTAATGGGCCGATGCAGAAAGCTAGTGTGGGCTTTACAAATCCATAATGCCATGTTTAAGCACAGTTTTGACTTTTGTGGTCTGCATAGGCATAGCCATGATTTGCATACCAGACCAGCTGATTAAAATACATTTAAATAAATTTAAATATGCATGGCTTTAATTGGGCGCTAATTTTTCTGTTGGTGTTTATGTTTGTTTTCCGCATTTAAAGGATCAGAAATGCAGAAAACAGATGTAATTCGCCAACAGAAAAATTAGTGTCCAATTAATGCCATGCATATTTACATTTATTTAAATGTATTTTAATTGGCTGGTCTGGCATGCAAATCATGGCTATGCCTATGCAGACCACAAAACAAACACCTACTTGCACACCCTCCTTCCTCCGTCTCCCTCCCCTTTCTTTCTTTGCTCTCCTCCCCTTCCGTCTCCTTCCCCTTTCCTCCTCCTTCTCCCCCTCCCCGTCCCCTTTTCTTTTTTCCCTTCCCCTTCCCCTTCCCCTCCTCTCCCCTTCCCCCTCTTTATTTCCCCTTTTCCCCTTCCCTCTCCTCCCTCCCCCTCCCTTTCCTCATCCTCTCCTCCTCCCCTTCCCTCTTCTCCTCCCCTCCCCCTTCCCACCCCCCTCCCTCCTTTCCCCTCTTCCCTTGCATAATTTTATACGATGACATTTCATCTTTGTCCATAGTTATCCCTTTACTAGCAGGTAAGGCATATTAGATCAAGCAACTTCATCATATAAGTTAAATCAGATATAGTATATTCCGGTGACGATGGAAATGGTTTTGACTATTTAATTGCATACATTTTATTTGTGGTTGGTATCAGATATTCTGTAATCCATTTGGATTACTGTTTGCAGGTGTTTCTTTTATGCTATTGCTTACACATTTTAGTTTTATCATATTAGTTTTCTAGCACTGAGCATACTTGTAACCATTTTATTATGTTTACACAATTTCCCCATTTTGATAGGGATTGCCTTTGAAATGTCTTGTGTATGTTGCTATATACAATTTCTTGAGATGGGTAGATGTATATATTATACACAATATTATAATTATATATTTTATATTGTTGCTTTTATTGTTCACATTCCTTGTTATGTTTTTATCTTGACAAGTTGCTCTTGGAATGTGGATAGCACATCTTTTACAGTCAGCCAACCCTTACATATAATGGTGATTCTATATTTTATTTGGCTTTTTTGAGATATTAATATATGTCTACCGTGTTTCCCCGAAAATAAGACCGGGTCTTATATTTATTTTTGCTCCAAAAGATGCACTAGGGCTTATTTTCGGGGTAGGGCTTATTTTTTTTTACTGATACCGGTAGCACTTGCTGATTGGCTGCCACCTCATGACAGTCAGCCAATCAGTGAAGTGTTACCACAGAGCGCACAAAGGGAAAATGACAAATGAAACATGAAAAACCAAACCAAGTGGCCCTCTGGGAGAGCTCTGTGAAACTTGCACTGCTCAACCCCCAACAGGTCAGGCCCCGACCCCCCGAAACCACGGCGGTTTAAAATAAAAACCGCGGATTTAAAAGCTGAGCAGGGCCTTTTCCTCGCGCCAAAATGCAAGCAATGTCACCTAAAAGAGCTGTCCGGCGCTTTACAACACGCAGCTCCTGTAGCTCAAAATGGCCGCCACCACCGGAGCGTGCCAGAAACAATGGGCGCCAAAAGCAGTGCAGGATACAAGGCTCGGGGGATGGCTTCCACACCTCCGACGCCCAAGAATTTCAAAGCTGCCAAACAAAAGACCCGAAATAACTAGCCTTTGCCAAACTTACAGGTCTTCAATGGGCTCTAGCCCGCGGTACTGCTTTAAGCAGAGCAGCACCATGGGCGAGCCTCTCGTCCTTGTGCCCCCGCCGTCTGATACTGCCGCGGCTCTCCTCTACCGGTAGGCAGTAAATGCCCCTGTGATCCGGTTCCAGTGATCTCCCCCGTGCAGAGAACGGCACTACCATAACACAAAGCTTTGCTGATTCCTTGAGGGCTCTTCCCTAATTAATGATTTTTTTTTTAAGGGGCAGCCCCAAATGATTTCAAAGGAACTCCACAGCACCTTGGAGAGAATGCATTCCCCTACCTCAAGAACACACACAGGCAGCCGTCCTCCATGATCTGCACTAGGGCTTATTTTCAGGGTAGGGCTTACACGGTATAAGCGAGCGGAAGCATAACATATTGTTTTTGGTTATCTTTTTATAGGTTAGGTGTAGTGGTTAGAGAGGCACTGCAAGTTCACATTTACTATGCATAATGATACTAGGAGCGGTATTGTACACTTTGAACTTGCTTAACATCATGGTTTTATTTACATATTGTGGTTTGATTGGTCGGCTAATTTGACGCCTTTGGGCACCCTTTAAAAAGTTCAAAGGTTTACATTCAGATTTGTTTGCACGTCACTTCAGGTTCACTCATTGTTGGATGTTTGATTCAGGCAAGTTTGGTTTTCTAGTCTGTATTGAAACACTTCACTGTTTGGCTTACAATAATTTTTTTCTTTATCTAGCTAGTATACTGTTCCATGTCAGGATATGTGCCTTTTTTTTTGCCTTGAAGTGTGTGCAAGCTTGGTTACCAGCATATAGATTATTATGTTTTGTATAGATTTAACATTTTTAGTATTCTACACCGATCATCGGTTTGACTTGTCTGTTGGTTCCTTCAAGTCCGCATCAGTGCCGCTTTTTTACGTTCGATGCAGTTTTACTTTCACTTAGTATGAAGTACTGTTTATATACAGGTTTCATAATGTATTTTTTGGTCAGCATACTTTACTCATATTCTAGTCATTGCCAATTTATTAGTCACATGTTATTTTGGGTTTGATTGGTTACTTTGGCGGTATTTATTTTCTCCTAAAATGTTCAAAGGGAGACATATAATTTTTTTCTTCATACCACTTTTTGAGGCTATTGCCTTTCCAAGTCTGACTGAGTCTATTCTAATGCTCTAAGTCTGCCAATTAGTTTTATTTTGCTATGCCATTTGCATTTTGGCCCTCTGTTTAATGTTCTCCGTAAATTGTTTTGTATATATCAGAGGTTCCCAACTCCAGTCCTGGAGGGCCAAATACCATTCAGGTTTTCAGGCTATCCCTAATGAATATGCATGAGATACATTTGAATACAATGGGTCAGTGCAGGCAAATGCATCTCATGCATATGTATTAAGGACAGCCCGAAAACCTGAATGGTGTTTGGCCCTCCAGGACTGGAGTTGGGAACCTCTAGTATATATGATGCTCGATCTATTGTTCTCTAGCATCATAAGGTTGAATACACTGGTACAATACACTGTATTATATATGGGGTTCTTTATCCTTTTAGTGGCGCACCACACCAGTTGCCCTCCCCATCCTACATGGTTTTCTATCCTTTTAACATCAGCAATTTGATAGTGTTGATATCTGTTGTCAATAATTATGGTTGGTCACCTTGGTTATCTTGACATAAAATTTTTTACCCCTCCAATTTTTTTCCTCCATATTTTGTTGCTAACAATCAGTGGCATGTGTTGTTTTAAGCCATTGTGGCTGTTCCCTCCTTTTTTATCATCTTGATCATTTTTTGTCTATTTTTACAACATAGACCTACACTTTTGTTTCTGTTTCTGATGTTATAGTAGGAGATCATTTTGCATCCAGTGATCACCAGATGGTGTGGTTCAGTATTAGGACTAAGGCTGTTAAAATCCATTCAAAAGTGAGGGTCTTAGACTTTAGGAAGACTAACTTTGCCAAGATGGGCCAATACCTCAGGGAGTCGTTAGCGGGATGGGAACAGCTGGGGGATGTAGAAAAACAGTGGGCAAAACTGAAAAGAGATATTTTAAGGGCAACCAACCTTTTTGTTAAAATGGTAAATAAAGGTAAAAGAAAAGGAGACCGCTATGGCTTTCAAAAGAGGTAGCTGAAAAAGTGAAGAAAGAGGGAGGCCTTCATGAAATACAAGAGATCACAGAGAGAGGAAGACAGGCATCTATATTTGGAAAAACTTACAAAAGCTAGCAAAGTAGTCAGGAAAGCAAAGATTCAAAAAGAGGAGGAAATAGCCAATGCAATAAAATGGGGGGATAAGACATTTTTCAGATATGTTAGTGAGAAGAGGAAGGGCAAAGGTGGTATTGTCAGACTCAAGGGTGAAGGGGAGGAATATGTAGAAGCTGAAAAGGATAAAGTAGAATTGCTTAACAAATATTTCTGTTCTGTGTTCACAGATGAAGAACCAGGAGCAGGACCTCAGAAAACACCCACAAACAGGAACAGAAGCGAGGGACATCTTGAACAATTTTCAGAAGACTGTGTTCGTGAGAAACTAGCTCAACTTAAAGTAGACAAAGCGATGGGACCGGATGGGATGCACCCTAGAATACTGAGGGAACTTGGGGACGTTCTAGCAGCTCCACTGACTGACCTTTTCAATGCCTCGTTGGAGTCGGGAGTGGTACCAAAGGACTGGAGAGAGGCTCATGTGGTGCCTTTACACAAAAGCGGAAGTAAGGATGTGGTTGAAAACTACAGGCCGGTTAGTTTAACTTCGGTGGTGAGTAAATTATTGGAAACGCTGCTGAAAGAGAAAATAGTGAGGTTTCTGGAGTACAGCGGATTACAGGATCTGAGGCAGCATGGATTCATCAGAGGCAGGTCTTGTCAGACAAATCTGATTGATTTCTTTGACTGGGTGACCAGGGAGTTGGACCAAGGGAGAGCCCTAGATGTGGTGTATTTAGATTTCAGTAAAGCCTTTGACACTGTTCCTCACAGGTGACTTATAAACAAACTGAGCACCCTAGGGTTGGACCCTAAAGTTACTGCTTGGGTTAGAAATTGGTTGGGTTCGAGGCGACAAAGAGTACAGGTAAATGGGGCTCACTTTGAGGAGAAGGATGTTACCAGTGGTGTGCCCCAAGGATCTGTCCTTGGTCTGATTCTTTTTAACATCTTTGTTAGTGATATAGCGGAAAGGCTGTCGAGTAAGGTTTGCCTTTTTGCGAATGATACCAAAATCTGCAATAGAGTAGACACCCAGGAAGGTGTAGATAACATGAGGAGGGATCTAGCTAAGCCTGAAGAATGGTCTAGAATCTAGCAGCTGGGATTTAATGTTAAAAAAATGTAAGGTCATGCATTTGGGCTGCAGCAATCCAAGGGAGCAATATAGTATAGGGGGTGAAGTATTTTTGTCCACTAAAGAAGAGCGGGATCTGGGCGTGGTTGTGTCTGATGATCTTAAAGTAGCTAAACAGGTAGAAAAGGCAACGGCAAAAGCTAGAAGGATGCTTGGGTGCATACGGAGAGGAATGGCTAGCAGAAAAAGGGAGGTGATAGTGCCTCTGTATAAGTCTGATGCAATCTCATTTGGAGAATAGTGTCCCATTCTGGAGACCGCACCTTCAAAAGAATGTGAACAGAATGGAGTCGGTGCAGAGGGTGGTTACTAAAATGGTTAGTGGTCTTCATTATAAAGCATATGAGGACAGACTTAAGGATCTTATTATGTACACATTAGAGGAAAGGCGGGATAGAGGTGATATGATTGAGATTTTTAAATACCTCCATGGCATAAATGTTCAGGGGGAGAGCCTCTTTCAATTGAAAGCAAGTTCTGCTATGATGGGACATGGGATGAGGGTGAAGGGGAATTGATTCAGGAGTGATTTGCGGAAATATTTCTTTACGGAAAGAGTGGTGGATCCGTGGAGGTGGTAGAGATGAGGACAGTAACTGAATTCAAAAAAGCATGGGACAAACACAGAGGATCTCTAAAGGAAAAAAGGGGACTGTCGTAGTTATTGATATGGAAGAACAGACTAGATAGGCCATGTGGTCTTTTTCTGTCGTCATATTTCTATGTTTCTATGTTTTTTTAATAGTGGTCAGTATTGGGTTCAGTCACTCTCCATCTCATATACATATATGCATATATATATTGTATAAATATATTGTTCTACTTGATAATGATTGTATATTTTTTTTATATTTTTTATTGGATATGACATCAGAGAGTGACGGTCATTAGATCAATTGATCAACATTTTGTTCCAAATTCAACCCTTATTGATGACGAATAAGCTCTATGGTTCCTTTACTCCCTCCCTCCTCCCTGTTGATTACACTTATTGTTGGAGGTTTTTATATGGTGTCATATGTATGTCACATACCTAGTTGCCTTGGTCCTTCTTTTATGTCATGATAGAATATAGTTGCTAATTAATATTATCTAATATTTATTATTCATCAGGTATATAGTTTATGGACTTTTGTATTCATTTATCATTTTTTTATAATTATCTTTTTTATCAGTTAATATATCGTTTAAAATATGTATACATTTCTTATAATTTGATTCATTGATTACTGTTGTAATGTTTGAGTTAATCTGCATTTATTATGTCCATATCTTATATTTTTCTATGTATAGTTGTATTGTTTTAATTTCCATGTTGTGAATAGATGTAATGCATAATTTCTTTAATGTTATTTTCAAATGTTTTTTTAGTTTATAATTGTTTTACTTTCTATGTTTATGGAGTCCATTGAATTATGTATCTTTTGTTCTATTTGAGGTTACCCCCTGAAGAAGGCTTCGCCAAAATACTGCCAAGTAAGGGTCTCAGTTAATAAAGAACTGTTTTTACTTAGAACTGTTTTTACTTTCTCACCCTTTTATGTTCCCATATGCCTGATGCAGAGACAGGCATAGAGGATTTCACAACCAGTCATAGTACCAAAACCTTTACTGCAGGGTCTGAGTAGACGTAAACCTCTAACACGTGACCCTGACTGTATGTTGATGGCACCGGATGCTTTCCCCGATGCCTAGATCATCTTCTCCTCAGATGATCAGGCATTGGGAAAAGCCTCTGATGCCAACAAAATACTGTCAGGGGCCATGCCTGACAAAAAAGAACCCCTGGGGGTCAAGTGGCCCCATTCCACCCCCCCAACAGTATTTTGATGGCATCGTGAAATGCCCCTGATGCCATCAAAACACTGTCAGAGGCCAGTGCCCTGATAGAAGGTAAGTTCCTGGCAGTCTAGTGGCCCCTGTACCCCCCACTTCCATCCCCATGTAAAATAAAATAAAAATAATCTAGAGGTCCAGCAGCCCTTGAACCCACCACCCCCATCCCAAAGTCAAAGTAAAATCCTGGTGGTCTAACAACCCTTGAAACCCCCCACCCCTCAACCCAATCCAAGCCAAAGTAAAAGTAAAATTATCTGGTGGTCTAGCAGCCCCTAAACCCAACCTCCCTGTACCTTAAAATAGGCGGGAGTGCTCTCTATGTGCTCCCACTCTGGCCCACCATCTTGTAAAATTGCATGCCTAGCCCCATGCGGTACATCCTGGGATGCACCAGGCAGGGTTAGACTGCCATATAAGGTATAGTCTACCTTATATATTTTTTTAATTTTATCTTTATGAAATTTTACAAATCAAATCAAGAAAGTTACCAAACATCCTTGTACAGAAATAGGGTAGAACAGCAGGAAAAAAAAAAGAAAATCTATATATAATAGACTATCCAGAAGAAATCTTTAACTGTCTACCCAGCCCAGCCCCCCAAAAGGAGAGAGGCAAGATGAAAAAGAAAAAGTTAAACAATTTATAAAGAAACCATCAGGTAATACACAACGCTTAAACTAGTTAAGGAACAGAAGATGGGGATTCTATCGATGACTCTATACAACGAGCATTGATGAAAGCCACCATCTGGGAGGGCTCATAAAAAACATACGAAGCAGACTGATATTTTATCAAGCACTTATATGGATGTTTCAGAAAGAATAGCCCACCCAGCTGGTGAACCCCAAGGTGCAGGAGAAGAAACTACCTTCGGCGTCTCTGGGTTTCTCTAGCCAAATCTGGGTACATGCGAACCTGTAAACTACAAAACACAGTATTCCATTTTTTTAAAGAACAGTTTTAACAACCACTCCTTATTAAAAAGCAAAGCAAAAGTTATTGCGGGGGACGGTGTTTCTTCTTGAGAGGTTTCAACCAAAGCAGACAAATTTAATCCATCCACTCGCTGATCCCCAATTCTAAGTGCTGACACTGACTTCTTACCCTCGGGCAAGTAATATAACTTTACAATTGGTGGTTTCAGTTCAACTGGTACAGACTGAGATTCCATCAAATATAATTTAAACATATCTCTAGCTGAGATTGTAGAAATTTGAGGAAAATTTGTAAGCTGTAAGTTATTTGCCCAGGTATGATTCTCCAACTGCTCCATTTTTTAATTAATTGAGGAAAACTATTTTATACAGGAGACTGATCTCCCAAAGCTACAACTTTAGATTGCAGCTCCTTCACCTCCAGCTGAACAGCAGTAATTCTAGCATCCACCTTCTCAATCATCACAGAATTAACTTGTACCTTTGCAGCCAGTGAAGAAACTTGCGTCAACAAAGCTTCCACCAGTGACACAATTGCTTGCCAAATGGAATCCAAAGTAAAGTTTGCAGGATGCACCAAGGAAAAGGTCGGCATGCCACACGAAGAGGACAATGAAGCTTCTATCTTAACCCGCGTTGAGGCACCTTCCAAAGCCAGAGCTGTCATTACAGCAGCGGCTGGCTCTCTTCCTCCAAAAACTGAAGGATCAGCATGTCGAAGATGTTCCAGGTCAGAGGACAGCAACTCAACAATTGGCCCCAAGCCTGGCCCCCACACCACCAAGGCTCCCTCCACAGGGGTAATCTGCAGTGACAGGCTGTCCACAACAGACTGTTGAAACCACGCTACCTTCGGGGCAGACTGTAAATCGGGGGAGAGAAATGAAAGGCCCGAAGCAGATGCCAAGCTCACCAGCCCCAGAACACCCGCAGCTGGGCTATCCTACCCCGACACAGCTGGACAGCGAGGTTGCCACAATACAAAAGAGTCAAGAGGTCCAAAGACTCCAGAAGAAATTGGCGTTGAGCTACCTGGGGTTTGGAAGGGCTGCAGCGAACCCCTTCCCTTATGCTTATGTCCCATCACAGAAACGCAGTTTCCTCACAAATCCTGACAGATGCCATCTTGCCTCCCCTAGTTTATCTTACATGGCAGTCTGATCTCATCCTGTGTGGGGTCTTGTGCACCATTTTACAAGATGGTGGACCAGAGCGGGAGTGCATAGGCAGTGCTCCCACCAATTTTAAAGGGGGGGGGTGCATTTAGGGGCTGCTAGATCACCGGATAATTTTACTTTTACTTTGAGGTAGGGAGTTCAAGGGCTGCTAGACCACCAGGATTTTACTTTTACTTTGGGTTGGGGGGTGGGGGAGATCAAGAACCCCTAGATCACCAGGTTATTTTTATTTTATTTTATTTTACTTGGGGATGGGGTCAGGAGTTCAAGGGTTGCTAGTCCACCAGAATTTTATTTTGACTTTGGGTTGGGGGTGGGGGGTTCAAGGGCCGCTAGACCACGGGGTTATTTTTATTTTATTTTCATTGGGGATGGGTGTGGGGGGTACAGGGGCCACCAGAACACCAGGTGATTACTTTCTGTTAGGGCACTGGCCACCGACAGTGTTTTGATGGCATCGGGAGCTTTTCCCGATATCACGATTGTCCCCTATGCCATCAAAACACTATCGTGGGGGCCACCAGTCCACCAGGAATTATTTTGTGTTGGGGCACTGGCCCTGATAGTATTTTTATGGCATCGGGGGCTTTTCCTCATGCTACAATTGTCCCCGATGCCATCAAAATACTGTCACGGCTGATATGCAAATTAGACTTGCGGTGCCCGGAGAGCAAACCAAACTAGTGCAGACTTCTTGTGCACATGTGTTTAGCTTGCTCTCCCAATTTAATGCCACGGTGGCTCATTTGCATTCGCATGGTTACCGCAGCGTGCATTTGCATACCCTATCCTTCCTGCATTGCCCGCTAAAATGTGTGCACTGTCAGGAACGTGAAAAATCGATCCAGTGAGTGTCTAGCATCGGCTTTCTGCATCAGACCGTAAGTGATTAAACTGAATATCATTGCTAACTGGATATCGATCAGCACGGCCCCTGATCTGCCCACAGACCACCCTGTTTTTAACTGGGTGTTTTTTATGTGGTCTGTGGGGATATTCAGTTGCTCAAACTGATTAGTGCTACTGAGTTTTGGGCTCAGTGTGTTTTAACTGTTAACAAGTTTACTAACTGGCTAAAACACTTTGGGCTATGTTTACAAAGCAGCGGTAGTAGCCTCCATGCGATATTGGAGCCGTGGCCCCAATGAATTCAATGGAGCCGCGGCCCCAATGAATTCAATGGAGCCGCGGCCCCAATATCGTACGGAGGCTGCTACCGCTGTTTTGTAAATATACCCCTTTTAATATCCTCCCTTAATTTTTAGCACTGGAGGATTTATTCTTGTTCATTGATTACAATCTAAAATTATAAGCCCTAATTATGGGCCTGAAAAGTGGTAAGAAATCAAATTACAGAGACTACAGATGCACAACTGCAGTCCCCCTCCACCTCCACCCCACTCATCCAACTGGACATTTCAGATATAATTATTGCGCTGTCATGGAAGATTAATGCATTCTAACAAGACCTATACATTAAAATATTTTTCAAGCTGCAACTCACTATTGTATACAAGATTGCATTCTTTGCTGCTGAGTTCCACCGTTCTCTCATAATAAGCCTCCACAATCTCACTTGCGGCATGAACTGCTTCTGTGATGTGCTGCCAGCTTCTGATAAAGGGGCTTTCGCCGTTTCTGCTCCAGGCACTGAGAAACCCTCCAGGTTTTATGGGTGTTATATTTTTATTGACTTCACAATAAATTGAATATACTATGTAAACATAGCACTCGCTTATCTGTGATGATACTAATAGAATGTTCTACAAAATAGTTTACCCATACACCATCATATTAGTCATAACAACCAACATATACTAAACCTTTTGCGATGTCTGCAGCTGAATCCTCCCAGAACAAACATTTGGCAGCATGAGTTGCATTCAGAAGGCTCTAAAAGGAATCTGCTGTTCAAGGGTTTCTTCTCACACTCTGCATTTTCCAGGAAAGGCTTTATTTATGCTCAATAGGTCTATAAACAACTACTAATCACATTCTACTTTTTTCCCCACTCATTTGCTTTCCAGTCTCACCATTTAACGTAATACAAAATTACTTCAACATTTTCCTTCCCTCCCCTCATTTGATCCCATGTATCCATTTTAACTAGGTTACTATATATACAGGGTGGCCCAATAAAAGTGAGAACATCTCATAGCATATAAGTTATTTAAAAATTCAAAAAGACAGATGTAAACGATTGAGAAATTAAAAAAAAATATGGTGACCGGAAATTGTTGAAATAAAGACGTTATATAGCTAAAAAAGGTAAATAAGTAAACTAATTAAGCTTTTAATTTACGAGATGTTCTCACTTTTTTTGGGGCAACCTGTATATATATATGAACCATTTTGCATAGACACATCATAAAAACAACTGCAAACATCTTTCCTAATGTACTAAGGCTTCTTTCCTATTCTGCATCTAAGGCAGCGGTTCTCAACCTGTGTGTCGCGACCCCCATGGGGGTCGCCTCAGGATTTTATTTTATTTATTTATTTATTACAGGCTCTTATATACCGCTCTATTCAGCATCAGCGCGGTTTACAATATAACAACATACCATAATGAACAAACTGTTTGGTTTTACAGAGAACTTGGATAAAACATGCCAGGGATTGCACGTTGCTTCCGCTACCAAGTCCACTTCTCGGCAGCAGCAGGTTACTGCATCGGAGCCCCAATCAGCAGTCTACAAAGAAGCGGGGTGAGCTCAGCTCCTACCCGATCCTCCTGAGCAGGCCGATTGACGGGACATTTAAACTCTGAAGCCGCTTCCCCCCGCCCAAACCGGAGCCCCAATCAGCGGTCTACAATGGAGCGGGTGAGCTCAGCTCCTCCCCGATCCTCCAGAGCAGGCCGATCGCAGACCGCAGACCAATCAGGACCTAGGAACTGCATTTTAAATTGTAAGCGCTATCGGGCGCGAAGACAGACCATGATCGGACCAGCCCAGTTACCCCGATCGGTGTCGGGTGAGTGAGAGGGAAGCCAAGCTCCTTCCCGAACAGCACACCCATGGCCATTCCAGAGGCTTCAAAGGGCTTTACTTTTACCAGCGGCAGCGGGTGCGATCAGAAGACCAGTGCACCGATCTCCCCCACAGCCTGCCCTCTGATCGTCATATTGCAGCTGAGAATGTCCTTACTTACATGTTTCCTAGTATACTTCAAACATATGCTCCTGAGGGGCTGTCAGCGTTGCCCCATGTTCTAGTTTTGAAAGCTTCTCTTTTAACCATTACTGCAGCGACTTAGTCCCACCTCCAGTTATAATGGAGCCCTTTTTGAAAGAGGCTCTCCCTTTCTCAAAATGTTGCTAGGTTTCTAAGAAATCTAAATCCCTCTTCTCTGCACCATCTCATTCATGTATGGAGACTTCAGGAACTCCAGCTGCTTCATGGGTCCTTCACATGAACAGTTTCCTGTATCATCGATACCCATATGTAAAATGGCAATCAGCTAGCTTCTCTCTAGCACTGTCTAAAATTTTGTTTAGATAATACAGCCACCTGCCTATAAAAAAAGGGAGGTATTTATACAAATTATCACATAACATTCAGGTAACATTGAATGATCCCAGAAAAATCACAATGAGCAAGGAATTACATAAAGAAATTAAATAAATAATTTTAATCCACAAATGGGGACAAGAAAAAGGGAAAAAAAAATACAAGATAAGAAAAAGAGAAACCCAAGAGGCAGGTAGGGGGATAAGCAGCTGCGGTTGGCTGGGGACCTCACAGCTTCACTAGCTCCTCCTTGGAACAGAAACTAAGGAGAAAAATTAGGAAATATTCACAATTTTGAACCCAAAAACTCACATTAGTATTCCTGCAAAACAAGCACAATACAATACCCCAGTCTGATTCCAGAGCAGAAGATACGATCAGGGTAGTTCAGCCAGTGATGATCTCCAAATGGACTCTAGGAACTCAGTCAAGTCCACATCCCCTGACTATAACCCACCCTGATCACTCCTGGGAAGTGTGGGTTATAATCAAGGGATGTGCCCTACCCCTACCTGCCTCTTGGGGTTCTCTTTTTCTTATCTTTATAATTCTTTTCTTTTTCTTGTCTCCATTTGTGGACTAAAATTATTTGTTTAATTTCTTTGCAATATTGAACGAATTAAATTTATCACTGCAAGGACCAAACGCAACGTGCCTAGATTTGTCCGAAAAGATCCAAGCGTTTCAAATGAAACTTCAGCTTTGGCAGAAAACGTTAGCTGAAATAGAACATACATGTTGCTCAACTTATCCGCGTTCTTTGAAGAAAACGAGATTGAACTTGACACAAGAAATGGAATTATAATTTCTGTCAAACAGCACTTAGAAATGCTGGAAGAAGAAATTTCAGCGTATTTTCCAAATTTACCTGGCACACCATTTGCACTTGCCAGAAGTCCATTCACAATTAAACTAGAGGATGTTCCTGAGATTGCACAAGAAGAGTTCATTGAACTCATTACCAGTGATGCAGCGAAAAATGATTTTTCTTCAGTGTCAGTAATTAAATTCTGGATCAAGTATTTTCAATTCTATCCTGGACTGTCTGAGATTGTGTTGCATCTACTTCTTCCGTTTCCAGCAATATATCTGTGTGAAACCGGCTTCTCAAGCTTGTTGCTTATCAAGAGTAAATACCAAAATAGACTTGCTGCAGAAGATGATCTTTGTTGTGCTCTCGCAAAGACTGAGCCGAGAATTTCACATCTTGCGAGAAGGAAGCAAGCACAACCTTCGCACTGATATCATAGGCCTACTTTTTAGGTTTGACAACGCTAACATTTTTGCCCTTCGTCAGTCTTTTTGAATAAAGCATACTAAAACCGTTGACTACAAAATCATAATAATTTCAAAATCTAATATTGTTACTTGTTATTGTGATTAATTATTGTGGTTTAAATAAGTAAATGTTATAAATAAAAACATATTGCAAAGGCCTATAATATATTAATAATTCAACAAATGATTACAGAGACAATGCGTTAACCGTAAAAGAAGAGAGACACATTTGATTTTATCATTGGGGGTTACCACAAGTTGATCAATGGTAAAAGGGGTCACGATACAAAAAACGTTGAGAACCACTGATCTAAGGGAAAAAAGATTGCTCAGTAATCAGACCCTTGATATTGAGGCAGTCCCACCCCTAGTCAAATCCCAGCAACCTCAATAACAGAGAGGCCCAAATTCAAGAAGTGCATACCTAGTTTAACGTCTATTTGGCCAACCTGGGTTACCAGGATAATTTTCGCTATCCAGCACTGTCAGTGCTGACTGGCCACAGGAACAACCTCAGCATCGTCTCCTTTTTGCCAGATAAATCTTGTTTGTAAAAAAATTTAGGCACTGAGCGAAAGGGGATTTAAGCTGTTGGGGTTTGTTTAACTTCAAAGGTTACTTAGACGAACACCAGCCTCTGTCTAGACATTCACCAGCATGGATTCTGCCCCAACACGGCATGAAAACCCTCATGATTTTCCTGCTCAACACACTGATTAAAGGCACTGAAATCATAACATAAGGCTTTATACTCATCTTTCTGGACATATCAATTGTGTTTAACTCTGCCTCACATCAACTCCTACTAAATTGACTCTACAATATAGGAATTCAAGGAACTCTTCTGAAATGGTTCCACTCCTACTTATCAGACCGTGTACAACACATCAAAATTGGCACCCTCACATCTACACCATTCCACCTCAACTAAGGAGTACCGCAAGGGTCTGCACTCTCCTCACTCCTGTTTAATATCTACTTACAACCCTTCTGTGAAATCATCAAATATCATGACGTCAGCTACTTAATATATGCAGATGTCATAATGATCTTCACTCCCTTCTCCACAAAATCACCAAACTACACCAAAATCTCCAACTGTTTTTCAGCAATCAACCTTTTGCTTAAAGAACACAATCTTAAAATTAATCACAAGAAGTTGGAAGCTCTCCACAAGAAAGAAGTATTTCAATCCTCCACCCTCAATCATAATAAACAATACCCCACTCTCAGTGAAAACACAAATTAATTATCCAGGCATCACACTCGACCAAGAACTCAAATTTCAGCCATAAATAAGCCAAATTACCAAACAGGAACCTATGCAAACTCCTCTCCTCAATGGTTTTCTGAGCCGCTTGTCAAGCAGTAATCACCCCAGTTTATGATTATTGCAATTCCATCTACCAGGGCCTTCCCAAGAGCATGCTATACCCCCTACAACTACCTCAAAATACAGTAGCTAGAACCATATTGGCAAAATCTCAACATGTTTGCATTACCCCACTCCTCAAACAGCTTCACTGACTTCCCATTATAAGCAGGATCAAATACAAAATCATTCTACACACCCACAAAATTTTGAACAAGCAATCTACAGATAGTCTTGCTCCTCTAGTAGTGAGCAACAACTCCAAAAGACCCAGGAGAACAGCTACAATCAACAGACTGGAAATATCCACAAACAAACCCTCATGCAGCCAAAGAACCAAGAGCAGGGCATTTTCACTATATGCTCCCACCCTTTGGAACTCACTGCCACCACAATTAAGATCCATTCAGTTAACCAGCCAATTCTGTAAAACCTAAAAGCTCTACTGTTCTCAGAGTATTATGGATCAAATTCTGAACAAGGAACACCCAACTAAGTAATAATGACACCCATCAACACATTAGGCCCGATTCCATCCCAGATGTAGAAGCCCTTTGTACATCTGGTCTGAACTGGACATACAAAGGGCATCGCGATTCTGATTCCACAGGGCACGTCTAGCCTCACAGGTTCAGAATTATGAACAGTCCTTTACGTGCAGGCTGGGACTGCGAATCAGCCAGGCCTGCACATACAGGACATGTATGACTAACTCAGTCAGGGCTTTACAATGGAGCCGTGGCGCCATGGTGTCCGGTTGCCATGGCACCACGGCTCCATTGTAAAGCCGCGATCCTGACCTCCAGCTCCTTCAAAGCATTCCCTGCAGCCCAACCCCTGATCTAGCCTTATCAGGGTAGGCTGCAGGGAATGTCCTCGGCCCCCCCTGCCCCATTCGCACCCCAGGCCTGCCGATCCACGACATCAGGGGGAGTTATTCCACTTCGGAGGTGGAATAACTTCCCCATACAAGTCGCTGGCCTCAGATGTACAGGGCCGACGTTAGAATTGGCCCTCTATGTCCAGGGCTGGTGACCGCCCTTCATCCGCCCTAACGCCACCCCCAATCCGCCCCCTCCCTGCCCTTGTCTAACTTCCCCATACAACCGGCAGGGAAGTTAGACGCCGGCAGGGAGGGCCATCCCTGCTATTTGTGGGACAGAATAACCCCCACTGTAAATAGTTATGCCTCAAAAGTTTGATAATTGTTCATCGTTATAATATATGTTCCCTGTAATGTGCACCTTACTGTTCAAATGTTAACGTTACTGCACTGAGTTATCTGGAAACCATCTTGACTGGTAGAAAGAAGGTATAAAAAAAAGATGTTAAATAATTAATAAATAAATAAATGAAAATAACCAGTCAATGCCTGTTGTGAGATGCAAGGGAAGTAAAGATGTTTCTATATTATTTTAAATGAAAATAAGAAGAGTCATACTCATGGTGAGAAGGTTTTTGAAATTACAGTCAGTATTGTGATTAAGCAGTATTATTGGGAACTGTTGTGAGATGAAAAGGAACTCTTTTGAGCCAGTGATTTGATTGAGATAGTGCAGCACTGGTATGTCAACTTCGGTATTATATTGACATTATTCTGAGGCTCACTTCGCCGTGATATTTTGAATTGTGAGTCATTTCTTGGCTTTGAGAGACAGAATTGTATTTTGGGTTTCATACTGTAATTTTAAGAAGCGTATATTCCCGTATATGAACCCTATAACATCATGCTTTTAAACTCTTTTCCTTTCTTTAACCATAATCACTGATGAAATTTGATGCATCATATTTAAAGTTAAATTGTGACGCACTCAACTGGGATGTTCTTACTTGAACTTTTTGACAAACTTTAGCTATGGATTTGTTGGCAGAGGATGCGGTAAAGGTATCTAGTGTAACTAGATTTAAAAGCTGTTTGGACAAATTCCAAGAGAATTCCATAAATAATTAATAGACCTGGGAAAGCTACTGCTCATCTCTGAGGGAAAATATCTATGCTTTAAGATTTGTTGGGTACTTCCAAGTGATCTGGATTGGCCACTAATGGAGACAAGATGCAGGGTTTGGTGGACCTTTGATCTGACCCAGTGTGTCTTATCTTCCGCACTTTATTTCAGCTGTGCAACACTTCAAGGATCATCAATGTCTTCTTGCGGGAGATGTCACCTTATGTAGGTCACCAAAATCTTTCTTCCTCAAAGCTTGGCATGCTTTAGCTTCCCTTGCTGAGAATTGATAACAGCTGTGGCTAAGATACTTGCCTTAAGGTACACAGTTCCAGCACCAAACACCAAGAGAATCTCTATAGACACCAAGTTCTTAAATTAATCACATAGAAGTCAGCCATACTTGTCTAGTACTCTGGTCTTAGATAACTCAGTTCAGATCAGAGTTTAATATTGAACTACACTCTACAATGAGGTTGGGGCAATTCTTCTATTTGAAAGTACCAGGTCTAGGGTAGTCTCTCTTCAAATGTCTTCTTCTACCAGCTACCTGAGGCATGCCTCTTATAGGACATCCAGTACATTTCCACTCCTGTTTTTTTGTTTTTTTGCAGTAGATAGGCTTCAATTCAGACCTTGTAGATTGAGGTCACCTATAAACAGGATTTTCCCTTTGTGTACCATTGAATTCATTTTATTTATTTATGAGATTTTCTATACCGCCTTTTCCAGAGATCAAGGGCAGTTTACAAACAACAAACACAAGTTACATCGAGCACAGTTATAACACCCAAACAAGGTCAATATCAGTGCCATAAGTTGACAACTTTATACATTAGGGTTACATAAAAAAACAATCATAACATATTTATAGCAAACATATTTTACAAACAATGTATTTACAATGATGTTTTATGCTTATTGTAGTTCTTATTGCCCTGTAAAATGTCTAAATCCATCTCCTGTCCCTCATTAACATCCTTCTTTAAGACAAAAAGCTGAGTGCAGATCCTCCAGAAGGTCTGTCAGAATACTGGTATCCTACAGACATCATTGTATTATTCCCCTCATCTTTCACTTACTTACTATATACCACTATCTCAAAAACACTACTGACTGTTTTGCCTAACTGAGCAGGCTTGCCTGAAGTTTCCACCCCCAATTAGGAATCATTTTCCGTATAAGGGGCAGCAGAGTGGGTGGAAAAGATTAAAAGGACAATAAGGGGATAATTTTATAACAGGGTACATAGGTTAAATGAACAGGAGTGCACCTAATTTGGTACTATGTTATAGAGACACACAGGCACCTTTGTGACTATAAACTACTAATGGAAATCCAGCAACAATATGCCTACATACAAGGTGCAAATATGCAACCTGTTTGAGAGAAGGTGTAAGTGTTGGTGCATGCTTTACTTACATACACAGGCATTTTATAAATCATGCACAGTAACTGTGATTCTGAGTAGTCTAGTGGTAAGAACAACAGCCTAACACCCAAGCGATCAGGATTCAATTCCCACTGGCACGTCGTGTCAGAGAAGGAAGGGATCGACCTGCTTAAAGTGCTGTGAAAAGGTTTAGAGGGTGCATTTTGGCTGCCTGCTGTTGCCCTGTTGATGCTGAGAAAAGGTTGCTGCTGAGAAAAGAAAAAGTGGCGGCGGCAGGGCAACAGCAGGCAGCCAAAATGCACCCCTTAAGCCTTTGCGCCCTGTGCGGCTGCATTGCTTGCACAGGACTAGGTACAGTACTGATCCCAGACCCCAGTATTCAACAGAGGCCAGTCGAAGTAACAAGTACTGAGCAGATCCCAAATGACGGGGGTTGAAGGTCACCTGAAGGTCATCTGAAGGTTAGGCTGAGGGAACCATCCAGGAGGATGACAATATTTTCCACAGAACTAGAGAAAGGGGGAAAAGTAAGACGTTCTGTCTTGCCCATGCTAATTTTCAGATGATGGTACCCTATGAATATCTCTTGAAATTCCCCTTTTACAACAGTTTCCATTCAAGAAAACCAAAGTATCCTGATATGGTCGCCCCCAATACATAGGAAAATCTCAAGGGATTAAATCCAGCTCCTAATGCTAACATACAACATTTGTGCATCTGTCTTCATGTCCGTTGTTTGTATCAGTAGGATTTATGTTTTCAACGAGCAAGACTTCTACTTTGCACACAATTTAAAAAAAGGTTTCACTCTGTAGGAGTTTCTTAAGAATGCGACCTCCTTATAAACAAAAGGACAACATTTTCTGCTTGCTGCTGAAATAATTATTTTTAGAAACTGTTCCACTTTATTAAATGCACTTTCTTGCCCTTTGCATCTGCCTTTGACAGGTGCAGACCACTGGGGTGGTCTGCAAATAAAAATAGCTTTACTTCAAAACATCAGTTCCAGATTCTTTTAATCTTCACTCCCTTTTTAATAAATCTGCATTCTACTACTACTACTATTACTCAGCATTTATAAAGCGCTACCAGTCGTACGCAGCTTGTACGGTATAGACATGCAAGAGACAGTCCCTGCTCATCAGAGCTTACAATCTAGTCAAAGATCTGTGTTGCACTTTGGAATTATTAAATTTTTATGATATTAATGAATAAAATCAGAGTAGCATCAATTGAAAGCAAGTTGAGAAAAATTAATGTGTCAATACAGCCTGATGCTTTAAAGGTTCACAACAGAGGTATGCATTTGGATACCTAAAAATTTAAAGTACACACAAATTGCTTATGCATAAATATACCTATGCATTAATATGCACACAAATTGATTTGCATTGTGCATATAATGTGTATGCAAAGAATGAATAGGCGAAATGAACATGAAAAAATGCCCAAAACGTTGACCAAAAAAAGCATGAGCTAAAACATTTGTTTGGCCGTGCACACTCCTAGTTCAAATATTTCTTGACTTCTATATGTATTTGTTTATAAGAAATGAAACAATAATATAGAAGAACATTGAGAATACTTTACTATTGGCATGGTAATAAAGCATCATGAATAGATTTTAGAAGTAGCAAAATGTATCACTCACAACCAAAAATGCAATGTACTGCATGGATGATATGTTTCCTTTTCTTCTTTGCAGTTTATAAACTCATCATGCTGTCCCATGTGATTAGGCAAAATCAATTGGTGATATAAGCTGTTCCGCTATCAATGACGGGTCAGGCTTTTCACAGCCGGGCAAGCAGCATGACGGCTTTGGGTAGCTACTCCTACCCCCTCCCCCCCCCCCTCCCGGACATATCACATGGACTCTGCTAGTTTCGACAGAACATAATTTGTTTATTTGACAATATTGGAAATAACAGTAAAAAAATCCCTGTTGGCCACAGCATAATCTGCATATTTATACATTAAAGTACAATTTATTTATTGCACACATAATAACAACCAGCACATTCCATTTCCTCCTTGAGCTATCCTTTTGCCTAGATTACCTCTCTCCCCTAAGAGGCACAGCCCTTCCTATCCAATGACACCCGGCAGGGATGGTTGGAAAATGCCGTCCAAGCCTTTTCCCCACTGCCCGCAGTGCTGAGTACCATATAATAGGTAAGGGGCGCCTGCCATTAAAACAGGCCTTAATAGTCCCTTCCTATTCGCAGTAGTGTCCTGATCTGCCTCTGCCCACGGCCCATCAACAGGTCAGCAGCAGGGCTCCATTAATGTCAATACTATTCCATATTCGTCCCTCCCTCCCCTGCCATGAAAGCGTAAGTAGGCCCTCTACACACTGTTCCTGCTTAAACTCTTTGTACCATTGGGGGAAGGTCAACTCTTATACGACCACTCCCCCCCTCCCCCCCTCCATGTCTGGGCTGTGCGCTCTCTCCCATGGGGTCCTAGCTCTCCTGCCAACCCCTCATGGCAGCGACTCCTCACTTGTCGTGTGGGGCCCCAACCAGCTCCGCAGCTGTGGCCAACACCTGTTTTTGCCATAGTCATTCCACTATGTCTTGTATGACACACAGGAACACATCCATTCCAATTTCGGATAGATGTATCCCATCAGTGCGATACAGACCAGGGCAGTGTTCATCTATGAGGTCATGTATAATGCTGTACCCCCTGATTGCCTCCATGAAACAGGTCATCCACCTGTTCACTTTCCGCCTCGTCCTTTCAACCGCCTGGTGTGACCATTCGCCTCTCCACACCCGTCGCGGTATGATGTGAGATCATACTGGCCATGTTCCTGGGAAGGCCTCTGCCAGCGTCAGCATGTCCTTCTGCATTTTTTTGTGAGCTCCACACTGCGTGTACGGGCCAGGTCGTTGCCTCTCAGATGGACCACTATTGTCCATGGCTTTCCCCCTGCTCTCTTCTTTTGCAGGAGGAATGGGAACAGCTGGTCCCACACCATACCCCGCCGGCCCATCCACACGACCGACACTCTTTCGCTTGACAAACCCAGAATGAGCCCTTGTGGTTTGATCTTTGTCCTCTTTTGCACCCAGTGAACAAAGGAGTATTCACGCTTCCTGAGGTCACATGGGGGGACTTACACCTATGTTATATATTGACAAAAGATTACATTGTTATCCGTGTATTACTGCAGGTTATACATACATCAGGCCCACATTGCTGGATCATACTATTAATTGTGGGTTGTTATTATTATTATTATTGTTTGTGGGGGGGGGGGGTTATAACTTTTATTTATGGGATTTTCTTGAATACAACACAATTGTAAAGAAAACAAAAACAGATAATACATTATAATAATCCAAAAAATATGAACCACATAAAAAGAAACACATCAAGGGAGAGAAGCCGATCCCAAGTAAGGAAAAGAGAGAATAAAACAGTAACTAGGAGTTGGATAACTCCACAATAGGGAGCTAAATTATCATAACCATACCCTCCCACTAATTCCCAACAGTTTCCCTTCCATTTAGAAAATTTAACAATGATGATACATCAGTAAACGTATAAGTCTGCCCCTCTAGAGTTATAATACACTGACATGGAAACTTTAGGAAAAAAGAAGCCCTGAGAGCCACCACCCGAGCTTTCAAACCCAAAAATTGCTTCCAACGAAGCTGGGTATGACGGCCAACATCCGGGAAAACCTGCAGTTTAAAACCACAAAAGAGGGCCTCTCTACATTTAAAGTAGGCCCTCAACACACGTAATTTAATGGACTCAGAAACAAACTGCACCACAAGGGTGCAGCGCTTGGAAATGACATCCATTGAATCCTCCAGGAAGGCTGTGAGGTTCTGGCCAACCGAGCCAGCAGAGGGCTCTGGATCCCCTTCGGCTAACGGTAAAGAACCAGAGCCTCCAGACAAGTAATACAGATGGTGAATATCCATACTCCCTTGCAAATGCAAAATTTCAGAAAAGTATTTTTCAAGCAAAATATTAGGAGACAACAGGTGAGTCATAGGAAAATTAAGAAAACGAAGGTTGCACGCTCTATGCTGATTCTCCAGGACTTCCAATCGATAAGATAACAAAGAGGAATCTCTAATTAAAGCAACTTCATTATCTCGAGTGGATTTAAGCTGGGAATCCGTCTGTGCAACCTTTTTAACCAAGCAACCTAATTGATGATCAACACTTTTCAATTTACAAACAACATCCTGAGAAAATTTACAAAGTGATGAAACTGTAGAAGATAAACGCAAATCGATACTTTGGATAGCAGACCATATGTCTTTTAAAGTCACTTCCCCTGACGGAGGAGCAACAATAAGTGTCTCCGAAGTCGCCGAATAGACCGGGAGTGGTAACGGGGGAAAAACTTCAGAAGGGCTCTCCAAAACAGTGGATGAGAAGGGAGCTTGCGGGAGAGGAGGAGGGGACCGAGATTCAGGGCTTAATAAAACCCCATCCGGTGACAGGATACCCGGCAGCGAGGGAGTCAGGTGTTTGTCCATAGGGCCCACCACCTTACCTCCTTTAGCACTCTCATTCAGCTTGGCGCTAAGTTTTCCTTTCCTCGTGCCCATATTATTCGGACAAACAATCACGCTGACGATTCCAATCTGCTCCCCTCACGTGCGCCGAAGGGGTGCAAAAGGGGCGTGGCCTGCCCCTTGGTGCACGCCCCTTAGTCCACGCCACGCAGGCCGCGACACGCGGCCGCATATAGGAGCCCATGGGCTTTATGGAGCAGGTTGGGGGGTCCTCCAGCCCTGGGATCGTCCTCCAAAGTGCCTGCTAGATGGTCCTCAGCTCCAGACCTCACGCTGCACAGCTCCGCAGGAGTGACAAATGCGGCAGCTCCCTCAAGCAGCGGCTCACTCTCCCTTTTTTTTTTTTTTTAAATCTCAGCTTCTATTTTACATTGCATTACTTCCATATTTAAACCATAACAATCTCTAACTCCTTCACTTTTGTTTACAGTCAGCCAAACACACCACACACCAAAACCGAACAGGCCCCATAACAGGTACAGCTAATACGCTGGCATCAAACCGGGCGCACATAAAGCCTATACCTGTCTGAGCACCATCTGCCAGTGTTCATAATCTGTTCTCTTGTCATCCATATGTGGCTGCTGTTGAAGCGGCCCCAATGCGGAAGGAGTGAGTGCCTTAAAAGCACGCCTCTAAGCCTGCTGCTTCCAGTCCTAGCTTAAGCACTCTGGCAAATTGGAAACATGATAGGCGGGAATTGCTCGCATGCACTAACCATTGTTCGCCTCCTGCTGGGCGGAGTTGTTCATATTCCATAAAATTTCTCACTGGACAGGTCTGTGCACCTGGTAGCGGGGCTAACACCACCCAGGCACCTTTTCCCTCAGTATCCATCTTGGACTTGCGCACGTATAACACTAATGCCCCATCCTGCATGCTAACATCAATCTTCCTAATGCACCCATCGGCTGACTCGCGACTTGCAGAGGCTACCAACTCACCCTGAACGCTCCGAAGAACGCCCAGGAAAAGGCACATCTGAACAGCTGGGTCTCGAATACATCAAAACATACCTGGCCTGCAGCCGTTATAAGTTTCTTTAATATTTGGTGTGTGATCGGACTTTGCCGATCTTCCCTGCGGCCTTGTTCCGATGACCAGCCCTTCATTACCTTTGTGATAACGAAGTCCGTTCTTGGGCTCTTCTTTCCCATTGCTCTATCAAAGAATGTGATTGCCGCTAAGTGCGTCTACACTGTAGATTTCTTAACTCCACTGCCTTTACAATGTAGGATCCACTGCAGAATTGAGTCCGTCGTGAGACTGTCTGCATCCTCAATCCTGCTATCTCTGCAGAAAACTTGAAATCTGTCCCACGCGGCCAGGTATTTTCGCCTTGTCCGCTCGGCTAGTGAACTCAGCAAGAGCTCCCAAACCTCGGTGGACCAAACTCCCATAACTGCTCTGGGATGGATGTCTTGACTGTGATGGCCTCGGGGGCGAGTGCCCAAAAACGCAGGATCTTGCAACGAGAAAGAGCATCGGCAAGGTTATTATGCTGACCTGGAATATGCTCCGTCTTAATAATCACATTATGTGTAAAGCATAACATCACTATCATTCTCAACAATACCACCACCCCCGGTGTTTTGGCACGCATTCCATTCACTGTGTGTACCACTGCCAAGTTATCCGTGTGGAAGGTGATTGCCTTGTTAATGAGCTGAGGGGGCCCATTTGTACAAGGCAACCATAATAGAAAAGAGCTCCAGGAACGTTATGTCCTTTGTAACTCCCTCGGAGTGCCACTTGCGTGGCCATTTCTCAGAACACCACGCCCCCCTGAAATAAATTCTGAAACCAGTCGCCCCGTGGCATCTGTGAATAGTTCCAGGTCTTTGTTCGAGACTCGATGCTCCTGCTAGAACGCAAGCCCATTAAATGACTGCAGGAATTGCTCCCACATATGGAGATCTTCACATACGAGGTATGTCTCTGCTGACTCTGATTTTATGGTGTTTCTTTTTGACCCCTTTTGTTGCCAGCGTCATGCGATGGCAGAAGACTCGCCCCATCGGCATGACCCTACAGGCAAAGCACAGCAAACCCAGCAACGATTGGAATTGTTCCAATGTGGCTTTTGTGTTGCCCATGCATGCTCTGAATGGCACTCTTCAGTTTCCTTAATTTTTCATCTGGCAATCTTGACAATTGTACTATCACGTCAAGTTCAATGCCCAGGAATGTGATCACCCTAACCGGCCCGCAAGTATTCTCCTTCACTAGAGGTATACTGAATCGCTGAGCAATCTGCTCAAAGACATTGTGGATCCTCTTGCAGTCTTCAAAGTCAGTTCCTATGAAGAGGAAATCATCCAGGTAGTACACTACCATCTTGTGACTAGCGATGTCCTCCATCACCCAGTGTATGAATGAACTAAACTGCTTAAAATAAGCACATGAGATTGAGCAGCCCATGGGCAGACATTTGTTGTAGACATATTCCCCATTGAAGGTGAACCCTAATAGTGGAAACGACTCAGGTTCCACCGGAAGCAGCCGAAAGGCCGATTCTATATCTGCCTTTGCCAGTTGAGCCCGCTGTCCCAACTTTTGTATGATTGTCAAAGCCTGATCCATCGTCGCGTATCTCACTGAGCATAGCAACAGGTCAATGTGGTCATTAACTGAACTACCTTCTGGGTACGATAAGTTGTGAATCAAACGGAATTTGCCCGGCTCCTTTTTCATCACTATTCCCAAGGGGGACAGCACCAGATTTGGAGCGGGGGGGGGGGGAGGGGCTCTTGAATGGCCCAGCGACTCTTCCCAGGCCTATTTCTTTTGCCAACTTCTTGTGCACAACCGAGTTGTATTTCTTGACTGAGGGGGAGTTGCGGATTATGTGCTCCCTCGTTGGGACTGATGATGGAATAGGGAACCCATAGGTGAAGCCACTCTCAATGCTGAGAGCTTTGTCTCGCATCGGGTAAGCCCGCAGCCATGAGCCCATGTGCTCAAGCTTGTTGGGGATTGGGGCCATGGCCTTCATTTGCATGCTGCTGCATTGGCCTGAATGGTTTCATCTCTTTTCCCGCTCAACATGTGGAAGCCGGGTGACTGCCCCCGCAGCTTGAACATGAGTGTTGGAATTTGCATGGGTGCCATGTGCAGCTCCCCGTATTGTACTGTCAGCATGATTGGCTACCGGCCATTTGGTTGGTTTGCCGCCATTGTGGTGCCTGAAAGGGTTGCAGTAGCCCTTCTTGACTCCACGGCCTGTTGGGGGCCATTTCATCAAGACACAGATCTAATATTCTGTGCTGCCGTGTCATAGTAGGGTCCTCCGCCATGCTCTTCCTGAACTTGACATCGTAGTTTAGCCAGGCCCATCCTCCGAATCTCACTCCCTCCCTTCCAAACTGTGCATTCTGAAGGTATACCTGTGTGGCTTTTCTAAAAACACTGGGGGGGGGGGCATTTTCATAAGGATTAGTTATCATGGCTTGCAGACATGCAAGATGCCTTAATCCTACAGAGCAATCTATTCAGCAGCACATACCCATTTTGTGTCACTGAACCTCCCCTCCAAGCTCAGCAGAATGCCCAATGGAGGTAGAGCAGGGGCAGCACCCAGGGTTAACTGGGCAGTGGTAATATTCAGTCACTGCTCGGCTAACCTAAACCAGCTATAGTTAGGACAGCTGAATGGCTGTCCTAAGTTTAGCCAGATTTGAAACCCAGCCTACAACTGAATATCACCACTGTCCAAACTGCAAACAAGCAATCTGGGCAACCCGGATATTCAATGCCAGTGGTCGGATATGGCCCGGCATTAAATAACAGGTTCCAATTTAAAGTGGCGATGATCAGCCACTTTCATCGGGCTGGCCGCTGCCGCTCCCCCCCCCCCCCCCCACTCCTTACACTTGCAGGTCCATTCACATATGCAAATCTGCAATTAACACATGCAAATGTCATGCAACCCTTCTAAAATGGCTTCATTAACTTAATAAAGGTCTTTCTGCTATTCCAAAAAGCCCATTTGTGAAAATTTCCAGAACAATCAAGTCAACTAATGCACAGGAGATAGCTGGCAAGATCAAAGGGTTTGAAAACTGGCCTCTGGTGAGAGTCTAGGCGGCAATATCTTACTGTCTCAAGAAGTGGACATTTCAGGAAATTAGGCAGGGCCCAAAGAGTGATTGTAGATAGTGGTGTCATTCACTTAACTTTAACCGTTTATTTTAGACCTACTATACATGTAGTCCTACATAACAGAATATATTTAAGACTTCTGGTTTTAGCTTTTATATGATAAATACTGATAAAATAGCCCAATTGAAAAAAGGGTGTTTATTGTAAAAGCACCACTTTTTTTAGAACTTTCTTAGCTGTCCTCTTGTCTGACTTGAATTATCCATTCTGCTTTTATGCCTTTTTCACACTGCACAAATGTATGCATCTGATTCAACTGAAAAATGTACCAACCAATGCTACCTGCTCTATGAAAACACTTATAAACATCAATTTTCTGTACCTTCAGAGGACCCCTAATTAGTTGGAAAATAAATATCTGAATGTAAAATTTATAAGCACTTAAGAATAGAAGCTCTGAATATATTCAACTGAATAATCCTGAATATTGGCACTATCTGCTTAAATAGTAACTAAGTCTCCCCTCAAGACCCTCTTCTATTTAAAAGATCAGAAAGCACAAATTTTTAAAATTGAAAGTCTTATGTGGTTAACTTTTAAAGTTAACCTGATAAATCTTCTGGATAACAATTAGTGTGTGTTGATTTTAGATAAGTGGGAAAGGGCTTTGGGGGCTTTTGTTTTTTAAGCTGGATGGCTTGAAGAAATCAGGAGAGAGCAGTTCTATTTAAATCTGGTGGGTGGAATGGATAATCATGGTTCTGAGTGTAGGGTAAGATGGTTTGATTTAAGCTATCCTACAGTAGCTATCCCTATACCTAGTCTGGCTGGACAAGTTATCAAGCAAGCACTGAAAATTAATGCTAGTTGGTTACATTTCTTCTTCTAAACTAACCTAATGGCTCCAGTATGAAGAAAGGTTAAAAGGTTTAGTGCTCTTCAGTCTGGACAAGAGACAGCTGAGAGGAGATATGACAGAGTTCTATAAATTCATGAGTGGAGTAGAATAGGTAAATGTGAATTGGTTGTACACTGTTTCAAAAAGTATAAAGACTAGGGGACATTCCATGAAGTTACTAAGTAGCACATATTTATTTATTTATTTATTTTTACTTCTTATATACCGCGCTCTTTTAATCAGTGCGGTTTACATATGAACAAATTTAAACGCAATGATACATTCAGCATTGGTTTTTTACAATGAACAGGGTACAAAAACTTGGCGTTCAACAAGGTTAACTATAAATAAACATGGGGGTAAAACAGGGTTAACTATATACATGGTATTTTGGATAATTACAAGGTAGTGGTAAGTAAATTACAATAACATAGTGGTGGAAATTAAATTACAAGTACAGTATAAATACGGTATGTGTAGAGTATGCAAGTATGGTGAGAGTCTAGGCGGCAATATAAAACATATAAAACACATTGGAGAAAACATTTTTTCATCCAACACAAACATTAGCTCTGGACGTCACTGTCAGGAGATGTGGTAAAAAGTGTTTAGCATAGCTAGGTTTAAACAAGATTTGGACAAGGTCATGGAGTGAAAATCCATAAACTGTCATTAACAAGATAGACGAGGACAGCTATTGATTATCCCTGGGTATAAGCAGCATGGAATCTGTCCACTCTTTGGGATTTTGTCAGGTACATCAGACCTGGACTAGCAATAGCTGGAAACAGAATACTGTGTTTGATGGACTTTTCATGTGACCAAGTATGGCAGTTCTTGTGTTCTACAAATCATACTTTAAATTGTCTGTGTGTAAAGGCAAAAAGTTTTCAAAATAATTTTGTGGTATTAGAATGTATGATAGTGAAAGAATGCATTGACATAATAGGCCTCTCAGAGACCTGGTGGAAGGAGAAAAACAAATAGGATATTATATCAAAATTATATCAAATGGTAGAGTTGATTACATTGTTGGATCAATGGTGTTATATGTTTAGGGTTGCATAGTCAAACAGAATAGAAGTATTGCAGGAAACAAAATGCAATATGGAATCTTTATGTACAAAAAGTATAGTGGTGGGGGTATACTACCATCCAACTGGACAGTGAAATGATAGCAGAAATTGGGAGGGATAACACATTTGGTAACACAATAATAATGGGCATGCTAGAAAGGTACAATTTACTATAAATGACTACTGATGTTTCATCAGGGGATCTCATTCACTTCCTGGCAATGTTCTATAAAATAAAACCCATATATATCTATATAAATAAACTGTTCCATCCAAAATTGAAAATCCAAAAGTGAATGAGATCCCCTGATTAAACATCATTAGTGAAACGCAGTGGGAACTTGAGGAAGGCGTTGGGATTTAATGAAGCAACGATAGAGAGCTGGCTGTGAAACGATCTACTAGAAGCTAAGTGTTGAGAAATGCTATAATAAAAGTGAAGCTTTCAATAGTGGCTTTAGAAGTTTCCATAGTGAACTTTAGGGTTGGCGACTCCCTCTGCTTCATTACCACTGGGCAATATGTATTGAAGGTCATTGATGCTATTAGGCACATCATTTTGACATGTTACAAGTCTATAACAGAGTGCCGAATCAGTCTGAGACCTTCAGTGATATTAAATGTTCTTGAATAACCATAAGAGATAGATTGAAGAAGACTTTGTTCCATATTGATAATATTGAGCATGATAATAGTTATAGTATTAATCGCTCAGAAGAAGACCACAATTTTCATTTCTTTCTATATAACATCAGCAAAATTTGTCCTTGCCTTTCTGACCACTCTCTAGTCACCTCTGTTTAGACTATTGCAACTTGCTTCTTGCTGGTCTCCCCCAGAATCATCCCTTCCCCCTTCAGTCCATTCAAAGTCAGTTGTACGGCTAATCTTCTACCAGTGGCACTATGCACACATAACCCCTCGTCTCCTGTCACTTCACTGGCTCACTGCCCATTTCCACATCCAGTTCAAACCTCTCCTACTGACCTACCTGTAGTCATTCTTTAGCTCCTCATTACCTCCTCTATCTTATGTCTCCCTACACCTCTCCTCAAAAACTCCGCTCATCAGTCAAATCCATTCTATCTGTTTCTTTTTTTCCACTTCCAACTCTGAACTTTCCTCATTCCACCTTGCTGCACTGTACTTCTGGAAAAAACTACCTGAGCCAGTATGTCATGCTTTATCCCTGGTCCTATTCAAATCCAGGCCAAAAGCCTACCTCTTCGAGGCTGCTTTTGGATCGTGATCCCTCTTTATTCTGTTTACCACCCATGTGTGTTAAACCATATTTCCCAGTTTCTACACAAATCCCTTGTTTATTGTATTTCTCTGTCTTGCATAGATTGTGAGCTCTATTGAGCAGGGACCGTCTCTTACTTGTATGTGTTCAGCACTGCATATGCCTTGTAGTGACATACAAATGGTAAGTAATAATAGCAGTAGTTCTGGGGACCTGGATTGGTCACGGTTGATAACAGAATGCTGGGCTTCATGGATCTTTAGTTGGAACCCAGTATGACATTCATGAACCCACACCTGGTATTGCACAGAAATAAAGGAGCCAAATGTTGCCAATTACTGAATCTGGATAGTTAAGTTTAACCACTTAGTGGAATTAATTTTTAAAGCCTTTGATCTATTCTTCTAGCTGCTTACTTGGGTTCTTAGATAATTGCTTCATAAATCAAACTTACTGATTAGGCTGCTACTTATCAAGTATCGTAAAACACAGTACATGCATGCTAAGTGATAACACCCAGCGGTAAAACTGTACTGTGGGCATAAGTACTGCTGTCTCTCGCTTCTTACATTTTCTCACCCTTATCAAAACTCACCCCCCACTCACTACTCATTTTCCTGTACAACTTTTTATTGCTTTAAAAACAAACCACCAATGTTGTAATCCAACCTGCAATTCGCCCATACAGGAAAGCTACATCATTGTTAATTCTTTCAGCATTGGTTTAAGGAAGGAAACATAACTCTTAAAAGCTAGTTTTCCATGTTTTTAATCCAAGATAAAAGTACCACCTACAGCTTGTTTGTAGACCTTTATTTCTACATGTATAACAGCAATCATAATACCATATGTATTTCTATAAAGTCAAAGAACCAAACGTTCTGTATTACAAACTGTTCTTTCTCATTTCAAAAGTAACTGACATTTAGATAGCTATACTTTTCCATGAAAACCAGAATTCAGGTATTAATTTGTGATTTTTTTTTATCATTAGCTCATGTAGGTGATTACATTTAGGTACAGTAGGCATTTCTGAAGGACTTACAATTTTAAATTTTTAAATTTCTATCTGGAGCAATTGTGGGTTAAGTAACTTGCCCAAGATCACAAGGAGCATCAGTGGGACTTGAATGGTGGTGTTCCAAAATCTCAGGTCACCGCTTTAGCCACAAGGCTACTCATTCTGCTTCTTCTCTAACAGATTGTGAAGGGTTATACTGAGCTGCGGTAAAATTTACTGGCCTATTTAAAGCCCTTAGTCAGTCAGCCAATGGGAGACTAGCCAGCTAAGAGATAGAACATGATATTCCACAGCACTATCCACTTAGTGCAGGGGCATTTTGTGTACTGTACTGTTCCCTTGGAGTTTTGCAGCCCAAATACATGACCCTGCATTTTTTAGCATCAAATTCCAGCTGATGAGCTCTCGACCCTTCTTCAAGCTTTTCTGGATCCCTCTTCATGTTATCTACACCTTCCTGGGTATCTACTCTATTGCAGATTTTGACATCATCTGCATAGAGGCAAACCTTACCCGACAGCCCTTCTGCAATATTGTTGTTGTTAAGTGCCGTTGAGTCAGTGTCGACTCATGGTGACCCTCTGGATAGCTATCCTAAATTGTGCTTGGTCTTCAGTCAGGCGGCTCATTGTTGACAGACTGGTACCCGTAGCTGCTGTTATTTTATCGAGCCATCTCATTGCTGGCCTTCCTCTGTTGCGTTGATCTTCTATCTTGCCAAGCATGATGTCTTTCTCTAATGATCTCTCTATTCGCAAGACGTGCCCAAAGTATGAAAGTCAAAGTCTTGTCATCTGAGCTTCTTAAAAAATGTGAGCAAGGATCAGACCAAGGATAGACTCCTGCGGCACACCACTGGTAACATTTTCTCCTCAAAGTAAGCTTCATTTACCTGTACCCTTTGCCACCTCCCACTCAAGCAATTTGTAATCCAGTTACTCACTTTAGTGTCCATCCCTAGGGCACTCAGTTATTTCTAAGTCACCTGTAAGGCACAGTGTAAAAGGCTTTACTCTGTACAAAGTGCACTTTTCAATTTGTTTCAGATTTATGGCAAGGCAGCAAACATGCACTGTAGGGTGGTATTTACCTTTATGTCACAACCAGGCAGCCAGCCACAGAGAATAAAGGGAGTGGGGGGAGCTTTGGGTGCAGTGCCCGTCCATTACAAGGAGCACCACCTCTGTCTCTCATAGGAGCTATGGAATGATCTTTGCATTTTCGTCCGGCCTGGCATCAATGCTAGCAACGTTTCTGCATGTTTCATAATTGCAACAGCTCCAACAGGCAGCAGTGAAGCAGCGCTCTCAAAGAAATCTCAAAAGTCCAGCCAAATGGTGGTTCTCACATTGATGCTGCCACCATCGACTATCAGGACTTGCCAATATCAGCTCAGGTTCAGTCCTGCCTCTTAATGTTCACCATGGCTTCCATTCTGCTTTTGCCCAGGGATAGCAGTGGCTTTCCCCAGGTCTGTCTTAATAACAGTCTATTGACTTTTTCTCCAGGAACATTTTTCAACTCAGCTATACTATCTGCTTTTATCACCTCCTTCTTACTTGTCAGATTTAATAAAGAGCTGTGCAACTGTATATGCAGAAGAGGCACAAAAAGCTAAGTGGCTGTTAACTTTGTAGATCCTTTATTGGTTAAATAAAGAAACACATTGATTCCGTTTGCTTTGATCACAGTAACCTTTTGCTATCACAGTCTGTTCATACGATATTAAATATTTACTCGCTAGTACTTATTTTTATTCCAGTTATGCATTTGCATCTTCACTATAATTTTCTTGTTACAATATTTGATTTGAAGGAAAAATGCTTGCATCACGTGAAAACAAAGGAGCTTTTGGAAAAGGGAAGGTGCAGTAATGAAGGAGAGGGTACTAATCTGTAGGTTACAGGGGGGCACCAGAGACCCTAGCACTGGTCTTGCCTCCAGGTGCTGCACCATGAGGTCCTGGGCCCAAATGATTGCACCAAACCCTTATTGCATCTCCTACTGGATGGCCTGGAGATGCAGCAGAACCAGTTCAGGGAGCTCAACCAGTTCGAGCTCAACCAGTTCAGGGAGACCTCATCGTAGGGCAACTGCTGCTGTATCACGAATAAGCCTGAAGTTTCACAACATGTCCTTCTGTGCCATTCCCTCCTAGTTTCTTCCTATCCTCTCCATCCCCAAATTCCTGCCCTTCTCCCTCCTGCCCTCCCTTCCCCTCCTCCCCCAACCATTCCTCAACATCCCCCCTGAGCATTCGATGGCGTCTGTAGAGATGCAGTGTCCACATCATACATTACATCTTCTGACTCAGGCATTGTTATGTACAGTAGAAGCATCCTCCCCAACTCCTCTGCAGCCTCCGGCTCTATATCTGAGCCTTCTCCATCTGCCTCATCCTTTTCCTCCACTAAGGTGCAGCTGGAGAAGCTGGGAGATGCCTGTGTGGTACCATTGCTGCCTTCTGTGGCTGCCCCTGCTGCTTCTGCTGACATTGCTGCTGCCACTGCTTCTGCTGCTGCTGCTGCTGCTGGGGGTGACAGATTTAATGACAGTCCTGGGATGTGGCTTGCTCCATATTGGTAGAACACATTGTAAAAAAAGTCGTTCACTATTAATTCAAAAAAGTATGTAGAGGAATTATTTACTTAAACTTGCACTGCAATCAATACCACTCAGTTGTAAAACAAGGTCTCAGATTTAACAAGTGCTACTTCCCGACTGTCGTCCTGGAAGAGAAAGCACGTCAGCACATCAATGACCTTGTGGAATTTACATCGAGTGAGCCAGTCCTGCTTCTCAATAAACACAAATTTTAACATTCACTTCAACTCTTCATTTAAAAGAACTGGGCTGGACTTTATCGTTGCACTGTAACTAATTTCCTGATCCCATTTACATCGAGTGAGCCAGTCCTGCTTCTCAATAAACACAAATTTGTACAGTCACTTCAACTCTTCACTTGAAAGAACAGGGCTGGACTTTATCGTTGCACTGTAGCTAATTTCCTGATCCCAACGCTCGCCTCCGGTACCAATCTCGCGTTTCACTTATAGGGTTCCTCAGGGGATCCTGTTATCTGATTTCTTAACGATATTCACTGATGCTGCCAACGTTCCATTTTTAATCCATGACCCTCTTTCTCAAACTTCATTCTTTCTCTCGGGCCGAAAAAACGCCGCGTATGCATTGGTAGAAGGCTCCCTCAGTTGCCTGCTCTGCATCAGCTAGTCTATGTGGCCACCATCATCCAGATGGTGGCCTTGCCCACATGCAACAGAGGATAATCAGAAAGAGGGCCTGTGCTATGCTACAACCTATTTTATGAGGACCATGTGGCATGCCTCGGTCTTACATTTCTGCATCTGTCAGCTACAGCCTTTTCATCCTGGCCAACAGCTAATAGAGAGGAATGGCCTACTGGTTGGGGCAAGTTAACTCAGGCCAGAAGGTCAGGTGTTCAAATCCTACTAGAGGACAGCAACCTTGGGCCAGAAGGACTGGGGTTTCTAGTCCCACAGGTGTTCCTTGTCGTCTTGGGCAAGCCACTTAACTCTCCATTGCCCATGTTCCCTGTAAAATAGTTCTCCAAGTTATAATGCCCTGTTCAATGTAATTCCAGTTTGTTCAATGTAAACTGCCTTGATATCATGAAAGGCAGAACATAAGAAATGTAAAATAAATAAACTTACACCATTTACCAAAGTGCTTATGAGCTGCAGGTGTACATTGCCCATGGTGCATTTCCCCCACCTACCCTTGTGACACTCGTTTCTCTCTGGAAGCCATCCATTCCACATGCCAGACCTGTCCTGCTTGCCCTTCCATGGTGGCATCTGTTGCATGCTGATCACTCTGCCACTCACATCTGTGTCTTCCCTGCCTTTACATAGTACACAATTTATCCCCCTGTAGTCAATTTAGCCACGTCCCCTATTCAACATCTCCCTTTTTGCCATATTGCATGCATCCAGCAATGTTTGTCAAACCTTTCAATGTCTTTTCCTGCTGACCTGTGCAGCAGATACCAGGCTCTGAATCCCCACTGACACAAAACCGGCACCTCTTGTCCATGCCACCTGCTCACTGCCATGCACAGCCCTTGCCAGAGACCTCTATCACACAGACCTCCAACATCCAGTGCCACAACTATGTCCACATACACATACCACATAGCTTGCCATTCTTGCCATTTCCTTCTTAGTTGCTGCAGAAACTGGGGCCTCTGGTGATGAATGGCCCTGTACTGAGTTTTTAGTGCCTCTGTGTTCCTCTGTATCCTGAATCTCCTATGGGAAACGGAATTACATAACATGCTAAGTGCAGCCATCCTGTAAGCCTTGTATCCCCTGGTTGTGTCCCATGGATCCCTTCCTGCCTTCAGGTAGGAGGTGGATCCTTGCCCACTCCCCCCTCAACTCCTGCTGGTGCCTTCCGTACAGTGCTTGATGCACTTCTTTCCATGGTGCCTTTGTTTGGTCTTTCTGTTGGTGCATGTATTTTTATGTCTGGCTTGGGATACTTACAGACTCTCTCCTGGTATACAGTGCAGTCTCCATATGCCTACAGCTGTGGTTATGACATGATCCCAGCCTGCTCCTTTCTAGGTTTCAGACAATAGGTTTTCCCTTTCTATATCCCTTGCTACCATGCACCCTGTACATGACTCTGCTATGTTCAAAGGGTCTGCTTCCATCTTTCCCCCTAATCACAGAGCTACTGTACTGTTCAGTCCCATTTTGTATACTGCATGACTGCAGCAACTAACACTTTTGGTATCACCATCAGTTCGTTGTTCCCTACATATTTCTGGCCCCGACCAACCAATGTCATCACTCTGCCAAGGCCGAAAAGGGTACTTGCCTTACCTGTTCCCATCCCTCTGCACGTCTCTTTTGCCTAGAGCCCAAGGCACCCTTATGTCCATTGCATTTTCAGCATTTACTGAGCAATGGTCTGTTGGATCTGATGCCATACCCAACATGCCTCTTGGTAGGTGACCCTGCCTTCCCCTTGGTGGATACAGCACTTCCTCATAAGCAAGGACCATATGGCAGAGCAACCTTATCATGACCCTGTTGAAATTTGATTACCATGTTGTTATTGCTTAGCTCCCTGTGTCCTCTTGTGCGGCCTCTGCATGCCAGTGCATATTGTGAGAGATAGTGAGTGATAGCTAACTCATGTGACCCTATTAGGTGGCTGCCTAGGGTGTTAAGATTTTAGTTGCCTTTGATACAAAAAGAGTCTTGTAGTCAAGTGGTAAGGCAAAAATAATATTAGGGCTTTATTCCCTGCCCTGATGGGATATTCCTGGGATACAACAAACAATATGAAACAAAAGAACAGTTGCACAGAAAAATATCTTCTTTCCTTTGGGCACCATCAGCTGGCTGCTTTGCACATGTTCAACATAAAGATACAATATCGTCAGATAAACAAATTGTACAATCCATGGGCACAGGGTCAGAATTATAGCTGCTGTTCTCCCACTGCATTAACTCAGAGTCACTTACGATTGCATATGAGTCACACTCTTCACAGCTGCTGTCTTCCTTAAAACCCTCCTGTGAGTCATGGGCTAGCTTTTTCTAGAAAGGGCTCTTTAAATCCAGGGCTCTTAATGCCTGGTATATTAAAAGCTTCCTTCTGGCTTTCCCTTCTTCTCCACGCTGGTTGAATTACTGTGTAACTTTCAGTGTCAAAGTTACTTCTGGTGCCACGCCCTTGCCTTTCAAACCAAACAGAACTTCTTGCCTTTTCTTTAGCAAAGCTAGGTTCCCACCTCTTAGCTGTGGTTCTGTCTCTTATATCTGGGCTTCTGGCAGCTCTCTCCTGGGCTCTCCAACTACCAGGAATCCTAGCAGGGTCCTGGGCACGATGCTGGCTGTTTCCTGCTCTGCTGCCACACCTACTGTTTCCTTCCCTCAGTGGATTTCCCCCAGCATGACGTGTGTTCCCTGGATGCTGGCTTAGTCCTCCCAGGTCGCTGCCCCTACTGGCCTTCCCTGGTTCTATCCTGAAGCTTTTATCCTTGTTCTCTTTGCATGCTGCCTGGGTTTCTGAGAACAGGTGTTCCTGATTAGCCTTCCTGCTTCTAGCTACGTCAGGACTAATGCAAGGACATTTTACCCTAATGCCTTTTTGCTTTTCTTGTGCTGAGTTTGCTTGCTGCTCAGCTAATTCTACATGTGCTGAGTTTGTCTGCTGCTCAGCTAATTCTACATGAGCTGGGTTTGTTTGCTGCTCAGCTAATTCTACATGAGCTGAGTTTGCTGCCCAGCTGATTCTGAGGTAAGTTCCTTACTTTCCCCTAACTCCATGGGCTCTGTACCGTCTGCTGTGTCACAATATATGCGTGCTTTACATCGTGCATGCAGTAATTGGTTCCTGCAATGGCTGCATCACTGTATTTTCTATGCACCATATGAGTGATTGGCAGTCCTGTGCCCTCAATCCAGCTTCCCAGAGTTTGCATGGTGATTTCAGACGGAGCTTGCATGTTCACAGTCCTGGCTCTGAAATCATCTCTATTAGTAGCACATCCCAATTCGCTGTCAGCACATTCTTTCTAAAATCCCTCTTCACATCTTTATCTAAACTTGAGGGAAGAGTTGAATGTATTTAAAAACTGCAGTACATACAGTACCAAGAAATGACACTCTCAACAAGAGACATTCGGCTTAATATTTAAAAGCTATTATACAGATAAGTGCCCTATGAATGAAATGTCAGTGAAAATTCTTACAGACCACCCTAGCATTATACAGATTGTCCCAGCAACTAGTGCAGGTGAAGTGTGGGTGTTCTTCCTAACTCTACGTATAGTCCGCGATCTTCAGTCACTATCCATTTAGCTATGCCGATTCATTTAGGGCAGTAAAAATGAGTGACTGCTCGCTATTCATATTGCGGCACTGAACATATATAGATAATTTAAATGCCGCGGCTGGTATTTAAAAAAAAAAAAGTTCACAAGATTTGAATATTGACTCATTGTTTTTGAAACTAAATATTATGAAGCATTTATGAATCTTCCTTGGGTTTAGGATGTTAGAATAAGATATCTAGGCGTCATCATCGACCAAGCTCTCACCTTTAAACAACAAATCAACAAAACTGCTGGGACAATATTCCACAAAGCCAAAACTGTTCAACGCCTCCGACCCCTCCTAGAACCTCAGGACTTCAGGACAGTAATGCAAGCTGTGACACTCCCTCATCTGGATTTCTGCAACATAATCTATCATGGACTTCCTGCCTCACACACCAACCCCCTCCGAACTGCCTTAAATACCACAGCAAGGATTATTCAGAATGCAAAAAAACGGGATCACATCACCCCAATCCTAAGAGACCTCCACTTCCTTCCAATACAAGCAAGAATCAAGTACAAAGCTATCCTACTCATCCACAAAACTATCCACCAAACAAGAAACACCTCACTCCACTCCCTGCTGCCTCGCCCATCCCACAACAGACTAACCAGACATTCCTCCAATAACTCTATCGTTGTCCCCCACAAAAGAACCAAATCCACACAACGGACCTGCAACAGAGCCTTCGAACTTTATGCTCCATCCCTCTGGAACTCTCTACCAAACCATATCAGGACCAACGCTGACATCACATCATTTAGGAAACAACTGAAGACAATCCTATTCCGTGAACATCTCTGAACAGAAATACCACCCCATCCACATGACCTAATGCTTAGATTCAGCAGAAGCATACATGTCCATGTCTACCCTAATCGTTAATTGTTGCCCCTGGTGATGGCCCCACCCTTAAAATTGCCCCCCCCCCCTATGTTATATGTTTCACCGCTTTGACCCGGTGAAAAGCGGGATATAAATGCAGTTAAATAAATAAATAAATAAAGTAGAAATAACATTGTATGACAAACTTATTCTGGGATTTAAATATTTTTTCTGCCTTAAATAGAATATTGCATTGTTAGGTTCTCTGAAGTACACTTTTAATGGGAACCAAATAGCTGAGCTTGAAGCCGGGTGTATCTATATCTAAACTTAATTAAAGGAAGAGCTGAATGGATTTAAGAAATGCACTGCAATCCCATAAATGATGCTGTGCAACTTTTTTTAATTTCAATGATAAAAAAAATTGATGATTAGAAATTCTATTCACTTAGGTGAAAGTTATATTGCTGATTTTTGACAACTCTGCAACTGGAGACATTTGACCCGATATTCAAAAGCCATTGTCTGTATAGCAGTAGAGTTAAATGGATAAGAGCCCTATCTGTGACCTTTCAGCAGCACTATGGCGGTAATTCTATAAACTCCTGCATGGTAAATGTGCATTGTCACATGTGTAGGTGTGGCCTATTTGATAAAGGAAAATGCAAGTGGACTGATGTGCTTAAAACTAGCCCCAGCAGTTGCGCATACCCTAGAATAGGTGTAAATATCTGGACCTAGATATGAAGAAAAGGCATACAAGTTATAATATTCTATAACGTATGCATGTAAATTTAGGTCCCGCCTATACTCCACCCATGGGACTTATGTGCACGCTTACAAAATAGCAACCATCTAAAGCGCATTTCTAGTGTATAACTTTCCACATGCCCTTTAAAGAAATAGTACTCATCCGTATACTCCTATGGAACAGTTTTCTGACTGCCCCAACATTATAGGGATAGTATCAGGGAGAAGGAAGAGTGGAGTGTGGCAATATTGAGAAAGGTGCAAACTCAGGTGCTCAAGATGAATGAGGCCAGCTGTGTTAGATAGCATAGTATCTCATCGGAAAAAGGCTTGCACAACCTGGAAGGGCACAGGTCAGAAATGTGTCTGCCTTTGGCAGAGCGGCCAGTAACTTGCAGCACTACATTCCCAGTAAGGAGAGAAAATGTCTATTCGCTGATTCCTAGGGATGTGCACAGGGAAAAAATGTTTGGAAAAAAAGATCACTGAAAATGAAACAATTTAAAGATCTTTTTTCAGTTCATTGCACAAATTTGTTTCAATAAAACTGCTTGTTAAAACATTTTAACATACATTAATTCATAGATTAATGCAAATTAAACTGGTTTAGCAAAAATTGAATTTTTTAAGACGCACTAATGAGCCAAATGCGCACTAACAAATGTATGTTCCTACTGGTTCCTCTTCACCGATCCCTGTAAAAGATGTCTCATAGGTTGGTGAGAATTTCTCAAATGGGAACTAGAAAAATTCCGTTAAATATCATCCACATTTTTAATTCAAAATTCCAGGTAATTCATCACTGTCTAGTTGCTGGTCTGGGAGCCTAAAAAAATTCTCTTGCCCTCTAGCAATTCCTGAGCGACCTGAACAGTTCTCTTCCAGCATTATTAGACCAGATGTTTATATTTCCTAGACTTGTTTATCCTGGCCTATTTAATTTCCTCCTGGACATTTTTCTGCAGCTCCATTCCAGCTTGAGAGGTCTCTCTTTGTATGAGAGTACTTTTATAACCAGCCACCTATGTGTGAAGTCCAAATAGGAACCTATGCTAGGCTTATTCTATGAAGACACATAGGGGTCCTTTTACTAAGCGGTTAATAGAAATTATCACTAGGTAACTTTTACCACATGCTAATTCCCTCGTTAGCTGCATACCGTGCCACAGGGTGGTTTAGGGATGCAGAGTGGGTGTGGACTACACGTTGTTTCTCCTGGCAACCCAGCAACCTCTAGGATTTCTTAGCAAGGTGTGACAGGAAGCAGCTTGCTAAGTCTTTTTTCTGAAGCAATGGAAGGTAAAGTGGCTTGCCCAAGGCAACAAAGAGCATCAGGGGGAATTGAGCCCTGATCTTTTGGTTACCTGGGCACTGCTCTAACCAGCTGACTAATCCTCCATTCCTATGAATGTATATACTGTGGGTTAAGAGGGCGGAGTGGCTCAGTGGTTGGGAAAGCTTACCTCAGGCCAGAAGGCCAGGGGTTCAATTCCCACATGGGGACAAGCAACCTCAGGCTGGAGGGACTGGGGTCTCTAGTCCCATGGCCACTCCTTGTGGCCTTGGGCAAGCCACTTAACCCTCCATTGCTTCAGGTACTTACATTGTGAGCCCCTTCAGGGACAAGGGAATAAAAGGTACCTGTTAGCATACATGTAAACCACACTGATTCTAAAGAGCACAGTATAAAAAATAAATTAATTAATTAACAATGCTGCATTCCTATGTGTACACAATGTCACCTCACTGGGTGACATTCAGTGCACCCAAGTCAATCATGCATGTCACCACCACAAGTGAGGACAGCTTTCAGTAGAGTAACTGGCTGGAAAATACTTGCCATGCCCTAAGACTGCACAACGTTTGCACTTACCATATGTTAATTTTTTCCAAAAACACATAAGTGCAAAAGCATATGACACTTTAGTAAAAAGGCCTAATTGACACATATCTGTCTTTACAAAATATTAGGGCAAAAGCATCAGAAATCACACCTACTATAGATTAACATCATGGACATGTAACAGGCATAAATGTCCCTGCATATTTTAAGAATAATGCAAATAAATTGCAACTGCTCATGCTCTGTCCAAACTCTGCTCCTCTGCACACCGACATGTGGGTTATGCACTTTCTTGGCCCTGCATTACTTTTAGACACATAATTGCAGGGGTCATTTTATAAAGCCCTTTTACTTGCATTAGAAGGCCTTTACATTCTAATAATCCTTTAACCCTAATACTAGGCCTTGGATCTTGACATGGAGAATCCCTTTTGCATGAAATAATCCATGCCAGGACTTGCATGGAGCATCTATAAAATAGAAACCGGAATCCCTAGCTATTAATTAATTTACATCCCACCAGAAGAAGGTATAGAACAGATGATACATTTTTGGATTTTACATTCAGATAGAGTGGGTATTATTCTATCCTTTAGAGGCCTTATAATCTAATGTTGTATCTGAGGCAATGGAGGATTAAGTGACTTGCTCATGATCAGAAGGAGTGGCTATGGGATCTGAGCCAGGCTTTCCTGGCTCTCAGCTTCTGGCTTTAACCATGAGGCTGCTACTCCCCATTGATGTCCTCTCAGCTAACTCTTATTAGCTTAGGAAAATTTATGGGACAGATATTCTATCGTTAAGGGACTGTCATGAGTGAATGGATAAGTCTCATCCCAAAAGAAAGTAATACACTGAACAGCTACTTCAGTTTATTTTAAACTGATTTACAGATTTACTTGGATATTATGTACCTTGAATGTCCTGACCCTTTCCAAATCATTTTCTGAGCACATCCCTCATGCATGCTAAAGATTACAATTGCTTCTAGAAGGTTGCTGAAAAGAATTGTGCAGAAAGACTATCAGATTGCGTAACTTGTCTGCTACAGCTTCCTCATCTGAGAATCCCAGCAGAGAAGATCTGAATTAAAAAAAAAAAAAGTAATCCAAATGTAAAATATTCTTGGCATTTACCGAAGTGGCTATCCGGCCATCTAGTCAATTGTGGGTTCAGCTAACTATCCCTGCTCTCAGTAGAAGATTGACCTCAAAAACCTCCTTTGCTGTGCCTGCTCAGAATTACATTAACTGTGGTAGCATGAACCCCATGCCCTCCTCCTTGGATACCCCAACCTACTATACCATGACAAGACACAGGTTTTGCAATAAACTGGTCGCAGCTTTATTCATAACCACCATTTAATGAACAATCCAATAATTACAAATAACCTAGCCGGATCAGGCAGCTCACCAGCCAAACTACTAGTAAGGTGAGACCCTCATGGGCCATCGTCAAGGTCTAATCCATGGCCAAACTGTAATTGTCCTCCTCCCCCATTGGGCCAACTACGCAATGTTAGTAGCAAAGGAAGGCTGTCTTCCGGGTGACCCATACGGCCACACCAACTTCACATTTCTGGATCAAGATGACCAAACTGCGGACCCACTGCGGAGTTCAACTGAATCCCGGAAAACCTCTGGGACCCCACCACACCCCTAAAAGCTGCAATTACCTGCATGAAATCACCGTTCCATGACATCAAGGGAGGGTGGGCAGGACACGCCTCACTCAAGCGCACAGGTACTGGAGAAGGGGGAGGAAGCGGCGCTCCCGATACAAATAGGGTTGCTCGCCTCCTCCCACCCCTCCCGCCAGCCCCGCATACACTCATTGGCTCCTGTCACATTCTCGTGGCAGGAGCCAATGAATTCAAACTCTTTCCCTCATGCACTGCTCAACTCCCTCCTTCCTCCCCCCACCAACGATTTGGCTCACGCCGGCTCCCCGACTCAAGTCCGAGGCTGCGGAGGAGGTCCTGTGGCCTGGAATCTAACCATGGCCTGGAATCTAACCGTGGTAGCACGGACCCAATGCTCTCCTCCTTGGATACCCAATTTACCATACCATGACAAGACACAGGTTTGGCAATAAACTGGTCACAGCTTTATGTATAACCACCATTTAATGAACAATCCAACAATTAACAAATAACCATCACAACAAATCTAGCCAGATCAGGTAACACACCAGTCTTACTACTAGCAACCTCCTATTTCCGGGTCTAGATGACCCAACCGCGGACCTGCCATGGAGTTTGACCGGCACTGGATTCCGGAAAACCTCTGGGACCCTGCCACTGTGCCACCCCCTCTAAAGCTGCAACCAGCAGGTGTATCTCTAAACTATCAATTCCAAGGCCTCCTGCCAATCGTTGAGGAGTAAATCCTCTCCTACTGGGGACAGGTGAACGCTGTCTTGCCTAAATAGGCCCGCACACTCAACTTCCACCCATGAATGCATAATTTGGTACCCCTCTTACTCACACACCCAGCGCCCAATCTAGAAGTTAATCTTGGCTAACCCCCTTGACCAGCACCACTGGCCCATACAGGAGGGCCTGGAAGGATGTCAGACCATAACAAAAGTAATAGTTAGTCCTCAATCTTCTTAAACGATAATACTATATAAAAAAAACTCTTCGTTCAATAATCTAAACTCTACAACTGGAGAATTATTTCAATGTTATTTCACAAAAGAGGTCAGGTCTCAGAAAAAACTGTAAGCACTAAACCATGGACAAACTGCCCTTTGCATGTGCTCGTTTTCACATCAACGACCTTTCTCCAATTTTTTTTAAAAATTATTTAACGTTCTCAAACTATTATAGAACAAAAATATGCCATTCTATTTAAAAAGATACACTGTGGTCAATCCCACAGTGAGGATTGACCACAGTGTATCTTTTTAAATAGAATGGCATATTTTTGTTCTATAATAGTTTGAGCACGTTAAAAATTTTTTTTAAAAAATTGGAGAAAGGTCGTTGATGTGAAAACGAGCACATGCAAAGGGCAGTTTGTCCATGGTTTAGTGCTTACAGTTTTTTTCTGAGACCTGACCTCTTTTGTGAAATAACATTGAAATAATTCTCCAGTTGTAGAGTTTAGATTATTGAACGAAGAGTTTTTTTGATATAGACCATAACAAAAGAACACCAGGGAACATTCGCAACACCTCTGCCCGGTCCTTCTTAGCCGCTCTGATAATGTGCTTATAGGTCCAAGCATAGAGATCATTGCCTCCAAGATGAAATAGTGCCACTGGGTGGCTTCATACGCGATCATAATGTCGAAGCCAGAGCTGGCTCCAGTGTAGACCACACTCGCCCAGCCATAGGAGGTAAACCTCTGCCAAAGGGAGGCCCAAGTTATGCCCTGTCACTTACCCTGCCGCTCACTGCCCAGCCCAATGAACAAATGAATGACCAACTAGCCAACAGTGCCGGGGCTGGTGCCGCACATCTGAAAAAAGAGAACAGTGTTAGGAGTTGAGACAGTAAATAACCGCCACCCATTCCCGGCACATAAGCAAACATAGTCACACTAGTAGCGGCACTAATACGAAAAGAATGGGATGCAAATAGATGAGGATCTTCTCTCAAGAAATGCTAAGCCAGTCATAACACAGTCATAAACTGAAAACTGGTCAAGGGGTGAGAATCTTGGTGCACGAACAGCAACTTCGGGCTATCCGGCCGAAAGACCAAATAATGCTGCACACTGGTTACTGGGCAAGTTATAACACCCTCCACAGCATTCAAAACCACCCAGAGCCCTTTTCCAAGCTGATACATTTTGGATCTGGCCAGTAATATGCATATTTGACCTGCTTCGACACGCAAATGCTCACACAACATACCATTTGCCAGTGCCCCACGGGCAGAATTTGCAACCAATTCACTGATCCGAAAAGCCCCAAAGAAGGCCAGTGAGAACGCTGCCCGGAATAGGGCCACCTCGTATGCGGATTCTGCTACCTCTAACAATGTGTTACCCAGCCATAGGAGCAAGTGGTGTGTAATCAGATGTCTGGAATCACATGGAGTCTGTGATGATTGTTTCCAACCTTGCAGGATCCCGCAGACCATGAATCCCCCAGCTGGACTGCCCCAGTCCGCTGCCCTGGAGAAAAAGGCAAAGCCGTCCAAGTAAGCACACGCTGCTGCCTCAGAGAACTCTCTGTTTTTAGCAAAAACAATACACTGACCCAGGAATTGCTCAGGTACTCTGCCCTGTCGCCATCTATATGAAGATAGGAAGGATGCCACCAGACTATATCCTCTGCAATAATCAGACCATATAGCCAGCACGAATGACTTCTTCAGGAGATTCAGCATTCTTGCTGGCCAATCCACCAAAGGTGTTCCAGGACCATGCACCTCTCTGCATCTGCTGCTGACACCATCATCCGGAACTGAGCCCACTTGAAACGGGAAAGAAATTCAGCAATTTTGCTAATGCACCCTGGGATATGCCGAACCCTAGCTGTGAAGTTCAAATGCAAGCAAGACAACACAAGTGCCTGCATCAAGGCTGCCACTTGTACACAGCGTGGTGAATAATGGTTAATGACCTCCACTACTGCAGTGTTATCGTACGTACCAAAAATATCACCTTACCATTGTGATGGCAAATGGTCCAGAATCGGTTTTAGTCTCCTGATCACTTTCATTTTATGCTAGCGGTGGTTCTTTTCATGTGAGGCTGCATGGTGAGGTGTCGGTCCATGATGATTCCTAGACATTTGATTTCTCTCTTTACTGTTATGGGCTTTTGCCATATGTTGATTGATTGTGGTGAGACAATTGAGGTACACTCCCATACACTCCCTACCTCTCCCAACACTCCTTCAGTGTAGGCTCTGATGGGTCCTCCTCCTCTCCTACCCCGCTCCCAGTCAGATCCGTCCTGGGATCCGTCCTGGGTCCGCTCCTTTTCTCTCTCTATATCCAATCCCTTGGTGTGTTTATTTCCTCCTATGGCTTTCAGTACCATCTCTATGCTGATGACAACCGAATCTACCTCTCTATGCCTAAAATCTCTCCAGAAATCCAGACCAAGATCTCTGCCTACCTCTCTGACATCACTGCCTGGATGTCTCACCACCGCTTGAAATGAACTCCTTGTCTTTCCCCCCAAAACCTCCCCTCCTCTCCCTCCTTTCTCAGTCTCCGTGGATGGCTCTACAATCCTTCCTGTTACTTCGTCCCACAATCTGGGGGTTATCTTTGACTCCTCTCTTTCCTTCTCCACACATATCCAGCTCTTAGCTAAGACCTGCCGTTTCTTTCTCTACAACATTAGCAAAATCTGCCCCTTCCTTTCTGAACACACTACTAAAACGCTTGTCCACTCCTTAATCTCCTCTCATTTTGACTACTGCAACCTACTCCTTGCTGGTCTCCCTGTGAGCCATCTCCTTCCCCTTCAATCTATTCAAAATTCTGCTGCTCAACTAATCTTCTGCCAGCATTGCCATGCCCACATTACTCCTCTGCTCAGGTCACTTCACTGGCTCCCTATCCATTTCCGCATCAAGTTCAAACTTCTCCTGACCTATGAATGCATTCACTCTATGGCCCCTCAATACCTTTCATCTCTTATCTCTCCTTACAACCCCCCTCAGGAACTTCACTCTTCTAACAAACTACTCCTATCTAGGCCCTTCACTCACACCCCTAACTCCAGACTTTGCTCCTTTCACCTTTCTGCACCTTACGCCTGAAACAACCTACCTGTGTCTATACGTCAGGCACCCTCCCTAGCCCTCTTCAAATCCAGGTTGAAGACCCACCTCTTCACTGTCGCTTTCAGATCCTGACTTCTGTCCTTCGTCTTGCCCCGACTTCCGTCTTTTGTTTTGACTAAATTGTAAATGCCATATTTTGTTGTACTCTGAATAGACTATTGCTCCATATTTGGCTTGACTAGATTGTAAGCTCTGACGAGCAGGGACTGTCTCTTGCATGTATATCTGTACAGTGCTGCATGTGCCTGGTAGCGCTATATAAATGCTCAATAGTAGTAGTAGTAGTAGTAGTTTCCCTTGCGACAAAGAGTGCCTCTGTATTTTTATAGTATGTGTCGGTTGTTGTTGTTGAGCCAGTTGATCATGTCTTCCATGCACGACATTATGGTTGAGAGGTCAGGCTTGTGTATTTCAAGTGGGGCGAATACCATGATGTCATCGTATAATCTGTACTGAATTTTGTGTTTTTTGATGATTTGGGCTGTATGTATATGTTAAATAAAAGTGATGAGAGTGATGAGCCTTATGGAGCTCCTTGGTTTATGAGGAAAGGTGTTGATTTTTTTGATCTGCATTTGACTTGTTGTTGCCGGTTGCTGAGGTAAGATTGAAACTATGCTAATGTGTTGTTATGCAAGCCAATTTCATGAAGACGCTGTAGCATGATGCTGTGGGAGATGGTGTCAAAGACGGAGGATATGTCCATGAAAATGAGGATAAATCCTGTTTTAGCATTGTCTATTCCTCTGATAATGCTGTGGGATAGAGATGCTAGCAGTGTCTCTGTACCATGATTGGGTCTGAACCCATGTTGATGTGGGTCCAGTTGTGCATGCTTGTCTATGTGGTCCTGTAGTTGCCTTTGAACTACCTGTTCTATGATTTTAGCAATAAATGGTAATCTGGAGATTAGTCAGTACGCGGCTGGGTCATTTTTGTTGAGGGACAAGTCTTTGAGTAGAGGTCGTAGGGTAGATTGCTTGAGTGACGTTGGCATCTATCCTTGGGTGGGTGACATGGTTGTTATTTTATGGATAAAGTTTTTGAGTTGTTCTTTCATTGACTTTATCCATGTGAACGACACGGGTTTGAGGGTGATGTGGTGGTATTATGTGAGGAAATGACATCTTCAATTTGCTAGGTACATAAGACATTGAATATTCCCCTATAGTCCTCTGTGGATTAAGTCCTGGGATTGGTGTGCTGTAGTCACTGTGATTGTTTGATTCTGTTTGGTGTATTTATCTCTTAGGTAATTCACTATGATTTGAGAATGTACTTCAGGAGTGTTGTTTTTTTGTGGGTCTCCGGTGAGTGTTTTCATGATATTTAATAGTTCCCTTGGTTAGTTAGCTGATCTCATAATGAGATTTGTATGGTGTCATTGTCTGCATTTATTGATTGTGTTGGTGTATTCCATTTGAAGGGGTTTGTATTGATGCAGGATGTCTAGGACTTTTGTTTGTCTCCATTTTCTTTCAAGTCTCCTTAGAAGTCTTTTAACTGACCTGATTTCGTTGGAGTACCAGAGTGCCATTTTTGATCTGTGTACGATTGAGGGCTTTTTGATAGGTGCCATCACTATTGCAGATAGGGCACTGTTCTAGTGTCATCCAGGTTATCTGTGTCTTGCTTTAGCTTGGGGATTATTTCATTCAGGAATTCATCTTTGTTAAAACTTTTGAATCTTCTGCAATTGTTTTGTGGGGGTACCTGTTCAGATGGCTGTGTGATGCGCAGGGTGAAATTTATTAGGTGATAGTCTGACCATGATATTGGGGTGACTTTAGGGTGTGTTATATAGTTGTGGTCAAGCATTATTTGGGGGATGAAGATAAGGTCAGGAGATTTTCGTTGTTGGTGGTAGTCTAAGGCTTCCATGGTATTGAAGAAGGACCTGGCCTCCCTGTTAGGAGAGGTTCCAAGGTTAAATTCACCCAGGGCTATGAATAATTTTTGAGGGGTGCTGTATGCACATACTGACTCAAGAACTTTGGATAATTCATCACTCTTCGCAGTAGGGGCTCTGTAAGGGAGGCAGAGTGTGATGTAGTTGTTGGCTATTGTGATTATGTTTGATTCATCTGAACTGCTAGATGCGAGTATTTTGAATTTAAATTGTGTTTTTGCTAGGATGAGGACTCCTTTTCTTCTTTTATGGTTTCTGGGGCATCTGAAAGAGGAGTAGGTGGCTGATGTGATCTGATTGAGGATGACCTAATCTATTTTGTTTTGCCAGGTTTCAGTGATGCATAGAATGTCTGTTTTGTGCATCTCCAGGTAATTAGTGATAGTGTATGTTTTGTTTCGTATAGACCTTGCGTTGATGAGGGTGCAAGTGATGGGGGATTCTAGCAAGGGGCTGGTGTGCGGTGATTTTTTTTTGGGGGGGGTAGGTTTTATGTGTTTGAAGTAGTGAGCTTTTCTATGATTTTGGAGATTAAGGGGTTGCCATGGGGTGACATACCAGAATTGGGCTGGTGGGAGAAGTGTTAAGGTCTTTGTATAGCTTTGGCTGGTGGTGGTATGCCTTTACAGCAGTGTTGCTATTATTAGGACACAAAGGAAGTGTCTGCAGTGAGCCATTATGATGTTAGAGGATTTTGGTGAGTGTTTATTACCTTGAATGGCACGAGAAGGCAGTTCCACCTGGATCCTACAGCTTGTTTTGTTGGTGTCTAAGAAAGTTGGTGAGGTTGTAGATTCACCTTTTAGAAGGAGTAAACAAATGATCTGCATTTACCCTTTCCACTCCATTCATTAATTTATAGACCTCTATCGTATCTCCCCTCAGCTATCTTTTTTCCAAGTTGAAGAACCCTAACCTTTCAAGCCTTTCTTCATAGGCGTATCATTCCATCCCCTTTACCATTTTGGTAGCTCTTCTCTGTACTTTTTCTAGAAACATAGAAATATGATGACATAAAAAGACCACATGGCCTATCTAGTCTGTCCTTCCATATCAACAACTACAACAGTCCCCTTTTTACCTTTAGAGATCCTCTATGTTTGTCCCATGCTTTTTTGAATTCAGTTACTGTCCTCATCTCTACCACCTCCACTGGGAGACTATTCCACGGATCCACCACTCTTTCCGTAAAGAAATATTTTCGCATATCACTCCTGAATCTATCTCCCTTCACCCTCATCCCATGTCCCCTCGTAGCAGAACTTGCTTTCAATTGAAAGATGCTCTCTCCCTGAACATTTATGCCATGGAGGTATTTAAACATCTCAATCATGTCACCTCTAACCCGCCTTTCCTCTAAGGTATACATATTAAGATCCTTAAGTCTGTCCTCATATGCTTTATAATGAAGACCACTAATCATTTTATTAGCCACCCTCTGCACTGACTCCATCCTGTTCACATCCTTTTGAAGGTGCGGTCTCCAGAATTGCACACTATACTCTAAATGAGGTCGCACCAAAGACTTATACAGAGGCATTATCACCTCCTTTTTTCTGCTAGCCATTCCTCTCCGTATGCACCCAAGCATCCTTCTAGCTTTTGCCATCGCCTTTTCTACCTGTTTAGCTACTTTAAGATCATCAGACACAACCACGTCTAGGGCCCGCTCTTCTTTAGTGGACAAAAGTACTTCACCCCCTATACTATATTGCTCCCTTGGATTGCTGCAGCCCAAATGCATGACCTTACATTTTTTAACATTAAATCCCAGCTGCCAAATTCTAGACCATTCTTCAAGCTTATCTAGATCCCGCCTCATGTTATCTACACCTTCCTGGGTGTCAACTCTATTGCAGATTTTGGTATCATCTGCAAAGAGGCAAACCTTACCCGACAGCCCTTCCGCTATATCACTAACAAAGATGTTAAAAAGAATCGAACCAAGGACAGATCCCTGGTGCACACCACTGGTAACATCCTTCTCCTCAGAGTGAGCTCCATTTACCTGTACTCTTTGTCGCCTCCCACCCAACCAATTTCTAACCCAAGCAGTAACTTTAGGGTCCATCCCTAGGGTGTTCAGTTTGTTTATAAGTCACCTGAGAGGAACAGTGTCAAAGGCTTTACTGAAATCTAAATACACCACATCTAGGGCTCTCCCTCAGTCCAACTCCCTGGTCACCCAGGCAAAGAAATCAATCAGATTTGTCTGACAAGATCTGCCTCAGGTGAATCCATGCTGCCTCAGATCCTGTAATCCGCTGGACTCCAGAAACCTCACTATTTTCTCTTTCAGCAGCGTTTCCAATAATTTACTCACCACAAGTTAAACTAACCGGCCTGTAGTTTTCAACCACATCCTTACTTCCGCTTTTGTGTAAAGGCACCACATGAGCCTCTCTCCAGTCCTTTGGCACCACTCCCGATTCCAACGAGGCATTGAAAAGGTCAGTCAGTGGAGCTGCTAGAACGTCCCCAATTTCCCTCAGTATTCTGGGGTGTATCCCATCCAGTCCCATCGCTTTGTCTACTTTAAGTTGAGCTAGTTTCTCACAAACACAGTCTTCTGAAAATTATTCAAGATGTCCCTCACTTCTGTTCCTGTTTGTGGGTGTTTTCTGAGGTTCTGTTCCTGGTTCTTCATTTGTGAACACAGAACAGAAATATTTGTTAAGAAATTCTGTTTTATCCTTATCAGCTTCTACATATTTCTCCCCTGCACCCTTGAGTCTGACAATACCACTTTTGCCCTTCCTCTTCTCACTAACATATCTGAAAAATGTCTTATCCCCCCATTTTATTGCATTGGCTATTTCCTCCTCCTTTTGAGTCTTTGCCTTCCTGACTACTTTGCTAATTTGTCTAAGATTTTCCAAATATAGATGCTATATCCTTTTTAAGATATGACGACCACAATTGCACACAATATTCAAGGTGCGGTCACACCATGGAGTGGTACAAAGATTGAATAACAACTCAAGTGCACTAAATGGGGGGGGGGAAGGGAAAGAGCTATCCAAAATCCAATTAAAACCATCTCTAAATAAAAATAATCCCTGGTGGCCCAGCAGCCCTGAACCCCCATCCCCCACCCAACTAAACATATACCTGGTGGCCCAGCAGCCCCGAACCCCCCACCGCCACCCAACTAAAAATATTCCTGGTGGTTCAGCGACCCCAAACCTCCTAACCATCTCAGTATCTTTAGAAATGAGCAGGAGCGCTGCCTGCACGCTCCTGCTCTTGCCCTGTCATCTTGAAAAATGGCGGCACGTGGACCGTGCGGTGCATTCTGGGATGCACAAGGTGAGATCAGATTGCAATATAAAGTAGAATGGGGGGGTGGGGGGTTGGGGCCACTGAGTCACCAGGTATATTTGTAGTTAAATGAGGGGTTTGGGGCCAATGGGTCAACAAGGTTGATTTTTAATTGGGAGGGTGGTGGGTGCTCAAGGCGACTGGGCCACCAGGTTGATTTTTAATTGGGAGGGGGTTAGGGGTGGGGTATTGGGTCAGCCCTGATGTCATCTACAGGCATCTGCTAGACTAAATAAAGTCCAGCCATGACCCGTGCAGCTACAGGCATGCGGCCGCAGATGTGTGACCAAAGGGGCATGCCTTTTTGGTGCCAATTTCAGTGCAGTTTTTATGGTTAATGATTTGGATTCTTTCAGAATGCCTAAAGGTTCCAGATATAAGAACAATGGTAAGATGTTGACATCTACTGGCTTACAAGCATTGTCTAGTACCTTATCAACTTCCTTGTCCCTTTTGATGTTGAGGGATTCACTAAGCCCCATTTCTAGGACTGATGCTTTCCACACTTAACCAAACACATAGTATCTCTCCTGCTTAGAGAGCAGTCCATAGGTTCCATACTTTGTAGTAGCACTTCTATTGAGGCAGGCTCGGTTTCCATTGTTCCAAATAACTGTATGAAGACAACCAAAGTGAAAAGACTGGTAAAAGATTCATCAACAACCTTCGCTATGCTGAACATACCATATTATTGGCTGACAGTGAAGCCGATCTTGAAACATTGGCTAATAAAGATCAGGGAACATAGTCTTAAAAAGAGCCCTACACCTTAATGTGAAGAAGACAATTGACAACTGGAAAAATCAATAATTTCAGCTGTGATGGTGAAGAAATGGAAATAGTAGACAACTTTAACCTGCTTGGATCAATAATCAATAATGAAGCAAAAGCAGCCAATACATCTGATGAAGCATTGCTCTTGGCAGAACGGTTATGAAGGATCTAGACAAGACCTTCAACTGCAGAGATGTATCTCTGCATTCAAAGATTTAACTTGTCTAAGCTATGGTATTTTCAATAATGTCATACGGATATAAAAGTTGGACAGTGAAGAAAAATGACAACAAGAAAATAGATGCCTTTGAATCAGAATGCTGGCAAAGAATACTGCCTGAAGAATAGACCAATTGGTACTAGAAGATATCAAACCTAAAGCTTTCATTAGAAGCTCAAATGACTCTCATAGTCTGGACACATTGTGCAAAGAACAAAATCTTTAGAGAAAGACATCATGCTCGGTAAGGTTGAAGGCCAGTGCAAAATATGAAGACCAGAAATGCAATGGATTGATACAACAGCAGCTATGGATGCCACTCTATCAACTATTAGCTGCCTGACTGAAGAGTGAATGCACTTTAGGACAACTACCCACAAGATCGCCATACGTTGACTTTGACTCGACGGTACTTAACTAAACAAAGCATATACATATATAGGGCCTGATAATCAAAGGGAGTAACATGGTTAGTGCTGCCCGAATATCCACAGATGCCACCATTGCACACCCGTTGCATTCTGGGGATGGCACTTGGCCATAACAGGGCAGTAGTGACATTGAGCCACTGCCCGGTTATGGCAAAGTGGTGAAAGTACAGTGCAGCAAAGTCTGGCCTAACCTTTGCTGTTGCAGTGGCTGATTATTGCTGCTGCTCGGTTAACTTCCTGCAAATACGGACAACCTGGATATTCAATGCCAAGACTGAATATGAACCTGGCATTGAACATCTGGGTTTAAAATTCGTCAGCAGCAGCTAGTCACGTTAGATCAGCTAGCTGATGCAGCAAAATATCAGGCCCGTAGATTATATTGTCTAATATCAGGGCATGCATTACATTTATTTTGATCATTTTAATTAGAAGAGTTTTTGAGCCCAATTGCTTCCCTTTAACTGTGGTCCACATAAACAGGTAGCTGGCACTTGTGAATGCTTTAGAGCAGGAGAAGAAGCTGATGTGGGATTTTAAAAATCAACATAGGTGGACTTCCGGTTTGGTAATGTGCTGACCGGCAGCGTGCTGATCAGCTCCGGGTCCCATACCCCACCAGCAGCTTTAATCTATTAACTTATCGAGGTTGAATGCCCTCTATCCCACCCAGGGGGACCAAGGAGAGTGGGCAACGTACCCAAGTGCCTTCTCCAAACAGCGGGGTGCCTCAGATGGCCGCGAAACCTTCCCCCAAGACACGAGCTCCAGACCCCAAGATGGCGGAGGGGGCACCTCGGAGCCCTGGGTCGGAGGGGGACCAGGGCATGGTGGATGAAGTGAGCACGGCGGTAGCTCGGGCCCTGGACGGCCGGTTCCGGGAGTTGGGGGCACAGATACAATCGGTGGCCCAGAGCATCACAGATTTTACTGACCGCATGGAGCACGCTGAAACCCGGATTTCTGGTCTGGAGGACGAGCAACACTCTCTCATGGCCCGGGTGCAGGCCTTGGAAGCGGTGGTGAAGACACAGGGAGAGAAGTTAGATGATCTGGAGAACCGGGGCCGCAGGAAGAATCTTCGCTTCATTGGTGTCCCCGAAAATATCGCAGATAGTGCTCTCCCTGCGTATCTGCTGGAGTGGATGTCCAAAATCCTGCCCGAAACTGGGGGTCCTTCTATTGCCCTGGAGAGAGTTCATCGCATGGGTCCTCGGCGGGAACAGGCCCGGCGGCCACGTGCAGTCATCGCTCGTTTTTTGGACTTCCGCCAAAAGGAGCTGATTTTGAAGGCGGCCCGCAAGTATCGGAGGGGGTCCGGGGATGGTGAGCCGATCTTAGTCTTCCAAGACTATTCGGCGCTGGTCAGCCAACAGCGCAAGGCCTTTTCGCCTGTATGCTCCCAGCTGGCGGGCAGGGGCCTCCGCTTCTCTCTCCTATACCCAGCCAGGTTACGAGTCGAGCACCAAGGACAGGCATATCTTTGGAGCACCCCTGAAGAGGCTGGGGCCTTTCTTGACCGCCTTGAGGCATCGGCGGTGGATACGTGAATGGTAGCTGTCTTCCTCGAAGTGAGCAGCATCAGATGGAGCCTGGTTCTCTCTTTTTGGCGTGCCTGCAATGACTGTATTGAACAGACCGTATTGTAAAGAACACTCCCCGTGGGACTGAGTTTTCAGAGCTGACCATCTGAGTCCTGCCCCGATGCCTTAGCAGTAAGCCCCCCGGCGGGACCGGCTGCTGGGGGCCTGGGGCTGTGTAGGGGGTTTCCCTCTTTTTTTTCTCTTTTTCCCTTTTTCCTTTTTCCCTTTTTTCTCTCCTCCTTTCTCTCTTTCTTTTCCTTCTCTCTTCTCCTTGTATTCCTTTTTACTTTTATTCTTTTTACTTTTTATTTTTAATTATCCTTATCTTTTTATGCATACTTTTTATTCTTATTTTCTCAGTCTCTAATTTCAATAATAATTTTGTTATTATGCATGCGTCTTCCGACGCCAGTAATTGTTTGTTTATGCTCACTGGTACCCGATTGGTACTCCATTAATTTATGCATAATGGGCCCTGGCAATTTACACTTTTACACTCATGCATATGATATTTCTGCAAATCTGCCAATATGATATTCTAGATTGTTACATGCTTTTAGTGTCGGGTGTTTCTTGCGGAATGGGTGCTGGGTATGCCTCTGGGGGGAGGACGCGGTGGAGCTGGCTACGAGCATATTTGTAATGTTGCTAGCTCCCCCGAGGGTTCTATTAACTAATTGCTTGGAGTGAGGGGTGGTGGTGTATATCTACCCATCTGTCTTTATTACTTTTCCTAACCCTGTCTCACTCGCGGTGAGTGTTGGCCTCGGGAAGGTTAGGATCCCTTTGGTTCCCGCCACTGCGTATTGAGCAGTGGATGGGGGGGGGCCTCTGGGGTTTCCTTCCTTCTTTTTGAGATCTGGATGGCTTCCTTCCTCACTTGAAATGCACCTGGAGGGTTCCTTTTGTTGTTTCTTATACTGCTCATTTGCGGGTCACCGGGAGGGAGATACAAGGGAGGGGCTCGGGGAGTGGGGAGGATTGTGCGAGCCATTTGTCCAGCCCACCCTCACCCTGGATACGGCTCTATGAGGGAGGGATACAGAAGGGCGTTCTGGCTGCATAGCTTAGAGGCAAGGGATGTGTACGACTGATGAGGGTATAGAGGGGATTGGGGGGGTGTGGACCCGCTACCAACAGGGGGTGTCTGACCAGGTTAGACTGGCCGGGTGAGGTGGGGTTGGAGGGATGGGAGGGACGCATGGGGGTAGAGGTAGGGCTAGGGGTTTAATGGGGGAGAGGGGTCTGGAGGCGTGGCTGGAGGGGGGTAGACTAAGGGGATGGGGGGAAGGGAGGGTGGGGGGTGCTCTTCAGGGGACTAAGGGGTAGTTTGCATCGGAGGGGAGGGGGGAGGACTGAGACAAGATGTGTGCTTGATACTGTGGATTTGCGTGGGGCGTACAATTGTAGTGAGTGCGTCTGTACAGGCCCAACGGCACGGGACGCTGGATCGGGGGGGAGGACCCTGAGCTGGGGGGGTTCTCGCCACTTTCTTAGGGTGAATGATTGTACCGAGAGCTACGTTTTGGAGTGGTATAATGACTAGTGGCTTGAAGATCGCCTCCTGGAATGTCTGCGGTATAGGCTCCCCAATAAAGAGGCATAAATTAGTGCAACAACTTAAAAGAAGGAAGATTGGACTTGCCATGTTACAGGAGACCCATCAGACCGCGGACGAGCACGCAAAGTTAGGCTCACGATATCAGGCTCGGGTGTATGGCGCCCCCGCCGTCGGGAAGAAGCGGGGGGTGGTTATCTTAATAACCCATCAGGTGGGCTGGGTTGAGGAGTCGGTTGATATTGACCCGGACGGCCGGTATGTTCTGATCCGGGGACTACTTGAGGGAATTAAGGTTGTTTTGGGATCTGTGTATGCTCCCAATGTGTATGAGACTGGATTTTACCAGACCTTGGAGCGATTCGTAGCGGAGGCTGTTGGTTACCAAGTGCTACTGGGCGGGGACTTTAACACAGTCCTGACGGACAGAGTGGATAGGTCGCGGCAGGTTGGGGGTAGGGACCGCAGGAGTTCGAGGCGGCTGCTGGGGATCTGCGAAGCGTACCATCTTTTAGATATTTGGAAAGTGTTACATCCGGGAGAACGGGAGTATACCCACCTGTCTCGAGCCCACAACACCTGGTCACGCATTGACTACTTTTTGATTTCGGAGTCCCTATTTCATAGAGTGGCAGCCGCGGAGATTGGTCCTTCTGTCATTTCTGATCACGCGATGGTTACGCTGGAACTCCGCAGCTGCACCCCTCTCGGACATCGATTCTGGCGCTATCCTCTGGAGCTCAGTGGGGATGCCACTTTTGTGGGCTACCTTAAGGATCGGTGGAAGGAATATGAAGAATTTAATGACACCCCGGAGACATCCCCGGCTCTTCTCTGGGAGGCGGGCAAAGCAGTCATGCGAGGGGAGATTATTAGTTATTATGGCTCTTTGCGGAAGCGTCGTAACCAAAGAATTCTTTTGTTGGAGCGGGAACTGGGCAGAGCTCGGCGGAGGGCGGGGGCGGACGGAACGGCTACGACTGGTCGCTCCTTCAAAGAGACTCAGCGAGAGTTGGAGATGCTTCTCCATCAAAGGGCCCAAAAGTCCATGATGTACTACAGATATCAATTGTACCAACATGGGAATCGGGCAGGGAGGTTACTGTCTGCTCTGGTGAGACCGGCAGGAGGGGCCCGACATATAGGGGCGATTCGCCATCCAGATGGGTCCATCCGCAAAGACACCGCGGAGATCCAACGGATCTTTTCTGATTATTATCAACGGCTTTATGCCCAGGACAGCGGTAGCATAGAGGAAGGCCGGGACTTCCTGGTAGGTTGTACCTTACTGAAGTTGTCTGAGGATCAAGTGCAGGCCTTGAACATTCCTATCTCTTTGAAGGAAGTATCAGACGGGATTCGGAATCTGAAAAACGGGAGGGCTCCCGGACTAGATGGTCTGAGGGGGGAGTTTTACAAGTCCTTGGGGGAGGTGGTGGCGGCTCCTCTCGTGGGTTATTTTGAGGATCTGGTCGCGAGGGGCGGTTTCCCGTACGAGGCGAACAAGGCGTTGGTTACGGTTCTACCGAAACCGGGGAGGGATCCGCTGCTACCGGGTTCTTATCGACCCATCTCCCTCCTTAATGTTGATATTAAGATCTTAGCTAAGATTATGGCAGACAGATTAGCGGTCATCTTGCCGGACCTGATTCATAAGGATCAGGTGGGTTTCGTGCGGGGTCGCCATGCGGCTTACAGTTTGCAGCGTCTCCTCCTTTCTATGTGTGTGGGAAGGACGGCCCAGCTGCGGTCCCTGCTCATTAGTTTCGATGCTGAAAAAGCATTTGATCGGGTCAGTTGGGACTTCATGTACCAAGTCCTGGCCACCATGGGATTCACGGGTTTTTATGTCAATGTGGTGAGACTCCTATATGCGAACCCGATCGGAGCCATCTTGATTAATGGAACCATGTCTAGAGAATTTCCCATCCAGAAGGGGACTCGACAGGGCTGTCCCATGTCCCCCCTTCTATTCATCCTAACTTTGGAGCCATTACTACAGCGGATCCGAGCCCATCCTCAAGTTCAGGGGGTCCAGGTGGGGGGCTCTGAATTTCGAGTCGCAGCCTTTGCAGACGATCTCCTAGTCCATCTGGCGGAACCTCAGACGGGGCTCCCACGCCTCTTACAGCTTTTTAATGCGTACGGGGTGCCTTCCGGATTTCGCTTGAATCTGGACAAATCGGTGGCAATGCTCTTAGGTACGGGTGACCCTACGGGCTGGCAGGGCACTTTCCCGTTAAAGTGGGAGACTGGCCACTTCAAATATCTAGGGTTTCTCATCCCAGCCGTCTTGGACGACCTATATCGGCTTAATGTAGACAAAGTGTTGGTTGCAGTGTCCACTAGTGTTGCCAAGTGGCGGGATTTACCGCTATCTCTTGGAGGCCGCGTTGCCCTATATAAGATGACACTGTTCCCTAAGGTTCTGTATATGCTGCAGACTCTTCCGTTATTACTGAAACAGTCGGACCGGAAGAAACTGGAAGGTTTAGTGAATCGCTTGCTGTGGCGGGGACGGCGGCCCCGAATGCGAGCGGCGGTTCTTTGTCAACCTTAGTCCCTGGGAGGTATGGGTTTACCAGATTTACGTAAGTATAATGTGGCCTGCTTATTGCGGCATGCCCGGGATTGGTTGTGGGACTTAGAGGAGTATACCCCCCTGCGGATGTTACAGGCAGCGGTGAGGCCCCTACATTTGCGCTATCTTCTGCATATGCGGAAGCCTTCTGGGCTGACCCGTGAGCTTCGGGCTTTCCTTGTCGACCCGGTCAGGGCGGGATGGCAATCCTTCTGTAGCAATCGGATGCTCTCGGCCTCTTATTCGCCCTATCTCCCAATTCGGGGTAACGGTGATTTCCTGCCGGGAATGGAGGGTGGCTCTTTCACGCGCTGGGCGCGGCTAGGGATCGTTAATTTGGAGCATGTACTTTCTCCGGGGGGGTCTATGATGACGTTCCCTGAGTTATGCCGACACTACCCCCTCGAGGGGTGTGACATCTTTCCGTATGCGCAGCTTCGGAGCTATATTCACGGGGTTCCTTCCATGGTACTAAGGGGGGAGGTTAGCTCTCAGATTGAGGTGTCTTTATTAGGTGGGGAGCAGGGAGCACGGGTAGCCTGGCTGCAGAAGCTGCTTTGGGAATCGGCAGTGCCACTAGCCTTGGAGGACTTGGCGGCGGCCTGGACTCGGGAGCTGGGGGGCCCGGTAACGAGCGACATGTTGTTGGAGGCTCTGTCAGTCATCCCCAAGCTCTATGTGTTGGTGTCTTTCCGGGATATGCAATACAAGCTGTTGCGCCGCCTATACTATGCCCCCACACGGGCCTGGAAGGCTGGGATTGCAGGGTCTCATGGCTGCCCTCGTTGTGGTGAAGAGCGGGCATCCTTGGGTCATATGCTGTGGAGGTGTACTCGAGTTATTGCCTTTTGGCAGCAAGTGCAGGCTTATCTCTCCGGATGTGTGGGTAACCCATTATCCCTTACGGCTGTGAATGCAGTTTTGGACGTGTGGGAGAATGACTGGGAGGAACAGCTGGGGCGTGTGGTTTGGTCCTGGGTACGATTGGTGTTGGTGGTAGCGCGAATGACAATTCTGTTTCGGTGGATGGATCCCAGGGGTCCGACTTATGGATTGTGGAGGGGGCGCCTGCATGAAGTGCTGCTTATGGAGAGGTTTAGAGCGAGGGGCCACCACACACGCTGGCAGAGGTTTCTGCAGGCCTGGGGTCCTCACTTGAATTCTTTACCCCGTGCTACCCGTAGTCGGATCCTGGGCGGCCACTAACAGATTCACTACCAGATCCACTCTGGGTGGGCACTCGGGCTACTGACTCGATGCGCCCTTTTTGGCAGATCTCTCAGTCCAAGGGGGGGAGGGGATGGGTGGGAGGGGGTACTCTGGGAGGGATGGAGGGGGGGGGTAGTAGAGCTGCGGGGAAGGGGAGGGGTGGGGTGGAGGTCAGTCCTTTTTCTTGTCTTCCCCTCTCTATTTTTGGCATGTAGGACGAGGCCCGGGTGAAGAACGCACCCCGAGCCTGCCCAAGTGAGGCGTGCTGGTATTTGCGCTATTCTAGAGGGGGAGGGGTACCCAGCTTTTGCTTGGTTTTCCTATCTACGGGTCCTCCTAGGGCTCGGAGGCCCGGCAGGGGGGGAGGGGGGTTCATGAATGTTAATGTTAACATGAATGTTAATATGCATATTCAACTGCATGAAAAAATGTAAAAATGTATCAAGGATACTGGTTTTGGTTTACTGTTTATAATATGTGTTTGTGAATTGTCTCTGACTTGTATTGACAATGGTGTTGTTTCTTTAATAAACAAATTTGACAAAAAAAAAAAATCAACATAGGAATGTACATTTTAAAATGGGAACTACACTTAAAATTTCTTACTCTGCCCAAACCATGCCTCTCTGAAATTTCTGTCTACATTTGTAAATAGTGGCTTTCTGAAATAGTTATGTACAAATGAAGACAATCTTTTCAAGTGCAGATCCTTATAAAATGGCCCCTGTATTTTCCTATGATATGGGCAAGTGAAAGAGGAAGAATCAGAATCTTCCTGTGAAATTTGCCTTCGCTTTTAGGAGCAGCCCAGTGGATCATTTTGTCTTCCATATTACCCTGAAGGGAATCTCTGGAAATATGCTGCAGGGATCAGTGGTAGGGAAAGTTGGTCTGTCACCCTCCCAGCTGTCAGACACATCATTGAGCTGGGAGGAAAGGAGGGCCTCAGCAAACCCTGTGTTTGTGAGCACAGCAGGAAGTGTGGAAGAGACCTCTTGTGCCTGGATCAGTTTTCATCTGAAAATGCTGGAGGGTCTTCACAGATCCAGTAGGTTATGAACAGTAATCCAGCCACAGTAGTCAATATCCCCTCGAGAAATGATAATCCCATACTATTTAGCTCTATGCAGCAACGAGTGATTTTATCTTTGAAGAAACCAATAATAAGGTCAATACAGAAAGCCAGTGCTGAAGTCATGTTCTATCAACTTTTTATGCCTATTTGCAGTGTACCAATAGCATGCGACTTCAGTGCGAGCATGCAGAAAGGGAATCATATGCAAATTAGCCATGCATTAGCCATTCATTAAACTGTGTGCAAATGGCAGCATTAAACAGGGAGAGAAATCCAAACACATACGCAAAAGATGTGGGCACTAGTTTGGCATGCTCTCCTAGAGAAACAGGAGCACTGCATGGCTAATTTGCAGAGCCCTGACAGTATGTTGATGGCTTTCTCCGATGCCTGGATCATCTGCTGCTCCAACAGAAAGCAAATCCCTGTTGGCCCAGCGGCGCCGATCCCCCACCCCCTCCCAACTAAAAATCAACCTGGTGGCCCTTTTATACAGTTTGTTATCCAGTTAGCAAACTGAATATCACCACTAACCGGATAACCAGCGGCGGTGGTGGTTAGCTAGGCAGTGTCACTATCTGCCTAGTGCTGCTGAGTGTCATGTCAACGGGGCTCATGTAGTTAGTAGTCGGGGCTGGCAGAGTACCATAAGTTGCGCTGAACATTGGCCCCTGGATGCTTTAGATGCTTAGACAAGACAGCACATTTCAGTCCTTCTTTAAAACAAATGAATGCTATTCAGCTCCATTCAGTTTGATGAAAATAATATTTTCTTCATTAAGCAATAATGGAAAGAAAATAATTTCAAATAATTGTGGCTATTCACAATGACAGCTATTGTACTGTATTGTCACATTAAAGGAAGTATCACTCCCATCAACATCGAATCCACATTAAAAAATATTTAAACATGTTGTCTTTGCAGTTAAAAGACATATTTTATGTTGATGCATGCTATTTATCCCTATTTTGGGAATGTCTTGGGGCTCACATTCAGTGCCAGGGCTGAGTCCCTGACTCACTCCGCAAAAGCCCCAGTGGATTCTCTGTTGATGGGGATAAAGTTTAACTTCCAGAGCTTGAGGCATAGAATGATATTTCCTGTAATGCGTCAGTAAAATGAACTCCAGTGTGGTACTCCACTATAATAGCTGAGGAGCATGTTTGCTAAAGTGCACTACCCAGGAGCACAGAGTTTAGTGCGTGCCACACTTAAAATACCACACTATCCTGACGCAGAACAGAGAAGTTGATGACAAGGCATTAGTAGCTCTTGCTAACTGCATTTGCTGCCCTTAGCATGGGTGCATGCATTTAGCGCCACTTCAGTGGGTGGCGTTACATGCACCCATGTGCCAGCTTGTGTGGTGCTGCATCTTGGGCCCACATCAACTGCAGGGAGATGGGCGCCCCCTGAAGTTAATGCAGACCCCCTGCACTAGTAACAAGCCCCTTATATGCATTACCAGAACAGACTTTAATAAATGCCCCCGATTGCAGTACTTCTTTCATATAAATAATTTAGCATTTTGTAGAGTTCTCTCTGGTAGCATTGCCAATGCAACCTATATCAGCATTAGTGAGAAGGTATTCCTTGTATGTGTAACTTGGGGTTTCTTCCATTCCTTGAAGACCTTTGAAGCTGCCCTGGGGTGGAATGATAAAGTTCCTCCTATCTGATTAGGGATTAACATCCATAGATAAAAACCCAGTGGTTGATCATGAATTCCCTAGTTTATGTATCTCCTCCTCCTTTGTACCTTGCGGGATCTTTTCATCTATCTCTGCTGAGCAAGCACCAGGTTGATGGCTCTTCTCCTTTCTTCACCCAAGTATGGTCCACATCTCTTCTTTTCTCAAATAAAGAACTGTGTGACAAAGGGGTGACTGAAAAAGTCCCAAAACTTAGAGCAACCTCCATCCAGCAAAACACAACTCCTAATTTCCGAAACAAAAATACAGTTGGAATTTTCTTACAAGGAATAGGCTCTGTAGTAAATGAGATCTTCTCTGAGGTCTTTGTTCTTTTGTTCTTCTTTTGTGAAAGGAAGAGTAAAGAATAGCTTCTTTCCAAAGTACAAATACAACAAAAATAATCCTCTAGCTGCTAGGTGCGAATTAAAAGTTAATAGCTTATGAAACTTCAAGGATCAATCTCAAAGGTATTGGACCTGCAAGTAAAATACAGAGGAGTAGGAGGGAAATTCTGAGTCTCTCAAAATCCAACTCAAAAACAACACAATCAATAGGGGTCCCTCAGTGCTATGAAGAATGGAACACACTACTATAGCAATCTCCTATAAGGGTGGTGTGGCAAAATAGGTACATTCCTCTAGTCCACGCTGAATAGTGTGACCTTTTATTAGACCACAGTCCTTAGTAAAGTTCCCAGCTGGGCATGAGATTTTCTTAAGAGAGATTAGAGTATGTTTCAAATATGATGCTAGTTAGGTATGTTAGAAGCATTTGTAAGTTTTGCCATGTATGCATATTTTTTTGCTGCATTTATTACAATTTCAGAGTCTACTTGGAGAAAACCTGGTGAGCTATGCAATCAATTTCAGCAGCCCAATAAGACCCTGTTATTCACATTTTATAACAGGGCACCTATCTGATATGACAAAGAAAGGACATATTCTATGCCTATTTCACCAAGATACCCCACACGCCTGTGCACGCATGAACCAAATATGGAAAGTGGCTTGGCTGGAACACAGTCCATAGAGCCCCCTGTAATTGTAAAGAAGAAATACCCCTGAATCAGTCAAGACGAGGAGCTCAGTTGGGCATCTGGCACTCAAATAAGTATCTGTGGGCTTTTAAGCATTTGTAGTGCAATTGAGAATCCTAAAAAAAAATGAGTTGGACGCTTGAATTGGCAGGTTGGGCTCATGACTGACTCATACAAGTGGAGCAGACTGAGCAAAGTGCTTGGAAGAGAATTAATTCTGCAGCACTTCACGGTTTACATCCTTCCCTCTGGCATTTAGAAGACCGCCAGTGCTCGCATTTGGTTTGTGCAAGCACAGGTGTGTGGGATGCAGTTATTGTAGGTACTTTGTTAATTGTCTTTCCTCTTATGTTGCCTTTATAAACTAAGGTCTCCGAACTATTCCTACTAGCACACAGCTATCCCCATTAGTGCACAAATTCTCTCGCAGTTTTACAGTTCTATTCATGCACACGTGTATTTTATAAAACATATATTCATCATAATGTCTACCTAGGTCTGCCCTGAACTATGCTACCAGAAACGCTTGCACTCAGATCATGTAAAAGAATGTGTGTTCCTATCAGCAGTTATACCCACACAGAAATGTAAAATAACCTTGATCCCAAGAAAAATGATTGGGATACGAAAACACATAGTTCTATAGTTGTCATCTCTCCTACAACTTACGAGACAGTACCATATCATTAGGGAGAAGCAAATTGTATGATTTTGTCATGTCAAATGAAAAGACTAGACTTTTCAATTTCCCTTAGAAAAGTAGAACTATATGACCATATATGAATTGAGGTGAGCCTGTAAAGCCTTTTTCTGTTGACTTATTTATCAGAAATCATTCCTTTTCAATATCTCTTGTATTTATATCAAGTGGTGTACACAACAGCTTTTCATAAAAATGTAGATTTCAAGCCAAGATAAATTAGATCTGACTTGTACAATCGTAGCCATAGCAGATTCACATCTGTCAAATCAAGTCCATTGCATAAACCATGGCACTCCCCTAATTTATTCTCATCTCTTTCTATGTGAAAATAATCTGTACTTGCAAAATACTGCAGTAATCATAGGAATTTGATTCTGCTCTAGAAAGAATTGTAGGGCCCGGTATTCGGCAACAGTGGCAAGCACGATTACAGAGGCTAGCCATCGTCGCTGAACACCAAACCCAGATATTCTATGCTGGGGCCATATCTTGTTACTGCCATTGAATATCTGGGCAGCTGCAGAAGCAGGAAGCTAACTGCTGCCTGGTAAACCTTGGTAGCTAAAGTTACGCCAGCCCCTGCTGCACCTTACTCTCACCACCAAGGGATAACCAAACAGTGACTGAAAATTGACGCTGACCAGTTATCCTTGAGTACCACCCACAGAACGCCCTAATGCTTACCAGTTAGCACTGGGGCATCTAGCGGCAGTGCCCATAAATTTTCAGTGGCGCTATCCATGTTAGCACTGCTGAATATCCCACTTAGGAGCATTTACATGGTTTAGAGGTCTCTAAACTGTTTAAATGCCTTTGAATACCTTTAGATCTTTTAGTATGATCAATAAGAATGTGATTGCCACATTCCAGTATTTCAGCTCCATTCATTGGTTTGATCAATGAAGAAAAACCCAGATGCATGTTTTTGTTTGATATCTTTGCTGAAAGATATGACAACTTGCTAGCCATTGTTTCTTTCACTAAGCATACCAAAGCATCCTTTTACTAGAGCACGCTAGCATTTAACATACACTTTAACAATCACTAAGCTATTACATTGAGCCCATGGTAAGAACTTCTGTTGCATGCGCTAAAAACAGACAGCATAGTAAAAATCCCAAGCTCACTGCTTAGCATAGCCTTGGGCAGGGACTGGGTGAGTAAGGGGCGGAAAGTAGATGTTGACTTCACATTGCAGTTAGCATGGGGTAATGACTATGCGCTAATTCTCAATGTTACATTTGGTGTGGATGCACTTAACGCCACCTGAATGAGTGGCATTAAGGGCACCCACATTAACTGCGAATGCTACTGTCATGTTTTAGGGAACTGCTAGGAACATGCTGGGTATGCCCCTGATAGTTAGCATGGAGCCATTGCCCTTCCCCTGTGTTAGCTTTTGCTCTTAACATTGAGCAAATGTAAAATTTACTTCAGTTTAGTGAAAGGGTCCCCTAGTTTGATAACAGAGGAATCCAAAAGGAGAGGTATATTTTAATCAAAAGTATGTTTTGTACTGCTGAGTCACTTGAATGTAGTCAAAACCATTTGTTAATTTTTTTTTTGTATTGTGATTGTAAACAAATGTATATATGGTAAAAGGAATGCTTGACCTTTCTACCAAGCAGCTGTTACTTCATAATCTAAAACCAAGCTAACAAAGCTTTAATTTCTGAATGCAGTGTTTGAAAAATATAGTAGATTTAGTACAAGGTTAAATATTTTAATAGGGTTATGGTACTAAATCACATAATTTGTCATGCTCTTTCTCGATAAACTTCCCAAGTTTGGAGTTTCGAGATGGTATGTTTTATTTTATTTTATTTAGGTTTATTATTTTTGTTTATTTTAGTTTATTCTATCTGTTCTAATATGATATTATATTTTTTTTCTATGTACCCCTTTGGGCAATTTCTATTGCAGAAAATGAGAAAGCAGATTATTAATAAGGCAAATATTGAAAACAAATCTGGAATCTGCTCTGTTCAAGGCACTTCCTTTTTCTCCAAGGTTGAATGAACAGCTTTACATGTTGCCTCTGTTGTTTTTTTATGGGGGAGGAGTTTCTCTAGTTATTTTCATTTTACACTCTCTTGATTTGAGTTCATTATCAAGAATGTCACCCTCTGGGGCGGAGCTAGCCACTGAACAGAATGGACGCCTGAATTTTTGCTCCCGTTGCTGCCCAAGAATCCTGAACATATCCCGGTATTAAATTGAAGTTTGTACCCCCTACCTACATCAATAACACCGAAATATAGCTGGATGGCATCCCTGAAGCCTGCCCGGCTGGAATTTCCGCAGGGATCCGGCTCAGCAGCGAAACGATCCAAACCCGAAGTGGGTTCCCCGCAGAAAATGGCCGCGGGAGAGAAGGAGGGAGTGACTGCCAGTGGCCTACGTGAAGTGCTACAGGAATTGAAATGCGTTAAAGAAATGATCGCAGCCAATTCTAGTTCACTGAACATGATTCAAGAAGACTTACTGGAGGTAAAAGAGAAACTCCTCACCATCACCACTCGACTTAGTGCAGTTGAATTACAAACCCAGAAGCATGGCGTTGCATTAGAACAGCTGGGCCCTTTGGTCAAACGAGTCCGGCACATAGAAAGTCAGATTGAAGATCAAAACAACCATGCCCGTAGAAATAATATCCGCCTTGTTGGAGTCCCTGAAGGCGCTGAAGGCACCGATCCGATTGGATTTCTGGAAAAAACCATACCGGAGATGCTGCAGCTTGTCTTTGCAAGGCCTTTTGAACTAGAACGGGCCCATCGAATCCCAACACACAAAGCTGAAAACACACGATACCCGCGCCCACTCATAATGAAGGTACTGAGATACCCACAGGTCCTACAGATCTTTCAAGCTGCACGGAAAGCCGGATCACTGCAAATCCAGGGACACAAAGTGGCACTCTATCCAGATTTGAGCAAGCAAACGGTAGATCGGAGAAAAGCGTTGCTGGCCTGTAGACCCATGCTACAAAGTGCACAGGCAAGATACGGGCTATACTACCCAGGAACCATGCGGGTCACGCTGCATAATGAAACGAGGAATTTTGTTGAAGCTGAAAAACTGAAAACTTTCCTACAAGAAAAATGCGGTATGGAAACCTGAGGTCAATATTCTGATCTCTCACGCAGTGTAGAGAACTCAGCATATACTCAGGGGGTGCGGCCGTGCGTTCTCACAAATTTTAGAACGCCTTAAGCCTTGTTAAACACCTCATTGACTGTATTTCTGTTGTTCTAAATAGTTTTAATTAACCAGATATTTCTGCTTGAAATGTAGGGGTGGCAACGGGAGGTCGGGGTTGGTTACTGTTTCAGTGGATTGTGTTCACCTTAGCGATACAATGTTTGCCAGTTATGCAGTTATTTGTGTCAGTCCAGTCCAGTGCAAAACCCTCCACATACACGCAAAATGCAAGTACGCGGCAGACCTATCCATAGGATAGCTTTCACCTATAAGACAGCTTATTCCAACATTGATGTCTAGTGATCTCCTAATGCTTTCGTTAAATGTAAAAGGTATTACTGGCCCTGTCAAGCGAAAGAAGATTTTAGCGTACTGCCAACAAAAAAAAGCAGATATTGCCCTCTTACAAGAGACACATTTAACAGATACTGAATCGCAGAAAGTAACCTCTAAATATTTCCTGGTGGCGGCCTCGGCCTCTGCCACTCAACGCAAAGGGGGGGTAATAATATTAGTGCGCAAATTCCTGCAATCCGCCATTACCGGCACACAGATTGATCCGCTAGGTCGATGGGCCAGAGTGACGATGAAAATAAATCAACAGCTTTACACATTCTTCAATATTTACGCACCCAACCTCGATGACCCTAACTTTTTCAAACTGATAGCTAATGAAGTTACAGCCGCAGATCACACCAATATCATCTTAGGGGGCGATTTCAATGTCATCTTGGATCCACTGTTAGATCGCACGCTCTATCGGGCTGTAGACAAAGTCAAATCGCAGGCGATTCTTAAAGGAATCATAACAGAGCTACACTTGGTAGACCCATGGCGCCTACTTCATCCCCAAGAAAGAGACTACACATTTTATTCCATCCCACATAATACCCAAACAAGGATCGATTTCTTCCTACTGTCCACAGAGCTGATGCCTCAAGTGTTGTCCGCAGAGATATATGCTACAACGGTATCGGATCACGCCGCTGTCTCCCTAGTGCTGGATACCAACGTTACACAACATGTTCCGCCAAGATGGACATTTGATAAATCCCTACTAGCAGATGACTCCTTTGTACAGCTACTGTCAGGGGAAATTGAGACCTATTTTAAATATAATACACCCACTGATACCTCCATCTGGAGCTGGTGGGAAGGTTTTAAAGTGACAATACGAGCTCATATTACCACCTACACCATTAGACGGCGTAAAGCCAGGAAAAAAGAAAAAGATGAACTGGAACTCCAAATAAAAGCTGGGGAAAGGTTACTAGCCAAAAGAGCTGACTCAATGATATTGATTAGACTCCAAAAATTGCGATACCAATATAATGCTCTCCTCAACAAAGAAGCACTGAGTAGTATCCAGCTACAACGTAGTACATACTACTATGAAAGCAACCGCTCTGGATCCTTCTTAGCTCGGCAGCTCAAACCAAAGACCAGCAAGACCGCTATAGCGGCGTTGCAAGACAATTCCGGGGGCCTTCTCCTGAGATCTGACAAAATACTAGACCGCTGCAAAGAATTCTATGAGGAACTATATCGCTCAGATACCCAATGTAGTGACAGAGCCTTTGAAGATTTTGTCTCCAAGATAGTAGGACCCACATTAACCAGTCATCAAAGTCGAACGCTGGAACAAGAGATCTCAGTAACTGAAATACAAGATGCGATCAAACAGATGGCTCGTGGCAAAGCCGCCGGTCCTGATGGTATCCCACTGGAATTCTATAATAAATATTGCATTCAATTGGCTCCCATGCTACAGATCTACTACAGTGGCCTGCAAGATGAATCTCCAGAGATTGGAGCCCTGGCAGAGGCTGTGGTGGTAATTCACCCGAAACCGGGCAGGGATACACAAAAGATAGAGAATTACAGACCCATCTCTCTCCTAAACTCTGATTATAAAATCTATGCTAAAGTGCTTGCTAACCGATTAGGACGGATCTTAAAAGATTTGATACATGAGGATCAATGTGGATTTATACAAAACAGATCCACTACAGATAATGGAAGATTATTGGCACATGTACTGGCATCTGCCAAGACTAAGGCCGAGCCCCTGATAGGGCTAGCATTGGATGCCGAAAAAGCCTTCGATCGACTGGAATGGTCCTTTCTATTTCGATCCCTACGGTGGTTTGGGATAGGAGAAAAGTTCCTAAAACGCGTTGAATTGTTATATACCAAGCCCACAGCTCGAATAGCGGTCAACTCACACCTCTCAGCCCCTTTTCAGTTGCAAAGAGGGACCAGACAGGGTTGCCCCCTGTCACCGATGCTTTTTAATTTAGCCCTGGAACCCTTATTAATAGCGATCCGACAGAAGGAAAACATAAAAGGAATTGAGTTAGCTGATGGTCCCTGTAAATTGTCAGCATATGCAGATGACCTGCTCATTTTTCTACAACCATCAGACCTTCCTGAAACACTGCAACTCATAGATGCATATTCAGCGATATCCGGATATAAAGTAAATCTGAATAAAACAACAATTATTCCTCTGAATGAACAGGTCAGCGAAGAAATGATGCGTGGATACCCCTTTCAATATGAGAAGTCATCCTTTAGATACCTGGGCGTGACCTATGGCACCACCTTGGAAGAGACTGTCGCAATCAACATTAAGATGTGTCAAGAAATTGTACATGATAACGTCTGCAGGTGGACCCCCCTTCATTTGAGTTGGTGGGGCAGGCTAGAAACGATAAAAATGATGTTGGTACCAAAACTCAGCTATATATTAAGTATGATTCCCTTACGCTTCCCGTCAGCCTTCTATAAGAAAATGAATAGTCAACTGATAGCCTTTTTATGGAACAACCGAGTACCTAGAATAGCTGCCTGGAAACTGAAGTTACCTAATGTACAAGGAGGTGTCCATTTCCCAGATCTCGGCTGGCTGCACACTGCCTCTCTTTTAAAGCAGGGTGCTCAATGGGTCGACTCTGACGACACGGATAAAGGACCTAGATGGTTGAGTGTGGAGCGGGCCATACATTCCCCCCTACCTACATGGCTAATGGTTGGCACAGTAGTAGACCAGACTATACCACATAATGCTATTATCCGAGAAACACAGCATGCCTGTCGATTATTGGCATCATGTATCGATGGAGGGGATGACTTCTTCGCCGCAGATATGCCCTTATGGCTGAACCCGCGCCTTATCATCGGAGGGAAGCCTGTCTTATGGAAAAAATGGGTGGAACATGATCTTATAACCATTGGACAACTGATCAATGGAAGTGCATTTAAAACCTTTGACAGATTAAGAACGGAATTCCGATTGCCTAATACATGCTATTTCCAATGGTGTCAGCTCCGATACTGCATGAGCAAAGCGGGTGTGTCACCTGTCTTGATACGTACTGGATGGCCACTGCGACAGAAACTTCAAGAATTACAAACAGATGCCAAAGCTGTTTCGAGATGTGTTGCGATTCTCCGATCCAAAAGTGACAAGACATGTTTTAAGATACAGTCGGTGTGGGCTACTGAAACCAGTCAAGATATACCTCCGGAAAATTGGGACACTTTTTGGGGAACTCAAATACGTGCCACGAGAGCAGCGTCTCTCACACAATCTATGTACTTTATAGCACATCGAGCGCATATTACACCGGCTAAGAAAATGAAATGGACACTACAGGAGGGAAATCGATGTTGGTCCTGTAACATGGAAATTGGGACACTGGCACATATGTTGTTCCATTGTAAATCCCTGGAAATATATTGGAACAGAGTATGGGAACGCATATCACAAATCCTCAACTTACAAACTCCTATCACTTATCGGATAGTAATATAAATCCATAGCTCTGGAACCTACTCTGATGAAATGGGATAGTAAACTGCTGGACTTAATGCTCGGGATAGCGCTTAAAATAGTTCTAATACACTGGAAGAATCTCGACAAAGCTTGTTTCGAGCATTGGTGGAGTCTCTTAATCCTACACAAGACCTACGAAGAGATCTATATAGCCAAGAACCCATGGTCTGGTAAACTAAGTAAGAAATGGTCAGCTTTACAAAATTATGTTTGATGAAAGTGATTGATGGAGGCTGCCTTGTGGAATGGTCTCTGCTGTAACCACATTGAACGGAGAGAGGGAGGGTGGCGTGCTGGCATGGACTGATACTAGTTCTTGTTAAAGTTATTGTACTGTCTTGTTCAAGTTATTATATTCTTTTGCTATTTTGATCAATAGCATCTGCTTGTATCCTTCTATATCATGATCGTTTGTACTGTTATTTTATATGTTTAAACTGAATAAAAATTACCATTAAAAAAAAAAAAAAAAAAAGAATGTCACCCTCTAGACTTCCAGTTATCTGATGCATCCTTTTGCTGGGAGGACTGCTGCCTGGGCCACTACTCAGTTCATGAGACGATAGCACCTGCAGCCATGTGGCCTTATGTATCTTGTGAATTTTTAAAACTTAGCTCCATCCAAGCAACTGTAATATCTATACGTCTGTCCATCCAGGCTATCAGTTACTTTCATAGTGCTATGTGAAATGATAAATAGCTGTTCCTCATTTATTTGTTCTATACCATTCATGATTTTTTTTCTCCATGCCAAAGAGCCTTTCTTTACTTCTTTAACTTTTTTCATAAGGGAAACACTCCAACCATTTTATAATTTTTGTTGTCTTTATAATAATAATAATCATATGTTTAATTACAATCTCTTTCCTTCTAAAAGGCCTTTCACTAAAGTGTGTTATAAGCAAGTAACATGGGAATTAGCACACTAACGGTGAACAAGGTGGCTAAACATATGAAAACACATTTTGGAAAAGATGTCTAGAAGCACTCTGGCACATCCACGCCAAAATGTTCCTGGCATAAAGCAGGCACTTGCAAGTCCTGAAACAATTTCAGATACCTGTACATTCCCGACATAGACATCCACAGAGGTGTCTACATAGATATCTGCATGATGGTATGCTCACTCAGGGACATGTCCCAGCCAACCATTTTGCAAGAGCAGACGGTGACAACCAAAAATGTGCTTTTTGTTTTTCTATCAATGATCATTTTGACTGTGACTGGTAATGGGATAGTAGCATACCATCTTTTCTGCACCCTCTGGAGGTTATGCTGTCAGAACAAGCATTTTGCCAGTGCGTGCCCTGGAGTAGGTATAGATGTGGACAAGGGTGGAGATATGTAGAGCAGTTCTGAATTTGAGTGTGCACGTCTTAGTTCAGTGGACTGCTCTGAACATGCCTCCACCATACCTACTATATTTAGATGGGCGCACATCTTTATGTGCAGTGCTGTGTATGCCTTGCAGCGCTATACAAATGATTAGTTATGGTAGTAATAGCGCAGGGGTCATCTTTCAGCCTAGATTTTAAAATTGCTTAGAGGATGTGTCCGTGATTTGGATGGCTAAATGCAAATTTTTGGATATCCAAATCATGAATACGACTTCTTAAACGTGCTAACTATGTGCTAACTCTTGCATTAACTGCATAGAGTAGAATGGGACGGGGAAAGGTGACTATGCCTTGAAGGTAATACATGGAACTTACCACACATGAACTGTTAACACAGCAGATAATGCAAATTACTTTATGTGACCTCCGTAGGTAATATTATGGGGTATGTTTACTCAAATGCACTAACTGTTAGCATGGGGTTTACCACGTGGTAAGCACATTTTGTTGCTAGTGGGGGCCCCATGTTGAAAATCATGCTAACGGGTTAGTGTGCGATTGGGCGGGGACTTGATGGGTTAGAGGTGGAACATGGGCATCATGGTTAGCATGGGCATTTTGGGCATGCGCTAACCACAACTGTTGCTGTTAGTGTGGGTGAATATAATGACACATAAAGGAGTTGGTGGTAAGTACACCCACACAGGCCGTACCTAGCCCTGTGCGAGCGGTGCAGCCACACAGGGCGCAAAGGCTTAAGGGGCGCATTTCAGCTGTCTGCTATTGCCTGCCGCCGCCACTTTTTCTTCTCTCAGCAGCGGCAGATAATGGCAGACAGCTGAAATGTGCCCCTTAAGCCTTCTCGCGGCACACTAAGCAGGTCTGGTCCCTCCCTCCTCTGACGCGGTGTCAGAGCAGGGAGGGACAGATCTGCTTAGTGCACTGGCAACTTGCACATTGGTCATGTCTCTTCTCTCCCACTGTGTGGAGGGGGCGCGCGCCCGATATTGCAAGTTGCACAGGGTGCGATTCATGCTCAATACGGCCCTGCACCCACATGCTGGCTTGCCCAGTGCAGCACAATAGAAAAATACTAATGGCAGGGGGACAGTCTACTGGTACACCCTTGAGTAAACATACCCCAAATGCCTCTGACATGTGGCAGTTAACATGTGCCCAGGGCCGTAGCAAGGGAAGATCACACCCTGTGCGACTTGCATATCGGGAATGTGCCCCCCCCCCCACGGCGGGAGAAAAGAGGCTCACCCAATGTGCAAGTCACCGACATGCTAAACATATGAAGATCTGCTTAGCATGCCGGCAAGAAGGCTTAAGGGGCACTTTTTAGCTGTCTTGCCATTGCCTGCCGCCGCTGAGAGAAGAAACAGTGGCGGCGGCAGGCAACGGAAGACAGCTAAAATGCTTCCCTTAAACCTTTGCACCTTGTGTGGCCGCACCACTCGCACAGGGCTAGATATGGGCCTGCATGTGCCACATGTATTTTCTCTGTTGGGAACACCTCCAACAATTAACACAGAAGCTTTGCAGTTACTGCATGATAATTTCGGCAATTAGCACACCATGATAGCAAAACTTTAGTAAGAGGTCCCCAATGAATTCAATATGTGTTACCTTGATATTTCAGCTCCAAGAGTTCTGGAAATTTATATCTATACACAGGGCCGGATTTACCTATACGCCACCTACGCCGTGGCGTAGGGCCCACAGCTGACAAGGGCCCACAAAAATAGCCGCCTTAAAATTAAATTTTAAAAAAAACGCTGGCTGCCGCCGCGACAGCATGGACTGTTCCTGCGGGGCCCCCTCTGCTGCCGCGGCAGCATGGACCGACCCGCGGGGCCCCCTCTGCCCAGCTGAATCATCCCATCCATCCCTCCCTCCCTCTCAAAGCCGGCACGGAGGGAGGGAGGGACGGACGGACGGACGATTCAGCCGGGCAGAGGGGGCCCCGCGGGTCGGTCCATGCTGCTGCGGCGGCAGCGGTAGCAGCCAGCGTTTTTTTTTTAAATTAAATGTTACTTTAGGCTGATGGGGGGGTAGGACTGGTAATGGGCTATTGGGGGGGGGCTGGGACTGGAAATGGGCTGGGGGGGTTAAGGCTGGAGGTGGGCTGATGGGGTTAGGACTGGTAATGTGCTGTGGGCTGTCGGCTGTTGGGGGGGTTTAGAACTGGTAATGGGCTGTGGGCTGATGGGGGCTGTCTGGTAATGGGCTATGGGGGGCTAGGACTGGAAATGGGCTGGGGGGGTTAAGACTGGAGGTGGGCTGATGGGGTTAGGACTGGTAATGTGCTGTGGGCTGTTGGGGGGTTTTAGAACTGGTAATGGGCTATGGGGGGGGTTAAGACTGGTAATGGGCTGTGGGCTGATAGGGGCTGTCTGGTAATGTGCTATGGGGGGGCTAGGACTGGAAATGGGCTGTGGGGTTAAGACTTGAGGTGGGCTGATGGGGTTATGACTGGTATTGGGCTGTGGGCTGTTGGGAGGGGGTTAGGACTGGTAATGGGCTATGGGGGGGGCTAGGACTATAAATGGGCGGATGGGGCGGGCTAACACTGGCGGTGGGCTGATGGGGTTAGGACTGGTAATGGGCTGTGGGCTGATGGGGGTTAGGACTGGTAATGGGCTATGGGGGGTTAGGACTGATAATGGGCTATGGGGGGGCTAGGACAGGAAATGGGCTGATGGGGAGGGGTTAGGACTTGAGGTGGGCTTATGGGGTTAGGACTGGTAATGGGCTGTGGGCTGATGGGGGGGTTAGGACTGGCAATGGGTTATGGGGGGCTGACTGGAAATGGGTTGATGGGGTTAGGACTGGAAGTGGGCTGATCGGGGGGTTAGAACTGGTAATGGGTTATAGGGGGTCTTAAACTGAAAATGGGGTGATGGGGGTTAGGACTGTAAGTGGGTTGATGGGGGGGCTAGGACTGGTATTGGGTTGGGGGTTTGCTAGGACTGGAAATGGGCTGATGGGTGGCTAGGACTGGAAATGGGCTGATGCAGGGACTAGAAGGGAATGGATGCTGGGTGAGGCTGGAACTAGAATGGAGCTGATGTTGGGGGAGGATTAGAATGGGATGGGGCTGGAAGAGTAAAATGGAGAAGGGAAAAATATTTTGTGTGGGAGGGATAAAAAATCTACAATTGGCCAGGTATTGGGAGAGTAAGTGGGGATTGAGGATGGAGGGGTAAAATTTGAGTGGATGAAATAGGAATGAGGAAAGAGCAAAAGGAGAAAGATTAGTATGTTAAAGCAGATGTAGAGAGAGAATGGAAAAAAACTAGAAGAGAGAAGAAAGGACAAATGGACAGCAGACGATGGAGAGTTAGCAGAAGACACGAAGAAACCAGAAGAAAGTGGCTGGAGCAATTGCAGCTTAAAAAAATGCACAAAAGGTAGAAAAATATCTCTTTATTTTGAATTTATTAATTGGAATATGTCAGCTCTGGTAAATGTGCATCATTAACGTCTGCGCTTTGTTTAGTACAAGAGCAAATTAATGTATAGTTTTATTTCTACAGTGTTGTACATTCCAAGTTTGGCTTTTGGGATTCCCAGTTTAATTATTGTCTTCCTGTTTCTAAATTGTGATTACTTGTTTGGTGATGGTCTATGTTCTGCATGTGTAACTGAGCTGAGGTGTTCTGTTTATATAATTCTTATTTGACATTGCCACTTGTTCTCTTTCCCCAGTAGGTCATGTATTGTTGTTCTCTGAAATGTATTGGTTTAATATTTGCAGTGTTGCCTTTTGATTGGTAGAGTATGGTGCTGTAGTGCTGTTAGGATACGGCGGGTTTGCTATGGGTTCTAAATGGGCAGTGTTTGTAGTAGTTCCTAATGTGTCTGGCAGTTGGCACTAGATTATAGTAATGTAGAAATCTTTTAGTCTTTCTTTATCCATACACTCATTAAGAGGCACGTTTACTAAAAGTTAGTATATGGTAACATTATGCAAATATGTATGCAAATTAGGCCTCTTATGCAAATGAGGCCCTGCACCCCCCTTGGGCCGCCCCTGCTGGGGGCCCACAAGTTTTGTTGGCGTAGAGCCTCACTCAAGGTAAATCCGGCCCTGTCTATACAATTGTGTCAGAGATTCTTAATAACCATGGGAGTCATTTTGGAAGTCCTATTTGTGCTTTGTGGGGGAGTATCCTAGTGGTTAGAGTCACAGCCTAGTACCCAAAAGATCAATGTTTGATTCCCACTGGTACTACTTGTGGCCTTGGGCAAGTCACTTTATCCACCACTGCCTGGCAATCTACTTCTGGTCATACCTTTCAGAGAAAACCAAGGGCTGCTGGGTTGCCAGGAGTCACTATTGATTTAAAGAAATTGTGCTTTGGACCCCATAAAAACAGACACAGAGAGGTCTCCAGAGCCATTTTAGAAGCCAGCTCTGTGAATGACCCCCCAGCTTGAAGACGTCCAAGTCTGAATGTGGTTATCTTGGAGGCATGGCTATTAGTTTTTTCCAGGAAACCCCCTCCCCCCAGTTTAGACCTGCTCCAGGCACAAACCGCTTGTTTGGGCTAGAAAACATCCAGATAATATAGAGAAGAAAGCACTCCCTCATCCCCAGTACTTAATACAATTTCAATGACAGCTGTAGTGGGATTTGAACCCTGACTTCCTTGTTCCTAGTCCACCACTCTAACCATTATGCTATTCCTAGATATCCAGGTGCTGGAATACTATTCTGGAGATGTTTATGCAGATGTCCCCCTGGTGCCTATATCAGGCATTTCCATGTTTGTGAAATCATATCTGCAACTGCACCTGGACCATTCTGCTTTTCTTTTCAGACTTTCTGGCTTAGACATCACAGATTGCACTTGAATGTCCTTTCTGAAAATGCCCCCCCCCCCCCCCCGTGTCTCAAAATGCTTCCCCATGTTATTTACAAAAGTCATATCTTATAGGTCTTTTAAGAATATTTTCTTTCATGAGAATGTTGGAGGACACTAAGATTTTATAGCATATGACACATTAATGTTTCCATAGAGTCTATTCTCTTTTCATCGAGATAGAAACCTGGGTATAAAAGCATTCCAAGACTTCTGATATGTGAAGTGGCGTTTTAGAAAGGGCATCCAAGTTCAAGCTGAGATGTCTAGGGTAAAACAATCAGAAAAATGCTGGGGATGTCTGTTTCAGCCCAATTTTAAAAATATGCATGCCTCTGACATGGACACCCATGTTGGCATCCATATATATGTCCCTGCTAGGAAACCACGGGACAGGGCCATCCATCTTAAGCAAGGTTGCATACAAGTACATCCACTGGCATGGCAAAACAAAAACACGAGCCCCTATTCCCCATCAGTATTCATTGTCAAATTATAAAGTAAAAGGGAAATGAGTGTACCTCCTTTTCTATATCCTCCACACATTTGCCTGATGAAATTTGCACTTTTCATATGCCTGGAGCAGGTATAATTGGACATAGTTTGGGATGATCAGAATGTTTCTGAACTCGAATGAGGACATCCGAGTCTTTGAGAACACCCTGGCCATGCCTACACCATGCCTCCTTTTTGACTTGGACATCATCATGCTGAAGATGTCCACAAACCCAGCTTCTAAAATGGCTCTGGGATATTTCTGTGCTTCAGACGTCTCTATACCCATTTTCAGATGCCCAAAGCACAAGTACAGCTTCTAAAATAACCCCTATAATATTGTTTCTTCCCTTTTAAGTCAAATTCTGATTCTTCTGGTGGTTAGAAGGCCTTTAATGATCATGTTTCTGTTTTCCTGATCAATTCCTGGCTAAAGTTAAGCAATAACTCAATCATTTCTTATATTGTATATTTTGATGTTTATAAATGAAACTGGGTTTGCTGTCTACTATGAGACTCCTTGACTAGAGCCTCAGAGCCTATTAGCACATGTTCTGCTGCATGCAAAAGGCACTCTGGGACACGCATTGACAGCCTGCATGAGGCCATGACAGTTAACACCGCCATAATTTTGTGCTAAATGTCCAGGGTGCATTAGGAGAGCAAATCAGCAGATGAGTGACAGAAAATGGGTGGGATGAGTGCCTTGCAGTCAGATGCTAACTGAAGGTGAAAAATAAGCATGGGCGCACTCACCGCCACCCCCAGAGGTGGAGGTAAATATACCCACACTCTTCCATGCTACTTTATGGCAGGATGTGCTGGGTTAACTGCTGGACACATGCTTTCCAGGCCCCCAACAGTTAATGTAATGGTGTTGCACCTAATGTGCCATGATTTTGCATGCTATTGGTACATTAGGTGCAACACGATAGCGCCCTCTAGTAAAAGGGTCCCTATGTAGTCTCAAATGTACATATGAAACAGTGATCCTCATTCTGGTGTCAATTCAAGTTTTTTACCAGCAAGTCTCTTTTTCCATTTTTTAATCAATTCTTCCACAACTCCACTGCATTTCCTGGCAGCAGGCCTATTTGGAACTGTGTCACTAAATATATCACCATGAAATGGTATCCATCAGATCTCATTCAGTGGGGGATTATTTATGGCACTGACAACAGAATGAATAATACAATTTTCCCTGCACTTTCAAAACAATGCACAGTAAATCAGAGATACAGTTTTCAGAATAAGCAACAGGAAAATGTGTGATTGACCAAAAGTGTCATTGTTCAAGATATGTGCTTTTGAAGGAGTAACATCCTACATAAGGCATAAGTTTCTCTCAGAAGCAATAGCTCTAAATGAGTTTGTTTTGGGCATCAATTATGAAAAAAGTCTGTGAAAAAAATCTCACATCAGAAACTTGTAATATTGAGTATGAATAATATACTTGTATCACAAACAACCATTTTTTGAAGCAGCGGGAAGATGTGGTTTAGGAGTCTCCTGCTCTGGGGGTCACCTTCAATCAGTTGATAAAGCCATCGGCGAAACTTTGGGCAAGATCGGGATTTAAGATTTGTTTGTTGGAGGGCTGAAGATTCAGTGGCCCATCGTTACAGATAAGTGTACATGATTCTGTTGGATATTTTTGAGAGGTGTTGATGTGGCATGAAAAAAAGACTATATGAAGTGTTGATATTGCAAGAAGAAAAACTAATTGTATAAAAATGGTCTCGAGGGAGCTTGACAATGATGGTGAAAATTTTCATTGTGTTGGTTATTCGTTGTGAACATGAGCTGCCTTCCGCGTTTTACTTATATTTTTTTGTACCTTGGTATTTTTAGTTTGTTTTGTTCTGTTTTGTTTGGTGTGCAGCCCTGGTCATTTGTGTTGCAAGTATATTACACAGGTACACTACCAAAAAACTGCCTCCAGTTTTGCAACTGATTCCTATAGATTTTGGGGTGCTGAATCCAGGAAAAATAGCCAAAATGTTCCATCACGTCACGTTTTCTTGCAAAATTAGATTTCTTACCCATATAAGGAATGTTCACATAATTTCTTTTTAGCCGACTGCAGTTTATTTTCTTGGCCCGAAATAGAGGTTGTAATGGTTAACTAACTAGAAACACTCCCTCATGATATTTTATAGTGTTTTTGTATTCATTTTATACATTAACAGGACAATTGGGAGGCGGGGGGCTAAATCCAGTACTCGCGCTGGCGCATGTTCTTTCCTGTTCGCCTCGCCTCGTTCGCTCGCTCAAACACGGTGGTTGCGACATGAACGTTCCTGTCAAATTTCAGTTTCTTGCAAGTTCATTATTACCTTTTGTTTGCTCAGTCGTAATCCAGCTTTATTCCGAAGTGGTTCACTACAGTTGTAGTTTGCAGTGCTGTGTATTTGTGATGGCTCACAGAGCCAGAGGTTGCGTCAACTCTCCGGACAGTTTTTGTTTTATTTGTGGGGAATATACCGTGAAAAAGCGGCAGAGGAACATTTCTGCACTTATTAAAAAAGTATATTTCGCCTATTTCGGTTTGAAGTTAGGCGATCAAGACAAACCGTGGGCTCCTCACAAAGTGTGCAAGACATGTGAGGAAGATCTACGCTTATGGATGAAAGGTAAAAAACAAGCATTTCGTTTCGGAATACCTATGATGTGGCGTGAACAAAGAGACCACAGCAGTGACTGCTATTTTTGCTCTTGCATTGTGAAGGGATACAACTTAAAAAATAAGAACGTAATAAGTTACCCCAACCTTCCCTCAGCAATTAGGCCTATGCCTCATAGCAACGAAGTACCTGTGCCTGAACCACCAAAATCTTTGGATCATATTTGTGTGGACGGTTCTGATCATGATGAGACTCATCAGATGGCTTTTCCCGATGAGTCCAGTACTTCCGAGTTTGAAACTGAACCAGATCCGAAACCTGAACTTTTCTCTCAAGCTGAATTGAATGATTTAGTCCGGGATTTAGGACTCCCAAAAGATGCTGCCCAACTGCTAGGTTCTCGGCTTAAACAGAAAAATCTATTGTCACCAGGAACAACTTTTTATTGGTACCGCAACCGCGAGACACAATTTTTGAAGTATTTCAGCAAAGAGGAAGATTTGGTATTTTGCAACGATATATACGGAGTGATGGAAAAGTTTAAACTCAAGTATGATCCTGCTGAATGGCGGCTGTTCATTGATTCGTTAAAAGACAGCATAAAAGGTGTTCTTCTTCATAATGGCAACACATTCGCTTCAGTTCCTATTGCTCACTCTGTTATTCTCCAAGAAAAATATGAGAATTTGGCCCTGATTCTTCAGAAGATTCGTTATGATGAGCATAAGTGGATGATTTGTGGAGACTTTAAAATTCTATCCATGCTATTAGGGCAGCAATCCGGTTTCACCAAATATCCCTGCTTCCTTTGCTTGTGGGATAGCCGGGCCCGCGACCTACACTGGGGGAAAAAAGACTGGCCAATTCGGGAGTATTTGAGACCCGGTGAGAAAAATGTTCTTCATGAGAGCTTGGTACCTCGTGATAAAATTCTATTACCACCTCTCCACATTAAGTTGGGTCTCATTAAGCAATTCATCAAGTCCCTTCTAAAAGATGGTGAGTGCTTTCGGTACCTTTGCTCAAAGTTCCCCCGACTTTCTGAAGCAAAGCTAAAGGAAGGAGTGTTTGTTGGCCCTGATATAAGGAAACTCATTTCAGATGGAGCATTTGCTGAAACGATGTCTGAGAAGGAAAAAGAAGCCTGGGATTCCTTCAAGGATGTTGTTCTCAAATTCTTGGGGAACAGGCGGGATGAGAACTATAAGGATATTGTTGCCAGGATGCTCAATGCCTTCAAAGAACAAGGCTGTAACATGAGCCTGAAAGTCCATTTCTTGCACTCCCATGTGAACTACTTTCCCGAAAACTTGGGGGCGTACAGTGAAGAACAAGGTGAAAGGTTTCACCAGGACATCAAGGACGCAGAGAGAAGGTACCAAGGAAGATGGAACACCACTATGATGGCTGATTTCTGCTGGTTGCTGCTGCGGGAAACCCCAGATGAAAAAATATGCCAAGCAGCGCACCAAGAGAAGCATTCGGGGGAAGAAGAAACGGGCCCACCAGGAGATTGATTGACCCAAGAATGACTTTAAAATCTAAACTGTGTTGACAAATATCGTGTTTTTACTAAACTTTGAAATAAAAATTTGCTAGTTATTACCACAGTGTCGGATCTCATTTATTAGAATTTTATTTTCACACCATCGGGTGTTTGTCTTCATGTATTGCAATGGTGCGGTTTGCGTTTTCTATTCTTACATACATACCTGTACAACATTTTTTGCACATTTCTTTGCTTTGCTTTGTGTCTAACCTCGCTCTTATATGCTCAATGTTTGTGCACATGTATGTGGCTGTTTTAAGTGCAGACAATTTTGCTACCATCACAGTGTGTTTTGTTGACATTACTCTATTCTTATGTGCTGCCTTGTTACAGTTTTCTTTATTCTTATTTGAATAACTACTAAACAATTAGTATAAAGAATTCATCCAAGAAACTTTTATCTCGATCGCACTCAATCTGAAATGTTCACCTCAAACTGCTTACCCAATGTAGCAAAAAATCTGTACGTGATGGAGCAAATTGGTTACCAGATTTGGATTCAGCGCACCAAAAAATGTAAAAATCAATCGAAACATTAGAGGCAGTTTAAAAAAATTTTTTTTTAGTGTAGTGTATTCATACTAAATATTAGAAGTTTCTGATGTGAGACTTTTTGCACAGACCTTTTTCCTAAATGATTTAACAGTGGTCCCTGACAACCTTTTTTGCTGCTTTTTTGTGACTGGTTTGTTTTGGGCATACCATGTCAGCAATGAACCTCACACCTAAGCCATTGTATGATCTCAGTAACTCTGGTAACCCGGAAGCCCTCCTCGCCTCCTTCCCAAACTTAGCACCCCACATAAGGTTCCCCCTCCCCTCCCCCCCCCCCAACAAAATTCACCAACACTGTATTTGGTACAAACATTTTGGTCGCAGCTTTATTTACAAACCAGTAATAACCGACCCAACATGGGCCTGAATATCAAACCATTAAACATAACCCAGCCCCGCACCCCATTTCCGGAGGATGCCCCCTCCACCCGCCATCTTAGTAGCAAGGCGGAGCATCCTCCTCCCCCCCAAACCCCACCGCCTGCCTCGCCATACTAGTAGCAAAGGCCGGCTCCCACCCCCCCCCCGCTACCGGGCCGAGACACCCAACCGGGCTGTCTCGCCCCACCCCGAGGAGCACTTCGCCCCCAATGCTCGTAAACCAGTTCAAGCCCGCGCCGCTCCTGCGAGCGCTGGCTCTGTACCCCACACCCCACCCGCTGCAACATCCCCCCAAACCTCCTCAAAAAGAGGGCGGGTGGGCGGGAACACGTCCGCTTCACGAGGAGCCGCGGCGAGAAGAGGACGGCCACGCGGCTCCTCGCGGGTACTGCTCCGACCCCCCCCTTTCACGCGGGCCAATGAAATCGCTCCGCCAGCAAGACGGAGCGATTTCAAATGCTGCACCTCCTTTCTCACCGCCCTCCCCCCCCCCCCGTCATTAAGCTGGAGGCCGAGGCCGGGCCCCGGCCCAGGTTACTGTCGGCCGCGGGACCCGGCCCCCGGCCTCGAGCATTTCTCTTAAATTTACTGCTATCGCTCTCCATAGTATTTGCGTCATGCCAATAAGAGTTTCCTTCTAGAGTTCAGAGGATGTAATATGAATAGTCAGTCTATCAAGGGATGTTTGGAAATTGCTTTTAATCAGGCCTGTGACTCCCAGTTCAATGGAGAATTATTCAATATACTTCTACCATCTTTTTTGGCCTCTGACTGCATTTCTCAGTAATCAAGGATCTTCTTCTCCACATGATTCACAGAGAATTGTGTGGAAACGACACTTCCATTATCAATGCCATTCTAGTGGTTTTCCTCTTTACCACTATGTCCTGTTTCCTTGCATCTAAGTTTTTATAAGGAAGGGGAAGTTTCCAGGTGATCACAATCTCTTCATTCTCCATAATTCTCTTAACCAGGTACAAGATGGGTAACTATTTCCAGCTCTTTCTTACAAAATTTGCATATCTATTTTACCAATGATTTCTATATATTCTGCAAACCATCTTGTCCATTATCTACTGTCCTGGGCTGTAACTATCAATCTCTCATCCTTAGGTTTCAGTCCCCCCTTTTTTAACAATTCATGTGTCTGAGTTTGATTCACATATGGCTCCTGGAGTAACACTTTATATTTCCCGATGTATTTGTGCACGTGCCACTTGTTTTTTTGCTTATCTTGCTCTAACCCTCTGAAGAATTGTTTGTACTGTTTTGTAAATTCCGTTGCTTCTTTTCCACTGTGTACAGGTAGATTTTCACGCATCCTTCTGCGCAGTGGAATGCTTCTCAGCACTTCGGGGAAAGCAACTACGTATAGTTTTTACATAGAATATCTACATCACTTAGCAGGTGTTAAAAAGGTGTGCAGGTATTCTTCTGGGGTTATTTTCAAACTGAAAGTACTTGGATACTTTTGTTTTGAAAGCCTTCCAATAACCACATTGTGAAAAGTGTATATATCAGGTATAGAACTACCCCATAAAGAAAAGCTCAGATGCAGGGATCCCATCTCAGTTTATTCTCACCACACAGTGGCTTGATTTACCTTTTTTTTTCTATTCTCTATCTTTGATGAGCTACATTCCCGCAAAGCTGCATGGGAGTCTTGGGAGTCTTCCCACTTCGCACCTCCTCTCACCATGAGAAATGCACCTAGTTTCACATAACCCTATATACAGCTGCATTTAGTGGCATTGTACATAGTTATCATGTTTCCCTGTTCAAGAAACCTGTTTAATGCTTATCCAAGTTTATTTTACCTGTTTATTGTAAGCACAGATCAATTAATTGAGACGTGTGGTTTATATGTTCACTGTGAACCGCGCTGATGTTGAATAGCGCGGTATAAAAGAAACTGTAAATAAATAAATAATAAATAATACTTCACAGGAACGTTGATGTTGAGTCAGGCATCCCTAACAAGCAATCACAGAAAGAACACATAAATAAACAAGGAATCAAAAAGGTTGTAGATATTTAAATATTTCTATCAGGTCAACATCATAGGAAACATGAAGTGAAGAATAGTCTAGTGATTACTGCAGCAGGCTAAGAACCAGGGAAGACAAGGGTCAAATCCTACATCTCCCACTAATGTTTCTTCTGACCTTGGAAGATCCCCTCATCCTTCATTTCCTCAAATATGATATTGATTGTAAGCTCCTGGGTAGAGAGATCACCATAATACATGAATTATTATATCATCCCGAGTTCGAACTAGGTGGTCACCTAGGGCAGCAATTTCTGGAGGGCGACAAAAGCATGTCATTCAAAGCTAATTAAAAGATTTTAACAGCCAGAGGGGGTGTAAAGCTTGAGGTTCACCTAAGACACTAACACCTTGGAATAACTCCTGCTTAGGAGGTGAAAATCTTAGCATGTATGAGTTAGTACCCTTTTTTGTAAGAATTAGCTGTTCAGGGATCACACATATTTTTTTAAGAATTGCCATACTGGGTCATATCAAAGGTCCATCCAGCCTAGAATCCTATTTCCAACTGTACCCAATCCAGATCGCAAGTATCTGGCAGAATTCCAAAAAGCAGGTCGATTCTATGCTGTTTACCACCAGGAATAAGTACTGGATTTCCAAGTCTACCTTAATACAGGTATATGGGCTTTTTCTCTAGGAGCTTGTCCAAATCTTTTCCTAAACCAGATATGTTAATTGCTTTTATCATCCTGTCCAGCAATGAATTATAGAGCTTAGTTACTGTATATATTACAGTATCAGAGTTTTTTTTATACTGCTTTATCATTTCACTCAAAGAAGTTTACATTGTAACTTAAACTTGGATAATGTACATTAAATAGGGGCATTGATAAATTGAATTTTTCTGAGGCAATGGAGGGTTAAGTGGTTTCCCAAGGCCACAAGGAGTGCCAGTGGGACTTGAATGCTGTTTTCTTTGCTCCTAAGCCAGGGCTTTAATCACTAGGCTACTCCTCCACTCTGTTAAAGTCCATCAGATATTCTGGTTTTGAATGTACTATCTTACTAAAGTGCAGGACGTGCAATGACCCCTTGCTGTCAGGCATGTGCCCGGCATGTTCCCAGTAGTTATCACACTGAAAAATTCCTTTAACGTGCAGCAGCGACATTTTCAACCAACGTGCACTTAATGCCACCCATTGACATGGCAGCTGGACTAACTGCAACACTGATAAAAAGTGCACAGTAATTACCCCGTGCTAACCACAATGTTCAATCAACATGCACTCCGTCCCTAACCTGCTTAGTCCCTGTCCCATTGCATGCCAAGCAGTTAGCATGGGCTTTTTAATGCACTGACTGTTTTTAGTTTATGGTATCTGCTACAGCAGGCCCTCACTAACCGCTTAACATATGCTAACCTTTAGCACACTTTAGTAAAAGGCATCTCTAATAACTTTATGGCGTGTCCCCTAATCTTTTTACTTTTTGAAAGAGTAAACAACTGATTCAACTCCAGTCATGAATTTATAGGTGCCAACTTATAAAATTATCCTCCAATGAATCGCTATGCAGTTTTAGAATAGAATGGCAAGGCCGCGGAGCCATGTGCACGCGGCCACCATTAACCGGGGGGACGGCCGCGTGCATTCCTCAACGGTTAGCGCGGCGAGGCAAGCCCGAGGGGAGGAGCGGTCGGTGGATATCCCGTCCCATTGGCTCCAGCGCGTGACGGCCTGGCGCGGCAGCCAATGGGACGAAGGAGTTGCAGGGGAGCTAGTGCGGGGACGTGGCGTGGCTCCGGCCTCTTGCCTTCGTATGCCGGAGCCGACGGACGCCCTCCCACCCTCCCTTGTGCCGAGTGGGTCAGAGGGGTGTTGTGGGGGTGTTGCAGCTGGAGGGGGGTTGGCGGGATCCCGGAGGTTTCCGGGGTCCGGAGCCGGATGCAAGCATTACGGCGGGGGTGGGGTACCCCCGCCCGGACAATCCCTCAGGTTTTTGCTGATAATATGGCGAAGCCGGATGAGGGAGGGCGAGGCGATTTTGTCGGGGCCTGTACCTGGCAGAAGCGGAAGCGGCGGCACCTTGCTAATAACATGGCGGGTGGTGGCGCGTTCTGCTGGTGGGGGGGGGGGGTATGTTAACTTGTTAATTGTAAATTGTGATTGTTATAAGTAATAAAGCTGCGACCAGTTCAATTCCATAGATTGTGTAATGGTTTTATTTGAATGTCAGGTATGTGCCTATTATAGGCGAGGGTTGGGGGGGGGGGAACAAGGTTGGAATCACCCGGTCCGCCTTACCTGGTTAATAGGTCATCCTAAATTAAACCACGTATCTATAGCTGCTGAATGTCACCATTATATGCATAGCTTCCAATGCTGATGGCATGAAGAGGCCTAGTGAAAGCATGTTTCACAACACCTATGTCAAGCCTATTTGATAAAGATAAGTAGGCAGAGAATTTATACCAGCCCTGGAGTGGGTATAAATATCTGTGCTTATATTTTGCAAGTACATGTGTTAATTATAGTATTTTATAATCCATGGGCCCAATATTGAAAGTGATTAACATGGTTAGTAAACCCGCTAACTGTGTTAATCTCATTGGTTGGGATATTCAGCTGCATGGCCCAATGGTAACCTGGGTCTAAAGTTCAGCAGTGGTGGCTAGAAGAGCAACCAAAATGGTAAAGGGGATGGAAGGATACCCCTATGAAGAAAGGCTAAAAAGGTTAGGGCTCTTTAACCTGGAAAAGAGACGGCTGAGGGGAGATATGACAGAAGTCTATAAATTAATGAATGGAGTGGAACAGGTAAACGTAGATCGATTGTTTACATTATCAGAATATAGAAAGACTAGGGGACATGCAATGAAGTTACAGGGTAAACTAAGACAAATAAAAGAAAATATTTTTTCACTCAACATGTAATCAAACTCCTGAATTTGTTACAAGAGGATGTAGTCAAGGTTGTTAGTGTAGCTGGGTTTAAAAAAGGTTTAGACAAATTCCTTGAGGAAAGGTCCATAAACCATTATTAAAAAGGGATCCAGGGTATCAATGCTTGACCTAATACAAGCACTGTGGAACCTGTGTCTTTTGGGGAAACTGCTAGGTAAGTATGACCTAGATTGGCCACTGTTGGAAACAGGATACTCGGCTTGATGGACCTTGGTCTGACCCAGTATGGCATATCTTATGTTAGCCACTTCAATGCACCAGCCACCATTGCTGAATATTGGGTCCTATGCACATAATTTTTGCTCCATCCAAACTCCACCCATCTGTCCGCCTACTAGCAATATATGCACCTTGATGCCAAAGTGTGCACTTTCAAACCAGCCATTATTTTATAAGAGGTCATTTACATGCATATATGGCCACATAAATGACCTAATATAAAATGTATTAAATTATCTCCATTATTTATATTCAGCACCAATACCTATCCATATAGTGGCATAGAAATGCCTCAACCAGCATGAAAAATGAAATTATTGATGCCGTTGAATGTTGACCTGAATGTGAGTAATAGAATTAATGGATAGAAAATATTAACAAGATACCTGGGTAACAGCCCCCCCCCCCCCCCAACATTTCCAGTTCGTCAGGTAACTCTCTTGTTGAGGTATCTAAAAAAGATATGATTGTAAGAAAAGTGGTACCAGCCAGACACAGATTATATAATTTCGGGAACACAAGAGGCAGCCTCTTAGTCCTGCCATACTTATAGCACTTCCACCTACTTACCCTCTATTTTTCTTTTCTATTTTTTTTCTTAATTTAGAGGATCTCATTTGTAATGCTTGTTAAATAGTCTACTTTGTAATGTTTGTCACAATAATCCAATTTGTAATGTTTGTAGTAATTATTATACACTATACTTCAAACTGAAAACAATTACAAGTATAGTGTATGATAATTACTCCAACTGATGGCTCTATAGTTGCAAGATGGGTGGATACATTTACCGCACTTATGTGGTATATGCATTAAAAGCACCCATGTGCCTTGTATCTGTTGTTTGTGTGAGTGAGGGGTGGGGTAAAATAGCATGCATACTTTTGACAATGCCAAGTATGTGTGTTCCTTCACTCTCCTGGCCTAAACACGTCTGAAGGAATGCTCCTTTTTACTGGAGCTAAAAGTATGCACATTGTAAACCTTCTGGCTACTTGTTTAGCTGTTCTGAGGGAAAAAAATTAAAGACAGGGCAATTTATCTGGATAAATGGGAAGCAGATCCCAATAAAGAAAATTGGAAAGAATATAAGCTCTAGCAAGTTAGATGTAAAGCATTAATAAGGTAGGCCAAAAGAGAATTTGAAAAGAAGCTTGCCACAGAGGTAAAATCTCATAATAAAAATTGTTTTCACGTGCATTCAATCAAAGAAGTTCTGGAGGGAATGAGTTGAAACAGTAGATGACCAAGGAATAAAAGGGGCACTTAGGGAGTACAAGGCCATAGCAAAAAAACTAAATAAATGTTGTGCTTTAATGAGGATTATGTTGGAGAGATAAAGATAGAAACATAGAAACATGACAACAGAAAAAGACCACATGGCCTATCTAGTCTGTCCTTCCATAACAACAACTACAACAGTCCACTTTTTACCTTTAGAGATCCTCTGTGTTGGTCCCATGCTTTTTTGAATTCAGTTACTGTCCTCATCTCTACCACCTCCACTGGGAGACTATTCCATGGATCCACTACTCTTTCCGTAAAGAAATATTTCCGCATATCACTCCTGAATCTATCTCCCTTCACCCTCATCCCATGTCCCCTCGTAGCAGAACTTGCTTTCAATTGAAAGAGGCTCTCTCCCTGAACATTTATGCCACAGAGGTATTTAAACATCTCAATCATATCACCTCTATCCCGCCTTTCCTCTAAGGTGTACATATTAAGATCCTTAAGTCTGTCCTCATATGCTTTATAATGAAGCCCATTAATCATTCTTGTAAATAATTTCTATAAATAACAATGTCAGCTCGCTAACATTCCCCTGTAAATTCAGCAGTATACAAAAGTATACACCCTGTAAATAGTTCTGACAATTTACTGTTCTGTTATATGTAAAAAGTTAAGAAGTTCTTGTTCTATGTAATGTTATGCAAATGTATGCAATTGTTCCATGTAAACCGCCCCTGATCTCTGGAAGGGGCGGTATAGAAGAAATAGATAAATAAATAAATAAATAAATAAATCATTTTAGTAGCAACCCTCTGCACCGACTCCATCCTGTTCACATCCTTTTGAAGGTGCGGTCTCCAGAACTGCACACCATACTCCAAATGAGGGCGCACCAAAGACTTATACAGAGGCATTATCACCTCCTTTTTTCTGCTAGCCATTCCTCTCTGTATGCACCCAAGCATCCTTCTAGCTTTTGCCGTCGCATTTTCTACCTGTTTAGCTACTTTAAGATCATCAGACACAACCACGCCTAGGTCCCGCTCTTCTTTAGTGGACAAAAGTACTTCACCTCCTATACTGTATTGCTCCCTTGGATTGCTGCAGCCCAAATGCATGACCTTACATTTTTTAACATTAAATCCCAGCTGCCAAATTCTGGACCATTCTTCAAGCTTAGCTAGATCCCTCCTCATGTTATCTACACCTTCCTGGGTGTCTACTTTATTGCAGATTTTGGTATCATCCGCAAAGAGGCAAACCTTACCCGACAGCCCTTCCACTATATCACTAACAAAGATGTTAAAAAGAATCGGACCAAGCACAGATCCCTGGGGCACACCACTGGTAACATTCTTCTCCTCAGAGTGAGTTCCATTTACTTGTACTCTTTGTCGCCTCCCACCCAACCAATTTCTAACCCAAGCAGTAACTTTAGGGTCCATCCCTATGGTGCTCAGTTTGTTTATAAGTCGCCTGTTAGGAACAGTGTCAAAGGCTTTACGGAAATTTAAATACACCACATCTAGAGCTCTCCCTCGGTCCAACTCCCTGGTCACCCAGTCAAAGAAATCAATCAGATTTGTCTGACAAGACCTGCCTCTGGTGAATCCATGCTGCCTCGGATCCTGTAATCCGCTGGACTCCAGAAACCTCACTATTTTCTCTTTCAGCAGAGTTTCAAATAATTTACTCACCACCGAAGTTAAACTAACCGGCCTGTAGTTTTCAACCACATCCTTACTTCTGCTTTTGTGTAAAGGCACCACATGAGCCTCTCTCCAGTCCCTTGGCACCACTCCCGACTCCAACGAGGCATTGAAAAGGTCAGTCAGTGGAGCTGCTACAACGTCCCCAAGTTCCCTCCGTATTCTAGGGTGTATCCCATCCGGTCCCATCGCTTTGTCTACTTTAAGTTCTCACGAACACAGTCTTCTGAAAATTGTTCAAGATGTCCCTCGCTTCTGTTCTTATTTGTGGGTGTTTTCTGAGGTCCTGTTCCTGGTTCTTCATCTGTGAACACAGAACAAAAATATGTGTTAAGCAATTCCGCTTTATCCTTATCAGCTTCTATATATTCCCCCCCTGCACCCTTGAGTCTGACAATAGCACCTTTGCCCTTCCTCTTCTCACTAATATATCTGAAAAATGTCTTATCCCCCCATTTTATTGCACTGGCTATTTCCTCCTCCTTTTGAATCTTTGCCTTCTTGACTACTTTGCTAGCTTCTCTAAGTTTTTCCAAATACAGATGCCTGTCTTCCTCTCTCTGTGATCTCTTGTATTTCATGAAGGCCTCTCTCTTTTTCTTCACTTTTTCAGCTACTTCCTTCAAAAACCATAGCGGTCTCCTGTTCCTTTTGCCTTTATTTACCATTTTAACAAAAAGGTTGGTTGCCTTTAAAATACACCCTTTCAGTTTTGCCCACTGTTTTTCTACATCCCCCAGCTGTTCCCATCCCACTAACGACTCCCTGAGGTATTGGCCCATCTTCGCAAAGTTAGTCTTCCTAACTTCCTAAGATGCTCATACCGGAAACATTTTTTGATGGTGATGAGTCAGAGGAACTGAAGCAAATCTCAATGAACCTGTAAGATGCAGTTGAGCAAACTGACAAACTAAAAAATACCAACCACCAAGACCAGATAATATATATATCAGAGTTCTGAAATATTTTAAAAATTAAATTGAAAATCTTTATAGGGTTATAGCAGAGGTTCTTAACCCAGTTCTCGGGATACACCTAGCCAGTCAGGTTTCAGGATAACCACAATGAAAATGCAAGAGAGAAATTTTCATGAACTGCTTCCACAGAATTCAAATCTCTCTTTCGCATATGCATTGTGGTTATACTGAAAACCTGACCGTGGTTCCCAAGAAAGCAAATAGAATGCTAGGAATCATAGGGAAAGGAATGGAGAATAAAACCAAGGATATTATAATGCCTCTGTATCATTCCATGGTGCAACCGCACCTTGAATATTGCATGCAATTCCAGTCACCATATCTTAAAAAGGATATAGTAGAATTTAAAAAAGGTACAGAGAAGAGCCACCGAAATGGTAAAGGTTGTGGGAGGATCTCCCTACAAGGAAAGACTTAAAAGGTTAGGGCTCTTCAACTTGGAAAAGAGATGGCTGAGGGGAGATATGATAGAGGACTATAAATTGATGAATGGAGTAGAACGGGTAAACATAGATAGGTTGTTTACTCCATCAAAAAGTAGAAAGATTAGGGGACACGCAAAGAAGCTACAATGTAACCCATTTATGAATAATAAGAGGAAATATTTTTTCACTCATCGCGTAATCAAACTCTGGAATTCATTACCGCTGGGCTGTTAGTATAGCTGGGTTTAAAATAGCTTTGGACAAGTTCCTGGAGGAAAGGTCCATAAACCATTATTAAAAGGACCTGGGAAATCCACTGCTTGCCTCAGTACAAGCATTATGGAACTTATGTATCTTTTGGAAAACCGCTAGGTACTTTTGACCCCGATTGGCCACTGTTGGAAACAGGATACTGGGCTTGATGGACCTTGGTCTGACCCAGTATGGCATATCTTATGTTCTTATGGCAGGTGTGTCCTGAGGACTGGATTGAGAACCCCTGGGTTATAGGGTTCCAGGAATAATTTGGGAAACTGAAAGCTGATGAGTCTGACATTGGTGTAAGGCAAATAATAGAAATTATTCTGAAAAATGAAATTATTAGTCATATACATAAAATATTGCTTAATACACAGAGAGGCCTATTTTAATCAGGCCGTCCAGCCCCTGTACATCTGGGCAGAATCAGGCCATGCAAAGATAGCCCTGATTCTTATCCTGCGGCCCCGCGGCATCCGAATCGGGTCTAGCGTCTGGACATGCAGGCTGGGACCCGGTTCTGCCTGGCTGTGTGCCCTGGCGACTACCCATCTAACAGAGTCAGACTCCTGAATTGTGCCGCACAGCCATGGCATCCCGTCACCATGGCACCTTGGCTCCATTGAGGAGCTGCGAATGCCGGCCACAGCAGATAAACTCCTTTCCCTACAGCCAGATTCTCAATCCGTCCTCCCATGGCCAGGATCCAGCTGCAGGGATATAGAGGAATTAGAAAAGGTACAGAGAAGAGCCTACAAAATGGTAAAGGGGATGGAAGGATACCCCTATGAGGAGAGGCCAAAATAGGTTAGGGCTCTTCAACCTGGAAAAGAGACGGCTGAGGGGAGATATGATAGAGATCTATAAATTAATGAATGGACTGGGACGGGTAAATGTAGATCGATTGTTTACACCATCAAAAAGTAGAAAAATTAGGGCATGCCTCCATTTACTAGCATGGACCTAGTGTCACCTCTGTTCTTCTTTTCAAGGCCAATCATGTTCTAGCATTGTGCCGCTTAGTAAAAATGCCGCTATGTGCTTTAGAATTTTGTACATACATAAATCAATTGTACACACGTAGATTTGTTGGTTTATATGTGTGCAATCGATTTTGCACAAACTTATTGCACATTTCTACTTCTTTTTCCCATCCCCGGTTTTCTTCCTGTCTCCTCATAACCATCTCAAGTCCCTCCTTTCTTTCTCTTCATCATCACTGGTTCCTTCTTCTCTTTATTGCTGGTCCTCTTACCTTTCCTTTGTCTTCCCATCTTTAGCCTTCTCTCTGGGTTTTTCAGTATCTTCAAGACACCTTCTCTGTGCTGAAACCGTAGATTCTTTTCCCCTACCTAATCCACCCCCTGCCCCCCCCAAAAAAATATATATATCCAGGCACATATGTATTGTTGGAACACTAGCTTATTATTGTGGTAAATAAATTGTGCAATTTTTATTATTAGACGGGCTTGCCACAGAATTATTTTTTTTTTACTTCTGTCATGGAATCTACCCTTGAAAGGGCCACAGGAAACTGCAATTTGGGCTTCGATATAATAATACAACTGGAATGCTAAAAACAACAGCTGGACATGCAATGGAATAAGCATAACTTTATGGCCTTAGCAGTCTGTCTGCCGGGTGAACTGATTCATGGTCTGGGTTCAACATCTTTTTAATTTGCAGTTTACTACACAGAACTATGAGTAGGCACATTTGCACTCCATGAAACAGATGATTCATTATACTCCCAAAACTTGCTGTCTCCAAAAATAGCATTATGTTTAAAATAGGTTAGAAACCACTGACAAGCATGTTTTCCTAGTTTGAAAAGTCTGAGAAATGGGATGAACATTGGCTAATAATCAGAAAAAAAAATCTAGCGAATGATTTCTGCTCTAGGGCTTACTTGCTAAAAGATCAAACATGCTGAACTCTTTTGGCACAAAAATTAGGTATTTACTTCTTACTGCATTTTAGACATCTTTTTTCAATGAATCATTTCTTATATGCCATTTTATTAGTCAGCATGGTTATCTCCTATTTTCTGCATTCAGCAGAAATTCATGAGGTCAGATTCAGACTTTGTATCCAGTCACACTTTGGTCTCATTTTAAGGCTGAACGAAGTTCTTCAACTACATGAAAAAGCTTTATAATGTTTAGAATATATCGCTTTTCGTCTGTCGATGACTGAAGGCTTTGGTGTCTTGAGATTGAATAACTCATCAAAACATATGTTTTTGGTAGATGATACTAAAGGTTCATAATCAGCAAATACTTTGAAGGCAAAGTGTTGTGCCAGGTTTATGCAGCTGTGAATAATAGAGATAGTCAGGATAGCTACCGCACAGCTTAACAATTTTGCAGGAGCTCAGAAAATTTAATGCCTCATCAAGTTTATTTTTACCATCACCACCCCACTGAAAGGTGTTTGACATTGACAGTCAAGAAAGATTGCAAGAAATGTTTCAGCACTAAAAAGTAGGAAAATATGGAAAATCTGATCAGTGCTGCATGTTTGTGGGATTTATGAGGAGAATATAATTTTGCCAAGAAATGTTTTTCTGCTGTGTTCTTGAAATGACCTCTTCATAGAAATAGTGAGATCATTATTCAAAAGGTTTATCTAACTAACTTTGCAAGATAGCCAGACATATCTTCATAGTTCCTTCCCTCACCTCTCCCTTTCGCCCCAGTAACCAGTTAAATTTTGCGTGGACAAATCATGGAACAAATAACATTGCAAGGGCTTTGCCAGGACATGATTTCACTTTGTTGATTCTGAGCCACGATTCAGCCCTAGCTAGTGTAAAGTTGGCCAGGTATCTTTAAACAGATAATTAGCTATCCTTGAATTCAGGGCTGGCCTTAACACAGGGCAGACTGGACGTCTACCTAAGAGTGGCAATGCAGCGCCAACACAACCAGCAAACACAGCAGCAGAGAAACCCTTTAAAACCAGTTAGTTGCAGGCCTTTGAACAACTGCATGCATGTACTTAAGGCCTGCCATGTTTGTCCCCATGTCAGGGTGAGTGGGATGCAGCAAGCCTTGAGCGAGCCTATGGAGATGCTCGAAGGCCCTCGGTTGAGAGCAGCTTTATAGAGCTTCTTTGCTACTAGTTCTGCTAGCCGTGATGGTGCTCTGCTCCCACCTTCAAAGCCTGTATTTCTTTTGGACTCCCATGAAGGTAGAGTGGTGGAGGTGGCAGCAGTGGTAAAAAGGGGAAGGGAAGAGGTGGAGATGCTGAACACCTTGGGGGGAGGAAGAGAAGAGGGAGGAGATACTGGATACCTGGGGGGAGAGGGAAGGAGAAAGATGCTGGGCACTTTGGTGGGGGGAGAGAGATGCTGGACAACTTAGGAGGAGGAAGGGAAGGAGAGAGAAGCTGGATACCTTAGGAGGAGGAAGGGAAGGAGAGAGAAGCTGGATACCTTAGGAGGAGGAAGGAAAGCGGAGATGCTGGATGCATGGGGGGTTGGGAAGGGAAAGGGAGATGCTGGTCCATGAATGAGGCAAGGGCACGTGGCCGATGGTTCGCTGCGGGTGTCAGATACCCTTAGACCAGCCCTTCTGTAATTAAACAGACAGCTTTATATGGGTATATGAAAACCACCCAGATCTGAGCTGAATATCCAGAAAAAGTTGGTTAACTAGACGTTGTCTAGTTTATTTGACTGCTCAGTGCCTTTTTGAATACTATATACTAAATATATAATATATATTATTTATTTATTAATTTACTTTGTTTATATACCACTTTATCTTGCAGCAAAAGCACTTTAGATAGAACTCAACCTAAAGTATTGCACTGAAGCATTGAAACACTAATCATGTGTGTCTTTACATTGGAAGGCGGTCTGAACATTTAACCAAGACTTGGAAAATTAATACTGAGTAATATTTAGCTTGTGGTTGAGAGTCATTCCTTAGGGGAGGGTATTGGCTCATGGTGTGCACTTGATGTTGCTATATGTGCATTGACTTGCAACTATTGTGTTTGTTAGGTTTCATCTCCAAAGAACTCTCTGAAAAGGTGCGTCTTGAGTTTTCTTCTAAAGTCTTCAATTTCTGTTGTTGTTCTTATATCTACCGGGAGTGTGTTCCAGATGGACGGTGCATATAACGACAATGCTCTCTTGCATGCCACTTGTGAGCTTTTTGCCTTTGATGTCAGTATTGTGAATGTGTGTTGAGCATTTGATCTCCTGGTTCAGTTGTTTTGTATTTATTTATTACATTCTCTTATATACCACACTATTCTGCATCAGTGCAGTTTACATTGAACAAACTGAAATTACATTGAACAGGGCATTATAACTTGGAGATAACTATTTTACAGGGAAAATGGGCTATGGAGGGTTAAGTGGCTTGCCCAAGAACACAAGGAGCACCTGTGGGACTAGAAACCCCAATCCTTCCAGCCCAAGGTTGCTGTGTTCTAGTGGGATTTGAACCCCTGACTTTCCGGCCTGAAGTACCTTGCCCCAACCACTAGGCCACTCCTCCACTCCAGAGCTATTAAACTGCTCTGTGGTTCTCACATTTGCTTTTTGTTCCTTGGGGGCAAGCACCTTGCATCTTCCCCCTCCCCCCCCCCCCCAAGAGTCAGTATGGTTCATTTAGACTCTCAGGCTACATAATTAAACTGCTATGGTTTTTGCTGCATACGAACACTGCAATTGTATCTTGTGTAAAAGGGATTGAAAGTGTTCAGAGGATAGACTTTGTGATATTTTGAATATGGTGAGTAGGGCTTCGTATTTTATTTGCATTTTTATCAGTAGCCAGTGGAGGTGCTTCAGTGTTAAGATTACATGATCAGATCTTGCTGTTCTGTGCAGGATGTGTGCTGCTGTATTCTGTGCCATTTGTGGTGGGTGAACGGCATAGTTTGCTAGTCCTTGATATATGATATTGCAGATTGCCATGAGGGGAGCTATTATGTAGTACTGTAGGGAAGTTATTTGGGTCTAGCAGTTCACGTAGATGCTGTAGAAGTTTTATTGTGTGTTATATGAGCTTGGTAGTTTTTTTTATGTATGGCTGCAATGATAATTATTGGTCTAGGGTTATTCCTAGATATTGAATCTGTTTTGACCTCAAGATCCCTGTCCATGACTTTCAATGTGGATGGTGGCTTGAACACTTTGCCTCCCATTATATAGAGAACTTCCATTTTTCTATAGTTTATGAAGAGATTTTGGTCATTTACCCATTCATTTACTGCCCTGAGACAGTTTTTGAGTGCAGTGTGTATAGGTTTTATGGTGGAGAAGGGTACATTTATTTATTTATTTAACATATATTTATAACCCGCAACTTCCAGAGTTCAGTTGCGGTTCACAATAAAACAACATTCCACATAGCAAAAGCTTAGTTTTACATCGAACATTTTTGTAACAATAAAAGTAATGGGTAACAGCTTGAACTAATGCAAAATAGCAAAACTGGCTTATTAAACTATGTACAAAAAACTATATACAGGTACATGTTGGGGGTACTCAGAGTTGGATCATAGAGTTTATATAATAGCGTAATGTCTGTTAAATTTTTGGGATAAGTATTACTCTGTCGTATTTTTAACCTTTATCTGAGTGTATCCAGGGGTTATCTATGTTGCCGTAGTGCATGGAGAATAAATAGGTTTTTAGTTTTTTTTATAGTATGCTGTAGGCCTGTATGATTGAGCATAGTGGCTGAAGGTAAATGTTAAACAGTAGAGCTAATAGGGCAGATCCTTGTGGTAGTCATTGTTACCTGTCGGTGAAGTATGAGGAGAACCATCTTAGTGTTGTGTCCTGGATTCCTATATTTAGTAGTCATAAAATAGGAGATTGTGATTGATCGGATCAAAGGCTGCAGTTATAACTAAGGATATTTTGATAAATCCTTGTTGTGGTTTATCGATACCTTTTATGAACCTGTCAAAGAATGATATTACTAACATTGCTACCACATGATTAGGCCTGAACTCATGCTGATGTAGATCAAGAGGGGCATGAATATATTCTGGTGGTTTTGAAGTTGTTGATATATTTTTTCTTCTCTATGACTTTTGCAAGGAATTGTAGAATTGAAACCAGTCTATAAGAATATATATATGTATATATGTATATATATATAAATATATATATATATATGTACATATGCTGAATGATTAAAATCAGAATAAACAAGCTATCTTCACAGACAGAAAAGCAAAAAACCAAAAAATGGCAGACTTTTCAAACTGCTACTTTCTTCTTAAGTCTTGGAATTTCACCTTCACCTAGTTCAGAGTCTATAGGCTCCTCTGTCGAGATATCCCTTTTTTTCCTACCCACCTCTTGCAGTCAGGAAAGTCCTCTTTAACATACTTCAGAACACCTCTAAATCTATCTCAAATCAGTTTCTTTGAAGGGACTTCAAATAGGCAATGTTACAACTAGGGCCAACACAACCCAATAGGTGAACTAGATGACTGCCTGGAGCGCAAACGTTCCCAGGGTGCCCATTGCTGCCGCTGTCGCCCCTCTCCGGGACCTACTGCAGCGCTAATGCCATTTAAATGGTAACAAGAGCTTCTCTGAACTCTATGGTGCTACATTGCTCTCTGTGACCACTGCTTCTGACCCCTCCAATTCAGATTTCCTGTTTTGAAAGCGCCCCCATCCAAACAAGAAGTCTGTATCTGAGGGGGTGGAAGTGGCGACTCATAGAGAGCAGGAAGAGCAATGCAGCAGAATCAGAATATTCAAATAAGTGCTGTGTTTTGATTTAAATGGCATTGTCGTCACTGCAACTCCCAGAGAGGAGTGGCAGTGGTGCAATGGGGGCAGGGGTGGAAGCAGGGGTGCCACATATACTTGCACCAGCTCTGCTTCCAACATAAGCACTTTTAGACCCAGGAATTCCACTCTCTGACATATAAGACACTTCCCAAAAACCACGGACTCCCAAACCTTTGTAAAAGGAATAAATTCTATGTCCTCTTCCCCAGTGAACTTTAACAATACCAGATATAGAAATCCTGCCATCCCCTCTACTACTGTTAAACGAAAAGGAGGCAAAAGACCACAACTGCATGGTATGTTATTTATTTATTTATTTACAGTCTCTTTTATACCGCGCTATTCAACATCAGTGCGGTTTACATGAAACAGAATGACTAGCACAGTGCAGCAAGCGGATCTGTGTTTACAAAGAACAGGTACTACAACTTGGATAAAACTGGGGTAACTATTTACATCCAGGCGACACGTTATGTCGTGTCAAAAGTAATCGTAGTCATGGATGGCTTGCAGGGTATGTTGCTGTGGCTGCACTAGATGGGGGAGGGGGCTATTGGAATGCTGTCTTCCGGGTAGTATTTGAGGAAGAGGTGGTGCTTCAATGCCTTCCTAAACTGGGTTAGGTCAGGGATTGCCCGGATGCTGGGTGGTAGGGTGTTCCAGCATCTGGGTGCGCAGAATCTGAAAGCCCTTTTTGCTGTTGCATGGGTGCATTGGGTTATTTTTAGGGAAAGAAAGTAGGCAGGGTGAGTACCACAAAGGCAGCATATTTGCGCTACCTGCACAGTGGCCAAATATCGAAGGTGTACTCACCACCAGCTCCATTGGTGGTGTTGTGTGCACCTGTGCTATTATTGTTCTGTGACAGGGCCACGTGCACCTTAATAACTGCTGAGAACATGCTTTCCATGCTTTTGGCAGTTAACGCTGTGGTGTTGCCCTAACATGCCATGCATTTATGTGTCATTGGCGCATTTGGCACAACACCACAGCATCCTTTAGTAAAAGGGCACATATGTGTCAATAAAACTATCTATGATGTTTACAGCATTAAAACTAGAATATAATCTACATGTAGTTATGATCAACCTAGTGAAATCACAAACTTCTCTCATTGGAGGCAACAGTTAGAAAATCACTCAGATTGTATTATGCACCTGCCAAAGTAAGCGGTAGCCCTACATTGTAACAGTATATTAAGCCATCAGCTGTTAAGATAACATTGGGTACAATACATATGGGACCCAATCCTAGATGGGGTACGTCCAGGTCATCTGGACAGCCCTGAACAGGACAGGCACGTCAGCATCTGATTCTGTACTGAGGGAGCAAGACTTACCTGCAGGTGCAAGATCAGGCATGAGAGACTGCCCAGGATTCCCATGCTTCACCACTGGGACATCCTCCCTATGGCATATCCAGCCCACTGCTGTGGAGACCGCAGTTTCCCCACCACCCGATCCCAGTGGGGGCAGCCAGATCCAGGATCGGGCGGCGAGGACTCCCCTAGCTTGCTGCTGTCACTGCTGGGGGGCTGGTCAGCCAATCTGGAGGGACAGCCAGCACTTATTCCACCTCCAAGGAATAAGTGGAATAAGATGGTCATCTCCCCGGTGCTCCCCAGACGTACAGGGCCATGACCTGAATTGGCCCTGTATGTCCAGGTGACCGTCCCATCCACAGCATGCACAGTGGTTCTGTGCGTGCAGGGGGGCCAAGAGGCGGCATACGGTGCAGGTGGAAAATGGGGCTGGACATCCCACCGGAATATACAGCCCTGCTTTCCGCCTTACAAAATCGGGCCCTAAGGGTGTTATTTTAGAAGCCTTATTTATGATTCCCATGTGTCAGTATGACCACTTACAAGTGTAGATTGCATTCATTTGTAAATGGCCTTTTTCAAATAGGCTAATTTTACACATAAATGACCATACCATGTCGAAAATCGAGAGGGGCATGCTGGAGGCATGACCTTGGTTTATAAAAATCTATATGTCTAGTCCCCATTTCATATAGGGAATGCACGTGCAAACCCAAAATTGCCCACGTTCAGATTGACATCTGCTTCCTGACACAACTAGGTATGAAAAAGCATTCCATTTGCCCCTCCCTTTGCAAGTGGGATCAAGGAGAATATCCCCCCTTAATCCCTACATGTTTATTTCTCCCTTCAGACTGAAACAACTGATAGATAGGATCCTATGCAGGTCAATAGCAGCATCTGCATGTCTTGGTTGGAAAAACGGCTTTGATACACGTGGAAGTGCTGACATTTTACATATATACGTTGTGAAATGACAACACATACACAGGTAACTTCTGGGGTTTCCTCTGCCTATTTTTCCCACCTGTATTTTTCTGAAATGGCCCCCTATCTGCTTTCCTACTTCCAATGGAAAGAGGAAGCACCACCATCTGCTCTCTGCTGCCCACACCCCTGGAAATTGAATCCAAACTTGCAGGGATCACGGTTGCTCTCCATCTGGAGGTGTTCTTTCCACCATGGTTTGTAGTGTAGAGGAGGTGCCCCCATTCGGTGCTGGTTCTGCACTTCTTCCATAGTCTCCAGCATGGTTCCCGGAAGTATGGGATACTTATTTGAAGTATGTGGGGGGGGGGAGGGGGAGAAGGGGCAACAAGGCATGGAGGAGACAAGAGCAGTCATTACCCTGCCCCCTCCCAATCCATCCTGTGACAGCAACCAAATGACTTCCAAGCAAATTGATAGAGAAATAGAAACAGTGATGCATTACCCCCCCCCCCCTGAGTACCATGCAAAATATAGAGATAATGGATGTAAATTCTAAAAACTGAGATATTCAAATCATTAAATTGAAAATAATGTTTTTCTACCCCCTCCCCCATACCCATTGCTGGAATCAAGGACAGGAGGCTGCCAAATAGATGGGTATCGAGGACACAGCTCTGAAATTGGGATAACCCCTGAAAATCAGGGACATCTGGTAGACTTACTATAAGTGTATGGACTTCTAATATGGGCATCCTTTTAGAAAATTATGCCCGTGGGTTACTTTTACGTATAAAGCTTTTTCATGTGTACCGACTGTTAACGGCTTTTAGCACATTTTGCAATCGAAAAAGTATACCTGTGTTTAAGCATGCTGCATGTAGGCATTTATGAGCACATACTTGGGGGGGGGGGGAGCAAATGTAAAACTGCAGTGTATATATGTATTTTATAATGCTGCATATGCGGGTGCACTCCTAGACTACATACACACATTTACAGCATTTTGGACCTGGTTTTATGAGAGGATACCTATGTGAGAAAGTTCAAAAAGGAGCCTATTTTAAGCTTATTTTATAAAGGCAACATTGGCGTCTCTGTACCTTTTTAAAACAGGCACCAGAACCAGTCCCTATAGCAGAAGTGTCAAACTGGAATCCTGGAGGGCCGCAGAGCAGTCAGGTTTTCAAGATATCCATAATGAATATGCATTGGCTATATCTGCATGCAATAGAGTCAGTGTATGCAAATCTTTCTCATGAACTGACGGGTTTATGGCCCTCTAGAATTACAGTTTGACACTTCTGTTATACACGCATATATTACAACTGCACTCCTATTCCACACAAGCTACACTCCTGGGAATTCCTACATGTGGCATGAATATATGCAGTGAACTCGACCGTGTGAAAGTTGACAGTTGTATTTATTTGGTTAACTTCATAACTTAACCACTTAAGTCTGCAGCCTTGAATATAGCTAGTTAAAGTTAATCAGGTGTATTTATCCAATTGACTTTAGGAGAGAGATATTTCTGGTAGGGGTGTGCAGGCCAAACATTTAGTTTTCCAAGTTCTTTGCAGGATTTTTCATTTTGCTTTTTTTTTTTTTTTTTTTTTTCAGGGGAAGTAGCAACTCGATGGCATTTAACAACAACATTGTTAATAGCAGGCACTATTGCTCAGTAGTGTGCATTATCTAACAATAGTTAAATGGGAAGTGATGAAATTTTGGAATATTTTTTACCATCTTCATTACAAAACACATGGCATTTGCATGTCATTTCAAATGACTGCACATCCCTGATTTCTGGCAGACTTCATTCTGTAACACTGACTCTTGACGCTATTCGATAAAAGTTAAACTCTGCACCTGACATCCAGCGTTCCTGCTGAGCAGCAGGACCTGGGTGGGAGTCCTCGCTGTCACTCTAGGTTGTCACGCTTCTATAAGAGTGCGTGTAAGCCCTATCACACATACTTTCAATAGATGCACGCAGACAGACAAAATCGAAAACAATAAAAAATCAATGAATAAAGCTACTCCAGTAATGTGAAATTGTCCTAATAAAGGTAATTTCTAGAGATGTGTAGAGGCAAAGTAATGTAGATTCTTTTCAGATTTTTTGGACTTTTTTTCCAGTTTTGGGACATTTTTTGTTTCACTTCAGATATTCAGTTTAATAAAAAAAATAAAGCTCATTGGAACTTGGGGGGCGGAGCCTGATGTCCAGCGGGATGGTCGCATAACGCTGAGGCTCCCGAGAGGCCTACTCAGAATCCTGAATTAACACCGTAAATACTTGGAATTCTACTCTGACCTTGCCGGGGCACGTTGGTGAGATGGCGGGGACCAAACCCACGCGCCTGGAATTCGGATCTCCAGCGGCTTCTCACGGCAAACGCTCCAAAACTGAACCTCCGTCCCCGCAGAAGGGGCTGGCTGTGCGCGAGGGCCCCGAAATGCAGCAGGAAATCCTCGCAGAGATTAGAGGGGTCAAGGACCTCGTGCAGTCAAACGGGGAAGCACTCCGAGCGCTGCGGGAAGACTTTGGTGTGCTGCAAGGCAAGCTAGAGGGGCTTTCTTCGCGTCAGGACAAAATGGAGAGCATATTGAACTCCCATACGGCCCGGTTGTCCAAACTCAACAAAGTTGAACGCCAGGTGCGGGCCCTGCAGAAAGAAGTGGAAGATGGCAATAATAGAGCGCGCCGCAACAACATACGGCTCGTGGGCATACCGGAGGGAGCGGAATCGGGTGACATGAAAGAGTTTTTATGCAGAATTCTCCCTTCCCTGCTTCAAATCACCTTTGTCAAAGATTTGGAGATTGATCGCGCCCATCGTGTACCTACAAGCATAACGCTCAACAGAAAGACCCCGCGGCCTATCATCTTTCGACTATTGAGATATCAACACGTTGAGCAAATTCTACATGCCTCTCGGGCAAAGGGCCATATGGAGTTTGAAAGCCACAAGATCTCCTTCTATCCTGACTTGGCTAAACCCACGGTCGACCGCCGAAAGCGCTTCCTGGAATTCCGGCCGAGGCTTCAACAACTACAAGCACGCTATGGCCTGATGTACCCGGCCAAGCTTCGAGTCACGCTTCACAATCAGACAAGAACATTTGAGGACCCTGATCTACTAGCGGAGTTTTTGGATTCCAAAGAAGCCGACTTGATGCGCTGACTTCCAGAATACTCCTGAAAGTGTCCTCATATCCGATATACCCGCCATATTGGATCTGCCGCAGCCCAGCAAAGAGTCTGGCGAGGGCAGTTGGTTGCCTTCCTTTTGATGATATCTGTGACCCGACTCCATCTGCCCACAGTAACCTCGATGAGTATCAGAGACAGTGTTACTTATGGACTCTGGTGTTTCTTTTCTTTTTCATGTCTTTCTACTTCCTCTCTAGGGCCTCCTCCCGCAGACATATGGTCGCCATATTCTTTGGGGGTTTTGCTTCTTCTCTGGGATACTTTGTTACATACTTCTCAATATGGGGTGTATTAGCTAGAATACTCGGTGATTATGTCATTGTTGCACAGATCCTGATTGTATTGTATGTTTTCAAGCGCCTGTACCTAAAATGTCTATTACTGATTGATGGCACCATGTAAGATTTTCTCATTGAACGTAAAAGGGATCAATAATCCGATAAAACGGAAGAAAATCCTAAGCTACCTAAGTCAGGAAGCCGCGGATCTGATTTTTCTCCAAGAAACGCATTTAAACTCGAAGGAAACTCTTAAACTCAATATTAAACCTTACATGGTGGCCGCCTATTCCCCAGCCGTTTCTAAGAAATGTGGGGTTGCCATATTGGTTAGGAAATCTTTGCATGCTACTATTATTGCGACTAGCTCAGATACAGAAGGTAGATGGTCCAGAGTTCACCTCAAGATAGGTAGCCTTGAAGTTATATGTCTATGCCTTTACGCTCCTAATGTGGATGACCCTGCCTTTTTTGCTACCATTGCTCAGGTTGCGCAGGCCTCTGCTAATACTTCATTGATAATTGGGGGGGATTTCAATTTAGTCCTTGATCCCCTGATTGACAAACAGCCGCCTAGGCCAAGTGGTCCCCCCAAGAGTCACACCACGCTTACCTCCCTGATCAAAGATCTTGCTTTAGTTGATCTATGGAGGTTACTACACCCCAATGAGCTAGACTTTAGCTTCTTTTCTTCTCCTCATAAATCCCAGTCTCGCATAGACTTCTTTCTAATATCAAAACTATTAGTTCCTCAGGTAGACACTGCAAAGATTCACTCCCAACATATTTCAGATCATGCTGCCATCTCTTTTCAATTACACACTACTGCACCCCAAGGGAATTCGGGGGCCTGGTTCTTTGATAGAGCCCTGTTAACTCAGCCAGAGTTCCAGGTAGACTCATCATGTTTCAGATCACCGGTAGGTTTTGTAACACAATAATGTAAGTACACGCCCGCTTCGGGTATGATTAGTTTTCTAGAGAAGAAGCAGGGGGGAGGGGGGTGGTAGGGGTTTACTTTGGTGTATGTATTACATGTTATGTATCTGTCTTTTAGCTGTATGTCTTCCTTTCCTATGTTGTTATAAAATGAAAATAAAGAATTAAAAAAAAAAAAAAAAAAAAGCTCATTGGAACTTTTTAAGATGCTCAAATTGAAATTCTCTTCCTTCTTAGATTAACATGCCTTTTGCAAACAGCGCATCTTGAACATGCACTCATACATCAAATGTGCTCTAATTAATGCACATCCCTATTAGTTTAGCAAACACATACAAGAGCAAAGGGGAATGCATATTCATAAGGTACTGTATCCTCTGAACTTACTAAAACTTGCAGGTCTGTTTACTAAAGTGCAGTAAAACTTTACACTCACCGCTTGTTAGCTGCAAAAATTAAAGTGCAGTAAGTGGAAAGCCTGTGCAGCAATTTCCGGGGGCATGTCCAGCATGACAGATACTTACCACATGAGAACTGCATCGATAGATGGCGCAGACGCATGTACCATACTATCTCAATGTATTTATTGTAGCCTGTGGGTGTCATTTTAGAAGCTCTGGTCATGCTTTCCAAGTCTGAAATTGCCCATTCAGATGTCAGAAGCACTGAGACATAGGAAGAGCCATTTTAGAAAGCCCCAAAGATACACATCTCTGGACGATCAGATGCATATTGAAAAGGAGTATGGCAGAAGCATGTCCCAAATGCCCTGCAAAGATAGACGTGCGCCAGTGGCATGAATTCCACCCAAGCAGCCTCTGCAATGAGAGGGGGGGCTGGGCAGAAAGGGGGCCTGCACAGCAGCAGTAAGGCAGCATGGCAAACTTACTTGATGATCTTAGTTGTGCTGCCTCCACTTTTGTAAGTTTGCCGCATGCCCAGCAGCTGTTCCCCACTGGGCTTAAGTCTCCTGATAACAGCCGTACTGAGAGACTTCGGCCCAGTGGGGAACAGCCGTCGGGCATGCGGCAAACTTACAAAAGTGGAGGCAGCACAACTAAGATCATCAAGTAAGTTTGCTGTCGCCACTGCTGTCCCTGACACCACACAGGGGGGCCATGAAGGGGGGGCCACCATGACAATGGTGGGCCCTCAGCAATTTTGCCAATGGCCAGCAATTTTGAAATGGCCAGCACAACTCAACCTGCTAGCAGTGATGCCCATGTCTATTCCTGCTCCAGGGCACGGATAGGCATCAGAAATGTACTTGTTCTGCCACCAAAACACCTGGAGGGAGTGGAGAAGAAGATAGTCTGATATTTTTCACAACAGTAAAGAAAAATGAAGGGTTGGTAGGCCATTGCACATCTCCGCTTGCAAAATGTCAGGCCAGGACAGATAAGCAATATGGGATGGATGTTACCATCCTAAATGCTGTTGTGAGGATGTCTGGGTGGCAGTGGCCACTGCCATCCATGACGGGCATGTAAATGTTTCTAAAATAAGCTTGAAACTTGCACATGGCAAGCCTATTGACATGCACGAGTTTGCCATTTCTAATAATCATGCCACCACTGCCACAATATCTGGAATTTTTTGAGCTGGATGTCCCAGATTGCACCTAGGCATCCTTTCTAAAATGTGCCTTCCCATGTTTTTCTAACAGTGTTAATAACAAGTGAGTTACAGCACATGTCATTTTGCAAAAGTCAAGCTGTCATACTGCTAGATTAATTGAATTACAAGAGCGCAATTGAAAAATCTGTTAACATAGTAACACGTGGGACAAAAAGCTACAGAAATGAGTCTCAGACATCCCTGAAAAACTGGTACTATAACGAAATTTGCACCTTTACTTTTCCATCTGCCTGTGAACTGCATAGAACAAATATTCCTAAAATACAAATAAGGTGAACCTAAAAGAAAACTATCCTTGGTCACCCCTTATTCTGTTTCCTATTATATGTTTCTCTGCAAATACAGAATTCAAAATTCCACTATAATGATTATGGCAATGTTATTGTACATTTTAAGCATTTACTTTATTTAGCACAAGTATTATTAAAAACAATGGATATGGTGATAGAGTTTATATTCAAATTATTTGTCTGGACAAATCATCAACTTTAAATTTCCTGCCTGACCTTTTATCTGGACAGCTCAGAAGCACATAAGAAAAGCCCTGATGAACCAGACCAAACTCTGCATCCTTTCTCTGATAGTGGCCAGTGCAGGTCAAAATACACAGCATATCCCAAAAAATTAGGTATATTTCTCATAGCTCAATTGTAGGGATGAGTAATGGCTCTTCCAAGCCTACCCAGCTCATGATTTTCTACAGACCTTGCTTCCGGGAACTTGTTCAAATCTCTTTTGAATCCTGCTGCATTCATTGCCTTGACCACATCCATTGCAACAGATTCCACAGCTTAATTATGTTGTTGTGGTGCTGTCAAGTTGGTGCTGACTCATGGCGACCTCTGGATAGTTGTCCTAAATTATATTTGGTCTTCAGTTAGGTGGAGAATTGTTGATAGAGTAGCATCCATAGTTGCTATTACTGTATCCATCCATCACATTGCTGGCCTTCCTCTTTTGCACTGACCTTCAACCTTGCCATACATGATGTCTTTTTCAAATGATCTTTCTCTTCACATGATGTATGAAAGTCAAAGTCTTGTCATTTGACCTTCTAAAGAAAACTTAGGTTTGATCTACTTTAGTACTGGCTCATTTATTCTTCAGACAGTCAATGGTATACACAATATTCTTCACCAGCACCATAATTCAAAGGAATCAATTTTTTTCCTGTCTCTCTTGTTCACTGTCTAGCTTTCTCATCCATAGTAACATAGTAACATAGTAAATGATGGCACATAAAGACCAGCATGGTCCATCTGGTCTGCCCAGTAAAATGGCAAGAGTAGGTACACCTGCCGCTCCGTGCAGGCCACCCCTCCCCATGTCTTTGTTTAAGGGACGAACCTACCGCTCCGTGTAGGACACCCCTGTATGTTGAGAATTTAGATAGTTAAGTTTATTTTGATTTTATCCTGTTGCTGTAAAGGGATCCACTGTGTCTGTCCCATGCCATTTTGAATTCTGTCACTGTATTTGCCCCCAACACTTCCATTGGGAGGGCATTCCAAGCATCTTCCACCCTTTCAGTGAAAAAGTATTTCCTGACATTGCCTTTCAATTTACCCCCTTGCAGCTTCATGTTATGCCCTCTAGTATACAGCTTCCCCGTATTTAGAAGAGGTTTGTTTGCTCATTATTTCTCTTTAAGTATTTAAAGGTCTGAATCATATCTCCCCTATCCCTTCTCTCCTCCAGAGTGTACATATTTAGGTCTTCAAGTGTCTTCTCATAAGGCTTCTGACGCAGGCTCCAAATCATTTTGGTCATCTTCCTCTGAACAGTTTCCAGTCTTTTTATATCCTTTGCAAGATATGGTCTCCAAAACTGAACACAGTATTCAAAGTGAGGTCTCACCAGTGACTTATACAGTGGCATTAGTACCTCTTCCTTTCTGCTGGTAATTCCTCTTTGTATGCAGCCCAACATCTTCCTGGCTTTTGCCACTGCCTTGTCGCACTGTTTGGCCACCTTGAAATCCGCAGAAATAATCACACCAAAGTCCTTCTCCTGGTCCGTGCACACCAACCTCTCGCCCCCTATCGCGTACATTTCCCCTGGATTTCTGCTTCCCAAGTGCATGACACTGCACTTCCTCGCATTAAATCTTAACTGCCAAGCATTAGACCATTCTTCCAACTTTTGCAGATCGTTCCTCATGTTATCCACTCCCTCAGGGGAGTCCACTCTGTTGCAAATTTTTGTGTCACCTGCAAAAAGACAGACTTTCCCATGCAGTCCTTCAGCAATATCACTCACAAATACATTGAACAGTGCCGGGCCCAGAACTGAACTCTGGGGCACCCCGCTAATCACCCTCCTTTCATCCGCGTGAACTCCATTTACCATCACCTTTTGTCGTCTGTCAGTCAACCAATTTCTGATCCAGTTCACCACTTTGGGACCCATCCCCAATCTACTGAGTTTATTGATAAGCCTCCTATGAGGAATAGTATCAAAGGCTTTGCTGAAATCCAGGTAGATGACATCCATCGCATGCCCCTGATCTAGTTCTCTGGTCACCCAGTCAAAGAACTCAATCAGATTTGTTTGGCAAGATCATACTTTGGTAAAACCATGTTGCCTCAGATCATGCAACCTGTTGGTTTTGAAAAAGTCCACTATTCGCTCTTTCAGAAGCGCCTCCATTACTTTTCCCGCCACCGAGGTAAGGCTCACAGGCCTGTAGTTTGTCACTTCTTCCCTGTCACCACTTTTGTGAAGAGGTATCACATCCGCCCTTCTCCAGTCCTGAGGAACTACTCCTGTTTCCAAGGATCTGTTGAAAACATCCTTTAATGGCCCTGTAAGAACCTCTCTGAGCTCTCTCAGTATCCTGGGATGTATCCCATCTGGTACCATGGCCTTGTCCACTTTCAGTTTTGTAAGTTGTTCTAACACATCATCTTCTCTGAATGGTGTGGTATCTACTTCATTCCCGTTTTTATATTTCGGAGTCACAGATGGTCCTTCTCCAGGATTTTCTTTAGTAAAAATAGAGTAGAAGTATTTGTTTAGCAATTTTCCTTTTTCAATGTCACTTTCCACAAATCCGTTCCCAGCACTTCTGAGTCCTGCAATTCCATCTCTGATTTTCCTCCTCTCCCGAATATACCTGAAGGAAGTTTTGTCGCCACACTTCACATCTTTAGCCATCTTTTCCTCTGCCTTTGATTTTGCTTTCCTTATTTCTCTTTTTGTCTCTTTTAGTTTGATCCTGTATTCCTTACTGTGTTCCTCTGTGTGCAAGCTTTTGAATTTTGTGAAAGCTGTGTTTTTTGCCTTTATTTGAGCAGTCACTCCTTTGGAGAACCAAATAGGTTTCCTTCTCCTCTTGTTTTTATTTACTTTCCTTACATATTTATCTGTTGCCCCTTTTATTGCCACCTTTAGTTTAGCCCATTGCAATTCCACTTCCCTTATCCTCTCCCACCTTGCCAACTCCTCCTTCAGGTACTTGGCCATTTTACTGAGGTCAGTGTTTTTAAAGTTTAGGACTCTGAGCTTGCTATGATTGGATTGCACCTTGGCTTTTTTCTCAAACTATGCTGTGTGATGATCATCGCTGCTCATAGGGGCACCCACCCAGACATTCAACATGCTATCACCGTTGGTGAGCACTATATCCAGCATTGAGCTTTCCCTGGTTGGTTCCATCACCATTTGTTTAAGTGACGCATCTTGGAAAGCATTCACAATCGTTTTGCTTCTTGCCAGATTCGCAGAAGGAGTACTCCAATCCACATTGGGTAGATTAAAGTCACCCAATATGATCACTTCCACCTTTGTGGCTATCTTGGCAATATCTATAATCAATTCATTATCTATTTCTTCAATTTGAATCGGAGGTCTGTAGACTACAGTAGTATGGATGATAGTGCCATCTCCTCTTTCTAACACAATCTAAAGCGCTTCTTCTTTTCCCCATGCTCCCTGCATTGCAGTAGCTTTAATATTGCTTTTTACATACAAGGTTACTCCTCCTCCTTTTCCTCTTTCTCTGTCTCTTCTGTATAGATTATAGCCAGCTATGGCTATATCCTATTCATGTGATTCATTAAACCATGTTTCTGTAATGGCCACAATGTCCAAGTCCATTTCCACCATTTTATTTATTTATTTTTATTTGTGTGCTTTTCTATACCGCCCCTTCCAGAGATCAGGGGCGGTTTACAAGGAACTTAAACAACAATATAGCAAACAGTGCAATATTGCATTACATTAAACATTAAGTGAACATAAGAACTAGATTACATAAGAACTAGGTTACAAGGAAAACAATGTGTAGGTTATTAACATAAGAACTTAAAGGAACATTAAACTATGTTACAAAGGAACCAAAGTGTAGATTATTTACATGGTTGACAAAAACTATTTATAATAGTTATTTGTCGTCATAAGTACAGTGTTGGGAGGAGGACTATTTTGAATGGATATTAAAATGAAGTCTAGAATTAGGTGGGATAGACTTGTGTTTGGTTAGTTGTATATTCTTGTGTAGTAAATTTGATTTCAGGTTGTAGGTTGCTGTAATGTTGACTAAATAGGTAGGTTTTAAGTTCCTTCCTGAAAGAGGTAAGATCCTTAATCTCTCTTAGGTTTAGTGGCAGTTTATTCCATTGGCTGGGAGCATAATATGAAAAAGCAGTGTTGGTGGTTATTTGTTTTGATTTTCTCACGGCAATGGGAATTAGTAGCATGTTGAGGTTAGTTTTTCTTCTAATTCTGTTTTCTGGTGGAGTCTGGAGTAGAGTTGCCAACTGTGATGGGGCTAAGTCATTAATGAGTTTAAAAGTGGGATGGGAGAGATGTGATTGAATATTTTGGCTTTCACAATGATTCGAGCAGTGACATTCTGAGCTCTTTGAAGGATGTGTAGATTCTTTTTGGATGTTCCTTGGAGTATGCCATTGCAGAAGTCTAAATGTGGCATAATGAGAGCCTGGACAATTGTTCTGAAATCGTTGATGTCAATGAGGGGTCTGAGTTGCTGTATGGTTCTCAGTTTGAAGAATATAGTTTTGGCAGTCTGTTTTATGTGGTTAGTCATGCTTAGGGTTTTGTCTAGTGTAACTCCAAGATATTTAATTTCAGATTTGACTGGAAGAGTAATGTTCATAAGGTTGATGGTAGTTGGAGGGGTGAAGGTGGTATTTCTGGTTACAAAGAGTGCTTCAGTCTTTTTGAAATTGATATCCATATGGATTGAGTGGAGCCATTGTTTAGCTTCAAAGAGGCAGGTGGCGATTTTGTTGAAATTAAGGTTAGCTATGTCCAAAGGGGTGAACAGCATGATGTCATCTGCATAGATAAAATATTTTAGATTGTGGCGTTGAAAGATTGCACAAATAGGTTGTATATAAAGGTTAAAAAGTAATGCAGAGAGTGAGGATCCTTGTGGGATACCACGTTCTTGGGGGAATGGTAGTGAGGGGGAATGGTCTAAAAGGACATATTGGAAACGATTAGAAATGTAGGACTTAAACCAGTTAAGAGTGGTATCTTTTAAACCTAGTTGGGATAGTCTGGATATGAGCGTATTATGATCAACACTGTCAAAGGCTGAGGAAATGTCAAGGAATATGAGCAAGAAGGTCTGCTTTATATTATCCATACCTCAGATAAGTGAATCAAAAAGGGATATGAGTAAGGTTTCTACTCCGTGATATGAGCGGAAGCCATACTGGTACTCATCTAAAGGGAAGTTGGTATCAATATGATCTTGAAGTTGTATCTGAGCTACCTTTTTGATGATTTTGGCTAAGAAAGGTATGCTGGCAATGGGGCGGTATGAGGAAGGGTCAGAACTGTTAAGGGTTTTATTTTTTAGTAAAGGGCGAATCGCCGAGTATTTGAGGCCATCCGGCATGAAGCCTTGAAGTAGAGATTGGTTTACCATTTTCAAAATGTATGGGGCTAGTTCGGATTTTGCTGCTTTAACCCAAGACACCGGGCAAGGATCAAGTAATGAAGTGGTAGTATTGAGGTTTGATATAATCTCTAGGAGTTGTTTGTTGGAGATTGTATGGAATGAGCCCCACTCAGTGATGGAATTTGATGTGGGAGAGGTCAAGATAATGCTTGGACGGGCGCTTAGTTTAAGCTTATTGGCAAAGTGGTTTGCAAGGTGTTGCGGCTCTATTGGTGTTTTGTTGGGGATGTGATCGGGAACCTTAGTTAAAGATTTAATGATCTCGAAGAGTTCCCTGGGTCGATTGATGGCCTTAGATAATGTTTTAGTGTGGAATAGCCTTTTTGTGTTGTTAATGGCTTCCTTGTAGGTTTTAAGGCTTGTGAAGTATTGAACCCTGAGTTCAGTGGTTTTCTTCTTCCTCCATTTAGTCTCTAATTTCCGAAGGTTTTTCTTTAGTGCAGCAAGCTCGGAGGTGTACCATTTCTCAGATGAGTTAGATCTAGATTTTCTTTTATTAGAGGTTGAATATTTAGCTTCTGCCTCAATAATAGAGTTCCAGGTAGAAACAAGGTCATTAAGATTGTTTGAGGTATTGTCTAATTTTGGAGAAATAGATTCCAGAAAACTTTCCTTGTTAAACTGGCGAAATCTTTGTTCTGTGCATTTGGCGTTACTGTGAGTAGAGTTAGTGGGTTTGAAAGGGAGAGAGAAATGTATCATGAAATGATCTGACCATGGTACCTGAGTTGTGGTGGGTGAAGTAGAAATCGATGAGAGTGTGAAGTGTGATGGTAGGAATATTAAATCAAGGGTGCTGCCTTTGCAGTGAGTGGGGTGGGTCATTATTTGTTTAAATTCCATTTCCTCCATTGCTTCAAGGAAGGATAGTGTTTGGCTATTTGGTAATGAGGCAAGGTTAAGATCTCCTAAGATAACAGAGGGCTTTCTCAGTGAAGAGTTACATGCAACCTCAAGTATTATGTCTAAACTATGTATGTCAGGTGTGGGGGGTCTATAGATAAGGCAGATGGCCATGGTGTGACTTTCAATTCTGAGGATATCAATACCCTCATGCTTATCTAGTAAGGTAGGCGAAAGATTGAGATGAGTTTTTGCTATTACAAGTACTCCGCCACCTCTTTTTCTGTCTCTATTACTGTTGAGTATGGTATAACCATGTACTCCTAGTTGGTTAAGGAGAACTGAGTCAGATTCATTTAGCCAGGTTTCAGTTATACAGAGTAGGTGAGGATTTTCATCTACAATAAGATCGATTATGATAGGGATTTTATTCCTAATTGACCTGGCATTGATAAGTATGCAATTTAGTTGTGTTGAATGGGTAGTGTTTTGCATGGGGTTATTAATTGGTGAAGGGTTCAATTGGATTAGCCTTTGAACATGGATATGTTGGTTTGTGCGTGGTCTGTTTATGGAGGGATTACCGAAAATATATTTTTGTGTGTTGTGTCTGGGCCTGTATGGGATGATATGAATGTGTGCTGGCTTGAAAATGTTTGTGGTTGGAGTTAAAGAGTGAATGGGAGGGGTGTGAGAAAGTAGAAACCCTAGTGTGAGCATTAGAATGTTTAAGGTGAGTGTAAGAAGTCTTTTTAGATCCATTGTTAGTTAAACAGGTGAGGATAAAGGGTAGGAAGAAAGCGTACTGTGGGGTAACAGTTGCAAGATAGTACTAAAATATATAGTATATGGCAGTAATACAAGGATTATGAAATTTTTGAAATACAGAGGGTAACAAACGTTGGTTAAAGTTATCAGTTTGACAATGAGAGTATTATATTATTAGCAGGTAATTCAGTTGTTACTTTGTTTCTTTAGTACAAAGTAAAGGAGTTACTTAGTTTCTATCCACATGTAACAACAGATGCTATAACCAGGAGGATACAATGTTTCAAAGGAACCATATAAAGTGGACTTTACTAAGTTTGAACCTTCTAAATTAGCAGTTATATTCCCTATAGTATATGTCAATCTAGGAGCTTGTATAGTAAAATAGTACAATTTCTAGTATGCCGTTGCAATGGCGATATTTAGGCAATGAGAGGTAGAAAGGTACAGTTTCAAGCAAAGACTAGCAAAGCAATGGAATTAGGCAATGTGAAGCAGAAAGGTACACTTTTAGTGGGATAGCCCAATTTATATCAACTTAGCAATGTGATGAGGTTAATACTTAAGGGGATCTTACTTTACTGTTGCATTCTGCTTGTGTAACTACTTTGAGGCGTAGTGTGTCTAATGCAAGTAGTTTATGTGCTCCACTCCTAAGGGCCACGCCAAAGGGCCCTCTGGTGCGGCCCTCAGGTGCGGGCACGCTAGGCGCGGGCACGCCTAGCTGTCGGAGGGGAAGTACTCTTGGAGGAGGGCGCGATTGGCCTTGTCGGAGGGGAGCGGGGCGGAGCTTACCTTCCCGCTCTCCCTCGATGATGATGATCATGGCTGGAGTGGGCTGAAGAGGCTGCTGGAGCGGCTGCACGCCTTTTTAAATGCCCGGAGCTGTGGGAGTCCGTCGGGCCCGATTGGCCTTGTCGGAGGGGAGCGGGGCGGAGCTTACCTTCCCGCTCTCCCTCGATGATGATGATCGTGGTTGGAGTGGGCTGAAGAGGCTGCTGGAGTGGCTGCACGCCTTTTAAAATGCCTGGAGCTGTGGGAGTCCGTCGGGCCCGATTGGCCTTCTCGGAGGGGAGCAGGGCAGAGCTTACCTTCCCGCTCTCCCTCGATGATGATGATCGTGGCTGGAGCGGGCTGAAGAGGCTGCTGGAGCGGCTGCACGCCTTTTTAAATGCCCGGAGCTGTGGGAGTCCATCGGGCCCGATTGGCCTTGTCGGAGGGGAGCGGGGCGGAGCTTACCTTCCCGCTCTCCCTCGATGATGATGATCGTGGCTGGAGCGGGCTGAACCATTAGGGCTTCCAGGTCAGGAACTTTGTCGACTAAGCTTCAAGCATTTGTGCTCATTGCTTTCCAGCATTTAAGTGGCTTGCATGTATTTTGCATTGATTTTGTTCTGCCCACTTCTTCCCACTTGTCATTGACATGTGGTTTAAAAGTATGGCTGTTTCTGATGTTGTTCTGCATTTGCCGGGAGTGACGTCCTGAACTAGTCCTTCTCCATCCGTCAACCCCTTTTTCTAGTTTAAATGCATATCCACATATTGCCTGAATTTTTCACTAAGGATTCTTTTCCCTGCAACAGAGTGGTAGTCCGTCAGCACAGTATAGTCTCTTGTTGGTTCATCTGTTTCCCCAGTCGCCAATAAAACTGAATCCTTCTTGTTCGCACCAGGTCTGGAGCCATGTATTAAAGCTCTTTATGTGATGTAGCCTTTCTGCCCCCTTACCATGAACAGGTAGAACTTCTAGGAATGCTACAGTGTTAACAATGGGCTTGAGTTTCTCTCACAGAGTCTGGAAGTCCCTTTGAACTGCAGAGGCACTGTTTCTAGCCAGGTGATTTGTACCCAGGTGGATGATAACCTCACTTTCTGCGCTAAGTACATCAACAATTTGGTTTGTATTCCTGCTGGCTGAAGAGCCTGGGAGGCATTTGACTATCTTCTCTCCTTTGAACTGTGTTCCCAAGTTGGTGCCTCTGATGATGGAATCTCCAAGTAGTAGTAGTTTTCTGTTTGGTGAGTTTTTCTTCATATTTGGTGTTTTAGCAGGAGATTGGGCATTGACTGACTCATTTAAGGGTCCTTCAGTTTCCATGGGTTGGTGATCCTCATTAACCAAAGCAGAGAAGGCATTATGCAGGGATATCTTTTGATGTATAGGATGTCTCTGCGTTACCGGTCGCAATCTACCCGAGGCCACCGTGATCCATTTGTTCCTGGGATGTTTGATTCTTCATGGGAGCGGTGGTGGACTTTGTTCTGTTTGTATCCTAGAAGAGGTGTGTTTCATTGCAGCTAGTTCTTCCCTTAGTAGTGTCAATTCTTTATGCATGGCAGCTAGTTCCTCCCTTAGTAGAGTCAAGTCTTTATGCATAGCAGCTGACTTGAGGCACATAAGACAAGCTGTTAAGTTCCAAATGATTTGTCTCAGAATGAAAGCACCACAGCTATTGCACTGAATACACGACATGCTGATTAAGCAGTCCTAGAAGGAGAAGAAGAAGAAAAGGTGGGCTTAAAACCAAATTAAAAAGGATAGATGGCAACGTATGTGACCACTATATAAGCAATGCAGCCCTAGGGTGGGTGGGGTGAGGGGTAGGGTGAGCGGGAACCTAAGTGTCCCTGGCCAGTAGACCTTACATGAACAGTGGGCACACTCAGATATCTGATTTAAGGGCTACACAAAGAATGCAGGCAGTCAGAATATTCCCAAAAGTAATGTATAACCAACAGTTAAATACTATATTAGCAACAGGCAAAGATATAAAGCTGAAAGCTTAGCTTTGTGCAGGCTCTGGAAGCTGTGAAGACTGGAATGGAACAGGCTTGGACAAGACAAATCTTTGTATGCAGAGATGCATCTCTGCTCTTGTGAATTTTGTCTAGATTCTTCAAAGCCATTCTGTCAAGAACAAAGCGTCATTGGATTTCTTGACTGTTTGTCGTTTCTTTATTGATTATTGATCCAAGAGGATTGAAGTTGTCTACTATTTCTATTTCTTCTCCATCAAAGATGAAATTGTTGATTTTTCCACTTGTCAGGATCTTTGTCTTCTTCATGTTAGGGTTCAAGCTGATTAGAAAATGTTTTAGATTATCTTCACTTCCAGTCAATTAAGTGGTATCACCATCATAACGAAGATTGTTGATGAGTCTTCCACCAACCTTCACATCTTGGTTGTCTTCAAACAGTCCTGCTTATGTGATTATTTGTTTTGCATATAAATTAAACAGCTTAATGATGTACCATATTAAAAATGATTTGTTTTCAGTCTACTGTCATTAGTTTCATAGAGTGTCTGCTTGTTTTTATTGTGTTTGAAAGGTTAAACAACTATTCCCTATTTAACCATTCTACTCCACTCATTATTTGCTAAACCTCTATTATCTCCCCTCTCAGTCATCTATTCTCCAAGTTGAACAGCCTTTCTTTATAAGGGAGGGTTTTATCCCCTTTACCAACTTTAAAAAACATGTGTATCATCTGCAAATTTGATCATCTCACCCATCACTTCAATTTCCAGATCATATATGAATATGTTAAACAGCACAGGTTCCAGTACAGACCCTTGGGACACTGCATAATTGACTTTTCCATGTGAATATCTGACTATTTAGTTCTATTGCCTGTTTCATGTTTTTTAACTAGTTTTCGAGCCACAAAACGGGCATTGATTTCCATCCCATGGCTCTTTAAACTCCCAAAGGGTCTTTCATGTGGGACTTTGTCAAATGCCTTGTGAAAATCCAAATGTACTATGGGCCTCTTTTATCAAAGCCTGTTAGCTGGTTAATGGGTGTTTTAATGTGCAGTTACAGGCAGTCGGGAACGCTAATGCCCATTAGTGCCTGCCTTCACACACTAAAATGCACGTTAATTGGTGAGAGTGGGTTGGAGTGAGGAATGCGTAGAGAGTGGGTGTGGAGAGCGCATTGCCACTAGCACCAAGGCAATTACCTCATTCTCAGTGGCAACACGGCTCCTAATGACTCTTCTATAGGAGTCATTAAGTGAATCCGATCTAGTGGAGCACACATTGAGAAAACCTTTCGTGCATTAGCTACCAGGGGCATACTGAACACGCCATTACCATTAAAGCACATGAGATTGGCACATTAATGGCAAATCCATAATGGGCCTTAGTAAAAGGGACCCTTTTTCAACTTGCTTATGATTCTTCATTTGTTTGATAACACTTCAACAAATCTAATAAAATTGGTAAAGCAAGACGAGTCATTTCCATTAGGCCATGTCTTTTAGCCAGTAATTTTACTTTTCAGAATAGTTTCCATCATTTTGCCTTGTACTATTGTCAGTATTATTGGTCTATATATAATAGATCATATTTACAAACTCAAGAACAGTAAATCACCAAAACCAGATGGTATTCATCCCAGAATCCCAAAAGCACTAGGTTAGCAGTTTAGTCCTTTCAGGATTCTGGTGTGAATACCATCTGGCCCTGGTGATTTGTTGTTCTTGCATTTATAAATGTGATCTATTATATCTTACAGTGATATACAGTACAGTAGTTGCTTTAAAACATTATCATAAAAGAGATTTTCTGTGTGGGTTTGACCTCAACATCCTCCTCAGTAAAGACAGGCAAAGAAATCATTTAGTTTTGTGCTATTATATCATCCTCCCTGTTCACTCCTTTCACGCCTTGGTTGTCCTACAATCTGACCAGCTCCTTTACAAGCCTTTTAATTCAGATGTATTTGAAATTTTGGGGGGGGGTATTATTTCTTGTCTCTACAGCAACCCTCTTTCAAAGTCTCTCTTGGCTTGCCTTATTACTTGTTGATATCAAATTTTCCAGTGCTTATGCTCATTCTTATGTTCTTCATTATTATCTACTATGTTCTGGAAGTTTCTCTTTTGGCTTTCACGACCTCTTCCACCTCACCATTAAACCTTACTGGCCATTGTTTGGCCTTCTTTTTATCTTTTTGAATGTATGGGATGTAATTATATGGGCTTCCAAAATGGTCTGTTTAAATAATGTCCATGCCTCATGGAAAACTTTGATTGATAACCACTTCTTTTGGGTTTTTTCTAATTTATTCGTTTCATCATAGTCTCTCTTTTTAAAATTAAATGCTATAGCAGTAGGGTTTTTTAGTGTATTCCTTCCAGCAATAATACATGTGATTGCACTATGAACACTTTGCCTAGCTACCCCACCACCCTTACCTCTTGCAACAGATCTTCCCTCTGGTCAGTTCCTGGACCAATACTGTACTCCATGACGTAGTCATTTATGGCATCTAGAAACTTTACCTACCTAGCATGGCCCCATGAGACATTTACCCAATTAATATTGAGATTATTGAAATCTCTCAATATTATTGTATTACCAGCTTTGTTAGTGTTTCTAATTTTAATCCAGCCAAAACATAACCAGATAACACTGGTCAACAAATTTTTACAAAAGTCATGTTACTGAAATAAAAATAGTCATTTCTTATCAATTTTTATATGCTGAACACGAATATGACAGTGAAATTGCAAAGTTGGCTCTAGTTTTTTTGTAATCTACAAGAATTAATGTTTACATCACGAAATGCATGTCAATAGTAAATATAATAGGCCTTCGGTTAATACCTGTAAAAAAAATAAGTCATAGACTACTTCGATTTTTTCGCCTGTCTCTTGTACAGCTGTTCGGTAGCTTCTCTGGGGAGTGTCCAGTTGTAGTCAGCCAGCATTGTAGTGGACCATTTTCCTTAGTATCTTTGCTCCATTGTTGCGATATCCTGGTGAAAACGTTCGCCCTGTTCATCACTAACCATACCAAAGTTGTCAGGAAAGAAATTGAGATGGGAATCAAGGAAATGGATCTTTAGAGACATATTGCAGCCAAGTTTCTGTTACTGCATCAGCATGTCTTCTACTAGTTCCTTGTAGTTTTCTGCCTTAACATTCCCGAGAAAGTTTGTTGACACTAGGCGAAAAGCATTCCATGCTTGTTTCGCATCATCCTGCAGCAAGTTGTTGAACCGGTCATTTTTGAAGAGCTCTCGAATCTGAGGACCCACAAAAACTCCCTCTTTAATCTTTGCTTCTCTGAGTCGAGGGAATATTTCATGCAGGTATTGGAAAGCTGGTGAAATGCAGTCCATGGCTTTCACTAAGTTTTTCATCAAACTTAGTTTGATGTGAAGGGGTGGTAGCAGGATTTTGTGAGCCTCAACCAAAGCTGAGTGCTGGATATTCTTCTCTCCAACTGTTACATTTTGTCTGTGATTCCATTCCTTCCGCAAGTAGTGCCAATCCCTTGCTCGGCTAAACCACTCACATAAGAAACACATGTATTTTATATATCCCTGCTGCAGTCCCATTAAAAGGGCAACTACCTTCAAGTCACAACAGAGGTGCCAGCTGTATGTTTATGTTTATTTAATATACTGCCCTACTTTATAAATCAGAGTGGTTTACAATTCACAAACAATTAGAAACAGGCACAGGGCCAGAAAGGAGGAAAGGAAGTTACAATTGTTGATATAATAGAACGAGAGAAAGGATACAGGACTATACGTAGGGGACTGGATCAGACAAGAGGGGAGGGAAGGTCATAGGCCAAGGAAAAGAGGTGGTTTTTAGGTCTCGCTTGAAGGTGGCGTGATGGGGTTCTAACCGGAGGGAGGTGGGGAGTGAATTCCAGAGTGTGGGGCCAATGAAAAAGAAAGCAGAGGAGCGGGTGGATTGAAGGTGAGCGAGGGAGGGGGAAGGGAGATTAAGGCGGTTAAGGTGGAAGGAGCGGGGAGTGTGTCTGGGGGTGTGGAATGTAATGAGGTCTGCCAGGTATTGTGGAGTACTAGTGTGAAGAGCCCTGTGAACTAGAGTAAGCAACTTAAACTGAGCACAAAAGGAGTGGAAGTCAGTAGATGCTTTAAGTTATCGTATGTCTCTTTCATGTGGACGGCATGCGCTACTGGAATAGATGGAAGACGGTTTCCATTGTTCAAAAGCACAGTCTTCAGACTCTGTTTCTAAGAGTCTATAAATAGTCTCCAGTCTTGTGGGTTATGAGTGATTTTAAGGCATTCATGAGGCTTTCAAAATCTGAACAAAATACCAGATTCCTTTCTGACTGCGTATAGTACACTGCTGACGTCAGATGGCTTCAGCAGCCGTCTGGCAGTAGTATGGCATTGCATCAGAAAATGATGCAATCAACTCTGGATGATGTGTGCATGCTGGTATTATAAAATGTGATGCAATATTACATCATTCAAGGTTTATTTGTGATGTTGTTGATGTCCTACTGGATAAATTTACACGGTGAAACGTCAAAAATGAACTACATGCAATATCTTCAAAACGAGAGTCAATAAAAATTTTTTAATGTTATATTCGTGTTCAGCTCACCAAGATACTACAGATTAGGGTCTTTTAAAGTCAGTAACGATTTCAATGTTGTCCAGTGTAATGGGAGGCGGTATTAGAAACATTCCAGGCATAGTTATCTTTCAACTGGATAACAATGATATTCAGTCATTTCCAGTTGAAGGTAATTAGTTAATAGTCAGCAGTTATTTATTAACAATAAAATTTCACATTTTACCATAACAAAATTTACCACGCACGTCATTAACCTGTGGTACTTCAATACCACAGGTTAGTAACTTGCACAGTAAATTTCGTTTTGCATCCCTGCAGTTAGGAACATCATGCAATTCTGGTTGTGGCAATGCAGAAATGATGGCTCAAAGTTGGACTTTCTTTCTTTTAAATGAATCCGTGCATGGAATCCCCTCCTCCCCCTCCCCAATTGTCCTGCTCAAAATCTCCTCCCAATTGACCATCCCGATCCAAGGTCTCCCTCCTGATTAAAGTCACCACCAACAAAATCTCACTCTCCTCACTTCCCGAAGATGAACCCACACTCCTAATTCCCCCCCAACAAATCTCCTACCTCCCTGATCCCCCTTCATCTATCGGGGGTTTCTCTGGAGGCTTCTGGTGGGGGCAGAAGTGATCTCCTGTTGGTCTTGCCCTCTTTACACCTGCCTTCAAAATGGCACTGAAATTCCTCTGGTGGTAATCTTATGGCACAATCACTAGGGGTTTAGCCAAATAAGAGAGAACATACTTTCTATACAAAAAAAAAAATGTGTTGAAGATAATTTGAAAAAGAAATAAACCAAAATAATGGCTGCATTCTCTTTTGGAAAAATATAATAAATTGCTGAAGCCCATTAATTAATAAATGTATTTGAATGTGAATCATTCTGCTTGTGCTATGAAATAATTTTTCCCCTCCAATAATGGTAAGATACTAATTTCTACAAGTTCTACTAACAGAGAGCAATCACCTCACTGACTTGTACCGGAAAGAAGAAACCATACATGTTGTGGCTAATGGCTGTGTGCACAGTCCTCGCTTTCCAAACAGCTACCCCAGGAACCTTTTGCTAACATGGAGGCTACATTCTGCAGACAACACAAGAATACAGTTGGCATTCGACACACAATTTGGACTGGAGGAACCAGAAAATGATAACTGCAGGTACATAGTAGTTTCTTATTTATTTAACAGGTTTTTATACCACTTTATCATTTCAGTCAAAGCCATTATATTGTAATATACATTAAACAGGGACATTGATAACTTGAATTATTTTTCCTGAGGCAATAGAGGATTACAGTAAGTGACTTTCCCAAGCCCTGGTTCCTTGGTTCCCAAGCCAGTACTCCAACCATTAGGTTACACCTCCGCTCCAACAGATTGGCATTTCACAACTCTGAATTCTTAGAACTCAGATTAAAGTTAACAATAAAAGCATCAGGTCAATAAATTGATGAATATGCAGTACAATATTTGATTGACTTTTTAGCTAAGAAGTTGTTACTGCATTTTCCTGAAACTTTAAAAGCATGTTGCCAATAGAAAATACAAAGAGGCTTCAAATGGCAATAATATCCCCCATTAACGGGCATAACATTGAGATCATAATGATTTTCCTGTAGGTTATTTAAAAAAAGTTTACTGAATGACTAAAAGATGAGTTGAATAGGAGTATATTGTACAATAATTGTGAGATACCACCACGTCACCTGAAACGAATCCATTATTATTTGAATTACTGTACTTCATTATAGCTGTGCTGTTTCATCTCAATGCAGTGGTTTGTCAACTGCCAACCTGTTGGCAGTGAATTTTACATAATGGCAAATCAATTAACAGCTCATTAACTTTTATTTCTCCCTGTACATTAGCGATACATAGACCTGATGCCATAAGCTTTTTTATATCCCATAGAAACAGAATGGAAAATTAGCCCTAGTAAATAAGGCCCAGAGTCTGCAAGGTTCAGCCCTGACAATACTCTAATTCCAAAATGTCGAAATGTTTCATTTGGATTCTTAAAGTTGAAAATATTAAAGCTGTTCTCCTTTTTCACTATTGTTTTTCCCAATGAAAATACATTTATTTTTCTATAGATGAATCAAGAGAGGTTTTTTGCACTGGAAAGAAAATTGGAACAAAACTTTGGGAATTCTGTACCATAATGATTTTTTTGTAATATTAATATTTATAGAGTCTGACATCCAAAGGGAAGGTTTCCACATAACAATATGCAGATAACTCATGGGCATGTCTTTTGCAGATATTTATTTGTGCTGCTCATTTAAATGTATTGTTAAATATGCGTCCTGAAGCTTAGGAGCATGTTTACTAAAGGGTGAGTCGGCAGCACATGCTTGAGGTGCAAAAGTAACACAGAGGCCCATGCTAACTTTAGGATGTGTCTCTGCCTGTTTCACTGGCATTGAAGTTGCACCATGCTAGCCGGTATCTGACTGCACGTACCTTCACCCCTCGAGGTAGCGGCATGTGCACCCATGCTAGAACCATTTGCAGTCCACACTAGCCATGATGTGCTTTCATTGCACACATTCCACTCCTAATCTGCCCAGTCCCCATCCAATCACATGCTAGGCAGTTAGCATGGGACTTTTGGTGTGGGTCTCCGTGATGTTAGTGCGGCATGTCTACCACTTGGCAAACACCGTGTTAACGAATAGCACACATTAGTAAACATGCCCCTTAAATAGATAAGTTATTCATGTGAGTTAGGACAGATATTTTGTCCTGTCCTACTTAAACTGAATATCATCATTAGGGTTACGCATTCATTAACATGCATTCCGTTTGACAACATGCCTTAAACATTTTGATGGATGCAAAACTGATTTAGAGGCATGTTTGCTAAAACGTAATGTGCGTTGATGCCTGTTAGCATGTATTATATGCCACCGCAGCCATAGGAATAAAATAGGCTATGGCGTCATTTAATGCATGCCAAAGGATGTTAGCACATCAACCTTTAGAAAACATAACACTTAGGGGAGTATTTTAAAAATGCTATTTGTGCTTTGGACATCTGCAAATGGGCAAGCGGATGTCCAAATTACAGAGAAACTTCCAGAGGCATTTTGAAGGATGTCAAAGCTGTGAAGAGGTCATGGCGGAGGCATGTCCAGGACATTCCTATGAACTTGGACCTCCTTGCCTGATTTCAGAAACGCCCTGCGGGTCCTGGGTTTTGTCAAGATTATACCTAACTCCAGGTACGAATAGCCATCATCAAAGGACTCCTTTGGCTAGCCAAATATCCGGAGGGTAAGGAGAAGAAGATGCACTCATATCCCCTATATGTTCAAGGTTGACAACGAACACTGACAGGAAATGAAGGATTATGTTTTCATTTTGTCACACTGATCTTTATCTTTATCTTTATTTACATTTAATATACCGCCCTTGTCGAAACGTGAGGGCGGTTTACAATAAAATAATATAAATAAAAGCGTTAAAAAGGAAAGGAAATCCATTAAAATAAGGAAAAGAAGGACCAAAGAGGTCACAGAACAAAGTAAACAATAGACAAACCAGACAAACCATGGGTAAGCAAAGACAAACAAAACAATTAGACAGGACTACTGGGAGGGGAGATCATATGCCTGTTGGAACAAGTGAGTTTTTAGTAGGTTTTTGAAGTGTTGGTAGGAAGGCTCTAGACAGAGAGAGGAAGGAAGAGAATTCCAGAGTGAGGGGCCCAAGAAGAAGAAAGTGGCGTGGCGTGTCTGTTCAAGGTGAGCTCGTGAAGGTGGGGGGAGAAACAGACGATTAGCGTGTAATGACCGGAGCTGCCGATAAGGAGTATGAAGAGAGACTAGATTTGCTAAATACTGTGGGTTAGAGGTATGGATGACTCTATGTAATAGTATAAGAACCTTGTATTTAAACCGAAAAAGCAGTGGAAGCCAATGGAGGCGAAGCAGAAGAGGAGTAACATGATCCGATTTCCGGGCAAAAGTGACAAGACGAGCGGCTGTGTTCTGCAGGAGTTGAAGGCGTTTGAGTTGGTAGGCGGGGAGATTGGCATAAACTACGTTACAGTAATCCAGTTTGGACATAACTAGGGCTAACACCAGAGTGATAAGGGAGTCAGAAGACAGAATTGAACGGACTGAGCGTATTTGGCGAAGAGTAAAGAAGGAGCGACGGGATAAGTTAGAAATGTGTTCGTGAAAGGATAATGATGAATCTAAGATTACCCCTAAATATCGGAGGGAAGAAGTAAGAGGAATAGGAACAGAATTTATTTGATGGATGCCCCTCTATGCAAAATCACATATGATAGACGCCCCCACCCCAAGCTTCTGTAGTGGGGACGTCTATGTGGATCCTGGTGCAGGCGTCCATGTTGGGGATGTCTATTTCCTATAATTAAGCTGAAACATAGATGTTCCCAGCATTTTTCGTCATGATTTCCCGCGACATCCCAGATTTTACTTGGATGCCCTTACAAAGATACCACTTCACATGCACATTGGCCTATAAACTAACACATATACAGTTAATTTCTTCATATTAAAAAGTTCTAATGCATGTTAAAATATTTCCTTTCTAACAAATGTATGAAATGAACTGAAAACAATTAATGAAAGTTTGAAGGTAATGCCAAATTTTCTGTAAACATGTTAAACAGTTTTTGCTTGTGCACATTCTTAATCACCATTAGGGATGTGCATCATGAGCACATATTCAGTTTGTTTAGACACCTAAAAATTGAAAGTTCATTCAAATTGCTTACAAGTGCATATACCTATAAATTAATGCATAGGTATCATCAATTTGCATGCTTATAAGAAGGCAAAAAATGAAAAAGTGAAACAAATAAAAAAAAGTCCAAAAATCAAGAAATGTTCATTTAAAATGAGCATAAACAATTTTTTTTTGCCTGCGCACACTCCTAATTTCCACTGTTTGGTTAAATTTAAACTACACCCCCAGAATTATTTTAACCCCTCCCCTAAACATTTTGTGGATCATTCTGACCCATGTTTAGCGGGGCTAGACGTCCAATCCGGAGGTCCAGACCCGCTAAACACCGGGTTGCCGATCAGGAAGGCAGAGCTCCCTGCACATATAGGCAAGTTGTGCGGTGAGTTCTGTTCATGGGCAGGAGGGGGTGGGCCAGAGGAGGAGTGAGGGTGGGGAGTGGGCGGGAACCTGACCCCGGACATACAGGGCCGATTCCAGGGTCGACCCTGTATGTCCAGGGTCTGCTACTTGCACAGAGAACTTATTCTACCTTTGAGGTGGAATAAGTCCCCCTAGACGGAAGGTGAGGGGGTTCCCCGCAGCTCGACCCTGGCCACAGTGGCCTGACCAGAGTTCCGGCTGCGGGGAAAAGAACTTTGCTGTGGCTGCCGGGGATTGTGGCTCCTGCTTGGCAATGGGAAGCCAGGGCACTGTGGCTCCATACAGGAGCCTGGCTGGGCTAACTGGGTGGTGGGCTGGATGTCCAGGGGCCTAGAATCGGGGCACAGCCTTCAAGTCTGGCTGGTTGCACCCGATTCTGTTCCTGTGGGCATGCCGGAGCAGAATCGGGTACAACGCAGGCTCGTCCAGATTCTGGACGCCCAGATCAGAATCGGCCTCCACAGCTCTAATGATTTATGTGGTTAAGTCTGATGTTATCTGCAAAAAGTATTTAGAATTTCTCCAGGACCAAGCAGGAAGTCAGTCCTCACATATGGGTGTCATCGACGCCGATGAAGCCCCAGCAGAGCATTTCCCCAGCTTTCCATGAAAGCCTTTGGGAATGCAGGCACGCATGTGTGGTTCCCTTCCCACCTAAAGGTGCCATCTTACTTCAGTCTCTCTTTTTCCGAGAAGCCCACCGGACGTGTGTCCTGTCATCCCGGATAAAAGTTAGATTTTTTCGGCGATTCTCGTTATTTTTTCTCTCCGGTTCGACATCGGTTCCCCTCCCGCCGGGTTCGGTACACCGGTATCGAGCCCGTTTTCTTCTTTTTCGGTTTTTGCCCTTTGTGGCTGGCATTCGCGCCCTTTTTTCGCTTTTCCCTGGCAGGCCGGTCCTTTGACCTCGAAGGGACTCTTTTTTCCCCAATGGCTTCCAGCGGTTTTAAAAAGTGTGATCGGTATAAGAAGTTGATATCTCTCACCGACACACACGACTGCTGCCTTCGGTGCCTCAGTCTTGATCACGACCCTAAGACGTGTGGACCATGTGGGAAGATGTCTTCCAAGGCACTGCGAAGTCGCCAGCAGCAGAAAGAAAGGCTTTTCTTCTGGCCAGGCCTGGACCTCATCTGAGGCCTCGACATCTCGAGATTCGGATCCCGAGCGCCGTCGTGGCTCCTTGGATAGGGGGTCCCACGACTGGGAACGCAAGAGGAAGAAGCGGCTCGTGAGGGCGTCATCGGAAGAGGTCCCTGGCTCCTCGAGGGCCAGGTCTAAGACCCCCGACCGTCGCCCCAGGCCCGTGGAGCAAGAGAAGCCTGCTAAAGTTCCTCGCGTGGAGCCAGAGTCTGCTGGACACGTAAGCCCTGTAGTCCTCGAGGACTCTCCTCCCAGAGAGCCGACGTCGGGCCCGGCACTACCAGGGCCCGAGTCGGTGGCTGCTGTATCTCCCGAGCTGAGTCTCAGGATGACAGCCTTGGAGTGCAAACTGTCTGCCTTCATGGAGCAGCAGCGGGCACTGATGGCCAGCCTGTCTGGCGCATCTGCCCCGACCACCGGGACATCGACATCGAAGTCGACCCCGGAGACGGAGCCGATACTCGAGTCCATGATGGCTTGAGGTCGACCTCGGTCGCGGTCTCCCTCGACCTCCCGTTCGGGACCAAGGGCGTCGACACCGTTGCCTCCGGCGTCGGGGCGGGTGCTCCCGGGCCCCACGGAGTCGGATCCTGACTCCTCGTCGGACGAGTCCGCCTGGGAGACGGAGGATGAAGCGTCCCCTGACACTTTCAAGACTCGGTGCGTCCCGTCGGACTCACCACAGTCTGAACCCCAGAGTAGATCCCCTCCGGAGGATACCCGGTTCTCGGAGTTTGTCCGGGATATGGCCACCGCGTTGGCTATCCTGGCGGACCCCGAGGAAGAGCCTCGAGCCGAGGAGCTTGAGGCTCTGCAGTACGTCTCTCCTCCGAAGGAGGCCTTTACTGTCCCGGTTCCTCTGATTCTGGAATGGCTCCTCTTCTGGATGTGGGAGGCACCGGCCTCGGCGCCGGTTTGAAGCAAGCACGTCGATTCGATCTATCGACTCCGGAAGAGCCCTGGCTTTCAGAAGGCACAGCTGCCACACCATTCCATGGTTGTGGAATCGGCCATGCATCGTCTGAAGAGTCAGAAGATGCACTCCGCGGTGCCCCCCGGTAGGGAGTCCCGCAACCTCGATGGTTTTGGTAAGAAGTGCTTCCAGGGCTCGATGCTTGCTTGCCTTGTCCAGTCTTACCAGCTGTACATGGGCATGTACTTGCGAGATCTGGCCAAGGAGTTGGCCGGGTTCTCTGCTGGTCTCTCCGGGGAACCCTTGCAGAGATTCAAGTCCTTGTCCTCGGGGATTCGGGACTGTTCAAAGTTTATGTCCCGTGTTGCCTACGATGGCTTCAAGGCTTCGGCCCGAGTTGCGGCAGCCGGCATCGCGGCTCGACGCCAGGCATGGCTGCAGTCATCGAACCTCGAGCCATGGGTTCAGGACAAGTTGGTCGATGTCCCTTGCCGAGGTGAGAACCTTTTTGGCAAACCCAAGGCCGAGAAGGCCGCACAGCTCGAGACCGAGCACCTTCCAAGGACAAGGCTGTCCAGAAAGACCTATGCCCCTTCTCACAAAAAGAAGGGCTCGGGTAAAAAGCCCTTTTACACAAGGAAGGGCACTGCCTACAAACAGTACCCGCAATATCAGGCTGCCCAAGTGCCCCTCAGGGTCAGCAAGCCAAGGGGCAGGGTAATGGGCCCCGTAGGCAGAGGACCCCCAAGCCTCCGGCCCCTGCTCCCACTCAGTAGGGTGGGAGTTTTTGACTCCTTCAGCATAGCCTCTCCGTCCCTGCTCTCCCAACCCTGCACAGGAGGTCGCCTCGCTCTGTTTGCCCACCAGTGGCCACTCATTACTGGAGACAGTTGGGTATTAAGCATAGTCCAGAAGGGTTATGCACTACACTTCCAACAACTACCTCCTCCATATTTTCCAGGGGAGCCTCCAAGGCCTCCCCTGCACACAGACCTTCTCCTTCAGGAGCTAAAGGGTCTGTTACAAGACAGAGCGGTGGAGCCTGTGCCTCCCCACTTGCAAGGTCAAGGGTTCTACTCCAGGTATTTCCTGGTACTCAAAAGAACCGGTGGTCTTCGACCTATTCTGGATCTCAGAAACCTCAACAAGTTCCTGGAGAAGGAAAAGTTCAAGATCCTTACTCTTGGAACCCTTCTGCCCTACCTCCAGCAGGGAGATTGGCTATGCTCCTTAGATCTAAAGGATGCGTATACTCACATCCTCATTCATCCAGACCACAGAAAGTACCTCAGGTTCATTGTGGGAGGAAACCATTATCAGTACAGAGTACTGCCTTTTGGCCTCACCTCCGCCCCAAGAGTCTTTACCAAATGCCTGGCAGTGGTGGCAGCCTACCTGAGGAATCAGGGAATCTTTGTCTTCCCCTATCTGGACGACTGGCTCATCAGGGGTCAGACATGCCAGGAGGCCAGACAAGCCACCCTCAGAACTATTGCTCTTCTTCAAAGTCTGGGGTTTGTAATAAACTTCGCAAAGTCCACTTTGCTCCCACCCCAGAACTTGGAGTTCATAGGAGCAAGGTTGGACTCGCTGCTAGCAAAGGCCTTCTTGCCAAGAGACCGAGCCCAGAGACTGATAGATTTAGCAAACCAGTTTCTCATCAGGTCGCTGGTCTCCGCCAGACTCTGCCTGAGGCTTCTCAGCCACATGGCTTCGACAGTTCATGTGACCCCCAATGCCAGGTTCCATATGAGGCCTGCACAGTGGTGCCTGCGGACTCAGTGGTCACAGGCCTCAGGCCACCTCACAGACAGGATAAGGGTGTCCAGACCCTTGCTGCACTCCCTCAGATGGTGGCTACACCCACCCAATCTGTTGAAAGGAGTACCTTTTCAGGGTCCTGCATTCACAATGGTCTTGACCACGGATGCCTCCCTCCAAGGCTGGTGAGCTCATTGTCTAGACAAGTGCACCCAGGGCCTGTGGTCTCCATGGGAATCTGCTCAGCAAATCAATCTCCTGGAACTCAGAGCTATTCGCTTAGCCCTCAAGGCTTTTTCTCAAACCCTGGCTCATCAGTCTGTCCTAGTTCAAACAGACAACCAGGTAGCCATGTTCTATGTGAACAAGCAGGGCGGAACTGGGTCCAGGCTCCTCTGTCAGGAAGCACAGGACCTTTGCTTGTTTGCTCTCAAACACAACATGCTCCTCAAAGCAGTGTATCTACCCGGCCAGGAGAACTACCTGGCGGACAGGTTGAGCAGGATTCTGCAGCCCCACGAGTGGCAGCTCCACCCACTTCCTGTTTGGCTGTCGTACTGAGAGGATCAGTTGTGCAGAGCTCCTGCTAGGGAGCAGTTCCTTTTTCTGCCTGTGCCTGGATGTCGGGCCCTGGGCCACCTCCAGCAAGGGAGGCCCAGGCCCAGAGGCCTGCCAAGCCTGGTGGGCCTCCTACTCGGACAGTGGATGGAGAAACTGGCAACCTGGAACAGCTGGAGCCCCAGGAGGGGGACTCCCCAGGTAGGACTGCACCTGGTCAGGAAGGAGGGACCCACAGGTATGGAGGTTTGGGCCCGCTACCCCAGGGAGGAGGCTCCTGTCTCCTCCCCAGGCAGGGTGTGGAGGCTGGGTGGCAGCAGGGAGAGGCCCTGGGGAGACCCTGGAGGACCGTGGAGTATAGAACTGGAGGAGGCAGGTTCCCCCCTCCACTTTGGGTCCTGGAGGAGGCCTCTACCTCCTCCAGTGAGGATGAGGATGGGGGGTCGGGCCTGCCGTCCTACCAGCAGTCAGCTAGGGCCCCAGATGACATCGTGGCGGCAGTGCGACGGCTTCGGGGTCTCCAGGAGGAGGCGGCCCAGCTGCAAGCCCAGCTCTCCCACCTGGAGAGCCTGCAGGCCACCATTCCAGGGGAGGAATGGGTGGCCTATGCTACCTATCGGAAGGGGGTAAAGCGGGCCCTGAAGGCCAAGTACTTGGAGATTGAGTACTATCAGAACCAGGGTTGTGGGTCCCTTGCCGAAGTTTACCAGAATTATAATCGTTGGAAGATACCTGCAGTCCAGGGGAGGCCCCCGGGGGTGGGTCAGCAGGGGGGTCCATCCTCCTCTAGAAGTATGCCCTCTCCCATTCTAGTTCCTGGGAAGTCTACCACCCGTTCCCTGCCTTCCTCTTCTAAAGCATTTCCTGGATGTCCTGTGTCTTACCTGCAGCAGGGTGATGGTTGTGATGTTGTGAATGTGCTGGTTCCTCCCTCCGAAATGCTGTCTGCCCAGATTGTTCCTGCACATCCCCAGGGTGCTCCGTTGATCCTGGTGGCTCACCAACAGTCGTGTAACACTGAAGGGACCATCCAAGATGGCCGCCGGGGTCTTTCTGATGATGTCACTAAGGAAGTGAGGTCGTTGCAGGAGCTGCCTGGAGGACTTCCCCCAGCCAGCTTACAATCGCAAGATGGCCGCCGGGGTCTTTCTGATGACGTCATTACGGAAGTGAGGTCGTTGCAGGAGCTGCCTGTGGGACTTCCCCCAGCCAGATTACAATCACAAGATGGCCGCGGAGTAATGGGTACTGACGCTTCCGGGAAACCCAGGAAGTCTGCAGAACGACCTTCCCCATCTTCTGATTTGCTGCGGGATTTTTGACGGCACTCTTTAAGCACAGAGGGAGCTTCTTTTTCATGCCCCTCGATTGGAGGGGGTGTTGTAGAGAGGCAGCAGTATTCGGCGGTTCCTTTTCAGCATACTGCTGATCCACTGTCTTTGGATGTTTCCGGCTCTGAGGGGTTTTCTGCACGGGATCCCCGGCGGCGGAAGACTGGTTGGCCTCAGCCGTTTGATTCTGCTGTGCCACTTGAGGATCCACGGGTGGCGGATTTCTCCACCTGTAATAGGAATCCTGCTCCTTCAGCTACGATGCCTGTCCAGGTTACTGGGAAGGGGTTTGGTAGGGGGATGGCTGGTGGGCAGGACTCCCCTATTGTGGCTGCCCTCCCGGCCCCTAGAAAGCTACAGGGCACTCGCCCAGTATGTTCTGAGGTGGCTGACTGGGGCCGGAGGGGTGCTGGAAGGAGGAGAAAGGGGCAGGATGGGGGCTGCTCTTTCTTTTCTGCAGTCCCCGGGGGGGAGAGGGGGAAGAAAAGTGCTAGTCAGCTGTCACTGCGGCCGGGGGTAGAGGAGCGGGATGCGCAGCTGCCTTTGTTGTCTGTTATTGCGGCCGATGGAGACCTGGCTCGCAGGGGGGTGTCCGCCCTTTCTGTTGGAGCCCTGACTACCGGCCAAACTTTTCTGGATCCTTGTGCCACGTCTGGCACCGACAACCAGGTAGGACCTGGGAGGGACAAGGGGCAGGGGGGTGGGGTTGTGGGGGAGGTGCTGGGTGGGGGATCTGCCCTGTTGTCTCGGGCGGGTCCTGCCTTGTTGTCGATAGCCATACAGGGGGTGGCGGATGATGGGCTACAGGACGGGCTGATGGAGGAAGGGGGGGAGCGGACGACTGGTCATATAGTGGGGAAGGAGGTAGTGGCTGCTTCAGGACGAGGGAAGGACTTGTTCTCCGTAGGGTCAGGGGGGCGGTGGTCCCCTTGGAACCCGGGAATGAAGGGGAGCGGGGTCCGTCCCCGGTAGTGGTGGCCGAAACCCAGGAGCCTTGCGCTGGGTCGGGAATGCGGGAAGGAGGTTTGGGGGAGCCTTCCGGTTCCCTGGGTGTTACCGAGAACCAGGTCTGTGATGCCCTACGATTGGCTTTGGAGGCCCCGTTGGGCCCTCCCGGGGCTTTTACTGCCTTTCGGCAGCCGGAGGTAGAGATAAGTGGTGGTCCAGGGGTTCTCGGTGGCACTCAGGGATCCGGAGGAGGTAGCATCCCGGACTCTGTCTTTGCGGAGTTGACCTTCCCCAGTCCTCCGGTTGATCTAAGTGAGGAGGTTACGGATCCTGCGGTCCAGCAGCAGGATCCCCCGCAGATGGATGCAGGAACAGATCAAGGAGGGCAGGAGATGGGGGCTGGGGGGCCGGCTCCCCCCCTCCGTACCTTTGCGGAGGCTCTGAAGGGGTCGGGCACCACTCCAGGGCCGTCGGGTGAGGGTAGGGGGAGGGGAGGTTTTCAGGGGAATGGTCCCGCAGGAGGGGAAGGAGGAGGAGGAGGGGGAGGGTTTCAAAGAGGAGTAGGGGTGAGGTCCGACGGCGCAACGTGGCACAGATCCGATGGGCTGGGGAGGGGCCCCCTCCAGCCAGGGAACAGGTCTTGAGGATGGTCCTTGGGCTGGGGTTTCTCCCAGGAGATCTCTACGCCTTTATCCACATGAACAACACCATTGAATATGATGTTAGTTTCATGCTGAGACGGGGGCTGGAGATTTTCTGGGACCGATACCAGCAGCAGAGGGGGCAGGGAGGGTGGGCTGACTTTCGTGTTGTGCCTATCTCTCGCCAGGGGACGGTACCTGTGACCATCCTATCCAGGAATGAGTCGCTCCCAGGGCAGGACATCCAGTTTTGGTTGTCGCGCCATGCGGTGCTTCTCGCACCCCTGGTTAAGGGCGCTGGGCCCCTAGGGGTGTGGGACGGGGGTCGTGGAAGGGCAGGATCCGTTTGCGTGAGGTGGGAAACGTGGTGCAGCACGTGCCCTCGGCCGGTTTCCTCGGTCGGGATCGCATCTTGTGCTATTACCCCGGGCAACCCCGCGAGTGTCACCGCTGTGGCTCATTCCGCCATTTGAGCATGAACTGTCCTGAGCAGGTCTGCACCCGTTGTGGTGGACGGGGTCACGCTTCGGCCGGGTGTCTGCTAATTCGGTGTAACCTTTGCGGGGAGTTGGGCCACCCCTTTGCCCGCTGCCCCTCCGCGTCACACAATGGACTGGGGGGGGTTGCCGTTACTCCACCTCGGGCTCCTGTGCGGGAGGAGGCTATGGAGGCCCCTCTCCCTCAGGAGGAGACCGGGGGCCCTAGTGCAGAGGAGTCCATCGAGCCGAGGGAGCCACCAGGGGGAGGGGATTCGGGTAGGAAGGAGGAGAGGGTTGATGTGGTGGAGGTTAATGTAGCACGACAGGATAGTGGGTTGAGGGTGGTGCCACCTGAGGAATGGACTACGGTCCCTTCCAAGGGTGGCAAGTCCAAAAGGAAGAAACGGGAGACATCCCCGTTGCTGGATGCAGAGCCCGTGTTGGACATCAACCGTTTCGTCTTTTTGGCCGCTGATGCGGCTGAGGCGGATGAGGGCTTGCCTGTGGAAGCAGGGCTTCCTGTGCGGCGCTCAGAGCGGTTAGCGGCGGGGGCGGCCCCTCTTCCTCAGCGGCGACCTTCAAAGGTGCAGAAGGCGCGCCGCAGTCAGGGTCCTCCAATCAAGGGGGATACTGGCGCCCGACGGGTGAGGGAGGATGGCCTTGTACCCCCGCAGTTGGGTTCGGGGCCTTCGCAGGAGCCCCCTGCTGACCCGGCCGCCCTGGCCTCCCCCGCGGGGGTGGGCACTGTCGTATTGTCTCAGTCTTTGTCCGGGGAGGGGGGGGCTGCACAGGTGGTGGACCCCACGGAGGAAGTCATTCCTCCGACCCCTGACCCGTTTGTGCCTCCTCATCCCGTGGGGGCTGGGTCTGCCCTCGCGACAGCTTTGCCTGGTGGTCCCGGGGGCGCCAGCACCTCCTGGGGTGATAGGGTTGAGCGGGAGGAGGAGGAGATCCTCGAGGTGGTCGACGTGGACCAGGAGGAGTCGCTCCAGCTCGCGGGCTTGTCCTGCAAGCGGGATTCTGGGGATCCCGGGGTTGGTGAGAAGAGGAGGAAAGGGTCACTGCACTCGAAATAGGCATGGCGTGCACTCCTGCGTTCTCGTGCGCCACCATCAACGTGGCCAGCATTTTCTCAGACCAGGCGCGGGCTACGGCCTATGATTTTCTTTCTACGAGTGGGCTGGATGTCATCTTCTTGCAGGAGACCAGGCTCACCTCGCTCGCTAGCCTTCATCAGGCGAAGCGGGAGTGGAGGTGGGGCCCTTCGTACTGGTCCCTTGCGGCACAGCCCTACGCAGGAGTGGCGGTTTTGTTCACGTCTAACCGATTTCAGGTGCAGTACGTGTGGGAACTGGAGCAGGGCCGGTGTCTGCTTTTAGATGGCTACTGCGGGCCCCATCGGTTTCGTTTCGTGGTGGTCTACGGCCCCCAGTCTAAGTTGGCGCGGAAGACCCTGTTCGGGGTTATCCGCCCCTACTTACACACCTCCCGTTTGGTGGTCCTTGCCGGGGATTTTAACACCACCACCTTTTTGCAGGACCGAGGGGGGGAGCGTTGCCCACCCAGTTACGAGGGCCTCTTTTTGGCCGAGATGACCCGGACGGCTGACCTCGTGGATGTTTTCCACCGGGCCTTTCCTAGGTCGCCGGGGTTCACCTACTACCATGGGACCTGCAGGAGTCGTATCGATCGGATATATGTGAGTGCCCGGGTGGAGTGTTCCCCTCCGCAGTTGCAGGCAGTTGACTTTTCGGACCACCGCGTCCTCTCTGTGTCCTTCCTGGCCAACCACGAGGAGCTTAGCAGGGGTCCTGGCCTGTGGCGACTGAATGTGCAGTTGTTGGCAACATCAGAGGTGGTCCAGGAGTTCTTGGCCTTTCTCGCAGACCAGGAGACCCTGCTGAGTGTTTTTCCCTTCCCGTGGCGCCTGGTGGGATGAGGTGAAGACGCGTGCCCGACAACTCTTCCGTTCCCGGGGTACCTCCATGGCTCGATCCCGCTACCTCACCTACACTGTCCTCCGGAGGTCGCTGGATCGTTTGGTATCCCGAGGGGCAGCGCGGGAGGAGGTTGAAGAGGTGCGTGTCCAGCTCCGTGGCCTGCTTTACGATCGCCATGCCTCCCTATGCTTCGAGGGGGCGGCCGGTGGGGGCGCCACTCCAGACCCTTTCCGGACTTGCAGGGAGAGGGTTCAGCGTCGGGAGGTCATGGCCCTGCGGGGCGAGGATGGCACCATTCATACCTCCCAGGAGGACCTTTTGCGGATAGTGGGGGAATACTTCTCGGACCTGTTTGGGGATCGCCCCGTGGACCTCACCCATATCCGAACGTACCTGGGCCTTCCCCCGGTGTATTCGGCTGTGGTCCAGGCACAGGTTGATGCACTCGCTGCTCCGATTCAGCAGGTGGAGGTGGAGAGGGCGATTCGTGCCATGCCGTTGGGGAAGGTGCCTGGGCGCGATGGGCTCCCTGTGGAGTTCTATCGCACTTTCATTGCCCAGCTGGCCCCCTTCCTGACCTCCCTGTTTCAGGAGATCATGGACACGGGGTATCTCCCGCGGTCATTTCGCGAGTCTGTCCTGCTGCTGCTCTCCAAGGGGAAGGACGATAGCTCCTTGGACTTCTGGCGGCCGCTCTCTCTTCTGAACGCGGACCGGAAGATCCTGGCCAAGTGTTTGGCCAACCGACTGGTGGAGGTGTCGGGCGATTTGCTGTCCCCTTCCCAGTATTGTTCCGTTCGGGGGAGAGGGGTTCTGGACGCTGTTGCCACAGTCCGGGAGATGGTGGAAAGAGGCCGGTCGCTCCAACGGGACCACTGGTTGGTCTCCTTGGATCAGTCCAAAGCCTTTGATCGAGTCAGTCACCGGTACCTGTGGGTGGTGCTCCAGCACTTCGGCCTCCCCGCAGGTTTCCTCTTCGTCGTGCAGGCGCTGTACCGAGGGGGGGTGAGCTTCCCGTTTATTAACGGGTGGCTCGGACGGCCATTTGGTGTCGCCTCGGGGGTGCGGCAGGGGTGCCCTTTGAGCCCCCTGCTGTATGTTTTCTCCCTCTACCCCTTCCTCCGGAGATTGTCCTCAGGTGGGTTGCGGGGCCTGGAGGCGCCCGCTGCGCCCCCGGTGTCCGTCGTTGCTTACGCTGACGACATCTCAGTTTACGTGGACGGCACTGATGGGGTAGAGGCCCTGCGAGAGGCCGTGGAGGAGTACTCGGAGGTAGCCCATTCTTTTGTAAACCACAGCAAGTGCCAGACGCTGTGGTTGGGCTCCTCAGAGGCCTCCCCGCCTTCCTGCGCCCCCTTTCCTCCTCCCGTGGGGGAGGTCCGCGTTTTGGGCCTCGTCTTCGGGTCGGAGGACTGTGCGGAGTCCAATTGGGACCGTTGTCTCGAGACTGCACGGTGTCGGGTGCTGCGGTGGAGGGGGTGGAGGTGTATGTACGAGGAGAAGATCAAACTCCTCGGGACGTTTCTGCTTCCTCTCTTTCTGCACGTGGCCACGGTCTTCGTTCTTCCGTTGTCCCGTCAGGCGTCTGTTTGTGCCGTCTTTTTCTGTTTTCTGTGGGGTAACCGCTTGAACCCTGTCCAGCGCAACATCGTCTGCCTGGATCGGGCAGAGGGTGGTTTGGGTATGTTGCACCCCCTTGTCTTCCTGTCAGTCTTGTCTATGGCGTTTCACTTAGGTAGGATGAGGGAAGGGGGTGGGGTTTGGTGGGTGGCCTCCTATCGGGAATGGTTCTCCCGCTTCTGGGAGCAGTGGGAGGGGGCGTCCTCGGTCCCACGTGTGCGCCGGAGAGGGGAACAGGCCCCATCGTACGTATTTGTGATGGTGGGGCTCATTCGGCGGTGGGGGGTGACCGACCCGCTCGCCCAGTCCTTGGGGCGGAAAGGATTATACCGGATGGTACTCACCTCTCACTATCAACCACGGTGGGCCCTGCGGGACTGTCCGGCGGATGTGATGCAGCGGGGCCTTCGGCTGTTGAACTCCCCTCGGCTACCGAAGAAGGTTCGGGATGTAGCCTGGTTGTCTTTCCACGGGCGTTTGTACGTGAGGGACAACCTCAAGTACAGGTCACAGGCCGAGCGGGTCTGTCCGAGGGCCGGGTGTGAGGGGCAGGCGGAGACCATGGACCATTTCCTCCGGCAGTGCCCCTTCAACGTGGAGGCCTGCCGGTTGGTGTCCGCTGCTCTTCACCTGCGCGACCTTTCCCTCCTCACGTATGCGGAGTGGGTGTACGGGGCCTGGTCCTTTCCTCTAAGGCAGGACTCCGGGACCCTCTACCTAGTCACGGCTGTAGTGCGCTACCACCTGTGGCAAGCGCGCTGTCATGTCTCGACCCGGGGGTTGGTCCTGCCCCTCGACGAGGTGGTGCAGGACATTCTGGAGGAAGTGTCCAGCATGGCGCAACGCGAAAGGCGGGTGGTGGAGGTCCATCGTTGGGAGCGTCTGTGGCGTCACCTCACCCTCCGCCCCCCATGAGGGGGAGGGGTTCCCTGGGGTTTTTCTTCCCTGTTAGAGGTTAGGGGTTTTGTTTTTGTCTCCCGGGTGGAGGAGGGAGGTGAGACAGGAGGGGGGGGGTTTAGTCCCTGGGGTTTCTTCCTAGGTTTAGGGATCTGGGGTTGCTTTCCTTCCGGTGGGGGAGGGGGGTTTGCACTAGGGCTGGGGGGTTGTTGGCCACTTGTCCGCTCTCCCTCTCTCTCCCTGGGGGATGTTTGTTTTCGTTTTCTCCCTGGAGCAGGTGTGTGTTTGTTTTGTTTTTGTTTTTGTTTTGTGTTTATGCGCATCCCGCTCCGCTGTTTCGGCCGATAGGGTTGGGTTTTTGTGTTAATTTATTGATTTGTATTATGGTTTTGTTTCTGGTGGGTTTTCGTTGGGGACGGCACATGCCTGTATGTTTCTGTTTAGGGGGGTGGGGGTTTTCTTTATTTATGGGGAGGGTGGGGGTGGGGTAGGGATTGGGGTGGGGGCGGAGGAGATGTTGCTCCTTTGTGGGGACGGGGGTGGGAAAGGGGGAATGCGTTTTGTTTTTGTGGGTGTGAGTGAGGGCTTGGCAGCCCTGATGGACATTTGGGACATTGGACTGTGCTGGGATTGTTGTGGGTGGTTGGGGGGGGGGTTGGGATGGACATTGCATTTCTGTTGGACTGCTGCGGGTTGCTGTTGGGGGGTTGGGACAGACATTGGACATGCTGAACTATTGCGGGTTGATGATGTCGGGGGGAAGGGGCACGTGTGCTGGTTGTTGGGTTTGGTGGTGGGGAGGTGGGTCAGGGGGGGGTTGAGATACTTGTTTTGTGCTATGTCGGGGGTGGGGGTTTTGGGGGGGTGTGGGATTTGGTTGGGGTGCTTGTTATTGTTTTTGTTTTTGCTTTTTGGTATGTCTTTTGTTGCTTGTTTAATAAATTCAAAATTTCCATCCTTTGGTAGTTCAAATGATTTTCCTGAAATGGGGACTTGCATCCATAGACCTCTTTGCCAGTCCTCTGAACAAACAGCTGCCAAACCTCTGCTCCAGGCAACCACATCCTCTGCGGGTAGCAGCAGATGCTTTTCTGATTCCCTGGTCTCAGGGCCTCCTGTATGCGTTTCCTCCCACGCCCTTGGTGGCCCGAACTCTTTTCAAGATTGTTCAGGACAAGGCCTCAGTCCTGCTGGTGGCTCCCAGGTGGCCCAGACAGCCCTGGTTTCCACTTCTACTGCAATTGGCAGTGGATCCCCCTCTGCCTCTGGCATTTCAACCCGACCTTCTCTCTCAGGATCAGGGTACCCTTCTGCACCCCAACCTCAAGGCTCTAAATTTGATGGCCTGGAGGCTGCAAGGGTAGTTTGGGCTCCCTGGGGCCTACCTCAGGAGGTTGAGGAGGTTCTCCTAGCCTCTAGGAAACAGTCCACTAGGAAAACCTATGCCCTTAAATGGAAAAGGTTTTCAGTGTGGTGTCAGTTACGTACAGAGGATCCTTTCTCCTGTACAGTACCAGTAGTGCTTCAATACTTACTGCACTTATCCAATCAAGGTCTTAAGTCCAATTCTGTTCGGGTCCACCTCTCAGCTCTAGCAGCTCACCACTCTCTGGTGGAAGGACACTCTCTCTCGGTTCACCCTTTGGTGTCCCGCTTTCTCAGGGGCTTGCTCTTGCTCAAGCCTCCAATCCGTCCTCCTGCCCCTGAGTGGGAGTTGAATGTGGTCTTGCAGCAACTGACTCGCACACCTTTTGAGCTGATGGCTACTTGTCCACTCCGCTTCCTGTCCTGGAAGACACTCTTCCTGATAGCCCTTACCTCGGCTAGATGAATGAGTGAGCTTCAGGCTCTGGTCTGTGATAGGCCTTACACCAGAATTTATAGGAACAGGGTAGTCCTCAGGACTCATCCAAAGTTCCTCCCTAAAGTTGTCTCCTCCTTCTACCTCAACCAGGAGGTGGTTCTTCATACATTCTTCCCTAGGCCTCATGCAAGCCAGGCTGAAGCAGTCCTGCATACCCTGGACTGTAGGAGGGCCTTATCCTTCTACCTTGTCCGTATGCAAGGGCACAGAAGGGCTACTCAGTTCTTCATATCTTTTGACCCTAATAAGTTGGGGTTGGCTGTGTCCAAGCATACCTTGTCCATCTGGGTGGCTGACTGTATCACCTGGGCTTACAAGGCGGCTGACCTTCCTTTGCAGGGTCGGGTTACGGCCCACCGTGTGAGGGCAATGGCTGCCTCAGTGGCTCATCTCTGCTCTGTACCGTTGGTAGACATCTGCAGGGCTGCAACTTGGTCTTCAAGTCAGACTTTTGCGGCCCATTACTGTCTGGAGAGGGAGTCCCGTAGGGACAGTGCTTTTGGCCAAGCAGTACTCCGGAATCTCTTTGAGGTTTAGGCAACTCCTGCCCTCCTGCCCTCTGTTGGGCTACTGGTGGAGGTTGTGTCAGTGAAAAGCCTTTCTTTGATGCTGGGATTAGAGGGAGTTCTCTTGTTCAGCCTGGGTTCCTCGGTAGCCCAGAGCTAGGGAGTCACCCATATATGAGGACTGACTTCCTGCTTGGTCCTGGAGAAAGAGTAGTTACTCACCTGTAACAGGTGTTCTCCAGGAGCAGCAGGAATCAGTCCTCACAACCCTCCCTCCTCCCCTGGGAGTTGCAGTTGTACATAGTTTATTTTTTCATTTTTGTGTGCTGTTCTTAGCTATGTCATTTGACTGAAGTAAGATGGCACCTTTAGGCGGGAAGGGAACCGCACATGCGTGCCTGCATTCCCAAAGGCTTTCATGGAAAGCTGGGGAAATGCTCCGCTGGGGCTTCATCGGCGTCGATGACACCCATATGTGAGGACTGATTCCTGCTGCTCCTGGAGAACACCTGTTACAGGTGAGTAACTACTCTATCATCCCCTCATAGCCAAACCAGGTTCCCCTGTTTGAAAATACATGAAACACAGTAGTAAAGGTCCCTTGATCCATAAGATGTGGACTTAAGTATTGACTATAAACAGAAAGTTTTAATCTGTTACAGAGATGTAAGGTATAGGTTGACAAGAAATTGGGAAGTGATTGCTAAGTACTTCCTGTTGGGGACAACGGAGTGTCACAGAATATTAATTAGGGAACAGGTCATTTGCAAAACAGGCATCCATTCTTGGCCGAGTTAATCCCTTCTAACATCTGCTCAGATTTAGAAATTATTGCGGGTGTCCCTGTGGCTTACATTTATTTATTTATTTATTTATGCTTTTCTTCTATACCGCTTTTTCCAGAGATCAAAGGCGGTTTACATATAACAAATATTGAACATAGTTTTACATGGAACAGCGTTTTCTTAACTATATACAATTAACTTTTTCATGAACAATAACAATTTTAGTAACTTTTTACATCTTGTAATTAGTTGAAGTCAACTCAAGCATGAATAGTGGCGATAGCAATGCCAGTAACTATTTACATCAAACATTCATCATTAATCGTTGGACTTAATATACAGATAGTTTTGAAAGACTTTCGTTTTTCTTTTTAGGTGTATTGGGGGGTTTTCAATCCGGGGTTATGGTGGATTGTTAGGGAGGTGTATTATGGAGGGTGGGGGGATTCATTTAAATTTGCAAAGTGTTCTGTGAACAGGTGTGTTTTTAGTTCCTTCCGGAATAGATGAAGGTCTTTTATCTTGCGGAGGCTTAGTGGTAGTTTATTCCATAGGGTGGGGGCTGCATATGAGAAGGCTCTGGAGCTTGTGGTTTTCTTTGTTTTGCAGATGGATTTTTTTATGTCTAGTGAGTAAGTTGCGTTTTGCCTGCGGGTTCTAAGTTCCATTGGAGCATGCAGGAGGGTGGTTAGGTGTGAGGGTGAGATGCCGTTGAGTAGTTTAAATGTGGTTAAGAGTATTTTATATGATATTCTGCTATTTATGGGAAGCCAATGTAGTTCAGCGAGAATGGGAGTTATGTGGTCAGTGAGAATGGGAGTTATGTGGTCATTGATGTGTATGGTTGAGTTACAATGAATGACTTATAGGGAAGATGGAATTCACCCCAGGTATGTTATGGGAGGTGTATGATGTAGAGAGGTGGCTTACACGCATGACTGCCCAGAGTCACACCCACAATTAATTGTTCTATTTGGGCTACCAAAAATACCCATGAAATCCCATTTTGCATAGGGGATCAATATGAAAAACTGGGACATCTAGGTCATGGTCTTCACATTTGCCCAGTATTTTATAAACGACCCTGCTGAACACAGAGCTTTTATAAAATGCATTTAAGGATGCCAGCAAGTGCACATATATTTGCTAGTGTGTACAAATGGAGCAGTAATTTAATTTAATTTACATTCTCTTATATACCGTGCTATTCTGCATCAGTGCGGTTTACATTGAACAAACTGAAATTACATTGAACAGAGCATTATAACTTGGAGATAACTATTTTACAGGGAACATGGGCTGTGGAGGGTTAAGTGGCTTGCCCAAGACCACAAGGAGCACCTGTGGGACTAGAAACCCCAGTCCTTCCGGCCCAAAGTTGCTGTCCTCTAGTGGGATTTGAACCCCCGACCTTCCGGCCTGAAGTACCTTGCCCCAACCACTAGGTCACTCCTCCACAGTAAAGTTGCAAAAGTATAAATAGAAAAAAAAAGTGGTTTAATTCATCAGATTCTGTGTACAAGTGCTTGCACTTGTATATGGAAGTGGCAATTTTGCCACTTCCATGTGTAAATTCCAGCATTCACATATGTAGTTGTCTAGTTTCACCAAACTATGTATAAGTGGAGACAATTAATTAATAAAGCAACCAAAGCTCGTTTTTCATTTGAGGCAGAAAACCATTGGGGTTTAAAATAAGTCACCTAACCACATATACCAAGCCATAACTCCCACCCACCCCCTCCTCACACACACATGCACAAGCACAGTTCCTCTACAAACAACCCCACACAATTCCCTATCTATCCAACACACACACACACACCTCACACATCCATCCTAAGATTACATACAGACCTATATCCCACATATATATTTTGTGAAGTTTATGAATGAAGTATCGTAACCACTCATTGGCAGCACCCAATTTCAAATAGAATATTAAGGGTGTTATTTTAAAAGCATTATTTGCAATTTGGACATCTGCAAACAAACATGTGATGTCCAAATCACAGAGACAGCTCAGGAGACATTTTAGTAGCTAGGCCTCTGGACATTCCCAAAAAAAGGATGGCCGAGTCTGAACAGTAGCATAGTGGAGGAGTGGCCGGGGAGTTTCTACAAACCTGGACAACCCCGCCTAACCCCAGAAATACCCTGGACGTCCCGAATCACATTTAAAGTTACACCTGATCCAGGCACAAACAAGCCTCTGAAAAGTGCTCATTTTATCAAAAAATATCTGGAATGTGTTTGGAGAAGGAGCTACATTACTGCCCCCTGTATTTGCTCTTTTATATGCATTTTATTTATTTATTTATTTATTTATTTATTTAACATGTTTTATATCCCGCCTTATCCTTCAATCAAAGCGGCCACAGTACAATACAATACATTTCAATACATGACACATGTACAACAGAGAGTACATTACAAGTTTTGTATCCCACCTTTTCCTTAAATCAAAGCGGTTAATACAGCACAAGTTACATAAAAAGGTAGGGAAACAAGCATCAGATTGTTAGAACATAGACACATACATGGGGAAATACAATACATACTTTACATTATACTTGACTACACAAAGCAAAACAACAAACAGAACCAACATAGATCAGACATTTCCTTGCTACCCCACGGACCTACAGTTAGGTCCCTTCAAACCTGCACTATGTAGTTTTCCCCTTAGTACGAACTGTTTTAACAAAAGATGAGACCTAATACACTACCCTTCCCTCCTACTGTAAGATCAAACTTGGCTTTGGAATATTTACAGAGTAGTCCTTGCCATTTCATTCTTCCACCTGAGACTCGCAGCATCTGCAGCTGTAACTAATGCACAAGCTGTAGCATTCTTTACAAGAGGTCTCCGCTGTCCTCACTGCTGCTGTGAGGATCTACTACATCCTCCAGGGAACAGCCCCGAATAGAGCTCTCAATCATCTTCCGCTCCACGTCACTGGTGGAGCTTTGCAGTAAGCGGAGAAGTTGCTTCTGGTTGTACTGAACTAGGTACTTCTGACATGTCCTTATAGTTCCTGTCACATGCAGTGTGTGGAAAAAACAAGTGTAGCGCTGGCCGCGACTCTCCAGGCAGGTGATAAAGGGAAGCGAGGAGCAGAGAAGCTGATAGAAAGCTTTGCGGCAACGCAGGAGCACAATGCCGGTGTAAGCATTCACATACTTTACCGCGAGGGAGGCCGCGCAGCAGGCAAAGCCGAAGTCTCCGTGCGTTCGGGTCAGCGCTTCCCTCAGCGCGCAGTGCACCGAGGCCTGGCTCAGATTCTGCCGACAGCGAGGGTCGTCGGCAAGGACCTCACACAGCAGGTACCTGCTCTTAAACCTCACCATCGCGAGCTCGTTTCAGCCCTCCGGCCGTCCCGCATGCATGTAGGCGGGTACATAGAGGTCCCCAAGCATCTCTATTGGGGACATCAATGCACCCGCCTGGATGCATGTCCATGTCGGGTCCTCTATATTCCTAAAAACAGCTGGAGACATAGACATCCTGGTGTTTTGTTGCACATTCAGCCCTGGACATCCCCAATTTAACTTTGATGTCCTTTCTAAAATCACCTTTATAATTTACATTTTCTACTTCCTGTCAATCAACTAATATAGTATATATTAAAGTCTGGTGTAACACACCAGTTGGCATTTTAAGACCCTATCAATAGAACATCATAGCCAATTAGAACACAGAGAGCCACTGGGCCTATGATACAACCATTGTTTCAAGCAACCCATGTTTTTACCAATCTTCAGTGGTTCATTATTGTAGCAAGTAGCTTTGTCCTGGAGGGGTGGTAATGTTAAATCTAGGTTGACGAAATGGCAGCAATATTGAATTTTTTACCTCAAGTTCCAGGTATATATAGATACACTAGAGGTCGTCTCTTAAAAGTTGTAAGTGTGGTAATAAAAAGCCCAGTGTTTAGAATAGGTTTACATTGAACTCTCTGTCTCAGTATCTCTGGATGTGTTTTCAAATCCAGTCTACTAACAAACTTTTAAGAAACCGATTGTTTTTATAGCAAACAAAAAAAAGACGAAGCATCTGCTTCAAACTTGATCAGATTATCTAATTACATATTGCTATATTTGTCAATGTAAACTGCTTTCGCTGTTCATCCATTCCTGACATCTAGTCTGATTAATTAACATTTCCAGAATTTATGAAAATGCCTTTTATTTTGCATTGTAAATGAGCTACTGAACTTCAATGTTAATTCAGCAAAGGTGTATTTCCACCAAAGAATTACTTCATTCCCTCATATATTTATTAGGTTGTTGTTTTTGCTGATGAGCATAACTTGCTGGTATTTAGAACGTCTGGGGAACAACTGCATTATTGGAATGGCCTTGCAGAAATCTGAAGGAACTTGTTGAACAAGTCTATAGTTTCTTATTTAAGAACATAAGCACTTAAGTGCTCTCTACTGGGCTAAGAATTGACCTCTAACTTAATAAGATGCTCTGTATGCACAGAGAATGTTACCCTTTAAGCGTGAACATGCTGTGCACGTCCAAATCCCCTGAGCTAACTGGCCCAAAGGATCGGATCTGGTTAGTATGAGGGATCCCTCCTAATCAAGGCACAAGGAGTGCTAGGGGGACTTGAACCTTGGTTTCTTGGTTACCAAGCCAGTGCTCTAACCACTAGTCAACCCATGCTAAAATTACTGATTAGCCAGCTATTTATCATGCATCACAAAAGGTTTTAATATGCATATTAAGAGACAGCGGGCTTTAGTGACATCTCCTAGCATAAACTGGACCCTTTGAAATCTGCATATATCCGTATAGACATCTGCACCCATGCCACTACTCCCACCCCTTCACATATATAAGCACCCATATTACAAAATGTACCTCCAAGCCCACTCTTCTTCACACACATACAGCCACCATCCATCCACACTTATGCCCACCTTCTCACAATCATACCCCCTACCTACATATAAAGCCATAACCACCAACACATATACAGCTCCTCTGCAGACAACTCCACATGACTCCCTACCTATCCAAACACCCTACACCAGGGGTCTGCAACCTTTAAGACGTAAAGAGCCACTTGGACCCGTTTCCGAAGGAAAAAAAAAACTGGGAGCCGCAAAACCATAGCGACATTTAAAACAAATCTAACACTGCATATATTGTTTCTTACCTTAATGCTATATACGACCCCCTACTTTTCCTGTTAAAATATAGGTGTTTGGCCTATACTCGCCGTATAAGTCTACCCCTCTTCCTTCACACACCAAAAAAAAAAACGCCAGAAAATATCACAACAACAAGTAAACAATATTTGATTTCAAAATTATGATGATTTTGTAGTCAAATCACTAATATGAAATAAAATTATTTTTTCTACCTTTGTTGTCTGACCAATTTATTCTTTGATCATGCTGGTCCCGATCTGAGGCTTCTGCTTTCCTGTCTTCTCTTAGCTCTCTTTCTGTGGTCTATGGTCCATCTGCCATTTCTTATCTCTTCTTTCGTTTTCTTCACTTCTTTCCATCAGCCTATTTCCAGTCCCAGTAACCCTCCCCAATATCAGCCCCTTTCCAGTCCTCACTCCCAGTACCTTCCAGTGCTAATCCCCCCTCAAACCCATTACCAGTGCTAGCCGCCCCGAATCAGCCCAAGACCAGTCCTACCCCCATCAGCTCATTACCAGTCCTAGCCTCCCCTAATCAGCTCATTTCCAGTGCTCGTCCCCTCAACCCCATTACCAGTGCTCCATCCCTCCATGTCAGCCCCCTCCCTCCCTCCATCCATATCAGCTCCCTCCCTCCATGTCAGCCCCCTCCATCCCTCCATGTCAGCCCCCCCTCCCTCCATCCATATCAGCTCCCTCACTCAATTTCTGCCCGCTCCATACCTCCATTTCAGCCACCCTCACTCCTTCAATATCAGCTCCCTCCCTCCATTTCAGCCACCTCCATCCCTCCATGTCAGCCCCCCTCCCTCAACCATATCAGCTCCCTCCCTCCATGTCAGCCCCCTCCATCCCTCCATGTCAGCCCCCCTCCCTCCATCCATATCAGCTCCCTCCCTCCATGTCAGCCCCCTCCCTCCATCCATCCATATCAGCTCCCTCCCTCCATGTCAGCCCCCCTCCCTCCATGTCAGCCCCCCTCCCTCCATCCATCCATATCTGCTCCCTCCCTCCATGTCAGCCCCCCTCCCTCCATCCATCCATATCTGCTCCCTCCCTCCATGTCAGCCCCCCTCCCTCCATCCATATCAGCTCCCTCCCTCCATGTCAGCCCCCCTCCCTCCATCCATCCATATCAGCTCCCTCCCTCCATCCATATCAGCTCCCTCCCTCCAGGTCCGCCACCCTCCCTCCATCCATCCATATCAGCTCCCTCCCTCCATGTCAGCCCCCTCCATCCCTCCATGTCAGCCCCCCTCCCTCCATCCATCCATATTTATTTATTTATTCATTTATTTATTTCAGTGCTTTTTTATACCGCCCCTTCCAGAGATCAGGGGCGGTTTACAAGGAACTTAAACAACAATATAGCAGAACATTGCAATATTGAATTACATTAAACATTAGTTGAGCAAAAAACAAGGAACTTAAACAACAACAATATAGCAGAACAGTGCAATATTGAATTACATTAAATATTAGGTGAACATAAACTAGGTTACATAATAACTAGGTTAAATGGAAAACAATGTGAGGGTTATTAACATAAAAGGAAGTATAAAACTATGTTACAAGGAGTCATAAAACTATGTTACAATGAAACAGAAGGGTAGATTTACATGGTTAGTAAGAGACTATAATAGTTATTTGTGATCATAAATAAAGTATTGGGAGTAGACTAACTTGGGTGGATGAGAAATGAAGTCCGGCATTAGGTGGGGTAGACCTGTGTTTGGTTTGTTGCATGTTTTTGTGTAGTAAATTTGGTTCCAGGTTGTAGGTTGCTATAGTGTTGACTAAATAGGTAGGTTTTAAGTTCCTTCCTGAAAGATGTAAGGTCTTTAATCTCTCTGAGGTATAGTGGGAGTTTATTCCATTGGCTGGGAGCATAATATGAAAAAGCAGTGTTGGTGGTTATTTGCTTTGATTTTGTCACTGCAATGGGAATTAATAGCATGTTGAGGTTAGTTTTTTTTCTGGTTCTGTTTTCTTGTGGGGTTTGGAGTAGAGTGGCCAACTGTGATGGGGCTAGGTCATTAATGAGTTTAAAAGTGGTGACAAGTGTTTTATATTGAATCCTACTATAGATAGGAAGCCAGTGGAGAGAGTATAGGATAGGAGAGATGTGATCGAATATTTTAGCTTTCATAATTATTCGAGCAGTGACATTCTGAGCTCTTTGAAGGATGTGTAAATTCTTTTTGGATGTTCCTTGGAGTATGCCATTGCAGAAGTCTAAATGTGGCATAATAAGAGCCTGGACAACTGTTCTGAAGTCATTGAGGTCGATGAGGGGTCTGAGTTGCTGTATAGTTCTCAGTTTGAAAAATATAGTTTTGGCAGTCTGTTTTATGTGGTTAGTCATGCTTAGGGTCTTGTCTAGTGTAACTCCAAGGTATTTAATTTCAGACTTGACTGGGAGAGTAATGTTCATAAGGTTGATGGAAGTTGGAGGAGTGAAGGTGGTATTTCTGGTTACGAAGAGTGCTTCGGTCTCTTTTTGAAATTGATATCCATATGGATTGAGTGAAGCCATTTTTCAGCTTCAAGGAGGCAGGTGGCGATTTTGTTGAAATTAAGGTTAGCTATGTCTAACGGGGCGAATAGCATGATGTCATCTGCATAGATGAAATATTTTAGATTGTGGCGTTGAAAGATTGTGCAAATAGGTTGTATGTAAAGGTTAAAGAGTAGTGCAGAGAGTGAGGATCCTTGAGGGATACCACGCTCTTGTGGGAATGGTAGTGAGGGGGAATGGTCTAAATGGACATATTGGAAGCGATTAGAAATGTAGGACTTAAACCAGTTAAGAGTGGTATCTTTTAAACCTAGTTGGGATAGTCTAGATAAGAGCGTAATATGATCAACGCTGTCGAAGGCTGAAGAAATGTCAAGGAAAATGAGCAAGAAGGTCTGCTTTATATTATCCATACCTCGGATAAGTGAATCAAGAAGGGATATGAGTAGGGTTTCTACTCCGTGATATGAGCGGAAACCATATTGGTACTCATCTAATGGGAAGTTCATATCAATATGATCCTGAAGTTGTGTCTGAGCTACCTTTTCAATAATTTTAGCTAAGAAAGGTATGCTTGCAATGGGGCGGTATGAGGAAGGGTCAGAACTGTTAAGGGTTTTATTTTTTAGTAAAGGGCGAATAGCCGAGTATTTCAGATCATCCGGCATGAATCCTTGAAGTAGAGATTGGTTTACCAGCTTCAAAATGTATGGGGCTAGTTCAGATTTTGTTGCTTTAACCCAAGATACCGGGCAAGGGTCAAGTAATGACGTGGTAGTATTAAGGTTTGATATAATCTCTATCAGTTGTTTGTTGGAAATTGTATGGAATGAGCTCCATTCCGTGATGGATTTTGGTGTGGGAGAGGTCAAGATAATGCTTGGACGGGCGCTTAGTTTAAGTTTATTAGCAAAATGGTTTGCGAGGAGTTGTGGATCTATAGGTGTTTTGTTAGGAGTGTTATCGGGAACCTTAGTTAGAGATTTAATAATCTCAAAAAGTTCTCTGGGTCGATTGATGGCATTAGCTAATGTTTTAGTGTGGAATAGTCTTTTTGTGTTGTTAATGGCTTCCTTGTAGGTTTTAAGGCTTGTGAAGTATTGAACCCTGAGTTCAGTGGTTTTTTTCTTCCTCCATTTAGACTCTAATTTCCGAAGGTTTTTCTTTAGTGTAGCAAGCTCAGAGGTGTACCATTTCTCAGTCAATTTAGATCTAGATTTTCTTTTATTAGAGGTTGAATATTTAGCTTCTGCTTCAATAATGGAGTTCCAGGTAGAAACAAGATCGTTAAGATTGTTTGAGGTGTTGTCTAATTTTGGGGAAATAGATTCCAGAAAACTTTCCTTGTTAAACTGGCGAAATCTTTGTTCTGTGAATTTGTTGTTACCATGAGTAGAGTTGGTGGGTTGGAAAGGGAGAGAGAAATGTATCATGAAATGGTCTGACCATGGTACCTGAGTTGTGGTGGGTGGTGTAGGAATCGATGAGAGTGTGAAGTGTGATGGTATGAATATTAAATCAAGGGTATTACCTTTGGAGTGGGTGGGGTGGGTCATTATTTGTTTAAATTTCCATTTCCTCCATTGCTTCAAGGAAGGATAGTGCATGGCTATCTGGTAATGAGGCAAGGTTAAGGTCTCCTAAGATAACAGAGGGCTTTCTCAGTGAGGAGTTACATGCAGCCTCAAGTATTATGTCTAGACTATGTATGTCAGTTGTGGGGGGTCTGTAGATAAGGCAGATGGCCATGGTGTGACTTTCCACTCTAAGGATATCAATACCATCATGTTTATCTAGTAAGGTAGACGAAAGATTGAGATGTGATTTTGCTATTATAAGAACTCCGCCACCTCTTTTTCTGTCTCTGTTGTTGTTGAGTATGGTATAACCATGTACTCTTAGTTGGTTAAGGAGAACTGAGTCAGATTCATTTAGCCAGGTTTCAGCTGACATGGAGGGAGGGAGCCATATCTGCTCCCTCCCTCCATGTCAGCCCCTCCCTCCATCCATATCAGTTCCCTCCCTCCCTCCATGTCAGCCCCCTCCATCCCTCCATGTCAGCCCCCCTCCCTCCATCCATCCATATCTGCTCCCTCCCTCCATGTCAGCCCCTCCCTCCCTCCATGTCAGCCCCTCCCTCCATCCATAATCAGCTCCCTCCCTCCCTCCATGTCAGCCCCCTCCATCCCGCCATGTCAGCCCCCCTCCCTCCATCCATATGAGCTCCCTCCCGCCAGGTCAGCCCCCTCCCTCCATCCATCCATATCAGCTCCCTCCCTCCATGTCAGCCCCCCTCCCACCCTCCAACCAAATCTGCTCCCTCCCGCCAAGTCAGCCCCTCCCTCCATCCATATCAGCTCCCTCCCTCCAAGTCGGCCCCCCTCCCTCCATCCATCCATATCTGCTCCCTCCCTCCATGTCAGCCCCCCTCCCTCCATCCATCCATATCAGCTCCCTCCCTCCATGTCAGCCCCCCTCCCTCCCTCCATCCATATCTGCTCCCTCCCTCCATGTCAGCCCCTCCCTCCTCCATCCATATCAGCTCCCTCCCTCCATGTCAGCCCCCCTCCCTCCATCCATCCATATCTGCTCCCTCCCTCCATGTCAGCCCCCCTCCCTCCATCCATCCATATCTGCTCCCTCCCTCCATGTCAGCCCCTCCCTCCATCCATATCAGCTCCCTCCCTCCCTCCATGTCAGCCCCCCTCCCTCCATCCATCCATATCTGCTCCCTCCCTCCATGTCAGCCCCCCTCCCTCCATCCATCCATATCTGCTCCCTCCCTCCATGTCAGCCCCCCTCCCTCCATCCATCCATATCTGCACCCTCCCTCCATGTCAGCCCCCCTCCCTCCATGTCAGCCCCTCCCTCCATCCATCCATATCTGCTCCCTCCCTCCATGTCAGCCGCCCTCCCTCCATCCATATCAGCTCCCTCCCTCCATGTCAGCCCCCTCCCTCCATCCATCCATATCAGCTCCCTCCCTCCATCCATATCAGCTCCCTCCCTCCATGTCAGCCCCCCCCCCCACCAACCATCCAAAACAGCTCCCTCCCTCCATGTCAGCCCCCTCCATCCCTCCATGTCAGCCCCCCTCCCTCCATCCATATCAGCTCCCTCCCTCCATGTCAGCCCCTCCTCCCTCCATCCATCCATGTCAGCCCCCCTCCCTCCATCCATGTCAGCCCCCCTCCCTCCATGTCAGCCCCCCTCCCTCCATCCATATCAGCTCCCTCCCTCCATGACAGCCCCCCTCCCTCCATCCATCCATATCAGCTCCCTCCCTCCATGTCAGCCCCCCTCCCTCCATGTCAGCCCCCTCCATCCCTCCATGTCAGCCCCCCTCCCTCCATCCATATCTGCTCCCTCCCTCCATGTCAGCTCCCCTCCCTTCTTCTGCAGCCGCGGCTCCCTGCCTCTTACGGAACCGCGGCTGTGCTTTTAAAATCATCTCGGAGCCCTTCCTGTCTTGACGGGCTCCGTGCAGCATTGTCCCGCCTCCAAACTTCCTTTAGAGGCGGGACAATGCTGCACGGAGCCCGTCAAGACAGGAAGGGCTCCGAGATGATTTTAAAAGCACAGCCGCGGTTCCCTAAGAGGCAGGGAGCCGCGGCTGCAGAAGAAGGGAGGGAGCCCATAACGCCATAAATACCGGGCGGGCAGTGTGCTCCGGAGCCGCGGCAAAGGTGAGAAAGAGCCGCATGCGGCTCCGGAGCCGCGGGTTGCCGACCCCTGCCCTATACACACACACAGCCACTACTGCTGCTATTATTTGTATAGCACAACAAGGCATACGCATCGCTGTACAGAGACATGTAAGAGACAGTCTCTGCTCAATAGAGTTTACAGTCTAGTCAAGACAGACAACACAATAGCTGGGAATAGGATATCTCTAGTGGAATGGTAAGGAAGCACACGGAAGGCATGAAACTATGCAGATCAGGATCCAACAGAAGCCTCGAAGAGGTGAGTTTTTAGCCTGGATTTAAAATATGCCAGAGATGAAGCCTGACATACCAACTTAAGTAGTTTGTTCCAGGCATAAGGAGCAGCAAAGTGGAACGATTGGTCTGGAGTTGGCAGTGGAAGAGAAGGGCACAGATAAAAAGGATCTGCCAAAAGAGCAGAGTTCCCGAGGAGGGATGTAGGGAGAGATAAGAGAGGAACGATACAGCAGTGAAGAGCAGCCAAAACATCCGCCCCCTACAAATACATGCACACCTATAGCTTCCATTTATACACATACACATAACCATACCACAAAAGGCATTTCCCATATCTCCATAATCCCTTCACACATACCTCTAACCTCCACACACATATCATCAATTTACACCCCCCCCCTCATCTGTAGAGGTATACACTAGAAATTCACACACATATCCCCACTGAGAACTGCCCCCCAACCCCCGCCTCCACATACACACACCTCTACATGTCCATTCCCTGCAAACAAGCCCCATCACGACCACCACACACATATATCCCCCTTACATATACATTCATATGCCCCTTCTATGAGGATATGTACGGAAGCTTTCCCAAATCCGTGCCTCTGCATGCAGTCTCTACTGTGTTTTTTTTATTATTATTTTTATTTCTGTTTCACAACTGTAAATTCAAAAGCTTTATGACACATTGTATTCATTGCAACAGATGGAGAAAATAATTTCCACCATTTGAAAAAATACTGCAAAGATGCTTTTAGAATCTAAAGAACACTGAAGAAGCCTCTTCCTTCTAATATATTTTAAGGCCTTTACCCATAGTGGTTTATGGTTTAATTGTTACTTATATACCCCTTTTAGCCATAGTGTCAAAACAGTTTACAAATGAATAAAAATTAATAAAAAAAATGGAAATAAAGAGAATAAAAATACAGGAAAATATATCAAAATATTGCAGTAGCCTTTGTCCCAGTCTATAGGCCAGTCAGTCTCAAACTAGTCCCCCCAAACACTAGCTTAAAGAAATAGGATTTCAAATGTTTTTTATAACTTTTAAAAGAAAGCTTATAAAACGAGGAACAGAATTCCAGAGGGCAGGTACCAAGAAGCCTAAAACTGATTGCTTAGTGGATTAATGATGGGCAGTCTTGTTGGATGGGATAATTAGTTTGTTATGAGCCTGAGAACGTAAAGATCTTGAGGAAACATAAGGGATAAGGAAATCAGCTAAGTATAGGGGGAGACCAGAATAAAATACTTTTTGAGCCGGTATAAGAAGTTTAAATTTAATATGATATGACATAGGTAACCAGTGATATGCTTTTAAGAGTGGTGTAACAGGGTCAAATTTGTTTAAGTAGGATCTGATGCACAACAGGTTAATGGCTTAATTACATGAGCTTGAGGGTCATTACTCCTTTTAAGTTATCCATATTGACACTCCTAATATCATCAACATCTAGAACTGAGTAAACACTCGCTCTTTCTTCCTCTTTTACAAACACTACTGTTGATTAGGAGACATGAACATAGGATGTCTTGCAACTATGCCATCTGATGCCTTTCTATTCATTTAAATAGCACTTCTACACTGTCCTGATGATGGCATTGCACACTATAGAACTGTAGGAATCACATACTATTGCTTATTACTAAACTAACTTCTGGTTCACATTGTGATCGCATTGGCCAGCATAGAGGCCTCTCCTGGGATGGGCATGGGAAAAATATTCAGTTTGGTTTGTTTTCAGAATAAGAAATCTCCATTACCTTTGGGTCCACTAAAACGAATGGAACTAGAAATCTTTTACTCTAACAGTGGGGTTTTCCATCCATTTTTAATGAAACTTGCTTAAAATATTATGACAAACATCTACCACAGAGACAACAGCGCTCCAAGACATCAACAGTGGCATGAAGGTCCCACATGACCAAGGAGGAAGAATGGACACTAACAGCAGCATGAATACTCCAAGCCACCATGAGAGGGCCAAAAGCAGCATCAATATTGGTATTAAGACCCCAAAGCACCAGGGGAGAGGTAAAGCGGTGCCAACACTGAAATGATAATCCCAAATCCTCTGAGCATTGGATAAAGAAGCACCAACAAGATTAGATTAGGATCAGAGTTTTCTGGGGAAATGAGCTTGGTAGAATGGTACAGTATAGAAAGGACCGTCTCAGTGTCACCATACACAAGTTTGTCCATGGCAATCTAATGGCAAAAGCCAACGTTTTGTCACACTGTCAGAAAAAATATCATATAAAATGACTTATGGCCTCTACTTTGAAAGGAAGATTGGAATACAGCTCAATAATTCAACTTCATTGTCCCCTGTCACAAAGCAGCTACTACTGACTAATCCAAAATATAGTTTTTGTGATTATTGGATTGTAATATGTGCAATCAGTATTTAAACAGTGGCATTAAGACCCCAACACCCAGGGAGAGGAGCAAGGGGCATCAACATTGGCAGGAATACCCCAAAGCATCAGGGAAATATATATCAGCACCAGTACTAGCAGAAAGACCCCTCAACATAAGAGCAAAATGTTTGGGCATTGGTGTTCGGTTGGGGGGAGGTTCAGTAAAATTCAACCACTTAGATTCAGAGGACAGGTCAACAAGCTAAGTTCCATCAATATACAAGAACCTCTGAAGTACTTGGCTACACAAAATTTGTTAGCCTAAGAAATGTTATCCTGGTGGACCCTTCATAAATGATGGCTAGGAGTACAGAAATCATTTCATCTATATTCTATGGAGGATGGAAGACAAGAAGGTAAAGCAGAAAGGATAAAGAAGCATCAGCAAAAGTAGAATGAATTCTGCAAATCAGGTAAAGGAGGAAGACTGGCATCTACATATAGACACTGATCACTGAAAATGTAAATTGATGGCATGGTTGGTAGGACCAAGAGGGTAGATGATTAAGGTAATATGTAAGCAATGTTAGGAAGAGGCAACAATGTCAGAAAATGGAGAAGGGTACAGCAGAAGCTTTCTGCCAGGAACCTCTCCAATAACATGAGCATGAGGCAATGTAAAAAACTATTCTCCATTTATAAGCCAAAGCATATCTAAACCGTTTCCTTTAATATTCTGTCCATAACATTTCTTTCAACCCATATTTTAACTTCTGTAACGTTAACAGGAATATCAATCAAAGCACATTTAATAGGTAAACAAATAAATCTGTCTATACTTTTTGGGATATCGGATGTAGTTCTTCTAAAGCTGTATACAACTGCACATCTTGAAACTATGTATATAGGCACACATTCTTACAGTAATACCAGATGTTTTTTCAAGGATCCATAGTAGAGGTTCTTAAAAGGTCAGCAATTCGCCCATTACTAAAGAATAAATCCCTGGACAGCAATGACCCTGCTTCATATCGCCCCATTGCAAGTATTCCATTCCTCTCTAAGATAATTGAGAAGGTTGTTCAGATACAACTGCAGGATTATATTGACTCAACTGCACCCTTAGATGAACATCAATATGGGTTCCGTCCCTTCCACAGTGTGGAAACGCTCCTCTTAGCATTATTCAACACTATTATCAGGGGCATCGATAATACCAAGCAAGCCTTCATACTCATTTTCATTGATATTTCTTTGGCCTTTGACAATGTAAACCATATCATGCTCATATCTAGACTCTCCCAATTAGGCATTAAGGACAAAGCTCTTGAATGGTTTAAATCCTATTTCACTAACAGGACCCAATATGTTCAAATAGACCACGTCTCCTCATTGCCATTCCCACAAGAACAGGGTATATAGCACTAAATGAGAGGTTAGATATGATTGCACTCTCAGAGACATGGTGGAAGGAGGATAACCAGTGGGACACTGTGATACCTGGATACAAACTATATCGTAATGATAGAGCTGATCAAATTGGTGGAGGGGTTGCGCTCTATTTTAGAGAGGGCATTGAGTCAGAATGGATGAAAATTTTGCAGGGAACAAAATTTGCTGTAGAATCTCTATGGATTGAAATTCCATGCATGAAGGGGAAGGTGATGGCAGTGGGAGTATACTATCGACCGCCTGGCCAGAATGAACAAATGGATGATGAAATGCTCAAAGAAATCAAGGAAGCTAACAAAAGTCACAACAGAGTAGTAATAATGGGTGATTTCAATTACCCCGGTATCGACTGGGTCAGTGTCACAGCAGGACAAGCTAAGGAGATAAAGTTTCTAGATGAAATAAATGACTGCTTCTTGGAGCAGCTGGTTCATGAACCGACCAGAGGGGAAGCCATACTGGACCTAGTCCTTAGTAGAATGCCAGATCTGGTGCAAGAAATAAGGGTGTTGGGACCACTTGGCAATAGTGATCATAGTATGATCATGTTTGATTTAATTAGTGGAGGACAGATAGTAAAGGAATCCACAGTACTACCTTTTAACTTTTGAAAGGGAGACTATGATAGAATGAGGAATATAGTTAGGAAAACACTAAAAGGAGCGGTTCCAAAGGTTAAAGACTTACAGCAAGCTTGGGTGTTATTTAAAAATACTATCCTCGAAGCCCAGACCAGCTGTATTCCACGCATTAAGAAAAGTGGAAGAAAGTCCAAAAAACTGCCAGCATGGTTTAAAGGTGAGGTCAGAGAGGCTGTTGCTGCCAAAAAAGCAACCTTCAGGAAATGGAAAAAAGAGCCAAATGATGAAAACTGGAAACAGCACAAGCACTGGCAAGTTAAATGCAAAGCATTGATAAGGCAGGCAAAGCGGGAATTTGAGAAGAAACTTGCTACGGAAGCAATAACATGAAATAAAGACTTTTTCAAGTACATTCGTAGCAAAAGGCCTGTGAGAGAGTCAATTGGACAATTAGATGATAGAGGGGTAAAAGGGGCAGTAAGAGGAGACAAGGCTATAGCAGAGAGACTGAATGAATTCTTTGCTTCGGTCTTTACTGAGGAAGATGTAGGGATGTTACCCAAGACTGAAGTGGTATTTAAAGGTGATACTGCAGAGGAATTGAGAGAAATATCGCTATACCGGGAAGATATATTACAACTATTTGATAAACTGAATAGTAGCAAATCACCTGGACCGGATGGTATACATCCCAGAGTGTTGAAAGAACTGAAATATGAGATTGCAGACCTGCTATTGGTAATCTGTGAACTTTCATTAAAATCATCTGTAATACCTGAAGATTGGAGGGTCGCCAACGTAACACCAATTTTTAAAAAGGGTTCCAGGGGTGACCCGGGAAATTACAGACCGGTGAGCCTGACGTCAGTACCGGGGAAAATGGTAGAAACCATCATAAAGAACAAAATTACACAGCATGTAGATAGTCATGGCCTAATGGGAGACAGCCAGCATGGCTTTAGACAAGGAAGATCTTGTCTTACTATTCTGATATGTTTTTTTGAAGGTGTGCATAAACAGGTAGACAAAGGTGAGTCGGTTGATATAGTGTATCTGGACTTTCAGAAAGCTTTTGACAAGGTCCCCCATCAGAGACTTTTGGCAAAGCTAAAAAGTCATGGGATAGGAGGCAGTGTACTATTGTGGATCGGGAACTGGTTAAAAGATACCAATACAAAGCAGGTTAACCTACAAAACAATAATAACTACATTCAAAGCCCTAAACGACATGGCCCCGAAGACACTATGTAATTTAATAAGCAAAGAACTACCTAAGTCCACTCATAGAAAAGGACAATCAAATAAACTAAAGATTCCAAAAGAATATATAAGATCTCACAAAATTACAAATAATAGAGCCTTTTCCCACATAGCTCCAACAACTTGGAACTCGTTACCAGAGGACTTACGATCACTAACAGAGATAACAGAATTCAGAAAAAAATTGAAAACATATCTATTCACTAAACACTATAATTCCATAGAAAACCTTCCACTCAACTTAGATAAAGGCTAAACATGAACCTCCCCACATCAAGCGTATACTCCCTTCTTCAAGGGATAACATACAAAACATAATCGAATGAACACTCCACTCCTATGCACTGATACCCTACTTGTATATAGTTGCAACTGATATGATCTGCCTATGCGGTAGAGTCAGTACTTTGTTTAAATTGTTACACATTCTGTGTTAGTTTAATTATTCTGCTTAGTTTTTAAACCCTATGTGTGCATGTTAAGATGTTCTATGTAAAAAGTTATATTGTTCCATGTAAAACAAGCTCTGCATTGTTAACTGTTGTTAATTGTACACCGCAACTGATCGCTGGAAGATGCGGTATATAAATAAAAATAAGTGTTAAATAAAGATAGAAAGCAGAGGGTAGGGCTAAATGGCCAATATTCCCAATGGAAAAAGGTGAATAGTGGAGTACCCCAGGGATCTGTACTGGGTCCGCTACTTTTTGACATATTCATAAATGACCTGGAAAAGGGAATAACTAGTGAGGTTATCAAATTTGCAGATGACACAAAACTGTTTAAAGTTGTTAAAACCCAAGAGGATTGTGGAAACCTGCAGGAGGATCTGGATAAATTGGAAGACTGGGCATCCAAATGGCAGATGAAATTTAATGTGGACAAGTGCAAAGTTATGCACCTAGGAAAGAACAACCCACACTATAGTTACATGATGCAAGGCTCCACATTAGAAACCACCACCCAGGAAAAAGATTTAGGAGTCATCGTGGATAACATGTTAAAACCCTCTGCCCACTGTGCAGTGGTGGCCAAGAAAGCAAATAGAATGCTAGGTATCATAAGGAAAGGGATGGAGAATAAAACAAAGGATATTATAATGCCTCTGTATTGCTCCATGGTACGACCGCACCTTGAATATTGTGTGCAATTCTGGTCACCGTATCTTAAAAAGGACATAGCGTTATTAGAAAAAGTACAGAGAAGAACCACCAAATTGGTGAAGGGGATAGAAGGCTACTCCTATGAAGAGAGGCTAAAAAGGTTAGGGCTCTTTAACCTGGAAAAGAGACGGCTGAGGGGAGATATGATAGAGGTCTATAAATTAATGAATGGAGTGGAACGGATAAACGTGGATCAATTGTTTACGCTATCAGAATATAGAAAGACTAGGGAACACAAACAAGAGCACTGCTCGCAAACAAACTGAGAAACCACAAAAGCGAGCAGTAATGGAAGCCACAGGCACTTTATTAGTTAAGCGAACCCCAACGCGTTTCGGCTGTTGCCTTCATCAGGGGGTACTAGAGGACAGCAAAACACAACATTAAAACAATAAAATAAGAAAAACAAAAAATATATATTAAAATGACAAATATGATAAATCATAATTATTAATGAATTCATAAAAAAGATAAAACGTATAAAAATGTATATATGCATGAGAAATCTATATAAACAAGAAAACAACATAATAATAAGAATATATAGATATGACATACTTACAAATGAATTGCACAAAAGCAATAAAGATATGGCACAAACCAATCAATGGTGGATAATGCTAAAAGATAATGTAAAAACCATTAATATAATACTGAAACTATTACAAACATCAATTAGGACCATACAACATTGAATAAAAAGAAGAGGACAAAATAGAAAGACTAGGGGACATGTAATGAAGCTACAGGGTAAACTATTTAAGACAAATAAGAGAAAATATTTTTTCACTCAACGTGTAATCAAACTCTGGAATCTGTTACCGGAGGATGTAGTAAGGGCTGTTAGTATAGCTGGGTTTAAAAAAGGTTTGGACAAGTTCCTGGAGGAAAGGTCCATAAACCACTATTAAAAAGGGACCCAGGATATCAATGCTTGACCCAGTACAAGCATTGTGGAACCTGTGTCTTTTGGGGATATTGCTAGGTACGTATGACCTAGATTGGCCACTGTTGGAAACAGGATACTGGGCTTGATGGACCTCGGTCTGACCCAGTATGGCATGTCTTATGTTCTTATGTTCTTATGGCTCCGCCCTCTCTGCGCTACTTTTTAATTTGTATCTTCAGCCAATCTGCACCATCTTCCAATGCCATAAAATAAATTACCACATCTATGCAGATTACATTATGTTGTACATGCCATTTGATGTATCCAACCCCAACTATGACAGTATATTACGTTGTCTCACTGAAGCAGAAAAGTAGCTTAAATCATTGAACATGAATATCAGCTTCAAAAAACAGAAGTGCTATTCATAACAAAAAACCCTAACTTCTCCCCACCACCAGTTAACAACATTGGAAACATCACCCTACCAGTGAAGACAGCTTAACCCCTCATATAAAGCAAACTGCTAAAACTTTATTCTTTAAAATAAGGACAATCCAACAGCTCAGACCAATATTAGACAGTAATGACTTCAGGACTGTGGCACAAACTCTAATAACACCACATTTAAATTATTGCAATGGCATACTTCAAGGAACCTCTAAGAAAAATCTGCATACTCTACAATTGGCTCAAAATGTCGCTGCAAGGATGATCTTCAAAGCAAAATTATCTGACCACATCTCTCCTATTCTTTACACCCTGCACTGGCTCCCAGTTTCATGTAGAATCCTATACAAACTAATGGTTACCACCTTCAAGCTCATCAATAATATAGCCACGTCATATCTTGCAACGCTAATCCATACTCCCCAGGAAAGTAGGTCAAGAAGAAGAGCGAATCTCCACATGTTGCTATTTCCCGATTCCATTCGAAAATCAGGGCAGAAGACAAGCAACGCTGCCTTCTTGTTCATTGCACCTACTTTGTGGAACAACCTCCCAGTTGAACTCAGAGAGATTAAGGACCTACAATCATTTAGAAAAGATCTAAAAACGTATCTATTTACCCAGCATTTTTACAATCTACAACACAATGATGTTCCAAATTAACAGGTCAGCGCTGATCAACATCCATACACTGACCCTACTTAGACATAACATAGACACATTACACACACAATCGCACAACATGCACAATTCCTCCACATCTTTGTACCATCCAGTCATTCAGAAAATGGAACATTGTAAAAATAATAATAAGTTTATTATTATTCTGTTCTATGTAAGCCACATCTGATCTCTGGAAGAGGCAGTATAAAAGAATGTACAAATAAATATTTTGCATGTCATTTAATTAGGGCTGGTGCAAGGATTATAATTGCCTTAGGTGAACTTTCAACTTTGTGGCCCCTTCAGTTAACTTCCAGAACCCTGGCATTCTCCCAGCTAAGCATTTGAATATTAAGCAGACTAAAAAGGTGAAAAGTTCATATTGGCAGTGTAACGCAGTAGTGCACTACCGTGTGGGGTGTCCTACCTCTTCACTATTAGCATGGTAACAAAAAGCAGTATATCAAGTATAATAAAATATAAACCATAGTTTTCTAGAGTCTCCTTAGCTACGTATAAGACTTTTAATATCTGATGATTCTGGAAACCCCTCACATCATGATTCATCAAATCCTATATCTTCTCAAAACCATTCCACACACTTCTCAGCAGAGAACAAAGTACTGTGCTTTTCTGGCTTCATCTGCTATGTTCTTCTTCCCCCCCCCCCCCAACTCCCACTCACCCATCAAGCTTTTACTTCCTCTACGTTCTGTTCCCCTGTTTGAATATAGATATAAACAACTAATGTTTCACATTTTCATTGGAAGTTGCAACTATGAATTGTTCTTGTTGTTAAGTGCCATCAAGTCACAACTCTCTGGATAGTTGTCCTAAATTGTGTTCATTCTTCAGTCAGGTAGTTCTTTGTTGATAGAGTGGCATCCATAGCTGCTGTTATTATATCAATCCATCTCATTGCTGGTCTTCCTCTTGTGCATTGACCTTCAACTTTGCCAAGCATGTCTTTCTTTAATGATCTCTCTCTTCACATGACATGTCCAAAGTATGAAAGTCAAAGTCTTGTCATCTGAGCTTTTAAAGAAAGCTTAGATTTGATCTCCTCTATTACTGACTGGTTTGTCCTTCTGGTAGTCCATGGTATACACATTATTCTTCACCAGCAGCGTAATTCAAAGGCATTGATTTTCTTCCTGTCTATCATTTTCACCATCCAACTTTCTCATCCATATGACTTCATTGAAAATAACATGGCTTGGATGAGTCAAATCTTTGTACGTAGAGAGACACCTCTGCTCTTGAGAATCTTGCCTAGGTCCTTCATAGCCATTCTGCCAAGACAAATTTGTCATCAGATTTCTTGACTGCTTGTCATTTCTTTATTGGTTATTCATTCAAATAGTTTATTTATTTATTTAGCTAGTGTTATATACCGCATATCTAATAGTCTATGTGGTTTAAAAAGAACAACCATACCAATATGATTTTACATAGAAAATAAAGTCAGAAAGAAATAGAAAAACATTGGAACAAAAGTATATTACATGAATTAATAGGTAAAGAGGTTGAAGAGTGGTAGCTTTGTATCAAGATTTGAAAAATGCTCAAAGAACAGGTGTGTCTTTAGCTTTAATTTAAAGTCCAGTAAGTCATTAATGGTGCGGAGTTCATCTGGAAGCACGTTCCAAAAAACTGGAACAAAGAATGAGAAGGGTTTATTTGAGGTTGTAAGGGAATTGATGATATAAGTAAAGTGTTAAGGAAATTCGATGTTCGAGTTCTATTGTCAGGTGTTTTCTGGATAAGGGATTGCAGATGGATGGCATATAATTCATCTAAGATCTTAAAGGTTGTGAGTAGAATTTTGAATAGGTAGCCAGTGCAATAGTTTTATCAGTGGTATAATGTGCTCTGATCCCGTGGTATTAAAGAGGAGGCAAGCAATTGTATTCATTGCTAGCTGGAGAGGATGGATTGCAAATTTGGGGATGCCTTGAAGCAAAAGGTTCAGTAGTCAAAGTGCGGGAAGATTAGAGCTTGTAGGACTGAGCAAAAATCATGTGGTTCAAGAAATGACTTGAGATGTTTTATGGTCTTGAGCTTGTAATAGATATTTTTTACAGTGCTGCTTATGTGAGATGAGAGAGTTAAGTGTCTATCTAGAATGGCACCTAAGTAATGTACTTCAGATTTGACTTGAAATTGAATGCCATCAAAGGAAATATTGGTGTGGTGGAGTAAACTTAGTATCCTTGGTGATACAGAGAACCTCAGTCTTTTTAAAGTTTTATAGTTATCTACTATTTCAATGTCTTCACCATGAACAATGAACTTATTGATTTTGCCATGTGTCAGGATATTTTTCTTCTTTATGTTGAGGTGCAGGCCCTTTTTAAGACTATGCTCCTTGATCTTAAGAAGCAAATGTTTCAGATCATCTTCATTTTCAGCCAGTATAGTGGTATTATCAACATAGGAAGGCTGTTGATGAGTCTTTCACCAATCTTCACTCCTCGATGGTCTTCAAACAGTACTGCTTCTCTGATGATTTGTTCTGCATATAAATTAAAAAGGTAGGGGGAAAGTATGCAATCTTGTCAATCATCTTTGCTGATTTTAGACCATTCTGTTTCTCCTTGTTCCATTCAAACTGTTGCTTCTTGATCAATTGCAACTGTTGGTACTTTCCTCTTAAAGAAATGTCTCTTTTTAACATGGTTGAGGGATTTCAGGATCAGATATCATCCTATGTACCTCTTCAGTAGTGCTTCTGCTGGCCCTAGATCTTGGGAGGTTCAGCTACGTTCCCTCTTCTGCTTCTACTACCATTTTCATGCCCACCTCCTCCAAGCATTGTGATTCAATCAGAGATAACTGTCTGACTACCTCTGCCTATCTGCCTCATCTGCCTCTTTGTGGTCCTTTTCTCACTGTGTAACCTGTCTCTACTTAGAGAACCTGAGCATTTTTTTTTTAAATTAAGCTTTCTCTGGGACTGAAGCAGACACAGTAACTGCTTGCCTGTGCTCCTCTGCTCCGTGTGTGCTCTTTGGGTTCCTTTTCCTTCTGATTATGCAATCAGTCTGGTTAAGGACCCACGGAGCCTGAGATATTTTTAAAAGACACTTTTCTGTTCCCCTGCAACAGAAGCAGCATTCCCACCCTTTCTCACATAGCCCTGTCTGTACTATTTGGATGCTTTTTTCTGTTTTGTTATCTTTTTTTGACTTCAGCAAAGTAACTTTATGAAACCGACACGTTTCTATCACTTTTTCTCTCTGAATGCAGGAGGGAAAATGATGCTGGATTGCTGGTGCTTTCAGTCTCCTGTTAAACTGTATATTTCATCATCCTTGGGATTTAGGAAAAGTGAGATACGGAAAGACTTGTTTGACTGCATGTTGAAAAGTTTCAACATAATTGGTCAACTGACTCCTACTTTTTCCTTTTCCTCGCCCCCCCCCCCCCCCCCCCCCCCAGAAAAAAAAAGAAATTCTGCAGTATCTGGCTCCAAAGACGTAAATGGTGCTGAAAACAAATTGGCATTAATGAGTTTCTGGTTCATTACAATCCCAGGGTAATTCCTTTGGTTCAAAAATAACAATCTGAAAACACCCCCATTTATTGTGATTTACCATTCAGCAATGAATTTGCATTTTTATTCTCCTGCTACAAAAACTAAACCATCACCCTTTCTCCATCTAATCACAATCACGACCATCATCATCTCCCCAATCACTGCATCAAACTGTCATTACCAGACTCTCACCATTTCTGATATCTATGTGTTTTCCTATGTTACTGTATATCTAAAATTTACATTTCTTGTACATTGTCGATAAGTCCAATATGTATTGTGATGATAACAAGGAGTAGTACTGATGCCTTTCTAGTTTGCTAAGACACAATTAGTATTTTATCATGCTTTTTTCAGACTGACATCCACCTAGCTAACACCATCCTGCTAGTGTAGAGGTTAGAAAGAGTCAGCTCTCTCCTGCTTTCCAGCAGAGTTAGTTTATAGCTCTCTTAGATACATCCACTATGCTATGCTGTGAGTGTTTTGCTTTCATGTTCTGGTCTGGTAATTTGCATGTGACTGAAAGTATGTTTTCATATGGTATTTCTATTTGGCATGCTTGTAGCAGGTCATGTGCTATGGCTGAGATTTTACAAACTACAAACATACAGTTTGCAACTCTGCCCTTTGTGCCTGAGTGTATGTGTGTGTGTGCTCGGTGTTGTCATTTTCATTGTCGTGGGTATGGTTTGCTGTTGTATGCAAAGAAAAATGAAATGAGTTATCATTCCTGTGGTGGCTATATTATTTATTTATTAGGATTTATGAAACACTTTTATGAAGAGTTGCACCCAAAGAGGTGTACAATAGACAATTTACAATAGCAAAATGATCACTATGAGTCCAATTCTAAGTTGTGCGTCCTGAGTCATCCAGACATCCAGGCGGCCCAGGGATGCACCCAATTCTGCTCCCGCAGCGGCAAGACATCCTGTGGGAGCAGAATCATGGTATAGTGGCTGGACATCCGGGATGTGCCCTGATTCAGACACCCCGGACATCCTACATGCTTATTATGTTCTTTCTAGTACCAAAAAGGTTAATCCTACTGAGGGTGCCCTTGACGAAATAGTACCTGCTATTGCGAATTTGACTGCTTTTCTGGAAGACTCCACGGATAATATCTCTACTCGTTTACTCTGCTGGTTGTGTTTGCCTCAGTTGAAGTTAAGCAGCGTATTTTACGTGCTTTCTTTAAAGTTAAGTCTGCCACATTTTGTGGTCAGGTTATAAACATTTTTCCTGATGTTTCCCGCGAGACTCAGCTCCGACGGTGGCAATTTTTATTATTAAAGCCCAAAGTTTTATCAATTGGAGCTACGTTCTTTTTGCGTTTTCCATGTAAGTGTGTTGTTAACCTTGCGGGCGCTACATATATCTTTATGGATGTAACCCAGTTAGAGAAATTTGTGTTAGAACATGTAGGCGCAGGTGGTGAGATTAATGCTGGTTGATTGTTAGGTATGTTCTCCAATATATGTGGGCTTTTGCCCTTGTTTTCTGATTTATCTTATCTTTCTATTAATCTCTGACCGTATCCCGTGATGTGGACTTTATCATTGTTTTTTTTCTTATTTGTTTTTCTTTATATTGTATACTTTACTGTGATTTTACAGCTAAATAAAATAAATAAATAAATTCTCCTTATCACTTTGGTGTAACTTCATCAAAAATCAATAAAAAAAAAAAAAGACACCCCGGACATCCAGTCATCTACCCGGCTAGCTCACCCAGGCTCCTGAATGGAGCTGCAGTACTATGGTGACGGGATGCCATTCAGGAGCCCTGATCTCCAGCCACAGAAAATAACCCTTTTTCCCCACAGCCTGACCCCTGATCTGGCATTCCATGGCCAGGGTCAGGCTGCAGGGAACCCCCTGTGTCCCCTCAATTCTTTGATTTCGCCTGGCCCCGCAGTCCCATCCAAGGGGACTTATTCTGCCTCCGAGGTGGAATAAGTCCTCCATCTACGTTGACGACCTTGGAATTGGCCCTGTATGTCCGGGGTCTTATTCTCACCCACTGCACGCTCTCATTCCTCCCCTGGCCCACCACGCTCTCATTCCTCCCCTGGCCCACCCTCTCCTGTCCACGAACAGAGCTCCCTGCACAAGTTGGCTATATGTGTGGGGAGCCCTGTGGCCACCAGTGCGATGCAGACTTTTAGCGGGTCTGGATATCCAGATCGGACTTCCAGACCCACTAAACGATGATTGGAATAACCCCTTATGTCAGCCTAACCGACAATTAGAACAGTGAGATAAATTCGGAGGTAGGCAATTATAGATACGAATATAATACAATGTCAGTAATTAACACCTTATAGCAGCATACAAGAACATTCAGTTAACAGAAATATGATGCAATATCAGCCAAATGCAAATGATTTACCTTAAGAAGTAGCCAAGTAGAACACTCAATAACATAGGATGCTCACAATGTCAGCACGATACAAATGGTGTACCATAATAGCCAATACTCAATAACATTGATATGACATAAATAGGATACTCATAGTATTGACACCATACAATGAAACATCCCAATAAGCAGAAGAGGGCACAGGTGAAGTCAGGACATATAGACAGACAAGATGGCAAAAGATAAGGCATAGAGACCAAAACAAAAATGTGGAACCAGACGGAGTATAAACTATATGTACAAAAGAATAAACTATGTGGATCATGTTTCATTTTCAGAGTATGCAGCAAGCTGGAATGGAAAGTCAGTTGCCAAATCCATTAAAGGCCTGGGAGAAGAGCCAGGCTTTTACATGCTTTCTGAAATGCAGGTAGTCTTGAGTTAGATATAGATCCTTTGGGAATGCATTCCAGAGTATGGGGGCTACTCCTGAAAAAGCTTGCTGGTGGGTGTCACAACACAAGATTTACTTTGATGAGGATACAGTTAGGGATGCTTCTTGAGATGACCTTAGAGGTAGCAAAGATGTGTATAGAGCTAATGTATTCTTTAGATATTTTGGCCCATTTTGTCTAAAGACCTTGAAATCAGAGATATAGGGTTTTGTTTTGTTTTTTAATTTATTTATTTATTTATTTATTTCATTTCTTATATACCGCACTATTTGCGATCAGCGCGGTTTACATAAAACAAGAAGGTAACCGACAATGAACAAAAGTCAGGTCATTACATTGAACAGGAACAAGTAACTTGGAAAACAGGGTAAACTATATACATATGCATAACCATGAATGGGTAACTATATACATGTCAGAGGGAGTTATTGGGTATTGGACATGCTTAGTGGCTGGGGTTCGGGCAGTAAGTGAGATGCTTGATAAAGAGGAAATGTTTTAAGGCCTTTCTGAACTGGCTCAGGTTAGGGATCGCTCTGATGTGTGGTGGTAGGGAGTTCCAGAGACTTGGGGCGTATAGTCTAAAGGCTCTGTTCGATGTTGCTTTGGAGCATTTTGTAGTGTCTCTCGGTGTCACTAGCATGTTAGCTACTGAGGTTCTTCTTAGCCTGTTGGGTATGGGTGGTTGGATGAGGTCACATAGTGAGGAGGAGGAGAGTCCCTTGATGGCCTTGAATGTCATCACTAGGGTTTTGAAACTTAGCCTGGCTTGAATGGGGAGCCAGTGAAGCTGTCTCAGGAGGGGTGTGATATGCTCTCTTCTTGGTGTGCCGAGGAGAATCCGCGCTGCACTGTTCATGGCAAGTTGCAGGGGCTGTAAGGTGGCCTGAGGGAGTCCTTGCAGGATGGCGTTTAATTATTTTATTTAAGGTCTTTTAGTCATATACAATAACCAAATCAGAATAAGACAAATTTCTGATGTTATACATAATAAGAGCATAATCAATACAAAATAAACAAGGCAAAATGTAATACAACAGATGTTACAGTCCACATCACGGGAGCTAACCGTTGATAAACTAACAGAAAGAATACAAACTATAGAAACCAAGTCAATTGACTACATATTAGGAGGAACCAACTACACTATGAGACCCAGTAGCACCCTGCTTGTCAAGCAAAAATCTTTCCAAATGTGATACCTCAAAAAAAACATAGGAATTGCCCTCATAAAAAATCAGGCACTTACAGGGAAATTTTGGGAAAAATGTAGCACCCAGAGCTAAGACGCGCAACTTTAAGGATAGAAATTGTCGGCGACGCATCTGAGTGCTACGGGATACATCAGGAAAGATATTAATTTTTTGTCCACAAAATAAAGCTGCCTTCACCTTAAAAAATGCCTTCAAAATGCGTTGTTTAACCAAAACAGACGGTAGGGTGACCAGCAAAGTGGACCGAGTATTTATCGTGTCTGAGGAATCCTCAAGAAAATTAGTGAGATTTGCAAGATTAGGAATAATTTCATCTAATTCACCTTCTATGGGATTGGTCTTTTTTAATGCCAGAAGGAATATAATATATCTGCAACACATCAAAAACATCTGATATAGTAAGTATTTCCTTAACATATCTATCAAAAAGAATTTTTGGTGCTAAAAGAGGGGTGCAAGGAAAATTCAAAAATCTTAAATTGCATATCCGTGTGGAATTTTCAAGCGATTCAATCTTGGAATGAAAAAACAGAGAATCCTTGATTCCCATCACATTTGTAGCTTGTAATGAATGCACCTGAGATTCCAACTTATCAACTGTTTTTATCAATTAAGGACACTTTCTCATCAAGTTGCTGCACTGCTATTGCAGCTTCTTGTGAGAAACAAGTAAACAAAGTAATAACTGTAGACACTTTAGAATCTATGCATTTCAGAGCCCCCCATAAATCCCTTAAAGTAACATCAGAATCAGAAGGGAGGGCTGGAAGCTCAAAAACAGTATCCAACACTGCCGTCTGAACAGGAATAGGCATTTTAACAACAATCTTATCTCTCTTAACAACTTCTGAGGAAACCCCCACACTAGACACTACTTCAACAACAGGGCAGGGAGGAGGGGATCTCCCCCCAGGGCTCAAAGATGCCCCCTCAGGTGAGGACTGCGCGAGGGGGAGGGGGCAAAATGTTTGTCCAATGGGCCTGCCGGTTTCAACGTACCGGAATCAGCCGATTGGATTTTGCCTTGTGGTTTAGCCTTCCGCTTACCCATAACCAAAACGGCAAATCACTCACCAGAAACACAAGCAAAAGGGAAAGCTAAAACCCCCTCACCATACTGTAACTGCGTGTTGACCTCTCACTCCGTCAGATGGCGTCGAAACGGTGTCGAAGGGGTGTCAAAGGGGCAGAACCTGCCCCTTTAGACACGCCCCTTATGAAACGCCCCCCGGCCGCGCTCCACGGTCGTGGAGAGGAACAGGCTGCAATTTATACCAGAGAAACAAAAAGGTCCCTTCAAGCAGCAGGCTGTCCCCGGAGTGCCTGATGGTCCAGCAACACGGCAGAGGGGCAGAGCAGGTGCAGCACTCCTCCAGCCCTCGGCAAGGCACACACTCCTCCAACTCTCTCCAAAGGTAGCTCCGCGGCAGAAATGACGCCGGGGGAATTTAAAGAGCTCCAAGCCCCCTCAAGCAGCAGGCTGTCCCCGGAGTGCCTGATGGTCCAACAACACGGCAGAGGGGCAGAGCAGGCACAGCACTCCTCCAGCCCTCGGCAAGGCACACACTCCTCCAACTCTCTCCAAAGGTAGCTCCGCGGCAGAAATGACACCGGGGGAATTTAAAGAGCTCCAAGCCCCCTCGAGCAGCAGGCTGTCCCCGGAGTGCCTGATGGTCCAGCAACACGGCAGAGGGGCAGAGCAGGCACAGCACTCCTCCAGCCCTCAGCAAGGCACACACTCCTCCAACTCTCTCCAAAGGTAGCTCCCTCAGAGATATAGTTTTAATTTTGCCCCTGTAGGCTAAAGGTGGCCAGTGCAGTTTTTGTAGGAAAAGTGTGATTTTGTCATGTCGTTTGCAACCTTCTATCAGTTGTGGTGCAGCATTCTCTTTGTTGTCTGACCAATATACAAGGTAATCTAGCCATGATGTAATTACAGCATGGACTACTGTGATCAGACTCATCTTTTCTATATGTGGAGGGAGATTTCATAGGTGCTTTTAGTGGGCTAAAAGTAAGTGATGAGTCACTAATAGGACAACCAGGATCTAGATTAGACTTGGTAAATATCTCTGATAGTGTATTTAGCCATGTTTCATAAAATTTCTGGAAAAAAAGAACAAGATAGAAGAAAAATCTTTGGCGAAAATCCATACAACTAGAGACAGTAGATTCCAAAGGCAAAAAAAAGTCCAGTTAGCATTTTACAAAGAGCTTCAGACAAGACAAACTTTTGGCCATTAAAGAAACAGGAAGATCAGGAGCAATACAGCAAACTGGTGAAAGCCAGTCCCATTCCTTTCAAAAGAATATACATCTCTACTGAATATTTTGAATATTCCCCCTTCAGAAAATAATTGTTTTCTGTTAGATATAATGAATTGCACTAGTTTATTTTCGGCCTGATTCTGTTTTGGATGTCCTAGCCCTCTGTGCGCCCAGTCACAACCAGAAGCACAGAGTGAGATGGTATTCTGATCCTGTGTGGGACGTCTAGCTCCACGGAATCAGAATCACATCCAGGCCTGTACATGCAGGCTGAGACCCCAATTCCGGTCAGCCTGTACATGCAGGCCTTGCCCGGCTAACTCAGTCAGAGCTCCTGAATTGAGCCTGGGCACCATGATGCCATGGCGTCCGGTTGCCATGGCACCATGGCGCCATTGAGGAGCCACGATCCCCAGCTGTCGGATAGGACCCTTCATTCCCTGCAGCCGGACCCTGGATCTGGCCTCCCAAGGCCAGGGTTGGGCTGTGGGGAATCTCCTCTACCCCCTCCCACCTTTGCTATGCCCTGGGCCTGCCATCCCTCACCGAATAGGGGAACTTATTCCACCTCAGATGTGGAATAATATCCCCATACAAGCAGCCTGCCCCAGACATACAGGGCCAACATTGAAATCGGCCCTGTAGATCCGGGACCACAGACTGCCCACGGCCCACCCTAACTCCGCCCTCACAACTCCCCTTTCCCGCCCCTTCTAAGATCCCCATACAACGTGCAGGGAAGTTAGTCGGGGTCAGTAGATAGGCCTAATAGCAGGAATGGACGTCATGTTGAGACGTCCTTCCCTGCTATTCACGCCTCAGAATGACCCTATTTCTGTTTATTTACCATTCTGTGATATATTTCTTGATGCTCATTACATTGATATTAAAATCATAGCTCTTCTACTAACTTCTATTATTTTATATCAAGTTGTTACTCTGGGGTATATCTACTAAGCCAGGCTAATGATGAATCCAGGCTGTTTGTAATGAGATCCCATTGAATAGCATGGGATCTAGTTGCAGATAGCCCAGGTTAACCATTAGCTTGGCTTAGTAGACAATATCTCTTTAACTATATGCATATAGAATGTATAAGAGAAAGGGCAAGACACTGGGCTTCATTTCCTAGTTTGTCAAGCTCTTTCTTTACCTGTTTCAACAAGTTTGTTTTAGTTGAATTGATTGAGTTATATTATTGATCTTCAGGTATGATTTTGTGGAGGTGGAAGATATATCAGAAACTAGTACAGTTATTCGAGGCCGATGGTGTGGGCACAGAGAAGTTCCGCCAAAAATTACATCAAAGACCAATCAAATAAAAATAACCTTCAAATCGGATGACTATTTTGTTGCTAAACCAGGATTCAAGCTTTACTATTCTCTTGTGGTAAGTAAACAGGATGATTTACTTTTTAACATGTTTAGAAAATCACGATACTTAAAGACAGAATGGAGAAGGTTGTTGCTACATATCAAATGTTTTGATTTCCCAACAATGTCACTTCCAGTATCTGCAAATGCTACAGACCACACCTACCTAGAAAAGTTGTTATCATGTATAAACTCAGACTTTGAACTAAAGCAAGCCCGTGATCTGATTTCTACTGATACAAAGAAGGCTGTGATTGACATGACTGATAATGTTAAGCTAGATGCAATCAAATTATTTATGTTACTTATAAAAAATATATTACTTATATTACCTACAGTTCTGGATGCGATACAGCAAGGTGCACACTATTGTTAAAATAACACACGACACTAAAATATAAAATGTAGAATACAATAATAAAAAAAATAAAAACATTCCTAACTAATCAGAGAAAACCGTAAGAAAATAATATCAAGACCAGTAATTATACCCTACCTACTCCTAAAAAATTTAAAATATAAAACATTAAGCAACATGCCATTGAGAAAAGGTTTGTTGAAATAACAGCAAGTCAAGGCTTATTTTTCAAAACACATGTAGGCTCTGATTCAATGAACATAATATATTCCTACTACTAATAATCATTTATATAGCACTACAAGGCATGTGCAGCACTGTAAGGATACATATAAAAGATGGTCCCTGCTTGTGAAAGCTTACAATCTAATCAAGACAGACAGTACAAACGTTGAGAGCAAGGGTACAAATAGGGAAAGGGAAGGAGAACAAGGAATCAGGATCCAAAGGCAGCATCAAAGAGATGAGCCTTTAGCATGGATTTGAAAAGGGGGAGAAATGAAACCTGACGTACAGATTCTGGTAGTTTGTTCCAGGCATAATGAGCAGCAAGGTGAAAGGATCAAAGCCTGGAGTTTGCAGTGGAAGAAAAGGCTAGAGAGAGAAGTAAGCTAGAGGGAGAGTGGAGACCATGAGGAGGGGTGTAGGGAGATAGACAAGAGGAAAGGTAGTGAGGCGCAGTAGAGCAAATGCATTTATAGGACAAAAGAAGAAGTTTGATTTGGATTTGGAAATGGAAGAGGAGCCAGTGAAGTGACTTGAGAAGAGAGGTTATATGAGTATAACTGGGCTGGCGGAAGATGAGTCCAGCAGCTGAGTTCTGAACAGATAGAAGGGGAGAGAAATGAGACAGAGCGAGACCAGCAAGGAGGAGGTTGCAATAGTCTAGACGGGAGGTAACTAAAGAGCGGATAAGTGTTTTAGTAGTGATTCAGAAAGGAAGGAGCAAATTTTATGAATGCTATCGAGAAAGAAACAACAGGTTTTAGCTATCTGCTGGATATGTGTGGAGAAGGAGTGAGAGGAGTCAAAAATGACCCCAAGGTTGTAGGCTAAGGAAACAGGAAGTATAAGAGTGTTATGAAAAGAGATAGAGAAAGGAGAAAGGGGGAGGAGATTTTTTGGGGGGGGGAAAGTTTGGTTTTGGCCATGTTCAATTTCAAATGGCAGTGAGACATCCAGGCTGCGATGTCAGATAGACAGGCAGAGATATGGGTCTGTAGTGTCAGAGAAATATCAGGTATAGATAGATAGATTTGAGTCATCAGCATAAAAATGACACTAAAAGCCATGGGAGGAGATGAGAGCACTGAGGGACTGGGTAGAGAGGGAGAAAAGGAGAAAAGGAGAGGGCCCAGAACCACACCCCTAGGGTACACCAACTGAGAGTGGGATAGCAGTAGAGGAAGAACCACCAGAACAAACAATGAAGAAGCGATGTGAGAGATAAGAAGAGAACCAGGACAGCACAGAGCCCCTAAAACCAAGTGAGGACAATATGTCAAGGAGAAGATGGTGGTCAACAGTGTCAAAAGCTGCAGAAAAGTAAAGAAGAATAAGGACTGAGTAAAGGCCCTTGGATTTGGCCAGGAACAAGTCACTGGAGACTTTGGCAAGAGCTGTGTCAGTAGAATGGAAGGGACAAAAGCCAGCTTGAAGTGGATTTAGGGGGGGGGGGGATTGAAAGAAGAGAAATTCTAGGCAACAGTAGAGAACTGCATGTTAAAGAAGTTTTGAAATGAAGGGAAGAAGGGAGATGAGTCAATAATTAGAAGGATAAGTAAGGTCAAGTGAAGGTTTCTTGAGGAGAGGTATGACCACAGCATGCTTGCAGGCTGCAGGGAAAGTTGCAATGGAGAGCAATAGGTTGAAAATATGTGAGATGGAAGGGATGATAGAGGAGGAAATGGAGTTAAGGAGACAGATGGGATGGGATCAGACGAACATGTAGTAAGTTTAGAGAAGGAAAGAAGATGAGAGGTTTCCTCTTCGGAGATCTTAGAAAAGGATAAAGGTAATAGAGATTGAGGGGGATAGTTGGTAGTGAAGAGGCTGATCTTGTGAGGAATTGGAGTGTAATCTTGTGGACTTGTCATAGAAATCGCTAGGGTTTGGGCAGAAAGAAAAGGAGGGGTCAGAGGCAGAGGCACCTTGAGAAGATAGTTGAAAGATGAGAAGAGACAGTGGGGGTCAAAGGCAAGAGAGTTACTCAGATGGACATAGTCATTTTGCTTGGCGAGTGCTATGGCTCATTAGAAGGAAGCAAGCATGAATTTGAAGTGAAGAAAATCAGAAACGGAGCGGGATTTGAGCCAAATGCTCTCAGCTGAGTGGGCATAGGAGCATAGGTAATGGGTAGTTGAAGACAGCCAGGGCTGAGGTACATATAGTGCACCTCAAAGGATGTGGCATGGATGGAGCAATATATGTGGAGGCTGATAAATTCTGAAGATATTGCTGACATATACTTGCACTTCCTCACGTAATTCATGGTACACCAGCAATGGGACCATAATTTTAATCCATGGAACAGGAAGCCAGTGCAGTGAATACAATTCTGAGGACATATGATCAGTTAAATACTAAACCTCTAGCAGAAATATGCTGAACTACCTGTGAGATGGGCAGTCCAAAACAGCTGGAATTGCAAAAATCCAATCCAGAAATAATGAGTGATTGAAGTACTGTAAGAAAATGGTCAGGATCTAAGAACAGTTTCAAATTTTGAGCAGTTTTCAATTAAAAAAAAATGTTTTCAGCTTAAGATGCAAAATATATCTAAATGAATCCTAACTTATTAACCTGAGATGAAACAGCAATTTTTACACTTTCTAATTGAATATAAATTAGAACACTTGGCAATGGTAATCTACTCAATAATAGTTCCATTTTACCAGTATTCAGTGCTAATGTATTTGAGATCATTCTAGCTTTAACTACAGAAAAACAGCAAGATATAGGCTCAAGTATATCTTGAACTGAAGATGTACGTAATAGTACAAAAATTGTATATTGTCAGCATATAAAGGATAGCAGTGCAAATACCTTGCAAACTGGCTGCAAATAGATATTAAATAACATAGCCGATAAAGTGAATCATGGAAGGACACCTGAATTCAATTCATGCCATGAAGACACCTTTTTAGGAACTTGAGTGTGTGACTTCCTAAAAATGATCTGAGAGTTATGATACTTATACACCCCTCTGAAATCAACCCAAATATATCCCACAGCAATTTGATTTCATTTAAATTTTTCTACAATATGGGAACCACAATCCCTAAACTTTACCCTAAAACCCAAAACCCATGTACAATGCCACGGTAGAATTATATATTACTTATTTTTGTTGGATCGCTCACTACACTAGCTCTTCTTCAGGCAAATGAACCTTATCCACTAGTGGTTCCGATTAAATCCAATCTGAGAGCATGCGTCATTTTCACAAAACACTTATCAAACATAAACTATTCACAACCGTAAACTCCACCAATCAATCTCCATGTTCATGCCCTCCGGGGCCATCGACCTCAGTCGGAAGATCCACTGCTGCTCTTTAAAATGTAATTTTGCTTTACGATCGTGCCCCTTATCAAAAGGGGGTACTACATCAAGGATCCTCCATTTAAGATCACTAAACTGATGGTCCAATTGCTGACAATGAGGGACCATGGGTGCAGAAATTAGTCTTGAGTTAATTGCTGTGGGATAAAAATGATCTGAAGCATTGTAATACAATGGAAGCCATACCCAACTCTGCAAGACATGAAATTATGATATCATGGCTTACGGTATTAAATGTGGAAAAGATGTTTAGTACAAGCACAAAATTCATACCAGCATCAAATCGATGATGTATTACATCCAACATAGAAAGAAGTATGCAAACAATGAAAACCAACTTGAAAAGGATTGAGAATATCATAAGTAGAGATAAAGGGGGTTATTTTAGAAGCCCTATTCCATGCTTGGGACATCTGAAATTAGTCATAGAGATGTCTACAGAATCATTTTAGACACGGGTCTGTGGGCATCTCTAGTGTGAGGATGTCCAAATCAGAACAGGAGTGCATAGTGAAGGCATAACTGGGGCTCTTTCACAAACCTGGGCATCACTGCCTGATCTCAGAAATGTCCAGAGTCACGTCTAAGTTTAGGCCTGCTCCAGGCAAAGGGAAAGTGCTTGTTTTGTCTGAAAAACATCCAGAGGGTGTAAAGAAGATAGCACTCCATCATCCCCAATACTCAGCACTGGGATTTGAACCCTGGCTTATCTGGTTTTAGCCCAATACGCTAATCATTAGGCTATTCCTAGACCACCAGGTTCTGGATACTATTCTAGGGATGTCTGCACAGATACCCCCATAGATGTCCATATCAAGTACATCAATGTTTGTGAAATTGTGTTTGCACCTGGACGTGCCTGCTTTTTTTTCAGATGTTCTGGTTTAGACGTCCCAGATTGCACTAGGACTTCCCTTATAAAATGCCCCTAAAAATCCAGTAAGAGATTCAATATCACTTTTTCAATTAACTTTGCCAAGAAAGGCAGAGAGGAAAGAGGTTGATAGCGAATTGAAATAGAAGGATCCAACATAGTTTTCTTTAGAAAAGGTCTAATACAAGCTCATTTTAATAAATATGGTATACATTCCTGAAATAAAGATGCATCCACAATTCTAAGACTTAAGAAAAGTAACTATTCTGGAGATGGGAGGGAAACAAACAGCAGTTTAAGAAAGCATTGGGGTACCCTGCACAGAGTGACCTTTACAGCCTAAAACATCAGTGATAGAGCAGCACTAGACTTCCAAAAGGGTTGGCGTGACCTGCATAAAGGAATGGTGGAAACCCAAACTTTGATAATCATAAAGAGGCTGGATTTTTTTTACAATAGCCTCATTAATCTTGGCAGCTGTGAGGACTATGACAAAACTTTGAAATAAAGCAGAGAAAAGGTCCTGGATCTTGGCTTAAATGTTAGTTTCATAAGAAGCAAAGGTGAAGATACTAAAGCCTGAAAATGCCTGCTAGTGGAGATGGTGGCGAGTACTACTACTATTACTACTATTAATCATATATATGGAACTAAAAGGCATATGCAGCACTGCATAGATACATGTAAAAAAGACGCTCCCTGCTCATCAGATCTTACAATGAAATTGAGACAAAACATAGAAGGGTACAACTAGGGAAAGGTAAGGAGACACAAAACAGAACAAGGGATCGGGATCCAAAAGCAGCCTCAAAGAGATGAGCTTTTAGCATAGATTTGAAAAGGGGCAGAAATGAATCCTGATGTACAGACTCAGGTAGTATGTTCCAGGCATAAGGAGCAGCAAGGTGAAAGGATCGACATCTGGAATTGGCAGTGGAAGAAAAGGGCATAGAGGGAAGCAAGCAAGTAGAAGAGCAGAGATTATCACTATGGCAGATTCAGGGCAAGATTGAGACATACATGGAAGGCAGCAGAAGGAACAGGGGGTTGAGAGTCTGGCAAAGACCATGAAAAAATGGAAAATGCTGGTAGAAAGTATGTGGAAATTCATATGCACATCTAGGCAAAGTGGATGAATCTCAGCTGGACAGAAAGAGATGCCCATTTTGATCTTTATGTGCCGTCATTTAGTACATAGTACGTTAGTATATCAACAGTAAAAACAATGGCAATATACATAACATTATAGGTTTAGTCTTATTCTTCCTCTACGCACACATTGCTTAAAAGCTGTCATATTCCAGAACTTCAAATCAAATACTCTTATGATCCAAAGCATGCATAAAATGTAAAAGTTCATTTATCCTTATAAACTACATTACAGAATATCTATATTAAAATGCATTAATATTAACAAAGTTTAATGTGCATTAGGCATGTCACTTAACCCTCCGTTGCCTCAGAAGAAAGGACTGGCAACTACTTCCGGTCAGACTGACAAGAAAACCAAGAAGCTGCTGGGTCACTAGGAGTCAGCACTGACTCGAAGGCACGCGTTAAAAAATTATTACGCATCTTAATGCACATTTTAAGTTTGCCTTATTTAATTCTAAATATTGTATTGTCTGCATTCATGCAGACTTAACGTGGCCTAATACAAAAAAAATTAATGACCCTTGATGCATGCTAAAAAATTCATACGCAACTAGTACAGGCTACTGCAAAAAACATAAAATGGTGCAATCTGTGTTAATTAGCTGAAACTGCATAAACGTAGGGGCCCTTTTATTAAAGTACACCAGGTTTCTGCAACTAACGTGTGTTCTATGTAAAATCTAATGTGTGGTAATTGCATTCGTTCTGCATTAACTTCTGTGGGTGTGTCTACCATGTTCCCAGCAGTTACTGCATTGAACAGTACCCTGAAGCGTGGCAGCAACATTTACAGCTAACTCAAGCGTACTTAGCTCCTCCTACTGAGAAGGCACTAGGTGAACCTGAGCTAATTGCAGCTTTGGCAGGGCATGCTATGTACCACCTCCTAACTGAATGTGCTCACCACGCCCACTCCCTGCCCCTAACCCATCCATTCGACACCCGAATGCGCAATTGCCTGTTAGCGTGAAATTTGGCATGCACTAATTGTCATGGCCGCATGGTAATGGTTACCACAGGTCTGAGTGTGCAGTTAACCCACTCCAAATTGTGTATTAACTTCATAGAGCACTTTATTAAAAGTGCCCCTTAGTTACACCTCTTGAGCTGTAACTAATTTTTTTTTGTTGCCCTCAGCAGGCTTACATGAAAGGTGACTCCTAATTCCCCAAGTCTTAGTTTAGGGCCTACTGTGACTAACATTTCCCTCTTTCATGGTGTGCTGAAAACTGATATATTCAGAGTTGGTGTAATAAGAACTTTAATAATAACAATAATGGTAAAGGACCCATCATGTCCTAATTCCCCTCTTTCTCAAATGGACAGCAATGGCCAATCATGGCATCTTTATCTTTATTTTGCTTTTTAATATAACGCTCTACACTTGAGCATCTTAGCAGTGTGCAATACATAAAGCACTGCTGAAAAGGAAAAGAATGCAATAAATTGAACAGGAAAGAGAAAATAGAATGAGACATGAAGAGGAGGGAGCAGGGGAAGAGGGAATGGAGTCAGCCTCAACGAGGAGGGGAAGGTGATGGGAGATAGAAAGCAGAGCAGAATAGATGGGTTTTCAACATCGACTTGAATTTTGTGAAGGAGAGTTCCAGTTGTAAATGCAGGGGGAGGGAGTTCCACAGTTTGGAGCTGAGAAAAAAGAAGGCAAAGTTACTGGTGGAGTCTAGGTGTGCTTGTGAGGGGGAGGGAAGGGACATAATGTTGGAGTGAATGAGCCAGAGTGAGCGCTGAGGGGTATGGAGGTGGATCAGGTGTGAGAGGTATTGTGGAGTGCCAGAATGAATGGCTTTATGGACCAGGGTTAGGACCTTGAACTGGATACGGAAGGTGAATGTGTAATGGAGTGATGCGATCTGTACAGGAGACATGTGGGACGATACGAACTGCCGTGTTTTGTAGAAGCTGTAATCTGTGTAACTGGTATTGTGGGAGACCAGCAAGGGTGATGTTGCAATAGTCTATCTTGGATATTATGAGAGAAAGTAGAAGTGTGATCAAAGATGATATAGAAAGGAAGAGACGGACGGCACGGATCTGTCGAACAGTGCAGAAGGAGCGATGTATGATGGAGGACAAGTGGAGGAGTAGCCTAGTGGTTGGGGCAAGGTACTTCAGGCCAGAAGGTCGGGAGTTCAAATCCCACTAGAGGACAGCAACCTTGGGCCAGAAGGACTGGGGTTTCTAGTCCCACAGGTGCTCCTTGTGGTCTTGGGCAAACCACTTAACCCTCCATAGCCCATGTTCCCTGTAAAATAGTTATCTCCAAGTTATAATGCCCTGTTCAATGTAATTTCAGTTTGTTCAATGTAAACTGCACTAATGCAGAATAGCGCGGTATATAAGAGAATGTAAATAAAATAAATAAATAAATAAAGTGATCGTGAAAGGAAAGGGCAGAGTCTAAGGTGATGCCAAGGTATCATAGTGTGGGGATGAGGGGGATAGGGGAGGAAGGGAATGAGGAAGCTAAAGAGGGAATAGTACCGCCAAAGGTGAACCAAATGGCCAGAGTCTTTGCATGGTTAAGGTGGAGGAAGTTTGAAGACAGCCAGGAATTAATGCGGGAGAGACATGCATTGAGAGGGGTGATGTCAGGGGAGGTGAGGCTAGTGTGATGTAGAAGAATAAAGTCACCATGCTGCTGGATCAGGAGAATGAGGGGGCCAGGAAGACATTGAAAAGGAGGGGGGCAAGAACAGAACCCTGGGGAACATGACAGCAGGGGAATAGCAGGCGAAGTGATGGAACCAGATAAGACAGAGAAGGACCTAGAGACAAGGAAGGAGTAAAACCAAGGAAGAACAGTGCCACCAGTCCCAGCATCATGAAGTTGAGTGAGGAGTGTGATGTGATCAACTAAATCAAAAGCAGAGAACAGATCCGGTGAAACAGCTATAGAGATAAGACCGCAATCATGGGAAATATGAAGTTCATTCAGAAAGGAAAGAAGAGTAGTTTCTGTGCTGTGACCAGGACAAAAACCTGATTGACAAGTGTGAAGAGTAAGAGTGGCATCGAGGTGAGAAGAGAGCTGTGAAAAGACCAGTTTTTCTAGGAGTTTGGAGAGAAAAGGGAGGTTAGAGATGGGGCGCCAATGTGCAGGGATAGATGGGTCCAATGAAGGTTTTTTAAGGATAGGGTGAATCAGGGCATGCTTCCAAGGAAATGGGAAGGAACCTGAGGAGAGATTGGAATTAAAGATACTGAGCATGAGGGGAAGGAGGGCCAGGGAGGGTTCGGAGAGCCAGTTGGAAGGGATGGGATCAAGCTGGCAAGTGGTCTTGCGGGAAGTAAAAAGAGTCTTAGTTCAGAATGGGTTATGGGATGGAAAGAGGACCAACAATGAGAAAGGGCCTTTTGAGGCAGAGGCAGGAGGAGATGGAGGTGGCAGGAAAAAGGGGAGGCGGGGCAGGCGGGAAAGGTTAGGCGAAGAGCTTGTATCTTATTACTGAAGTAAGAGGCCACAAGAACAGGTTCCGGGGGCCAGAAGAACAGGATCCAGGGGAACAGATAGGGGAACTGAGGGTGCGAAAGAGTGGGGGGCTGATAGAGTGTGAAGGACAGTTAGAGCTGGTGGGAAGAATTGGAAGATGAGGAGATTAGGTTAGCATAAGTAGGATTGCTTGACGGCGTGAATGAGAGAGCGGTAATGGGAATGGCAGTAACCAAAGTGGGCTATGGAGTCAGGTGAGGGGTGCTTACACCACAGGCGCTTGGCACGGCGAAGGTAGGAATAATGCAGGAAGAGACCGGGGTGGAACCAAGGGTGTTGTTTTGGCTGGTGGGAGGGAGGGACAGGGTGGAGAGGGGCAGGTTTGTCAAGGGCAGAGAGCAGAGTGGAGTTCCATGTCTGAATCTGGCAATCGGAGGAGAGAGAGAGGAAATCAGGCGCAAAGAGTGTGTCGGGGGGGGGGGGGGGAGAGGGCATGAAGTTCCACCATCATCACACCCTGGAGTGCATAGAAAAGACCTTTCATGACCTGAATTCCTCTAATGTGTATATAGGACAAAGGACAGTATAAAGTAAGTTGGTAACATTTGGACCCTCGAGCCAGTCAGGCAATAGGAAGTCATGGTCTATTTTTGTCCATCCTTATTTAAAATAGGCTTGGTGAGGGTTACCAGGTAGGTGGAAGGAGAAGGTATGGAGGTATTGATAGAACCATGATGGGTTCTTGATCATTACGGAAGGGCCAGGTTATAGGCCCTTAATGTTCAATTGATGCATAGAAGATTTGGGTAATGGTAGGCCTTTGTGATTCACTTGGGGAATGGGAGCATTGGGACTTGGTGGGCTCTTCTTCTTCCTTCGCTCAGTGGGGGGAACCATGCCATTGATGACTTTTGCTATTCCTTGATGGGGAGGGGAGATATGGATGGAGCCATGATAGACTTCGTTGTTCATATGGGAAAGCAGGTGATTAGGCCACAATGACCTTTGCTGTTCATTGGAATTAAGGGGGGGGGGGGGCTTTTGTGGCTAGGAGTCTCCTTGATTGTCACAGGGAGTTGAGAAGTACATTTGAGGCCCATGATGGATAGTATTTTCCCAGTGCCAAAAATGCAGATGCATTACTTAATGGTAAAAGCCTATTGTTAATGCTTAATGCACTAAAGAATGTATATCCTTTAATCTACTGGCTGTTAAATTCTCAGATAATCCTCATGTTAAAATTGCTGCACTAACCTCTGTTAGTGACCGATTTTAATGTGGCTTAGTACTAAACCTTTGAGACTGTTTTGCAAATAAGGTAATTTATTGTATGTGACCATCATGTTCTTGTCATTGACACTTCCACTATAATTTGTTTTAAGTGGCTATGTGCCTCAAGATTTATACTGTAGTTACTTTATAAGCTCACTTGAGGATAAGTAAACCATTGCTGGAATTTCAACTTTTACAAATGTTTATAAAATGCTAAATATGTTATTTTTATCCTATATTCTACAAAGGAAGGAAGCTTGTGTAATTCTTCTTTTTGTATGTGTGTGCATATGAATCTGTCCCCCACGGACAGCTTTTTCATTCTGTGTTCTATTAAAACTGTTGGGGCAATATTCATCCCATGGCAGTCAGCAGTTGTTTAAAACATCAGCCACTGCAGTCAGTCAAATCTGGAAACTGGACAGCACTATATAAACATAAGAAACGGTATACTGGGTCAGATCAAGGTCCATCAAGCCCAGTATCTTGTTTCCAACAGTGGCCAATCCAGGTCACATGTACCTGTCAGGTTCCCAAAAAGGCGCACAGATTCCACAATCCTTATCCCGGCGTAAAAAAGCGGATTTCCCTGGTCCTCTTTAATAATGGTTTATGGCTCTTTCCTCCAGGAACTTGTCTAAACCTTTTTTAAACCCAGCTACACTAACAGCTTTTAGTACATCCCCCCGGTAATGAATTCCAAAGTTTGATTATGTGTTGAGTGAAAAAATATTTTCTCTTATTGGTCCTAAATGGGCTACATCATAGCTTCATTGAGTGTCCCTGATCTACATTTACCCATTCCACTCCATTCATTAATTTATAGACTTCTATCATATCTCCCCTCAACCATTTCTTTTCCAAGTTGAAGAGCCCTAACCTTTTTAGCCTTTCCTCATAGGGGTATCCTTCCATCCCCTTTACCATTTTGGTGGCTCTTCTCGGTATCTTTTCTAATTCTGCTATGTCCTTTTTAAGATATGGTGGCCAGAATTGCACACAATATTCAAGGTGTGGCCGCACTAACGAATGATACAGAGGCATTATAATATTCTCAGTTTTGCTCTCCATTCCTTTCCTAGCATTCTATGCTTTCTTGTCTGATGCTGCACATTGGGCAGAGGGTTTCAATCCATGATGACACTTAAATCCTTTTCCTGGGTGGTGGTTCCTATTGCACTGTGTAACCATAGTTTGAGTTGCTCTTCCCTAAGTTTAAAACTTTGCACTTGTCCACATTAAATTTCATCTGTCATTATGATGTCCAGTCTTTCAATTTATCAAGGTCCTCTTGCAATTTTTCGCAATCCTCTTGTGTTTTAATAACTTTAAATGATTTTTTGTCATCTACAAATTTGATCACCTCACACATTATTCCCATTTCCAGGTAATTTATGGAGGTGTCAAAAAGTTGTGGGCCCAGCACAGATCCCTGGGGTACTCTACTATTCACCTTTCTCCACTGAGAAAATTGGCTATTTAGCCTACTTTCTGCTTTCAATCTTTTAACCAGTTCCTGATCAACAATAGTACACTGCCTCCAATCCCATGACTTTTTAATTGTGCCATGTGCCTTTCATGAAGGACCTTGTCAAAGGATTTCTGAAAATCTAGATACACTATGGGCCTGATTCTGAGACACGGCTTGTGGGGCTGCACGTCACGGTGTGGGGGGCAGCCCCGCAAGCCGTCATGCCCCTATTCCCCCTCCAGCTCTCTCCGCATGACTAGAGCAGCAGGACGGGAAGTGCTGGTGGGGGGCGGAAGGGGGCAGGGTCTGGGCAGAGTGGGGGCGTACTGAGGTGGCCGGATATACAGGGCCGATTCTGGTCACAGACCTGTATGTCCTGCAGGGTCATGAGGGATGTGCTGATTATTCCACCTTGAAGGTGGAATAATCAGGACAAATAGTGTGATTGGGGCTGGTGATCCCCCTGGGACTGGAGCCAGGTCCAGAGGGTTCCCTGCCACCCAATCCAGGCCTCGGCTGGCCAGTAGTGGGTCAGGTGGCAGGGAAGAGGGAGGTCTGAACCACCTGACCCAGTGGAGAGCCTGCAGGGAATACGTTCCTACAGGCATGCAGGGGCATGCCAGGCCGTCCTCGGACCTGATTCTGTATGCCATGGAAACGTTTTGTTCCTGCAGTGCAGAATTGGGTCCTAATGGGCCCGTCCTGCTCAGGGCCATCCAGGCAGCCCACATGAGCCCCTTTCAGAATCAGGCTCCATGTTAACTGGTTCACCTTTATCTACCTGTTTATTTACACTTTCAAAAAATATAACAGATTATTAAGACAAGATTTTCCTTGGCTAAATCGGTTGGCTTTCTCCCATTAAACCATGACTATCTACATGTTCACTAATTTTATTCTTTATAATGGTTTCTACCATTTTATCTGGGACTGATGTTAGGCTCACCGGTATGTAGTTTCCCGGATCACCCCTGGAACCCTTTTTAAAAATTGGTGTTACATTGGCCATTCTCCAATCTTCAGGTACTACAGATGATTTAATGATGGTTCAAAGATCACTAATAGTAGGTCTGCAATCTCATATTTTAGTTCCATCAACACTTTCGGATGTATACCATCTGTTCCAGGTGATTTGCTACTCTTCAGTTTATCAAATAGTTATAAGACATCTTCCCAGTTTATCAATGTTTCTTTCAATTCTTCTGATACTTAAACTTTAAATACCATTTCAGGGATTGGTAGCGTCTCTACATCTTCTTCAGTGAAGACCAAAACAAAGAATTCATTCAGTCTCTCCACTATGGCCTTGTCCTCCCTTAGAGTCCTTTTATCCCTCTATCATCTAATGGTCCAACTACTGTAAGTATCTCATGGTTTTTTTGATAGAAATGTAATTGGAAAAGTTTTTATTATGTGCTTTTACTTCCATGGCAAGCTTTTTTTCAAATTCTTTCTTTGCCTGCCTTATCAATACCTTGCATCTAACTTTCCAGTGCTTATGTTGTTTCCTGTTTTTGACATTTAGCTCTTTTTTAATTTCCTGAAAGATAATTTTTTGGCTATAACAACCTCTCTGATCTCATCTTTAAACCATGCTGGCAGTTTTTTGGCTTCCATCTGGTCTGGGCTTCCAAGATAGTATTTTTAAACAATGCCCATGCTTGGTTTATTTATTTATTTAACAGGTTTTATATTTTGCCTGTTCATAGATTCAAAGCGGTTTACATATAACAATTGTAGCAACAAGCTTTACATAGAACAGGGAGAAATAACTGGGTGGAGTACATGGAGTTTATACCCATATGTTTCTTGATCTTGAGAAGCAAATATTTTAGATTGTCTTCACTTTCAGCCAGTAATGTGGTATCATCAACATAGCGAAGGTTGTTAATGAGTCTCCTACCAATCTTCACACCTCTGTTGTCTTCATACAGTCTTGCTTCTCTGCTGATTTGTTTTTCATATCAATTAAACAGATAGGGTTGAAGTATGTAGCCTTGTCATATCTTTACTAATTTTAAACCATTCTTTTTCTCCTTCTTCCGTTTGAACTGTTGCTTCTTGATCAATGTAAAGGTTGTGCAAGAGAGTTATCAGGTGTTCTGGTATAACCAAATGTATTAATGTGGCCAAGAGTTTGTCATGGATACACTGTCAAATGCCTTGCTGTAGTCAGTAACACACATAGATATCTTTTGGTATTCTTTTGTCTTTTCAAGGATCCAGCTCACATCCACGATGATGTCTCTCATTTTTCGCCCTTTCCTGAACCCTGCTTGCACTTTAGGCAGTTGTCATTCTAGGTATGATTGTAGTCTCTGCTGAATAATCTTCAGTAGAATCTTACTGGCATGTGGGATCATAGCGATTGTGCGATAATTTCCACAGTCAATTGGATCACCTTTCTTTAGTATTGGTATAAACACAGATCTTTTCCAGTCAGTTGATCATGAATTTGTCTTCCAAATTTCCTGGCAGAGCCTTGTAAATACGGTAACAGATGCATCCAGTTACTGTAATACTTCAATAAGAATGCCATTAATGCCCAGTGCTTTGCTTTTTGATAAAGCTTTCGATGCTGCTTCAACTTTTTCTTTAATCTTCAATGGTTCCTTATCACAAGGTACAAGTTGAAATGGCTGTTGGTCCACTTGATCTTTGTGGTATAATGGCTGTATATTCTTATCACCTTTTCTTGATCTTCTCAGCATCATTCATCATGGATCCTTGAGCATCTTGTAGCATTCCAATTCGAGGTTGGAATTTTCTCTCTAACTCTTGTAGCTTTAGGAAAGCCAATCTTATTCTTCCTCTAATAGTTTCTGATTCTATTTCCTTGCATGTGTCATTGTAGTACTTCTCCCTGTCATCTTGCTGCATGTTGGAAATCTCTATTGAGTTTTGTGATTGCCTCTCTTTCTCTTCTGGTTTTAGCTTCTCTGCATTTCTGGGCAATTTTCAGAGTTTCTTCTGTCATCTATTTTGGCCTTTTTTGCTTTTTCACTTTTGGTAAGGACTTCTCACTTTCTTCGAGCACAACTTTCTTGATGGCATCCCATAACTCTTCTGGTGCTCTGTCATTTAAATCCAAAGCAGCAAATTGATTTTGCAGGTAGTCTTTAAATTCTGGTGGTATATTCTCAAGGTCATATTTTGCTCCTTTTATATATGGCTTGTTCTTTTTCAACTTTAGCTTGAGTTTGCATACTAGTAGTGTTTTATCAGGTCATGTAATTGAATCAATACACACGTGCAATTACACCACCTAATTATTTTTTGTTTTAAATCTGATACACACCAAATGTTGTCAATAGGTTACACAAAAATATAGAAAGTGATGGAAGAAAAAGGCCATAAAGTCTATAAAGTCTGTCCAACCAAACCAATAGCCCAGTCTCTACAACCTTTTCTTCTCCCTTAGAGATAGAAACATAGAAACATAGAAATATGATGACATAAAAAGACCACATGGCCTATCTAGTCTGTCCTTTCAAATCAACAACTTCAACAGTCCCCTTTTTTCCTTTAGAGATCCTCTGTGTTTGTCTCGTGCTTTTTTGAATTCAGATACTGTCCTCATCTCTACCACCTCCACTGGGAGACTATTCCATGGATCCACCACTCTTTCCATAATGAAATATTTCCGCATATCACTCCTGAATCTATCCCCCCTTCACCCTCATCCCATGTCCCCTCGTAGCAGAACTTGCTTTCAATTGAAAGAGTCTCTCCCCCTGTACATTTATGCCACGGAGGTATTTAAACATCTCAATCATATCACCTCTATCCCGCCTTTCCTCTAAGGTGTACATAGTAAGATCCTTAAGTCTGTCCTCATATGCTTTATAATGAAGACCACTAACCATTTTAGTAGTCACCCTCTGTACTGACTCCATCCTGTTTATATCCTTGTGAAGGTGCATTCTCCAGAATTGCACACTATACTCCAAATGAGGCCGCACCAAAGACTTATACAGAGGCACTATCACCTCCTTTTTTCTGCTAGCCATTTCTCTCTGTATGCACCCAAGCATCCTTCTAGCTTTTGCCGTCAACTTTTCTACTTGTTTAGCTACTTTAAGATCATCAGACACAACCACGCCTAGGTCCCACTCTTCTTTAGTGGACAAAAGTACTTCACCCCCTATACTATATTGCTCCCTTGGATTGCTGCAGCCCAAATGCATGACCTTACATCTTTTAACATTAAATCCCAGCTGCCAAATTCTAGACCATTCCTCAAGCTTAGCTAGATCCCTCCTCATGTTATCTACACCTTCCTGGGTGTCTACTCTATTGCAGATTTTGGTATCATCCGCAAAGAGGCAAACCTTACCCGACAGCCCTTTCACTATATCACTAACAAAGATGTTAAAAAGAATTGGACCAAGGACAGATCCCTGGGGCACACCACTGGTAACATCCTTCTCCTCAAAGTGAGCTCCATTTACCTGTACTCTTTGTTGCCTCACACTCAACCAATTTCTAACCCAAGCAGTAACTTTAGGGTCCATCCCTAGGGTGCTCAGTTTGTTTATAAGTCGCCTGTGAGGAACAGTGTCATAGGTTTTACTGAAATCTAAATACAGCACATCTAGGGCTCTCCCTCGGTCCAACTCCCTGGTCACCCAGTCAAAGAAATTAATCAGATTTTTCTGACAAGACCTGCCTCTGTTGAATCCATGCTGCATCAGATCCTGTAATCTGCTGGACTCCAGAAATCTCACTATTTTCACTTTTGGCAGCATTTCCAATAATTTACTCACCACCGAAGTTAAACTAACCGGCCTGTAGTTTTCAACCACATCCTTACGTCCACTTTTGTGTAAAAGCACCACATGAGCCTCTCTCCAGTCCTTTGGCACCACTCCCAACTCCAACGAGGCATTGAAATGTCAGTCAGTGGACCTGCTAGAATGTCCCCAAGTTCCCTCAGTATTCTAGGGTGTATCCCATCCAGTCCCATCGCTTTGTCTACTTTAAGTTGAGCTAGTTTCTCACGAACACAGTCTTCTGAAAATTGTTCAAGATGTCCCCTCACTTCTGTTCCTGTTTGGGGGTGTTTTCTGAGGTCTTGCTCCTGGTTCTTCATCTGTGAACACAGAACAGGAATATTTGTTAAGCAATTCCGCTTTATCCTCATCAGCTTCTACATATTCCTCCCCTTCACCCTTGAGTCTGACAATACCACTTTTGCCCTTCCTCTTCTCACTTACATATCTGAAAAATGTCTTATCCCCCCATTTTATTGCATTGGCTATTTCCTCCTCTTTTTGAATCTTTGCCTTCCTGACTGCTTTGCTAGCTTTAAGTTTTTCCAAATATAGATGCCTGTCTTCCTCTCTCTGTGATCTCTTGTATTTCATGAAGGCCTTCCTCTTTTTCTTCACCTTTTCAGCTACGTCTTTCGAAAGCCATGAAGCAGTCTCCTTTTTCTTTTATCTTTATTTACCATTTTTACAAAAAGGTTGGTTGCCCTTAAAATATTCCCTTTCAGTTTTGCCCACTGTTTTTCTACATCCCCCAGCTGTTCCCATCCCACTAACGACTCCCTGAGGTATTGGCCCATCTTGGTAAAATTAGTCTTCCTAAAGTCTAAGACCCTCACCTTTGAATGGATTCTAACAGCCCTAGTCCTAATACTGAACCACACCATCTGGTGATCACTGGATGCAAAGTGATCTCCCACTATAACATCAGAAACACTTTCACCGTTGGTAAGCACCAAGTCCAATATGGCCCCTTCATGTGTGGGGTCTGTTACCAATTGGCTGAATAGTTCTCCCTGTAGAGAATCCAGGATCTCTTTACTTCTAGATGATTCTGCAGCAGGAATGTGCCAATCAACATCTGGCATATTGAAATCCCCTAGCAATGCTGCGTATGTCTTCAATTAACTCTCTGTCCACCTCTTCCTCTTGTGAGGGAAGTCTGCATATCACGCCTCAGTGATTGTCTCGTGCTATTTTGCCTTATGATATTGTTTTTGATAAATTGTACAGGCATTTTCACCTCCTTTTCCTGCTGGCCATTCCATAGTGAGGGAGGAGTAGCCTATTGGTTGGGGCAAGGTACTTCAAGACGGAAGGTCAGAGGTTCAAATCCCACTAGAGGACAGCAACCTTGGGCCAGAAGGACTGGGGTTTCTAGTCCCACAGATGCTCCTTGTGGTCTTGGGCAAGCCACTTAACCCTCCATTGCCTATGTTCCCTGTAAGTATTAGTGTATGTGTCTCATATCCCTGCGTGTTAAATGTATCCCCTAATTGTGTTGTGACCGCTTTGATTGAAGGATAAGGCGGTATACAAAATTGCCTAAATAAATAAATTCCTCTCCTGATGCATTGAGACAATATCCTGGCTTTCTCCTCAACTTATCTACCTGTTTGACCACCTTAATATCATCAGATATGATCACCCCAGGTTCTGCTCTTCTTGTGTGCACAGAAGAACTTTACCCCCTCTGCCATTTTACGGCCCAAATGCATGACCCTGCATTTTTTAGCATTAAATCTCATCTGCCAAACACAGGGCCACACCTCAAGCCTCAGAATAAACCACCTCATGTTTTCCACAACTTCCATGGTGCCTATCCTTTTGCAGATTTTAGTATCATCTGCAAATATGCAAAGCTTTCCCAACAACCCCTCATAATGTCACGTAAGAAATTATTGAAAAGAACTGGGGCTGGTGTACGATCTTTGGAGTTGAAAGATTGTACGCTGGCAGTAGGAGCTTCATTTTTTCTTAAGTTCCCATGTAGATGTGTAGTAGGCCATCTTGGGAAAAGTTATGGCTTTTTGGATCCTGATCAACTTTTGTTTTTTTTAAATAATCATGTATCTCTACCTTCTGTGACGAGTTAGTATAAATATAGGGTATAAGTTTATTTATCACTCTGCTGATGATTAATGTGTATATTTCAGATATTTTATTTTTTGTTTCCACTCTCATAATGTGGGCTTGTATGGTTTATGTGATATGTTTAGGATGGCTGCGAGTGTTGGCCATCTTATTCATTTTGTTTATTTATGTATTATTCTTCATATTGCTTGACTGTTTCCTGTATGTAAAAATATGGAAATTCAATAAATTTTATAAAAAAAAAAGAACTGCGGCCCAGGACCAATCATTGCCACCCACCATTAGTAATACCCTCTTTCGTCTGAATGAACCCCTTTTATCACTACTTTTTATTGCCTCTGACTCATCCAGTCAATCCCAGTTGGTCATTTTTGGGTGTTTGCCAAGGATGATCAGTTTATTTATTAGTGGGACTTCAGATTTTCCATTCTAATTAATAAAAACACAGATAAAACGCCCTAAATGCAAAAACTTAAAATAAATGTTTATTGAATAAACAATGCAAAAACACCACTTCCCCTAGTATTCTCTCATCCTTCCTCTAGCTTGCCTTTATGTGCCTTTTATGTGCTGACTTTGTCTTAGTTGCACAAGCATAGATATTTGAATCAACTAGAGAAGGCATGCAGCAACGGTACCTGTGGTGCAAGAAACACCAGTAACTACTGATATCTTGTACCCTCAAAGAACTACTAATTAGCTGGAAAATCAACACCTAAATATACAAGTTTATAAACTCTTCCAAATAGAAGCCTTATTTATGGTCACCTATGCAGATCTATTTTAAAGGCACTGATAAAATCCAAGCATTTCTTCTTATTTTTATTTGCTTTCCTATTATATAGATTTGTTATCCGTACAATATCTCTTTTCAGTTTAACCCACTGCTATTATTCTTTTCTAGATGTTCCCATCCAGCTATTGACTTAAGGTACCTTCTTCATCAAAGCAAAATCAATTTTCTTAGTCCAGGACCCTTGCCTTTGAATGAACCCTTTCCACCTCTTCTCTAATACTGAACCACACCACCCAGTAACCACTGGATCCCAGTGATCACCCACTGTGACTTCAGACATTTTATTAATCCATAAGCACTGGGTTCAATATCACCACCGCCCTCCCCCCTCCCTCCCCCATCTCCTGTGTGGGTTCTGTTACTAGCTCTCCCCACAGAGATTGCAGGATCTTTCTGCTTCTAGATGACACTTCAGCTGACATGTCCCAATCAATATCCAGCAGATTGAAATAACCTAGCAATGATTCCCCCTCCCCTTTTCTGAGCAGTTTGGCTAAAGTCTCCTATTAAATCTCTATTGATTTCTTCTGCCTGAAAAGGGATGTCTCTATATCACAACCATATAACTAGATGTCTTGTTCCCTCTTTTGAGATTAGCCCACAGTGCCTCTTCCTTACCTCTTATGGCCTGCAGTTCTGTTGCTTTAATATCACTCCCTATCCCCTTTCTTCCTACCTTATGCTTTCTAAATGTGCCGTAGCCCGGCATAACTATATCCCATATGACTCTGTGCACCTCATCTCTGACTGCCACTAAATTCTAACCAGCCTCTTCCATGATGGCCTCCTGTTCCGAGACTTTATGTTCCCATACTACAGGCATTAGTATATACAGATTTCCAGATCCTGCCCATTTTGCCCATATCTGTGCAAAGGTTTAATGTGGTACTTACTTGTGGACTTTTACTTCCCTAAGAGCTTTGTCTGCCCCTCCCCAATGATCGTACTGTAAAGCTTCTTCAGTTGGTTGGCCAGTATGTTTCCAAAGCCACTTTGCCCCTTCTTTGATAGATGGATGCCATCACAGGGGGTCTTGAATTTTATGAAAGGGTTATGATTGGGAGAATCCAAATATTTCATAAATATGACTAATATGTACTTGAAATTATGCCATTTAAAAAATGTTGGTTTCGCTTCTGATCCCTATCACAGTGCGAGATCTGCGGAATAAGGAGGGTGGTCGAGAGCTGTGATCTGTTTGTTGGCCAAGAACTGCCTCACACTGAGTGCGGTGTGTGTGGGCGTGTTGTCGTGGTGAAGCAGCCATGACTTGTCTCTCCACAGAGCCCGCCTGCTGCGCCAAACCCGGTCATGGAGCCAATTGAGGACCTACTGGTAGAAGTGCTGGTTGACTGTCTGACCCTCAGGCACAAACTCATAATGGACCACTCCCTTCTGGTCGAAGAATGCGATCAGCATAACCTTGATCCTTGATTTGGACATGTGCACCTTCTTGAGTCTGGGTGACAGACGAGTCTTCCACTGCAGGCCCTGTCTCTTGCTTTCAGGGTCATACTGGAAGACCCATGTCTCGTCTCCTGTGATGACTCAGCCAATGAACTCTGGATCTTCTCCGATCTTCTCTAGCAAGTCTCGACAAACATTGACCCGGTGCTCCTTCTGGTTGTCTGATAAAAGCTTGGGCACCATCTTGGCGCACACCTTCCTCATCCCCAGCTCCTGCACCAAGATGGTCCACACTGACTCCCCGTTCAGGCTTAGCTCCTCAGCTATTATCCGCACCATCAATCTGTGATCACTCCACACCAGCTGGTTCACTCTGTCAATGTTATCAGCCGTCTTTGTCATGGAAGGCTGTCCTGACTCGGGGTCATCCTCCACCTCCTCACGGCCAGTCTTGAAACATTCGTGCCACTCGAAAGCTCGTGGCCTTGACATTGCATCTTCTCCATAAGCCTTTTGGAGAAGTTGAAGACACTCAGTTGGGCCCTTCTCCAACTTAACCAGAAATTTCAAGTTGATTCTTTGCTCCATGTTTCTGCCACCTCCAGTTGCGTGACAAAGCAATGTGCTACAAATAAACCTGAAAAAGAAAAACAGAGTGAGAGAGATGAAAAATATTATAGCAGAATAGTGGTGAGATGTTGCACAACACAGTGGCATAAGCGGTTAGCCAATTGGCATTGAGTCATGGGCGTGGCTACCACAGTCTTGTTTGTTTTTTGTCACACGTCGTATTACCCGATATGGAAATAGACTGCCAGGTCTTTCTTCCACATAGGTAATGCCAAAGTTGTTGCTATTGTTACAGAAATATGATCCTCTATTACCAACACTGTCCAAATATTGCTGCTGCCCATATGGGTGGTTTGTCCTAGTCTGGCGCCTCAGTTTTGACCTATCCATCTTTAGGATTCTGCCAGTAGTTAAGCCCTCATGGCACACTCTTAAAGGCACTTTTAAAAAGGTACGCATGTGTAATCTGTTTATTTATTTATTTTCTCACATTTGTATCCTATTCAGCACAATAATTGGCCAAGATGACCAACAGAAATTATATTATTATGTGTTGTCAATGTAGCAATTAGCCTGTCTGCATGTTACATCACCTCAATAGGTGTTGTGCACCCAAGGTAACTGTGAATGACCTTAATATGCAGTAAGACTTTTCAGTGTGATAACAGTAGGGAACATGCTGAGTACGTATACACCTGACAGTTAAAGCATGACTTTTTTACTCAAAATGTACGGTAAGTGCAAAGACTTTAGTAAAAGGGCCACACAGTTTTGCTTGTATATAAGTATACTGTACATGTTGTTTATTGACTTACTCTTGTCCCATCCTAAGATCTGGCTCTGTGTTCATGGTTTAAAGGATATGCATTCTTGGGTTCTATGGGTACTTTTATACATGAATGGGGTGGGCAAAAATTAAATCCCTGATATCTCAGGTAAAGTGCTATTTTACTGATAGAAAGAGCTTTCATTATTGTTGACCCCATGCTCTTGATAGTTCATATTCAACATCTTTCTATCATTCTTAATGCTGAATTAGCAAAAGGAATCGCAGCTTGGAAATATGCTGAGTTGCTTGAGGTCTGGATTCCAAAGCTTTTGAACAGTACATAAATAAAACCAAATGTTTTTGGCTTTTAATAGCGAACAGATGTTCATAGGTGAATTCTAATTAATATAGATATTTCTTTTTGGCTTGACAGTTTCTTCCTACTCTTGGACTTCTGGCTCAACTGGAATCAAGCTCACTGGGGATACAATGCTATGAAAGTTCATCCACAAATATGCAGAGTTCCCCCTCTATTTTTATAATCCCTACCCAACTCAACCTAGCCATTGCAGCAACTTTCTGTGGGCAAGGATCTCAAACTACAGCTCCCTCAAAAACCCAGTTAACATGAACCCTAAATCTGACAGTCATTAGATGTCCACATGGCCAGTTAGTTTTGAAAAATAATGGGAATGTGAAGAGGTCTAACTAGAGTCCCTAGAGAAAAAGCATTCACCCTGTGTTTTAAAAGTCTTGTGCAAGCTGCCTGTGCTAGAGTTTAAGCAGGCAGGCTGGGATATGTGACTGATGTACCCTAGGAATACACCCTGGTTTAATGTTATGCCCAAGAGCTGTAGGTGGTTGTGCAAATTATTGACAAGGAACACAGGTGGTTTAACCTCTTTTTTTAGACTCAGCATCAAGGCTAGGGCTTATACTATGTGGTGGATCTAGGGCTGCCTACTGGCATCAGATGCGTCCAGCAGACTTGATCCAGTCTTAGGTTTACCCCATTGCATGCAGGGAATTGTAGTCTTGTTTTTTTTTTTTATAGAGTGTAATAGAGAAATCGGAATGTATCACCCTGCATGCAATAGGGTAAACCCAGGACAGGATCAAGCCTGTCGGGTGCATCTGGAGCCAGTTGGCAATCCTAGGTGGATCTTGGGTCTGAGGATAATGTTATATTGGGTAGCTAATACTGGGGCTTATGCTGTATTGTGAAGCCAAGGCTAGGCCTTTCATTGTGCTGGGAAGCCAGAGATGGATTGTCAGAGCTGAAGAGAGAATCAGTAGCTATGGTTATGATTTTGGTTATGGTTTCGGCATTTGATATACCGCTCTTTACTCGCGCATCAGAGCGGTTTACATGTATGCATATACTAACAGGTACTTTTTATTCCTTTGTCCCCAAAAGGCTCACAATCTAAGTGTACCTGAGGCAATGGAGGGTTAAGTGGCTTGCCCAAGGCCACAAGGAGTGGCCATGAGACTAGAGACCCCAGTCCCTCCGGCCTGAGGTTACTTGTTCCCATGCAGGAATTGAACCCCCAGCCCTCCAGCCTGAGGTAACCTGTCCCAACTACTGAGTATAATAGAAATCCAGGACTCTCTATTAGCGATTAGGCAGAAAAAGGGCCTGTAATCTTGCTGTGTACAGTCATATGCTGTGGGTTAGGTCCTGAGGAACCTGAACAGCTGTGAGGAATGTAACCATAAGTTTAACTGGTGTGAAAGATTACATTTTAGTTGTATAAGGCAGTGCTTTTCAACCCTCTTCCAGAGGTACACCTTGCCAGTCAAGTTTTCAGGATCAATATAATAAATATGCATGAGATAAATCTGCATAGTGTGGAAACCTGTTGCATGAAAATATATCTTATACATATTCATTGTGGTAATCCTGAAAATCTGACTGGCTAGGCGTACCTCCAGGAGAAGGTTGAGAAGCACTGGTGTACAGGTGTGAATAAAAGGCCTATGTTGAAGATACTACCCCTACTACTACTATTGAGCATTTATAAAGCGCTACCAGTATTCAAAGTTATAAACAAAGGGCCTGATAGTGGAAGCATAAGGCATTGGTAAGGCGGTGAAAAAACATTGTTACCCATGTATGTGGCACATATACAAATATACAGGATCTTTACCCAGCTGCCTAGTGTCAAATACCTATGCAGTGTGCTCTGCTGTATCCAGATTTATTTATTTATTTTCTCTTATATACTGTGCTATTCTGCATCAGTGTGGTTTACATTGAACAAACTGAAATTACATTGAACAGGACATTATAACTTGAAGATAACTATTTTACAGGGAACATGGGCTATGGAGGGTGAAGTGGCTTGCCCAAGACCACAAGGAGTACCTGTGGGACTAGAAACCCCAGTCCTTCCGGCCCAAGGTTGCTGTCCTCTAGTGGGATTTGAACCCCTGACCTTCTGGCCTGAAGTACCTTGCCCCAACCACTAGGCCACTCCTCCACTCCAGATATCTGTGGAGGCATAACAGGGACGTGGCCTCAACATACCTGCTTTGAGGGGATATTCAACCGTACAGTGTGGCGGCCCAAAATGCCATAAACCACCTGGGTTTTGGGCACATTTAACACGTTGACCAGACCATTGGCAAACTGGGTAGTGTCAATGCCCGCAGACAGAAACTGCCCATGCAATGTGGGGCCTGCACAGGCTGCAATGGAGGTGGAGATGCCACCAATGTACCAGGGGACAGAGACAGAAGCATAATGTGCACCAACAGCAGTAGCCAGCACCAGAAGCACACATACCATACTCCATGGATTTACAGACCAAGGGTGACATACCTGCAACTATTGGAGGAGGAAGTGCACCAATGCTATTGGCTGGACAGTGACACCATAACAGATCTGTTTGGGATGCTGTGCAGGATTTGGAGCCAGCCACCACCCGAAGCCACGCCCTGACAGTGGCTTGGAAGGTGACCACTTCCCAGGGTTTCCTGGTCACAGGAAACTTCCAGCATGTTGTGGATGCCACCATAGGCATCACCCAGTCTGCTGCATGGCACTGAATTGATGCCTTCACCACTGCCCTGGTGAGAAGGATGCACATCTACATCACCTTCCCCATCACACCTGAGCAAAGACAGGAGACAATGCAGGTATTGTATGATATAGCTGGCTTCTCATCTGTCATTGGCATCATTGACTGTACCCATGTTCTACTGATGGCACCAAGTCAGGACCACAGTGCATTCCAAAACCACCACTATTACAACTCCATGAATACGCAAGTGATAGTCAATGCCTATTTATGTTCATCACTGATGTATGCACCCATTTCTCAGACTCCTGTCACTATGCATTTTATTCTCTCAGTCTTGCCTGGGACAAGCAGCAGCTACAGAACACCTTGGAGATGCATGGTTTCTTGATGAGTGGACACAACTGTGAGCAAATGTTTTAGAAAGAGAGTCATGCATGCAACTCTGTGGGGAGGCTCCCCAGAATGGGATCCAGGTGAGTGGGTATATGATATCTAAGGTGCCCCAACATAAGTACATAATCTGAAGGGAGATTTGAGGGGCCAGGATGAAAGGATACACATAGGTGATATAGTCATAGGGGGGAAAACTTTTCAACAGTCGCAGGGGACATGTATACAGAAAAGCAGACCAGAGTTGTCAAAGCCCAAGAATGTGCAAGAGCAAGGTATCCTCAAGACACAGAAGGAACCTGAGCAGCAAGCAAGCAATGATATGCTGCACATTGCTTGGCAGGAGATGTCACTGGAATGCACAGCCACATGTCACAGTCCTGTGAAATACACTGTCAGTATGTCCACACACCCACCCCGCTAGCCCCAACACACCTTGCACAGTTGCTTTACTGATGTGTGCCTGCCCCCCTTCTCCCACAGGTGACCATGGATACCCTCTCAGACCATAGCTACTGACACCTTTGCACCACCCAGAGACCCCAAAGGAGGAGCGTTACAACCAGACACATCATAAGACAAGGAAAGTGGTGGAATAGACAACTGGGGTCCTTAAAAGCCGCATCAGATGTCTAGACTATGGGGGGGGGGGGGGGTAAGCTGCTGTACAGCCCTGAACATGCGTGCAGGATTTTCACAACCTGCTGAATCCTATATAACCGTGCTTTACAGCGCAGCATCCCCATTCCTGAGGCTGAAGTGACAGAGGGGACATATGCTGCAGAGATTGCATAACAGTGAGATACACATTACAGAAATGGTGCCCTCTTCCTACCCCTATAAGCCAGCTCATGGTTAGCCCTGGACACTTTGCCACCCAGGCACTGTGTCTCAATGGTGCACTCTCTGAGGCATTACTTGCAGTGTCCTCCCCCTCCCCTGTGACATAGCCTATCTCTGGAAGTTCTCCGCCTTCTGATGGTGCTGTAGGAGGCCCTCCTACAGCACCATCAGAAGGCGGAGAACTTCCAGAGATAGCATCCTGACCCTGGTGTGGTGCCAACAACTGCTGACATGTATTGGAAATGGATGCCACGTAGGCTGCTATCTCCCTGAGGAGCCAAACATGTGCCTCCCTGTGCGTTGCTCCAGCATGTGGTGGTCCAGCAGCATTTGATTACTGACCTGCAGCTCCTGGTAGATGGCATGCAACTCTGAGTGAATGTTCTTTGTGCACTCAAGCCTATGTGCCCCCTACTGAAGCATTTGTTGTTCCACCTCGTCCAGGCTATTCTCACCAAGATCCTCCTGTATTGAGGACAGTTCTGCTGCTGCAGGCTGTGCAGGGTCATACTCTTCATCCCTGCTTGATAAGGTGCGCTGCTGTACAGTGCAGCAACTTGGGCTTGCTGGCGGGTCCTCTGATGCAGGAGGGTCATTGCCACCTCCTTGAGCAGGTGCAGACTAAGATGGCCTGGACACTGGCTGGTCTGTAGGAGAGCAAGAGTGACACAGGTCGGACCTCGGCAGTAGTCACAGGAACTGGGGAGGCCTTGCACCGAGTTTGCACAAGTCCTGATAGGAAAGGGGATGGTGGGCCCATTGAGGCTCCCTGTCACTGTAGCTGTCTACCAATACGAGATAGGTGATCAAGGTACAGTCACAGTGTGCTGCAAGCAGTAGAGAGGTGGCACACATCACCAGTATATAAAGCAGATCTGCACACATTGGAATGTGGCCTACAGAAAGCTACAAAGGGTGGGTATGCATATCAGCAAACAGAGCACCTGCCTGCCCCATGGTCACCAAGCATAGATTTTCAGTGGCAGCCAGTGAGCAGCCAGGTATACCTCATGGAGCAGGACACATGTGAGAAGGGCTTCAGTATACTGTATGCTCATCTCTGTGTACAGCACAGGTGCTCAGAGTACAATGAGCAGAAACTGAATATAGCCCTGATGTCCCTTACAGCTGTGCATATAGAAACACACCATGATATCTACTGTGGGGGTGTAACCCTCTATCACAACGCTCTACAACCCTACTTTGCAGTTATGAGTCACATGAGACACATCTGGAGGAAATGCCATCATTTGACAGGGACAGCAGTGGTAAATCTACAGTATACAATTTTGCCATGCATGCTACAATATAGCACCGCCTTACCCCAAAATGTTACATTAGCACACACATTTGAGTCTCTGTCAATGAAAACGTGTTTGGAGGAGGGAAACAAGCAGGGGCATCTGTAGCAGCAGTCTAGAGGGGGCTTGAAAGAGCACAGAGGACAGCATGCTGGGGCCAGTGGTGAGGAAGAGGGTAAATAGTGATGGAAGCAGGATATCAGGCATTCAACAGCAGTAGGGATAACAAACCAGCACCCTGTGCCATATGTCAGAACAATCTAGCCTGTCACACATCAGCCAGGGAGCAGGAGCTACTCACCCTCCTGTGTGGCAGGGGCTGAGCTATCATGCCCTGCAATTCCTGGGCACAATGGCTGCTGGCTTTCTTCTGACAGCATGCTGTTTGCTTCCCTCTTCTCTTTGGCACTTTGCCGTACATCCTGACACTTTTTCTTGAGGTCCTCATTGACCTTCCAAGTAATCTCCTGCCAGCCATGTTGTTGGGTGCTGGCATCCTCAAAGGCAAATAGGGTGGAATGCTCCTTAATGATTAGGCCCATTGCCAGGGAGGTCTCTGAGGGCATAAAGTTTGCCTTGTGAGTATGCTTCATAGCTTTCTGTGCTGCCTGTGATATCCCAATGACTAACGGTGATAGGGATGGAAATCTACCTGTGCAAGGATTTAAAATGTGTGGTTATAACATGTCATCCGGGGCATGCCCCACTCAAAAGGATAAGAGAAACTTGTTTAAGATTCCTATGCAGGACGTTCGAATATCAGCACTAATGGATGGCACCGGAAGGCACCATATCCATGCAAGATGATAACCAGCGATATACTGCATTTTGCCCAGTTAGCAAACGATATGCGGGTAAGTTGAATATGCACCTCTGTGTGCGGTTTTCAGAAAAAATGGTAAATGGGAAATCATCCTTGGCATGCATTTACCAAATGTAGCTGGGTAAACGGTATATCATGTTCGCCACACAACTAATGAGGGTAATTGGGTAAATGGGATATCATACTTGCTACACAGTTAATGGCTAAATCAGCCAACTGGACTGGTTTATGGCATGCTAAAGGTCTATAACAATAGCCACCACAGGGTTACACTATCCACTGCTGTGGAATGGTCCATGCACATGGCAGCTACACCATGCTCTGCTACACTGGTATGGGTATGTGTACACTGGCCAGTGAGCTAATATTTTCAGGGAACATAGCTGTGGCTGATGAGGTATGTGGCTGCTGGTAGAGGCACAGTAGTGTATGACTAGAACTCCAGTCTAGGATGAGGGAACAGGGAGAGTGATTGCTGTGTGCATTCTCAGCACGGTACACCACAGGTGTTCACTGCAGTGCTGTGTGGGGATGGATAGAAGGTGGGGTCGGCAGGTTGGCCATGCAAAAATGCAATAGGACCTATAGGCTGGGTATAGTCAGGTATGAATATGAAGTTGTTACTCGGTGTTGGCCCTCTAGATGGACCACATGCCCTTGACCCCTTATAGCTTGGAGAGTCTGCACTGTTGTTGAGAATGGCCTGCCCTTGCTTTGGTCTAGTCAGTGCAACCCTCAGAAAACACATAGTTTACCGTGCTGGTGGTCAGGCACTGGGGACAGTTGCTATGTAATTACAGAGTACCTCTGATATATACAGTCTTGGAGCTGACTTAGTGTACTGCTTTGGTGGTGAGCAAATCATGCCCTTCTGACACAGTGGTCATACTCTCATACCCAAGACACCCTGGTGATCGCTCAATGGCATTGTAACTCCTATCTGCCATTCCCATGGTCCAAATTGAATTGACACTCACTCTGGAATTGACATTTTTGTGGTTGTGTATCCCCATGGTCCAGCATGCACAGCCTTTGTAAGGTTAATGTGGCCGATACTCAGCAGAGATGACATGTTGACCTATTCCCGGTGTAAGAGGCAACACCACCTCTGCCATGCTATTAGCAGTTATCATCAGTATGGTCAGTTTTGCCACCTATGTCAACCATTGGTGGCTGTGCTGCACATGCCATACGGCAACAGATACCCAGGCTCATGGAAAATGCAATACCTACATCTCACCTGGCCGCAAAACTTTCCTCCCCCGGCATTTATACCATGTGAATGATGGCAGGTACACCACCTTAACCTGTGCCCGTGATATACCATGTGTGCACACCCAGGCCCCAACAACTACCCAGCACTCAACAAAGGCTAAGACCTATACAGTTCAACCCACAATCACCTACACCTATGTGGCAGACACCCTCCTATGCTACTGGCAACACTGATGACACAGTGAGGTACAAACACAGGACTTTTATTTAGAACATCACAGCACATAAACAAGGAAACACATGTAAATACATTTGAAAACCTCTCCCCCCCCCCAGTAGTCCTCACAGCAAACCCCACCAAACATTCCCCACATGCCACCCCATCTCTCACACCCATATGCATCTATGAGCCAAGGGGACCCTCCCTACAGCTCTGCAGGTCCTGTGCTATAAGAACATAAGAAATGCCTTACTGGATCAGACCAAGATCCCTCAAGCCCAGTATCCTGTTTCCAACAGTGGCCAATCCGGGCCATAAATACCTGGCAGGTTCCCAAAGAGGCAGACAGGTTCCATAATGCTTGTCCCGGGGCAAGCAGTGGATTTCCCAGGTCCTCTTTAATAATGGTTTATGGACCTTTCCTCCAGGAACTTGTACAAACCTTTTTTAAACCCAGCTGCACTAACATCTTTTACTACATCCTTCGGTAGCAAATTCCAGAGTTTGATTACATGTTAAGTAAAAAGATATTTTCTCTTATTAATCCTAAATGGTTTGCATGGCCTATAGGCCTATGCAGATAGCGCCTGCTGCCTCTACTACTGCCTCCCTCAGGAGGTTCAGCTCCTCTGCCACAGTAGTCATGATGTCCATGTGCTCTGGAAAGGGGGCTGTTGAGGTGGCTGGGCCTTGGTCTGCAGAGGCCATTTCTGGCCCTTGCAGGGGCAAAGGGACCTGGGTATCTGCAGTGCCTCCAACTGCACCCATCACCACTCCTGAGGATAAAGGATGCCACAGTGGCAGAGCAGAGCTCAGCTAGGTAGCAGGAGGCATTGCAGACCCCCCCCCCCACCCGCTCCTCTAGGGCCTCCTCTTTGATGGCTATTGCTTGTTTTGTTGTCTCTGGCATGCCTAGTGGCTCAGTTGGGTCTTGTATACCCCGTCACCATGCTCCTCCTCCTCCACATTCATGTCCCCATCCCCTCGGTTGTCATGGGACATTCATCCCGACTCCTCCTCCGTTGCTGCCTCCCCCACTGCTGCCTCCTCCGCTTCTGAAATCTCCTCCTTCTCATCTTCCTCTTCATCATCATCACCACTGTCTGACTCCTCCTCCTACATCTCAGCCTCCACCTCCTCCTCCTCGCTGTTCTTCTCCTCACTGTCCTCCTCCTCCTCCTCCTTCTCCTCTTGCTCAGCCTCATCCCTTGCTGCCTCTGGGGCTTCCTCCAGGGTCGCATCAACCCCCTCCATCTCGGAGGTACTGGTGGTGGTGGACGTGGCAGCTATGGTGGTTGTGCTTGTGATGGGGCAGGGCCTGGATGTGCGACCTAGTGCTGCGACCACCGCTTTTGCAGCTGGTGGGGGCATCTGCCTGGCTGCCTCTCTGTGCCCCTGTTCTTTGGCTTCTCTGGTTCTGAAGAGAGGGATAGTGGGCCATAACATGGCTGGAATGTCATACTTGCAGGAAATGGACAGAGCAGACACATGGACACACATGTACACACACACACACACACACACACTGGCTACTGTGCATGCATACACCATGGGTCCCCAACATCACTGCACATGTGCATCTCTATGAGCTGAACATATACCCCAGACATGCTGCTGTGTGAGGTGTAGGTCCCCTCACATGCTGACTGATCTCTCTGGGTTGTCTGAGTGGTCTGTGTATAACTGTCCACTGTCTGGGATGTTTGCTTCTGTAAGCTGATTCCACTGAATGCACCATAACACATCTGGCCTCTGGTAGGTGTTGTTATCACTTGCAATTCTCCTTGTCCTCTAAACCATTGTAATGGGCCATCCGCACCACTCAGTGCAGTGTTTACATGGGTTTCAGACAGACCACCCCTACTCCACAACATCATCACAATCCCTGGGACACATTTGCCACCATGACTGTGCTGCATCTGACCAAACTGTGTGTGAGTCATGTAGCGAGCATGCACTCAGACTGACATCACTCACTGTGTGGACCTATGTGCATACAAATCTCTATGCTATGTATGTGCTAAGATTTTTCATAATTCTCAGTCACCTCTATGTAGTTGATGACACATGTGGTAGTCCCATGAGGCATGCAGCCAACCTATAGTGCTAGAGAATGTACATATCTGATGTTATGAAGAAGTGTAGGCCTTACATGCCATCATAGCTGTCATTCTCGGTGGCTTGCTTACCTGTGTCTGCTGCAACCTCCTTCCGGAGGCGCTGGATCAGCTCAGGCCTCTGCCTGCGCATAGTCCAGAAGCAGCACTTCAGTGCCTCCAGTCCAGAATACACCAAACTCACAGTGAAAAAGAGGTTAAGGATCAAATGTGCACTCCTTTGTGCCCACATTGACCCTACAGTGGAATCACATACACAGCTGTTCCCCGTTCACCTATCTACCCTAGCAGTAAGGGCATATGCATTCATTCTCAGTGAGCAAGTCACCATATGTGTCAGTTGTTATACCTCTGTGCACCCTGTATCAGAGTTTCCCCAAACCCCTGTGTTGAAGTGGTGTGATGGTTGTTGTTGTTAAGTGCCATCAGTCGGTGTCGACTCATGGCGACCCTCTGGATAGTTGTCCTAAATTGTGTTCGGACTTCAGTCAGGCGGCTCATTGTTGACATCTCATTGCTGGCCTTCCTCTTTTGCGTTGACCTCCTATCTTGCCAAGCATCAGGCCTTATACAGGTGTTAGACAATGCTTCCAGAAAACTGTGACAGCAGTGCAGATTTCGGCCCCTGGCAGGGCATATGTTGCTGCTCTATATAGATCTCAGTGTATATGCCATTAAATTTGGAGCATCAAGAACGCTATCTGGTAGCTCTCACTAGCATCCCCACATCAGCCGTGGCCCTTCTCAGTCCTATGGGTATCAGTACAGTGTAACTGTCATCTTGACCCTGCATATGTTTTCTCAGATACATGTCTTTGACCTCTGGACCTCAAAGGGCCAGATCCCTTCTGCACCTGCCTCCTTACTGCTCCTACCAAACATCCTCTAGGCCCCTACACCCTGCTATGTGCTTCTACTTTCTATACCCTGTTACTTCCTCACCTTTTCCAACACTACACCCCATTCTGTCCCATTTCATCTCATCCATGCAGGATCACACCATCCTCCTCACTCTACTGTCCTGGCCCTCCTCCCCCTCCCCTCCCCTCCCCTCCCTCTCCCTAACCCCCTTGTACTCCCTGTCTCATCACCAACCCTTCTGTACCTCCCTCATGTGACACCACTCTCGGAGCATTCAGCCATGTTTTGTGGTTTTTAATATATTTTGGTTACATATGTGTGATTGTTGTACAGAACCAGCTTTGTGACACTGTACACAATTCCCAGCTATGGAACATGTGGTGATATGTGAGGAACAGGGGGCCTCAGCAAGGACATACTAGGGAATGGACATCTGTTTACTTCAAAGTTCTCCAAATGTTCATAGCCAGCGCCAATAATTTCTCATGGAGGCTGGGCAGTTGCAGCAGGCCACAGGATAATTTATTTATTTTTTTTATTTTTTTTTTTTAAATTTACTTCTCTTATATACCGCGCTATTAAAATCAGTGCGGTTTACAATTGAACAAAAAACATACTGCAATGTCACACGACAATTGAGTTTTTACATTGAACATGGACATTGATAATGGCTCCAATTGATAATAACATTGATAATGGCTCCAATCACAAATGTGATGCCCCCATAATAAGCAAAACCTGCAACAGCCCTCAAAAGCTATTACAGTTCCCTTGCTGTGGTATTTAACCTGTGACCCATGCATTTGCAAGACATCTTCTACAAGGGGGAGCTATTTCATCGTCCTGCATGATGTCTGCAGCTGCATACTGTTCTATAAAGGCAACCTGGGATGGCAGGGACATGCAATAAGAAGTGTGGAACCTGGCAGTCAGTAACCTAACACATGGTGCTGACCACAGCATGCACCATGAACCATCCTCACTGTTTGAGTGTGCATTCCTTCAGCTAGCTTGTGGCAGAAGATTATTTCTGACCTGCTGCTCTGCCCATCCCTTTGCTCTCATCCTTGGGCCTCCACCACCCTTTGACTACTCACCTCCACTGCTGGAGCTGTATTCCCCTCCAGATGGCCATAGAGAGGTACAGATAGGCCCTATGGTGGCTCCTGGGATACAGCACTCCCTCAGACCTCAACTCCATCTTGGCAAGGACCTCAGCCTTAGGAATCCTGAAGTTGACTCTTTGCCTGGCCACCATGCTGCTTCTGTGTAACTGCCCAGCCAGAAAATAAGAACATAAGAACATAAGATATGCCATACTGGGTCAGACCAAGGTCCATCAGGCCCAGTATCCTGTTTCCAACAGTGGCCAATCTAGGTCATATGTACCTAGCAGTTTCCCCAAAAGACACAGGTTTCACAATGCTTGTATTGGGTCAAGCATTGATATCTTGGGTCCCTTTTAATAATGGTTTACGGACCTCTCCTCCAGGAACTTGTCCAAACCTTTTTTAAACCCAGCTACACTAACAGCCTTTACTACATCCTCCGGTAACAATTCCAGAGTTTGATTACACGTTGAGTGAAAAAATATTTTCTCTTATTTGTCTTAAATAGTTTACCCTGTAGCAACATTGCATGTCCCCTAGTCTTTCTATATTCTGATAACATAAACAATCGATCTACGTTTACCCGTTCCACTCCATTCATTAATTTATAGACCTCTATCATTTCTCCCCTCAGCCGTCTCTTTTCCAGGTTGAAGAGCCCTAACCTTTTTAGCCTCTCTTCATAGGAGTAGCCTTCCATCCCCTTTACCATTTTGGTGGCTCTTCCCTGTACCTATTTTAATAATGCTATATCCTTTTTAAGATACGGCGACCAGAATTGCACACAATATTCAAAGTGCGGTCACACCATGGAACGATGCAGAGGCATTATAATATCCTTTGTTTTATTTTCTATTCCTTTCCTTATGATACCTAGAATTCTATTTTGGGCACCGCTGCACACTGGGTGGAGGGTTTTAACATGTTATCCACGATGACGCCTAAATATTTTTCCTGGGTGGTGGTTCCCAATGTGGAACCTTGTATCGTGTAACCATAGTTTGGGTTGTTCTTTCCTAGGTGCATAACTTTGCACCTAGGAAAGAAGGGGTTCTTGCACTGACAGTACGTGGAAGGTCATAACCAGGTACGAGGGAGGCAATACACATGCAAGGGCAGGCAAACCCGGGTACACCTGCCCTCATACCCGGGCAATATTTCCCCCTCCCCTCCACACCATACTCATATAAAATGGATATTGCAACCCTGCCTGCTTTTCAGTGACTCTACCCATGTGCGGCAGAATATTGTGCCTTACCCGTATTTGCACTGTGTGATTACAGCCTTCACTCTGCGCTGTGCATGCTTTATGGATCGATATTTATGCGAGTATCTCAAATATCTCCACTTGTGTTCCACCCACGTAGCCATATTGCTATCTTTGCCCATGTATTAGCCGGCTGCCTCACGATTCATGCCCTTTCCTGAGCTGGGTTTTCTAGCCAGTTATTGGCTTCTTTGGCACCTTGTGCAATATCAGGCCCAAACGTTTTTGTTTCAAAGTATAGAAGTGTGATGTTTATGAGTCCTAAAGGTCTTAGTACTCAGATCCTGCTCTGAGAGCTAATCAGAAGGACCATCTTCATCTCAACAATTAACTTCTAAAGTTTTCTGGACAAGCCATTTTAATATTGACCTCACCATTTTCGGCAGTTAAGTATGTGTTTGTTGTCCAGCTGTGTTTTGTTGTCCTCTTTATCAGGAACTTCTGTGTTGAAGTTATCTGCATTCTATTTCATGCAGGGGTACGCTCCCCGCCTTTTCTCTTTTTTTACAAAGCTGCTTTGCCCTGGTTCAAGCTCTTCAAAACTTTCAGACCCCCCAACCAATAAGCAACTTAGCCAGTCACCTAGAGTGCCAATATTTCCAGGGTGACCAATTGCTGCAATCCTTCTCTGGGACCTGCAGCACCATCAATACCATTACCCGAAGTGCCCCCATGCGAATAGGAAGTCTGCGCGCAAGGGGGCTTTTGGTATACTCTGCATTGCTGTTTTAATGGCATTGCCACTGCTTCAGGTGCCAGAGAGGAGGTGCAGTGGGGGCGGAGAGGAGCACGTAGGATTGATTTTCACTTAGGGGTGCCTCATATCCTTGAACCAGCCCTGATCAGACCACTCTAGAATAGGGTTGCCAACTTTTGAAAGAGAAAAGCCTGCCACCTACGGCTAGTCATGCTGCGCCCATGCATACCCCCCCCCCCCACCCTTTCCCTGCCCCACCCCACCCTTGCCCCACCCCCTGTCCCCAAAAAATAATTGCAGACAGGGCAATGTGCATACTGAACAAGCAAGATCGCTACACATTCTTAAATAGAAACTCCATACTAACAGAATACACAGCAATACACACACAATACAGACAGGCCTTCAATAAATGAACACAAAATAAAAAGAGAAATAAATAGACAAAAATTAAACTGAAACCACAAGAAGTCAGACTTTGCATGCGGTGCAACATCAGATAATAAGAGATGCAGTTCCCCATACTGTGTAAAATATAAAGATAGCATAAAGTCCAGTCACTAAACTGAAAATAAAATAATTTTCTACTTTTGTTGTCTGACCATTTTATTATTCTATGATAAAGTCCTGATCTGAGGCTTCTGCTTTCCTGTCTTCTCTTAGCTCTCTTTCTATGGTCTATAGTTCATCTGCCATTTCTTGTCTCTTCTTTTGCTTTCTTCACTTCCTTCCATCAGCCTATTTCCAGTCCCAGTAACCCTCCCCAGTATCAGCCACCTTTCCAATCCTCCCCTCCCATTACCTTCCAGTGTCAGCCCTCTTGAGTTCCCAGGGCTGCCAGTGGTATCCATTCTATTCCAATCCCCCTCCTTCCCCACTGTCCACCCCCTTCTAGTCCAAATACCATCCCAGGTATCATCACTTCCACTCCCAGTGCTACCCCCATGTCAGCTCCCTTCCAGTCATCCTACCCTCTGTCCATCCCCCTTCTACTGCCATCCCCATGTGCCCCCTCCCTTCCACCTCCTTCCTTACCCAGCCATCTACCAGTCCCATCCCCAAGTGTCAGCTCCCTCCAGGCCCGCCCCTAGGTGTTAGCTCCCTCCTTCCCCCCTCTGTCAGCTCCCTTCCTGCTATTTCCTTCCTCCCCCTGCATCAGCTCCCTCCAGCCACCTCCTTCCCCCCTTTTTCAGCTGTCTTCCAACCCTCAACTTACCTCATGTCAGCTCCCTTCCAGCAACCTCCTTCACCCCTCTTCAAGCTGCCTTCCTGCCTCTACCTTCTCCCCATGTCAGTCGCTTCCGCCACCTCCTTCCCCTTCCAGCTGCAGCTCTTGCTTCTTACAGAGCAGCGGCTGCAATAACACTAATTTAAAAATAAAATGAAACTGGTGCAGAGCCCTCCGGCCCTATGGAACTCCTGCTGCGACATCTTGCGCTCAAAAGATAGTGACGCTACAGGGGGTGGGACGCTGCAGCAGGGGTTCCATAGGGCCGGAGGGCTAGACACCGGTTTCATTTTGTTTTTGAATTAGCTATTTTGCAGCCACTGCTCTGTAAGAAGCAGGAGCCGCAGCTGCAAGGGGAAGAAGGTGGCAGAAGGGACTGACAGCGATGGTGGGGACAAGAACCCCAGATAAAAAGCCGGTTTTCTGCTCTGGCTGCTCCCGGTCCGGCAGTCAAGGCATAAAACTGGCTTTTCAAGGGCCGGTCTTATATCTCTGGCAGCAGCCAGCCCGGCCATATAAAAAACAGCCAGGCTGGCTGAAAACCAGCTGGTTGGCAACCCTACACTAGAATTCTTAAAGTGAAAATTAGGTGCCTCCTTATGGGTAGCTGCTTTTACCTGTCAGAGTAAATGTCACCTCTTTATGTCCAAGGCAGCTCTTTGTCAATTACAATGATGGTAGAAATAGGATGTGCTTAAATGTTTGCTTTCACAGTCTACTTTTAACTTTTTAGGTAGGTTCAAGACCTACTAGGGAACAAAATAATGTATGTCAAACTTTAAACAGATTTATTGACCCACTAGAAAACGAGTAAGCCATGGTACCTTGGGCAAGCCACTTAACCCTCCATAGTCCATGTTCCCTGTAAAATAGTTATCTCCAAGTTATAATGCCCTGTTCAATGTAATTTCAGTTTGTTCAATGTAAACCGCACTGATGCAGAATAGCGCGGTATATAAGAGAATGTAAATAAATAAATACCTGGAAAAAAAATCACTGGATGCCTATACAATTTTCCTAGAAATTTGGGGACTGATATTGCAAGATGAGCAAAAGGAGCTAATAATCGGCTAAAGAAACCCGCACAGAAAAGGGCACGAATTACAGGTTAGCTGCCGGACACGTGAGCAAGGGTGGAAAATAGCTGGATATGGGAGCTCTTCTGCTGGCAGCCAAATCCGGGTATGCAGATGGGATTTGAGTGCCAATATTTGACATATCTATGCAATACAGAGGTACATGCAAAATGCTTGGATAAGCAGGGCAGGGCGCAGAGGGAAGCCCATAACCTTGCAGTGATGGAAAGGCAAGCGAGTGCAATATTCCATCATACCTATGAAGTGGTGCAATAACTATGTACTTTAGAAAATGTGCTACCAGCAGATAGCCGGATGTACCAGTGGCCCACACTAAAGAGCCCATAACTGGTTATGATATTGCATGCGCAAATGTACGTGCAGGAAGCCACTCTGACTGGGCAGATACAGAGCAGCAGCATAGCAGCAAGGAAAGCAGGCAACTTTAGCCTCATAGAAGCCGATGCCCTTGCCAGAATGGTGCTCAGATAGGAGCTGGTGCTGTATCCTAGGGGTCACCATAGGGCCAACCTGCATCTAGCCATTGCCATTTGGAGGGTGATCCAGCTCCGCATGTGGAGGTGAGTATCAAATGGGAGGTTGAGCACCAGAGAGAGGAGAGAGGGAATGGGCAGGTCAGAAAAGAGCACCTGACACAGGCCTGGCTATGGGAGTGCACATGCAAACAGTAGGGATGCACTATGGCTGTCACTGTGGTCAGTGGCATGTATTAGGTCACTGACCCTACCAGGTGGCACAGTTCAAAATGCACTTCCCTTCCAGCCCAGGATGCTTGAGGGCCCCATCCTAGAACAGTATGCAGCTGCAGACATCACACAAAAGGATGCAATAGTTCTTCCTGCTAGAGGACATCCTGCAAATGCATGGGTCACAGATTCCAGGCCAAGCAGAGAATTGTTGTGCAAAATCAAAACCAAGAGCAGAGGAATTAAACTTGCTCAAACTATATTACTCTTTCCACACCCCTTATTAGGTCATGTTCATTATGGGGGCAGTTCTACCTATTGTCCTGTTGCCTAGTGCAACTGCCCAGATGCAATGAGTGCAAAATGCCGCTGGTTATGAACATTCAGAGAATACAGAAGCAAACAGCAGGGAAATCATGTTGCAAACATTGGTTGCCTGCACAGCTGTAGGATATGCCCCCTCTGCCTGCACAGGATTGGGAGCTATAGCACCTGCACTTGGCCATTCACCTAAGTCCATGTTCCCCACATATCACCACATGTTCCAGGACTAGAATATGATATACAGCATCACAAGGTGGCTCTGTGCAACAATCATACAAAAGCAACCCAACAAACCAGGGCCTCATGCTCCAAGAGTGGTTCCACAGGGTCAATGACAAATGGTGAGAGTGCGGTCACAAGAGGGTGGTACAGAACAGGGAGGAATGACATAGGGAAACAAGATGGTTAGGGAGAGTGGAAGAGAGGGAAGGAGGTATTGTATAACAGAGTGGGGGGTGGTGTAAACAGGCATGGATGAGAAGTGCTGGGACAGAGTGGTGTGCAGGATGGTAAAAAAGTGATGAAGAGATGTGGTAGTGAAAGTGGAGGCACGGAGCATGGAGTAGGGGCATTGAGGGTGTTTGGAAGGGACAGTAAGAGGACAGCTGCAGAACAGAGATAGCCCTATTGGGTCCAGAGATGAAGTACAGGTATGTAAGGTAGCATATGCAGATAGCTATGCATATAACAAGATGACAGCCACAATGTGCTGATGTCCAGAGGACTGGGAAGGGAAATGGGTGATGTGGAGATGATAGTGAGAACAACTAGGTGTAGTGTCAATGAAGCCCCGCATATAGTGACATACACTACAGAGATCCATACAGAGTAGCAACATATGCCCGCAATGGACTAATATCTGCACATCTGTCCCAGGTTTGGGATGCAATGTAAAAGGCTTTAGAGGGCCTAGTCAGGGAGCAGTACCATCACACCAGTTGTAAACAGGAGTTTGGGATATCCCTGGTAAAGAATACACAGAGGTCAATGTAATTACACATATGTTGAAGTTCTCACTGTGATTGGGCAAACGCACCACTCTTTCAAGGGTGGACAGGTGCCCTGGGAACATCTGAGTAAGTGAAAACAGTGGAGGTTCAATGTGGGTACCAAAGGGCATAGATATGATCACGTACCTCTCTCACACAGTAACTTTGATATGCACCGAACCATTGAAGCACTGAAGTACCATTTTAGGACTATGCGGTGGCAGAGGCCTGAGTTCATCCAGCACCTCAGGAAGGAGGTGGCAGCAGCAACAGGTAACGTGGCCGATAGGACAAGGGAAGCCTTTACTATTCCAAGGGGTAAGAGTAGCCAGAACCCGACACTGGCCATGTTTCGCGTGACCTTCCTCAGGGGTATATGGCTCAACACTATACTGTGTGTTGAATGAACAAAACCCTTTCTGAAAATGGATCCACAGAGATCATGAACCAAACAAAAACGAAGAATTGATAAACTTGCAAAACGAAGGAACTCTTCTTGAAACAAATCTAACAGCCACCGCTTTGACCACCCAAGCGGTGGCTGTTAGATTTGTTTTAAGAAGAGTTCCTTCGTTTTGCAAGTTTATCGATTCTTCTTTTTTGTTTGGTTCATGATCCCTGTGGATCCATTTTCAGAAAGGGTTTTGATCATTCAACACACAGTATAGTGTTGAGCCATATACCCATGAGGAAGGTCACACGAAACACGGCCAGTGTCGGGTTCTGGCTATTCTTACCCCTTGGAATAATAAAGGCTTCCCTTGTCCTATCTGCCACGTTTCCAGACTGGTTTTTGCTTTGCTCCCTTTCGTGGCAGTTTGCTGTTCCCTTGGTGGAACAGCAACAGGTAAGCCAGCCACATGCCATGGTACACATCCCCCCAGAAAATACAGCAAATGATGACATGCATGGCCTTAACTTGTAGATAACAGCAGATATTGTTGCTAGCCTAGCATGCGTGGATATGTTATTGTCCCATTAAATGTGATTGGCATTGTGTGTGCCAGTCTGTCAGCTATATCCATATCCTGCAAGCGCTACGTTACACCTATCTTATGGTTCACTGTCCCTTTCTTCAGAGCCAGAGAAACCGAGGAGGAGGGGCCAAGGGAAGTAGCCAGGCAGCTTCCCCAGCCCAGCCAGAAATACCTATCACCTAAAGGATCATCCTTTGGGGAAAGCACCACCTGAAAACTCGCCTCAACCTCAGCCCGAGCACCACCTGAAAACTCACCACAGCCAGAACCTCCAAGTGGGAGGAGGAGAATGAGGCCACTGAGGAGGCCCCAGAGATGGTGGCAGAGGAAGAGGAGGCAGAAGAAAAGGAGTTATTCCACAGAAGTGAACTTTTGAGTCATTGTAAATAGTGCAATGAAGCCATCAAGCATCATGCTGAGGCTGTAGCAATATTCTCCACATTTAAATGGATAATCTCTATAGTGTGTCTTCAGCAGCTGAAAACTAGCACCCTTGCATCTCACTAACACAGAAGAAGAGAGGGGAACATTGTAAAAGTTGCACTAAACCTGATAACAGAAGGAAAAAGGGAAGATCAGCATCACCAATATCATACTGTAGGTAACTGATTTAATGGAGGGAGGATAGCAAGGAAATTGACTGTGCTAGCATTCAACTTTCAGAAATGAGACTAATAAAATTAGGAAAATTGTTAAGAAAAAGCTAAAAGGAGCAACTGCAAAGGTTAAGAGTTCACATCAGGTCTTGGCATTATTTAAAAATACTCTTCTTGGAAGCCCAGACCAGATGTATTCCATGCTTTAAAAAAAGATGGAAGGAAGGCCAAACGACAGCATGGCTTAAAGGTGAGGTCACAGAGGCTATTGTAGCTAATAGAGAATCTTTCAGAAAATGGAAAAAAAGAGTCAAATTAAAAAAAAACAAGAAACAGCAAAGTACTAGCAAGTTAAGTGCAAGGAATCGATAAGGGAGGCAATTAGAAAATTTGAAAAGAGGAAGCAAAAGCACATAAAACCATTTTCAAGTATATTTGTAGTAAAACACCTGTGAGGGAGCCAGTTTCATTTCCTCTGATACATCACCTCGTTCTGTAATCTCTTGTTTTTTTATGATGGCCACCCTCTTTTTCCTTACCTTTTCAGCTACTTCTTTCAAGAAGCATAGTGGTCTCTTTTTCCTTTTACGTTTATTTACTTTCCTAACAAAAATATTTCTTGCCCTTAAAATATCTCCTTTTTAGTTCCTCTTTTGCTAAGTTAGCTCGAATTGTGTGCCACACAGTCCATAGGAATAAAATAGCCCATGCAGCAGATAGCTTGAGCTAAGTGCTTTGCCCGCTGCCTTTCTACATCTCCCAGTTGTTCCCATTCAGTTTGAAGTTTTGTCCCATCTTGATAAAGTTAGCTTCCTATAGTCTAGGTGCTTCACTTTTGAATGAACTCTCTCAGCTCTTGTCTAAGTCTGAACCACACATTCCTGTGATCATTGGATGTGAGATGATCACCTACAATAACATCAGAAACACTCCCCATTTGTAAGCACCAGGTCCGGTGTGGATTCCATTACCAGATACCAGAATGGTTCTTCCTGTAGAGAATCCCAAATCCCCTTCTACATAACACTATAGCAGATATAAAGACCTTCTTCACAGGCAGAAGAAGTGGACAGAGATTTGATTGAAGACATTCACAGCATTGCTGTCAAAGGAGAAGTGCTACTGATCAGTTATTTCAATATGCTGGATGCTCCATTCCTTCTTTCCAGTTTAACCCACAGTGCCTCCTTCTTCCCTTGTAAGCCCTGCGATTCTGTAGCTTTAATATTATTTTTTATATATAGTGCTATTCCTCCTCCCTTTGTTCCTACCGTGCCCTTCCTGAATAAATTATAACCCAGTGCAATTAATGTTTTACTTACCTGAGGGAGAAGAAAAGTTGCTGAAAACAGGCTGAGAAAGGAGAAATGGGGAGGGGTGCTGGTGATGCTACACTTTGGGAGGAGAGAGAGAGAGACAAGTTGGTATTGGCTTGGTTGAAAGTAGGGTTGATACTCTTCACATCAGGTTGATAAAGTTTGATAGAGGTTGATAAAGTTTGATAAAGGGTCTACACATAAAAATGTTGGGAACCTCTGTCTTAGACTAGGCTAGAATCATGGCCTGAGCATGTTCAGTATGGTTTCTCTGCCTTATTCTATAGTTGACCAATTACCAGAAAAATTGTAAATATCTGAACAGAGAAAAGAGTCAATAAATGCATCCCTTGGTTCAGTGTGCAACTGACCCAAAATGCATCATTGAATGCCCTTTTTGCCCTATTTCCTTGTTTCAGCTTGAAATGGCAAACATTGCTTCTCATCTACTAAAGTGCATTAACATGTCAATGTGCGCTAATGCAAATTATATGCTTGGGACGATAACAGTGCTTGCTTTAAATAACAAGCCTTAAATTGCATTAAAGTGAATTAAAGTACCTTAACAAACGTTAACATGTCAACCCACATTAGTAAATGAGGCCCATTGTTATCTGCAAGTCTTTCTGAATTGTTATTCATCTGAAGCTGTTTTCTAGTGGCAAAATGAGTGAATCATTTCCATAGTATGTTAATTGCAGCATTATATAAGAGGCTGTACGTTTTCTTTGACTGTCAGTCACATGTAAGCAAAAATTTCAATGAGCCTGTATTCCACAGTTATTATTAGTCATATTTTTATTTTATTTATTTCTTTACTTGTGATGTAGGTGGAAGGCTTGGCTGTAGCTATTGCATTCTAGTGTTCTAAATTTCCCTGCTCAGCTGGAATTTGTTGGAATCATGCACTCCGTGGAGTAATGTGTATAAGGAGAGACCAGACAGCTCCTGCCAGGGAAATATTATTTTTTATTGCCCAATGCTAGGTAATTTTTTTTTTTTTTTTTTTTTTAATTGAGATTTTAGTCAATTACAATAACCAAATAAGTAAAGGTCAATCAGAATACAAAAGCAAGAGATAAACTACCTCTTACAGCAAATTTACAAGAAGGGAAAACAAACACGATACAGTCCACATCATGGAACCATGCTGAACTACATTCAAAAATGAAAATAACAAAATACAGAAATAAAGGAACAAGAGTCCCAAATAGGAGGTCAATTATTAATCACTGATCCAGTACTACAACTTTCTTATCAGCCAGAAATCTTTCTAAATGGAGCACATCAATAAACACATAGGAAGCATCACCCAAACCAATTAAACATTTGCAAGGAAAACGCAAAAAGAACGAAGCTCCCAAGGCCAACACCTGAGGCTTCAACTTTAGAAATTGCTTCCTACGCAGTTGAGTGCTTCGGGCGACATCAGGAAAAATATTAATGCGTTGGCCACAAAACTTGGTCAATTTCGCCTTAAAAAAAGCACGAAGAATACGTTGTTTCATTTCTAAACATTGAAAATTCATTTACGGTTAGCAAAATCTGTGTCGAAAGGACTGCGGTCAAACAGAATACATAGGTACAGAAAACAGGGCATTCTGCTTATTTCTATTTGTAATTTATCTCCATCACAAATGTGTTATAATAAACCTTCTGTTTTCTCATTTTGGCAACAGCATACATCCCCTATTTTTCTTTTTGAGTTTTGGCTTGGGTACATTGCCAGGTGCACAGTTAAAATGGATTAAGCTAAGGAAACTACTGTGTTTCTTTTTTATTGCAAACTCTAACATCTAGAGAACAGGAGTAAACATATGTTAGTATTTCATTCTGCTGCGTCAGTTGCCTTCTGAGAAAAGCCATGAAGAAGAACAGGAACACAGAATTAAACTGAAATGGTAACGGAGACAGTTTGTTCGTGTCTTTTTTCTCTTTTGAACCTTCACAAAAATAGTTAAGTGATAAATATCTACTCAACATTCAAAGAATGCTTCTACCATAAACAGATGGTTGGGCTGTCTTCTGAAAGAGGTATTCCTATACAACCCTACTAATGAGGTGGTAAGGTGAAAACAAGAGGAAGAGTAGTCACCTGGAACCAGAAACCAACCAGGTTGATTACAGAAAGGTGAAGGTGACCAAGTACTGTCCAGCAAGTCCATTGGTATTTAGGCAAATGGATGTGCTTTTTCGAGAGCTTTATATTATTAAACACCTGGGCAGCAAGATACTGTATGTGGGATTATATTAGCTTGGGACAGTCTTCCATGCTTTTGTCAGTGATATCTTCCATCACAATATATTGTGGCCTGCCTTGATGATATCTTGATTTATCTCCAGACCTGATCACCCATAGACAGCATGTCTGAGAAATTCTTTTGTGGTTACATTCAGCATCATCTCTTTGCCAACTGTGTTCTTGAGCAGAAGCAAGTTTGTTTTCAGGAATGCGTAATTTAGGATAAGGACTCCCAACAAAGTGGCAGTTGTACTCAAGTGATCTGTATCAACGAGCCTTTTATTTATTTATTTTATTTATTTATTTCTCTTCTATACCGCGCTATTTGGCATCAGCGCGGTTTACATGGAACAAAAACTCTCAAAACATGATCACAGGTCTGAGTTTACAATTAACAGGACAGCAAACTTGGATAACAATGGGGTAACTATTTACACACAGGTGTCATAGGATAAAATATACAAAGTGGGTAACTATTTACATACAGGTAACATTAATAATATGTGACATAGGTCTCAGTAATCAAGGATATCTCGATAAGAGCTTAAGGCTTCAATGTTTCTTGGGCTTCATTAACTATATAGCTGATTAATTCAGACCTTTATAAGGTAGTGTCTCCTCTTATGGAGCTGATACATAAAATGACATCTAAGAATCCTGAAATCTTGAGGCACAGGAAACCTTTGAGAAGTTAAACACTTTTGCCTCTACATCTGTACTGTTATCTAGACCACTGAAGCCCTTCACACTAGAAGTAGATATCATTGGAAGATGGAGCTGGAACAATCTTATCATAAAGACCAGACATGAAAGGTCATCTCTACCCATATGGTTACTTTTCCCAGAAATTTTCCCCTACTGATTTAGGGAAGAGGGAACTCCTTGCTATCAAGCAGGCCTTAGAAGAGCAGATACATTTGTTATAGTGTGTTACTTTTCTGGTCACAATCCTTACCGACCATAAAAATCTATTGTATATGGAGGCCACCAGATGTTTGAACCCTTGACAGTCCCATTGGGCCATGTTTATCATCTCCTGTCCCCTGGTTCAAAGAATGCCTAGACTGATGCTTTCTTTCCAGTTCACCCTTGAGTACATTCCATTTCATTCCAACAAGGGACCCATCATACCTCCTTCCAAGATTGTAATGAATATTGTGGCTTCAGAATTGCTGGATAAAAGTTTTGAAGAATTCCATGATGTGGAACTTTCAGGTCCTATCTTCATCCATAATGCTTATTGCTTGGAAATGTTCAAATGGGGGACACAACTTTAAGTTGCTTGGCCACCCAGGAGTTCATAAAATTACTGAACTGATCTCTAGAACTGTCTAATAGCCCTTGATGTGCAAAAATGTGCATCCTATGTTTTGGCCTAGACTCAAGATGTGTGTACTAGACTCAAGATTCCTTATTGATTTCCATGTGGCTTCTTGCTGCTTAATTTCATGCCAGCCAAGTCATGGCCTTATCTTTCCATGGACTTTATAATTGATCTCCCACCTTCAAGCACCCATACAGTGATCCTGCTGGTTGTTCATTGGCTTTCTCACATGGTACATTTTGTTCCTATAGTCATGCTGCCCTGAGTGCAACTGATCTCATCTGATCTTGGAAACTAAGCAGATAATACTTGGATGGGATACCACCTTGGAATACCAAGGGCTGTGTGGAAGAAAGACCTGGCACGATGCTTCCAGCTATATCTTGCCAAGAACACCCAGGGGATAGTCAAACATCAACTATCCACAGAGCTGCTAGGAGCACTGTTCCCTCTAAGCTGTGCGCGTGTGCGCGCGCACACACCTCGCCGAGCGAGCGCACATACTTTACAACAGAGCGCACAAAAATTACATTTCTGATTCTGATAGAAAACAACACAGATGTCTTAAAATTTAAAAGTAGTTGTGTATTTACAGTTTTCACAAGTTCTACAATATTTTCTAGTGCAATCAATGTGGTGTACATACTGTATTCTGACGTGTAGTCAAATTTTAAAGTATATAACTCCGAGTGTCCTTATGTGGCGCACAAAAATTTAACCTTCCTTCAAAGGCTGCACAGCTGATATTTTATGCGCACACAGCCTACAGAAAATTAGAGGGAACATTGGCTAGGAGTCACTCCAACAGCACGCAACATTTTGTTCCTAATGCCAACTAGCTGTCTGCTCCCCAAAGAGATTGTACAACTGCATGATATTTCAGCCTCTATTGTTTCTGATTGAGGTCCTCAATGTTTTGCCAGATTCTGGCCAGAAAGAAAGGACAAATTAGGACCTGGAGCCAGTCCTTCAATATTTTGTCCCAGCTCAGCAGGATGATTAAATGAACCTGATTCCATGGGTCAAGTATGTCTCAACAATCATATGAATAAGTCTATGGGTCTTTCATCATTCTTTGCCTTATATGGTCAAAATCCATCTTCAACTCCAATCATGGAAGCCACTGCATTTGATGACTTTGTTGAACAGCTCCAGGACATCAGAAAGCAGAAGAACTACAGCCTGGAGAGACTGGTGACACAACAAAAGAAATTTGCAGATAGGCACTGCAGGCTGGTACCTCAGTTCAATGTGGGTGATAGATTTTGGCTGTCCACAAAAATTATGAACTTGGAGATTCCACACAGTAAATTGAGTCCTAGATTCACTAGGCCTTATGTCATCACAGAAAATATCAATCCAGTGACAGTGCATCTGCATCTTCTTAACTCTCTCAAAATAGCATCCAACTTCCCTGTCGCCTTATTGAAGTCTGTTGCCCCATGATCCAATTGGTTAGCAGGAGCTCCCCTGAGTTCCATTCTGGTAGATGTATAGCTGAAATTTGAGGTGGAGGAGATTTGAGATTCTAGAGTATCCTGATGGAAGACGTAATACTTAGTACCTTAGACAAGTTTCAGTCTGGAGGAGAGGTCTTGGTCAATTTGGCTGATCGTCATGCCCCTACTTTCCTGAAGAAATTTTTAGCCAAATGTTCTGTGGTCATCCAGAGGCCACCCCTAAGGGGGCGGGGTAATGTGAGATTCCACCAGCAGTCTCCAGGGGGTTCAGCTAATAGAAGTGTTTTGCTGGGGTGAATGTCTGACCTCCCACCAGTTGGTGTTAGTGTGCCTCGCCAGTCAGGGTGTCCATGCCTATTTATCCCATGGCTGCTGTTTCCTGCTATATGCTATCATGTTCCTGTCTGGACTCCCATATAAACCCAGTCAGTTTGATTTCTTTACCAGAACTAGTTTTAAACTTATTGGTGTCAATTATCAACAATGAACATCAACAAGTAAGAAAACGATTCTTACTTGTTGATGTTCATTGTTGATAATTGGCAACCCTGGGAGGCAGAGCTGAGGCGGGTGGGGGGGTGGGGAGGTCTGCTATGTGGGTTGTATCGCAAGGTTTTGTTGCTCTGTAACTGTATTGATTTCATTACTGTTCTTATTATTATGGAAATGCCCAATAAAAAATGATTTACCATAAACTTATTGGTGTTTTCTTGTATCTTGGCTGCATGCTTCACTCCTATCCTGATTTTCTTTGTTTCGCAGGCATGATCCTACACAAGTCCCTACTGAACTTTGTGCCTCATACTTCCTCAGTGAATGTCCTGTCTTCATGCTTTCAGTTTCCATCCAGGGTTCCCCTTGTGTTCTGGGTTTGGGCAGTGAAGACCTGGTGATGTCAGCACCAGAGGGCTCATCCTGAAGAGAAAATGGCTGTTGAAGCTGAAAGACCCTACTCTATCTCCACTGGGCTGGATGTCCCACCTCCTTTTGAGAACCTGTTCATGGATCTTAATGCTCTCTGTTTCTATGTCTTCTCTACAAAGAGAATCATCACACAAAGTGGCTCATTGTTATACAAATCAACTAACATGGTTTGAGAACAATTTTAAAAACTCCCATGCAGTCACTGCACATTGCCACGCATGTATGTGGGGCTTATTCTATAAAGTAAAGAACGTGCGTATTTTACTTTATAGAATAGGAGCATACTGACATGCCTAAACATAAGTGTGACAGTTACACCTGCTTTAGAGCCTAGAGCCTAGATTTGGAGAAAGCATGCATAAGTTATAATATTCTAAAACTTACACATGTAAATTTAGGTCCCACCTACAATCTTCCCAAGCTGTGACCCTGTGCAGACCCTAACCGAAAGTATGCATGATAGGATTTATGCAGATGCTTACAGAATATCAGCCACCTAAAGCATCTGCATAAGTGCCCATTCACTTGCATAAGTCATTTAGAATAAGGAATACACATGCTAATAACATGTATCTTTCTATCTGCCCTTTATAGAAAGGCCTCTCTTGTGTTTAACTTCATAAGCTGCATTATTCATGAAGACAAAATGCCAGTTTTGAGTTGGCATCATCTTTCCACCCTAGGAACATTGGCCCACTCATACACAATCAGATTCTGCTGGGGAGCTCTTAAAGGAGCTGGTTCCAGCACTTACATCCCTCAGTCTCCCTCTGCAGTACTCCAAACTCATCCCTGAGTCATCTGATGTCCCTTGGAACCTACCAGAGGGTTCCCTGATAGCCAGCTGAGGGGTAGGAACAATCCCAGTCACTATTGCCCCATCAGCTGATGTCCTCAAAATGTTAGCTCTCAAACCCTAGCAGTAGTCTTGAGGTACTACCACTAGGGTTAGAAAGGTGCCTTTTTGAGGAGAGAGTCACAGCTCATACTTAGAAAAGGAGGAAAGAGACTGGCTTATTGTAGGACATTGCTATTTTCTCATCAGTAGCAATAGCATAAGGACCCTAGGATTCATTAATAATAATTAATGTTATCATTACCACTCTCATGTATCTTGAAAATAATCACTATGAGTGGGACTTTAGAAAGGACGTCCGAGTGCAATCTAGGACATCTAAGCCAGAATGTCTGAAAAAAAAGCAGGTATGATTTCACAAATGTGCATGTGCTTGATATGGACATCTACAGAGGTGTCTACATGGATGTTCCCAGAATAGCACTGCAGAATCCTAATGTCTAAGAATAGCCTAATGGTTAGAATAATGGGCTAGGAACAGGAACGCCAGAGTTCAGATCCGCAGGGTTCAGCTATATCCTCTCTGCTATTCAACGTTTACATCCAGCCAGTCTGTACGATATTCCAAAAGCATAACATCAGTTACCACTTATACGCGGATGATATCATGTTATACACACAACTTGATATAGAAAACCCCAACTTCAATCAAATAGAAGAATGCCTAGGCGAAATGCAAATTTGGCTCCAAGATAACAACATGTCGATTAACCACAAGAAAACTGATGTGATGTTCGTATCAAGCAAACAAGACTTCAAACCTCCTGCTTCAATCACCCTCAACAACAACACCTATCAATCAAAAAATGAGATCAAATATCTAGGAGTTCTCATTGATGCTAACCTAAAAATGGACAAACATCTCCGGTTAACCAACAGAGCCATATTTCACAAACTAAGAGTCCTTCAACCCCTGCACAACATAATCGAACAAACAGACTTCAGAACAGTAGCTCAAGCGCTCATCATTCCGCACTTTGACTACTGTAATGCCATATTGCAAGGTCTACCAAAAAAAAAAAACATAAACATATTACAATTGGCGCAAAACGTATCAGCCAGGATCATCTTGAATAAGAAACTGAGGGATCGGGGGCGGAGCCTGATGTCCAGCGGGTAAGACGCTTCGCGCTGAAGCTCCCGAGAGGCCTACTTAGAATCCTGACATAATACCTATACAAACTTACTATTTCGCTCCGGGCTGACCGGGGTACCTCGGGGGGGATGGCGGCCCATAAACCAGCGCGCTTAGACTTCGGGTCTCCTTCTTCTTCTCACGGAAAACGCTCCAAAACAGAGGTGTCCTCCCCACAGAAGATGGTTCCATTTCGGGAGAACCCCGAAATGCACCTGGAGATTTTAGAGGAAATACGCGGCGTGAAGGAATTGGTGCAGTCCAATGGAGAAGCGCTTAGAGCCATGCGAGAAGACTTTGGAGTGCTCCAGGACCGACTTGAAAGTCTCTCATTACGGCAGGACAATATGGCGGGGGTCCTCGACTCGCACGCGGTGCGCTTGGGCACACTGGACAAGGCTGAGCGCCAGATACAGAATCTTCAAAAGGAGTTAGAAGATAGCAATAATCGAGCCCGTCGCAACAATGTGAGGCTCATTGGAATACCGGAGGGGGTGGAAGCGGGAGATATGAGAGAATTCCTGCTCAAAACTCTTCCCTCCTTGCTGAAGATCACCTTTCATAAAGAACTGGAAATCGATCGAGCACACCGTGTTCCTACCCACATGGCGCTCAACCGAACGACCCCCCGGCCTATTATCTTTCGCTTGCTACGATATCAACAAGTGGAACAAATTTTAAATGCTGCCCGGGCGAACCATCATTTGGAATTTGAAGGTCACAAAGTCTCCTTCTTCCCTGATTTGGCAAAGCCTACAGTCGACCGACGGAAGAAACTCCTTGCTTTTCGCCCTCGACTTCAACAGCTACAGGCTCGCTTTGGCCTGTTGTATCCCGCGAAGCTCCGAGTGACTCTCCACAACCAAACCAGGACATTCGAAGATCCTGATCTACTATCAACATTTTTAGACTCCAAAGAAGCAGAGCAGATGCGCTAATCCAACGACTTGGACTTTTATTTGCCGGCTCTGTCCGCCATTTTGAAGGGCCCGATGCGGCGGTCATAGTTCAGCACAGAGACTACCTGGACTTTCTTTCTCTCTTTCTATGACTTTTGTTTTGTGGTCTCCTATCCCTCCATGATGTGTGCCTCGGTCGGATTCGGAGCACGCACAGTCCTACAGGTTATGTGTTTTTTCAATTTCGGCCTTCTCTGGGGCTTCTCCCCGCAGACACATGGTCGCCAGTAATTTTTGGGGTTCTGCTTCTTCTCTACCGCGCTGCGGTTTTTCTTTTTTAATGTGGGGCGCTTCATTGTATTATCTAAGCTTATTTTCTTTTATGCCATATGTACAGCCAGATACAGTCAATATGAGGGACATTGTGAAATTATGTGCGCTATCATGCTCAGAATTTTTAACTTGTCTGAATGGCTTTATGTAAAATCTTATCACTCAACGTAAAGGGCATTAATAGTCCAATCAAGAGAAAGAAAATCCTTAGCTATCTTAGCCATGAGCATGCTGATTTAGCGTTTCTTCAGGAAACGCACTTAAACTCTGCTGAAACACTGAAACTCAATGTTAAGCCTTACATGGTGGCTGCCTATTCTCCCGCCGTTTCCAAACGGTGCGGGGTAGCCATTCTGGTTAAGAAATCTTTGCAAGCTACTGTAATTGATACTAGCGCTGACAAGGAGGGTAGATGGGCCCGCGTACATCTTAAGGTTGGAGATAGTGAATTTACATGTATTTGCATTTATGCCCCGAATGTGGACAACCCTGCTTACTATGCAAGTATTGCGCAGTTGGCACAGGCCTCTGCCAATACTCCATTAATACTTGGTGGTGATTTTAATCAAGTGTTAGACCCTCTGATAGATAGACAGCCGCCTAGAACGAGTAGTCCACCCAAGAGTCTTGCTACCCTTACAGCTCTGATGCAAGATCTTGCGCTGGTAGATATATGGAGGCTGCTTCACCCCTCCGACTTAGAGTTCACTTTCTTTTCTGCCCCCCATCACTCCCAATCTAGAATAGATTTCTTTCTCATTTCCAAAGCACTGATTTCTCAAGTAGACACGACTAGGACTCATCCTCTCCATATTTCAGATCATGCTGCCATATCTTTATCATTACGTGTCACTGCGCGGGACGATTCTCCCCGAGCTTGGTTTTTTGATAGATCCCTACTGGGTCAAAAAGATTTTCAGGTTGATATAAAGGCCGCTATCCAAGATTATTTTCATTTTAACTCACCCCATGACACAGCGAGCTGGGCTTGGTGGGAGGGTTTTAAAGCATCTATCCGCGCCACTATAACTAGCTATCAAATTCGGCAGGGGAAACAAAGAAAGCAGCATTTACTGATTCTAGAGCAGCAGATACAAGCTGGGGAGCGTCTCCTCACGTCCCGTACTGACCCATGTATTTTACTCCGTTTACAACGCTTGCGTTTTCAATACAATCAGCTTTTGTACACTGCTGCTGTTAAAAATATCGAATCACAACAAGGGCTATATTATCGGGAAAATAATCGTGCTGGCAAATTATTAGCAAATGCCCTAAAAGGTCAAAAAGAAGCCAAGCGTGTTACCGCCCTCCGTAATCCGTCGGGGGGGGGCTTGGTCACTAAAGATACCGAAATCTTAGAACTCTTTCGTGATTTTTATACCCGGCTTTATCAATCTGAATGTGATTTTGAGCCAGATGTATTTGAACGCTTACTTTCAGGGGTACAAAGACCGACCCTATCTGACGAAGATAGAGTGGCCTTGGACACACCATTTACTGTCTCAGAAATTCATTCTGCTATCAAGAAATGTGCCTCAGGTCGAGCCGCAGGCCCAGACGGTCTCCCTGCTGAATTCTACAAAACTTTTCACGCTGACTTAGCTCCAGTTTTGAAAATTTATTTTTCTGCTCTGGCCGAGGAGGGTTCTCCTTCTGGGTCCTTTTCAATGGCAAATGTAGTAGTTTTTGAGAAAGAGGGGAGAGAGACCCGCAACTAACAGCTAATTATCGTCCAATTTCCCTCCTAAACGCGGACTATAAAATATTTGCCACCATTCTCTCTACCCGGCTCTCGGATAGGATGCCTACCTTAATACACCCAGATCAATGCGGTTTCATTCCTGGTAGATCAACTGCTGACAATGCTCGGACTCTATGCCATGTACTGACTACCGCAGTTAATCTTGATCGCCCATTTGTTGGCCTCTCACTTGATGCTGAGAAGGCCTTTGATCGCTTAGAGTGGCCCTTCCTGTTTGCAGTCCTCCGCTGGTACGGATTCGGGGAAGGTTTTCTCCGTTGTCTTCGCACCATGTACGCACAGCCTACAGCCAGTATATGTGCCAATGCTTTAAAGTCTCAGCCTTTTCCCCTTCAACGCGGCACTCGCCAGGGATGCCCACTGTCTCCACTTCTCTTCGATCTTGCACTTGAACCCTTGGCTTTACTAATCCGGCAATCGGAGGAGATTCATGGAGTCCCCTTCACCCATAGGGAAATCAAAATTTCAGCGTATGCTGATGACCTTATGCTTTTTGTCTCTATAGACTCAGTACCGGCTGTCCTAGAGCAAATTGGTAAATACTCACAACTGTCCGGTTATAAGATAAATTGGACCAAGTCGGTAGCCTTTCCATTAAATCCTTTGCTTCATCAGGCAGATATGCAACCCTTCCCCTTTTTATGGCAACCTCGCATGGTCAAATACCTTGGGGTTCACTATTGTTCTCCTTTGGAAGACACTATCTCCTTCAATGCCAAAGACTTAACCTCTAAAGTCCGGGCGCTAACTCACCGCTGGACTCCTTTAACACTTACCTGGTGGGGTCGATTAGAAACCATAAAAATGATGATTGTTCCGAAAGTGAATTATATCTTAGAAATGTTGCCCTGTCTCTTCCCTCGACGTATATATAAAGATATAGAGGGCCTTCTGACTAGATACTTGTGGCAAAACAAGACACCTAGGATAGCGAAACATAAGCTGCAAGCAGATAAGGAAAATGGGGGTGTCAGATTCCCTGATTTCCTGAAGTATCATCAATCTTTTCTTCTCAAACAAGGCGCTCGCTGGCTGGAAGATCCAGTACCGAGTAGACCTGTGTGGCTAGACATAGAAGAGGACCTTTGCAAACCGATTCCTCTTACTTTTCTCCCTGGTATGACTCTCCCATCAGACTCCCACTTTCCACCAATGCTTTTAGACACCTTAGGTGCCTTTAATAATCTTATGCACTCTTTATACTCCCGACTCTGTCCGTTAGACAAGCTCCCACTTTGGTATAACACTCGATTTCGAATACAAAATAAGCCGATGGCGTGGAGCCCCTGGTACACTAGGGGCATTTGGATTCCTAGTCAGTTGTTCCATGAAGGTCGCTGGAAAACTTTTAGTGAATTGCAAATTGAATTTGGTCTCCCAGCGAAACACTACTTTCAGTTGGTGCAACTTCAGCATTGCCTTCGGAGTGCTAAGGTGCTCCCGCCATCGGCCTCCCCTACACAAGGTTGGTTGGAGACTATCCGATCTATCGGTAGTTCACCGGGTGTAGCATCCAATTTTTACAAAACCTTATGTAATGCTATAACTAGAGATACCCCTATAGCGCAGAAAGCATGGGAGAGAGAATTGCATGTGACTTTGACCCCGGAGCAATGGAGCCTTGTCTGGAGTAGAGTGACACGGGTCTCCCGATCCGCCTCACTCACTCAGACACTCTTCTTTCTAGCCCACCGGTGTTTTTACACTCCTGACAGATTAGCCAAATGGAACACTACTCAGGGCAATAGTTGTTGGACATGCCATGCGGCCATTGGTTCACTACCTCATGTTATGTATGAATGCCCCGCACTACAGTATTACTGGCGTCGGGTCTGGGGTCGTATCCAGTCTATTTTGCACTTTCAAGAGCCCCTTTCTTGGAGGATAGTGGGACTTCGCTCAGCTGCGGGGATCCCCTCTCTTCCAAAAACGGCTTACTTCCTTTTGGACTTTATGCTTGGCATTGCTATTTCCCTAATTACGAAATACTGGAAAAATAGCTCCCAGCTGAGCCCCAATGAATGGTGGAATCATGTCTGTCTCTACAGTAAATATGAACAAATACCTCGTATGTTTGCTTCCCCCATTCAGACTCCTCATCATCGGTCTAAATGGAAGATGCTCAATGACTATGTACATTCTGCTCAATGCTCTCATCTGACTGTCTAAATTTGTATATATCTTTGTCCCATGATTATTCTGTATCGCAGATACTCTTTTGATTGTTTTGATGTATAATCACTGTTGTTTGGAAGCGCTCACATGCTGACATAATCAGCTAGAGAAGAAGCGTGGGGGTGGGGGGTAATTGGGTTTACTTTTCTTTATTGTATACTTGTTTTGTCTCCTTTGGTGTGTTGTTTCTTTTGTTTGTTGCAAAATGAAAATAAAAGTTTAAAAAAAAAAAAAGAAACTGAGGGATCACATAACTCCAGTACTGATTGAGCTTCATTGGCTCCCAATCTCTGCACGAGCAGTATACAAAATACTGGTAACAACTTTTAAAATCTTTCACAAGATATCCCCATCATTCCTCGATAACCTCATAACCACACAGCCCCCCAACAGATGCCGAAGAACTACTAATCTTAACATACTCTGCGTACCCAGTAGTTTGAGAGACGTAAATGAGGGAACGAGCAACCGAGCATACACGTACACTGCACCCATGCTTTGGAACAAACTACCTCATGAGTTACGACTGATCAACAACCTACAGGACTTCAGAAAAAAGCTTAAAACCCACCTGTTCCAAACACATTACGGTATCACCTAGACAAATTCAATCATTCCCTCCGTACCCAAGTTGCCTAACCCCCTGAAGCACAAGAGGCAGGAAATAGATTCCAATGTCAATGTTAATAAGACTGCATAACTGGCAATATACCTTACAACTATCTATATTCTTGATAAACCTGTAAATTAACTGGTTGCTCAAATTGGCTGAAAAAAAAAAATTCATACGGTAAACCAAATGTATATTTATTCTGACCAATCAAGTGTATATTTATAATCTGTTCAATCAAATGTATTTTTTTATTTGTGTCTCAAACCTGGGTGAGCAAAATGTAATGTCTATTGGTAATTTTGTGTGTTGGTGGTGTACCCCTCCCCCAAATCATTCTGTACCTTCAACTGATTTTATACTTTACTCCCTTGTATTTTACACCATTGGTCCGCTGCTGATCGCTGGAAGTGGCGGCTTACAAATGTATACCAAATAAATAAAATAAACTACTGTTATCATTGAAATTGTGTTGACTACTGTGGATTACAGAGTGCTATTTCCTCTATACCTTCTTGATGTTTTTCAGACAAAACAAGCACTTTCAGATGTCTGTCCCTCCCTGGAGCAGGTTTCAACTTATTTATGGTATTCAGGGCATTTCTGAAATCAGATGGGGATGTCCAGATTCCTGAAAATGCCCCAGCCACGACTCCACCATACCCCCATTCAGACTTGGAATCCTCACGCTGAGGACATCCACAGATCTGGCTTCTAAAATGGCTCTAGAGACATCTCTCTATCCCCATTTTCAGACATCCAAATCATGCATAGGGCTTCCAAAATGAATCCCTATATTAATAGAAACATAGAAAAATGATTATTGATATAGACCATACAGCCTATCCAGTTTGCCCATCCATACTAAATGCTAAGCTCTAAAACCCCCTCCTCTCCCATCGAGATCTTCTGTGCCTTTTCCATGCTTCCTTGAATTCATATACCATCCTGGTGTCTGCCTCCTCCACTGGAAGGCTATTCCATGCATCCATCACTCTTTCTATAAAGAAATATTTCCTTAGATTCTTCCTGAATGTATCATATTTCATATTCATCCTATGCCAGAGTTTCCTTTCATTTGAAAGAGTTTTACCTCCTGTGCTTTTATGCCATGGACTTAAGAAACAAGACCACATGGCCTATCAACCACTACAACAGTCCCCTTTCTTCCTTTAGAGATCCTCTGTGCTTGTCCCATGCTTCTTTAAATTCAAATACTGTCCTCATCTCTACCAGCTCCACTGTGAGACAATTCTATGGATCCACCGCTCTTTCTGTAAAGAAATATTTCCGCATATCACTCCTGAATCTATCCCCTTTAACCCTCATCCTATGCTCCCTCGTAACAGAGCTTGCTTTCAGTTGAAAGAGGCTCTCCCCTGTGTATTTATGCCACCAATGTATTTAAACATCTCAATCATATCACCTCTATCCCTCCTTTCCTCTAAGGTGTACATATTAAGGTCCTTAAGTCTGTCCTCATATGCTTTATAATGAAAACCACTAACCATTTTAGTAGCCACCCTCTGTACTGACTCCAGCCTGTTTATATCCTTGTGAAGGTGCAGTCTCCAGAATTGCACACAATACTCCAAATGAGGTCACACCAAGGACTTATACAGAGGCACTATCATCTCCTTTCTTCTGCTGGCCATTCCTCTCCATATGCAACCAAGCATCCTTCTAGCTTTTGCTGTCACCTTTTCTAACTGTTTAGCTACTTTAAGATCATTAGACACAATCACGCCTAGGTCCTGCTCTTCTTTAGTGGACAAAAGTACTTCACCCCCTATACTATATTGCTCTCTTGGATTGCTGCAGTCCATATGCATGACCTTACATTTTTTAACATTAAATCTCAGCTGGTAAATTCTAGACCATTCTTTAAGCTTAGCTAAATCCCTCCTCATGTTATCTACACCTTCTTGGGTGTCTACTCTATTAAGATTTTGGTATCATCCGCAAAGAGGCAAACCTTACACGACTGCCCTTCCACTATATCACTAAAAATATGTTAAAAAGAATCAGACCAAGTAACCTCCTTCTCCTCAGAGTGAGCTCCATTTACCTGTACTCTTTGTAGCTTCCCACTCAAATAATTTCTAACCCAAGCAGTAACTTTAGGATCCATCCTTAGGGTGCTCAGTTTGTTTATAAGTCACCTGTGAGGAACGGTGTCAAAGGCTTTACTAGCTGTATCATATCTCTCCTTTCCTGACTTTCTTCCAAAGTATACATATCGAAATCTTTAAATCTTTAAATAGAGACCATTGACCATATCAAAAGCCCTCTGCCCAGATTCTTTCTTGGTTATATCTTTATGAAGGTGAGACTCCAAGTAAGGTCACATTAGACTTTTACAGCGTTACTTATCACCTCTTTTTTCCTGCTGGCTATTCCTCTCCCTAAGCACCAAAGCATCCTTCTGGCTGTTGCCTTTGCCTTTTCTATCTGTTCACCCCCAAGTCATGCCCTTCTTTGATGGACAGAAGTATTTCACCCCTATACTGTACCATTCACTTTGTTTTTTCACTTCCAAAATGGACGGCCCTGCTGTTTTTAGCATTAAATCAGCTTCTAAATTCCAGACCATTCTTCACGCTTTGCTTTTGGTTTTTGGTTTGTTCAAAGTGCTTAAAACTCTCCCTTCTAGTCTTTCAGTGCCTTGGCGCTTCCTGGAATTCCATGTCGGTCCCTACTATATGTCTTTGATCACTAATGGGCATCTCTTGTCTCAGTATCTGCATAACTTAGATGCTCCACATACTCTGGCTTAGGAATGAGGTTCATGATTGGCATGTATATGTAAAACTAACCCATTTGGAGAAATTCCCCCTATGTAAAATGGGGTTTCACATCTCTTTCTTTGAACTACCTATACCTAATTAAATAGGGAAAATATAAAGAACATTGCTTTATTATGTAGGTATTCTGGTGCTTCTTATCCTCACTACACTACGCTGATTGCTGTAATTGTATTCTTTCCATGCTGCTTCACACAATAGCATTATTCCATCATAATGCAAGTTAATAAGAAGTTTCCTCTGGGATTGGAACACTGTCCTTGTTTGCATACTGCAGACATTGTGTGTCTGAGTAAATTCTTGTTTCCGGCAGTAGCTACATAATCAGTTCCAACAGGTATCCTCCATTTATATTAGAACTAAATGAGAGTAAAGAAAGAAAGAAAGAAAGCTTAACTCTTATCAAATGGGTTTGAAGACAATGAGAACCACTATAGGTAATGCATTTCCTAAGAATAAGAACATGAGGAAAGTGTTTTGTTGCTTTCTGTGAGAAAAAGAAGGCCATTAGTAGATATATCATAGAAGGTACAATGATAACATTGCATTCTTAGTAGAAGGGCGCGGGCAGGGTCCCGGCGCCCGCGCGTAACCGGGTGCCAGGTCCGGCGCAGGACCCTGCTCGCATGTTGGCTGGGGGAAGGGGGGGGTTGTGCTGGGCGGCGCGCGCTCAGGCGGTGAGCGCTGTGTCGGCCGGCGCATATTTTGAACTGATTGGCTCCGCTTGTTGCTGTGCGCGAGCGGAGCCAATCAGGGACGGTTTCGCCATGTGCTCCAGCGTGCACGCTGCCGGGCTGGAGCACATGAGGCCGGTCTGTCGGGCCAGAGGGTGACCGTGCGGCCTATCGGGCTGAATCTTGGACTGGATCCAGCGGTGGTGGCTGATTCGTGGCTGGGCGAGCGGGGGCTCCGCTGGCCTCTGCTGATGCCTTTGCTTCGTCATCATCGGCGCATCCGGGGAGTGCCAGTGATTCTACTGTTGCATTTGGGGGGCAATGTTCTGGCTGAGTGGTCCTGCAAGCGGTTGATCAGGGCTGCCAAAAGAGACTTTGCTGTACTGTTCCGTCTGTTGGTGGGTGTTGTTTTGGTTTGGTCCGATATTATTCCCCGACCATCTTGCTGGGGGCAGAGAAGATGGTCTCGGGGAATAACCAAGATCAATCGGCAGATTGGGAGGTGGGTGTGCGAGCATGGGGGGTATCAGGTGCAGCATGCTTGGGTCGAGGTGGCCTGTACTGGTTTGTATCGGGCTGATGGGGTGCACCTCTCTCCGGTGGGGACGGATTTGCTCCTCAACGATTGGCAGGAGGCCTTGGAGAGGGTATTACAGGATTAGACACGCTGGTCGCAGTTTTTGGGGGGGCGGCACAGGTAAGGTTGGTGCCTGTGCCGGTGGTGGGATCCCGGAGGTTTCCGGGGTCCGGAGCCTTAGGCGACTTGGGTCGGGGGCGGGGTGCCCTCGACCCGGACTACCCCTGGAAGACTTTTGCTAGTAATATGGCGAAGTCGGATAGGGGTGGTTGGAGCGTTGCCGGTGGTGGGGCTGGAGCGGAGGCGAGGTCGCCTTGCTAATGGCATGGCTGGTGACTCATCGCGCCGCTGGGGGTTTGCTGGAATACTGTTATTTTCAGTTATGTTGTTTGGAAATAAAGCTGCGACCAGTTGTTACCACAAAGGTTGTCTGTGCAATTTGTGGGATGGGGTGGTGGAGGTGTAACTGTTAAGGTTAAGCTATGCAGGGGTGTGTCGGGTCCGGCTACCCGGTTAGTAGAAGGGCGCGGGCAGGGTCCCGGCGCCCGCGCGTAACCGGGTGCCCGGTCCGGTGCGGGACCCTGCTCGCATGTTGGCTGGGGGAAGGGGGGGTTGTGCTGGGCGGCGTGCGCTCAGGCGGTGAGCGCTGTGTCGGCCGGCGCATATTTTGAACTGATTGGCTCCGTTTGTTGCTGTGCGCGAGCGGAGCCAATCAGGGACGGTTTCGCCATGTGCTCCAGCGTGCGCGCTGCCGGGCTGGAGCACATGAGGCCGGTCTGTCGGGCAGGTTGCCCACCCGCCCACCCTCTTTTGGTTTTGTGGGGGGGGCGTAAGTTTGGGTCGGGTTGTCGCAGCTGGGGGGGGGGGTAGGGGCGAGCAGCGGGATCCCGGAGGTTTCCATGGTCCGGAGCCTTAGGCGACTTGGGTCGGGGGTGGGGTGCCCTTGACCCGGACTACCCCTGGAAGACTTTTGCTAGTAATATGGCGAAGTCGGATAGGGGTGGTTGGAGCGTTGCCGGTGGTGGGGCTGGAGCGGAGGCGAGGTCACCTTGCTAATGGCATGGCTGGTGACTCATCGCGCTGCTGGGGGTTTGCTGGAATACTGTTATTGTCAGTTATGTTGTTTGGAAATAAAGCTGCGACCAGTTGTTACCACAAAGGTTGTCTGTGCAATTTGTGGGATGGGGTGGTGGAGGTGTAACTGTTAAGGTTAAGCTATGCAGGGGAGCGTCAGGTCCGGCTACCCGGTTACTACTGGTCTTGTGGCTACTCTACATGCACAATTAGTTAATCTACAATTTCTCCTCTTGTAAGTGAAATAACAATCTTTGATCTTTGAATACTTTCTGGAACGTTCAGATGTGTCATGAGTCTTATCTGATCAGAGACATATGTTTTCCTCTTCTCCTTCTTTTTCATAGTAATTTCACTCTTCTCTGCACATTTTATGTTTTACAGTCTATGTACCAGATGATACCTCACACAGCTACCTACTAGAGTTTTTATTGTCTTCAGAAACTCACCAAGGCCAATGTTACTGACAAAGTTAATCAAAGCAGAAAATGTCATTTTCTTTTAACTAGATAAACACAACAGAATGAAGGAAGGATATTTTCTAATGCACCCTAAAAAATAGCAAAGAAGCATAACACAACAGGTCCTTAGAACTTTAGTGTGTTTCATGCCAGTGGGATGGGACAACCACAGATGTCTTGCCTGGTGTGTGGACTACAATCTACTTCCTGATTTTTCCCTCTTATCCACATGCAAATTAACTTCAGAAAGTGACAAAAGGGCCAGCTATGGTATGTACATTTAACAAAGCTCAGGTCATTGTACAGTTACGCTTTACAAGTCTGATCAAGTTTACGCTATACCACAATCCTGAAAGAAATGTTGTCAGTCCAATTCTCTTGATTCAGGTGAAGTTCCTTTGCTTTGAAAGCATACCGCTATTTTTCCTGCTCTCAAGCAGTCCAACCTAGACTCTTAGAACATAAGAGCATAAGAAATGCCATATTGAGTCAGACCAAAGGTAAGTCAAGCTCAGTATCCTCTTTCCAACAGTGGCCAATCCAGGTTGTAAGTGCCTGTCAGGTTTTTAAAAAAGGTAGACAGATTCCATGCTGTTTATCCCAGGGATAAACAGGGATTTCCCCAGCTACACTAACAGCTTTTACTATAGCCTCTGGCAACAAATTCCAGCGTTTGTTTACACATTGAATGAAAAAATATTTTCTACAATTAGTTTTAAATGTGCCTCATTTTAGATTCATTGTATTTCCCCTAGTTTTTCTACTTCCTGAAGGGGTAAACAACTAATCAACGTTTACCTCTTTCACTCCGCTCATTATTTTATAGACCTCGCAGCTTTCTCTTTTCCAAGCTGAAAATCCCTAACCTTTTAAGCCTTTCCTCACAGGGGTACCATTTTTGTTGTTCTTCTCTGTACTTTTTCTATTTCTGCTATATCCTTTTTAAGATATAGTCACCAGAAGTGCACAATATTCATGGTGCGGTTGCACTATGGAGCGATATAGAGGCATTATAATATCCTTTGTTTTATTCTCCGTTCTTTTCCATAATTCCTGGCATTCGATTTGCTTTATTGACTGCTGCTGCACACAGATGACGCCTAGATCTTTTTCCTGGGTTGTGATTCTTAATGTGGAGTCTTGCATCGTGCAACTGCAGTTTGGGATGTTCTTCCCTACCTGCTTAACTTTGCACTTGTCCACATTAAATTTCATCTGTCATTTGGATGCCCAGTCTCCCAATTTCTCAAGGTCCTCTTGCAATTTTTCACAATCCTCTTGCTGATGCTGGTCCTTCTCTGTTGTTTTACTGTCTTCTAGCCTATCTATATACTATGTTGACACAATTCAGATGTTTTGGAAGCCTTCCAGAAACTCTGTGTGGCATGATGTCCCTCTTCTGGTATTCTTGCACTACCCAGCCAATGTTATTGCTGTTTATGCACTCACACTGCCTCACATCCTGATAATACTGTTGACACTTTACCTCCTTGGCCTATATGCTTATATTCACTCCCACAAATACTTTGGTCATCCATCTCCCATTGTCTTAAATGCTGTCGCCAACATTCTAAATTGACAGTTCTCCTCGATGGGATACTAATTCAATTTCTGCAATAAAGATTTTGCACTCTCCCTCTTACTACATCTCATAACAGTCTCGCTGTCATATTCTGTGCCGCCTGCAATTTCTTTAATATCTACTAGGCCAGGGGTCTCCAATTGCAGTCCTGGAGAACCGCAAACCAGTCAGGTTTTCAGGATGTCCCTAATGAATATGCATGAGGTATTTTTGCATGCACTGTCCCCAATGTATTAAAATTTATCTCATGCATATTTAATAGGGACATCCTGAAAATCTGACTGGTTTGCGGCCCTCCTGGACCGGAATTATGGACCCCTGCCCTAGTAGATAAACCTACATAAAGTGTCCAAACCACTACCTATCAAAGCCCATACTATAGTCAAGGCATCCTCCTCCATATAGGGTTGTAATTTTCTAACTCTCTTAAGAACAATGAAAGATTTTTCTGGTTAGAACAGTGGTTTGACATAATGAGTGGTCAACTCTTGATTCTGCAATTGACTGGGGTGACTAATATTAACCCCTTAACTGGAGAAAGTGCAGAGCACCCAGGCAACCGCTGCCTGGGGAATTTACTGCTCTTGCAGTGATCACTGATCACCTCTGACTGCTCCCCAAGCCCCAATCCCTGCAGCAATCACAGATCCCCTGCAGCGATCACCAATCACCTCCAACTGCTCCCCGATTGCTAAGTGAAGACTTAAAGTCACAGAGAGTCTGGAAAACAGTGGGAAACTTTCCCGCCAAAACCTGAATAGCTCAGCTGTGTCTGTAGGCCAGAGGTGATCGGCAATGGCTGTAGGCAAAGTCTTCACTTGCAGGCAGGCGGAATGAGAAGGCAAGTTATTCAGCTTCTCTATTTGGTAAATGGCAACGGGGGGGGGGGGGGGGGACAAGCTGACTCAGCTTCCCTAGTGAAGAGGTTAAGGATAGGCAATTAGAGAATGTAGAAAATTCAGTTCGAGCAAAAAATGTGTGGTTTTTTTTTAAATTTTCCTAAAACTCATTATTTGACTCCTGAGATATTAGTTAGGAATTATTTCAAAGAAATATTATCGATGTCCAATGCTGATAGCTTGGTTATCTCTAACTGTTACTATGCATCTAATAAGAATGTGAGTGCTTTTGCTGCCGGGGAAGCCCAAGTATTGTTGGAACCAAGTACTTCTGTGGATTTGTCTAATTTTTTGGAATCATTATCGGATTCTATATCTACTCGAGCCACTTTAGTTGTAACTTTTTCTTCTGAGTTAGATAAGATGCAGGTTTTTAGGTTGTATTTCCGGATAAAGGAGGAATCCTTTTGTGGTCAAAGGATCACAATTTTTCCTGATGTCTCATAGGCTACATAGGTTCATAGAAAGGCCTTTCTATAGCTGAAGTCTCGGGCTCTGGCAATGGGAGACACTTTCTTCCTGTGTTTTCCTTGTAAATGTGTAGTGCTTCATCAGTGTGTTTATGATTCTTTACACTTAGAACATTTTCTTAAAGATAAATTACCACCAGAAAGCTGAATGGGAATTACCTGGATGTTTTATTTCCTTAATTCTATGTATGTGAAAGTGGTATGTCTAGCAATATAAAGTATTTATGTTTGGTCAAAGTGAGTATCTGACTCCTTCCTTGATGTAGTATATAATTTTGATGAGTTTCTTGCCTTTATTAGAAGTTTTTATTGTCCTCTTTTTCAATGTGTATTTTATTTACTTTTACTTGATGTACAAGTTCAAATAATTCAATTTAAAAAAATTCTTGCAGTGCCTCTCTTTATGCTGCTACAGGTGATATCATCATCACGTGCCACTGATGTCTCCACAAAAACTCACTCCAAATAGGCTTGTGGTTCTTCCACCAATTTTGGCACCACTTCATCCTCTTCCTTTGCCTTGAAGTGTTCATTCCACTCTTTGTGCTATTTTATCCTTCTGATGGTCCCACTGTTAGGGCCCTTTGTCCCTTTTCGATGCCATGGAGTATTTGTGACACTATTGTTGGCTTGTTGTGCAGCTGGCTCTGTTATAGATGGCTGCCAGCAAGTTTCACTGAAAATGAATGGAAAATCCCATTGCTACATTATGAAATCTCTTGCCCCATAGTCTTGAATGGGAGTAAGTTAGATGAATGCAGAAATAATTCAGTCTGTTTTTTAGTGCTGACTCCTGGCAACCCAGCTACCTTGGGGTTTTCTTGGCAATGTATCACCAGAAGTAGATTACCAGGCCTTTTCTTCCAAGGCAATGGAGGGTAAAGTGACATACTTAAGGTCACAAGGAGCGCCAGTGAGAATCAAACCCTTGATTATGTGGGTATTAGGCAATTGCTCTAACCACTAGGTGGCTCCTCCACCCATTTGGGCTATGAAGGCAAAACAAATGGGTGGAACACATACTAATGGATATGAAATGTTTTCTGATGCACATCCGTAGTATAGGGTAAAGGGCCCGAGAAGAACCTGAAATGTTTCAGCAGCGTTGCTGTGTAGTGAGAAACCAAGGTCTGGGAGCCGAGGATAACTTAGAAAACTTTGATAGTGTTTCTTATTGTGTAGAAATGCCAAGGCCTGGACAAAAAACTGGAGAAAAATCCAGGAAGAGTCATAGTACTGTATTGCAGAGAAAAAGAGGGCTGGGAAAAGATTCCTGAAGTGGCCTTGGATGCTGAATATCTATTGTGAGTACTGTACAGTGTTTGAAGGGAATATTTCTTTGAAGAAGAATGAAAGTACTGAACCCTGTTTATATCTTATTTGATGGATTTTCTTTAAAAAATGGCTAACTTGGAAACACAACTGCGTGGTTAACATTCTTAGAACACACTAACAGGATAGAGCAAGCTTTCCTCTGAGGACCGTATAAAGTTATTTTCCTTCGCCACCTGTGGTGCACTGCACCATCTGTGTGATCAATTATAGTAGGAACTCACATAGCCATTTCCTGAACCCTGAAGCACAAAGACTACATAACCAATTCTGGCACCCTCCAAAGGGGAGAAGAAAAAATGTTATTGCTGTAATTCAATTACAGTTTGAGCGAGCTGAGGCACAGTCATGGCACCGAGCAAATGGAGAATTTTCCTGCTAGCTGTGCAACACTCTATTAGAGTTGCACTGAGCAGCATTGCCATTTCCTGAAATGCAGTAAAGCTCTTGTGATTTGACCACCCTTGCTCATGCGATGCTTTTAGAAGGGAAGCAAGATTAACCAGTGCTGATGGTGAGTGATGATAGAATTCTGAGAATAAGAACAGAGAATGTGGCGTGAAATGGGTTAGATGCACATTGATGGAGTTACTCTAAAAGCATGAAAGTTTTACTTATTACACTGTTCAGCATAGTTTAGGATTTTGTTTTGCGATGCAATTGCAAATGAAGTCATTACTTGTACTGTAGGTCAGCCTGAAATGAAATACGGAGGTCATTTTATACACCACTTCAGCATGTAGAGCAAGTATTAGCCTATAGAACTGCCCAGAGCTATATACCAGAAACGTAGGCACTTGGTAAAGCCATTTGAGCCTGATTTTTAACAAGACTGGTGCCTATTTTAAGCCTACTTTATAAAGGCAACATAGCTACCACTTTGCCTTTCTAAAATAAGCACCCAGAACCAATGTAAATGCTGATGCATACATTTAGACCTGCCCCAATGTGCTCAGGAGTAGATGAATAGCCTAGTGGTTAAAGCACTGGCTTGGTAACCAATAAACCAGAGTTCAGTTCCCACTAGCAATCTTTGTGGTCTTGAACAAGTTGCTTAACCCTTCATTGCCTTGGAAGAAAGGCCTGGTAATCTACTTCTGGTCATACTGCCAAGAAAACCCAGGAGCTCTGGAGTCAACACTGACATGAAGGCCCACGTTATGTTGCCAATGAGTTGTGTATTCCAAGAAGTAGCTGCTCAGTTGGTTTGTTTATTACCATTCTCCACAGCCTCTCTGCAAATTGTTGGGATTTGGAAATCTCATTGGGACACTCCTTGTCTTAATCTGATGTTTTCTGAGTTCCCGATGGTTGCCTATAAACGGGGAATGAATACTGAGGTGATGGTGACTCATTTTATGCCCAAGGAACCTTGTGAAGAGGGGTCTGTTGGTCATGATCAATGTGACCATTGCTATTGGTGCCAGTGTACTCTCTCTGGTCCCTCATGGATTTCCCTAAGAGGAAGGCTTATTACAGCCGCTCCCAGACAGACTGTAAGTCATCAAGGGTGATTTACTTCATAATCTGCCCTTGTTCCATGGTCTATGTGGGCTGTACTAAGATGAAGATATGTTTTCATTTGAATGAACCTACAAGTTGTATCATAAATGAATTGATGATGGCCCCCCTCGTTGCCCATGGGCCTGCTAAGAAACATGCTATTACTGATCTGATCTGAAATGCTATAACTGATCTGGCATGTTATTGATTCAGTTTAGCAGTTCTGGAAGAGAGGGGATTATGTTTCTTTACTGAACAGGAGTATGAATGGATGTTCCGGCTGAAGTCTATTGTACTCTGTGGTTTGAACCTGGAAATCAAATGGATGATTTATTTAGTATACATTTGTATACCGCTACTTCCAGCAATCAGCAGCGGTTTGATTACAGATTGGAAATTGTCAAATCATGACAGGAAATTTTTTTTTTTTTTTTGAGGTATAAACACATTGATTAGACAGGAAAGCACAGCACCCAGAGAACTATTTTACAGGGAACATGGGCTATGGAGGGTTAAGTGGCTTGCCCAAGACCACAAGGAGCACCTGTGGGACTAGAAACCCCAGTCCTTCCGGCCCAAGGTTGCTGTCCTCTAGTGGGATTTGAACCCCTGACCTTCTGGCCCGAAGTACCTTGCCCCAACCACTAGGCCACTCCTCCACTCCAACTGGAGTGGAGGAGTGCTGGTTTGAATTAAACTAGCATTTGATGAATGATTGGTTATGCTGCTCTGAATCTGACCAATGCCCATAGAGATCTGGTGAATGGGCTGATTGGAGGATTTGAACCGTGGAGGTGTGGTTTATGCTGATTGGAGGGCTGATTGGATGATTTGAATCCTGGGGATGTGGCTAATGCTATCTTTATATTGTAGTTAGAAATGCTGAGATGAAGAAGTCAATTGTGCTCGAAATTTTGGAGGGACCTTGAAAGTGTTACATTTTCATTCCTGATGCAGATAAGTTTATCGAAATGCAATATTGCATCGGATGTTTTTTTCTATACTATAAATGGTTTAAGCTGCTTGGATATTGCAAATGGACTGTTTCTATAATATATGATATGAACTTTTTAAGTTGTTATATAAAAAATTTCATTCAACCGATGATGAATTATACTAAATCTTCCCAATAGCCTGTTGTATCTGGGCTTGATGTGCCTGAAAAATGTGATATTTGGGGTCCTTTGAATAAAAAGAAACAATATTATTTGAGTCCTTATAAAATAGGCACAACATATGTAGCTAAGTGCATTTCCTATCCAGGTTCCCCCTGTGCAAAGATCATTCTTTTTGTTTTATCAGGGCACTGAAGCTAAGTTGAGCTAAGCAAGCATCCCAAATGTGAGCAGCCACTGGGCTCTATGATTTAATTCCTTTGGCCAAAATGAACTTGTAGGGACACTTTAAAATGAAGTGGTTAGTGTGAAAAACATTCATTGCCTGGAGATGAATATTGGAACAGCTATACATGCCTCAACATGAGAACACATAACAAGAGCAACCTTACACTGAAATAAAATAGCACTTTTGGTATTAATAATTCTTTGGCAATTTGCAGTTTATATCACAGTAGAGAAGCAACCTTGAAACAGAGAGTATACTCTGGCAGTCAGACAAGTCCTCAGTTGTACCTTTTTACATTACAATTACTATCTTCCTTGTGTCTTTGTGTATTAGCTATTTAGAAATATAAGACACTTACTTATAATAACCATTTGAGTGTACCGCTGTGCCATGTTTGCTCATAAGTTAGCAGCTTGTATTCCACATTTTTGGGGATATGTATCTGCCTCATGGATTTAGAATTTACATTTTTGATAAAGTTAAATCACCTTTAAAGCCTAACCTCTTGAATGTAAACATTTACTGTCATTGAACACCTACATTTAAGAGCCTTAAATGACATGGTTCCTAAATGTAGGTGCCTTAAAGGGGGAGTGAGGTAGACCAGGAGAAGGGAATAGGAAGGATGAGAGAGAGTTAGGCATCTATTATCAATTTTCAGCACTAGGTGCCTAAGAATGGCTGTCTGGTAACCCATCTGCCTTCATGATAAAAAATAAAAGTATATACTGGGAATCCACCAGTCCCCCAGTATGTCAGCTTCCTCCAAATGTAAAAGGCAAAGCTGCTACCCTAAACCTGTATCACTCCCTCATGTACTCCTCAAGCTGCAACTCCCATTACCCCAGGCCAAGTCCAGAGGAGGAGAGTGTTTTACCTCCTCCAATTTTAGCTGTATACTAAGGGGTCGATTCTGCACACCGAAAAATGGGGTTGGATGTCCAGGTTGGATATCCAACCCTATTTAGGCCGGGCACGCTATTCTGGCTGCAGTGCTCCCCACACATACAGAGGGTTTATGTGGGGACCTCTGGATGGGGGGCAGGAGGGAGCATTGCAGAGGAGGAGCATGGGCTGTGCAGGGGAGGAGCCAGGCACCCGGACATACAGAGGCCATTCTGGACAGGCCTCTGTATGTCCCCCGGAGTAGTGCTGGATGTCCTTCCTTATTCCACCCTGAAGATGGAATAAGTGCTGAGCGTGGGGGTGATCGGGCCTGCAGCCCCCCCCCCCCCACATGATATCATACCACTGTGGGAGGTGTCCTGCCACCGGATCTCAGTCCTGGCTGTCCCTGCCAAGGGCCAGGTGGTGGGGAAAGGGTCTTTCTATGTGGTCGAGCACTGGGTACTCAGGCTGGACGTGCTGGTGCCGTGGCAACGGGACACCACAGCACCGGCAAACCAACCAAAGCATTGAGCAGTGGGGATGGGCAGTCTGCTGTAGATTTCCCCACTCTGAATGCTATGCACGCCGGGCTGTCCAAGTGCCCTGATATTGCAAGCGCTGGAATGTATAGCTCCCGCAGTTGTGGATGGGGTGGTAATTGGCCCCATTCATTTTCTGGACATCCAGATGGCCCGGCTGTGCACAGTTCAGAACTGGCCTCTTAGTGTTCATAGTTTTGATAATTCCCAGCACTTACATATTCATTTATTTATTTCACTCCATGAATTAACCACCCCCCATGCAGAGTTAACGATTAGTTTCTATCTGTTCTCTGTACTTCTTTATGCTGTTCCATCATAATCAGTAGAATAATATTTAACACTACATTTTTAAAACCATTGTTCCATATTTATAATAATGCAATTAATTGTGTTAAGATAATCTATCTTATGATGTTGTTTTTTTCTAATTTTCTTTTACATTTAGATTACTAAAAGAAACATTCACCTAGATGTACATTGAGTTTTGGCATTGGGAAGGGAATGTCATACATGCCAATTTAAGTCGAACATTTTATCTAGAATGCTTTATTGAAGCTTTTTTTACAGGCTTGCTTTGCCCATAGGTTAAAGTGAATATAGAAAAGATTTCCTGCCAGAGTGCCCATCCAGGACATAAGAAGATCGATGATGCTCCCCACCACCTTCAGCTCTCATGACATTTCTCCTCATTGGGCACATGGTTTGCCTCAGGGACTATACCTGAAACTTTGCCTTCTAAAGAAAGTTGCAAATCTGCTTTCAGGTACACTGTGTTTGCTCTTTTGCTTTCATTCTCCCCATGCCTGCTGACCAGCTCCAACCACCCAATGACATCAGTAGCAGAAGTTTCAATAGATGCAGAACACCAGAGGTATGCGAAGGCACATTTTGCAAATGACTTCCATGTGCAATCTGGGATATCTGAAAAAAAAAGTAGACCCATCCAAGTTCAGGCATGATTTCACAAATGTGGATGTGCCCAATATGGATGCCTGTGGAGCATCTAGGAATAGCCTAATGGTTTGCATGGCGGGCTAGGACCAGGAAAGTCAAGGATTGAATCCCATAGTTGCTATCATTGTGATTGTGGAAAGTACTGAGGATGGCGGAGTGTCATCTTCTCTACAGTCTCTGGATGTTTTTTGGCTAAAACAAGCACTTTCCCAATGCATATTCTTGCCTGGAGCAGGTCTAAACTTGAATGGGGGTCACAGATATCCCCAACATTTCTGAAATTGAGCAGGACATCTAAGTTCATTGTACCAAATACACCCCAAATACACTTCTACCATGCCCCCTGCCTACTTGGATGTCCCCACACAGCCATTTGTAAAATGACTCCAGAGATCTCTTTGGAATTTGGACATTCTTATGCATGTTATCAGATGTCCAAATCACTACTAAGGCTTTTAAATTGACCCCCATTGTCTCTGGATGTAGGTTGAAGGGCTTGCCCCTTTGTGCACCATTTTGTGTGGATCTGCAGCCTATTATAAAAAATATTGAAGAACCAGACAAAGGGCCACTCCTTGCAATATATCACTGTTAACACACTTTTCTTCATTTACCATTACCCTTTGTGTCCCCTTAACCCATTTTCTAACCCAATCAATCATGTCTGAGTCCACATTGAGGATGCTTAGTTTATTTATAAGTCACTTCTGTGGAACCTTGTGAAAGACCATTGTAAAATCCAAGTACAACACATCTAGCATGCTCCCTGATCCAGCACTTAGATCATGTAGTAAAATAAATTGTTCAGATTTGTCTGACATCACCTACCTTTGGCAAAACTATATTGTCTCACATCCTATAACTTACAGTGTTCTACAAACTGCACTATCCTTTGTTTTTAGCAGTGGGTCCTTGAATTTACTGACCATTGAGATAACATTAATCAACCCATAGTTCACAGACTCTTCCCAATTTCCATTTTTACCCCTTTAACAGTAGAAATAGAAAGGTTTAAATTCAACTTCAACATATTTTCTAACAATATTCAATTAATTAAGTATCTCAGGATCAGATTTCAGCTATAATATGAGCACCAAATTAGTGTCTCACTGCAATAGGGTGATGGCTGTTTCAGCACAGGTTTAAGTTAGATTCTGACAAGTCTTCAGCAATTTGATTTTTGCTAAAACTCAGTCCATCTATAGTGAGAAATTGAGGATATCCTATTCATATGGAGAGATTCATTCACTAGTTATGGATGACTTTGAAAGTTGATCTTTCAGGGGTAATTTTGAAAACTTTTGTCAGAGGTAAAGAAGCTTTTCTTAGTGGAAAAGAGCTTTTCTAAAATTATCACCAGGGGTTACGTGTATGTTCAGGGAGAAGTTAGGTTGGAACACAGGCAGAATGGCAAAGTACACATGTATTTTATAAAATATAGGTGTATGCATGTAGTTCACGCATATCAATTTATGCCATCTTCAAACAGGTATAAATGTACACAGATGCATTTACCCACAATTGCTGTGGGTTTGAGAGGCTATTTTATAAAGACACATTTATTTATTATTTATTTATTTAACTGATTTTATATACCACTCTATTTCACAGTCAGTGCTATTTACATCAAACAAGAACAATAAATGGTGTACATGTAACAGGGAAGTTAACTTAGAGAACGTAGCAAGTGAACATTGGAAATTTAACAATTAGGTTTGCTTGGAGGGTACATGGTGCTATGGGCTAATAGTGAGATTGGGCCATTGAATGCAGTTTGCTCATGACCATTCCCTAAAAATAGTTCTCCACATTCTATGTTATATGTTCATAATACTGTTGGAATAAGTGAGTCTTAAGGGTCCTGCGGAAACTTGAGAGATTGGTATTGGTTTGAATTGGTTCCAGTAGTATGTTCCAAAGGGTTGGAGCATACAGCGAAAATGCCCTGCTACAGGATGTTTGGCTGCTTTTTGCTCTCGCTGCAGGGATCAAGAGTGTGTTAAACATGCTTTGCCTTCTCTTCTTATTGTCAGGCATCAAATGTATTAGGGATGAGAGAGGGGTTTCCCAATAGTTTGTGCAGTATTTTAAATATTATGAGTATGTCTTTATATTTTATTCGGCTCTGGATTGGTAGCCAGTGTAAGTGCCTTATTATTGGAGTAACGTGTTCTGCCTTGGAGGCTGCATATAGGGTCTGTGCAGCCATGATTGGGCCAGCTGAATATCTTAGGTGGAGTACTCATCCTAGCCCGAGCAGACTTCAAGCTCAAGACATCCAGATCCATAAGCTCCGACTGCTGTGACATTATCAGCATAGAAAATAAATACTTATCCATATGCCTAATATACAGAGCTCCAAATACCCCCTCAGTAGACACATCCAACATTCTTGAATCCATATACTCAACAAACTTTCTGCACAAACCGCTTATAGTACTAGGAGACTTGAACCTTACATCCGCAACTAAAAAGGAAGGAAGCAGCCTTTCACAAAGCTATGGGCTCCATTCTATTAAAGCAAATTCTCACAGGTCCTTCTCATCACTCTGGCTCCACCCCAGATCTCATATTTACCCCAGAAAGCATACTAGAGCATGGACACATAACATCACCAACTACCATCCCCATACCCTGGTCAGACCGCCATGCCATACTCTTCAAACTCCACCTCAACAAACAACAAAAATCTCAGAAAACAGACAATCTGACCAGATGCTTCAAAGCATTTGATAACGAACAATTCCTCAGAGACACCCTTCAATTCTTGCCCCAGGACTTTACCGATCTAGATGAGGCTGTCAACATCTGGAATACTACCATCAGTGCTGCATCGAGACTCCCTACTCGAACCATCCCACACCACAAAGAAAGCAGGACAAGGTAACATCATTGAACAACACGACTTCAGAACAGTGGCACAAGCACTCATCACGCCCCACTGGGATTACTGTAACGCCATATTGCAGGGGCTACCAAAGAAAACCCTGAATATACTACAAATGGCACAAAATGTTACAGCCAGGATCATCATGAAAAAGAGCTTCACAGAACACATCACACCAGTCCTAATTGAGCTTCACTGGCTCCCAATTACCGCCCGCATAAAATACAAACTCCTAGTAACCACATTCAAACTTATACACAACATAGCGCCGTCATTCCTAACCAATCTCATCAGCGCTCAAACTCACAATAGAAGCAGAAGAACCGCCAACTTAAACACTCTGTGTCCCAAAGAGTATAAGAACAGCCAAGATACACACCAGCAACAGAGCATTCTCTTACATTGCACCCATGCTATGGAATCAACTGCCACATGGCATGCGTGAAATCAACAACCTAACAGACTTTAGGAAAAAGCTCAAAACCCACCTGTTTATAACTCACTAAAATCTAACAGAGTAAATAATAACTAGAACACAAAGGGTCAACCGTATCCATGACACTAGAGTGACCTTACAATATGACTTTAAGGGATTTGAACCACCATGTAATACATCTAGGGTAGTGCATCTCCCCCCAGTTTAGCTGTAATTAGTGTAACAGAATGTATATATATAACTGCAAGTTGTAAATATTGTAACAATATGTATATATGTAATTGCACCTGTAAATATTGTATCAGATTTTTGTGCAGTGTGAACCCAGTGTGAATCTTGGCATGCAATCATTCTGTATTAACTGTTGATTACCCCTCCTGATATGTATAGTCAACCGCTGCTGATCGCTGGAAGCAGCGGTATACAAATGTTCTCTAAATAAATAAATAAATCTCCATGGTACTCCACTACAGTAAGAGAATCAAAGAGGAAACTATGCCAACATGAACGTCAGTGGCAACATGAAAAGACTGAATACACACTAAAACAATACCAAACAATGAAACAAGGATACAACATCCTAATCAACAAGCACAAACAACAATATCACACTAACCTCATTCTAAAAGCCTGCAATAAACCCAAAGAGCTCTTCAACATTGTACGCACTCTAACAAAGGACCCATCTCTGAAGAATGAAAACATGATGAAAACATGATACTATACTATGATGTTCCTTGTAAAACAAACTTGCTTTGTTTATTGTTGTTCACTGTATACCGCAACTGAACTCTGGAAGATGCGGTATATAAATTTGTATAAATAAATAAATGATACACCCTTAAACATTTGCTGACTACCTCTTATCCAAAAACAAACCCCTTCAAACTACACTTTACAAAAACACATCTATAACTGACATCCCCTCTATGAATGTGAGCCCCATCATCCCAAGTCACCTGAATAGCTTCAACATCCCATCAACTGGACATATCGCCCAAATCATAACCGATCTGAACACAACCACAGCACCATCTGATCCCTGCCTGGTCACATGGATCAAATCTACCAAGGAAGACCTAATCAAATACATCCAAATGATAATAAGCAACTCACTTACCCAAGGATACATGCCCCTGGCACTCAAGCGAGCCACCATCCATCCTGTGCCAAAAAATAATTCACCTCACAGTACTGACCCAACAAATTACTGCCCAATATCCAGCATCCCATTCCTCTCCAAAATTATTGAAAAGATTGTTCAGAGACAGCTCCAAGACCACATTGACCTACACGCCCCCAATGGATACCCACCAACATGGATTCCACCCAAATCACAGCGTAGAGACACTAATCATCCACCTTTTTGATAATCTGTCAAAGGAATTGACAGCACAAGGAGAGGATTTCCACTGCCTTTGACACAGTTTCTCACAATATCCTACTGAAGTGACTAGCAATGATTGGCCTCCAAAACACCACCCTCAAGTGGTTCCACTTGTATCTCAGTGACAGACAACAGAGAGTAAAATCTGGTCCCTTCACATCAGCTCCTTTCCACACAGACCAGGGAGTTCTCTCAAGAGTCCTCGCTGTCTGCCCTCCTCTTTAACATTTATGTACAACCAGTTTACAATATATTTAAGAAGCAGTGTACAATATGTCATATATGCAGATGATATTATGGCCTACACCCCAATTCAGTTAGACACTCCAGACTTTACCACAATGTCAACATGCCTCCATGAAATGATAACCTGGCTTACCAATAATAACCTCAACATCAACATCAAGAAGACCGAGTCAATCATCATCACCCCACCTGCCTCAATCAAAATTGCCAATTCCCAAATTACAATAATAGAGGAAGTCCACTACCTTGGGGTCATCATTGACAAGCATCTCAACCTACAAGCACACATCAATAAGACCTCCAAGTCTGCCTTTCGCAAACTTACAACAATAAGAAGATTAAAGCCTCTCCTTAGTCAAGAACACTTCTACGCTGTATGTCAGTCCATCATAACACCAACACTGGACTATTGAAATGCCCTCCTCCAAGGTCTGCCCAAATAACCTATCCGACCATTGCAATTAGTCTAAAACAGTCACCCAAACCATCATGGGATCACCTCAACGTGATCATATAACTCCCCTCCTGTACCGACTACACTGGTTGCCAATTTCTTCATGAGCCAAGTATAAATCAGCCCTTACCATCTTCAAAATCAAAACCAACAAAGCCAGAATCTTGCAGGACCTTATACGTACCAAATCCAAAAACAGACCTGAGAGAAGCAGTAACATTAATACCATACCTACACCCAACATGTTCGCAAAGGCCAAAAATTCCACTGGGAAGAGGGCCCTCTCACTTGCCACCCCATCTATCTGGAACTCTCTGCTGGAAAAACTAAGAACAACCTCAGGCTTAAAGGACTTTCAGAAACAGCTCAAGACCCTCCTCTTCATCGAGTACTTCAATGAACACACCTAACTCCACAGCATTACTCGGATCTCGTACCCACTCCACATGATCAATTGCATATACGTTACCATGTACATAAGTCATGTTTTAGCACTCCAAGTTCCCCCCTCCCTTTTCATGCTATGAAAGTTGTCCAGTAATGGTTTAAATTGTTAGCTGTATTTATCGCAAGTTCTCTGTAAAATTGAAGTTACAATGTAAACCGCCTTGATTATAAGATAAGGCGGTATTAAAAAATTGTTAAATAAATAAATACTTTGATAGTCCTTGATAGATGATGTTACCAAACTCAAAATGTAGAAAGATAAGAGCTGGAAACACTGTATGATAGTCATGTGTATCAAGGAGTGGGCGTTGGTGGTGGAGGGTTCTTATCTTGTGATGTATTGCTTTAGTGGTGTTGCTGATGTGGTGTTGCTTGGTCAGTCACTGGTCAAGTGTGATTCCTAGATAGTGAATCTCCTGCTTTACTTTGAGTTCTGCATTTATTATATTTAATTTTGAAAGGGGATGAATGCTAGGTCTTTAGATATGAACAACACGTCTGTCTTGCTGTAGGTAACCATTAGATTGCGCTTGGAGAGCCATTGAGAGACTGTGTTAAAGCACTCAATCAATTTGCTGTAATTGGGTTTGAGTTTGGAAAAAGAAGCATATAGCATAATGCTGTCTGTATAAATATGGTAGTATATTCCAAAGGATTGTATTAGAGTGCATATGGGTTGAATGTAAAGATTAAATAGCAGAAAGGATAGCGCTGCGGGACCCCTTGTGAATGAATGTTTGTGACTGGTAAGTGTGATCCTATTTTTACTTACTGAAGGTGTTCATAAGGTAGGACCGGAACCAGCCCAATGCTACTTTTTGCACCTCTATCTCCTGTAAGTGACATATCAAAGTTTTGTGACAGAGTCAAAATCTGAGGTAATATACATAAATAATAGAATAAATCCTGACTTTTCCCATCACCTTTTCTACCTGTTTGGTCACACGTCGGCCACTGTAGGATCTTCCAGTACGATCACCCCAGGTCCCATTCTTTCACTTCATCCCCTATATTGTACTGCTTCCTTGGGTCTTTGCAGCCCAAATGCATGACCGAGTATTTTTTAGCATTAAATCTTAGCTGCCTAACTCTCAGTCATTCTTCAAGCTTCGCTAGATCTCGCCTCATATCATTCACACCTTCCAGTATGTCTACCCTGTTGTAGATTTTGGTATCATCCACAAACGGCATATCTTTCTTGACAGACCTTCTGCAATATCGCTCACAAAAATGTTAAAGAACAGGACCAAGAACCAATTCCTCTAGCATGCCAGCGATAACACCCCTATCTTCAGAGTGAACTCCATTTACTAGTACCCTCTGGTACCTCCCACCCATCCAGTTTCTAACCCAGTCCTTTTAGGGTTTTTCTCAAGGGCACTCAGTTTATTTAAAAGTCACCAACGTGAAGCTTAAGGCATGGCTGTTTAACCTGGTACAGCATATGATTTGTGAATCCTTTCCCATTGACCTTTAAGGAGATTAATGTTTGATATTAACTTTTTTTCAATCTGGTTTAAAAAAAAAAGTGAGGGCCTGATATTCCAAAGGGTTTATCTGGTTAACAGGACCTGATAGGGTAACTAAATATTTCCTCTGATCGCCGCAGAACTAAGTGGATAGTGCCGGGGCAGTTTTTGGATGGACTTGGGGAGGATATGGAGATTAGCCAGAGAGCAGCAATATTCAGCCACTATCTGAATACATTTTCCAGAGAAAGTTAGGACTCAAAAAGGCAGCCCTAAGTTCATCCACAAAGACCTATGTGGAGAGCATCTGAATATCACCGCAATCCAGATAGGGCTACCACTGACTGCAAAAACTGGATATTCAGCAGCGGCCACGATTTCAAGAAACCACTGACCACTGCAGGTTGAATATCAGTCTGTGAATGTATGATATTAGTTATACTGTAGGTATTTTGTGATGCTTGAGTGTAGGAAGTCCAAAAATTTCACAAAAACCTTCCCTCTGAGCTCTAATAAATAGCAAAACAACAAAAACCCAGTGTAGGAAGTGGCATAAAAAATGGATAATCAAATCAAGCTCCTTCCCCTGTAACTCCACAACCCCTGCTTAGTGGGACAGAGGGATTATGGCAATGAAGGTAGTGTTTTGGGTAGGTCTAATGGGGGCATAAGAGACCAGAGGGCTTCTTCACTGCCTTGGAAACAAATCCACCCTCCCATCAGGATGGTACTAGAAAAGGTAATGACTCGGGATTTTGCACATATCACGAGAGGAATTTAGATCTACTCCTAGTGCTTATATCAATGCTTGTGTTCTGCTGTCTGGAGATCACAAGAAAAGGGAAGGGGAAGGGATTTGGGATTTAGCTCATGCCTTTTTCAGGAGTGGCTCGTGGTGAGTTACATTCAGGCACAATATTTATTTATTTATTTATTTATTTATCAGTTTCTTCTATACCGCCCCTTCCAGAGATCAAGGGCGGTTTACATTGAACAAGTAACAATTATGTATACATGGGTATACTTTACATGGAACGGTGTTTGAACTATGTACAGCAGAATTACATGGAACAGTAATACAACTATTTGCAACTATTTACAAAAACTATACACAAAAGGTATTTTCCTATCTTCAGAGGTCTTCCAGTCTAAGCGATCTGGTTTCTAAAGTGTGCTAACATTAATGTGCATTCATTTACCATTAACACATGTTATTTTAGTGCAGGTCCCATATTATTCAATGGGATCTAGTTACTAATAATGCACATTAATAGTGAATTAATGCATGTTAACCTTAGTGCACCTTAGTAACTAAACCTTCTAAGTTTGTACCTGAGACAATGGAAGGTAAAGTGACTTTCCCAAGATCACAAGGAGTAGCCGTGGGATTTGAAACCTGACTTCCCTGGTTCTTATCCCACTGCTCTAACCATTAGGTAATATATCAAGGTGTGCTTAGAAGTTCCTTTGTTTTTAATCAGACCAGTGCCATCTAATTCAAATGGTGGAGTTTCTGAATCTTTCTTAATGTATTATCCTGGTCTGTGATTGCATTTTTTGGTACTTGAGGATCTTCTGCTTCTCCATACATTATAAAGAAAAGCCGCCTGGTACTGACACATCTATTAAGATTATTGTTCTTGCAATTTTCCCCCTTTACTACAGTCTGGTTTTCTTGCTTTTGGCTTTCTGTCTGTTTTGGAATGGGAATGTCCCTTGCGATCACAGCTTCTTCATTTTTCGCAGTTCTGTCAGGGTCATGATCCCAGTGTTTTCCTAGTACAGCAATGTTACAGTGTTTAAAGACTTTCCAGGGAGTGTCTGAACAAGTGATTTTTGCAATTTGCTGATCTTGTTGGAGCGATGATAAATGCTTAAGTCAAAGGTTGGACACTCCATCTGGGCCTCTTTTCCACTATGGGGGTTCTCTTAATCTAGTTTTCCAATTTTCTTTTTTTGATATTTTCTGTCATTCTAAAGTTTTAATGCTGTCTTTTCCATTTTCTTCTGTATATTGGGCACCTAATCTGTTTCTCTGCCGTGCTATGTAGAATCCTTATGTAAATTCTTCCAGAACCTTTCTATTTCAACTTTGGTCGGTGTGTTTAAGCTACATTAATACACATTCCTAATTCCATGTATAATTGCTTGTAAATGCTCAAGTACATCCTTATAAGATTGCCCAGGGAAATACTCACATAAAAGTAGAGCTCACAAAACATAGGCCCTACTTTTATGCAATATACACACAGGGACAAAGAATGAGCAAAGTGGAGGCAGGATCTGCACTTGTGCAAATTTTATAAAAAATACATATATGCACCAGCTCCTACTGGAGCATACTGGCTGTTTCTGTTGACCTGCAAATGGGTTTTATACCAAACTAACCTCAGCAACTGAAGAAAATGATCATATACTCTGGAGGTAGGAAAGAATTATCCGATCATTAGCCAACAGAATATGTTTATGTTTATTGGATTTTGATAAACCGCTCTTCATTTGTCACAGCAGGGCGCTGTACAAAGTAAAACAAGCTAAGAAAACTAAAAACAGGTGAAAGGAATGCCAGTTCTTTACAGGAAAGGATAAAAATATTCATCCCAGGAGAGAAAGGAGAGGGGGAGGAGGAGAGCAAGGAAGGGAAACATAAAATGGAGGGCCATGGATGTGATCATTTAATGGGCAAGTCAAATGCAGTGTGAAAAAGATGGGTTTTTAGAATAGCTTTAAACTTAGGATAGGAAGATTTGAGTCCAAGGGCAGAGGGAAGTGCATTCTAGGAGGCAGGACCAAGAAAATAGAAAGCTGAGGAGCAGATGAATTTTAGTCAAGCATGAGAAGCAGAGGGAAGGTGTAAACAGTTTGTGTGGATATTGTGGAGGGCATGGTGGAGTGCGTGGAGGAGTAGAATGTCGGACCGATAGCGAGTGAAGCCAATATGTAGTGTACGGTGAACTAGTGTAAGAAGTTTACATTGAAATCGATATTTGATAGGGAGCCAATGATAACGGATTAGGAGAGCAGTGACGTGCTTGAAACGGGAGGCATGTGCAAGAAGACAAACGGCAGTATTTTGAATGAGTTGGAGACAGTGAAGCTGATATTGGCGGAGACCTAGAAAAATGATATTGCAGTAATTGAGACTTGATATTACAATTGTAAGCAGAAGGGTGGTCAGGGAGGAGACAGAGAGGAAAAGGCGAACAGCGTGAATCTGGCGAAACGTGAGAAAAGAGCAACGGACCAAAATTGCAAGGTGTATGTGGAAAGATAGAGAAGAGTCCAATGTGACACCCAGATAGTGAATTGAATTGACCAGCAGAATCAGAGATCCAGGAAATGTAGGAGCTAATAAGGAGGAGAACTGCGGAAGGAAAACCAGATATCTGTGGACTTAGTTAAAATGAAGGAAATTGTCAAGGCAAAAATATTAGAGAGACAGACGTTTAGGGGAGCAAGATCAGGGGCAACTGGGTCAGTGTGACAAAATAGAATAATGTCATCAGCGTTGTAGTGTGCCGAGATACCGTGTTGCTGCATCAAGAGAGTGAGAGAAATCAGGAAGATATTGAATACAAGAGGAGCCAGCACAGAGCCTGGGGAACCCTACAGTGAAGGGGGAGAGAATAAGTACCAATAGAAACAGAGAAGGACTGGAGGGAAAGGAAAGATCAAAACCAATGAAGTACAGTGCCACAAAGACCAAAATCGTGAAGACGTGAGAGAAGAATGATGTAGTCTACAAGACCAAACGCAGAAGAAAGATCCAGAGAAACCACAATAGAGATATCATCATGATCATGAGATTCATGTAGTTCACTCAAGAAGGAAAGGAGGATAGTCTCTGTGCTGAGCCCAGGACGAAAACCAGATTGACAAAGGTGAAAGGCATGAGTGGAGACAACGTGAGTGGAAAGCTGAGCAAAGATCAATTTCTAAAGTAACTTCTGAAGGGTCAAGATAGGACATATTAGGGCATGCTTCCAAGGCTTTAGAAAGATGCTTGAGGACAAACTATTGTTAATTATTGATAGAATCAGGGGTAACAGAGCCAATGACAGGGTGGCAAGCCAGGACTAGGGAATAGGGTCAGCAGGGCAGGTAGTTTTATGGGATGATGTAATGATCTTGAGAAGTTCAGTGGAGGTGATTGGGTGGAAGAAAGACCACATCAGAGAGAGAGAGGGGGGTTAGCGGAGGGGGAAGGTGCAGACAGATCAGATGAATTGGCAGATGCAGGGCAGGAGAGTGTATGAGGACATAGAAGCAAGGAAGGGGGCAGTTCGAAAAGAAGGACCATAGGGAAAGAATCTTATTCTGGAAGTGATCAGCAAGAAGATGAGGAGCGGGAAAAGTCTCTAAGGTGATCAGCAGTGGTCAGTTTAGAGAGGATTTTCAGGACTGTGTATAGCTGACAGGTAGAGTTTGTGGAAAAGGAGATACGATGAGAATAGTAATCTTTCTTGGCTGAGTGAATAATTTGATTGTAAAGGTGGTGAAGGTGCTTGAAGCATTGAAGGGAAGCTATGGAAGGATGTTTTCTCCAGAGATGCTTCACCTGATGAAGCTGACAACAATGAAGGTGGAGACTGTGGTGGAGCCAGGGATGACTGCACTTGGGTGGTCGGGTGGGGGAATGGAGAGGAGCAATGTTGTCAAGGGCAGTAGTTAGTGCAGAATACCGGAGATGGGCCTGAATATCTACTGGGAGGGAGGGAAAGTCTGGTGGAAAGATACTGCTAGAGGACGGAAAGAGTTCAAGAGTATGGGAAAAGATATTCTAGTTGAGCAATGTGCAGAGGGACCAGGAGGAAGCTTAAAGGAGGAAGACATGGCAGGAGGATAGAATTGGGAAGTAAAGATAATGCAATGATAATCAGACAAGAGAACCAGGAAAGAAGTGAAGGAGAAGGAACTGAGTGCAAAGATAGAGAAGAAAGGACAAGGTCAAGGATGTGGCCAGCATCTTGGGTGGAAATGACACATGCTGGGAGAGCATAAGGTATGAGAAAAGTTGAATTAGAGCATTCTCACGGGACTTAAGTGGGCTAGAGTAGTGGGTATTAAAGTCACCCAGGATCAGGAGGTGAGGGTAGAGGAGTGAAATTTCCAAAATGGTATGGAGAAGGGAGTCCCAGAGGTCAGGGAAAAGGGTTGGAGGGGCATAAATTAGCAAGAAATACAGAGGAGGAAAGCTGTCCAGGTGGAGCAAAAGGGACTCAGGATAATGAAAACTGGAGAGGAAAGTTCAGAGATTGGAAGAGCAGAGCAAAAGAGAGCTGAAACACCATTGGTTGTATAGAAAGCTACATAGCCTAGGGAGAGGCATCAATTAAAGAATGGCTCTTCCCCCTCCCTCAGCCATGTCTCCATAAGGAAGAAAGCATTGAGGTTGTGTAGGGAAAAGAGGTCCTGAATAAGAGAAGTTTTTACATGAAGGGACTGACAATTTAGTAGTGCAGAATTTAAGGAAGAGTAAGAGGGGGTCCCGGGGGTGAATGAAGTACTGGTAGTGACTGGGCAGAGTAGCAGGTTCTGGAGTACATGAGTGGAACCAAATGGAACTGGGGGCAGAGAGTACATGGGACGCCTGCCCCAGCAAACAGAAATAGTGGACTTGGGAGAATGTCCAGAGGTAGTAATGCAAAGAATGCTATCAGGTAAAGAGGGAGATACAAAGAAAATTGTAGAATGCAGAACATATGAGAGTGGAGTTGATAATGATGGATGGGTCACCAGTCGCCCCAAGGAGCACGACCCGCAGGTGTCTTCTTGATATAGGCATCCAGATTACCTTATGAATGGGAGGGACTAGTAATGTGATAGGCTATGGACCTGGAAAGACAGCACAGATGCACAATCAGAAACACAATGGAGAACAGTACACATGTAAAAAGTAAAAATGAATATGAAGTGTCTTCGATGAGAAATTTCTGCTCTCTTCCTATTTCTCAGCTTCTGCTCCTGACTTGATACTCTCCCTTCTCTATTTTCTATTCTCTCATTACATTTGCTAAAATCTCAGTATCACAAAACTTTATTTCTGTAATGGTTAACGCGGAGTTTAGCATACACCAAGCGTGCTGCAATAAGAGTTACCATGCCCTAAACATGTGGCCATGCTAAAGATCCCACGCTAACTACTGAGCACGAATTAGGGCAGAGACTAGGGTTGCTAACTAGTTCCAGATTCATTTGAACCAGTTCTGCGTTTATCCCAGTACATGCAGAAACTTGTAGTCTTGCTGTTCTTATAAAGTGCAATAGAGATATCAGAACTACAAATCCCTCCATGCAACGAAGTAAATCCAGGACTGTATCAAACCTGTTGGGCAAATCTGGAACCAGTTGGCAATCCTAGCAGAGACTAGGCATTTGGGGTGGAGCATTTACAAAGCGCAGGTGCACTTACCACATCCTCACTGGATGGTATTAAGTGCACATTGGCACACTGCTTAGTGCAGGGTTGGTGCAGAACTCATGCTAATTACATAGGGACATGCCAGGCATACCTTGCTTTGTTAGTGTGGTCCTGGTGCCACATCTGTGATAGGTTTCAGGGCTTCTTGCCTGGTACACTACTGCTTTTTAGAAAATATGCCCCTCAGAGTTGATTGAAGTGTATATATTAATGTGTCAAAAAAACTGAAATTTTATTTCTTTCTAAGACTCTTTTATTTATTTATTTATTTATTTAACTGTATTTGCATCTCGCTTTTCACCGAGTCAAAGCGGTTTAACAAAAAAAAGGGGGGGAGGACAGCAATCAATACTTGGGGGGGGCTGTCACTGGGAGGCCAACATTAATGATCTGAACAGGTATTAAGGACTTAAACAAAGGACATCAGTCTCTTAGGGGGGAGATCTGTGGGTATGTTAAAGGATCAGGGAGGGAGTCAGTGGTGGATGTTTGTTTCTGGTCCGAAGTTTTCTTGGAACAGGGTGGTTTTTAGTTTTCTGAATGTTGAAGTGCATGACTCTTTTGGAATCATCTTATATGTTTGATAAACTACAAAAGGCTATGCTAATCAAGTTTGAGATACGTGATTTAGGGATAATACTGGATACCTCATTGCATATGAGGTCTCATATTCAGAAACTGGTGAAGGTACCCTATCATAAATTACATTTGTTAAAATGCTTAAGGCCATAATTTACTCCTGATAATTTTCACACAGGTATTTAACCGTTAGTGTTTTCTTCATTTGACTACTGTAATAGCCTCTTTTTAGGTTTACCAGTAGGGGTTCTTTGTTCTTTACAGTCTGTGCAAAATTTTGCTGTGCACCTCATTACTGCGTATAGTTGTTCTGTTGATATTCAGCAACAATTGCTTGCCTTGCATTGCTTACCAATAATATATCATATACAGTTTAAGGTTTTGATGGTTACCTTCAAATGTATTAATCAGCTTGCTACAACTAGTTTGTCTTCCTTACTGAAATTGTATTGTCCTCGGAGGTCTTTACTATCTCAAAATGCTAATTTGCTGGTGGTCCCAAATTTTAAAGAAATACATTACCAGACTCTGCAGAATAGAATTTTTTCATTGTCTGTTCCTGTTTTATGGAATGTGTTAACGGCAGATTTACATACGATTTTGGAATTGCTATTATTTAGACGGCAATTGAAAGCTCACCTTTTTAGACAGGCATTCTCTACATTATGTTAATTGCCTACCTCTTGAACTTCCAGCCTCATATCCTAAACACCACCAAACATATTTACTACAAAATCAGAACTCTTCGCAACCTACACCCTCTACTACCCTATGATAGCTTCTGCAAAGTCTGCCAAGCCTCCATCACCCCTCTCATTGACTACTGCAACTCCATCTTACAAGGACTACCTAAGACCACCCTCACCCCCCTGCAGCTGGCCCAAAACACAGCTACACATCTCATTGCCGGAGCAACCAGGCACTCTCACATCACGCCCATATTGAAATCCCTATACTGGCTGCCAGTTGCATCCCGTATCAGGTTTAAGACCATTGTCCTCACGCACACAGCCCTCTTCAACACCACGGTGAAACAGCTACAACTACTAATTGAGTGCCCAAACAACAGCAGACTCCGGTGCCAAAACACAGCAAATCTCCTCCTCCTACCTTCACAGAGTTCCAAGAAACCTCAACGCACCTCTACAAGAGCCTTCCAATTCTATGCCCCCACCAACTAGAACAAACTACCCCCACCCTACCATGCAGTCCCTCCAATCCCACATCCTCTTCAAAAAACATCTTAGGACCTTTCTTTTCGAAGAATACTTTAACACATCCACTGCCACAAATCCCCCACAAGATCATACCCTGCCCCTCCTCACCACTCCCACCACTCACCCCCCCTAAATCCCCCTACCCCACCCCACACCAGTACCCCATCCCCCCACTCGCCTTCACCCAGTTTTAATAAACATACCAAACAGAAACAGAAAAATGCAGTGCTGGAAGATATCCGGTGTTCGGCATTGAATATCTGATGTTGTCACTCAGACTATTTGTTATCTGGTTAGTGTGGATATTCAGCTGCTGAATAACAAAAAAACCCATAAAGTTAGAACAGCCTTTGCCCTGTCGTAAGTACACAGTCTGCCTATCTGATTAGTGCTGAATATCACCACTAACCAGATAGTCACCAGGAGTGCCCCAGCTCTGCTTCTGGACCACCCTGAATCTAACCAGAAGTTATCAGTGCCATCTGTGGGATATTCCGTGGCACTAACCAGTTAATCCTGCTGAATATTGGGACTGCACAGATACACATACTAACATGTCCACACATGCACAGACAACATACATACATATATACATTCACACACAAATGCAAAAATGCCCAGATACACATACAAGCATATATGGACAGATACACATACAAACGTGCACAGACATGCCAACCTGAAAAAATAAACACACTCACACAAACTAAATAGAGATATACACAAAAAAAACAGATCAACATCCAAAACAAATATATGCACATGCGAGCCACATAAACACACACACACACACACACATATACAGGCAATGCAGATATAAACAGATAGGTGTGTGCATGCGCCCACACACATGTGCACACACACACACTCAGAGGGGTTGGAAAGAATTCCCTGAGCCATGCTTTGCATGCTTTCCTCATTTGTAAAGAAAAGGTTTAGCATGTCCTGTTCCTGACACTGAGTTTAACAAACAGCTATATATTAGGCAGGAGTTGCCAGGAGGTGGGCATGCTTAGAATGCACTGTACTCCATAATCTTGAAAAGAGTGCCAAAAAACTGTCATCAATAAATCCTGAGAGATGACCCAAAAATAAAATTAAAATTTCTCTTCTTAAGGTGACGTTTCATATGGTCTAAAGGCAAATAGTATTTTTCCCATTAGTCATGGAATTTCTTCTTTTTTTCTTTAATTAAGACCCATTGTTTATAGCCTATGATAATTCTAAGTTAAGTCTAAACTTTTCTGTGGATTTCTCCTTAGGATGATTTCCAGCCTGCAGCATCAGAGACCAACTGGGAGTCTGTCACAAGCTCTGTCTCTGTAAGTAATTTGTTACTGCATTGCCAATGAAAGAAGTTGATGAAATGAAGTGAGGGCAAGTTCACTATAAGGTGCCCCAGTAAGTGCCTATTCCGGATCGGCAGCCAAGAGTTGAAGTGGGAAATGTTCTTTGTATGCTGTTCATGTATTGTGTGAGTAGTTCTTTCTTTCCTTTTTATAATATAATTCAGAAGATTCTAGCAAACATTCTAAGAGGCAGAAATGACTCAAAATATTCCTGTAAAATCTGTAAAAAACAAAATCTTGAAAATATACAGTTGGAAACACACACATTTTAACTTCTAATACTATAGTAATAATCCTTTCTGGACAGTTAATGCCCCATCTGAATTCACCCTGGATCTTGAGGGTAGTAATGCATTCGCATTAGACACTTGGAGGTGCTGTGCTTCTCCTCTACCCCTTTATGGATGTTCTGTGAATTTTTAACAGTCATCTGCACCATGCTTCATTTAACACTAAATTGCAAAGCGGCATTAAAGTGGTCCTTGGAAACTTGTATTTGGTGTGTCTCATAGTAAAATGTTTAATAAACTCCACACTGTTAATAAAGCTGAAAAGAATGTAGCTCTCATTTCTATGGAAGATAATGCTTGTGAGAATGATTGTTTCTGATTGGTTGGCAGAATTCTGAAAGATTTTCTTAATCAGCCTTCTTGCTGATAACTCCTAAATTGCTCTGAATCATAAAAATTCAGCATTCCAATTGCCACAAAAAGTTCTAAACTACCTGACCGTATTTATAGTTTCTTAATGATACTGGCTGAGTCCTTCTTAATAGATGTGCACTGCTGCAGAAAGAAATTATATATTAGCCTGAGAAGTTGAGTGAGTTCTTTGAATGTCAGAACTGTGATGGAAAACTCACAGATTAATACTTTCATAGGTATACTCCTATAAATCTACAGGGGTATCTGCTAGAAAATGTATTTGAATTGAGGGGTCTTAAAATGGAAAAAACTCTGTATCTTTTCCTGTGACTTCTGTGATGGTTTTGGATAAAACGGTTCAGGAGTTAAATAGTTCCTTCTCCAAATGGCTTTGAAAAAGCAGGAATCCGAGTGTTTGATTCCAGCTCCTTCATGCCTTATGCCTTCTATTGTGGGAGGCTGTGTAACTTGCATACTTTAAATTCAACCATATGAGCTCAGCACTTATAAAAATATACCAGATACATCTTAAGCCCAACAGAAAGTGCTGGTAATATTAGAAAAAGTGGAGTTCTCAAGCTATATGTCTTAGTCCTGATGGGTTCTGGAATCTTCTACAAGTCAATAGGGAAGTGTATTCATTTTTAAATGAATGGTAAGACACCATGAGGCCATTTTCAGTTTGTGTAGGTTTAAATGAACTGAATAATCATGGAACTGTAATCTTTATTCAGGTCGTTCATTCTGGGCAACAATGTGGTCTATAGGGCCAGATGCAGTAGAATCAGTTTGGGAGGGGAAGAGGGAAGCAGCGCAAGACAGTTCACTTATCATGTTCAAACTTTCTGACAAGCAGACAAGCAGTCATTGGATATCATTGAAACTAAACACAAACAATCCAGTGCCATTTTTCTCTTGCCTAATCAGAGAGAAGCTGATAGAAAACTGGTGTCTTCAGAAAGTTATTTGCTCAGTCCATAATATCAACAAATAGATATCGTCCAAAGGTCAAAATAGGGTTCTGAGAGAGAGACGGCACCATTTCTGTTCAAGTGACAGAGAAACATGAGCTTTAAGAATCTCTCAAGCTTTATGTGTTGTTCATTCATACTGCCAAAGCCGTTGCCCCTGTTACAGCTTCTGCCTCTGTCCAGACAGAAAGCCCGATGCCAGTTTTAGAACCAGTTCCATGTGTAGGATGCCTGCAAGCTGAAGCCCTCATGAAACAAGTTGAGGAGCTCAGAGAAGAGCTGGTGAGGCTGAAAAGCATTCAAGACAGTGAGAAGTACATCGATGAGATGCTTCTTGAAACATCCAAGCTCTTCAACAGACAACAGAGGTGAAGATGGGAGGCTGCAGAATGAAGAGAGTTGGAAACGAGTCACCAGAGCCTGCAGAATCAACACTCCAACTCTTCCAGCCCTTGAACTGAAGAACCAGTATGCAGCCATAGAAGTGGAGAAGGCAAAAGCATCCCAGGAAAGGGAAGAACCAGAGCTCATGCACACCAAAGTTGCAGAATCAGGGAATACAAGGAAGCAAAGGGTAGTGATGGTTGGTGACTCTCTTCTGAGGGGTACTGAGATGTGTATCTGCTGACCAGATGATGTCCAGAGAGGTGTGCTGCCTGCCCGGTGCCAAAATCCAGGATGTTTTGGAGAGTTTGTGAGACTCATCAAGCCTACAATTACCCGATGTTGCTTATCCATGTCGGCACAAATGACACTGACAGGTATCCATCTGAGTATATCAAAAGTGACTCTGGGATAGAGGGTGAAGCAGATTGGTACACAGGTGGTGTTCTCTTCAATCCTCCCTGATGAGGGTAAACACTGAGGCAGAGAAGCTTGCATCCTGGAGATGAGTGCATGGCTGCACGAATGGTGTCATCAAGAGCATTTTGGTTTCCTGAACCATGGGATAATGATGATCCAAGGGCTGCAGAGCAGAGATGGCATCTATCTGTCCAAGAGGGGTCAAAGTGTCTTCAACAGAAGACTGGCTAACCTACTGAAGAGGGCTTTAAACTAGATTCACTGTGGATGGGTGAAGAAAACCCACAGGTAAGTGAAAGCCCTCAGGTAAGTAAAAGATTAAATACCTCTTTAGAAATGGGTAAACATGGCAACATCTGGAAAGTGGTGTGTGTATAAATATCCATAACATGGGAAATAAGATCTCAGATGTTGAGGCTTTAATGGAAGAGGCTGACTTGGATTTTTGTGGCAATTACAGAGACATGGTTCATAGACAACCACGACTGGGATGTAATTATACCGGGCTATACTTTATTCAAGAAGGATAGGGTAGGAAGAAGGGGAGGAGGAGTGGCACTATTTTTAAAATATAATATTAAAACTATAGAATTACAGGACCTAAAAGGGAGTGAGGAGGCACTGTGGGTTACACTAGAAAGAGAGAAAGAGAAATCAAATTGCAATGGAGTGATATACAGTTCCCCCTTACAGAGGGAAAAAGTGGATGGAGATTTAATAGAAGACATATGCAGCGTTGCTATGAAAGGAGAATTGCTACTGATAGGTGACTTCAATATGCCGGATGTTGATTGGGCACATCCCTGCTGCAGTGTCATGTAGAAGTAAGGAGATCCTAGATTCTCTATAGGGAGAACTATTCCGGCAACTGCTAACAGAACCCACATGTGAAGGGGCCATACTCGACTTAGTGCTTACCAATGGGGAAAGTGTTTCTGATGTTAGAGTGAGAGATCATCTTGCATCCAGTGATCATCAGATGGTGTGGTTCAGTATTAGGATTAAGGCTGATAAAATCCATTCAAAAGAAAGTGTCTTAGACTTTAGGAAAACTAACTGTCAAGATGGGCCAATACCTCAAGGACTCGTTAGCGGGATGGAAACAGCTAGGGGATGTAGAAAAGCAATGGGCAAAACTGAAAGGGGATATTTTAAGAGCAGCAAAACTTTTTGTTAGAACATAAATAGATATAAAAGGAAAAGGAGGCCACTATTGTTCTCAAAAGAAGTAGCTGAAAGGTGAATAGGGAGACCTTCATGAAATAAAAGAGATCACAGAGAGAGGAAGACAGGCATCTATATTTGGAAAAACCTAGAGAAGCTAGCAAAGTACTCAGGAAAGGAGGAGTGGCTCAGTGGTTGGGACAGGTTACCTCAGGCCAGAGGTCTAGGGGTTCAATTCCCACATGGTGACAAGTAACCTCAGGCTGGAGGGAATGGGGTCTCTAGTCCCATGGCTGCTCCTTATGGTCTTGGGCAAGCCACTTAACCCTCCATTATCTCAGGTACACTTAGATTGTGAGCCCTTTGGGGACAAGGGAATAAAAAGTACCTGTTAGTATATACACGTAATGGGCAGTAGATCAAATGCCTAAACCATAAAAAAGAGGAGCCAATGCAATAAAATGGAGAGATAAGACATTTTTCAGATATTTTAGTGAGAGGAGGAAGGATATAAGTGGTATTGTCAGACTCAAAGGTGAAGGGGAGGAATATGTAGAAGCTGATGAGGATAAAGCAGAATTGCTTAAGAAATATTTCTGTTCTGTGTTCACAGATGAAGGGCCAGGAGCAGAACTTCAGAAAACACCCACAAAAAGGAACAGAAATGAGTAGTGCGCGATTTTCAGAAGGCAATGTGTTTATGAGGAACCAGCTAAACTAAAGTAGACAAAGTGATGGGCGCAGATGGGATTCATCCAAGAATACTGAACGAACTTGGGGACATTCTAGAGCAGCGGTTCTCAACCTGTGGGTCACAACCCCCATGGGGTCGCTTCACCTCACTCTGCCGTTAAAAAAAAAAATCACCCAAGTTGCTGCCGCTGCCGTTCCGCTTCTTGGCAGCGGCACGCTCTCCGCCTCCCAGTCCCTTCTAATGCAGCTGAGGCTCCCTGCCTCTTAGGGAACCGCAGCTATGCCAGTAAAACCGTTGCGGAGCCTTCCTGTCTCTTGATGGGCTCTGTCCGTGCAGCATTGTCCCGCCTCCAAAGGAAGTTGTTTACCACTTCCTTTGGAGACAGGACAATGCTGCATGGAGCCTGTCAAGAGACAGGAAGGCTCTGCAATGGTTTTACTGGCATAGCCGCGGTTCCCTAAGAGACAGGGAGCCGCGGCTGTAGAAGAACAGCAGGGCAGCAGCAGGCAGACAGGAAGAGGGGAGGAGGGGGCAGGGAACCTGCAACGGGGCTGATATGGAGGGATGGATGGATGGAGGGAGGGAGGGGTCTGACATGGACAGGGGGATTGACATGGAGAGAGGGGGGCTGACATGAATGGAGGGAGGGAGGGGGAGGCTGACATTGATGGATGGAGGAAGGGGCTGACATGGAGGGAGGGAGGGAGGACTAACATGGAGAGGGAGAGCTGATATGGACAGGGGGGCTAACATGGAGGGAGGGCTGACATGGAGAGAGGGGGGCTGACATGGATGGAGGGAAGGAGGGAGCGGAGGGCTGACATGGAGAGAGGGAGAGAGGGAGGGGTGGCTGACATTGATGGATGGATGGAGGGAGGGAGGGGGGCTGACATGGACAAAGGGGGGGCTTACATGGAGGGAGTGGGCTGACATGGATGGATGGATGGATGGTGGGAGGGAGGGAGGGGGGGCTGACACGTACAAAGGGAATTGACAGGGGGACATACTGTACAGACGGGCAATAAATGCTGGACAGAGGGGAGAGACAGTGCGGGTTAGGATTATAATGGGCAGATGGGGGGGCTAGGACTGGTAATGGGTTGATTAGGGAAGGCTAGGACTGGGAATGGACTGATGAAGGGGGGTTGGGACTGGTAATGTGCTGATAGGGGGTAGGACTGGTAATGGACTGATGGGGGGCTAGCACTGGAAATGAGCTGATCGGGGAGGTTAGGACTGGAAATGGGCTGATGGGGGGGGGGGTAGGACTGGTAATGGGCTGATTAGGGGAGCCTAGCACTGGTAATGGGGTTGAGGAGGGACTAGCACTGGAAATGAGCTGATTAGGGGAGGCTAGCACTGGTAATGGGGTTGAGGAGGGACTAGCACTGGAAATGAGCTGATTAGGGGAGGCTAGGACTGGTAATGAGCTGATGGGGGGTAGGACTGGTATTGGGCTGATTAGGGGAGGCTAACACTGGTAATGGGGTTGAGGGGGGACTAGCACTGGAAGCGAGCTGATTGGGGGGCTACGACTGTTAATGGGCTAATTGTGGGGAGGGGAGGATAGAGCTTCTGGCCCTGGAAGAAAACTGGGGGCTAAGGCTACAAATGGGCTGATACGAGGGGATGGGAGAATGGAACTGGAAGAGAGTGGATCTGAGAGGGGCTGCCATGGTATTTGTACTAGAAGGGACTGATTAGTGGGGAAGGAGGGAGACTGGAAGGGAATGGACACCAGTGGCAATCATGGGAATGCAAGTTGACATTGGAAGGTACTGAGAGTGAGGACTGGAAAGGGGCTGATACTGGGGATGGTTACTGGGACTGGAAATAGGCTGATGGAAAGAAGTGAAGAAAACAAAAGAAGAGATAAGAAATGGCAGATGGACCATAGACCACAGAAAGAGAGCTAAGAGAAGACAGGAAAGCAGAAGCCTCAGATCGGGACCAGCATGATCAGAGAATAAATTGGTCAGACAAAAAAGGTAGAAAAAATAATTTTATTTCATATTAGTGATTTGAGTACAAAATCATCATAATTTTGAAATCAAATATTGTTACTTGTTATTGTGATTAATTATTGTGGTTTAAATAAGTAAATTTTATAAATAAAACCATATTGCAAAGGCCTATAATATATTAATAATTAAACAAATGATTACAGCGACAATGCGTTAACGGTAAAGGAAGAGAGATGCATTTGATTTTATCATAGGGGGTCACCATAAGTTGACCAATGGTAAAAGGGGTCACGGTACAATAAAGGTTGAGAACCACTGTTCTAGAGGCTCCATTGACTGACCCTTGCTTCTTTGTAGTTAGAAGTGCTCGCTGAGGATTGGAGAAAGGCACATGTGGTCCCTTTACACAAAAGTGAAAGTAAGGATGAGATTGAAAACTACAAGCCAGTTAGTCTAATCTCCGTGGTGAGGAAATTATTGAAAAAGCTACTAAAAGTCTGGAGTCCAATGGATTACAGGATCCGAGGCTTCATGGGTTTACTAGAGGCAAGTCTTGTCAGACCAATCTGATTGACTTCTTTGACTGGGTGACCAGGGAGTTGGACCGATGGAGAGCTCTAGATGTGGTGTACTTGGATTTCAGTAAAGCCTTTGACACCATTCCACATAGGAAACTTATGAATAAACTAAGCACCCTAGTGATGGACCCTAAAGTGACTGACTGAGTTAGAAATTGGTTGAGCGGGAAGCGACAAAGGGTACAGGTAAATGGAGCTCAAAGAAGGTTACCAGTGGTGTGCCCCAGGGATCTGTCCTTGGTCTGATTCTTTTTAACATCTTTGTTAGTGATATAGCGAAAGAGCTGTTGGGTAAAGTTTGCCTCTTTGCAGATGATACCAAAATCTGCAATAGAGTAGACACCCAGGAAGGTGTAGATAACAAGAGGAGAAATCTAGCTAAGCTTGAAGAATGGTCTAGAATTTGGAAGCTGAGATTTAATGTTAAAAAATGCAAGATCATGCATTTGGACTGCAGCAATCCAAGGGAGTAATATAGTACAGGGGGTGAAGTACTTTTGTCCACTAAAGAAGAGCGGGACCTAGGCGTGATTGTGTCTGATGATCTTAAAGTAGCTAAACCAGTAGAAAATGTGACAGCAAAAGCTAGAAGGATGCTTAGGTGCATAGGGGGAGGAATGGCCTGCAAAAGAAAGGAGGTGATAGTGCCTTGGTAAAAGTCTTTGGTGTGATCTCATTTGGAGTAATGTGTGCAAGTCTGGAGACTGCACCTTCAAAAGGATATAAACAGGCTGGAATCAGTACAGAGGGTGGCTACTAAAAATAGTTAGTGGTCTTCATTATAAAGCATATGAGGACAGACAAGGATCTTAATATGTACACCTTAGAGGAAAGGCAGGATAGAGGAGATATGATTGAGATGTTTAAATACCCCCTTGGCATAAATGCACAGGAGGAGAGCCTCTTTCGATTGAAAGCAAGCTCTGCTACATGAGGACAAAGGATGAGGGTTAAAGGGGATAGACTCAGGATATGCAGAAATATATTTTTACGGAAAGAGTGGTAGATGCGTGGAATAGTCTCCCAGTGGAGGTAGTAGAGATGAGGGTAGTACCTGAAGTCAAGTAAGCATGGGACAAACACAGGATCTCTAAAGGTAAAAAGGGGACTATTGTAGTTGATATGGAAGGACAAACTAGATAGGCCTTGCAGCCTTTTTCTGCCATCATTTTATTTATTTATTTATTTAACAGTATTTCTAAACCGCCTTATCATAATAATCAAGGTGGTATCACAGCAAACAATCTGGTAGTGTGAGTGTGTTATACATGCAGTGAGGGTGGAAATTTAGTTGGGTGTGTTGTATTGTGAGCTAGATTGGTTTGAGCTATGTACAATGTGGGCTATATACAGTGGTGCTAAAAACATTTTATATACATATAGTGTTAGGCGGTAACGTGTGCTGCTATACAGTTACTTAGTTTATGTGATGTGTCCATAGTGTTCTATGAACAGCATGGTTTTCAGCTGTTTTCTGAAGTCCTTGAGGTCTGTAGTTGCTCTCAAATCGTCCGGTAGTTTGTTCCATATTGTTGGAGCAGCCATGGAGAGTGCTCTGTCTGTTGTGTCCTTGCGTGTGTGTTTGTATTCACTTGGGGTGCTGACTCGGTTGTGTGTTTGTTTTCTTCTAGGACGTGTGCTGGTGTCTGGTTGTATGAGGGTGTGCAGGCTGTTGGCTGATGTTTGCTGTTTTATCTTATATAGGTTTATAATAGTTTTGTATCTGATGCGTGCATCGATTGGAAGCCAGTGTAAGTCCTTTAAGGTGGGTGTGATGTGCTCCTGTCTTGCAGTTCCGGATATGATTCGTGCTGCGGTGTTTTGTGCCAGTTGGAGTGGTTTCATGGCTTGTTTCGGTAGTCCAAGGTATATCGGATTGCAGAAGTCCAGTAGAGGGGTTATCAGTGCTTGACAGACGGTACGGAAGAGTTCTGGGGCGAGGAGTGGTTTCAATCTCCTGATGATTCGCATCTTGTAGTAGGCTTTTTGTATTGTTTTGTCTATGTGTGTCTTGAGATTGAGTTTATTGTCCAGCGTAACCCCGAGGTATCTCACTTCTGACCTTATTGGTATAGTAATGTTTTGTATCTTTATATTTGGTGGGTGTATGAAGCTTTGGTTCCGAGTGATGATTAAAGCTTCAGTCTTGTTGTAGTTTATGGCGAGGTTGTTGTTTTGACACCAACTGGTCATTTGTGTAAGGCAGTCTGTTATCTTAGAGAAGTCCGGGTTGTCGATTGATATCGGGGTGTATATCATGATGTCGTCCGCATAGATCGTGTATTGAATGTTGTTCTCTTTCATGATGTTGCATATTGGTTGGATATAGATGTTAAATAGGAGTGCTGAGAGCGCAGAACCTTGAGGTACTCCTTGACGGACTTTGATGGGTCGGGATGTGATGTGTCCCACCTTGACCTGTAGCTGTCTTTCGGTTAGGTATGAGTGGAACCATTTCAGTGTGATACCGTGTATACCAGTGTTCTGTAGTCTTTCCAGGAGCGTGTTGTGGTCCACTGTGTCGAAGGCTGAGGAGATGTCGATGAATATCATTATGATTCCGTTCCTGGTGTTGTCAATTATTCTAAGGATGCTGTCGAAGAGGTAGATCAGTAGCGTTTCGACACCGTGGTTGGGACGAAATCCGTGTTGGTTGTCGTCGAGTGTTTCGTGTTTGTCGATGTGATCCTGAAGTTGTAGTTGAACCGTTTTTTCGATGACTTTTGCGAGGAAGGATATGCTGGAGATTGGTCGGTATGCTGCTGGGTCTTCTTTGTCGAGAGTTGTTTTCTTTGTGATTGGTCTCACTGAGGCAAGTTTTAGTTGCTTTGGCATGAGTCCTTGAGTGAGTGAGTTGTGTACCATTTTACCATGTTTCTATGTCTCTAGTCAGAAATTGACTGCCATGCATAGTCCAAAAGAAATAGCAGTGCAAAATTCTGAGATAGAGACAGGCAACAGTGTTTCTGTCCCAGTAGCCAAGAAAAAAATCTCAGGGTCTCTGGCTCCAATGTCAGAGAGACAACATGGAAGTCAGACAGAAAGGGAACTCACAGAGAGAACAGACAATTCAAACAGGCAGAGACAAGCAGACAGCCACCTGCTACTACTACCACTATAACAAATCATTTCTAAAGTGCTACCAGGGATAGGCAGGGCCTGCACAAGGAGATGAGGCACCCTAACCGAACCTCATCGTTTGTGCACCCTTCCCACCGTTGACTCCCCTTGTCCCCACTGCTGTCAGCATCCATCCCCTGGACCTGCAGCAACAGCAATGGCTGCTGCTCTTACCTTACAATTTCGATGCCGTGGGGCTGTTTGCTTCTGACGCCTGATGCCAATGTCCTGTGTTCAAATGGAATGACTGTGTTCCGAAAAAGTGGTATGTAGGTTGTAATAAATAAAAAATAAATAAATAGATAAGGAAGCAGTGAGGAAGTCCTATAAAAAAAATCTGAAGTGTGAAAATATTTTAAATGCTTGAGTATCCTCCTAAGGCACAATGCATGTCCTGTCAAAAAGCTATTACTAGAGAAAAGCTTTTAGTAGAGGCAATCTTTTGAGGGTAGTATCATACATTTTACCAGCAGCATCTAGAATAATCAGAATGCTACATATTCCTAACTCTCCCTGATGACAACTGATGGCATCTGAATTAGGAAGGGGCAGTCTTTATGTATAGTAAGGATACACCAGCAGCAGGGTACAAGTAGATTGTGTTGCATACCTGGATAATAGATGAGAGTCATTATCTGGCCCATATCTTAGTGGAAATAAGGTCAGTGATGAAAGCTTGGTAACTAGGCTGGAGATAGACAACCATGCTTCCTGGCTATTATGTCACAAATAGAAGGAAGAAGATAGTTAAAGCAGTGAATAAAGGGCACTTGTATGACAGCTGATGCTTTGCACAGTTGCTGCACCTGGTAATAAGAGATTCCCTAGGCTTGGAGAGCAAGAGAAACAGAAGCCATGCTCTGGAGGTACTGATCTATAATTGCTGAAAACCAGCAGGGTAGTTTGATCGAAGCATGAAGGGTAGGCATGAATTGCAACAGAAGCAGGACGTATCAGGGGCATCTGCTATCTCATTCGGGATGTAGGCATTAAGTAAAATTCCACCTGTCTGATTCTGGAGAGGTTAGAGGAGCAATAGGCAGCCCTCCATCAGATGTCATTGGATATCATTGAAAAAAGAGTAGACAGGGAAGAGTAGGCATGCCAGCAAGTGGCACTCTATGAGATGCACACTGTCACTGTCAGCTGCCACATCCTCCCCTACCTTTCTCTGTCAGTCTCTCATAGGTCCACAGAACTATCTTTATTGACCGAGGCCCTGGCTATAGCAAGTAGCAGCAGAGATTAGCATCAGTCTCTATAACTGAGACCTTGGTGAGCCCATCAAGGCCAAAGTCAGAGGTTTATTTACATACTAGGCAGACAATTCTGCAGGCCAGCAAGACCTGGCCATCGTCACCCAGCATTTCCTGCCCTGCCCATTAACCAACATATGCAGTGAGCGAATATTCTCAATGGCAGGGGAAATTGCAAGTCCATACCATTCATGACTAGCTCAAACTTGGTGGAAAAGCCTGTGTGTATAAAGGCAAACCTCCCTCTCCTTGAATTTCCTCAGTTTCAATGTGACTGGGAAGAGGAATGAATACACAACTCCACAAAGCAGTTCATACCCGCACTCTCTGCCATCAGTGTTTTCCTGTGGTTTTGACAGTTCCCGCTCTGTTTCCTGCTGCCTGGTTTCTTTTTTTCAGTGGGTTCTGTTAGTGCTACATTACACAGAGAATAGCCTTCCCTTTCCTTGCCCACCTCTGTTGCAGCCTGTGCCAGTGTTTACCCTCCCTGCTCTATGACACTATCACTGCCTCGTCTTCTCCCTCAGTTCAGTGTGACTGCCCTGCTGTATTATTGCTACTAGTGTCTCTCTAGCTGCTGATGTTCAGTTATGATCAGCTGCTCTTCCACACTATTTTTTGCATTGGGGTATTTTGTTCATTTTGGGAGAGGGGCTGTTAAGGCAACCATGATTGTTCTGTTTAGTATTTAAACTAAGAGTTGGTCATTGGAGCGAGGGGAGTGAAGTCAACACAAAAGGGCAAAAAACTGAAAGTTTACTTAGATGGCTAATACCAAGATCAGATGGGATCGAGTGTACTCAAGGTATAGTAGAATCAGATAGGGTGTACTCAGGTTATAATAACTGAAAATTGCCATTATCCAGATAGTTCCCCAAGCCAAACTGTGCAGGGGGCTGTCAGCACTCACAGTGGGGGGTCCTCCAACAACGAGGTCCAAAACCAAACAATAACAACTGACAATCTTTCAGGAAAAATTCTGATCCCTCATCAGGAAAACGTTTTGAATTTGGGATTATCATTTGTCTCCTTTACCCCTTCTGATCCTTTTAGAATGCGGGTAGCACTTCAAAAACATTTTTGCAAGCTTGTGTTATCCTCTTTTTAGCTGATAAAACTTTGGGGACAGACGGTTCTGTTATGCAGAATCCCTCCTAATGGGTATCACCTAGTGAACTAGATTCATCCTTATTCACGTTTCAGCATGGCAGATTTGGAGCTTTTGGAGCAACAAACTTTTCTAACACATACTTACTCCGATATGTCCAGAAATGACAGCGAAGCACTGGTTCAGTTATCTTCAGCTGATGATCTAGTTATTCGAGGCACTGACAAAGACGGTACAGTGGTGGTACAATCTCTTCAGGCATATAATGATGAAGCAATGAGACAACTCTGTGATGTACAGTATTACAAATCTTTACCTGACGACCCTACACCTCATCTTCAAATAAAAATCAAGGAGGTGATTTTGGAAGCCACTCGATCAGGATGGATTACTTAAGGAGAGTACATTTTTGTGCAAACCAACTCTGAAGATTCTGGTGTTTTACACTGTACCTAAAATTCATAAGTCTCTCATGCAACCTCCTGGCCACTCTATAGTGTTGTACTGTGGATCTCTCCTTGAACCTCTTTCAAAATTCTGTGACCATTTTTTACAACCGGCAGCAACCAATGTTAGATCTTATATTAGAGACACGTCTCAATTTCTAATTATTTAACATCTTATGCTGCACCTTTGTGAGATACCTATATGGTCACACTAGATGTCAAATGCTCTATATACCAATATCAACCAATAGGAGGCGTTACAATGTTTGGCTGAGTATCCGTTGAACTTACCGCCACGTTTGCCCCGATCTTTTTTGTTGGAATTGGTGCTTGATAACAAACATTGTTAACTTGCTGAAGGAAGAATTTCCAGGTCCTCATTTTTGAGTTGACGGCATTGCTGTGGACGTGGTGGAGCTCTCTCCGTTCTTCAACAGCTAAGTCCTCTTGAGTTAACGTCCATTGTTGGAGGGGGACTGTTGAGCTGATAGGTTTGTTTTTGTAGCCCGATGATCAGGGATGATTCAATGAATACCTTTACTGTCTGTTTTCTAAAAATTTTATGCTGACGACAGCAAGTGCTGGTTTTGTCGGTTTGGGCTGGTAATCAGCCATTACTAAATTGATTAAAATGGAGGGTTCACCTCGAGAGAGGAAGAGTTTCTTCTCATGGTGAACGATCCGACAAGAAAACATACACTAGGGGGCTTAGTTGGATCTAGAATTGTAAGGGCTGTTACACATTGGGTTAAGTTTGTGGTGATATATTATAGGGGAATCAAGTTTATATTGGGTACATTGGGTTGGTTCCCGGGGGTGTAATTTTTAAGACCATTTATATAGCAGCATTTGAAGAAACATATATAGAACATAGAACATATAACATAGAAAAATGACAACAGAAAAAGACCACATGGCCTATCTAGTCTGTCCCTCCATATTTATCCTTTTGATGGGTTTCAGCAAATTTCTTTTTGGAAGCGTTATTTGGATGATATATTTTTTCTATGGACAGGCCCATTACCAATTTTACATCAGTTTTTACAGTGATTGAATTCCATTAGAGTTAATATCCAATTTATGGCCCACATTGGAACTCACTCACTCACTTGAATTCCTTGATGTGCGGGTTTATTCTACTCCCGATGGTCTCCAGACAACGTTGTTTTGCAAACCGGTGCAACACAATACCCTACTCCAATACCACAGTTGCCACCCTGGCTCTCTGAAGCGTGGGTTACATTTGGCCAGTTTTTATGTCTTTGAAGAATCTGTTCTACTTTGGCCGAATTTCAAAATCATGCAGCTGACTTAAAGCTTTGTATTTTGGCCCGCGGCTACCCCTGCACAATTATTTCTCGGGTTTATAAATATGCACGGTATTCCCACTGGGAATGACTTATTTTAGACCAGGACCTGGGGAGAGCTCAAACTAATCTGGCAGCTGAGAAGGTGATAAGAGTGCTACCTTATACAGTATGTGCAATATGAGATTGGTCACTCGACTGATACATAAATACTGGCCGGTTTTACATTTGCATTCTTGTTACAGTAAACCCCTAATGTTGATTTATTCATGGGATTCAAATCTTTGGGATCACCTAGTGCATTCTGCGACTATCATTGACTACCTACCCTGCATGCATGACAACCCCAACAATTTTAGCCTGTGGCACTTGCAGATATTGTGCCCTTACATTAGAGGGGGAAGTTTGGCTTGAACAACAAAGGGGATTGGTATTATGTTCTCGCTGGCATAGGACTTGTCATTCTAATTTTGTAGTATACCTTATAGTGTGTCCTTGTGGTCTTTGTTATGTGGATCACACTACTAGACCTATGAAGACCCGCCTGGGTGAACATGCATCCCGACTACACATGGCTATGTTATCAGCCCATATGGTTGATCATTGTATACAAAATCATCACCAATTTGAACATTTGTGCTGGCACATAATTGATCATGTCCCTGTGGATCCACACGGTGGTGATCGTCATTGCAGTGGCTTGAACAATAATGGATTTTCAAACTAAAGACTAGTTCCTGCTGGCCTTAATCTGGAATTGGATTGGTCCAGCTTGTATTGAGAAGCACCAATTACATCCTCCTGTTTGGTGGATGCCCCCCTGTGGTTTCATTGGGCTTTCATTGGCTTTTTTACATTCATTCATTCATATGTTTCTGTGACTGCTTACGTCAGATACCATCTATATAATGGGCAGGTTTGGTTTTTGATTTTTAAGCGCACAAGATTCTTTCGGAGGTTTGGAATCTTACTAACACCTGAGACAGAGCCTTTGCTTGGGGCTCAAAACATGGCTCACGTTGTGGATAGATTCCAGTCTCATCATCTTTTTTCCTCCTTGAGCGCCTTTTCACAAGATAAGTTTTTAAGACTTTAAGCAAATGAAAAGAAATAAAAAGGATTAAAAGGAGGCACCGTGTATATGGGAGTGAAGTTTTCTCTCCCTTTAATGGTAACTCCAACCTTTGAAGAAATTTTACTCACCTGCACGGTGGATCCTTATAGCTATGCTTATGTAATTTGGATCACCGCAGTGGTGTTTTTTGGCTTGTGATTATCCAGATAGTAACTGTACTGCCCTAGCTGCGTCATGGACTGCCTAACAGGATAGTGCTGGAGCGGTCTGTGGAGATAACAGCAATTTTGTTCCACATTCCTTTCAAATATTCCCTAACACTCTATTTGCTTTTCTGCAGCTGAATCACTGAAAATGTATATAGTGTCTCCAAGACCTTTTCCTTGGGTGGTGGCTTCTAATATGGAACTCATCATTTTGTACATGTAGTTAGGATTATTTTTTTTTTCTATGTGCATCACTTTAGACTTATCCATATTGAATTTCATCTGCCATCTGGATATCTAGTCTCCTAGACTCAAAAGATCCTTCTGCAATTCCTCACAATCCTCTGCTGTTTTAATGACTTTGAATAATTTTGTATCATCTGCAAATTTGATCACTTTACTGGTTACTCCTCTCTCCGGATAATTTATGAATATGTTAAGTAGCACATATCCCACTATAGATCCATTGCCCTATTTGGAAAATGTTTCGTTTAATCCTCTGGTTTTTCCTGGTTTTTAATCAGTTATCAATCCACAGTTGGATACTGACTCCTAAGGACCATAAGTTTTGATGAATCACAATTTGTTTCCTTCATTTTTGCCCCTGGCATGTGTGCACAGGCAGACACATTAGAGCAACATTTCTCTATCCAGTCCTCTGGTACCCCTCAGGCCAGTCAGGCTTTCAGGAGATTCATAATGACTATGCATAAGAGAGATTTACATGCACTGCTTCATTATGGATATCCTGAAAACCTGACTGTCCTGAGGGGTCCCAGAGGACTGGGTTGAAAACCACTGCATTCAAACCATTTTGTAAAGGGAGAGAATGACAGCAAGGGGCAAGCAAAAAGCATGAGTCAGTTCAGCCAGTCATATGGAAAGTCTTTGGCAAACAGCCAAAGAAACCTGTCCCTGCCTGACTTATCCAAATCCCATGGGTGATGTCACTGCAGTCTATAAGACCAGGGCCGTGCCAACAATCAGGCAAACTAGGTGGCCGCCTTGGACCAAATCTTCTGGGGCAGGGGCAGCAAAGAACAGGGCATTTAAAGCTAAACTATAGTCTGACAGCTAGGGAGGGGTATGAAGCTTAAGGTTTACCTAGGGTGCCAACACTTTGAGCCAACTCTGGAGCCGGCCCTGTCTAAGAGACAGTCCAGAAGCAAGCACAAGAGAACCATTTTGAATGTGACTTTGAGAGACTGAGGCACGGATAGCTGCTGGGACCATAGTAGCACTTTAAAAGCAGAAAAAAAAGAAAGAAAAAAATCTTGCAAACAGCAGAGTGTCTTGGTTGCAAGCAAACAACTGCTGTCTCTCTTTTGAAGTTTGTGAGGGTTGCTGGCTGATCTTGGAGGGGAAAAAATCTCTCGGGGTAGGGGTGGGGGATCAGCAAAGTGATAGGGAGGCTAGAAAAAGATGTAGTTAGAGTTTTCTAGTGCTTGCAAATGCTTAGTTTCCTCGTTTGGGAGCATTGGTAGCAGGTGTTGCACTGCAGCCACAATGCACCACAGACAAACCAGGCACAGGGAAATAGAGATTGGAAAGGTGGGGGGAAGGATAAAGAGTAGTAGCCCATCTCACAATCAGAAAATTTTTGTAACAGTCTTTCTCACCTATTGACTGTACAGAAAATCTAGAGTAAATACTAAAGTAGAGAAGACGAAAAAATATAAGTTGCCTATAGGAATTTCTTAATTTTTTAATGCTTATCTAGCTTTGAAAAAGGAATCTGTCTTCATCAAAGTCTTCTCCCAAATGATTAGAACTGAGGCAGTAGGGAGGGCAGGCCACAGGGCACTCAAGGGGCTATGCTTGGCTCTTCAGGGGACTCCAGCAGAAATATTTGAAAAATCATATTTGGGGTTACAGTGCTTCCAAATTCCAAAGCGCTACTGAATGGAGTCCTGTAAAAAAGAAACTTAAAAGAGCGAGAGTCTCTGTTCTGTAGAGCTCACAGTCTAGTCTGAAAACTTGCATTTGCAAACTGGTCAAATGCTTCTCCCCAGTCAATAGAACAGCAACAGCAAGGAGAGCAGGGGTGGCAGGGCACAGGACACTCAAGGGGCTATGCCAGGCTTTTCATGGAACCCCAGTGGAATTCTGTGAGAAATCATAGTTGGGGTTATAGTACTTGAACATTTCAATGTGCTACTGATGGGAAGAATGCTGTAATAAAGGCACATAAAAGAGAGACAGTCCCTGTTCCGTAGAGTTTACAATCTAGCTCACACAAGCGTTAGCAGTCAGATCAAAAGTTTCTCCCAAGTGAAGCCCCCAGCCTGTTCTCTTTGTGAAGTGGTATGCGAGTAGTCCCAACATGCATCAGAGAAAGTCACCCTAGAGGAGATTGGTCAGTGCTCAGCTGCCCTGTCACAAGGCAAGCATCAGACAGCATAGAAGATGGTGACATGGTGCATTGGGGAAACAATAGCCCGGGATGATCAGCTCCTGCAAGTGGTTGAGAACATGGAGTTTAAGCAGCTGCTGCATCTTTAGCTCCCAGTTACCAAGTGCCCTGTAAGACAAATTTAGTAGGCAAATGATCCACAGCCTGTACAATCAGTTGTGTGGCCAGCTGCAGGCAGAGGGTAATAGCGTCCATTTCACCAGTGACATCTGAACTAGGCAGCATGATATGCACACCTACCTCTGTATGACAGCACACTAATGGCGCTACATGAAGCAGAGACAAGCTGTAGGTATAAGAGAGTGACACAGGAGGAGGGTACCAGTGGACTGGGCTGCACAACCAGATGATGGATGATAATCATACTTGGACCCGTATCTTAGCAGAAATAAGGAAATGCTGCAGGTCTGGCAGACAGAGCACAGGCAAAGCATTGGGCTTGCTAGTTTTGGGGGGGTTTTGTAACAGATAGTGGGACAGACATGATTGACAATGAAGGAAGGGGGCTTTCATGGACTGACTTACTAAAAGGAGAACAGTCTGCAACAAGTTAGATTCCTGGAAGAATTTCAGTGATAGCTTACCTTGAGGAACTCATTGAGGCCATGGCAACAGATCGCTTGCTATGTTTGGACATTTCCTGTCCTGCCCTCCAACCTGTGTGCTCAGCGAACATGTATTCTCCATGGTAGGAGATATTGGGGATCCCCTTGGTTCTTGGCTAGTGGTAGAGATGCTAGTGTTTCTAAATACAAGCCTCCCCTTGCTTGGCTTCCCTTAATTATCAAGCGACTGGGAGGAGGAAGAGTGTAGGGCTCTACTAAATTGCAGTTGCCCACATTCTGGCTCACATTTTCAGTGGGTACCCTTTAGCTCTCCATGCCAAAACTTAAAAGAAAAAACATAAACTACAAAAATAGACAAAAAAATATCCCTTTGCTGCTGGTGCCTTATCACTGTGCTGTCATTTCTGTCACAGTCTGCTTCCTGCTCTCGTGATTTGCACCTCTACTGTGTTGCAGCTGGTGCTACTCTCACTGATGCCTGCACAGCTGCTCTGAGGCCTACTGTATCATCTGCAGTGGGTCCCTGTAGGCCCTCATGACAAAATTTATTTATGTATTTATTTATTATTTTTATTTAATGTCTTTTTTATACCATCTTTCTACCAGTCCAGACGATTTACAGGGAACTCAGTGCATACAAACAATATAACTTTAACAGTGTAAATTTACATGTAACGCATAAACATTATAAACAATGAGATATCTTACATAGAACAAAGTAATATCATTATGTTAAAAGTTAGGGAAATGTATCATATGAGAGGAGTGAGGAGGATTGAGAGATTAGTTGAATGAAATTATGTACAGAGCTAATACATTGGGATAGAAAGTTCTCGGTGGTGTTATCGGGAGCAGGCACATGAGCTGGGAGGGGATCTGCCTCGTAGAATTTGAGGAATAAATGAGTTTTTAGCTTCTTTCGGAATTCACCCAATAGCTGAATGGACCTCAGATGAGGCGGTAGAAAATTCCACATCAATGGGGCATAAAAGGAGAATGCTCTAGTACATGATCGTTGATTGCTCTTGAGCTTTGATGCAGGTATATTGAGTAGATTATTCATGTGTCTTCGCAACCTCTTGGAAGAAGGCTTATTTATTAGAGACTGCAGGAATTGAGCAGATTGTTCAATTGTAACAATATAAATGTTATACCAGTTATCTGTACATAGTTCCAACTGTTTCATACAAAACGTTACTACTTGTTTCAATGTAAAATTTCTACCAGTTAACTGTACATAGTTCTAACTGTTCCATGGAAATGTTACTACTTGTTATATGTAAACCATTTTACCTTGAAGAAAAACGGTATATAAAACCAGTTAACACTAGAAGCCCCAAAAGGCATTTTACCTAGAAACTCCAAAGTGCATCAATTGACGCATTATCACGACGACTGCGTTTAGCATGAAATGCAGATGTGAATTAATTTGAAGTTACTTATTTGTTTAATACATGTGGTATGTGACATCATTACATGATGTCATCGTGTGTTTATTGGTTTGTAATTTCGGAGTAAAACTGGAAACAGTGATTGACTTAAAACCGAAATTTACTGTTACACAGTTACTGTATGTACAATGTCGTGACTTTCGAACACACCCTAGAACAGGCCAACACTCCAGAACTTTTAGCATATCACTTCCTCCCTGAAATTTTATTCATTTTTTTTTTCTACGATCCTATGTACAGAATGCTGAGACCTCGTAGAAGACAGCAATGCCTAGATGTGCTGGTGCAAAATCAGTTGATTTGTTGCCAGCTGCGGCTACCACTTCAGTGCAGAAAACGAGAGAACTGCGTCCGCAGTGCATGACAGCAGCACAAGCACTTGCCAAGCTGCAAGATATTTTGGAAATTGACAGTGGCTCTGATTCGACTGAATCAGATTCAAACGTTGACCTACATGTTACAGGTTGCGCAGCTGTAGAGGATTTGACTGGTTCAGACTACAGCAGAAACACTGATGAAAGTGAAGATGATGCTCATTATCCAATAATCGCTGAAAACAAGAGCAGGATGACAGGGTCAACAGTGGTAGCAAAAGATGGGACTAAATAGAAGATCATGTCACAAGGTGAAAGCAGTGACAGATTGCAGGCCCAAAATGTATTCACTGCTAAAAGTGGGGTTACTGCATATTTTCGTAATGTTGAAACACCAGTGAATGCATTTAGATTGATCATTGACCCTGGTTTTGTGAGTCACATCAGGAGCTGCACTGTGGAGTATGCCTGTTTATCAGACCCATCATGGGATGTAGCCGAAGATGAAATAGAAGCGTTCCTGGGACTGGCATATCTAAGAGGTTTCATGAATGCCAAAAACTTTCCAATTGATTTGATGTGATCCGAAACTTATGGCTGTGCAGCATTTAGGCAAACAATGTCACGAAACAGATAAGAAGTAAAGAAATTCATGCGATTTGATGTCAGAGCTTCACGGTAGGAAAGAGTGAAGTGTGACAAATTCGGCCTAATGACATGGGTGCTATCCAGATTTGTTGATAATAGTCAAAAGTGTTACGTACCAAAAGAATCACTTACTGTAGATGAACAGCTATTCCCAACGAAAAGCAGATGCAAATTCACGCAGTACATGCCAAATAATCCAGATAAATTTGGAATAAAGTTCTGGATCTTGGCAGAATTGCAGTCCAAATACTGTATGAATATGAAACCATATACTGGGAAAGATGATGAAAGAGTTGGCAGTTTAGGAACGCATGTGGTCATGACTCTAATGCAGCCATATTATCAGCGAGGATACAACTTTACGGTCAATAATTTTTTTACAAGCCGTGACCTCACTGAGAAACTATTGGAGAAGCGCACTTCGTTGGTCGGGACCATTCGTCTGAATTGCAGAGAACTACCATCACTTACAAAACTCAAACTGTACCAATCCAAGTTCTACACCAATGGATCAATGACCATAGTACAGTACCAGACGACTTTTGCCGTTTTGTCGACTTTGCACAAAGGTGCGATATGTGAAACCAGTGGCAAGCTGAAGCCTGAAAGTGTGTTGTACTACAACAAGAATAAATGTGGTGTTGACATGCTGGACTCAATGTGCCATCAAATGTCCACCAAATCTGCATGTCATAGATGGACACTAGCCGTTTTCTTCAATATTCCTGACTTGGCAGCCATCAATGCCTGGATTATTTTCTGCAAGCAAACCGGTGTCACCATGCCAAGGAGACAGTTTCTTCACACACTGTCAGAGCAACTACGACAAACGTGCTGCTCGACATTCGTACTCCGAATCAATGCCAGCCACGGTTGCGACAAACAAACTGGCAAAGCGAGTAACATGTGCAGTTAAGGCCAACTGCAAATGAAATTGCACTGTCACGCTGTACGATAAATGCAAGCGTCCAGTTTGCGGACACTGTCTGTCGACAATCTGCGCCAGTTGCACATAGACTCTAAATGTACAATAGCAAACCGTACATGCTTATCCAGTTTGTTTGTTAACTGACATGGACTTTGCAGTTACTTTTAAATTTAGTTAACACTGTTCTTATGTTAGTCATTGTAAGAAAACTTGTGAAAACCACTCAATTTGAACATCTTGACCTCACTAACAAAGTCATGGAACATAATTGACATGGTTCTAGCAGTGGCGCTGGTATACAACTTCAAAGATGTATTTGCGTCAATTGACGTATTTGGGGCTTCTAGTGTTAAATAAATAAATAAATGAACTTTGTGTTTAATTCTAGAAGAGATGGGGATCCAATGGTGCATCTTAAGAATTGGAGTGATGTGTGTTTGACATGATCTGCCTTGTATTATTCTGGCTGCTGTGTTTTGCACTAGTTGTAAAGGGTAAAGATTGTGTTTAGGCAAGCCTTGGTAAATTGAGTCCAAGATGGGAGTTATCATGGCTTGAAACACTGTGCAGAAGTCACCTGGGTTGAAAAGTGAGCATAGGTTCTTCAGAATTCTGAGTTTATGGTAGATAGATTTGATGGTTTATTTTATTTGGACTTTTAATTGCAGAGCCTGATTTAAAATAATTCCTTAGTATTTAACTTCAGTTTTGAATGTGAGATCAGTGGAGTCAATCTTGATTGTAGGTTTGAAGTTGTTGTTCTTTGTTATGCGTAAGACTTCTGTTTTGTTGAAAATGATATTGAGGTTATGGGCTTGGAGCCAGTGAATTACTGCTATGAAGCATTTGGATAATGTGGAGTAGTCTGGGGAGGATACAGTGAAAGGAGTATAGATCATAATGTCAACCGTGTACATTTGATAGTTGATGTTGAAGTTTTGGATGACATCACAAAGTGGCTGGATATAAATGATAAACAGGATTGGTGAGAGCCTGGGGGGATGCCTTGGTTGAGGGGGTACAGAAGGGACTTCTGAGATCTGATTTTAATATGTTGTGTGCAATTTAATAAGTATGAGTGGAACCATTTGATGGTGATTCCTTGTAGTCCAATGTTGTAAAGTCTGTTGAGGAGACATTGATGGTGGACAGAGTCAAATGCTGATGTGATGTCTAAAAATATTAGTATAAAACTTTGGGGGGGGTTTGTACCCTTGATGAGGGAGCCAAACAGGGAGGTAGGCATAATTTCCACACCATGGTGTGGATGAAATCCATGTTGGTGCTGGTCAAGGTTTGTGTGGTTATTAATATGTTCCTGTAGTTATGTTTGTACTACTTTTTTCAATGACCTTGGATATGAGTGGGATGCTGGCTCTAGGTCTTTAAGAAGCAGGGGAGCTTGGGCCTAGATTGCTCTTTTTTAGGATACGTCTAATGGATGAATGTTTAAGCAGGGGTAGTAAGAAGCCTTATGTAGATTATTGATCATTTTCACCATGAAAGGTAAGAACTGATCCAAAAAAATGGGTCCAACGGATAGTTAGTTATGTTAATGCTGGTGATTATGGCATTGAGTTGCTTGTGAAAGGATTTCCAGCTTGATAATGAGTTATTCAGTTGATTATTGGCAGGAAGAGTGAGCTTAGGGCAGTTATAAGTATTATGTAAAGCTTGCATATGGAGAACCATTTGATAGGGGTTAAGAGTATTAATGGGGCTATAGAGGATGGGGTCCTTTGTGATCTCTTTGACTATGTCAAATAGCTCCCTGGGTTCATTAATAGAATCCTAAATAAGATTAGTGTGGTATTCATGTTTGTAGTTGTTTGTAGTAGCATAATATTTATTTAGTTCCTCAAGATATGAAGCATGATGCTTTGGACTTCTTGTTCTCCTCCATTTACGCTCAAGTCGACATAGATTGCATTTCTGTGTTTTTAAAGTTGCAGAGTACCATGGAGCAAGGTGCTGTCTTTTGTTGTTTGTAGTTTTAATCGGTGCCTGGGCTGCAGATGATAATGTTGAGTTCCATATATTGTACACTCTTCAATGTGGGCATCGGCTGAAATGGTTGTAAGGTGAGGTAGAATTTTCTGAATGAATGCATTATTGTCAAAAGGAGGGAATCTTCTGATATTTGAGGTAAAGATCAGTGGTGGATTTCTTTTTTATGGATGGGTAAGCTTGAAGTTTATCAGGCTGTGATCCGACCATGAGACAGGCATTATTGTTGAAAGGTGGCGATTTAGAGTGTTTGTTAGGTTACTTGGAGTGAAGATAAGATCAAGAGAGTACCCCCTTGTTGTGGGTGGGTTTGTTTATGATTTGTGTGTATTGTAAATTGCTTAAGACTTTTGTAAAGGTGTAGGCTTGCTTAATAGGTGCTGGTGCTAAATTAAAATCGCAGAGAAGGATGAAATTGGGCTGCTTTGCAGAATGGGTATAAACAGCTTCAAGAATTATAGATAGTTCTTCCGTGCTGTTGGAAGGGGGTCTGTATATTCAGGGCTGGTCCGTCCATTGATCGGGCATGTTTTTTGCATAGGGCCCCGTGTTTCAGGGGGCCCCACGCAAAGAACATTGTGCTTTAAATGTAAAGTTTAAAATAAAAAAAAAATCTGGTTGCTGCCGCCGCAGAAGAATCAAGTGTCCCGCGGGGCCCCCCCTGCCAGGCAGAGCCCTCCCTCCCTGCCTCAGTCACTCCCCATGTCGTCTTTCAGAGCCACGAAAAGAGAGTTTCCCTTTCGCGGCTCTGTTAAGCCCACCGGGGCTGATGGGAACTTTTCCACCAGCCCCGGCAGGCTTAACAGAGCCGTGAGGGAGAAACTCTCCCTTTGCGGCTCTGAAAATGGTGTGGAGAGGGACTGAAGTGGGGAGGGAGAGCTCTGCCGGGCAGGGGGACCCCGCGGGACACTCGATTCTGCTGCGGTGGCAGCGGCAGCAGCCAGCTTTTTTTTATTTTAAAATTTCCTTAGACTGTTGGGGGGGAGGGGGGTTAGGACTGGAAATGGGCTGATGGGGGGGTTAGAACTTGAGGTGGGCTGATGGGGTTAGGACTGTTAATGGGCTGTGGGCTGATAGGGGGTTAGGACTGGTAATGGGCTATGGGGGGCTAAGACTGGAAATGGGCTGATGGGGTTAGGACTGAAAGTGGGCTGATGGGGGGTTAGGACTGGTAATGGGCTATGGGGGGCTTAAATTGAAAATGGGGGGTTAGGACTAGAAGTGGGCTGATGGGGCTTAGGACTGGTAATGGGCTATGGGGGGGCTAGGACTGGTAATGGGTTGGGGGGTTGCTAGGACTGGAAATGGGCTGAGTGGAAGGGGAGGCTTGAACTGCACATAGCTGATGGGGAGGGGGGCTTGGAATGGAAATGGGCTGAGTGGAAGCGGGGGCTTGAACTGCAAATAGCTGATGGAGAGGGGGCTTGGAATGGAAATGGGCTGTGAGGGGAGGGAGCTAGAACAGGAAATGGGCTGATGGAGGGGCTAGGATAGGACTGGAAATTGGGTGTTGGGGGAGCTAAGATTGGAAATGGGCTGTGGTGGGGGCTTGGATTGAAATGGACTCATGGAGGGGCTAGAACTGGAAGTAGGCTCATGGGGGGCTTGGATTGGAAATGAGCTGAGTAGAGGGGAGCCAGGATTTGACATAGGCTGATGGTGGGGCTAGGAAAGGACTAGAAATGGGCTGATGGGGGGGCTGGGATTGGAAATGAGCTGATGGAGGGACTCGGATAGGACTGGAAATGGATGTGGGAGCTAGGACTGGAAATGGGCTGATGGGGGGCTAGGACTGGAAATGGGTTGTTGCGGGGACTAGAAGAGAATGGATGATGGGAGGGGCTGGAACTAGAAGGGAGCTGATGTTGGGGGAGGATTAGAATGGGATGGGGCTGGGAGAGTGAATGGAGAGGGGAAAATATTTTGTGTGGGAGGGAAGAAAAATCTACAATTGGCCGGGTATTGGGAGAGTAAGTGGGGATTGAGGATGGAGGGGTAAAATTTGAGTGGATGAAATAGGAATGAGGAAAGAGCAAAAGGAGAAAGATTACTATGTTAAAGCAGATGTAGAGAGAGAATGGAAAAAAACTAGATGAGAGAAGAAAGGACAAATGGTCAGCAGGCGATGGAGAGTTAGCAGAAGACACAAAGAAACCAGAAGAAAGTGGCTGGAGCAATTGCAACTGAAAAAAAAATGCACAAAAGATACAAAGATATCTCTTTATTTTGAATTTATTAACTGGAATATGTCAGCTCTGGGAAATGGACATCATTAACGTCTGTGCTTTGTTTAGTACAAGAGGAAATTAATTTATAGTTTTATTTCTACAGTGTTGTTGTACATTCCAAGTTTGTCTTCTGGGGTTCCCAGTTTAATTATTATCTTCCTGTTTCTAAATTGTGATTCCTTGTTTGGTGATGGTCTATGTTCTGCATGTGTAACTGAGCTGAGGTATTCTGTTCATGTAATTCCTATTTGACATTGCCACTTGTTCTCTTTCCCCAGTAGGTCATGTATTGTTATTCTCTGAAATGTATTGGTTTAATATTTGCAGTGTTGCCTTTTGACAGGTAGGGTCTGGTGCTTTGTGAGTCCTGGTAGTGCTGTTACAATACAGCGGGTTTGCTATGGGTTCTAAATGGGCAGTGTTTATAGTAGTTCCTAATGTACCTGGCGGTTGGCACTGGATTATAGTAATGTAGAAATATTTTAGTCTTTCTTTATCCATACACTCATTAAGAGGCATGTTTACTAAAAGTTAGTGTATTTATGCAACTGAGGCACCTTATGCAAATGAGGCCCCGCACCGAGTCTCCGCACATGGCCTTGCACCCCTCTTGGGCCGCCCCTGTGTATATTAAACAGATCACAATATTCCTGTTAGCAATTATGATCATGTCAAGGTTGTGATAGGAGGATGTTTCAACAGTGTTAAACTTGAAGGTGTTTACTAGTTAGGATTCAGACCCCCACCTCCTCTACTGCCAGATCTCCAGCAGTTGTGTATGTGGTGTGTATTGAAATTCAGCTGATTTATTATCTTCCTGAGAGAACCACGTTTCAGTTTTGTACATACAGTCCGATTCAGTAACAGCTACATCTGGCTGGTGGCCGTGTACAAACTGGAAATGGGGCAGATATCTTCCTGATTCCAAAACCGCACGTTTGGATGCATCCGCTGTTTCAGGATCAGGGAGACATACATCCCCGTGTGCACTGTATGCAGAGAGGGTAGATGTTTCAGAGCCCCCCATCCCCCTTCAGAGCCCCCCACCCCCTGCTCACAGTACGTGCAGCTGCTGGGCTGATGGCCTTATCAGCTGTCAGCATAGCCAGCATAGTGTCCCTGGCACAGCGTTATGTGCCATTGGGGGTGGTCCTGAATGCTCACCAATGGAAGCACGTCCCTCACCACTGGCCTCAGTCAGGCAACATTACCTGTCATGATCTCCATGGCAGCACGCACGCCACCTCAGCATGCCTGCCATATCCCATTCCCCCTATGGCAACCGCTGAGTATTTTGTTGCGGTCTGACTGTGTGTTGATAAGGGCACAGTTTAATCTTGCACTGCTATGTAGCTGATCATGTTGCAAGTCTACAGCATTTGTGTAGGGGCGAGGTTGTAATTGGATGAGGTGATTGTGTTTTTTGCAACTTAACATGGGCTTTAAACATCTATGATAGAAAGATTTTGGCAGTCTGGGGTGTCAAATTATCGGGATGTTGCCATGGTTGTGATGAAAGGCAGTTTTGAAAGTCAGGAATAAATGGAGAGCCCCAGAAAGGTGGAGATTTGTGAGAAGAATAGTTTAGGATTGATGATGTCTGTGTTTGTGATAATTTGTATCGTTATTGTAGATGTGTTCTGAATGAATGATAGAAAGTTGCACTAGCAAAGCTAAATAAACAGATGAAATGAGAGATTTCCTTTCCTCTTGCCTCTCTGCCACTGCTGCCTGAATCACTCTTCTCCCAGTCTTCTCCTGGACTGCCTTATTGCTGCCCTTTGCCCCTTCTGCATTGATGTCAGTGGTTCATACCACCCTTCTTTCTGTGTTGCTCTGAGACCAGTATCCTTTTTATTTTTTTGGCCAGCCTTCCTCAATCTCCTTTGTAGGTGCCTTTGGGCTTCTTTGCTATCACTTTCACTCTCTTTTTATGCCTTGGAAATGTATTTCTACTCTTCTTGCTACATTGCTCTATGATTGATGTCATAGTGGGTTAGTTCATTAATCCTCATCTTCTTGTTTTGCAACTTTCTTGTTATCTACTACCTAGAGTCTTCTATTTGCATTGTTTCCATTGCCACTGTAATCATTTTGTGCTGGCAGGCTGTTCCTCCAACCTTTCTACAGCTTTCTCCCATTCTTGCAGCATTGCTTTTCCTTGTCTTTTCAAAAAAAGCCTCATGAAGATATATGAGAGTTTTTCCGCAGTACATAATTCCTCGGTGTTATCCTGTTTGGGTGGTATAGCCCTCGGGTCTATCTTTCCAATGTGTTGACCATATTCAATGTCTTAGGACCTTTCAGCCCATCTTGCTGTTGTGTTGGCTCTTTTTCTGTTCTACCATTGGCTTTGTGCTGCAGTTTCAAACAAGCCAACTGAAAGCCAAACTGATCCCAGTGTGGCAGGAGGAGACTAGTAACCTAACATCCTCAATGAGCCTCAAAATTCTTTTCAAATTTCCATTACTGTATTTGTTGACTTAGCCTTGCTTTAGGAACATATGTTTTCCTGGTCCAGTGCCTTCAGTTGTTCCCATTGGTGGTGGGATCTTTCAGCCTATCTTCTTGCTGTGTTGGTTCTTCTCAGGTGTTTTATGGTCTTGCAGTCAAACTTGGAGCTGTGCTGGTCCTCTTGAAGTGTTTTAAGGTTTTCCAGCCATTGATCTTGGTGCTTCTGCTAGACCTCTTTGGGTGTTTTGCAGCCGATCTTGATGTTGTTCTGGCCTTCTTGGTATATTTTAGAGCCCTGCAGCAATGGATCTTGGTACAGTGCTGGCGTTCTTTGGGTATTCTGGCACCCCCTTTGGAATGCTATCTCTAATAACCCAAGTCTAAAAAACCCCAACCTGATATAGTGGGGGGACACTACCAGCCTAATACCATCCACCAGGCTTAAGCTCCTCTCACTTCAAAGTTTTTTTCAAATTTCTGTTACTGTGCTTGTCAATTGCTGGTCTTCTCCCACAAGTATTGGCCTTTCATTTTAAGGCCTTCCAGTTTATCTTTCTACTTCATTTGTCTTTCTCAAATCTTCTGGGCTATTGCAGCCTCTGCTTCCATCCTACTCCCACTGCTTTGGGACCTTCATCACAGCACATCTTCTGATTCTTATTTAAATCCCTCAGGATCTCATCCAAGCAGTCCATGAATACATTTTTCACCTTTCCTCTGTACTTAAGTTTCCTTTGCGTGTTCTAAAGTCGTCAGTTTCAGGACCCTAACTTGTGGGAACAGAGCTTAGCTGTCCTCATCCCATTCCTGCAGCTTGGGCTTATGCAGCCTTTTTTGTGTTTGCTCTGCTTAGGTGTTTTTGGGCTTTGTAGCTTACCAAAGTGTTGTGTGAGTCCTCTTTAGAGGCTTTTGAGTCTATTCTGACCCGTGAATATCGGGGATGGATGTCCCATTGGACATTCTTATGTAAATGGCTGCAACGTTTTTAAATCACTGCTCTGAACATCCATGCACTTCTTTACCCCATGATTCCCTCCCCCTAGGCAAGACCCCCCAAACCTTGCATATCAATCATCACCACCCTGAAGCCATTATATTTGTCAAGACCTTCCAAACCATCCACAACAGTCTAGACACTATGGAAAGACCTACAGACCCCTCTTAATCTTCAAGACTGCCCATAGCCCCCTGAATCCTTCAGCAACCTCACACCTCCTGATCCCACCTTGACATCTACCAGGGATTTCCCTGGCAATCTAGCAAGGAGCAGACGCAATCCCCAGTTACTCCAGTTCTATCAAACTCCAGGTTTCAAAATGCTTCTTTTGGCCCCAGCAGAGCCATTTGCAAAATACCTATAAGGGTGCAGGTGAAAAATATGTATTTTGTGGAAATGTACAGTAGGAATAACCAGTTTGAAAAGAGTCATGGTCAAGAAAAAGTAGTAAAAATGTGCATGGTCAAAAATAAAGTTTAGTCTGTGCTCATTTAAAATGAAGATTTCTGTTTTTGGTCCCTTTTTCATTTTGGTCTCATTCATTTTTTAAGCATGCAAATTAATTGTATGTATCTTAATTAAGAAGAAATGGGTTTCACGTGTGGAAAGAGTGATTTCTAAAGTAATGTGTCGGATATATATATATATAAACACATGCATAGGAAATGATGCTTTGCATATTTTTAAACAAATTTAAAGTACAGATATACTTTCTCTTTCTAAAATTGCTGCTATTCTTATCTACACAACCATATCTACTTATGCAGCTGCTTCTAAAATTGCCCTCAAATTTTATTTTCAAAAGTATGTATCTTATTTTCTGAAGAAAATCCAACTACAGAAAAATCAATTACAAATGTCCCTGGGGACTTTGTATCCTCTGTGTCTTTAAAAGCTGGTACAGTATATGTGGGTAAAATGCACCCATGTGCTTTGTCCCAGTGTAAACATTTTTGGCCCAATTTTCATTTGGGCAGTGCTACGTGCTGAATCAGCACATAGCCCGCCCGCCGTCCGTCTAACCCAGATTTTCAATGCTGGGGAAATATATGGCCCGGGCATTCAAAATCCGTTTCACACCACATAACCCAGAAGCCACAGGAGCTACCCGCTTAGTCACTGCACCTGAAAAATAGGCAAGGAAAAACATTGCCTATCTTTAAGGCGCAGAGGGCTAAGCAAGTAGCATAGAAAATCGATGCTACCTGGCTAGCCCGTTCTTCCACCTCCAGCGCACCCTGATGCTAATCTCATAGCATCTGGGTGCATTGGGGACTTACCCGGGATTTTCAAAAGGGACTACCCATGTAGGTTCCTTTCAAAAATCCCAGATAAAGCATTTACATGGGTAACGAGCAGTTACTTGTGTACAGTGAATGCCTTCGAAAATGCCGCCCTTTGAAGATTGTTCCCTAGTTTGCAATGGTTCTATGCCAATCTGTTGCCAAAGGAGCTGTCCAGATCATAGTGCTGAAAAAGTAAAACATCTAAGTTGATTGATTCTTCATTTTTCCTTCATTTTGGAGCAAGCACTTTTCATTCTTATTTCATTTTTAAGTATGGGTTGATGGTTATGATGAACCATGTGATTTAGCTAGATATTTATCTGCAATCATTCTTATTTTCTTCGGGCTTCCTTTTCAATTGGAATAAGCTTCTGTTGGAATATTGTGTACAAGCCTTCATTCACAAATATCCTGCATTTTTATTCTATTTTATTTGATAACCCCCACCTCAATCAGTGTTTGCAATGACAGCCCATGGCTAGAGATCACAGACAAAACCTCACTTCAAAACTCAATATGCTTGCATCTTCTCTCTGGCAGGTAAGAATCAACATTATGCAATCAGCTAGATTGTACCCCTCCCTAGGGGCCGTAATTACAGTCTTTGCTCTATTGCCAGCCCAGGGAATAAACATTGGGCCTTGTAATTGAATCTGAGACTTCTGCATGACAGTGCCTTTGAGCTACATGCTAGCCCTCTGTGTAGCCTTTGAACTACAGTAATTATTGTACATATGATATCCAGGATATCATATGAGTGTGATTTATTTTGCACTATTTGCTAGCAGTATGAGAGTGGCAACTGTAGCTTGCAGTTACTCTACATTCTTCTTACTTTCTAATTCCTTGTCTGTGGTTAGTGCAATAATTTACCGAATTTGTTTTCAAAGAATACAGTTTGCACAGAATGTGATGGTTGTTTGAATTGGTTATGGGTGTACTGTATCTATTTGTAACATATGCGCACAAGTTTCAATGTAGACTTGAAAAATAAATGGGAATAGAAGTAAAAGCAATACGAACTATTTACTTCCATGGTGCCAGTTACAAGAGGTGACCATTTATCACACTGAGCTAAACAAAAGCCATATAACCTGGGCAATTATTTAACATGGCAGATATTTCAAATTGTTTAAATGCCTTTTTCAACTGTGAATGTATTTTTCTTTGTAATGCCATTCTGTTCTTGAGTCTAATGTCCCTCTAGGTAATGCATTAGCTTGATTATAAGAGGAGCTATTTTATGACACTGTGCATGTCAATAAACTTACCTCATCTTATCAACATGGCTAAGTGCCTTCTACAAGAAACTCCCCTTACTGCCATATTTTATCTGCTGTGCTATGGTGTTATATTCCTGCCGTCAAAGAGACTTCTTCTGCTGCCACCAGAGAAGCTACTGCTCTACAGCTGAGACCCCTCTGGTAAGAGCCAGGAGGCAGGAGGAAGTATTCACGTTGGAGCTCAGAGGCAAGAGGTGGCACTCTACCATACTGGCTAGAAAACGAGAAGATGTTCTTATATTCAGAATCATCTTATAACCAGGCTAATATAGCAAATGAAAATTGATATAGTCATAAAGTTGAATCATAAGAAACTACATTGAATTATTGTAAAATATGCCCCTTGCGATGCAGTGCCTTACAGCCAGTTCTGAACTAGTATTGGAATGTAACCAACAACATATCTAGGCATTGTAGATGATTAAAGGCATACAGTCAAGGTCTTTATAATTGTTAACTGCTAAAGAACATTGAACTGTATCTTACTTGTAGGACGGAGCCTATCACTCTCCATCAGTGACTGATCCTACACTTACTGCAGAAACACTGGATCAAACTATTGCCGCATTTGATACTGTCGAAGAATTACTCAAACATCTTAATCCAGATACCTGGCAAGAAGATCTGGAGAACCTGTATACAGACACAGCTCACTATCGTGGCAGGACTTACCATGAGAAAAAATCAAAGGGTAAGAATATAAGGAGTTAAAGTCATTTGTATAACATATAGTTTCTTCTTCTGAATTTTTATTTCAATTTTCTCTAAGTGCTTTCTTTGGGAATGTCATGGTATAAATTTGCATGATGAAATTCAAAACCTTTGCATTTCAGTTTTACAGAATATACTTGTCCTCTATAAGTAGTGCAAGTTGATTTGTTTCTGATTCCACTTTTATTAGATCTGTTAAGGTCAGTGACTGATGCACAGTTTTTTTTTTGTTCTATTAACAAGACTACAAATTGTATAAGCACATAAAACTTGAAATATATGAGGGGAAAGGACAATTTACTTAGAGGAAATGAGATAACTATTTAAACATTAATTCCTACAAATCATTTGTCCACCAGGGCTGGATTTAAGCATGGGTAACACAGACACATGCCAAAGGTACCAAATTCTGAAGGCATCCAAAAATTGAATCCCCACTCTCAAATCTCTCAGGGGCTCCTCTTCTCTTCAGCCATATGCAATTTGAAAGGTCTTATTACAAATCTTAATAAACCATAACCACAGTCTTAAAACTGGCCACACAGTCTACGGCAATGACAGCCTGTGTAGGTTACTCACTTAGCTGTGTGGGAGTCCTCCATCCATAGTGCTGGCAGTGGGGTGCGGTGCTGCAGTATTGTATTTTCAAGGAGCATGTAGGTCCACAGTCAGATTACAGGCCTTCCTGCTCCTCCCAATTGAAACTGTGATATTACAGCATGTACCCCCCCCCCCACCACCACCACCACCACCACCACCACCACAACCAGGAGCAACACAGATGGAAGACTCCCAGGCAGCTCAGCAAGAACATTGTTGATAAAGTTGCTTTCTGCAGTAAGTGACATAAAATTGATAGAACCATCCAGCTGCATTTCCATGCCCAGGACACTCCTTAAAGGAATGCTCCATTCCCCCATACCCACCCCATCCTTATCTCCAATCAACTAGCCAGGTAACACAGGCTATGACAGCACAGGGTGATTCTCAGACTAACTGTGTAACTCATGTTAGAGGCATAAGTGGGCGGGGTGGGAACGGCAAGTCGGCATGGTGAGCTCCGCACAGTTAGAGCTGTGTTAATACCACGCACTAACTGAATTAGTGCAGGTTCATCAAGTCTACCTCAAAGATGGTGTTGGTTCACCCATGTTAATACAGCACACGCTATGGGAAAGGGCTCTGTGTCAATTTCCAGTGAAATGCTTTCCATGACCCCAACAGTTAATGTGGAGGTGTTGCATGTAATAGGCCATGGTTTCAGTGCTAATCGCGGGTTAGCCCGCATTAGTAAGACGACCTTAATGTTGGCTGGAGTATGGCCACAGTTTGACTAATTGGTGTTGGAAATAAAAGAAATACTATTCCCTAGGGATTCATCAAGGTTCTTTGTTTATAGCTTTCTGCTTGTTGCTAGCCCTTCATTGGGGAGGTCATGGAGTAAGTTGTAGCTCTCCTCTTTTTAATTGATTTGGTATTCGTAGCCATTGTATTGCTTTTTTATGTCCAGGTCAGGAGGCCACATCCCAGCCATTATAGCTGGGAGTGGTCTGACTTTCCACTATTCTAAACTATTGCTGGCATAATCATGTAAAAGGAAGAGATGACTCTAACCCTTCCATCATAGCAGGAGATGACCAGGTCTCTCACTCCCAGTCATACTTAGCATTAGTCTTGTTTACTTCAGAAGTGCATGGAGGGCATGATGTTTCAATAAAAGGACAAGAGCAAGCAGACAAGAGACAACAAAATAGGATAAAACACCCTTGATTCTGCCAAGCTGCAATAAAGAGGTCTTTATCTGTCTTTGACTCTCATGATCCTATCTCCATGTGCTTGTTTTCCTCCACTCCTCTGCCAACCCCTATTATTAATGTCAGAGAAGAGAAGGTAAAGTTGCAAGCAGACAACAGAGAAAAAAAACTAAGTTCTGCTTCTTCTCAGCTTCTTAAGTCTACCACTAGCTTTTTTTAATTTTTAGCTCAACCCTGAGACCAGAAAGGTCTTTCCACTTCCTACTCCTTATAGTATCAGCTGGTATATCCCATCTCGTTCCCAACATCGTACAAGGTCCATTGGATAATGGACAGTTGTTGAGTCACTATCCTGCCCTAAACCAAAGGAACCCTAACCATGCACTCAGCAGATGAATTATGCCTTCATTTCTTATCTTCCTAACTCACAACTGACACCTTGACCTCACTCACCTGCTTTACCTGTACCTCTCTCCTCTCGCCCTATTCATTCTGCAAAATGGAACTATCACTATTTAGATGAGTGGAAGTACAACTTATGGTTTTATTAACATTCATCAATATTTTAGCATATAACAAAATCACTAAATAAAATAATGAGGTAATTTTATAAGAGTTATGTACCATTTAAACATTGAAAAAGATGATTTACATGTTTTAGAAGAGCCATTGCTTAAACATATATATCTCCATCAAGTACTGATTAGAATGGGGTGTGTTAGGGGCATGGTTTGGGCTGTCCTTTTCAGTTATACATTTATTTCCTGTTTTACAACCCAAATAATACGTAGCTTACAAAATGTGGATGTTGCCATTTACACCAATTCCCAGACACACATAACTTCAGCTGCCTGCTCCTTTAGACCTGGAATTGGGAGGAGTGAAAGAGAAATGAACGGTGCTCAGTTTAATGGTTTTAAAACCCTGCCAAAATTTTATATTTATTGTTTTGGTTGGTAGGCTCCCAAATTAGCAGCTTTTCAACATATGGAGCCCGATATACAAAAAAGGTTGAGCTCCTAAACTTATGCTCCTAAGTTAGGCTTCTAAATTTGTGCCATATATTCAGCCCAACTTAGCGTATGTCTACTAAAGAGTAGCTTCTACTGCAGGGCTAGCGCAGATTTAATGTTCTGTGGAAGCAGCTAACTCGCAAAAAATGTAGATATCGCAGGGACGTTTCTGCAATATCTGGTTTTTCTGTGGTACATGGCTCTAGGGGCAGGATCAGGGTGGAACAAGCAAGGAATGAGGATATCAATGGTTGACAGCCACTGCACATAAATGTTTTTGCGTGATAGCTTTCAAAATCTGGCCCCATCGTGGAAATGCCACCTCAAGAGGCCGTCTGCCCTGGAGACAATCGGGCCTCCTCCCTCCACAATATTGTTGGTGCCGTGGTGTTTCAATCCACGGCACCGACATAAGTTTTTCAAAAATTGCTGGCTGGTTCCCCTGCAGCACCGATCCCCCCTGAACAGCTCCTGATCTCCAGGTGGTTTTGGCAGCTAAGGCACTGTGATAGCCGCCAAAGTCTAACACAGTTTAGTAGACATGCCCCTTAGGAACTTAAGTTTTCAATTGAAAATTCATCCTAATTTTACAGCTTAAAATTTATGCTCCTAAATTTAGGATTGCCATTCATTTGCCTAGATTTAGGTGCCTAGTGCTGAAAATAAGTGGTAAGCTCCTAACTTCTTTCCCCCTCCCTACAGTGAATCCACCCCTGTTGCCACCCACCTTTTAGTGAAATTTTAAGAAACTATTTAGGCACTCAGCCCTAGTAAATTTTCAAAGTGGCCAATTTAGGAACATAACTGCAGCAGCTAGTGCTGCTAATGCGTCTAGCCACTGGCACTGACAGCTAAAACCTGATATTCAATGCTGGGGTTATATCCGGCCAGGCATTGAATATCCGGGTTAGCTGCATTTGCCGCCTGCTAACTAGGCAGCGGTGAAAGTTAGGCCAGGGTTTCCTGTGCCTGGCTTTCACTGCATATCGCTAACCAGGTTACTTATGAAATGGGATTTTAGAAGGGACATCTAGGGAGAATCTGGAACGACCAGAGCACAATGTCCAACATTCGGGGGGAGTGGCCGCAGTGAAGGGAGGCATGCATAAGCATCTTCTGAAATCTCTGTCTCCTCCCTATAAGATGAACAGCCCAGTAACCAGTTCTGATAATGGGCCCATGCAGATAACAAGGCCACTTAGGTGCAGGTCCACGAACTGCATGCCTTTGAATATCAGACCCATTATCTTTTAACTAGTTTCTGATCCACAATGGCATACTGCCTCCTCTTACATGACTTTTACATTTTCTCAAATGTCTCATAAGGGATTTTGACAAAGATTTCTGAAAATCCAGACACATTATATCAACCGGCTCACCTTTATCTACATGTTTATTCACACCTTCAAAAAAAATAACATATTGGGGGAGGCAAGAATTTCCTTGGCTAAATCTATGTTGACTTTGGCCTATTCAACCTTGATTATCTGGTAGGGTCATATTCATGAGTTTAATGTCTGAAAATGGGCACGTAGATCTGAAAATCATGAATACGTCCTTGGAGCCATTTTAGAAAGCTGGGTATATGGGCTGCATGGGGGTGTGGCAGAGAGGTGTCTGGGATTTTCCAGAAAAGGTACACATGGGTGACCAATTTCAGAAATGGTACGAACATCTAAACCCACCCTGCTCCAGGGCATGAACAGGCATCAGGAAAGCTCTTGTTCTTCCTCTAAAACACATGGAGGGAATAGAGAAGAAAGTACTTTGATATCCACAATACTTTTCATGACTATAAAGAAAACTGAAGAGAAATGAGGACACCTTTTTTTCTGGTTGGAATGTAGATGCACATTGCTTGCAAAATAGCAGGCAGGGATGTGTATGCAGAATTGGATAGACAGCCGCATCTTAAAATTTTGTCTATGTGGCTGTGAATACCGCCATCCATTTTGGGCATGTGCAAATTTCTGAAATTGGGCTGAAACTTGCATGTAGCCAGTCTTTCTTTATACAATTTGACCTGGAAGTCCCAAATTGCACCTAAACATCATTTCTAAAATGTGTGTTCAACATTCAGTAACTTCTTATGTTCTTTATAATGGCTTCCACCATTTTCCTGGCACTCATATCAGGCTCATCTGTCTATAGTTTACCAAACATTCAGTTAATAACACAGCACTCTAATACAGCTAGAAGATGAGGACAAGCAACCAGTAAAATTTACCTAGATGTTTTGAATGTTGTAAATGTGTAAGTCCCTAATTTAGGGCTCTATTTCCTAACTATTGCATCCTTTTACTAAAGCGTGGTGAGTTTTTGCACTTACTGCACATTTTGAGTAACACACGGTAAACACAAAAGTCATGTGTAACTGTCGAGGGCATGCTCATGATGTTCTGTGCAGTTACCACACTGATATGTCCCTTATGGTGCATTAAAGTCATTCACAATTAGTGCGGGTGCACTGAACACCACCCCTCCTCCAGAATTGCTGCATTGGCAGTTAGTGGGCGTTAAGACTCATGCACTAACTCAATGTGCAATTCATGCCCACTCTCTGCCCGTAACTTACCCATTCCCTACCCTGTCACACGATGAGCAATTAATGCACTTAGCACACTTTAATAAAAAGACTCCTAGATACTTAACTTGAATTTAATGTGCATTAAAACTTTAACATGGCTTAAAAAGAGGAGCCTATAGATATCCCTAAATTCTTTGATGAAATGGCTAATAAATTGATCTGGTGAAAGATACCTGACTAAATAATGGGGGGAGGGGGAGGGTGCTGATTTTAAGCAATATTTAGATCCCTTCTTGGATAGAAGTTCTGTTCCTAAATCTAAGATCCCTAAATCACTGTAGGTCTTTTAATCCATAATGAATGAACAGGGCCTTTTTTATCCTTGGTGGTTTCTCAGCCTTAGTACTAGGGCCTATAATTTGTTCTGGTAGTTCACTCTTTATATTCTAGATTTGATTATGTTCTCATTTCAAAGTGTTCAGAAACTGATTCAATATGGGCTGCAAGGAACATTACACACTAGTTAGGCACGTAAGTCCCTATTTAAAAGACTTGCATGTGCTTTAGGCGGTTGCTATTCTTTAAGTACATGCATAAGTCCTATCACATGTACTTTCAGTTTGGGTATGCACAAGGGCAGAGTTTGGGTGGATTCTAAATTTTGCTTATAAAATATAACATACACATGTTACAGATCTAGCCGCGGGCATTTACACCAAGTCTAGGGTTGGTGTAAGTTACCGCACCTAGACTTGGCATACATATCTCAGCACTTACAGCCTTATTCTATAAGGTAATTGTGATGGGGTCTATAGAATATTACCTATCCCTCTCCAAAGGGATTATCAGCAGCCCCCTTTAAAAGAGTCTGCAGCCCAGACTTCAGGATTGGGAGGGTATGACTCACAGGGAGAGGTTAAGAACCCAGCAGGCTGCAGGAAGGAGAGAGGCTCATGGAACCAGAAGTCCTTCCATGGTGAGCCATGCAGAGGACTTCAGAAGTAGGGACTTTAACTGGGGCTGGAGGAAGGGCTGGGATAACCAACTTGTGGAGGTGTAACAAGTTGGGACAGACGTAAAGCTGGAAATTGGAAAATTGGATGTTTCTTGGGAAGGATCTTCCTTGTGCGGGATCTGCATCAGGGTAGGGTCTGGCTTCAGGGGGGAGAGGCTGCCTTGGTGGGGGATATAATTGCTTTTTTTTTATTAGAACTGGGGCCCAACTTCAAAGCATTGGCAGATAGCGCTATCTAATGATTATTTTATTGCAGGTCCATGCAGTAAGCATGGACCCTATGTGCTACCTATTGTTGTTCCACCCCCAACAATGCACAGATTTTGCTCTTACCACATATTATTTTTTTTATCCCTATGCGTGGTAAGTGCAAAATCCTATTTTAGTAAACACCCCTCTAACTAAATTATAAGTATATTTGTACACTATGACCAGTCTAGCTTTATAAGAATGATACATTTATCCAGTAGGTTATTGTAAAATCTCTTTCCTCTGCTTAAGGATAAACTTTATTCTACAACACCTGCATTTTAGATGTAGATAAAACCTTTGACAGGCTTCTTTATTAAAGATATTAGTTTGCCATCTTTAACAAAATGTTCTAGCAAACAAATGTTCTCATGTAACCAAGAAACCCATAAAATAATGGATTTGTGAATTATGATGTTTGGCTTACACTATGGAGGCACCATATTTGTGATATCCCATTTAAGTTCAGACTTTTCATCCATTTTCTTGAGGGATGTCATAGTAGACCTAATTACTGGTTGTCCTTTAAGTTTGGAGGTCAATTTCATACTCAATAAATACAGTGGACTAAGTGGAGACAAAAACTCTTTCTAGACTATCAACCAGTAAAGGAGAGTCCAGTTCATCATTTTCCATGAGCCACCAAGTGCTTTATAAGAGAATGAAAGTCTAATGATAATTTTTAAAAAAATGTAAATTAAATCCCTAAGGGCTTGTAGACCTTTGCAACATTCTTAAAGAAATTATGGGTGACTTAGCCTTCCAGAAAAATTTGCTTTATGTCGTTTTGCTCTAACCTCTTATGAAATTCCAGAGAAACAAGACCTGGTAATATAATTAAAATGGAATTCACTAGTTTAATTATGTTCAACTGTACATAGTTTACTAACTGTTAATTGTTAATTGTTAACTGTATTTACCTAGCTACAAATGTTATATGTAAAAACAGACCACACTGTTTATTGTTGTTATATGGAAACCGCACCTGATCAATGGAAGGAGCGGTATATAAATAATCTGTTAATTAAATTAAATTAAATTAAATTAAAGGTCATCTTAACTGCTTCCAAAGCTCTCCACCAAAGAAAAGAAAATAGACGTCAGCGATTTGTAGTTTCATTCACCCATCATAATATTCTTTCCTTAATATAATCACTGATATAATCTAAGTCAGTATAAAAAGGTAATATCCAATTATTTGACCCTGTTGTACCCTCCCCCCCCCCTCCCCCGAAAGGAATAGCTAAGAACATCATTCATGGTACTGTGGATATACATAGACATTTTTACCGTGTTATCACAATTCGCCTTTTAGCCTGATGTAGCAAAGAAATACCTTAATGATACACATCAAAACTAGAAGAGAATAAGAAACGTGTGACAAATATACAGTTATTAACTCATATACCATTGATGCCCCTAATCTGCTGAATTGAGATGACAAATCAAATGACAGCAATGACAAAGTTCATTCCTTTTTGGTTCCATTTTGTAATCCAAATAAAGTAGAAAGAAGGGAGCTTTAGGTTCACAATAAGTTATCTTTCCCTACTTCTCTATTTCTGTGGATGACACTATACTCCTCTTTGTTTCCTCAGCTCGCAACCTTGGGGTCATCTTTGACTCTACCCTCTCTTTCTCTGCTCACATCCAACTGGTAGCTAAAACCTGTCATTCTTTCTCTATAACATCAGCAAAATGTGTCCCTTCCTGTCTACACACACTACTAAGACCCTCATCTACTTTCTAGTTGCCTCCTGTCTTGACTATTGTAACATGCTCCTTGCTGGTATCCCTCTGAATCATCTCTCTTCCCTTCAATTTGTTCAAAACTCAGCTGCACGGCTTATCTTCCACCGGTGTCGCTATGTCACTTCACTGGCTCCCTATGGGAGTCGTTCTAAACCCCGAATAGCAGGGACCCGATTCCAGCACCAGAGCTATCCTCCACATGTATAAGGCCTTTGTGTGGAGACCTCTGGATGGGGGCATCAGGGGGCGTAGACAGGGTAGAGAGTGGGCAGAGTGGGCAGAGCGGAGGTGGACCCACAATCTCGGACATACAGGGCCGATTCAGGTCATGGCCCTGTATGTCCTGGTTTGGCAGGATAGATGTGGGACTTATTCTACCTTGGAGATGGAATACGTCCCATGCGCATCAGGGACTGGGACACGCAGGGCCGCTGAAGACATAGGATGGAACCACTGTTCCCTCTAAGCTGTGCGCGTGTGCGCGCGCACACACCTCGCCGAGCGAGCGCACATACTTTATAACAGAGCGCACAAAAATTACAGTTCTGATTCTGATAGAAAACAACACAGACATCTTAAAATTTAAAAGTTGTTGTGTATTTACAGTTTTCACAAGTTCTACAATATTTTCTAGTGCAATCAATGTGGTGTACATACTGTATTCTGACGTGTAGTCAATTTTTAAAGTATATAACTCCGAGTGTCGTTATGTGGCGCACAAAAATTTAACCTTCCTTCAAAAGCTTCACAGCTGATATTTTATGCGCACACAGCCTATAGAAAATTAGAGGGAACATTGGATGGAACAAGGTAAGTTCTCTGCCTCCCGATCCAGGCCCTGTCAGCCCCCGCCGATGGCCGGGTGGCAGGGAAAGAAGAGCAGGGGGTGTCAGGCCGTTTGGCGTTCCTGCATGGTGTCCCAGTGCCATTTATTTATTTATTAGTTTTTATATACCGCTTTGTCTTGGTAATCAGAGCAGTTTACAGGTAACATTTTTACTGCACAAGGCAGTTTACAAGGAACAATTATAGTATAGTTTACAAGGAACAAATATGTAACAGTTATACAACTAACAAATGATTGCATTCAAAACTGATTTAACAATAACAAAGAGGTACAGAACTATTTACAGGAGGTATTAACGGTAGTGGTCTGGGTGATATTCTGGAGTTAAGTGAGTCAAGTGCCTGGAGTTAGGAGTGGTTGATGAGTGTGGTAAAGTGTTGAAAGGAAATGTGAGAGGTTTATGGTGGCTGATCTCATTGATAGTAGTCTGTGAAGATGAATGTTTTGAGACATTTTCTGAATTGAATTGTCTTTGATTTCTCTTAAGAGTGCTGGGAAGACTATTCCATAGAGTGAAAATGCCCTACTAGTTGTAGAGTGGTTTAGTTTTCTGACACTAATAGGAGTGGATAGCATGTTTTTCAGGATGTATCCTTTTTGTTCTTTTGTGTTGTTTAATGTTTAATGCTGAGGTATGTTGGTGCTATGTTTTTTATTGTTTTGAAAATGATCATGAGAGCTTTGAATTTAATTCTTTGAAATATCGGTAGCCAGTGGAGCTGAACAGGATGGGTGTTATGCGATCAGATTTATCAGCTCTCATAACTGCGCGCAACAGTGTTTTGAGCCAGTTGAAGGGGCTTTAGGGTTTTCTTTGGGAAACCATGGAGTATACTGTTACTGTAGTTGAAGTGGGGGCTTATTAGTGCCTGGGCTATAGAACAGAAGTCCATGAGGGAGATCAGTGGCCTCAGATGCTGAATCATTCTGATTTTATTGTAAATTGCGTGAGTAGACATGTGAATGTGTTTTGTGAAATCCGGGTTTTGATCCATGTATATCCCAAGGTATTTTATTTTGTGTTTTATTTCAATTGAGGCATTGTTTATATGAAGTGAACTAGGGGGGTTGAATGTTTTATTTCTAGTAATAATGAGTGCTTCTGTTTTCTTCAAGTAAACTGAGAAGTTAGCTGATTTGAGTCATTCAGAGATGTCGTTGAAACAGCTGGTAATCTTTGTGTAGTTGGGATCTTTGGTGTGAAAGGTCGTGAATAGCAGTATATTGTCGTCATAAATTCTGAAGTCTACGTTGTGTGTTTGGATGATATTGCAGTTAGGTTGTAGATATATATTAAACAGAAGTGTAGATAATGCAGATCTCTGGGGGACACCCTGAGGTAGAGTGAAAGAGTTACATAGGTTGTTTTCAAAGTACACTTGTGTGCGGTTTGATAGGTAGTCCTGAAACCATTGTAGAGTAGTACCACCTATGCCCAGGTGTTTTAGTTGGTTGATTAGAATGTTGTGGTTTACAGCGTCAAATGCGGATTATATATCTAGGAAAATGAGGATGAAAGCATTATTCATGTTGTCGATTCCTTGTATGACCATGTCAAGGAGGGATGTTAGCAGTGTTTCAACTCCATGATGAGCTCTAAATCCACATTGATGAGGGTCAAGTTGAGCGTTTAAATTGATGAAATCCTGGAGTTTCAGCTGAACTGATTTTTTAATGATTTTGGATAAGAAGGATAGGCTAGCTATTGGTTTGTAAGAAGTGGGGCTGGATTTGTTTAGTGTGTTTTCTTCAGGATTGGGCATATAGATGCCGTTTCTAATTCGTTTGGTAAATGACCTTGAGCTAGAGAGAGGTTGACAATTTTTTGGATGTATGGTTTAAGTAATGAATTTGTAGCTTTAATCCAACTGGGTGGGCATGGATCTAGGATTGAGGTGTGGTATTCAATGATTCAATACAGTGTTCTATCTGTTCCCTGCTTCTAGATGAAAATAAGTTCCAAGTTACAGGGCAGTGTGGCACAGGATCAGAGGAGGTTGAGACACTCAGCGACTTGTGTTTGGATTTTTCCATGTAATGATTTGCAAGATACTGAACAGTTATGCTGCAGGTTGATTGGTCCTCTGAGTTTGTTTTTTTTGTTAGGTTTTGTATTATGAAGAACAGTTCTTTTGGCCAGTTAAGAGATTTTGAGAGGAGTTTAGAGTAGTATTCCTTTATTTGTTTCTCAGAGCCTTTGATGGTAGATTTTTAATTTGTTCATATATTTAAGCTTGTCATCTTCTGATTTGGAAACTCTCCATTTTCTTTCAGTTTTCCTTAATTCTCTGTATGTTTTAAGATCGGGGAGTACCACAGTTGAGAGATTCTGTGTTTTTTTGATTGGTGATTTTGATGGTTTGCTGATGCTGCACTTAGGGTTCTGTTCCATGTTGCGATGAGGGTGTCAATGTCATCACTGTTGATTGAGAGATCTGGGCTTATTTTATTAATGAATTTATATTTGTAGATTATATGGTGGTGTTACCTGCTTATTGTTGGTTTGATGGGGGTCTGATTCAGTACTGAAGCATATTAGGTAGTGATCTGACCATAGAACTGGCTGAATACTTTTAATATAAATATTTTTATTAAGAGCAAGTCTTAGGGTAGAAAATGAGATCAAGTATGTTCCTTTTGTATATGTTGCTGTATCACTTAGTTGATTGTAGCCAATGTCTTCTATTGCCTGAAGGAAGGTCGTGCTCTGTCAGTATGTAAAGAAGATAGATTGAAGTCATCCAAGATGATATGTGTTTTCTCTGGTGGAGATTCGGAACATGCAGTTTCAATTATGTTGCCCAGTGCGTTGATTTCAGTAGAGAGTGGTCTATATATGAGTGAAACGGTAACCTTTCTTGTGGTAATCATTAGGGTATCTAAGCTTTCGGTACTTGAAGAGGAGCATTGTTGAGCACATAAAGAGGCGACAAGATACCACGGCAACGGAACTCCATGCAGGAACAGAGGGAGGGTTGGCCGGGGAGAGAGATGCACGTCTCTGCCCTCAGAACTGGGGCCCTTCCAAGTGCCCCAATACTGCTCCCAAGGAAATATCCAGCTTCCGTGGGTGCAGAATCGGGTTCTAAAGCTGACCCATCCATATTTTGGACGTCCGAATGGGTCAGACGTCCCCTGATCAGAATTTGCCTCTATCCATGTCTGCATCTAGTTCAAACTTCTCCTACTGACCTACACGTCTATTCATTCTGTGGCTTCTCACTACCTTTTCTCTCTTATCTCACTCTACATTCCTCCTTGGGAACTCCGCTCCTCTGGAAGATCCCTTTTATCTGTGCCCTTCTCTGCCACTGCCAATTCCACATTTCGTTCAATCCACATTGCTGCTTCATATGCCTGGAACAAACTATCTGAGTCAGTGACTTGGGTTCCTTCTCTAGCCCTATTCAAATCCAGGCTAAAAGCCCACCTCTTTGAGGCTGCTTTTGTTCCTGATGTTCATCACTTTCTTGTCCACTATCTATGTGTATCTTACCATACTAGTCTTGAAGGACTAGAAAAGGGGACTGTTACTTCTGGAGAGAGATCTGCAATTGTGAGTATATACTTCTGGGAATTTTCTGAAAGGAATTCTTTGTATTAAAGCTAATTAATCTGTGAACCCACTGTTTTTTGGTTGTTTTTTTTTTGTTAAATCAGTCAGGGCCTAGTAGCAGCAGTTTATGTTTAAAATTTAAAACACAGAAGAGAACTTTCTGGTTACATTTCATACCCAGCAGAAAACTTGTAGTTTAAATTTAATAGTCACTCAGGGCCTAGTATCAGCAAAGTACTTTTAGTTTAAATTTAAAACGCAGAAGAGAGCTTTCTGGTTAAATTTGGAACCCAGCAGAGAGCTTGTAGTTTAAATTTCATAATAAGTTAGAGCCTAGCAGCAGCAAAGAGCTATAATTTAAATCACATCAGAATATAGCTTACCTCAGCAGCAAAGGACAGGGTATTGTGTAGCAGCCCTCTTTTAGTAAGTGTTATTTCCCTCCCTCCCTCCCCAACACCCACCCACCCCTGGGATAATAGTAGCTTTATAGGTACTTAAAAGACAGGAGGTGCTCTCAGGTGAAGCTCGTTACCCAAATCATTCATACACTAAGGACCTGAGATTAATTAAGTTTCAGGTGAACAAGGTATATTAAACATATTAGGTAGTTTTATTAGTATAAATATCCATAGCAACCCTTAGTAAGTAAAGAACTTAAAGATCTAAACACAAGCTTAAAACTAAGATGCAGACAGCAGTCCAGCAGTGAGATGGGGGCTTTCCAGCCTTTTGCATTGAGTGTCACATGTACGATTTTCTCCCAGTTGGTGAGAGGTCTTACGTGTGCACTAGGTGCAAGGAGCTCTTGCTCTCAGGGAATGAGTCCATTCTCTAGAGGCTAGAGTAGCAGACCTGGAAAACATAAGAAAGACAGAGACGAGACCTACAGGGATATAGTCCTGAAGTCCCACCTCCAGTCTGGCAACATCCCTGTTGCCATGGAGGAGAGAGGTCACGTGACAGGAAAGCATCACCCTGGTGTGGCAGGAAGTGATCCTGTAACTAGGATCTGTCCTCCAGGTGATGTAAAACCCTCTTGCACCGAGGAAGTTTCTCCAGGGCCATGTGCCCATGAGGGAAGGGTTAGGACAGCCGTCATAGTTGGTGATTCGATCATTAGGCATGTAGATAGCTGGGTGGCTGGTGGATGTGAGGATCACCTGGTAACATGCCTACCTGGTGCGAAGGTAGCGGACCTCACGCACCACCTAGATAAGGTCTTAGATAGTGCTGGGGAGGAGTCTGCTGTCTTGGTACATGTCGGTACCAATGACATAGGAAAATGTGGTAGGGAGGTTCAGGAGGCTAAATTTAGGCTTTTAGGTAGGAAGTTGAAATCCAGAACTTCCAGGGTAGTGTTCTCCGAAATGCTTCCCATTCCACGTGCAGGACCCAAAAGGCAGGCAGAGCTCCAGAGTCTCAATGCATGAGGGTTTTGGATTTGTTAGGAACTGGGGAACATTATGGGGAAAGGAGGGGCTCTTCCAAAGATAAGGGCTTCAACTTAACCGGGATGGAACCAGGCTGCTGGCATTAACCTTTAAAAAGGAGATAGAACAGCTTTTAAACTAGATAATAGGGGAAAGCCGACAGTCGCTCAAGAGCGATGGTTCGGAAGAATGTATCCTTGAAGGATACTACCAAAAGCAGAGAGGTTCCAAAAAAGAGTAAAGTAGCCCAAATTCCCTAGAGTATGGAGCAGACAGAGCTTAAAGATCCCAAATTACCCATGTCTACCAATAGCCAAATTAATATGAATAAAATAAAGTCTCTAAAATGCTTGTATGCAAATGCTAGAAGTCTAAAAAATAAGATGGGAGAGTTAGAATATATAGCACTAAATGAGAGGTTAGATATGATTGGAATATCAGAGACATGGTGGAAGCAGGACAACCAGTGGGACACTGTGATACCTGGGTACAAACTATATCGTAATGATAGAGCTCATCAAATTGGTGGAGGGGTTGCGCTCTATGTTAGTGAGGGCATTGAGACAGAAAGGATTAAAGTTTTTCAGGAAACAAAATTTGCTGTAGAATCTTTATGGATTGAAATTCCATGTAAAAAGGGGAAGGCGATGGCAGTGGGGTTGTACTATCGACCGCCTGGCCAGAATGAACAAATGGATGATGAAATGCTCAAAGAAATCAAGGAAGCTAACAAAAGTTACAGCACAGTAATAATAATGGGTGATTTCAATTACCCCGGTATCGACTGGGTCAGTGTCACGGCAGGACATGCTAGGGAGATAAAGTTCCTAGATGAAATATATGACTGCTTCTTGGAGCAGCTGGTTCATGAACCAACCAGAGGGGAAGCCATATTAGATCTAGTCCTTAGTAGAAGACCAGATCTAGTGCAAGAGATAAGGGTGTTGGGGCCACTTGGCAATAGTGATCATAGCATGATTGCATTTGATTTAATTAGTGGAGGAGGGATAGTAAGGAAATCCACAGTACTACCTTTTAACTTTCGAAAGGAAGACTATGATAAAATGAGGAAAATAGTTAAGAAAAAACTAAAAGGAGCAGTTGCAAAGGTTAAAGACTTACATCAAGCTTGGGTGTTGCTGAAAAATACTATCTTGGAAGCCCAGACCAGCTATATTCCACGCTTTAAGAAAAGTGGAAGGAAGTCCAAAAAACTGCCAGCATGGTTTAAAGGTGTGGTCAGAGAGGCTGTTGTTGCCAAAAAAGCATCTTTCAGGAAATGGAAAAAAGAGCCAAATGACGAAACCTGGAAACAGCACAAGCACTGGCAAGTCAAATGCAAGGCATTGATAAGGCAGGCAAAGGGAGAATTTGAGAAGAAGCTTGCTGCAGAAGCAAAAACGTGAAATAAAGACTTTTTCAAGTACATTTGTAGCAAAAAACCTGTGAGAGAGTCAGTTGGTCCATTAGAGGATAGAGGGGTTAAAGGGGCCCTAAGAGGCAACAAGGCGATAGCGGAAAGACTGAATGGATTCTTTGCTTCGGTCTTTACTGAGGAAGATGTAGGGATGTTACCCATGACTGAAGTGGTATTTAAAGGTGCGGAAGAATTGAAGGAAATATCGATACATCAGGAAGATGTATTACAACTATTAGATAAACTGAAGAGTAGCAAATCACCTGGGCTGGATGGTATACATCCAAGGGTGTTGAAAGAACTGAAATATGAGATTGCAGACCTGCTATTAGTGATTTGTAAACTATCATTAAAATCATCTCTAATACCTGAAGATTGGAGGATCGCCAATGTAACACCAATTTTTAAAAAGGGTTCCAGGGGTGGTCCGGGAAACTACAGGCTGGTGAGCCTGACGTCAGTACTGGGAAAAATGGTAGAAACTATCATAAAGAATAAAATTACTCAGCATTTAGATAATCATGGCCTAATGGGAGACAGCCAACATGGCTTTAGACAAGGAAGATCTTGTCTTACTAATCTGTTATGTTTTTTTGAAGGTGTGAATAAACAGGTGGACAAAGGTGAGTCGGTTGATATAGTGTATCTGGACTTTCATAAAGCCTTTGACAAGGTCCCTCATCAGAGACTTTTGGAAAAACTAAAGAGTCATGGGATAGGAGGCAGTGTACTATTGTGGATCAGGGACTGGTTAAAAGATAGAAAGCAGAGGGTAGGGCTAAATGGCCAATTTTCCCAATGGATAAAGGTGAATAGTGGTGTACCCCAGGGATCTGTGCTGGGTCCACTGCTTTTTGACATATTCATAAGTGACCTGGAAAGTGGAATAACGAGTGAGGTTATCAAATTTGCAGATGACACAAAACTATTTAAAGTTGTTAAAACCCAAGAGGATTGTGGAAAATTGCAAGAGGATCTTGATAAATTGGAAGACTGGGCATCAAAATGGCAGATGAAATTTAATGTGGACAAGTGCAAAGTTATGCACCTAGGGAAGAACAACCCAAACTATGGTTACACGATGCAAGGTTCCGCATTAGGAACCATCACCTAGGAAAAAGATTTAGGCGTCATTGTGGATAACATGTTAAAACCCTTGGCCCAGTGAGCAGCGGTGGCCAAGAGAGTAAATAGAATGCTAGGTATCATAAGGAAAGGAATGGAAAATAAAACAAAAGATATTATAATGCCTCTGTATCGTTCCATGATGAGATCGCACCTTGAATATTGTGTGCAATTCTGGTCACCGTATCTTAAAAAAGATATAGTGTTATTAGAAAAGGTTCAGAGAAGAGCCACCAAAATGGTAAAGGGGATGGAAGGATACTCCTATGAAGAAAGGCTAAAAAGGTTAGGGCTCTTTAACCTGGAAAAGAGACGGCTGAGGGGAGATATGATAGAAGTCTATAAATTAATGAACGGAGTGGAACGGGTAAACGTAGATCGATTGTTTACGTTATCAGAATATAGAAAGACTAGGGGACATGCAATGAAGCTACCGGGTAAACTATTTAAGACTAATAAAAGAAAATATTTTTTCACTCAACGTGTAATCAAACTCTGGAATTTGTTACCGGAGGATGTAGTAAAGGCTGTTAGTGTAGCTGGGTTTAAAAAAGGTTTGGACAAGTTCCTGGAGGAAAGGTCCATAAACCATTATTAAGAAGGGACCCAGGATATCAATGCTTGACCCAGTACGAGCATTGTGGAACCTGTGTCTAGATCCTATACGTGAAAAATTCCCCAAAACTATACCAAATGATAACATCTGTTCTGGGCAGTTTAAGAACTATTCAATGTTGATTACTCATCTTAATTTCAACTAACTGTCATGTATTAAAATCCCTATTAAACAGCTAATGTAGCTTAGTGATTAGGTCCCTATGTATTTTAAGGTTGTGTTTATTAAAATGTGGAAAGTTTTTGCACTTATTGTGCATTAAAAGTAAAAACTAACATGCAGTAAGTGCAAGAGCTGCGTGATGTCAGGTGTGTGTCCAGCATATCCCCTACATTTATCACACTGAAAACGTTCATTAACTTCATTTGCAATTAGCTTGGGTGCACTTAATGCCTCCTCTTGAGGAGGCCTTAAGTGTACTCATGTTAATTGCAAAACTGATATTCCTGCATGCTAAGTACCACGCACTACCTACAGTGGGAAGTCCATATCCACTCTCTGCCCGCAACCCACCCTGTCCCCACCCCGTCATGCCCTAAGCATTATATAAGTAGGAGTTGGAACCATTGCATCAAATTCCCTTTCATTGCATCAAATTCCTCTTCATTGTTTAACTACGTTCCTCCACTTCTTTTATGACCCCCTTATTGCTGATGTGGAGTGGAGGAGTAGCCTAGTGGTTAGAGTACTAGCTTGGTAGCCACACGACAAGGGCTTGATTCCCACTAGCACTCCGTGTGGCCTTAAACAAGTCACTTAACCCTCCAGTGCCTTGGAAGGAGCTGCTGGGTTGCCAGGAGTCAGCATTGACTCAGAAGGCACACATTGCATTGCTGATGTGTGAAACAGATTATGACCCTTTCTAACATAAAATTTTAAGATAAGAATTAGTACTGCACTGTACATATATCACCAAAAGAACAGTCCAGAAAACAAAGTACTAAAATGGATTCCTTCAGGTCAAATGATACTACCAAGAAAACCCAGGGGCTTCTGGGTCGCTAGGAGTCAGGACTGACTCAAAGGCACACATTGCAGTAGTAGTAGTAGTATTTAGCTCCCGCCTTTCCAGGAGAAGATCAAGGCAACTTACGTTCAGGTACAATGACCTGAGAGACTGAACCAATCCTCAGTAATATAAAGGCTTTCATACTGTTGCACTTTAGGGCTTACACTTAACAATCATTTGCACCATATGGTTACACAGTCATTTTTATCCACTTTTTCTTGAATGCTGCAAATAAAATTAAATACTGTCCATTTCCATTTCTATACTCAAAATGACCTGAAGGAGTCCAAAGTCAAATAAAATACCTACTTCAAAACATGACTGAGATCAAAATGCTGTATTCAGTAGTAAGAATTTAAAACATGGTATCTTATCCCTGTATGCAGCATTTTTGATCTTACTCGTTTTTTGAAGTAGCTATTTTATTTGAATTTGGACTCCTTCCGGCCTTTTTGAATATGAAAATGGAAATGGATAGTAGAGCACTTAATTTTACTTGCAGTATACAAAACAATAGTGGAGAAAAAGTATTTGCGTAACCATATGGGACAATGTTACAATTAAGAGGTTGCACTTAATGTATTCTCAGTGGATGGGGTTATGTGCGCCCGCATTAATTGATAATGCTGCGCTATCACAATGAATGGGCTTCTTCCTTCCTGCTGTGGTCCTGTGCTAACAGTTACCATGCATTAAAGTGCGTGCTTACCTCTTAGCACACGTTAGTTAAAGGGTCCCTATGTGTTACTAAGATAAGAGAATCATTGCCAGGAAATTCTAAATTCATAAAATACAAGTAAAACCCAGATAAAATGCAGATATTCAACCAGCCCAGCCCATGCATACAATGGCACCCTTATTTATTATTATTTAATATTTCACTGTTTTTTATACCGCTTTGCACCGGGACAAAGCAGTGTACATTCCAACAACGGATTGTTACAGGGAACAGTGGAACTTATGCACATAATAAATCACTTGAGTGATAGGTATTTATATGAATTAGCTAATATAACTTATGTACATGATCAATTGCTATCTACCTTATACAGAGGGAGGGGATGCAGAAGAGAGTTAGGTAGAAGGAAGGATGGATTATGTGATGGAACCAAAGTGTTTGTTGAATAGATGAATTTTGAGAATTTTCCTAAATATGGACATGTCAGTGGTAGATTGGAGGTTCCAGGTAGAGAGTTCCAGAGAATTGGAGCATATAATTCGAATCCTCTTTTGCAGGCATACTGGGTGCTTTTGGTTTTCTAGTGTGGCATGTTCAGCATATTTATTGTATTTTGTCTTCTCATCCTGCTTGGGTTGGTGATATTCAGTAGTGTTTGTAGGTAGTGTGAGGAATGGTTGTTGATGATTTTAAAGGTCAGGTGTAGGATGTTGTAGCATATATGGTTAAGTAGTGGCAGTCAATGAAGCTGTCTTAGGATGGGGGTTGCATGGTCATACTTTGATGCTTCTTGAATTATGCATGCCGCAGTGTGCAAGGCAGTGTGTAGGGGAAGCAGTGTGGTTTTTGGCAAACCTTGATAGATGGAATTGCAGTGTCGAAATGTGGTGTCATGATTGCCTGGAAAGCTGAGCGGTAGTTGGATGGTTCCAATAGAGGACGGAGGTGATGAAGAATTCTGATTTTGTGATTTATTAGCTTTGTTGTTGCATTTATGTGTGGTTTCAAGGTGAGTTGTTGATCAAGGGTAATCCCCAATTACGTAATCTTTGGTTGTACATTCATTTTTTTTTAAAACTATTGACGTTGGCGCTTGGAAGTCGCTCTACTTTGTTATGAATGGTATTTTGGTTCTCTTGTAGTTAATGTTTAGCAAATTATTTGCCAACCATAGGGAAATGTCTCCAAAGCAACTTATTATTCCTTCGTATGTTGGTTTGTTGGTATCGAGTGGTGCGTAAATCATTATGTAGTCCGCTTAGATATGGAAATTTATGTTATGTGAGTGGATGATTTGACATAACGGTTGCAGATAGATATTGAAAAGTAGAGCTGATAAAGATGAGCCTTGCGGGATGCCTTGATTTTGTGGGTAAGGGAATGATGGGTTACTTCCCATTTTGACTTCTTGTTGTCGATCACATAGATATGAGTTGAACCAGGTCAGAACATTGTTTTGGATTCTGATGGACTGGAGTCTTTGCAGGAGAGTGCTGTGGCTGATTGTATCAAAAGTGACCGAAATATTGAGAAATATTAAGATGAATCCTTGGTGTGGCTTCTGTGTTCCTTTTATTAGTATGTTTAACATTGAAGTTAGGAGTGTTTCTACTCCATAGTGTGGTCTGAAACCATGCTGCTGTGGGTCCAGAAAGGTTTGGCTATCAAGGTATTCTGGAGTTGATTGAATTTACATGCTCATATGCATCAGTTAGGCTTGCTGTTTCTATGACCTAACTTATGTGTAGAGGTCTATGCAGAGCGGCTGAATTTCACTGGGGGCTGTTTCTCCAAATGACTTTCAATGCTATGTATATAACTTGTTGCTGGTCCCAGGCCCTCCTCTCACTCCACTTATTTTGTTGATAGATGACAGCACCTCAAATGCCTCATCAGCAAACTAGCCAAATCAAGCAAATCTTCAGCCAGTTCGCTGAGTACAGTTGTAAATAGTTACCCACGTTTCTACCCAAGTTCTGTTTCCTGTTAATTGTAAACACAAATCAACTGTAACCAAGGCAGGCGGACCCGGCGCTGCAGGCCCCTGCCTTACACACCTCTCACCCACAACCCACCCCCCCCCCTCCACAAGAACACCACACACAACATTTTATGGAACAGAACTGGTCGCAGCTTTTATTAGCCAACAAATTAACAGTCCAACAATTACATTTCCAAAACCACTCAATTAGCGGCACCCGGCTGCACCAGCCATCCTCAGCAAAGTGCCTGCCACCGCTAATACCGTAACTCGCCACCCGGCAAGTTACCATACCCCTCTCCCCGACCTCGCCGTTCAGCAAAAGTCGTCCGAGGGTTTGACCGGGTCAGGGGCACCCCGCCCCCGCCCAACTGTAGCCTGCTGCTCCGGACCCCGGAAACCTCCGGGATCCCGCCCCCCCCCCGCCCCCCCCTCCAACCCCCCAAACACACCCCCCCCCCCCCGCCTGACGTTAGGGAGGGAGGGAGGGACACCGGCACCGAAGCAGCCTCCGCACGACTGACCACGCGGAGGCTGCTCGGCCCCGATCCCCCCACGCGCCCCAACCGCGGCTCTAATTGGCTCCCGTGGAGCTGCAGCCCCAGGGAGCCAATTGATTTAAAAGACGCGCGCTCGTGCCCGCCGAGGGCCGAGCGCGCATACCCCGTCCAGGCCGCGCACAGGGTCCCCGCGCCGGGCCGCGCGCCCGGTTAGCCTCGGCCGCCGGGACCCTGCCCGCGGCCTCGTAGTTTTGAAATGTGTAATTAAATGGTTCTATGTAAACTGCACTGATGGAAAATAGCATGGTATATAAGAGAATGGAAATAAATAAATGCTACCAAATACACCTTTCTGCGGCATTATACTGTATATCCATATTACTGCTACCATCTGTTTTCATGAAAAGCCACTTATGCAGTTGACCCTACCACATAAGCAACATTAAATATCAGGCCCGGTATAGTTCAGTCCATCACAATACAACTAGGTCATGGGCCCTAAATCAATAAAATCTAAGTTTATGTACAAATGTACAAATTCTGAAATAAATGGAGTCACTGTTATTTAAAGCTCAACAAGTTTGTCCTGCTTTCAAACAGCTGTTGTTATGTGAAGTGATACACCAAGTGAGACCTTCTTGAGATAATATCTTTTACCAACAACCAACTTTTTATGCTAAGTAAACACATGGTGCTATAACTAGCACTTGCTGGCTCTGCTGTTCTGGGCACTGAGCACAAAGGGAATCACAAAATTCCAAGACTAGATGAACTCTGTCCAGATCACCTAGAAAATAAGCTTGTTCATGTGTTGAAAAATCATATGAGTTCAGCTGCTCATTAAATATTCCTTTGTACTATTTTATTGAAATTAGCCAAGAACAAAAACAAATTTTAAAATCTTTAATGAGCATAACAGGGGTAATTATTTAAAGCATTTTTCATGTGCAAAACATGTTGTAGATGTGCAAAAAGGTGTTATAAAATAGAGTGGGAGTATATGACAAAGTCCCTCATCAGAGACGCCTGAAAAGTGTGACAGGATGGTCTGGCTCCCTCATTCACAGAGTCAGGTATGTGGGAGGTGCGTGTATGCGTCTTGGAGGGTGTCAAGGTGTGTGTGTGTGTGTCTCATGAGGGTGTCAGGGAGTTCATGTGTTTGTCTATGTGTGTGCCATGGGGGTATCATGGTGTATATGGGAGTGCATGTTTGTGTCATGTGGTGTCATGTGGGTACGTGCAGATGTGTGTGTATCATGGAGGATGTCAAGGGGTGCATGTGTATGTGTGTGTGCGTGTGTGTGTGTGTGTGTGCATGTGTGTGTGATGGGGGTGCTGCATGCGTGCGTGCGTGTGTACGTGTGTCATGGTGGGTGTTGGAGGGTGCTAGGGGTATATGTGTGTGTGTGTGTGTGTGTGTGTGTGTGTGTGTGTGTGTGTGTGTGTGTGATGGGGTGCTGCATGCGTGCGTGTGTACGTGTGTCATGGTGGGTGTTGGAGGGTGCTAGGGGTGGGTGTGTCTGTGTGTGTGTGATGGGGTGCTGCATGCGTGCGTGCGTGTGTACGTGTGTCATGGTGGGTGTTGGAGGGTGCTAGGGGTGGGTGGGTGGGGGTGTGTATCTGTGTGTGTGTGTGTGTGATGGGGGTGCTGCGTGCATGTGTACGTGTGTCATGGTGCGTGTTGTAAGGTGCTAGGGGTGTGTGTGTGGGTGGGTGTGTGGGTGTGTGTGATGGGGTGCTGCGTGCATGTGTACATGTGTCATGGTGGATGTTGTATGGTGCTAGGGGTGTGTGTGTGGGTGTGTGTGTGATGGGGTGCTGCGTGCATGTGTACGTGTGTCATGGTGGGTGTTGGAGGGTGCTAGGGGTGTGTGTGTGTGTGTGATGGGTGCTGCATGCGTGCGTGTGTACGTGTGTCATGGTGGGTGTTGGAGGGTGCTAGGGGTGTGTGTGTGTGTGTGTGTGTGTGTGTGATGGGGTGCTGCATGCGTGCATGTGTGTGTACGTGTGTCATGGTGGGTGTTGGAGGGTGCTAGGTGTGTGTGTGTGTGATGGGGTGCTGCGTGCATGCGTGCGTGTGTATGTGTGTAATGGTGGGTGTTGTAGGGTGCTAGGGGTTCTATCCTTCCCTTCACCTAACCACACATTCTCACCTTCCCCTCCCATCCAACTTTGCACTCTTGCTTCCCTGCCTTTCACTCCCTCACTTGCACTCTCTCAAGTCTCAGTTCCTCCTCTAACCCTGTCTCTCCCGAATACTTCACCCCTCTTCCCCTCCCTCCTCTCTATTCCCACCCATTCCCTTATGCTTTCCCTGCTTTCCTCATCGAACCCTGCCCCTTCTCACCATACTTTGCCCCCTTGCTGGCCCCTTTTCAGCTCTCAGGTAGTCAGTTCGCAACCACGTTTCTTATGCCGATGGGACCCAAGGACTGCTGCTGTTCATTCTGGCAGAATGGGACTTCCACCAGCTCTTCAAACTGCTACTTTTGGGGAGGGGTCATATGCATCTTTTGTTTGTTCATGCTTACACATGCTCAATCAGATATGTATGGGCAGACATACAACTTTACCCAGCTGCCTGGAGCCTCCCCAGTTGATGCTATTACTTATGCAAAATATGTCTAAAAGGTCATGGGATAAAAGACAATGTCCTTTTGATGATTGGGAACTGGTTAAAAGATAGAAAGCAGAAAGTACTGTAGAGTTAAAAGGCCAATTTTCTCAATGGAGAAAGGTGAATAGTAGAGTACCCCAGGGATCTGTACTGGAATCAATTCTTTTTAATATATGTATAAATGATCTGGAAATGAAAACAATGTGTGAGGTGATCTGATGTGAGGATGACAAAAAAAGTATTCTAAGTTATTAAATGAGAAGCAGATTGTGAGAAATTGCAGGGGAACATTCCCAGAGTGGGAAACTGGACATCCAAATGGCAGATCAACTTGATCGTGAACAAATGCAAAGTGATGCACATTGACAAAAATATAATTCAAACTGTGACATTAAGGGATTATTTTAGAAGCCCTATTCATTCTGTGGATGTCTGAAAATGAGCCTACAGATGTCGAAAGTACAGAGATGTCTCCAGAGCCACTTTAGAAGGCAGGTCTGTGGATGTCCCCAGTGCTAGGACCTCCATGTCTGGATGGGGGCATGACGGAGGTGTGGCTAGGGTGTTGCCAAGAACTGGGATGTCCCCGCATAATCTCAGAAAAGTCCTAGATGTTCAGTGTCGCACCTAAAGTTATACCTGCTCCAGGCATAAACAGACGTCTGAAAAATGCTCATTTTGTCAGCCAAACATCTGGAAAGTTTGGAGAAGGAGCTACTCTAATACTCCCTTTATTTTACAATATGTGAACAAACACAGATGGGGAATGGGGGCTCACAATTTTGTTTTACTAATGCTGCTGGATGTTCCCAAATGCTAAGCTTCAGCCAGAGGAGGAATCCAGTGTTCGAACTGCTAGTTGCAGACAAGATCTACCTAGAGGAGTTTAGGCCCTCCCCACAGGATTGCCTCTCAGCCTTTCTGGCACCCTTTTCCTCCTTCTTCCCCCCTCTCTCCTCCCCTCCCCCTCTGCAAAAAAAAACAGTCAAATTGTTTTTTTGTCTGGTAATAGTACAATTTCCTTCTTGTGCACAGCATTTCATTTTACTGACTGCTAAGAAAATGACCAAATTGCTGATTGGAGCTTCGGCGGCGGGTCAGTTTGGGGGCCTGGTGTCAACAGGTAGAAGCAGCAGACTGTTTTATTTATCAGCAATTGTGATTTCCGACACTACGCAGGGAAGGGGAGAGCCATGGATTTTTATTCTGCTGCAATTCAAAGGAGATTTGTTTTTTTAGTCATTGGAAAGAGTAAGAAAGTCAGCTAGTCCCCGTGCCCTACTTCAACCTTTGTCCCCAGGAAGGAATTCTTTACTGTTTTTTACCTTGACATCTTCTGGGTCAAATTCTGCAGAAATTAGAGAATCATCCAGGACTGGTGATTATGGTGCTGATCGATTGGCCAAGGCATCCATGGTACATGGATATGGTCTGCCTTAAGACAGCCAAAGATCTAATGCTCTCATGACAGAGGGACTTTCTGTTGCAAGGTCCAATTCTAATGGGAGATCCATCCCCTTTTTATCTTATGGTTTGGTCCTTGAGAAATCACATTTGAGAAAGTGTGACTACACAAAATAAATAATTACTAGCTTGTTGCAGGCTTTCAAGAGATCAATTTTCCTTGTTTTATGCTAGTGTCTGGAAAGTCTTTCTAGTTAGGTTTTCGGAAAAGGGCAGTTTCTCCTTTTCATTTATTGATAGCATTCATTCTATCCTTTCTATAGGAAGGACATAAGCAAGGGCTTCTATTAGTTTCCTGGGAAGTACAAGTTGTGGCAGAAGCCTGTTTTCTAGATTGCCTTGATGTGGCACCTTTGGCATCTCAGCCAGATATTTCTCTGTTCCTGAGAGGAATGTCCTATCTTAAGAACATAAGATATGCCATACTGGGTCCATCAAGCCCAGTATCCTGTTTCAAACAATGGCCAATCTAGGTCACAAGTACCTAACAGTTTCCCCAAAAGACATAGGTTCCACAATGCTTCTATTGGGGCAAGCAGTGGATATCCCAGATCCCCTTCTATAATGGTTTATGGAACTTTCCTCCAGGAACTTGTCCAAACCTTTTTTAAACCAGGCTACACTAACAGCTTTTACTACATCCTCCGGTAACAAATTCCAGAGTTTGATTACACGTTTAGTGAAAAAATATTTTCTCTTATTAGTTTTAAATAGGTTACCCTGTAGCTTCATTGCATGTCCCCTAGTCTTTCTGTAATTTGATGGCGTAAAAAATCGATCTACGTTTACCCGTTCCACTCCATTCATTAATTTATAGACCTCTATCATATCTGCCATCAGCCATCTCTTTTCCAGGTTGAAGAGCCCTAACCTTTTTAGCCCCTCTTCATAGGGATATCCTTTCATGCCCTTTACAATTTTGGTGGTTCTTCTCTGTACCTTTTCTAATAATGCTATATCCTTTTTAAGATACAGCGACCAGAATTGCAAACAATATTCAAGGTGTGGTCGCACCATGGAATGATACAAAGGCATTATAACATCCTTTGTTTTATTCTCCATTCTTTCCTTATGATTCCTAGCATTCTATTTGCTTTCTTGGCTGCCGCTGCACATTGGGCGGAAGGTTTCAACATGTTATCCACAATGATGCCTAAATCTTTTTCCTGGGTGGTGGTTCCTAATGTGGAATCTTGCATCGTGTAACCATAGTTTGGGTTGTTCTTTCCTAGGTGCATAACTTTGCACTTGTCCACATTAAATTTCATCTGCCATTTGGATGCCCAGTCTTCCAATTTATCAAGGTCTTCTTGGGTTTTAACAACTTTGAATAATTTTGTGTCATCTGCAAATGTGATGATCTTACTCATTATTCCCATTTCCAGGTCATTCACAAATATGTTAAAATGTGTAACACTGGTAACCCGGAAGCCCTCCTCGCCTCCATCCCCCGACTTAACACCCCCAATCCTGTTCCCCCCCCCCCCAACAAATTCACCAACAACAGTATTTTTGGTACAAACTTTTGGTCGCAGCTTTATTTACAACCTATACAACCGGCCCAACACGGGCCTGAATATAACAATTGAACACAACCCAGCCCCGCACCCCTTTACCGGAGGATGCCCCCCCACCCGCCATCTTAGTAGCAAGGCGGAGCATCCTCCTCCCCCCCAAACCCCGCCGCCTGCCTCGCCATCCTAGTAGCAAAGGCCGGCTCCCACCCCCCCCGCTACCGGGCCGAGACCCCCAACCGGGCTGTCTCGCCCCATCCCGGGGAGCACTTCACCCCCACTGCTTGTAAACCAGGTCAAGCCTGCGCCGCTCCTGCGAGCGCTGGCTCTGTACCCCGCCACCCCCACCAGCTGCAACATCCCCAACAAACAAAAAACAGGGGCGGGCGAGCGGGAACGCGACCGCTACTCGAGGAGCCGCAGCCAGAAGGAGACGGCCACGCGGCTCCTCGCGAACACAGCTCCGCCCACCCCCTACCCTGCGGGCCAATGAAATCTCTCCGACGGCATGACGGAGCGATTTCAAATGCCGCGCACCACCTCCTCACTCCCGACGCACACCCCCCCCTTCTCTCCGCATGTTGGAGGCCGCGGCCGGGCCCGGGCCCAGGTTACTGTCGGCCGCGGGACCCGGCCCGCGGCCTCGGGCATTAACACTGGTAACCCGGAAGCCCTCCTTGCCTCCATCCCCCGACTTAACACCCCCAATCCTGTTCCCCCCCCAACAAATTCACCAACAACAGTATTTTTGGTACAAACTTTTGGTCGCAGCTTTATTTACAACCTATACAACCGGCCCAACACGGGCCTGAATATAACAATTGAACACAACCCAGCCCCGCACCCCTTTACCGGAGGATGCCCCCCCCACCCGCCATCTTAGTAGCAAGGCGGAGCATCCTCGTCCCCCCCAAACCCCACCGCCTGCCTCGCCATCCTAGTAGCAAAGGCCGGCTCCCACCCCCCCGCTACCGGGCCGAGACCCCCAACCGGGCTGTCTCGCCCCACCCCGGGGAGCACTTCGCCCCCACTGCTTGTAAACCAGGTCAAGCCCGCGCCGCTCCTGCGAGCGCTGGCTCTGTACCCCGCCACCGGTGCGAGGTAGGCACTATCCTCGCACCGCCCCCACCATAAAGCTGCGACCAATCATTTCCAGCGCTTCCTGCCAATCATTGAGCTATAAGTCCCGTCCGACCGGGGACAAGTGTACCCCGTCGGTACGGTACAGTCCAGCGTACTGGGGGTCCGCCCAAGGGTGCCGGACCTGCCATCCCCCGGCCTGTTGCAACCAACGGCCAATCTGCCTGTTCACTTTGGCCAGCCCTCTCGACCAGCGTCGCTGAGGCAAGCAGGCCGGCCGAGGGATGATGTCCGACCAGACGATTGCAACGTCAGGCCACTGCTCCTGCAGCGCCCGCAGGTCCCGTTGCACTGCGCGGATGAGTTGCCGACACGTCCAACAGGAAAGATCATTCCCTCCAAGATGTATCAGGAGTCCCACCGGCCGCTGCCGCCGCTCCGCGTGCTCTCGAACCACTGGAAGTAGCTGCCACCAACGCATGCCCCGCTCGCCGAGCCACTCCAACCGGAAATTGCAGGACACCAAGCCCAGGTGTGTACCCTGCGGACGAATTGAGGCTCTGCGTTCCGCCCAGTAGACGAACGAATGTCCCAGAAGCCACCAGACACCCGGCGTTCCCCGGGCAGCATTCCATGTCGGCACGCTCTGCAGTACACCTGAAAAAGAAACACAGCATTAGAAACCCCCCCCACGCCCACCCCCCCTCCACCACCACAGCTCACAACTGTTCCAGACGCACGTAGCCCTCGTAGGCCCCGGAGCGCCAGCGCCCGATCCGCTGGATCACCTCACCTCCCAGGCCAGCGGCTGCTGCGCTCGTTGCCGCACCTATCCGGAAGGAATGAGACGCATAACCGCGCTCATCCACGCCCAGCCGCCGCAATGCCAAGCGGAAGACTGCCGTGAATTGGAATTGGGTAACAGCTGTCCCATCAGCATGGCAGAAGAAACACCCGGCCCGATCCGGCCGCTGCCGCCGGTATGCCGCCAAGTTCTGCACCGGACAGGATCCCAGACCCGGAATGGCCCTCAGCAGCACCCACCGACCCTGCCCCTGCGGGTCAGTCTTCGAGTGGGCCAGAAATATCCGTACGCGCGCCTCCTGTACGTCCACCTGCTGAACCAGCAAACCCCCCCGCCCACCCCGTCCGCCCGACGGAGGGACCAGCTCGCTAACTCGGAAGGCCCCAAAGAAAGCTGTGACAAACAACGCCCGAAAAAGGACTGCCTCATACGGAGTAGCCGCCACCTCGGGTAGAACGCCCCAAATACGCAGCAGCAAGGCGTGCGACACGGGGCGACGCCAATCCGGGCCGGGGGGCTGCGCTCGCGCTCACCCGGCTAATAGCCGCTTCACCACATACGAGGCGCTCGGACTGCCCCAGCCCGCCGCCCTGCTAAAAAAGGAGAAGCCGGCCAAAGCCGCCCGCGCTGCCGCCCGGGACCAACCACCCTCTTTTGCCCACGCTATGAAGGAACCCGCTAAGATGTCCCCGACTCTGCCCCCCCTCCAGCCCCTCCCCCAGAGAAACTCTCGAACCCGCACATACCCCCGCTGATAAGCCTTCCACGTACCTGGAGCCAGGGAGGACCGCAACAATGAGATCATTTCGGCGTCCCAATTCGCCAAAGGTGCTCCGGCACCACCGCCGCGGTCTCTTCCGCCCCCGGGGCCAACTCCCGAAACCGCTCCCACTGGAAACGAGACAATGCGTCAGCAATAACGTTCAGAGCACCTGGCACATGGCGCGCCCGAACCGTGACATTGAGACGAAGACAGGCCAGCACAAACACCCGCATCAACGCCGCCACCCTCGGACACTTTGGCGAATGACGATTAATGACTTGCACCACCGCCGCGTTGTCGCACCAGAAGACCACCCGCTTGTCCCGTAGCCTCTCTGGCCATACCCAGAAGGCCACCACAATCGGGAACAACTCCAGGAACGTCACGTTGCGCGTCAACCCACTCGCGGACCAAGCCGCCGGCCACGGCGCTGCACACCACGAGCCCTGGCAGTACAATCCCATACCCGAACCCCCTGCCGCATCTGAAAACAAGTCCAAATCCCTGTTGGACAGTTCCTCAGACTGTAACACCGAGCAGCCATTATAATTCGCCAAAAAAGCATCCCACATGCGCAAATCAGCTCGCATCCCCGCAGTCACCCGGATGCGATGGTGCCCACAGCGCACCCCGGCCATCGCCAAAGACAACCGCCGCGCAAACGGCCTCCCCATTGCGATGACCCGACAGGCAAAGTTCAGGTGGCCGACTAACCTCTGAAGCTCTGTCAACGTCACCTTCGTAGCGGAGCCCACCTCCGCTACCAAGAGCCGCAGCCGCTCGACTTTATCCATCGGTAACCGGACCACAAACTCCACTGAGTCGATATCAATCCCCAAGAAGGAAATACAAGTCACCGGCCCCACCGTCTTACCCTCCGCCAAAGGGATGCCAAACTCCGCCGCCATACCCAGGAAACGCTCTAACAAGGATGCACACACTGCGGACTGGGCCGGCCCGACGAACAAAAAATCATCGAGGTAATGCACTATAGTCCTAAGACCGGACCTCCGCACCAACACCCAGTGCAGGAAAGAGCTGAAGGCCTCAAAGTAAGCGCACGAGATCGCACAACCCATGGGCATACACTTGTCATAATAATAATAATCGTCGAAACGAAATCCCAGCAAGGGGAAGGCGGACGGATGCACCGGCAAGAGACGAAAGGCAGACTCAATGTCCACCTTCGCGAGCAAAGCCCCCTTTCCACATCGGCGCACCAGCTCCAAAGCCTCGTCGAAGGACGCATAGCGCACTGAGCACAGCTCCCGCGGGATATGGTCGTTCACCGAGGCCCCGAGGGGGCAAAAAAGATTATGTATCAGCCGATAACGCCCGGGCTCCTTCTTCGGGATGACACCAAGCGGTGAAACAATAAACGGAGAAAAGGGCGGCCTTACGAACGGCCCAGCGACTCTGCCCAGAGCACACTCCGCCGCAATCTTCGCACGGGCCACATCCACCAGCCGCAGCACTGAGCAAGCATTCCCCGTCTCCAATTCCCGGACCGCCCCTTGAAATGGGATACGAAAGCCCTCAGAAAACCCCGCCCACAACATCGTCCCCGCCGTGCCATGCCTGGTAGCCGCGTAGAGCTCCAGCCATGGCAGCAACGCCTGTATCCTAATGGGGGTAGGCGCCAGCCCCCCCCTCCAACCCGTCATTTACTTGCAGCCGACGCCCCTTGCACCGCTCTACGGCTGCACTTAACGGCCGAGTGACCGGCTCCGCACAGCGAGCAGGCGTGCCGAAACTTACAGTCCGGGAATGGGCAGGACGTTTTATTAAAGCGCCAGCACAAATCTCCACTGGGACCGCCCGCCCCAATTTTGCTCGCCTCGGGCCCCGGGCCCGCTGGCCGAAAGGACCGCAAGCCCGCCGTAGCTGCCGTGCCCGCCGCCCTAGCCAGACCTGCACCCCCCCCCCCCCGTTCCACTCTTCTTTGCCGACATTTGCATGAGCCAAAGGTTAATATCCTTCATGCCCCACGACAACTGCCGGTTCTCTTCCATCCTATCGCGGAACTCCTCATCGTAATTAAGCCAGGCCCACCCCTCGTGTGCCTGGGAAGCCGCCAAGATCGCGTCAGCATAAGCCAACAGCTCACCGTATCGACTCGGGTCCTCATGCCCCCATACGCTCGCCAAACGCAAAAAAGCCCGAGTCCAATTCAACGTGTTCCGTGAAACCTTCCGTACCCTCCCCGCCTTCTCGTCTTCCCTGCGTTTCTTACGACTCTCCCCCGAGCGTTTCCTCCCTTCCAATAGCCGGAAAATATCCAAATAACGCCGCTTCACAATCCGCCGCCTCAACTTGCGCGGAACACTCTCCCACAATTCCGCGCACCGCACCACCGAGGACCCCGCCCCTTCACCAACCCGCGGCCCACCGGTGGAGTCCGCTGAAGAAGTGTCCGAAGACCCCGATGATGTAGATGAAGACGACGCGCTCCGCCGCCGACGCCGTCGGTGCTTCCGCTTTGCCTTGGCTTTACTAGCTGGCGGTGCGCCCTCCCCCGACGGCACTGCCCCCCCAACTCCCCCCGCTGTCGTCCCGGAGCACTCACCTGCCGCCGCCTGCTCCGCCGCCACCTGCACCCCCGAGGTGGACTCCGTCTGCTCCGCCAAGGTCGGGCCGGACTGGCCCCCACTCGACGACATCACTGTCGCACCGCCGCCCAACTCCACCCGCTGCCAGTGGTGCACTCCCCGGAACCTGCAATGGGAGAGGAGAGCCAACACACGGGGACGGAGGAAAGCCAACCCCCTGCGAAGCCATCCCATAAGGCCCCGCCCCCCACCCCGCACCCCCTCCCTGCACTCCCCCCGAGGACCCCAACCCTCCGACTGCCCAGCCTGTAGCCCCCCAGGGAAGCTGTCCCCCACCACTTTGAAAACCGGCCCCCCAATGCTCCCCTCCCCAGCCCCCTCCCCATCCCCCTCCCCAAGGGCTCCCACCCATAGCCCTCCCAGGTGCCGGGGACCAAGCCTGCCACCCGTCGATATGCATTCCCAACCTTCCCCACCCCGCCGGGGCAGGCCCATAGGCTCCAGCAGGAACCTGAACCCACCCAGGCCCCACCCCACCCGACCGCTCCCCGCCGTCCCCCACCGACCCCCGAGCGACGCCCCCCTCCGCTACACCCCCTACCCCTGCACCCCCCCTATCGCCTCTTCCGTCTCCAGCGCCCCAGGCCCCACGACCCCTTCTAGGGGGCCCACCAACTCCTCCGGCCCCCCCAACATGGCTGCAGGGGCTGGGAGAGCCCCACGCATCCCTGCCCCGACCTTCCGCTTACCTGTCCTCCCACCTACTCCCCGCCCCCCCCCCCCTCGGCCTGCTCTGGCCCCTGGTGCTGCTCCAACCCCGCGGGACCCCCTTGAGCTCCCCCCAGCCCTTCTACCCGAAGCCCCCTTGGCTTTGCCTTTTCCGGCCATGCTCTGACCCTCCCCACCTTACTGCTGAGAGCGGCAGCCCAGCGCAGGGTAAAGGACTTGCTGCAGCAACCAGGAAGCGGGCTGCAAGCTGCACGGGGTTCTTCCTTTTTTTTTTTTCTTTTTTTTTTGATATGCACACGGCCCCACGTAAGGCAGACCACCGGCTGCCGACCCCCCCACCCGAACTCAACCACCCCCGCCTCCCCCGGCAGCACAAGGACCCCCCAAAGAACCCCACTCACCGGACCAACACAGAACGCAACCGCTACTTGAGGAGCCGCGGCCAGAAGGAGACGGCCACGCGGCTCCTCGCGAACACAGCTCCGCCCACCCCCTACCCTGCGGGCCAATGAAATCACTCCGACGGCATGACGGAGCGATTTCAAATGCCGCGCACCACCTCCTCACTCCCGACGCACCCCCCCCCTTCTCTCCGCATGTTGGAGGCCGCGGCCGGGCCCGGGCCCAGGTTACTGTCGGCCGCGGGACCCGGCCCACGGCCTCGGGCATTATCCAGCACAAATCTCTGGGATACTCCACTATTCGCCTTTCTCTATTGGCAAAATTGGCCATTTAGCCCTATCCTCTGCTTTCTATCTTTTAACCAGTTCTTGATCCACAATAGTACACTGCTTCCTACCCTATGACTTTAATTTCGCCAAGAGTCTCTCATGAGGGACCTTGTCAAAGGCTTTCTGAAAATCCAACAAATTCTGTTGTTTCTCAGGTCTTCAATTCAAACAATTCTTTATTTATAGAAACTTGTAATTGGTTCTTTGAGTTTTAACAGCAGCACCTTTGTGAGCCATTAAAAAAAGAACAACTCTTAAAGTTCTAATGCCGAAAACAGTTTTCCTCACAGAATTTTGTTCAGTATGACACATTTTAGCATTGTATTTACCCTCTTCAGTGGGCCTTTTTTCAGATTTATTATTTTATTTGACTATTTTTCTATACCACTTTTCTTCAGGTCAAAATGGTCTACAGGAAACAATAAAAGTTTTACATAAAACAAGTAACCGGGTAGACGGACCCGGCGCTTCCCCTTCAGAATCCCCACCCCAGCACCCCCCAACCCTTCCGAACAGAATCCATTGACAAGGTTCTTGGATAACAATTGGTCGCAGCTTTATTTCCAAACAAAACTCATTAACATCCAACCATAATACATATCCCAACAAACCCCAGCGGAGCGATGTGTCGCCAGCCATGCATTAGCAAAGCGACCCCACCTCCACTCCGGCCATGGTCCCACCAACGGCCAAGTTCCTACCGCCCCTATCCAACTTCGCCATATTACTAGCAAAAGTCTTCCAGGGGCTGTCTGGGTCGAGGGGCACCCCGCCCCCGCCCCAAGTTGCCTAAGGCTCCGGACCCCAGAAACCTCTGGGATCCCGCCCGCACAACACCCCCCCCCCCACTGTGACACCCCAAGGTTGCCCTCCCCTTTTCAGCCAAACCATAAGAGGGTGGGCGGGTGGGCTGCGGCTCCGACAGCCTGGCCGCATGTGCTTCGGCCACGCCGCCAGCGCCGAAGCACATGCCTGCCCCCTGGACCCTGATTTGCTCCGCTCACCCAATCCAGAGCGGAGCCCATTATTTTCAAATGACGTGCGCGGCATTCGCCGCCCGCATGCCCCCGACCCCCGAACAAGAATGAGCAGGGTCCCGCGCTGGGCTGAGCACCCGTTTACGGGCAGGTGCCGGGACCCTGCCCGCGCCCTAAAATTAACCGGGTAGACGGACCCGGCGCTTCCCCTTCAGAATCCCCACCCCAGCACCCCCCAACCCTTCCGAACAGAATCCATTGACAAGGTTCTTGGATAACAATTGGTCGCAGCTTTATTTCCAAACAAAACTCATTAACATCCAACCATAATACATATCCCAACAAACCCCAGTGGAGCGATGTGTCGCCAGCCATGCATTAGCAAAGCGACCCCACCTTCACTCCAGCCATGGTCCCACCAAAGGCCAAGTTCCTACCGCCCCTATCCAACTTCGCCATATTACTAGCAAAGGTCTTCCAGGGGCTGTCCGGGTTGAGGGGAACCCCGCCCCCGCCCCAAGTCGCCTAAGGCTCCGGACCCCGGAAACCTCCGGAATCCCGCCACCGGCACAGGCAAACCAACTACCTGTGCCTCCCCCCCCCCAACCGGAAGCTGCGACCAGTGAACCTTATCAAGCACCACCCTCTCGAGCCCTTCTTGCCAGTCATTCAGGAGAAGATCCGTCCCCACTGGCGATAAGTGGACCCCGTCTTCCCTAAACAACCCGGAACACGAAACTTCCACCCAGGGATGCTGAACTTGGAATCCCCCGTGCTCACAAACCCATCTCCCAATTTGTCTGTTAATCTTGGTCAGACCCCGGGACCATCTCCTCTGATCCCAGCACGCCGGCCGTGGGATAATGTCAGACCAGACCAACACTACCCCCGCCCACATGCGGAGCACCACAGCCAAATCCCTTTGTGTCGTCCTAATCAACCGCTTGCACGACCAAGCAGCCATATCATTGCCCCCCAGATGCACTATAAGAATTGCTGGCGGATTCCTGATGCGTCCATGGTGACGAAGCAAAGGCAGCATCTGCGCCCACCACAGCCCACGCTCGCCCAGCCATGAGATCACCACTGCTGCCGGATCCAGGCCCAGATTCGGCCCGATAGGCCTCACCTCCGCACGCTGTCCAGCCCAAAAAACGAAGGAGTGGCCCACCATCCAACAGCCCCGCTCACACAGACCCCCATCTGCAACAGAAAAAACAACATTAGCAACCCCCCCCCCGGCTGACCCGTCAAAGACGCACATAGCCCTCGAACACTCAAGACCGCCACCTGCCAATACTCCGTATCTGCTCACCCGACAACCCCGTGGAAGCCGCACTCGTCGCCGCCCCGATACGAAATGAGTGAGCCGAAAATTGTCGCGGATCCTCACCAAGCCGCCGCAGCATCAGGTGCAATACCGCCGTAACCTGAAACCGCGTCAGCACTTGGGAATCCTCATGCACGAAAAGACCCCCCTCACCCACGGGGTGCTCCTGCAAATAGCCCCTCATGTTGGCCACCGGGCACGTAAGCCCGCCCGTCTCCCTCAATACAACCCACAACCCTTGTCCCTTCTGGTCAGTTTTGGACCTTGCTAACAAGACGCGCATCTGCGCGCTTTCCATCCAAATATGCCGCCGGCACAAACAATTCCCCAAACCCGCCACCGCCGAACTCGCCACCAACTCGCCCACCCGAAACGCCCCAAAAAAGGCCAGGCAGAAGACAGCTCGAAACAGCCCTACCTCGTACTGCGAGGACGTCACCCCCATCAGTGCCCCCCAAAGCCTCCCCAATAATTCGTGGGTAATCGGGCGCCTCCGATCCCATGAAACCGGCTGAGACCGCTCCCAGCCCTGGAGTAAGCGCCTCACCAAGAAGCCCCGCCCCACGACTTCCAACCCCGCTGCCTTGGCAAAAAGCCCAAACCCCGCCAAATGAATCCGCACCGCCGATCTCGGGACCCCCAGCTCCTTTGCCCAGCCCACATACTCCCCCAACAGCTGATCCGGCACCGGCACCCCCACCCACCCGTGCGCACGCAAAAAAGCCTGCACTTTCTCGCAACCCCACCGATACGCTTCCCAGGTACTCCCCGCCACTGAGCTTATCAGGAGGCTTCTCATTGCCGCAGGCCAGTGCTCCACAGTCTCCAGGGGACCCCGAGCCCCTTTTCGTCAGCATCCGGTGCCAACTGGTGAAACCGCTTCCACTGCAAACGGGAAAGAGCATCAGCAATTTCATTAGCATGCCCTGGGATATGCCGCGCCTTTAGATCGACATTCAAATGCAAACAAGCCAGAATCACCCGCCGAATCAGAGACGCCACCCGACCACAGCATGGTGAATAACGATTGACCACATTGACCACCGCCTCGTTGTCACACCACCACCGCATGCGACAGTTGACCACCCTATCTGGCCACAACTCCAATACCACCAAAATCGGAAAGAGTTCCAGGAACGTAATATTATTGACCAACCCCTCCTCAACCCAAGCCTGCGGCCACCTCTCGGCACACCATGACCCACCGAAATAGATACCCAGCCCCACCCCTCTGGCTGCATCCGTATGTAACTGCAAGTCTTCACTAGATACCTCCAACTCTCGAAATACGGTGATCCCATTGAACTCTCTCAAAAAGACATTCCGCACCTGCAAATCGTCCCGCATTCCCCGAGACACCCGTATACGGTGATGAGGCTTCCGCACCCCCAACGTCGCTGCAGACAGCTGCCAACTGAAGACCCGCCCCATTGGAATAACCTTACACGCAAAATTGAGCAAACCCAGCAGCGCCTGCATCTCCTGCAAGGTGAGCCTCGATGAAGCCAAGGCATTGGCCACCAATACCCTCAATTTCGCCACCTTGTCCCACGGCAGCCTCGCAACCATGTCCATCGAGTCCAACTCAACCCCCAAGAAAACCAGCTTCGTCGTCGGGCCGACCGTCTTGCCCTCCGCCAGAGGCACCCCCAACTTGCCGACCATTCGAAGAAAACCATCCAATAACTCACTACAGTTATCCGACTCGGCCCCACCAACAAACAGGAAATCGTCCAGATAATGCACCACTGCCGAGCTGCCCACTCTCTGCACGACCAACCAATGCAAAAAGGTGCTGAACTTCTCAAAATAAGCACACGACACCGAACAACTCATCGGCATACATTTGTCATAATAATAAGCGCCCTCAAATTGGAAACCCAGCCACCTAAATGCCGACGGATGCACCGGCAACAAGCGAAACGCCGACTCTATATCCACCTTGGCCAGCAAAGCCCCACGGCCGGCCCTGGAAACGAGCTCCACCGCCCTATAAAATGAGGCATACCGCACCGTAAAAAACTCCCTCGGGATAAGCTCGTTTACCGACGACCCCAACGGATAAGACAAATTGTGAATCAGCCGGAACTTACCCACCTTCTTCTTGGGTATGACTCCAAGGGGGGACACCCTAAAATTTGGAAACGGCGGTTGTGAGAATGGCCCCGCTATCCGCCCCAGCTTTAACTCGGCCGCTAACTTCTCGCGTGCGACCCCCGCCCAACGCCGCATGCTCGGGGCATTCTGCGCCACCGCCCCTGCTACCACGCCTTGAACAGGAATCACAAAACCAAACTGAAAACCTAATTCCAATGTTAACCTATCCCTCCTCCTAGGGTACCCCCGCAGCAAACGGCGCAACACCGGCACCCGAATCGGAGAGGGAGCCACCTCCACACTGACACCTCTACTTGGGACCAAGCCCCAAGGGTGACCCGGCACCTTTCTTAACACATTTCGTCGCCGAGTGGGGACCCCCACACATGGAACATGCGTGCCGGAACTTACAGTCCGGAAAGGGGCACGTGGACCTATTATATCTCCAACACACGTCGCCGGCCTCCACCGGGGCTGGCTTCGCCGTCCCAGCAGAGGCCCCGCTCCGAAAGGGACGCCCCGCCCCGCTGGCAGCCCCTTGCCCTGCCTTACCCCCCCCCCTATTCCCCCGCCCGGCTTGACCGACATCTGGGTTAACCACAGATTAATGTCCTGTGTCCCCCAATGCAATAACCGATTCTCCTCCATTTTGTCCCGAAATTTTTCGTCGTAATTCAGCCACGACCAGCCGTCGTGAGCTTGCGATGCTTCCAGAATCGAGTCGGCATAAGCAAGCAAACTGCCATAATGCTCCGGCCACTGAGGCCCCCACACACTTGCCAGCTGCAGGAACGCTCTAATCCAATTTACCATGTTGCACGAGACCTTGCGAATTCGCCCAGCCTTTTCGTCCTCCCTGCACTTCTTTTTGCTATCCCCCGAACGCTTCCTACCCTCCAGCAAGCGAAAAATATCAATATACTTCCTCTTCTTAATTTTTTGCCGCAATTTCTTTGAAACGCCTTCCCAAAGTTCAGATAAGGCCGAACCTGCACTTGCCGCACCTGACGCACCGCCCTCCGCCGCCACCAACCCCGTAGGGCCCTCCCCCGAAGACTCTGAAATATCCGATGAAGACGAGGACGTTGAGTCAGAGCTATGTCTATGCCGACAGGCCTGCTTCCTCCTCTTTCGCGCCCTCGACGACCGCTCCACACACGACCTCTGCGCCTCAAGCCCCCCTGTCCCAGCCTCCGAATACTCACCCGCCCGGCCTCCAACCGCTGCTTCCATGGACGTCGCCGGTTGCCCAGCACGAGGATCCTCCGCCCACTGGTGCACACCGGCTCCGTGCGCCTGGCCATCCTCCCTCGTCACCACACCAGGCACGCCCGCCGCAGACCCCATACTCACCACTCCCAGCAAATCGACTGCCGGAGGCGCCCCTCGCTGGGTGGCCAAAAACGGCGCCTGTGGAGACAAAAACGGGGAACAGAGAGGAGAAAACCCCGGAGACCAAGGCTGCCATGCCCCAACCACTCCGCCCTGAAAGACCCCTGCCCGCCTGCCAACCACTGCTCCCAGACCCCTGGTGAAGCTGGCGGCACACCACCACCCGGCACCATCACAAAACCACCAGGGGAGCACATGCCCACTCCTCCCACTCCATGCCTGCCCATATCCCAAAAGCCCCCGCGGCTGCCCCCCATCCGGGCCCATGCCCCCCCACACCCACGTCCCCTGCCGCTAACCCCCCAGCCGCCTCCCCACCCCTTACCCCAGCCTGGCCTCTGACAGGTGCCGGCGTCAAAGCCGCCAGCCCCCCTGCCCCCCACTGTGATCTCCCCCTAGCGCCACCAGCTGAGCCCCCCCTCCCCGCTCTTCTCACTGCAGATGGGGCCCCACTGCCACTAACAGGACCCCTACCCCTCCCCCCCCGGCATCCTCCTCCTCTGCGGGCCCCCTGACCCCTATCTCCCCCTCACCGCTGACCCACGCACCCCTTTTCCAGTCCCCTGCCCCACTGCAGCCCCTCACTTAGCCCCTTGCCCCCCCCAGCCATGTTATTGGTTTTTTTTGTTTTTTGTTGTTTTTTTTTATAAGTAACACCCCCCCACAGACCGGCCCTGCCGCCAACGCCGTAGGCCTTGTCTGTATGCTGCCTCCTCTTGATATTATTTTATTCTGGTTTAGTTTATGAAACCACCTGCACCGTCTCACACTCGCCTGCCCAACCGCCGCCGTCCGGCACCCGCTCCGCGGGGTCTGCGCTGAAGCCGCTTCTGCTCCTGCCATGTCCCCAAGGACCGCCGACCACAAGGCTCCAGCAGCCGCCTCAAACCCCGCCGCACGATCCTGCCGCTCCGACAGCCTGGCCGCATGTGCTTCGGCCACGCCGCCAGTGCCGAAGCACATGCCTGCCCCCTGGACCCTGATTGGCTCCGCTCGCCCAATCCAGAGCGGAGCCCATTATTTTCAAATGACGCGCGCGGCATTCACCGCCCGCGCGCCCCTGACCCCCAAACAAGAACTAGCAGGGTCCTGCACTGGGCCGAGCACCCGGTTACGGGCGGGCGCCGGGACCCTGCCCGCACCCTAAAATGAACTGAAAACATGCTAACATAGAATGTACAGAATCAAAGGTTATGCCTGTCTACTAGCAGATGACAATGCAACCAATCACCTTTGAGCTCTGCCTATAGCCTTAGCTCAACAGTGTTTCTGTAATAAAGCAAGGTAAACAGGATAAACCAGATCCACAAAAATTACACCCCTGGTAGGGGAAAATCCAGGGTATCAAACGAAACTCTGACAAACACTGAGAACCTGAAAGAAGTTCAAAAATCATGCTCTCTTCTACAAGTAATAAAGATTTAAGAAGAAAAGATCAGAGCAGGAATCTGGACTGGTCTGAAAGGATTCAAGGGTAGGTCCCTACCTTCCCATTCTTTTGATGTTGATACAGTATGTTGTGGAGAGTAATCATATGTGAGTTTATTCTTTAAGAGAGTATAGGGTGTCTCTTGTTTTATGTTTACATACATTTCTGAGGCTCCTTAAAGAATTGTCCTCTACTAAGTTTAGCTAATGGTGCTGAATTTACATATTGGCTGTTGTCCACCAATTCCCCTATCCATCTACTTTAAGCTGATACTATTCAGCAGGCCAAACCTAAACATAGATTATACAGATTGTGGCTTTAAATTATTGTTATCTGGATAATATTACTACTCACATATAGCTCCTTCTGCCTCTTCATGGTTCAGATACTGCCGGGGTGCTTGGATGTATATTTAGCCTGGCACTATCCATATAGCTTTTGAATACCTATGATAGAGAAGTTATATGTTTACTAGCTAACAGTAAATGGAAAACTTCCTTTGAAAACTGACCCCAGTGATTTTATTTTTTCTTCCATATGTTTTTCCCAAGGAAGGGTTATTATCTTTACCTTTCCTTCTGGTCCTGTATCCTTGATGGTAGATGTCTCTTTATTTCCTCAAGAGTCCCTCCTGAGGGACCTTGTCAAAGGATTTCTGAAAATCCAGATAATCTATGTTCATTAGTTCATTTTTATCTACCCGTTTGTGCACACCATCAAAAAAATATGTAGCAGATTCTTGAGGGATGACTTTCCTTTCAAAATCTATGTTGGCTTTCTCCCATTAAACCATAAGTATCACATGTTCAATAAGTTTGTTCTTTACAGTGGTTTCTACCATTTTATTTGGCAGTGATAAGCTCACTAATTTTTTGAATTTTTGCCTGCACAGCAAGCTACTTCTTAAATTCTTTCTTTGCCTGCTTTATAAATACTTTGCATATAAGTTACTTCAGGGGGGCTTCTGTTGGGAGAGTCTGCTTCTAGGGGCTTTTCTGTTGGTCTACTTGTGAAAGAAGTAATGCTTTGAGATGGGGGGTTCTTCCAGGCTGTGAAGAATGAGAAGCTAGAGCTGTTCCACAGAGGTGGTGCTGAACGGATGGGGATGATGCTGGGGAAGACGGCTGATCACATAGGGACCTGCCGCACCCCCCCCCCCCCCATGCACCAAACCACACCACCCTTCTCCCCTATGCTGAGCCATGCTGTACTGCCACCCCCTTCTGCTGCTGCTGATTCCGGTGGCAGGGAGGAATGGCTAGGCTTGGCAGCAGGTCATATGCTTCAGGACACATGGACTGCCGTTTCTGAACCCCTGAAGTTTTGTCAGAGGTGGAATAACTTCACCAGCCATTTCACTGGCCCTGGACATACAGGACTGACATTAGAATCAGCCCTGTATGTCCAGGGCCAGTGACCACCCACTGTCCGCCCACTCTCCACCCCTGGGCCACCCCTTCCCCGTCGGGGGCTAAAGCCGGCACAAATAGTGGGTATGGACGTCCCGTTGGGAGGTCCATCCCTGCAATTCATATTTCAGAATGACACCCTAAAGTTTTAGTTATCTATTAATAATGGTATACCATTCATTATTGATTATGAGAGAATTTTTCATATGATTTCTGTTAAAATTCCATAAATATTTATTCCAAGATGAAATTTGATGTGAATGACTGGTGCATTTTCTTAATCCATTAGTTAATCTGTCTTGCTTTGCTTAAAGTTATTACCTGCCCTAAGGCAATAAAATGAAATAGTTTACCAACAACTAACTCCAGCAATTTAAATTTGCAGTGATTGCAACTGTGGAAGCTAGTATCTCAGCCACAAGTCTGCAACTTATGTATAGTTATTTAGAAGAATGTTTAGAATCTCAAAAATAAGAAAATGAGTATAAAATATAGGGTACTTTCTATAAATATTATATTTTATGTATAAAGTTAAATTGCCGTCCCTTGCTTAAAGCTCCGTAGTGACAAGCAAGTATGTGACTATTATTTATTATTTCTATAGCACTACTAGATACATGAGGTAGTTTAGCTCATCTTTACCCTCTGTTTATGTTTATGTTTATTTCACTTGATATACCGCCCTTCAAATAAAAACAAGGCAGTTTACAAATTCAAATAATATAGAATTGGGCCATAGGCACCGAAAAGGAAAAACAAGTCACAATGGTAGACAGAAAAGTGAGAGAACAGGGCAAGCATAACATGCATATATGGTGAACATGATGAAGAGAGATGAACACATAGGACAAAACAGAGAGTGAGAGGCTGGGTAGACATACATGATTCTCCAGGTTCTCAATCTTCTGCTGCACAATTATTCTATCCTGAACCAATACTCCTTGTGTCTCCTGAAGCCTCTGCCCAGATGATTCAACCCCCAACTGCCCATGTTGGGCCTCCAGGCTCTGTTCCATATTCTCCAATCTAGGAGTGTACTGGGCTATAACCTGAAGAATACCAGAACGTACCTTATATACTGATTCCAAAGTGTTCCATATGGAGTCCAGGGTTACTTCCTTAAGGCGATTCAGAGGCAGGAAAATATTAGAAACCAGTAAAGAGGACTTTACATCCACTTCCGATGCTCCAGGTAGCTCCCAGACACACACACTCTCTCCTGCAGGGGGAATATCCCCACTTTCAGCGATGGAACCAGCAAATATTTTAGCTAGCACCTCATAACTCTTAGAAAAATGAAATCTCACTTTAAGCCTTCTAGTTACCAACTCTCTTATAACCTCTCTTTGGCCTAAAACAGGCATTGATCCACATGTTTTGATCTATAGGAGGGAAATAGCGACCAACTTTCAAATTTCCCCAAATGGGTATTTGTTAACTGTTTAGAAACACTTCAAAGGTTTTTCTTTTTGTAAGGACCTAAAATTTATAGAAAAAAAGAAATAAAAGCCACCTTATCTCTGGCTGTTTTCCAAATGGATATTCATCTGCCTAGATAAATGACATTTATGGCCTCTATCCTGAATATCAGAGAAGAAGTAAATCTGACTGTCCTTCGTTTTTGCCAGTGTAATTATCTTTTTTATCCTATGGGAAGAATAACATATTTTAATTTATTTTCCTCTTACAGAAATTCATAGCCTATGTCATCCTCTTTCCTTTTGTATTGGAATAGAACCAGGAAAAAAACTGCAATAAAATCCACTTTGAAAACCCTTTTCTTTCTGCTGTATAAAGAAACTGCCATGGTTCTGATGGCAAAATTGTGACACTTGTCTTTCAAAAAACTACTTTGCTAGCCTACCTAACATGAGCTTCTCAATACATTATCCAAACATGTTTCCCTGCTTCACCTCCAGCCATATCCCTTTCTCATCATCATTTGCACAAATATAAAGGAAGGGTGACATTCAAAGCCAGAGAAATCAGCTATTACAAAATTGTTCACCCTGTATGCTAGTACAAGAAAGTACCTTGTTATACAATATGCATATTTTGAGTTGCTTTTAATGGAGGTAAGGGCAGGGGTTGAAATATCACATGTGCTTTTGTATTTTCAAAAGCACAATTGTTTTATTTGGAAAAAGCGCCCAGAGAAAGCAGTGCAAATTTCTGCAAGTAGATTTTTCCTAGGCAGGGTTTTAAAATGAAAGTACATGCAGGCTTTTAATTTGAGAACTGGTGAAAAACCTGCATTCCCAGTCCTACATTCAGAGCCATCATTCGCGTGCATAGAGGCATATTTCACAGTGGAACATCTAAGTGCAATCTGGGGCATCAAAGCCAGAACGTTTGAAAAAAAAGCAGGCAAATATAAGTTCAGGCATGATTTCAGAAATGTGGATGTCTATCAGACCACTATATAGACATCCTCAGGATAGCATTTAGAAACCAAGATGTCTAATAGCATAACGGTTAGAGTAAGTGGCCCGGATTCAAATCCTAGTATGGGCCTTTTTAATCTAAGGCTAGTCACTTAATTCTCCATCTTCTCTATACTCTGGGGGTCTGATGTTCAAAGGTGTTTACAGACTTATAAACCTTGTAAATGCTGCTTAGAGGGATATTCAGTGGCACTAAATGGATAGTGCTGCTGAATAACCCCAATTAATGCTGCTACACACCCTGATGCTAACTGTATGGCAGCGGGGGATTCTGGAGGTGGCACCCGTCGCTATTGCACCACTGCCCAGTTAGCAGCCCATGGGTAAAGACAGGTACAGCAAAAGCTGGCCTATATTTACCCATGGGAGCTAATTGGGCAGTGGAGATATTATGGATGTCCATCCCCACTCTTCATGCCTATGCCCTCTGCATCTAACCTCCCCACCGGTTGTGCAGGGAAGTTAAATGGGGGCGGGGAAGGAGTGGTTGGAGGTGGAGTCTGGGTGGGCAGTCACCAGCCCTGGACGTCCAGGGCCAGCAACATGTGCGGGAATGTTATTCCACCTCGGAGGAGAAATTACTTCCCCATACATCCAGGATCGGCGGCCCAGGGTGTGGACGGGCAGGGGGGCCCGAAGACATACTCCGCAGCCCTACCCTGGCCTTAGGAGGGCAGATCAGGAGTCAGGCTGTGGAGAATGCAGCGTTGGAAACCGGTGGCTGGCATTGCGACTCTTCAATGGAGCTGCAGTGCCATGGCAACATGATGCCATGGCGCCACGGCTCCATTGAAGAGCCTTGACAGAGTTAGCCAGAACGATCCTGTACGTGCAGACCGGGCTGAATCGCAGTCCCGGCCTGCACATACAGGACTGTTTGCGGTTCTGTTCCTGCGGGGCTAGACGTGCCCCACGGGATCAGAATCGTCATCCCCTCTGTACGTCTGGCTCAGACTGGACGTACAGAGGGGATCTATGTCCGGGACAGAATGAGCCTGTTAGCTTCTGCATAAAACACAAATCTTCTATGCCAGGAGCTGGATATAGCACCAGTATTGAATATCCCGGTTATCTCCTTGGCGCCAGTGGCTAACTGCTGTAATCATGCTAGCCACCAGCACTGAATATTGGGCCAGGGATATTTGAAGGTGAAAACAAGCGCTTGCCTGATGCCTGTTTGTGTCTGAAGAAGGTATAAAGATGCTGCCAGTCCCTCAGTTTTTGGACGTTGCACTCTAAGGGGCATGTTTACAAAGCCGCGGTAGCGGTTTGCGATCGTAATCGGAGCCGCGGCCCCATTGATTTCAATGGGGCCGCGGCTGCGATCGCGATCGCGAACCACTACCGCGGCTTTGTAAACAAGCCCCTAAATGTCCCATATTCTCCCTAGATGTCCTGTCTAAAAGGCCACTTCACAGGTATTAGAATACCTACACTTTTGCCAGTTTTTTGAAACTTTTGTTTATAATGTTTCTGCTCTTATATCCAAAGGGAGAGAATGCCACAACACTGGAGCATTATAGGCAAAAGTAGACTATATAATCCATTTGTATTGTAATTTTTGATAAGAAGGGACAAGTAAATGGTGAGCTTGGGAGGACTGCAGCTGTCTTGATGGATTTTATGGAATAAAAAGGAATATAGATAACCTGGATATCCACTATAAAAAGAGCGGCGAGCTGACTTAGACTCTTGTACTTAATATGAGCATTGATTGGAAGCCAATGTTCTTCCATTAACAGTGGGGTAACATGATTGAATCGTTTCACACTGTATCATCTGAAGATGTTTCATTGAGTATTGTGGGAGGCCAACCAGAGGTGTGTTACAGTAACCTAAGCATTTGTAATAAGTGCATGAGTTAGTGCCCTTAAGAATTTCTTAAGTATGGTTTAATCAAGGTATCTCCACCACTCAGAATGGATATGTTTGTAATTCATAAAACGAAGTGCAGGAATGCTGGGGGATGGACATCCACGTGCAGCAAGAGGCCTCGTTTCTCAAATGTGCACATGGGGAATATCAATGGAAGAAACCCAGCAACTTACACATGCAAGTGCTGGTGTGTCACAACAAACATGTGTAAATGTCAATCCTCACATGCACAGTTGTGTCATTTTACAAATCTGACACACAGATGCACTTTCAAACACCTATTTGTTCCAGGGAGCAGGCGTACATCTGGACGTGGACAAGTTTGAGCGTACACGTGCATTCCTTATATGAAAAGGGGAATGCATATGTAGATTTTTGTCCCACCAAGGCCATGCCCCTGACACGCCCACGCGCATTTTCAGTGTGGGACAGTCATTCACATGTAAACTGAACCACTTCTAAAATGGCTATTTAAAGGTGGATTCAATTTATATATGTAAACTCACTGTGTGGAAGTAAGGCCTGGCAATTTACCTTCATTCATACCTTGCCAAGAAAACCAAGGGTCACCAGGAGTCAGCTCTGACTCGCGGCGTATATTGCATTAAATTGCTGCTTATACCCCCTAATATATAACTGGCCTTTTAAAATTATGCATATTTTCGGTATAAGGATCATCTTGAATCTCCATGTATAACTTTAAATGACCAGCTATATATTTAATAGTTATACCTGCTGTTTGCTTGTCAGTACTTGGATACTGTATATCGCTTGTACGTTCACTGGCTATATTCCGCTGTTTTCATTGATCTCACTCTGCTCTAAACCATTCATTTACTCTGGATAGAGAAATTTGGCCATTCTATGAATAAAATGGCCATATTTATCCATAGAACTGTGGCAGAGGTTTTGGGGGAAAAAGCATTTATGTGGTCAGTCCCACTGAGAGATTCATAATACTTTTGGATATCAAGCCCCAAAATAAGCAACCATCCAGGAAATAATGCATAAACTTCATCTTTTATTCCCTGTGCTCAGACTGATACTTCATTAGCAGCAACATAATTTGGTTCCTTCTTTGTAATGAGGCTCTTCTGCACACCCAGCAGTTTGCTAATACTATTAAGTGATTACCTTAAACTACCTTTAGAGCTGTACAATGTGCTTTCCTTGAGCCATTTTCCAGCCACGGGATCCCCAGTCTTTAGAGAGCTTATGCTCACCTAGATTGGTAGCTTTAAGCTTTCTTTGGTCCTTCCTGACTGCCTTCTGCTCATCTGTCTTGCTGTATAGCAGGGTCCTGTCCCTATTACAGTCTCTCCCTGTCTGGGTCTCTATAAGTGGCTTTTGCCATTTCCTACTTTCACCTGGTCCCTAGGATATTGACTCTATGAAACTACATTACCCACAAGCTGTTTATGCAAGAGGAGATGGAGCTCTTAGGCCATCCTTTGGATGGTATTGTCTTCTGGAGCTCCCCCTGCTACTCAAGTAGGGCAAAAGCAGCATGTCTGAGACTATATTACCCAAAGGGCCCCTTTGTAAAGTTACATTCATTTTCCTCTTTTCTACTTGTTTCCCTGTAGAGCTTATTATTTCTCTGGCATGCTGATGGCTCACTTTTTACTCCAGCTGTGTATGTGCAGAATATCCAATTTATTTATCGCATACATAAACCATTAAGCATAGGGGGAAAAGCAGAAAGAACACCAATGCCTACAACAAAAGGATTTCTATGTAACTCAGAAATAACACTTTTTTAAAGATGTTCCCCCTTCAAGCACAAGCATACTCAGTTTAGTTTCTCTACCCTTTTCTTAGTGGACCAACATCATCAGAGTTATTTTTCATGTCCAAAAATGGATAATATGGTATATGTATAAGGAAACGAGGCAGCTAATGCATAATGTGACTGAGTAGGGTGGGAGTAAAATGCTTTATAATATGCCCATTATCATCTAATTCACTCCAACCTCCTAATGTCTGAATTGCTTAGAATATGTAATTATGCTGTCTTCACTGGCCTCCAGAAATAGTTATTTGCCTCATTCTGATTCCTGGTCTCCAATTGGGTAAATTGATCATGGAAGTGGCATTTTAAAAAAGACATCTAGGTGCTCTCCGGGACATCCAGGTCAAAATGGCCAGCACGTTTAAGTGCAGAGGCGATTTCAGAAACATAGACATCTCTGATATGGACATCATCAGGATAGACATCCCCATAACTGTAGTGCAGACAGAAGACATTTCTCAGCTTGGAAGCCTATTTACAGATGGACATCCAGACCCTTGTGTGGCCAGGCAGAATCAGGGCATACAGCAGTAGCACCCTTGGGATCTAGCCTCCTTGGGATCAGAATTGAGTCTACCGGCCTGGACATGCAGGCCTGCTCCGATTCCGATCGGCCGCACAACCGGCCGCATAACTGGCTAACTCAGCCTGGCTCCGTAATGGAGTCACAGTGCCATGGCTTCTCATTGCCATGGCATCACGGTTCCATTGCAGAGCCGTGAACACTGCCCACCACTGAGATTGTCCTTTCCCTGCAGTCAGACCCCTGATCCGGTCTCCCACATCCAGGATCTGGCTGCGGGAAACCTTCTGCACACCTCCCTGCTTTGTCCCCACTGGCTGCAGCTACTACTTCATGTCCAAGGGGACTTATTCCACCTCTGAGGTGGAATAAGCCCCCCTTCTAACCGGCATACCCCAGATGTACAGGGCCGACCTCAGAATTTGGCCCTATACATCTAGGGTGACGGCCCGCCCATGCATCACCCTTGATCCGCCTTCTGCTCGCCCCCTCCCGCTCCCATCTAAGGCGCCCCATACAACTCCGTTGTTCATACAGGGATCCTTGCACAGGACAGCAAGGGGGATGAATAGCGGGGATGCACGTCCAGACAGGGCGTGTATCTCTGCTATTTATGGCTCGGAATGACCCATTTGGCATTTAAGTAGTGAAGATGTTTTGCAGCTCAACAACCACACAATAGGTATCCCCAAATCTTATCAATTCTTTTTACTTTTGTGAACTGCATTGAGGATAACAGAGCTCCATCTTCTCTACTGCTTTCAACTACTTTTCTGGGAAAACAAGCACTTTTTAGATGCCTATTCATGCCCTGCAGCAGGTATAGACTTGTCTGCCATTTCTGAAATTGGGCGTGGACATCTAAGGTCTCCAGAATGCCCCTACCACCCCCCTGGAGTCCAACAACAAAACCAACCAACACTCACAAAAGCAACAGCAACCAGTCTGGAGTGAGGTGTAAAATGAAGTATATTTTATAGAGGGAATCACTAAGGGCCACAGGATCCAACATGGCCATTTGGCACCACCTTTGTCAGGGGTAAAGACCTCTATGACAGTAAATGTTAAAATAATTAGTATATAGTATGTAGTATATAAATACTACTTTACAAACACAATCAGAAAACATAAATATCAAGGAGAAATGTAAAGGAAGTGACATCCTAATATAAAAATTATGAGCACATATTAAATTGCCACACATAAATAAACATGAGTGAATAAAACACAGTGTTAGAACACTTGATTAGTATTTGTCCAACAAATAGGTAATTAATAACAATATAATAAATGAGCTGCAGGACATCAAGAGTAAAACGGATAAAATGATTTAAAAACATGGTTAAAAGTAAAAAACAATATTTTAAACAACAGCATAATAAGGTATAAATTCATTACAAACAAATACAAGAATAATAGATAAATGAATATATAAATAAATATGAGGATGATTCTAATATTAGGAATAAGGGGTGTCTCAAAATGATCTCCTGAAGTAAACCCATAATACATAATACCTGAACAAAAAGATGATATGAGAGAGAAGGAAGAACATGTGGCGTGGAACATAAATGTAATAAATAAGGATGTTTATAAATACCAGATCTCTCATGTCACAATGTATCAGCTGATGTAGCTATCATGCTGGAAATATAAAAAGGGCTAATGAGAAGAACCATCTAAGTTTTGTAGAGGGGGAGAGGTGGGAAGAAAAGCAGACTCAAATTTTACCTTACATTAGACCGGATTAATAACTCGCCAATCCTGAAGAGAGAATCTGTGGGTTTATAAAATTTCAACTGATTACTAACTACAGTCATAATAAAATTCTGAAATAAAACACGGCTTGTATATGTTTAACTATTACATTTTTATGGGGTATCATAATATTAAACGTAGCTGAAGGGAACGATCTATCAAAATAATTGTATAAAACATACAGTAGAAAAGTAGCACCATTTACGATAATTATGGGAAAGTTGGTTTTATAAAATGGCCATACTGGCTTATAAAAACATGAGGCACAGACCAGATACCCTCTGCATAAAGTTTAACCTTGTTTAAAATATACATTAGAAGTACGATTGTGAGAGAAAGCAATAAGCCAAAACAGAATCAAACCTCTTGGAGATTCTAGTGTAGAAAGAACGTTTCTCCCGACTCAAAAACAGACAGCCAACCCTGACGGCATTTTAAAGAAAACGTTTGGGGTGAAATCAGCCAAAATCATCATGGTAACAAAGTATATAAAGATGACCAATGTTGTGAACAGGAGTAAAATTAAAATTGGTATTTTAAGTAATTCAGTTACCAATTTTAATTGTTATTCCTGTTTACAAATTATGTTCCTTTTGCTAAATATTTTATACAACCCTTACCTATAACTACTCTCATTGAATCTTCCCAAATGCCTCCCTAAAAAGCTAAGCCTGATTAAAAGATTGCTTTTTTAGTGCTTTATTAAAAACCTTCATTTTCTTTTCAAATTCCAAAGCAGTTGGTCCTTGACATAAGAACTTATGCCATACTAGGTCAGACCAAGGTCCATCAATCCCAGTATCCTGTTTCCAACAGTGGCCAATCTAGGTCATAAGTACCTAGCAGTTTACCCAAAAGACACAGGTTCCACAGTGCTTGTATTGGGTCAAGCAGTGATATCCTGGGTCCCTTTTAATAATGGTTTATGGACCTTTCCTCCAGGAACTTGTCCAAACCTTTTTTAAACCAGCTATACTAACATCTTTTACTACATCCTCCAGTAACAAATTCCAGAGTTTGATTACACGTTGACTGAAAAAATATTTTCTCTTATTAGTCTTAAATAGGTTACCCTGAAGCTGCATTGCATGTCCCCTATAGCTTCACTGAATGTCTCCTAGTCTTATTATATTATGATGACAGATAAACTATTTCACTTTTGCATAGGTGATGTTTCTTCAAATACCTTATGAATGCTCTTAATCTATCCCTAACAGTATGGGGGGTATTTTATAAGCTCTATTTGTGAGTTGGATGTCTGAAAATGGGCACATAGATGTGCAAATCATGGCAGGTAGATAGACGTCCCCAGCATAAGAACTTCCAGGTAGCACAGGGGCATGGTGGAAGCATGCCCTATGCATAGCAAGGGAATTACACTTGACAGTGTGATTTCAGAACGGCACAATTTCCTTACTTCCTGGTTGTTAAGTTGTCTATGCCTATACCTGCTTCTGACCCTGAATAAGATGCAAAAAAGTGCTTGTTTCATGGCTGCAATATCTCCAGGCGGAAGAGCAAAATGTCCTTACATCTCAGCAGTTAATATTTCCCAGCTGAAGAAACCTGCTTGTAAATAAATATTCCAAACATATTACTAGACTTTTGTCACACATTTGAGTATCTGAAATTGGAATGTCAGTATGTGCTTGTCTTATAACATAGACACCCCCCTTCTAGTCTATCCAGGCCGGGGTGTCCAAGTACCCAGTTGTGTTGACATGTACTTTAAGGAGGTCCACATTTGTAAAATGGCCCACACCCATGCATGTATGTGGCCATCCTATCTGCACGGGTCCCTTCTCCAGAATCAGCTACTAGGATGTTCATTTTTTGGTGTGGAGACGGAGCGATTTCAGAAGATATGGCTACCACTCCCCTAGTTTTTGGATGTTCTCTCTGGACATCCCAGATTTTTACTAGACGTCCCTTCTAAAATGTCACTTCACATCTTCAGATTTTAAACCCATAGGTCCTCATTCCATTTTGGATGACCTGGCCCTCTGTGCGCTCAGTCAGAAACAGACGCACAGAGGTAGATGGGATTCTGATCCCGTGGGGCACATCTAGCCCCGTGGGATCAGAATCATGTCAAGGCCTGTACGTGCAGGCTGAGACCCAATTCCAGTTGGCCTGCACGTACAGGCCTCTGCCCGGCTACCTCAGTCAAGGCTCCTAAATGGAGCTACGGCACCATGGTGTCCAGCTGCCATGGCACCACGACTCCATTCTGGAGCTGCAATCCCCAGTCACCGACCTGTTCTTTCATTCCCCACAGCTCGACCCCTGATGTGGCCTCCAAAGACCAGGGTTGGGCTTCAGGGAATCCCCTGCACCCCCTCCTGCCATACCCCACCATTTAGGGGAACTCATTCCACCTCAGAGGTTGAATAAGTTCCCCATTCAGTTTGCTGGCCCCGAACGTACAGTGCCAAAATCAGAATCGATCTTGTATGTCCGGGACCGCAGACCACCCACTGCCCACCCTAACTCCACCTCCGCACTTCCCCTTTCCCTCCCCCATCTAGCCTCCCCATGCAAACTCATACGAGGAGGTTATTTGGGGACGGCAGAGGGGGCCGAATAGCAGGGATGGTATCCCAATGGGACATCCATGCCCGCTATTCATGGCTCAGAATGACCCCGATACTGAATAACTCAACTTCAAATTTGTGTATTAACATTGTCATCCAAAACTGTAATCGGTGAGTGACTATAATATACCTAATGTGATTGACTGACTGGGATCACCCTACTTTTGTTCCTGTCATCACCATCCTCAATTATATTTCAAAATTATGAATACTAACATTTGTTTTTTGGATATATCTTCCTTCTAGTGCTATGTAACAAATCCCACCATATTTAGGCTTCGTATCAAACTGAACCAATTTGGCCCATCCCTGCTTGTATGACTACCATGTGTTTTCATAGGGAGTTTTGAATTTATTTATTTGTTTAAAATTTGTTTATATACCGCCATTCTATAATTCAAGGTGGTGTGCATAGAACACAACAGAGAACATAAGAACATAAGAACATAAGACATGCCATACTGGGTCAGACCGAGGTCCTTCAAGCCCAGTATCCTGTTTCCAACAGTGGCCAATCTAGGTCATACGTACCTAGCAATTTCCCCAAAAGACACAGGTTCCACAATGCTTGTACTGGGTCAAGCATTGATATCCTGGGTCCCTTTTTAATAGTGGTTTATGGACCTTTCCTCCAGGAACTTGTCCAAACCTTTTTTAAACCCAGCTATACTAACAGCCCTTACTACATCCTCCAGTAACAGATTCCAGAGTTTGATTACACGTTGAGTGAAAAAATATTTTCTCTTATTTGTCTTAAATAGTTTACCCTGTAGCTTCATTACATGTCCCCTAGTCTTTCTATACTCTGATAGCGTAAACAATTGATCCACGTTTATCCGTTCCACTCCATTCATTAATTTATAGACCTCTATCATATCTCCCCTCAGCCGTCTCTTCTCCAGGCTAAAGAGCCCTAACCTTCTTAGCCTCTCTTCATAGGAGTAGCCTTCCATCCCCTTCACCAATTTGGTGGCTCTTCTCTGTACTTTTTCTAATAACGCTATGTCCTTTTTAAGATACGGTGACCAGAATTGCACACAATATTCAAGGTGCGGTCGTACCATGGAGTAATACAGAGGCATTATAACATCCTTTGTTTTATTCTCCATCCCTTTCCTTATGATACCTAGCATTCTATTTGCTTTCTTGGCCGCCGCTGCACACTGGGCGGAGGGTTTTAACATGTTATCCACGATGACTCCTAAATCTTTTTCCTGGGTGGTGGTTTCTAATGTGGAGCCTTGCATCGTGTAACTATAGTGTGGGTTGTTCTTTCCTAGGTGCATAACTTTGCACTTGTCCACATTAAATTTCATCTGCCATTTGGATACCCAGTCTTCCAATTTATCCAGATCCTCCTGCAGTTTTCCACAATCCTCTTGGGTTTTAACAACTTTAAACAGTTTTGTGTCATCTGCAAATTTGATAACCTCACTAGTTATTCCCTTTTCCAGGTCATTTATGAATATGTCAAAAAGCAGCGGACCCAGTACAGATCCCTGGGGTACTCCACTATTCACCTTTTTCCATTGGGAATATTGGCCATTTAGCCCTACCCTCTGCTTTCTATCTTTTAACCAGTTCCCGATCCAAAATAGTACACTGCCTCCTATCCCATGACTTTTTAGCTTCGCCAAAAGTCTCTGATGGGGGACTTTGTCAAAAGCTTTCTGAAAGTCCAGATACACTATATCAACCGACTCACCTTTGTCTACCTGTTTATGCACACCTTCAAAAAAACATATCAGATTAGTAAGACAAGATCTTCCTTGTCTAAAGCCATGTTGGCTGTCTCCCATTAGGCCATGACTATCTACATGCTGTGTAATTTTGTTATTTATGATGGTTTCTACCATTTTCCCTGGTACTGACGTCAGGCTCACCGGTCTGTAATTTCCTGGGTCACCCCTGGAACCCTTTTTAAAAATTGGTGTTACGTTGGCGACCCTCCAATCTTCAGGTATTACAGATGATTTTAATGAAAGTTCACAGATCCCAGAAGTGTAGGAACAATTGCTTTACAAAGAACAAGAGCAGATAACAACATAAACATGCTATATTACATAGCTGTGGTCATCATAAATAAACTATATCTACAACAGGGGGTGTAGGTGAGGGTAAGGGGTGTTGTGGGATGTATATTGAAGGATGCGAGAGTCAGCAGGACTGGCTAGACAGGAGCTAATTAGGTTGACAAGCTAAATCAAGTTAGGTTATGTTAGGTTGTGGATCCTGGGTTAATGTTGTGGTAAGATGTTCTTGGAAAAGGTATATTTTGAGCTTCTTCCTGAAGGTGGAGAGGTCCGAGCATTCTCTCAAATCAATCAGGAGGGAGTTCCAAGCAGTAGGTGCAAATAAGGAGATACATGGTTACATGCAAATTGTTTGCTTTTATTTATTCGAGTCAGGACAGTTAGGAGGTTGAGCGAGTTGTGTCGGCGGAGTCTGTCAGTCTTGGGTCTGGAGAGGAGAGGGTGGAGGCAGTTTGCAGATTCATTGTGTATGACTTAATGTATCGTGATAAGAGCCTCATATCTTATTCTTGTTTGGATAGGGGCCCAATGCAGATGTTGTAGAACTGGGGTAATGTGGGCTTGTCTAGGTATTTTGTGGATTATTCTTGCCGTGGTGTTTTGTGCCATTTGAAGAAGATGTATTGATTGTTTTGGTAGACCATGATAGATAATGTTGCAGAGTCAAGGGAGAGTAATGCAATAGCTTGGCACACAGAATGGAAAAGATCATAACTTAGAAGTGGGCGGACGTTCTTCAAGGTCGCAATTTGTAGTAGATGGGTTGGGTTGTCTGTTTTATTTGTGCCTGGAAGTTAAGCTTGTGGTCAAGGATTACGCCCGGGTACTTGACTTCACTTTTACTTTGATGGTGATGTCACCAAGCTGTAGAGATTGTGGGGGAGGGGGGAATTATGTATCTGAGTATATGTGTAGGGCTTCTGTCTTTTCTTGGTTGATGAAGAGGTTGTGCTGTTGTAGCCACTGCCTCACATTGGAGAAGCAGTTATATATGTTGGTAAAGTCTGACGCAGAAGTGATGAATGGCGTGAAAAACATTATATCATCTGCATAGATCTGGTACTGTATCTTGTGTTCCTTGAAAATCTTGCATATAGGTTGAAGGAAGAGATTAAATAAGAGGGCTGATAGGCTGGAGCCTTGAGGTATTCCTTATCGTTGGATAAAAGGAAGTGAGGTTCTGAGACTGAATCTTACTTGCTGGATTCTGTGTTCTAGATAGGAGTGGAACCATCCAAGTGTGTTGTCTCAAAGGCCAATGTTATAGAGTCTCTGTAGAAGTTGGTGCTGTAGTAAGGAGTCAAATGCTGATGAGAAGTCAAATGCTGATGAGATGTCATATGCTGATGAGAAGGCAACCCTGTGTGGTGTTTTGTGTCTAAGTTAAAACTGAGTCTAAAAGAGATGTGAGGAGGGTTTTGACTCCATAGTTTGATATGAATGCATTTTGGAAGGGGTTGAGGGGGGCATGGTCATCAATGAAGTCTGTGTTTGCACTAACTTTTGTATTTATTTATTTATTTTTTATACTGTGCTCTTTAAAATCAGTGTGATTTACATGTATACTAACAGGTACTTTTTATTCCCTTGTCCCCAAAGGGCTCACAATCTAAGTGTACCTGAGGCAATGGAAGGTTAGGTGGCTTGCCCAAGGCCACAAGGAGTGGCGATGGGACTAGAGACCCCAGTCCCTCTGGCCTGAGGTTGCTTGTCCCCATGTTGGAATTGAACCCCTGGCCCTAGGTAACCTGTCCCAACCACTGAGCCACTCTTTGATATGAGGGGTATACTTGATATTGGCCTGTAGGATTTTGGCACAGCATAGTCTTGCTTGCTTCCTTTTAGGATAGGCCAGATGGAACTTCTCTTTAAAGTAGTAGGCATTTTAATCTGGGTCAGGGATGTGTGGATTATGGGTTGAAGGAAGGGACTGAGGTGTATACTTGTGCTTTTGATTCATGTTATAGGATAAGGGTCCAGCAGAGAGTTGGTTGAGTTGAGGTTTTTTATAGTAGTCTCAATATTCTCCAGCGATGGGAGGACAAATTCAGATCATGTGGCCTGGGTGGAAATGGTTGGGTTAAGGTTCGTTGGTTGATTTGTAGCAAGTTGGGTCACTGGGTATTTGGAGGAGAGGTACTCGACCTTGCTCATTCGGTCAGTCCTACTCCTAATACTATCAACACTAATTACAAACTCAAGTACTGTTTTTCCATGAAGGCGGTGGAGGTGAGCTGGTCTCTCGAGTGTCTCCAACTGTGTTTGAACCACCGTAGTTCTTGTTTTAAGTGCACAAGAGGGGTTAAGAACCAGGAGGCCCTTTTGATATATTTGTGTGCAGTTTCCTTAGGATGTGCTTGAGTTGCAGACACAATTATCTTGTTCCATCCTTCTATTTGTGAGTCAAGGTCAAAATTTTCTTATTTGAAGAGCTCTAGCTGGGAGGTGACAGATTTGAGGAATGAATCATTATTGAATTGTCTGAATCGTTGCTTAATAGGAGGAGCTATTTGAATGTTGATGCAGTGATTTGTGCGGGGGAAGGTGAATATGATGGCTGCGTGGTCCAACCAGGACAGGGGGTGTACAGAGTGGGTTGTTTGGTTAGCATCTGCTGAGAGGATTTGAGGCATGAAGATCAAGTTCAGGATACTTTTTTTGAGGTGAGTTGGGGCAGTAATCATTTGGATGAATTGAAGGACTTCCATAGATTCTAGGAAGGCAGAAGACTGCTTGTCGAGGAGAGAGGACAAGTTCAGATTGCCTAGTACGATGATGGGGTGATGGATATTAGATGGGGAGCAGGCAACCTCTAACAGGGTGGATAAGTCTGTGGCATCACCATGAGGGGCTCTGTAAGCTAGGCACAGAGAGGAACTTCTGTTAGAAATTATAAAGGTATCCACTGTGGTGGTGGAGTTCATTTCTATAGTGTTGAATTACAGGCTGTTCCTTGCTATGATGCAAACTCCTCCTCCTCTACTGGTTGCTCTGTTGCATAAGTGGATGGTGTATGAAGGTGGACACGACTGATTGATGAGGACCATGTCTGTTTCGTTAAACCAGGTTTCAGTAACGCAGAATATGTCTAGAACATGGTCCAGGATGAAGTCAGCTAACAGTGGGATCTTGTTTATGGCCGAACATGCATTGATAAGTGCACATTTGAGGATTGGGTTAATGTTGTGTGAGTAGGGGATCGGAGCTGGTATGTTGATTAAATTAATCTTCATAAATGAGCATTTCCGTCTATGGTGTTAGATGTACAAGTAGGTTTGTTGGTAAATGCTAGGTGGAGATCTATAGGTGTGGATTATAGGGATCTGTGCATTATGTTCTAATTTTATTTTATTTTATTTTTATTTATTTATTTAGCTGCATTTATATCCCGCTTTTCACCGGGTCAAAGCGGTTGGGAGATACATTTAACACGAGGGGATATGAGACACATACACTAATACTTACAGGGAACATGGGCAATGGAGGGTTAAGTGGCTTGCCCAAGACCACAAGGAGCACCTGTGGGACTAGAAACTCCAGTCCTTCCAGCCCAAGGTTTCTATCCTCTAGTGGGATTTGAACCACCGACCTTCCGGCCTGTGGTACCTTGCCCCAACCACTAGGCCACTCCTCCCTAATTTTGCCGAGTTTGTGATTAGTGTTGATAGAGTAGGAGTAGGACTGACTGAAAGAGCAAGGTCGAGAACCTGCATATGGTCCCTTCCATCCTGTAAGGCAAGGAGTTCCAATTGTGGTTCCGGTTGGTGTGTTCAGGAGACTTGGAAACTGTGGTAGCAGGCAGGCATAGTGGTTTGGTTTGTTGCACTTCGGAAGTGTTCAGAAGTGAATTAACGTGGATGCTGTATTAACCCATCTCCCACAACTGTACCAGCATGCTTGAGAGCTTCTCTTCCACCTCTGAGAGATATGGGTCATCTGAAAACAGAAAAGCGAATCAGCAGTCTCATTCAAAGTCCCTGTCACATGTCTCACTGTCATGTATACTTTTATCTCTAAACACAACACGATCTGATTACTTAGCAGATATTATCCTTTCGGAATTAGCTGTCTATTTATTGATAGCATATACCACAGCTGCCTAGGGGACTGGAGGGCACATGAGGGGATATAAGGAATCAGTGTATAGACAAAATATTACCACTCAGTTTAAAAATTCTGTTCCTCATATTTTTAAGCTATGACCATGGGGAATAGCTCCATAAATGTAATATCTCTAATTCAGTGTTTCAATCCAAGAAAGGGCTCAAGTTTTCTCTGGGTTCAATTTAACTTTCTTCGCACTTACTCAGTCTGCAAAAATCTCCAGCTTACATGTGATGTCAGAAACCACCTGAAGGTCATATAGTTCAAATATGTTCAACAACAGGACATCATTGGCATATAGAAATGTAAAACCAAGCATCTGAAGCAAAGTTGCAAGTGGTGCTAGAAAAATATTGAAAATAATAGCGACCAGGGTTGATCCCTAAAGGATGCCACAGTGGAGGTTGTGAAGAGTTGAGGACAAGTCACAAGTCTTATTTCCCAGATGTAAATGGAACCAATCAAGCTTTATGTATTCCAGGCCAAGATCCTGGAGCTTATAAAGAAGAAAGGAATGACCCACACGATTAAATTCTGCAGAAATGCATAACAAAATTAGGAGGACCTGTTTACCAGCTTCTAAATTAGTACCGATGAAGTCTTTTAGACCAAAGCCAGCGCAGTACTATATACAGGGGATAAAAACCAGTCTACCTAGTGAGCAGGGCATTAATCTTATCCAAAAATCTGAAAGTTGAAAAGTGATGGCTCTTTAAACCACCTTAAACATAAAAGGAAGATTGGATATGTTAATAGTTGATGATGATTCTATGGTCTACTTTTGTATTTTAAAATTGCGGGTGAAAGCTGGCCTCATTAGAAGCCAGACCATGATCAGGACTAGCAAAAACCATATTATGAAGAAATGGTGAGGAGTCAATAAAAGCTGTTTGAATCATGAAGGCAAGGGATCATTTGGGGCTGCTGTAGCTTTCTTAGTTTAAAGAATTTTGTCAAGGGTGATTAATGAAAGGAGATTAAAAGCTGAGAATATACTAGTTTTTTGGTTGTTAGGATAAATAAACAGATATACGATTTGGAGACAGTTCTGCTGATGATGTTTGATCGTCTTCAAGAGTATGAATGGTTAAATGCCCTGTCGCTAACCAGTTAGTGATGAGGCAGCTCTACTAGTTGACCCGTTAGTGGCAATATTCAACCGCTAACTAGTTAGCTAAGCTACATAAAGTTAGGACGTGTGAAAGGCTGTCCTAATTTTATGAGGCTTTGCAATCTGGTTAATGACTGAATATCACTGCTAACCAGATTGCAAAAGAGCAAAACCAGATATTCAATGCTTGTCGCTGGATATGCACCGCTGCTGAAAATACGCCCCCCCACGAGTCCTGTACTATACTGGCATACAAGCTTATCTATCTTCTCTTATCATTCTACACACTCCAGCCCATGTATTACAATCTGTTCATGAGAATCGATTGAATATTCCTCCACCTTCCAGAACCAGATTAGAATCTACTAGGCCACCCTTCTTATGGAATACTTATAGTAACATAGTAAATGACGGCAGATAAAGACCAGCATGGTCCATCCAGTCTGCCCAGCAAGATGGCAAGAGCAGGTGCACCTGTAGCTCTGTGCAGGCCACCCCTCCCCATGTCCCCGTCCAGGGGTAAACCCACCACTCCATGCAGGACACCCCTATTTGTTGAGATGTTATATGGTTCAGAAGTTAGATGGTTCCGTTTATCTTGTTTTTATCCTATTGCTGTAAAGGGATCCACTGTGTTTGTCCCATGCCTTCTTGAATTCCGTCACCGTGTTTGCCCCCACCACTTCCATCGGGAGGGCATTCCAAGCATCCACCATCCTTTCAGTGAAAAAAATATTTCCTGACATTGCCTTTCAATTTACCACCTTGCAGCTTCATGTTATGCCCTCTAGTTTTACAGCTTCCCCGTCTTTGGAAGAGGTTTGTTTGTTCATCATTTCTCTTTAAGTATTTAAAGGTCTGAATCATATCTCCCCTGTCCCTCCTCTCCTCCAAAGTGTACATATTTAGGTCTTCAAGTCTCTTCTCATAAGGCTTCTGACGCAGACTCCAAATCATTTTTGTCGCTTTCCTCTGAACAGTTTCCAGTCTTTTTACATCTTTTTCAAGATACGGTCTCCAAAACTGAACACAGTATTCCAAGTGAGGCCTCACCAGTGACTTATACAGTGGCATAAGTACCTCTTCCTTTCTGCTGGTAATCCCTCTTTGTATGCAGCCCAACATCCTCCTGGCTTTTGCCACCGCCTTATCGCACTGTTTTGCCACCTTGAGATCATCAGAGATAATCACACCAAGGTCTTTCTCCTGAACCGTGCATACCAATCTCTCGCCCCCTATCGCGTACATTTCCCTTGGATTTCTGCTACCCAAGTGCATGACACTGCACTTTTTTGCATTAAATCGTAGTTGCCAAGCATTAGACCAGTCTTCCAGCTTTTGTAGATCTTTCCTCATGTTAACCACTCCCTCGGGGGAGTCCACTCTGTTGCAAATTTTTGTGTCGTCTGCAAAAAGACAGACTTTTCCATTCAGTCCTTCAGCAATATCACTCACAAATACATTGAACAGTGCCGGGCCCAGGACCGAACCCTGGGGCACCCCGCTAATCACCTTCCTCTCATCCGAGTGAGCTCCATGTACAATCACCTTCTGTCGTCTGTCAGTCAACCAATTTATAATCCAGTTTGCCATCTTGGGACCCATCCCCAAGCTACTGAGTTTGTTGACAAGCCTCCTATGAGGAACAGTATCAAAGGCTTTGCTGAAATCCAGGTAGATGACATCCATCGTATGCCCCTGATCTAGTTCCTTGGTCACCCAGTCAAAGAACTCAATCAGATTTGTTTGGCAAGACTGTCCTTCAGTAAAACCTTGTTGCCTCAGTTCTTTCATCCTGTTGGTTTTGAGAAAGTTCACTATTCGCTCTTTCAGGAGTGCCTGTTTAGTGTGCTATAGTAAGCATGCCCTTCCATAACCCCTCACTGGATGCGTCATGCAAATATCTTTGATGGTTCTTCTATTGGTTGATATCTCAAATAGAAGATTGAAACCTCAGTGGCACATGCTTCAAGATACCAATAAATGTATTTCCAATGGCAGCAGGTAGTTACAAATGCTAAACAATCACAGAGGTATCTCTGTTCCCAAGAATAGGTCCCAAAGCCACAAAGGAAGAGAACAAAAGGCAGTGAGACAGTGAGCCCCAGAAGCACTCGGTTTTGCTAACATATATGGGAATCACAAATGAATCCAATTAAATTAAAGACAAATACTCGAGGCTGGCCCCAGAGTTGGTACAAGGTGTTGGTGCCTCTTTTGCCCAATAGTTGTGTGGCCCTGCAAGTACTTCCTACATTTTGCATTGTTTTGATGTTTATTGTTAAAATGTTAAAATAGTATTAATTTCTATTTAGTAGTTTTCATTAATGCCTTCATCGTTCTGGGACTGAGAATCGCCTCCATCATAACGCTGTTATCTCTCCCCACTGAGTGCTGTGTGTCAGTAATAAATAGATGAGATTAAGGATCAATTTTAAACTTCCCACTTAAGTGGAAAATCTATATGTCCTCTTCACTTACAGAGCTTGCCCCTGATTATCAAAAGGGAAATCTGCCAAGGCTTTCTCTTAAAATTGCTCATGGGTAAAAATAGCCTGCAGCTTTTGTATCATCTTTTCAGAGAGGATTTTTCTGGAAAACAGAATGCATAGATTTGAAAATTCATTCTAAGTGTATTAGATTCTTATGCCACCCTAAACATCCCCTCTGCACTGCCTCATCTGAATCTAGCAGATCCCCCACATAATATTATCCAGATCAAGTGAATGCAATTTTCAGATAGACTGTTAACCTGAATGAATGGCTTTAAAATTCATTCTCTTTGGGGATAACTTTATAAAGCATTTTCATTGTATAAAACATGCTTTACATGCAAAACATGGCTGGAATGAGGAGGCATAGGATGGAAATGAAAGGGGATAGACTCGGGAGTAATCGACTTTATATGAATTCAAGAAAGCAAGGGGCAAACACAAAGAATCTCTAAGGGAGAGGAAGTGATTGTAGAGCTTAAAGTTTTCAAATGGAGGGGCAGACAGGATGGGCCGTGTAGTCTTTATCTGCCATCAATTTTCTGCCTCTGTATTTCTCTTATAAAACTGTACAGCTGAATATGCATGTATGAGTACCCACGCCAACAAGATGGTTCATACTTCTACTGCTCTACATGTAGGCATTCCTGGGGCTTTTCTTGAGGCAATGTTCAAGGCTGCTTTTGGATCCTGATCCTCCCTTTAATGCATACCATCCATATATGTTATAACCATTTTTCCTAGTTTTTCCTCTAATCTCCCGTCTTGAATAGATTGTGAGCTCAGCCTGCCTCATCACATTGCAAGAGCATGTACTTCTTCTGAGATACCGCACGTACCTTCTCTCGCAATTTAACTCCCATATGGGGCTGGGAGAATGGTCTGGCACTGGAAAATTGTGTTTTGAGTCATCGAAGAGAAACCACCTAAAAAGCCAAAACATCTGCTTGCAATGCACCTGTAGAACCTTATTTTTCAAACTCTGGGATACCGCCTAATTATCTCAGAAATAAACTCCTAAAATTCCAAATGATGAACCTCCAGAATCAGAAGATCTATTTGTATGCTACTAGGGTTGGTTCTGGGAGTCTATTTTATAATTTGCTTTAAGGTACTGGTGTTGTCTTTATAAAATATAAACTGTTCAATGTCCTAGTTTCCAGTTTCAAATACTGTAGAATCAGTTTTAAAGGACCTCAAATGTCAAGAGTATACCAGTTTCAAGCAAGTCATGCCCTAAATTTCTGGACCATCAGGCCAGACTCAACTCATATCATCATCAGTCCCATCGTTCATAAATTGTCCAATAGACTGCAGAGACATTACTGGGGTAATTTTATAAAGACATTTGTATTAAATATCCGGATTGACTGTATTGCCAATTAGCTTTCTGGTCAGCAATGATATTCAGATGCTCACCAAATAACTAAACCGGCTGAAGTTAGGCCCGCTCTTTTTGGGCTAACTTTAGCTGGTTAACTGTCTAGCAGCTTAATATCATCACTGACCGGCTAACCCTTGGTGCTGCCCCCGGAATGCCCCAATGTTAGTACGTTCAGCAGAATTAACAGGAGATATTCAATTGCCCAATCTGAGTGCTACTGAATATCCAGCTCAGCAAGAGTAACACAATTATCAGGTCTTCTAACTGTGCCACTCCCTTTGAATATGTTCCCCAATAAATTTAAAATGTAAAAAATGTAGCACAGAGATTCCAAAAGAGATGGGTAGATCAACTCCTCTACAGTTTCATATGTAATGGATTGTCTTGCTTTCCAGTTGATCTTGACAGGCTGAATGACGATGTCAAGCGATACAGTTGCACTCCAAGGAACAACTCCGTCAATTTAAGAGAAGAGCTGAAACTGACTAATGCTGTCTTCTTCCCACGGTGCCTCCTCGTTCAACGGTGTGGGGGGAACTGTGGCTGTGGCACTGCAAACTGGCGATCCTGTACATGTACATCAGGAAAAACAGTGAAAAAATACCATGAGGTAATTCATTTCTTGGTTGAGTGAAATAGATCTGACATACTAATTGTCCATGAGCATGCACAAGAAATAGCATTGAATGTTCTTATTGGGGCTGTGTATTTGTTAGCGCACATTCAGATTGTTAATGTGCCTTAAAAAAATTGGTGTGTGCTAAATTGATTTAATATCCACTGATTTACCAATTAAGGGGCCCTTTTACTAAATCTAATACTAAAGGAAACAGCATTTTAATACTAATAACAAAAACTGCTGTTTTTATAATTATAACAAACCCCACAAATTCTCCAAATCAATTCAAAATTAATGTAAAACATATATTTTTATTTATGAGAAGAGACTTGAGACTAATGTAGCCTGAGTGATTCTCCTGGCTATCACTGCGTGCATCATGAGTCAAAAACTCTTTTCTTGTGCCCTCCTATTTCACAGTGTAGGAATGGCTAACAATGGCCATCTTTGCCAAGAGAGAGTACTAGCTCCACCAAGATTGAAAGCACACAACCCTTAAAGGAGTCATTTTGGTGAAACAAGAGGCATCCTGTTGGGTTCGGGTTGGAGCAGTTAGTTAAGAGAGTGTGTAATGCAACTGAGACAGGATAAATGCAGCCTGTGAAATGTATGCTCATTCTGATTTATTGTAAACAAAATATTTAACTTAAGACATTCATAGCAATTCAAGCATTAATATATATTGAGTTCAAAATATTTTAATGATTCAAGCATATACATTAAGGGGCATATTTACTAAACCATGCTGAGTAGTACGTGACTGGCACATGGTTTGGACACCACTCTAACAAAGAGTGTGGGGGCCCCCATGTTAATGTAACAGAGTAAATAAAAATTAAATAAATAAAGTAGATTTACCTCCTCTTTGGGAGTACCCAGTGTGCCAGGCTGCTGTTTGCCGCTGTGCTGTGTTTTGTGGGCTGTTCTGGGCAGCCAGACTGCACCCGGGGGGTGTTAACCACTTTTCCAGAAGTCAGTTGCCTACAGCCTTGTGGGTTTTTTTAAAATTGGGGCTGCAGGATAGTCAAGTGCTGGTGATTGCAGTTATTTTTTTTTAAAGAGGAGCTGGGAAGTCACAGGCTCAAGCCCTATTGGGCTGTGCTCTTACAGTCTTCTCTGAGGCTGGGCCTGAGCCTCTGGTGGGGTGCAGAGTCTGGGTGGCTGTGATCAGGGACAGGGACATTCTATGATGTTCCCGATCATAGAGTGAGGGCTCTAGGAATTGTCGGAGATAGCCATGAAGGCTGCGGCTGAACCAGATGGAGGAAGGAGGGGCTGGAGGTACCATGGAAAGAGCCAGGAGGCCCAAAATTAAATAGATGGCCCGGGCCTTGGAGTGAGGCAGTCCAGAGCCAGAGGACTTTGAAAATAAAATAAATTTTAAAAATCAGGCCTGTGGCTAATTTCAAGATGGCGACAGTGAGAGTTTGAGTCACTATGCCTAAATGCAAGGGCAAGCCCAGGACTTTTCCCGCAGAGTCGGAGCTTGTGTCGGAGGGCCCTATGGATCGATTTGTTCGACTCACCGGTGATCAAAGAAGGGAGATTGGAGCTGGCTTTGCAGAGTCAGCGGAGGAGACTTTGGCGCCTGCCGCCTTAGAGCTGTCTCTCTCCCTGAAGAGCGGATTCCTCCAGTTCCATCTGGTACCTCGACGACTCCTCTGACGTCCGATCCGGCGGTCTTGCCTGTGGAGGTGGAGGCAGCGGATCTTATGCGGGGTGCGCCGGAGGTTTGTCTAGAGTGTCGGCCTCCGATTTTGAAGGCTACAACCCCTGGATTAGAAGATTTGGTTGAGGCTGGGAATGTTGAGTTGGAGGTGGATTCATCTGGAAGAGCTAAGTCTGTATCACCTCCCAAAAATGTCCTTGCTATTGTTGTGACTCTGGAGAGCATTTGGGAGGCGATTAACCAACTATCGTCAGCAGTTAATCAACAGCTGGCTCTTTCTTTCTGAGAGGAAGATTGAATGAGAGTAAATGTGGGAAGAGTGTTTTTGAGTTGATTTTATTTTTTTTTCTGAGTGAAGTATGACTGTTTAGCCTATGTCCCCTATAAGGTGGAAAAAAACAAGTCTAGGTAAATCTCCCTAAAATATGAATCTTTTAAAAGGAATAATTGGGAGCAGAGGAAAAAAATCCAACAGAATTGTTTCTTTGTTTTTTCCCCTAAAGACTGTTATGAGAATATAGGGATGTGCTTTTTAAAAGGAACTCTGCTTAGATAATAAATCTTAGGTGAAAGCCTGGATTTATTAGAGACAGACTAGTATAAGAGATTAATTCAAATTTTGTGAGGCATAATTTGAACGTTTGCTGTGATAAACCGAGTGATTGTTCTAATGCCTTGGAGCAACAAAAACAAGGTCATTAGCTGACTAAGAGAGATAAAAACAGGTGAGAGACTTTGTATAGCCTACCAAGAGAGAAGTTTCATGGGAGTTTGAGAGAGATGAATGGAAGCATGTAGGGTAGATATGAGGTGAGGTGTGCTTTGGTGTGAGCCTGGTTTGTGAAAGAATTTTTCTTTTCCAAGCAAGCTTGCTACTTTTTTGATCCTGCATATTTCTTTTTTTAGTAAGATAGCGGGAGAAGTTAGTGGGAAAATATAGTTCAGATAGGTAGTGGGAAGGATAGGGACAGACTTCCCTTCACCTGCACCACATTTGAAGAGACATCTGTCTGGAGTTCCTGTGAGAAGATCCAATGAAAAAGCTTCTGATCAACAAGGAGCCCAACGACATTCCATTACAGTGGATGATAAGTGCACACAACTTTATGAGACTTTATTTATATTTGATCTCAAATAGTAATTGAATACGTTAATTGGACACACCTTGAACTGAGAAAATGTTCTCCTTCAAGAAGTTCTAAGTTCTAGGAGAAAGATTTATTTTATAGTGCATACAAGTTTGGTGTTCATCTTTATTATTTATTCCCCTCAATTATAACACAGGTACACTACCAAAAAACTGCCTCCAGTTTTGCAACTGATTCCTATAGATTTTGGGGTGCTGAATCCAGGAAAAATAGCCAAAATGTTCTATTACGTCACGTTTTCTTGCAAAATTAGATTTCTTACCCATATAAGGAATGCTCACATAATTTCTTTTTAGCCGACTGCAGTTTATTTTCTTGGCCCAAAATAGAGGTTGTAATGGTTAACTAACTAGAAACACTCCCTCATGATATTTTAGAGTGTTTTGTATTCATTTTATACATTAACAGGATAATTGGGAGGCGGGGGGCTAAATCCAGTACTCGCACTGGCGCATGTTCTTTCCTGTTCGCCTCGCCTCGTTCGCTCGCTCAAACACGGTGGTTGCGACATGAACGTTCCTGTCAAATTTCAGTTTCTTGCAAGTTCATTATTACCTTTTGTTTGCTCAGTCGTAATCCAGTTTTATTCCGAAGTGGTTCACTACAGTTGTAGTTTGCAGTGCTGTGTATTTGTGATGGCTCACAGAGCCAGAGGTTGCGTCATCTCTCCGGACAGTTTTTGTTTTATTTGTGGGGAATATACCGTGAAAAAGCGGCAGAGGAACATTTCTGCATTTATTAAAAAAGTATATTTCGCCTATTTCGGTTTGAAGTTAGGCGATCAAGACAAACCGTGGGCTCCTCACAAAGTGTGCAAGACATGTGAGGAAGATCTACGCTTATGGATGAAAGGTAAAAAACAAGCATTTCGTTTCGGAATACCTATGATGTGGCGTGAACAAAGAGACCACAGCAGTGACTGCTATTTTTGCTCTTGCATTGTGAAGGGATACAACTTAAAAAATAAGAACGTAATAAGTTACCCCAACCTTCCCTCAGCAATTAGGCCTATGCCTCACAGCAACGAAGTACCTGTGCCTGAACCACCAAAATCTTTGGATCATATTTGTGTGGACGGTTCTGATCATGATGAGACTCATCAGATGGCTTTTCCCGATGAGTCCAGTACTTCCGAGTTTGAAACTGAACCAGATCCGAAACCTGAACTTTTCTCTCAAGCTGAATTGAATGATTTAGTCCGGGATTTAGGACTCCAAAAAGATGCTGCCCAACTGCTAGGTTCTCGGCTTAAACAGAAAAATCTATTGTCACCAGGAACAACTTTTTATTGGTACCGCAACCGCGAGACACAATTTTTGAAGTATTTCAGCAAAGAGGAAGATTTGGTATTTTGCAACGATATATACGGAGTGATGGAAAAGTTTAAACTCAAGTATGATCCTGCTGAATGGCGGCTGTTCATTGATTCGTCAAAAGACAGCATAAAAGGTGTTCTTCTTCATAATGGCAACACATTCGCTTCAGTTCCTATTGCTCACTCTGTTATTCTCCAAGAAAAATACGAGAATTTGGCCCTGATTCTTCAGAAGATTCGTTATGATGAGCATAAGTGGATGATTTGTGGAGACTTTAAAATTCTATCCATGCTATTAGGGCAGCAATCCGGTTTCACCAAATATCCCTGCTTCCTTTGCTTGTGGGATAGCCGGGCCCGCGACCTACACTGGGGGAAAAAAGACTGGCCAATTCGGGAGTATTTGAGACCCGGTGAGAAAAATGTTCTTCATGAGAGCTTGGTACCTCGTGATAAAATTCTATTACCACCTCTCCACATTAAGTTGGGTCTCATTAAGCAATTCATCAAGTCCCTTCCAAAAGATGGTGAGTGCTTTCGGTACCTTTGCTCAAAGTTCCCCCGACTTTCTGAAGCAAAGCTAAAGGAAGGAGTGTTTGTTGGCCCTGATATAAGGAAACTCATTTCAGATGGAGCATTCGCTGAAACGATGTCTGAGAAGGAAAAAGAAGCCTGGGATTCCTTCAAGGATGTTGTTCTCAAATTCTTGGGGAACAGGCGGGATGAGAACTATAAGGATATTGTTGCCAGGATGCTCAATGCCTTCAAAGAACAAGGCTGTAACATGAGCCTGAAAGTCCATTTCTTGCACTCCCATGTGAACTACTTTCCCGAAAACTTGGGGGCGTACAGTGAAGAACAAGGTGAAAGGTTTCACCAGGACATCAAGGACGCAGAGAGAAGGTACCAAGGAAGATGGAACACCACTATGATGGCTGATTTCTGCTGGTTGCTGCTGCGGGAAACCCCAGATGAAAAATACGCCAAGCAGCGCACCAAGAGAAGCATTCGGGGGAAGAAGAAACGGGCCCACCAGGAGATTGATTGACCCAAGAATGACTTTAAAATCTAAACTGTGTTGACAAATATCGTGTTTTTACTTTGAAATAAAAATTTGCTAGTAACCGAGGTATCCGGATGCCCGACCCGAGCCACAGTCCCCCCACCCCCCAGCTCCCCACCCCCCCTCCACACCCCCCCCCCCTTTCTCCCCGACAAAGCATACAGACGTCAGGTATTGGTGCAATTTGCTTGGTCGCAGCTTTATTATTAACAATAAGAACACCGGCCCAACATGGGCCAACTCAGTAATGAAACAATACAGAAATATCACACACCCCCCCACCCGTCCTCCGGATGGTGCCCCCACCAGCCATAGTAGCAAAGTGGAGGACCATCCAACCCACCCGCCCCGTTACCCCTTGGCGCCCGCCTTGCCGTGGTAGCAAAGGCTGGCTGAGGGGGTTGCCTATTACCGGGTAGAGACCCCAGCCGGGACGTCTCCCCCAACTTGAAGAGCCGAACCGCTCACCTGGGAAGCGGCATAAAGCTGAGATGAGCTACCGGGTCGACGAGCACCCGCTCACCACCCCACTCACCCTCCCCCCCCAGCTGCAACAGACCCACACCCTACCCCCCATCCCTGCCGAAACAAGGGAGGGAGGGCGGGAACCTTCACACGGGCGCGAGCAAGGAGAAAGAGGGAGATCGCCGGCCGGCGATCCCTCCTTGCTCTCTCGGCCACGCCCCCACGGCCGCCCCTGCGGACCAATCGGCTGTCGCCACGGAGGACGGGGGGTGAGGGGGGCCCGCAGGCACGCAAACCCGCCCGATACCCTCCCCCCCCCCCCCCGCCGACCCCCGCCACCGAGACAAGTGCGGCCACATGGTCGGGCCCCGGGAACCCGGTTACCCGGCCAGCCGCAGGACCGGGGCCCGACGGCTCAGCCATCATTATTACCACAGTGTCGGATCTCATTTATTAGAATTTTATTTTCACACTATCGGGTGTTTGTCTTCATGTATTGCAATGGTGCGGTTTGCGTTTTCTGTTCTTACATACATAGCTGTACAACATTTTTTGCACATTTCTTTGCTTTGCTTTGTGTCTAACCTCGCTCTGATATGCTCAATGTTTGTGCACATGTATGTGGCTGTTTTAAGTGCAGACAATTTTGCTACCATCACAGTGTGTTTTGTTGACCTCCGGGATCCCGCCACCGGCACAGGAGACAACCTCTACCTGTGCCCCCCCCCCCCATAGCCCCAAGCTGCGACCAGTGTGGCCTCTCTTACACAACCATCTCCAGCACCTCCTGCCAATCATTCAGGAGCAAATCCATTCCCACTGGAGATAAGTGCACCCCGTCATCCCTGTACAATCCAGAGCAGGCCACCTCCACCCAGGGGTGCTGAACCTGCAACCCTCCTTGCTCGCAAACCCATCTCCCAATCTGCCTATTAATCTTGGTCAGACCACGAGACAGCACCACTGACCCCAGCACGCCGGCCTCGGGATGATGTCTGACCATATTAAAAACACACCCGCAAACATACGAAATAATACAGCAAAGTCCTTCTTGGCGGCCCTGATCAGCTGCTTACAAGACCAAGCAGCCAGATCATTACCCCCCAAGTGCACCACCAAAATCGCCGGCTGGCCCCTGATGCGATCATGATGACGAAGCAAAGGAGCAGCTGCGTCCACCGCAGTCCCCGCTCGCCCAGCCATGACCGCCACCACCGCAGGATCCAAACTCAAGTTCATTCCACAAGGTCGCTGCGCTGCCCGCTGGCCAGCCCAATAGACGAAGGAGTGCCCCAACATCCAACAGCCCCGCACACTCCTACCCCATCTGAAACAGAAAAGAACAACATTAGCAACCCCCGGCCCCCCCCAGCTGACTATTCATAATCGCACATAGCCCTCAAACGCCTTCGAGCGCCACCTGCCAATGCTCTGTATCCACTCTCCCGACAAGCCTGCCGCCACCGCACTGGTCGCTGCCCCGATCCGAAATGAGTGCGACGAAAAATTACGAGGGTCTTCCCCAATCCGCCGCAAAACCAAACGCAAGACTGCTGTGACTTGAAAACGCGTAAGCGGGGAGGCTTCCCCGTGCACAAACAAACCACTCATGCTCTCCGGGCGAATGGCCAAGTACTCTCGCATGGCAGAAACAGGGTATGTAAGCCCACCCGTCGCCCTAAGGACCACCCATAACCACTGTTCCCTCTAAGCTGTGCACGTGTGCGCGCGCACACACTTCGCCGAGCGAGCGCACATACTTTACAACAGAGCGCACAAAAATTATGGTCCTGATTCTGATAGAAAAGAACACAGACGTCTTAAAATTTTAAAGTTGTTATGTATTTACGATTTTCACAAGTTCTACAATGTTTTCTAGTGCAATCAATGTGGTGTACATACTGTATTCTGATGTATAGTCAAATTTTAAAGTATATAACTCCGAGTGTCGTTATGTGGCGCACAAAAATTTAACCTTCCTTCAAAAGCTGCACAGCTGATATTTTATGCGCACACAGCCTACAGAAAATTAGAGGGAACATTGCCCATAACCCTTTACCCTTCTGGTTCGTTTTAGATTTCGCCAACAAAACCCTCATTCGCTCATTATCCATTCATACATGCCGCCGACGCAAGCTATTCCCACTATCCACTCTTCTCGAAGCCGCCGCCAACTCACTGACCCTGAAGGCCCCGAAAAAAGCCAAACAGAACACCGCCCGGAAAAGCACATATTCATAGGGTGCCCTCGCCACCCGCACCAACTCCCGGCACACCCTCTCCAGTAACTCGTGCGTTATCGGCCTTCGGCGATCCCGCAGAGCAGGCTGAGACCGCTCCCAACCTTGGAGTAACCGCCGAGCAAGTAAGCCTCTGCCCCCGTAGTCCCACCCTACCACCCTGGCGAAGAAACCAAACCCCGCCAGATGACTCCGCACCGCCAACCGCGTGACCCCATGCTCCTTCGCCCACACTACGTACTGCCCAAGCCCCATGTCAGGCACTCCACCACCCAGCCAGCCCCTCTCACGCAAAAAATTCTGCACTCGCGCACAAGCCCGCTGATAAACTTCCCAGGTGTTAGCAGCCACTGAGCTCTTCAAGAGGTGCCTCATCTCTGCAGGCCAAAGCTCCACAAGCTCACGGGGACCCCGCGCCCCACCTCGTCTGCCTCCGGCGCCAACTTCCGAAAACGCTCCATCTGTAAATGGGAAAGAGCATCAGCAATTTCATTAACCTGCCCTGGAATATGCCGCGCTTTCAAATCAATATTCAAACGCATACAGGCTAATACCACCCGTCGCATAAGTGAAGCCACACGACTACAGCGAGGCGAATAACGATTGACGACATTGACCACCGCCTCGTTATCGCACCACCACAGAACCCTGAGTGTCATTCTCTGTGAAAAGTTGGACCTTTGCCATCCTTTACCAGGTGACCGTGATTACATCCCCAACTTCTCCGGGTAAATCTATGAGTCTAACTTACAGAGACTGTGGCAGCAGGTGACATTAAAATCCCTGCACTACCCTGGTAGCATGCATGGGGTGGGGACTGGGTGGGACAGGAACATTCCCTATATGTCACAGCTAGTGTGGACATTAGTGACCCATGCATTACACCGGTAGCCCAGGTGAGACTAATGTCATTGTACCGTGTCGCTTGTCTGCACTAACTACAGGGGGATGAATATACGTACCCCCTTACAGTTAGTGATGAGCCTCATGCAGGTAACACAGACCACATGCAAAGGACTTATTCAACAAACCCCATAGTGTGATATAGTATCATAATAGTGAAGTTAGTCAATGTGATATGATTATGACATCAGTTGAAGAGAATAATATTATGCTATGAAGATAAGTATATTAATTGTTGTGTATTTGATTGGATGTTATGATGTGTTTTCATCAATCCCTTGGAACAGTGCTGGAAGGATTTACACTGTGAAATGGGAGAGCACAAGAAAAGGAGTCATTGACCCATGATACAAGTAGTGATAGCCAAGAGTATCACTCAGACTACACTGAGTTTTCTTCTCAATATATAAACATTTTTTTTTACATTGATTTTGAATTGATTCTGAGAATTTGCGGGGTTTGTTATAATTATTTTAAAAAGCCTTTTTACTAAAGCCTGGTAACCGTTCTGTGTGTGATTTAATGCAAGGCAGTTGGCAGATGAAACACTAAAGTGTGGGCATGCCAGCAACCCCGTATTAAAGAGCATGGTAATAAGCCATCATGCGACGGGCCGGGAAATGGGCGGAATGTGTGTGCGGAGAACACATTGCCGCTAGGGTTAGGTCCACTTGCTAGTGCCGCTATAGATGTTAGGTGCACTTGCATTGATGTTCATGCACTAACTGCTAGGAACATGCTGGGCACACCCCTGACAGAGCACAAGGGATGCACTTACCACACAATGGCATTGCCATTAATTACGCGGTACGAGTACACCTATAGCAAAAGGGCTGCCTAGGTCTGCAAACCAATTAAACTGTTTTGAAAATGCCTTCGCCTATATTTTTACAAAGCTAATGGTTTTAACATACACAAGGGTTTCAAACTTATCTAGTTAATTGGATTTTCAGCTGACTTATATGATTAAATCAGACCTCTGAATATGTTGTTCTTAGTTAACTGAACAAGATATCTGGTTAACATTCATGAAGCTATTTATGCAGTCCTATTTAACCTGGGTTGCCAAGAATCAGAACTGACTCAAAGGCACACATTGCATTGCATTTAACCAAATCAGTTAACCGGGTAGCCGGACCCGGCGCCCCCTCTCTCCTTACCTCCACCTTTTTCTACCCCCAACCCCCTCACCCTCCTTTAGCTTCAAATAACCACAGACAGCAATTCTTGGTGACAACTGGTCGCAGCTTATTTAAAATTTGCTATACCACTCTTCAGTTACATCAGAGCGGTTTACATAAAATCAATATGAAAAGAAATTAGGAAAAGAACTCCAATTAAATATAGTCAAAGAAGTACACATAATAGTAAAAGGAAAGAGGAACAGAAACATTCACACAACACAGGGAAGGGAGGAGATACATAGACTAATTCAGGAGTCATTCAGACCTATTGTGGGACGCAGTTGTATGTTTTCTGAAAGAGATGAGTTTTTAAGCCTTACTTACATTTCTTGTATGAAACTCCCTGGCAGAGGTCAGGGGGGAGGTCATTCCGCAAAGTAGGGGTTCAGAAGTAAAATGTAGACTGCCAAGTGATTTCCCATTTTGCCCAAAATACTGGAGGGAGAAAAAGATTGTTTCTACCTGGAAAAAAGTTTCTGATGAAAGATATGAAGAACTGTAAGAGCAAAAAAATAGGAAGGAGTCTGGGTATGTAGGACTTTGTGAACCAAGGTAAGGATTTTAAACTGAATACAGAACCATATGGGAAGCCAGTGACACTTGATCAGAAGAGGTGTAATATGGTCAAACCTGGTAGAATGAGCAAGAATCCTAATCTTTTTAGCTCATAGCTTGGGAGGCCTGAATAAATGATATTACAGTAATCAAGCCTGGAAATGAATAGATTGAGAATTAATGTAATTTGAGCAGAAGTAGTGAGAAAATAATGAATTGCCCAAAATTAGTATAATGCATAAAAGGAGCTTTTTACTAATTAATTGTTTTGTTCATGGAAGGAAAATTTTTGGTGTCAAGAATAACTGAGATATTAAATGATGGGAAGAGAATAATTGGACTATTGTCTAGAATAGAAGCAATGTTTGAGGTACTGGGACTATCTGTGAACCAAGTGGCTGAAGTTTTTTGAATATTAAGTTTGAGAAGATTAGTCTCCAATCAAGAAGTTATCGTCACTAAGCAGTCATTCATCGGAGCCAAGTTTGGTGAACTGGGATGAATGTAGATAATGAGTAAAATATCATCTGTGTAATAATATGTAGTAATACCAGAATCTTGTATAATCATTGTTAAAGGGTTGATGAAAATGTGAAATAGTAAAGGTGCCAATATGGAACCTTGAGGGACACCACAACCAGAGGATGCGAAACTTAAGGGGACAATCTAAAAGATACTAACAAGGAGTAGAAAGTCAAGACAGAGGAAAACTAGTGAAGGACAGTGAGCAAAGAATAGAAGGATCAACTAAATCTAAGACAGCGTACATAACGAGAGAGATAGATAAAAAGTTACCCTGGTCAAAAGAGTTATGGATTTCACTTAATAATGAGATAAGAATTGTTTTGGTACTATGTCCAGGGTGGAATCCGAATTGTCACAGGAAGGAGAGACTAGATAGGAGATGTGGTCTTTTTCTTTCGTGATGTTTCTATAGAGGAAAGGCGGGATAGAGGTGATATGATTGAGACATTTAAATACCTCCATGGCATAAATGCACAGGAGGAGAGCCTCTTTCGATTGAAAGCAAGCTCTGCTATGAGGGGACATGGGATGAGGGTAAAAGGGGATAGATTCAGGAGTGATATGCGGAAATATTTCTTTAAGAAAAGAGTGGTGGATCCGTAGACTAGTCTCCCAGTGGAGGTGGTAGAGATGAGGACAATATCTGAATTCAGAGATGCATGAGACAAACACAGAGGATCTCTAAAGGGGAAAAGGGGACTATTGTAGTGATTGATATGGAAGGACAGGGCTAAATGGCCAATTTTCCCAATGGAGAAAGGTGAATAGTGGTGTACCCCAGGGATCTGTGCTGGGTCCGCTGCTTTTTGACATATTCATAAATGACCTGGAAAGTGGAATAACGAGTGAGGTTATCAAATTTGCAGATGACACAAAACTATTTAAAGTTGTTAAAACCCAAGAGGATTGTGAAAAATTGCAAGAGGATCTTGATAAATTGGAAGACTGGGCATCAAAATGGCAGATGAAATTTAATGTGGACAATGCAAGGTTATGCACCTAGGGAAGAACAACCCAAACTATGGTTACACGATGCAAGGTTCCACATTAGGAACCACCACCCAGGAAAAAGATTTAGGCGTCATTGTGGATACCATGTTAAAACCCTCGGCCCAGTGTGCAGCGGCGGCCAAGAGAGCAAATAGAATGCTAGGTATGATAAGGAAAGGAATGGAAAATAAAACAAAAGATATTATAATGCCTCTATATCGTTCCATGGTAAGACCGCACCTTGAATATTGTGTGCAATTCTGGTCGCCGTATCTTAAAAAGGATATAGCGATTTTAGAAAAGGTACAGAGAAGAGCCACCAAAATGGTAAAGGGGATGGAAGGATACTCCTATGAAGAAAGGCTAAAAAGGTTAGGGCTCTTTAACCTGGAAAAGAGAAGGCTGAGGGGAGATATGATAGAAGTCTATAAATTAATGAACGGAGTGGAATGGGTAAACGTAGATCGATTTGTTTACCTTATCAGAATATAGAAAGACTAGGGGACATGCAATGAAGCTACAGGGTAAACTATTTAAGACTAATAAAAGAAAATATTTTTTCACTCAACGTGTAATCAAACTCTGGAATTTGTTACCGGAGGATGTAGTAAAGGCTGTTAGTGTAGCTGGGTTTAAAAAAGGTTTGGACAAGTTCCTGGAGGAAAGGTCCATAAACCATTATTAAGAAGTGACCGAAGATATCAATGCTTGACCCAGTACGAGCATTGTGGAACTTGTGTCTCTTGGGGAAACTGCTAGGTACATATGACCTAGATTGGCCACTGTTGGAAACAGAATACTGGGCTTGATGGACCTTGGTCTGCCCCAGTATGGCATATCTTATGTTCTTATGTTCTTATGACAGAATAGATAGGCCATATGGTCTTTTTCTGTAGTCTTGTTTCTATGTTTCTGTGTATGATATTGGTTTCTCAAGATGGTCCCACAGTTGGATGAATGCTACCTTTTCCATGATTTTGGATAGGAATGAGAGGTTAGAAACTGGTCTATAGTTAGCTGTCATTGTTTGCTCCAGTGATGGTTTCTGTAGTATGGGACAAACTAAGACTTTGTTCCATGGAGTTTGGACAACATCAGATATTAAACTGGTGTTAAACATGGTGAGAGCAAAAGGGAGTAAACCAAGTGAGTAAGAGCTAATCCAAGAGGAGAAAATGGGGTCCAGTGGACAGGTAGTTTATTAGGAGGAAACTATGGCTTTAGATAAAGAGGAAGATGAGGCAAGATTAAAAGAGCTCCAAGTCTATAAGAGCACTTTAGAAAAGGGAGAATTCTAAGAAGGTGATGGAGTGGAGGGAGCGGGATCTATATGAGCCCCATAGACAGTTGTAGAGGATAGAAATTCACTTTGTATGTCAGTTACTTTCTTACTGAAGTAAAGGGCTAGTTCAGTGGTTCTCAAACCAGTCCTCTGGGACCCCAGGCCAGTCACGTTTTTAGGATATCCACGATAGATCTGCATACAATGGAAGCAGTGCATTCAGAACTATCTCATGCATATTCATTGTGGATATCCTGAAAACCTGACTGGCCTAGGGGTCCCAGAAGACTGGGTTGAGAAACACTGGGCTAGTTGATAAAAGAGGAGTGCACTATGATTATCTGTAATGAAGTGCGGATATAGTAGCTGGGAGATGACTGAAAAGACTGTTTAGTGAAAAAAAAACAATTTTGGCTGCCATAACCTTGGCCTGATAATACGTATGGTGTTCCTTAAATATGGTTAGAGTCTCAGGAGACCAAAGTTTGTACCAGGGTCTTTCAGTCTTCCTCACCTGAGAACAACGAAGATAAAGATCTGCATGGAACCATGGTTTCTTGTGCTTCTTGGAGCGAATGATAACATAAGAACATAAGAACATAAGATATGCCATACTGGGTCAGACCAAGGTCCATCAAGCCCAGTATCCTGTTTCCAACAGTGGCCAATCTAGGTCATACGTACCTAGCAGTTTCCCCAAGGGACACAGGTTCCACAATGCTTGTATTGGTTCAAGCATTGATATCCTGGGTCCCTTCTTCTTAATAATGGTTTAATGATAGGTTTAAGGGAGCTCTAATGTCTAAGGTAAGAGTATGATTCCAGTTACTGAGAGAGTGCCAAAATCAGCTAGGAAAAGAGAATCTGATGAGGGAAATCGTAGGAGGTGTAACGATTCATACAAGAGCAGAGACTGATGAGCCAGCAGCAGACAAACTGTTATGAGAGGAAATTAAAGAAAGTGAGAAGAATTGGTAAAAGTGATCAGTTCAGGGTAAGGCTAAAATATAGTAACATGCTGGAGGAAAATGGAAAATCATGGCTATTTATAATCAAGACTAGGACATGATCTGCAGCATGGGTAGGAAAGGATATATATTGGGTGAGTGAAAGATTAGCCAAAGAGAAGACAAAAAGTCTATCAACAAGTTTTAGTTGGAGTGTGATAAATTGGATGTTAAAATCACTCAGAATAAGTAAGTTAGGGCAGAGCTTCTCAACCCTCTCCTAGAGGCACACCTAGCCAGCTGGGTTTTCAGGATTACTGCATTGAATATGCATGAGATAAGTCTGCATGCATTGGAGACCAAGGGTATGCAAATTCATCTCATGCATATTCATTGTGGTAATCCTGAAAGCCTGACTGGCTAGGAGTACCTCTAAGAGACGGTTGAGAAGCACAAATTTAGGATACAATGTTACAGTATCAGACAAAGTTAAGAGGAATTGATCCCAAGATGCAGAGTCAATAAGAGGAGGCAGTACACAAGGAATAAATAAATTCTGGAGTGGGAGTCTAACCAAATCTAGAGTGACTCAGAATTCTGGAGAGTTGAAGGCAAGATCTTAGTAATGGCAAGAGAGGCCCAGTTGATAGAAGCCACTCCACCTCCATCCCTGGAAAGTCTGGGAGCAAAAGAGTGAGGTCTGCTTTTGAATCATGATGCTCCTCCCTCTTCTGTTCACTACTTATTTGTGTTTTACCATACTTTAGAACCCAGTTTTCTGATGTTCTTCATCTTGATTGGCTGGTAAGTTCTGATGAAAAGGTACTGTGTCTTACATCTATATGTATAGCGCTGCATATACCTTGTAGCGCTATACAAATGATAAGTAGTAGTACTAATAGCGGTCCCAGCACTAAACTAAGCTTTTACTCTCCCCAAAATTGTGTATTGGACAAGTTTTAGAGAAGAGTGACCTACAGTTGAGAAGAGCACAGTGTAGATGAGATGTAGATGGGGGATCAGGAGAGGTAATAGAATGAGGATGGCCATAGATCTAATTACTTATGTTTGCACTGGTGGTAGATAGCGACAGGAATTGTGAACACTGAGGTAATCGGGAAAACAAAAGTTGAGAGGAGACCATTAAGCAAAAGCCAACCACAGTGGCAAACAGATATGTAAAGTAAATCAGGAGTCAGTGGCAACACCAAAATCGCCACAGGATTTGCCCAAGGAGCACAACAAGACATTGTCAGAACACAAGTTCAACAGATTAATTTGCATAGGGAAGATCATGGGTAGACCCGGGAGGCACAAATCTGAGAACCTATGAGAGAGAGAATACAACACATTTAACTTAAATAAAGCAGACGTAGCAAGGGCACAGAATATTGATGCTGTCCTCATAATTTTTGGGTTTTACACATAGAAAGTTTATAAAACGACCTCCATTGTGTTCATTGTTTAATGTTTCGGAGGTCTGTGGAGGAGATAATCTAGAAGGACCTTTCTGATTAAATGAAGACGTACTAGGACTAAGGGCATAAAGCTTAACAGTTGAATATAGTCTAATGCAGTCTAGTCGCACTTACCACTTCTCACTGCACATGCCAGAGTGGTTTACAATGCAATAAAAAACATCAATTAAAATTATTTAGAAAATTAGAAAGGAAATGAACACAAAGCCAGACAAACATAACAAGAAAGCTACAATTCAGTAGACGAGAGTGGAGAACAGAAAGCCAGACCGACACAGAAACAAACGTCAATCTTATGATCCAACACAAAACTCGCCCCATATAAACAAACGGCACCACTGTCATTATATTAAGAATAGTACTGTAGTTTAAACAACAGAGAGCTCACAAACGTTAGGCTTTCTTTGGTGATATTTTTTTATTTTATTTACTTAGCAGCAGTTGTATACCACCGTATCTACAAGCCATGGTGGTTTACATGGAATAGTGAACTGAATGTTTTAAATAGAACATTTGTTAAAGGATAAATTAACTAATTGATCAATATATCAATTAATTAATTGATATATTGAGGTTTCAAGATGGTATTTGTTGTTTCAAACAGTGATGAGTAGAAAAGTAGCCTAATGGTTAGTGTAGAAGACTAAGGGGTATGTTTACTGAACTGCGTTAGTGTGATTCGCGTTAGGAACCGCGTTAGTGGAAGAAATGCCAAAAAAGGACATGGGCGGTACATCGTTAGTGATAACGCGCACTATAACGCGCCGCGCAGCAACGATCGTTACAGGGCGCGTTACTGCACATTAAGCGTAAGAAGGCGCGCAGACACCCAAATACAGAAACAGAGCTGTAGCACAATGGTTGCTACACAGACCGATGGTACAAGGGTCATGGGTTTGATTCCCCAGTGTGCCTAATGAATAAGGCTGGCTGAGGCATCATGTGTAACCCTTTGAAAGCCTACTATAATATTTTAGTCTGCAGCCGGGTTAATGTTTGCATATGTCAGGAAAATTGTACCCGTCTTATTCAATATGTCCCAATAGTGCCGTTCCCTCTGCCATGGTCATGTATTATATACCATTTGATAGGAATATTTAGGCAGAAGTTTGGATCCCGAAAGTTTTGGGCTTGGCCTGGAAAGGGTTAAGTATTGGGCTATGAGGAAGTTTAGTTGTACTGTAATAGTGCTGCCAGCAAACACACCCTCACAGTGCCATAACCTAAGGTGCCACATAAGGCAGCCTAGAAGGCACTCCGCTGTCTGCCAAGGCACCCTATAATGTCCCCTATAGGACAGCATATAAGGCAACTTATAAGACGCTTTATAGGGCGCCGTACAAGGCGCCCTATAGGGCGATGTATGAGGCACCCTATAGGGCGACGTATAACTCGCCCTATAGGGCGCCTTATGAGCCACCCTAAGGTGACAGTACCCTGAGGGTGGTTCTGCTGGCAGCACTAATATATGCTAAAAATAGACAAAGCCTAAGACAGCCCTATCGATGAACCCCACTGTGGGTTGTGAACCCATGACCTCTGGCTCCATGGGCAGTGAAGTAACCAGTGGGCTAGAGCTGCTAATAAACACCTGGCTGGCTACAGGAGAACTGCACGGCACCACACCCACATTCTGCTGTGGTTACCAGGGAGATTACATACCACCACCCAACCCACCCTCTGGGGCTCAGGGTGGGGGACAGGATCTCCCGCCCACAGATCCACTTTCTACCCCTCTGCAATGGTGGCAGTAGAGGGGACCATCACCCCAGTCCTGCTAGGGATCAAACACCCTACAGGGCAGGCAATGCAGAGCAGTACACATCCATAACACAACAGCAGACAGACGGCAGGTCTGGAAATGCTCAGCTGCCTCCCACCATTATCTGACATTCTACAGCAGCAAGCCTCCAACCGCTGCACCCTGCACGGTGTTCCAGCAAGACACATACTAGCTGCAGACAGTCCGCCAGCTAGTCCATAGTGCATGGTCCTGGAGAAGATGCATGTACCCAGAACGGGGATATCAGCATACACACCAAGCAGATAAGTCAGTGATTGGGCCCCAAAAGGAAACCCATAAATATCACATAAGAAAAATACTATATAGCACTATGGGGGAACCTAGCCATGCCATGGTCACTGCTCAGTCAGGGTGAGAGTGACCTCCCAGCAGGACATGCTATGGCCACCCTGTCTGTGCAGGTGGTACCTGGCACTACAATGTCCGGCCATTGCCCTATGCCCTGTGCAGATGCGGCCAGGCCAGGCCACCCTATCCAGGCTATTCCCACAGTACCTTGCTCCTCATTATGCACATTGGCAGGCCAATACTGGCAACAGTGCTAGCAGTGTGGGCTGTGGAGGGTGTTGGCAGCCACCACACACTGGATAGACAGACACACACGCCCCACACCTATGCCAGAATTGTGCAACTATAGAGGTGTTGGGCAGCCCAGGCCACCACACCAGTCCTGGGCACAGTGCAGGCATGGCTATGGTATGCAATACTGTAGGAGTCACCCCCCAGATTGATAAGCACTGTCAGACACAAGACCTGTAGCACACTCCACAGACATCAGAAAGGCTGCTATGATGCAGCTCACTCAGAAAATTGTACTTAACCTAGGAATTGCTATCTGCCAGTAATCATAGCAACCTTTTGATAGATGTGTACCATATTCCCAGGTTTAGGGTGGCATTACTAAGGTATGCAAGTGCTAGTATTGGGAGATGCACGCAGAGCCCAAAGTCCTGCCTCTCCAGGAGGCTTTGGATAATGGGGCCTGTGGGTGCAGGTGTGTCTACCCCTGTTGGCTGCTGCTTTACGGCAGAGGTTCCCAACTCCAGTCCTGCGGTGCAAAACACTGTTCGGGTTTTCATGTTGTCCCTCATGAATATGCATGAGATACATCTGCATACCATGGGGGTGGCGCATAGAAATGCAGCACAGGCATCTTTATCAGAGGCAGCATGGAACCTGAATGGTGTTTGGCCCTCCAGGACTGCATTTGGGAGGCTCTGCTCTAGGTAATGTGCGTGTTTATGGTGTCTGTGCTCTGTAGGGTAAAATGTAGGTGTTTTGGGCATGTTTATGTCATCTGCAAGAAAGGTTCTGTCTGTATTAGCGCGTTATAGTAGTGGGTAAAATATGAGGACTGGGTTGGCGGAAACCACAGCTGGGACTTGAACCTGTGACCTTCTGCTTCTGAATACACTGGTTTTGTGCACTGCACCACCATGTTATCACAGAGATGGTGCATTCCCTGGTGATACCATGACTGTTGGTCAGACAGGGCCTGTCTGTTGCAGTGCATGGCACCCACCTACACAGGGCTAGGCCACGGTCTGCTCTGGGCAGCTGCCACTGCCCCCTCCACCACCAGTATCCCTCAGCCACCATGCTGACATGCCCTTCTGCTGGTGGAGCTGGTGGTGCGCAGTCTCAGGCCATCCAGTGTGCAGGTAGGTGGCTGCCTATGGTGCAGATTCTGGGGTAGGGGTGCCTGCATAGACGTCCACGCTCCTCCCCAGCCCCGCCTGCCAATGTTCCGTGCCCTTGGGGGTAACTGTTGGGTACTATCCCCTGTGACACTTTGGGAAACCCACTCGTGCCCATGTTGGACCTTCAGCAGTTGCTGTCTGGCTGCTCTGCTGTTTCAGCATTCATATGGGCCACCTAGGCATCACCCTAGTCCGCACTGTGGCCCAGCTCCACCACAGCATGTGCCGCCTGCGGCCCTCTGTATCCCCTTCGCCGGCATCTGTCCAGTTGCCGTTCCGACATGCCTGCCCTGATGTTGCGGGACATGTGCACCTGTCCAATGGTGGGGAAAACCCTGAGCAGCGCTATGTCACTGTGGCCTCATTCACCTTGTATGGGGACGGCGTATAGACCCTTCCACGATTTATATCTGTTCTATGGAGCTTACTCGGGGGGGGAGGGGTTGATGTTTCTCATTGATACCACTATTGGCCAGCTTGGTTATTGTTTTTTTCCAGTTTGTTGGGGTCATTTTCAGTGTTTCTGTGCCCTTTTGTTCTGTGCACATGTATCACACTTATCACTGTTTTTTGGTTTCCCTGCCTGGGCTGTACATTGCTGACACTGAAATGGTTTCTCTCCCCTGTAATGTGCCTTTAACGGCAGGTTTTCATTTGCGTTGGAATTCAGCCCTGAAATTCTGCGCGTTAGTGTGAGGGGAGCCTCTCCCCGCCCACTCTCCGCCCATTGACCCCTTCTCTCCGCCCTCTCTCCACCTTCTGCGGTGTTTTACCGCGCCGCGGAGCATTACGATCGTTAGCGCGTCATAACGCACGTTATGATGCGCTAACGATTGTTAGCGCATCATAACACGCGTTATGACACGCTAATGATCGTTAATGTTACATAACGCGCGTTATGTACGTTTACCGCAGTTTAGTAAACATACCCCTAAGAGTCAGCAAAGCTAGGTTGAAATCCCAACTGCTGCTTCTTGTGATCTTGGGCAAGTCCCTTAACCCTCCATTGTTTCAGCTACAAACTTAGGGTCCCCTTTCCTAAAACCTTCTAAGAGTTTGCACTGAACGTGCGTTAGAAAATCCTATTAAGTTCAACACTCTGCATTAGCTGTCAGGGGTGTGACCAGCCTGCTCCCGGCAACTGACATGAGATTGAGTACTCTAACAACACCTCTAATTGCCACATTAACTGCACTCATCTGCTAATGTGGTCACCACACCCACACATCACCTCCAACCATTAGTGAGCAAGTGCCAGTTAACATGCGTTTAACGGTCAGTAGCTGGCAGGCCCGCACGTTGGCATTCACCACAGCCAGTTATCACATGCTATGAAGCACCTTAACCAGTTAGCAGCCCTTAGTCAAAGGGCTGCTTAGATTGTATGCCCTTCAGCCTACAATGTACCTCACCTTGAACTTCTGGGCATGAGCTAAATCTAATAATCAATAAATATTGACATTGCATAGGAGAAATGTTCTCAGATGCCACAGAGATTCAACTTACATAAGTTCGGTTTGTGCTAAAACCTTGTTTCACGACATCAACAATTCTTAGATGGATTTGTGCTGATGGATGCCTTTGGTAAATCAGTCCCACAGCCATTGATGGAGTGATTTTGGTAACGTTCCTCATGAATGCTCCTCCTGCAGTTCTTGCTGTTGCTCTGAACAAATGGGTTAAGTGCTCAGATGTCTGGATATGGAATAATTATTGCAAAGAAATTGCTCTTAGTATTTTGTCCCTAGAGAAAATATATGATCGTATTTCTTCTGAGTGAGAAGTACCTGTAACATGCTCTGAAGCACTAAATCTATTCTCTCTAAAGGAAAGCCTTCACATGGTAATGATAATTCAAAACACAGATGAAGGTTTAAGGATTAGGGTATACATGTTTTTCTTACGTGTTTTTCAGCTGTGCTTTGCGATATAGTGTTTGTGGCAGAAGGTTTATACACTGTGACAAATCCTAGTCACCACCTCAAGGATTCTCATCCCTCTTGGAAACTCATTTCACGTCTCATCAGTCACAACAATGAGATGGGAAAATGGATTTCCTGTTTCTCTGAGGTCTGCACATGCTGGGTGGAAGGCAGAGACCGAGTCTTATTAAAATAAAGGATTGGAGTGAGATCATCCACAGGATATTTTCCAGCGTGTTGATTCTGTGCTACCTCTAGGTTCAGAAAATATGATATCATCTCTCTGGAACAAATGTTAAACTAATTTCAATACAGAAAAACTCAATGGCAACTGTCTTTCCTCTCATGAAGAATTTGTAATGTTAAACTTGAGCCACCTTAGTCGTCTGATCAATGCATTCCGTTGGCATTTACATTGATGTGAATTGCTGTAACTGTATTTGGCTCAGTGGTTTGGCAGATAGAAAAAATTACAGAATAGCTCTTTCAGCATTTTTAAACAAGGACTTAAGGGCTGGATTTTTTTTTTGTTGCTTTCCTTTTAACTATGCATGAGGAGAGCAAAGCTTTATCGTAAGAAAAATGTTTCATCGGAATTGAGATGCAGCCTCAGTTTGGAAGACAACAGAAATTTGCAGAACGTGAATGAGTGAGTAGGTATATGAGAAACAGAATCCAGTGCCTTTTGTATGTATGGTTACATGTGTATAGTGTTACACATGGATTAATTGAAAATTTGCTGCATGAATTCCTTCCAATACATTAGCAAATAACATAATAAGCGGAGTGGAGGAGTAGCCTAGTGGTTAGAGCACTGGCTTGGGAACCAAGAGACCAGGGTTTGATTCCTACTAGCACTCCCTGTGGCCTTGGGCAAGTCATTTAGCCCTCCATTGCTCAGAAAAATCCAAGTTATCAATGTCCCTGTTTAATGTACATTTACAAAATGCACTCAGGCTACTGCAAACAGGGCATTCATTTTCCATGCCCCACGATGCTGGAACGCTCTACCATCGAACATCCGTACTATTACTGACTTAACCCAGTTCAGGAAAGCACTTAAATATCACCTGTTCCTCATATACTACCCACTCAGCAATACCCCAAGCCAAGGCCACCAACAACAAATATAGCTACACCCTCAGTATCAGATAGCCTCATCAACTCTCTCAGAACGATACCTAGCATCTTTGTGAATTGTTATGACACCTGTACATGCTTAAGATTTGTATATAGTTACCCTATGTTACCCAAGTTTTTTCACCTGTTTTCTGTAAACACAGAACAGTCTGTTATTCTGTTGATTTTGTTTTATGCGAACCGCGCTGATACCGAATAGCGCGGTATATAAAAGATTGTAATAAATAAATAAATAAATTTACCAAGTTTAAGTTACAATGTAAACAGCTTTGATTGAAATGATAAAGTAGTATAAAAAACTGTTAAAAATAAGTCTACTATAGTGTAATAATACACTTATCATATAATCTGACACAATATAGTGTGGTACCCAAGCCTGGGCCAGAGGCTTACAGCTATGGGCTGCCTTGTTTGTCCTTAAATGAACTGTATTTTCCCTTTGCCACCAGCAATGCACTCTGGGACTTGTAGTTGAGAAAATTGTATTCAAAAAGACAAACTGTAGTTGTGCAACCGGAGGTTGAGGGAAACAAGAATATTTTTATTATTGTGGATTGCCACACGCATTAAAGTTCTGTACACGAACACAAAAATGGATAACTTCTCCAGTAACAGAAGAGTAAATGAAAGGAAATTGTACTTGAAGTAAATGCAGCACAAGTCTCTTTAAACACAAGCAGCTGTCTTCATGACAATAAACATAACACAGCCTTATGAGCTCCTTCTAGCAGAAATACCTTCTTTCTTCTACAAAAGCTTCCTTAGCCTTGCACACAGGAACTTATGCTTCCCTAAGACAAAGAGAGCAATCCATCTGGCAATCTTCTGGGGAAGATTGTGACTCAGGTAATTCTATCTGCATGGGCTCCGGTACTGTGGCTCGTTTATCTCTACTCCTAGCCTCAGCACTTTCTTCAGGCTTTCTGGCTTGTAAGAATTCCCAAAATTCATTCCATAATTTCTCCTTTTGGTCATAAACATTTACATAAGGAGAGTAAGCTTCTCCTCCCTGAAATGCTTGCTTCAAAGTTTTTACTGAATTCAAGTTAACTTCCCTGCTAACGGTTGGGTCCTGGTTCTTTCCCCAGTGAAACGAATCCACCCACCTTTTGTCAGTTGAAGTTTTCAGCTTAGGATTCTGAATACAGGATAAAGGTACTTGTTCCCACAGGTTTGCAGCCTTTCTCCCAGAACATTGGCTGGCTTTTGGTTTAGGAACCTTTCCCAGACATGGAGTGTTTCCTTCTCTGCTCTTAGCTTTCAGCAGCTGGAAATCAGCACACTCAAGTCTCTCAGGTATCCTTGAGCTCCTAGGACCTGGACTCAAACTGGCACCTTCTCTCCCATGGCTGGAACTCTTTGAACCAGATGAATTCCTGGAACTAGCACTCCTGTTCCTCCAAGATGAACTCAAACGAGAGCTGTGAACTCCCTTCTTCTGTTTGAAGATGGGTTTAAAAACCTGTTTCCTTCCTATCAGAGCTTCCTCTGAGCACGTGTGCTCATAATCAGCAGCTAAGCCTGCCTCCTCATTACAGCTAGGGCATGGCTTGACTTGGCTTTTTTTCATAGTAGCTTTCCTACCTCTGTGTAGAGCTGAGCTGTCAGTAGTTTTAAAGGTACAAGTGTCTTTTTCTTCTACTTCCACTTTCTCCTGCTCACTCTCCTCACACAATAGTAAGTTCCACAAAAACTTCCCATTTTCTCATCCCTACAGCAAGCTTGTTGACTTCATCTGGTTTGAGAGAAAAATTTGAATAGTATCAACATGTTAGAATGCAGTCGATCGAGGCCATTGAAATGTTCCTAAGTTGTTTCATTTAAAATATATTTGCTGTGATATGTAAAATATAGCAAAAGTCATAGTGCCATGTGGTTATGATTACAATATACTATAATTACATAATTAGAAAGAATTTCCTATTGTGTTTTAGTAACTGGTTAAAGGACAGAAAACACATTGTAGAACTAAATGCCAAGTTTTCTCAGTAGAGAGAGGTGAATAATGGGAATGCTCCAAGGAGCTGTACTGTGGCCAGTGATGTTTAGCTTATTGTTAATGATCTGAAAAAGGGATCAATGTGTGTGGTAATCAAGTCTGCAGATGGCATAAAATTATTCAAGCTACTTAAAACAAGAAAAGACTGTAAGGAATTTCAGGAGGATCGTGCAAGACTAGGGAACTGGGCATCTCAATGCAGATGAAATGTGATATGGGAAAGTGCAAAACAATGCGCATGTAGGCAAAATACCTGTAGCTATGGGCCTGTTTCTATTGAAAAAAACCTGCAGTATATCATGACCTGTGCATACATAATGCAGATTTGAGCCCTAGATTTAGACATAGGCAACATAAGCAACTGCCTCCGGTGCCAAATTTTGATAGGCACCAGAGCCTCGCTTCTATGCCTCCATCCGGGCCTGCTCTTTGTGGTCTCATGCTGGCAGGCATGATTGAAGGGAAATGAGTATGCGGCCTGCCCGTCTTCACACTTATGATACTACCCATTTGTTGAATGTTTTCGCTACTGTAGATGTTTTGTTATACACAAAAGTGGTTCAGGAAGAGGTGTTGCAAGTTATTCAAGATTTGGATTGGAGTGAAATTGTATCCCCCGGGATCCTGAAGGAATATGTAGTGTCACTACTATGGATGGTGTTGTGAAAGAATGAATTTTTTTATGATGAGATTTATTTTCTCCAGAAATATGGCATTGTTATGTGGCAACAGTTGCACCAGTGGTTAACACACTTTATGCGGCCCATTATGAAGAGCAGTTTATATATGGGTCCCAGTGGATGCCATCCATCCATCCATCCATTTGTGTTGTAGGTTCCTGGATGACATAGTTTGTGTTTGGGTTGGCCAAATGGAAAAATTACAGGATTTTCTGAATTGGATCAGTACTTATAAGGCCAACTTGCAGTTCCAATCAATGTGGAAATATCTTCTACACCTCTTTTTGGATGTGAAGATTGTCAGGAACGATACCTCCCTTGTTACAACATTCATAGGAAGACTGTGGAATTTAATAATCTGTTAAGGTTTGAAAGTCATCACTCATATAGATTGAAAACAGATTGACTGTTAGTTAATGTTTGTGCTTGTGTCATATTTTTTCAGCGGTTGATTTCAAGCAACAAACTGAGCTGTTGATTGTACAGTATCTACAAAGAGGCTAACCTAGGGCTTTGACTAAGAAAGCCTTTTTGAGAGCCCTGTATGCTCAGAGAGAAGTATTGTTATACCACAGAGCACATAGTATGTATGCTACCTTATACGGTACATGTTTCTTCAGTAGCGGCCATTATTCATAAGCATTGGGAAAATTTAATTTCACATGATTGTTTTGTGGACCACACAATCATCGCCTTTAAGAAAGACAAAAGTATAGGTGATTTGGTCACAAAGTCAGTGACCTGGATGGTCGGTACAAATGTGGGGGTTGTTCCAGAAGGTAATTTCTCGTGTGGTGGGTGTGATCTATGCCCATTAGCAATAGAAGGTGAAGTTTGGATGAAGCCATCTACATCCTGAAATATTTGGGCTCAACATAGGACTTCATGTTCTACAATGTTTTTGGTATATGTTATTGTTTGTCCTTATGCACTGGTATACGTGGACTGTACCAAGAGAATTATCAAAACTCAACTTCAGGAGCATTGATCATATTTAAATATTCAGATGAGGTTGGCCCCTATAGTAGACCACCATATACAGCACAACCATGCATTTATGGATTCGAAAATGAGAATTATTGATTTTGTTCCTCTGGATTGGAGAGGTGGGAACTGGTGGCAAGATTAAATTATAGAGAACAGTTTTGAATCAAATAAACTCCAGACAATTCATCTGTCAAGGGCTTGAATGCAGAGATTGGCACACTTTGATGTAAAGATCTGGGTCTCTTTATGATCCAGGGACTTTGAGTTGTTAATCAGATTATTTATTTAAAAGAATGCTGCGTGTCCAAAAGCTAAAGCTGAAGTGGAACAGCAGAACAAGTTGTTTATAAGATAAGTAAAATCCCGGAGGCAGAACCTATAAAGATGTGTAAGGGTTCAAAACATCCACAGTATTGGATTTATATATGGGCTTCTTTGAGTGAGAATTTATTATTAAATATTGTGCTGTTTTGCTGTTTCTGAGGCAAATGTTTTAAAAAGAGTGTTAAAAATAAAATGAATCTCATAATAACTGGCTAATGTTCAGCTAGTATCTGCAAAATAGAAGGTCCAACAAAAAATTAATTTTATGGGTGAATTCTCAGTAAATGGGCTTTGCAGGGTAGTGTGTAAACCATGCAGGGTGGGACATGGTGCCACAGGGCCAGTCAGAGTGCAAAGACAGGCAGGCCTCATATTCATTTCATTTCAAGAATGCTGCAGTCGGACAAGAAGGCACAGGAAAGTGAGGGAGACATTGTTGGAGGATTTGGGCAGCAGCAATTAGAGGAGGGAGCAGGGAGAGCAACGGCAATTGGAGGAGGGAGCAAAGGGAGCAGCAATGATTGTGGAGGAATTCCCTCATATTGTCTATGGGTGCCTAAAGAGTAAAACCGACCTTGCTGGGTTCCACATCAGTAGTTATTACAAAGAAGTGAACTTTCGAGTCATTGCAAATGATGCAATGAAGTCCTCAGCTTACTGTGAAGCAGCACTCCAGAAAGCAAATGGAGTGGTAGGAATTATTGAGAAAGGAATGAAAAACAAAGTTGCAAATATCATATATGCTTCTGCATAAAATCAGGGTTTAGCTACACTTTGCTTATTGTGTGCAGTTCTGGTCAACCCATCTTGAACACATATAGTAGAACTAGTAAGGATAACAAAAACTGATAAAAGGATATGGAATTGCTCTCCTACGAAGGAAGTTTAACCTGTTAAGGCTCTTTAGCTATGGAAAGCAACAACTGAGAGGCAATATGAAAGAAGTTGACAAAATCATGAGTGGGATGGAACAAGCTCATAGGGAATGCTTATTTACCCTTTTTAATAATACCAACACTAGAGAACATTCCATGAAACTAACAGGTAGCAGGTTTAAAGCAGATTCGTTTTTGGTTGACGCACAATTAAGCTGTAGAATTTTATGCTGGAAGATACGTTCAAGGTTAATACTATAGATGGGTTTAAAAAAAGTTTGGACAAGTTTCTCAAAGATAGGTCAATTAACAAGTATTAGACAAACTTAAGTATAACCACATCTGAGAAGTATGGATCTGTTGGATTCTCCCCAATTACCCAAATGGGCACTACTGAAGAATACATCCTGACTTAAAGGACCAGCTTTGCACCTCCTCTGTTCTTATGTTAGGTTAAGACAAGGGGCATAGAAATTGAGGTCCCTAAGAAAAAAGGAAGGAGAAGATGGTTTGAGAAAGAAGGAAAGGCAAGAGTCAAAGTTAATAAGGAAAGAGAAGGGAGACATTAGCTACCTGGAAAGACAATGGAGTGAATGGAGGGACTGAATTAGCTTCAAAAGAAGGAATGGCTTTGAAGCAGAAGAAAATATAGAAAGACTGGGGGACATGCAATGAAGCTTATAGAGTAACCTATTTAAGACTAATAAGAGAAAATATTTTTTCACTCAACGTATAATCAAACTCTGGAATTCATTACCGGAGGATGTAGTAAAAGCTGGTAGTGTAGCTGGGTTTAAAAATGATTTGGAAAAGTTCCTGAAGGAAAGGTCCATAAATCATTATTAAAGAGGATCCAAGAAATCCACTGCTTGCCACAATACAAGCATTGTAGAACGTGTATCCTTTGGGGAAACTGCTAGGTACTTGTGACCTAGATTTGCCACTGTTGGAAATAGGATACTGGGCTTGATGGACCTTGGTCTGACCCAGTATGGCATATCTTATGTTCTTATGACGAAACCTACAGGAGGAGCAGAGCAACAGTTTCACCTTGCCAACGTGTCCTTCTGCAAAGTATTTGGCGGAAAAGACAACCTCTCTGGCAGAGCAGTTACCAAATCAGAGTCCACAGGGGAAAGACAGACTTTGGTTTAAGTTAGAAGATGGAGGAAATGAGAGATAAAGAGGTCAAGAAAGGTACATCATCTATCCCCATACCTCGTATTTATCTTAGGCAGGTCACTCCTTGTTTCTCTGCATATTTAACCTCTGCATGTTAAGGTCAAAGAATGTTCTATTGTCAAGCTTTTGGAGTTGAATCCCTACCCCAATGTTTTCCAGGTGAACTATCTGAATGTGCTCAGTATCTTGGTTTTCTTGTGTAAGTATTATCCCCTCCAGCTTGTAGCATTATTTCATTTTTAGTTTTGTGTTTCATTGCAATAATTATTCCATATCCAAACATCTGAGCACATAACTCATTTGCTCAGGGGTGACAACAAGAACTACAGGAGGAGCATTAATGAGAAACATTACCAAAGTCATGCCATCAACGGCAGCGTGACTGGTTTACCAAAGGCATCCATCATCACAAATCCATCTAAGAACTATTGTTGTAATTAGGATCTTGGCACAAACCAAACGTACATAAGTTGAAGCTCTGTGGCATCTGAGAATATTTCACCTATTGAATGGCAATATATATTTATCATTAGAATGAGCTCATGCCTCTCTCAGAGGTTCAAGGAGAGTTACATTCAGATGCTGTAAGTATTTTCCTGTCGCTGGAGGGTTTACAATCTAAAGGGCCTTTTTACTAAGTGCCGCTAACCGGTTAATGTGTGTTATAACATACAGTAGCTGGCTGCAGTGAATGCCAACATGCAGGCTTGCCAGCTACCGCTCACCAAAAGGCACGTTAACTGCCACTCACACACTAATGTGGAAAGTGGGCAAGTGGGAGGCGGAGTGTGAATGTGAAGAGCGCACCAGAGTGTGCGTGCAGTTAGTATAGCAATTAGCATGGGCACACCTCTATGGGAGTCGTTACGTGCTCCTGAATTGTGCGCGCCACATGTTGGGGTACTGAGTTGCAAGATAGCTGCTGGGAACATGCTGGATCACGCCCCCGACAGCTAACACAGAGGTTTTGAAGTTACAGAGCATTTGTAATGCATGTTCAATGCAAAGCTTTAGTGGGTTTTAGTAAATGGGCCCCTACGTTTGTGCCTAAAAAACTGAGGGTTAAGTGACTTGCCCAAGAAACAGCAGTGGGGTGTGAATGGCTTAGCCCACTGATCCAGCCATGAGGACACTCCTCCATGTTTGAAATAAGTGTCATCTTGAAACTTCAATATAGCACCAAAGAAAGCCTAAAGTTTGTGGTATCTCTGTTGTTTCATAATATTATGGCAGTGATGCAATTTGTTTCTACTGGGGAGATCACAAACATAAGATTTAGTAGTCAGATGTTTCTTTCAGCTTGCTTTATGTCACGTGCCATCAATGTGTATAAGTTACCTATTGTCAATGACTAATACATAGGGATGGGCACTTATGCATGTAGTCTAGACGGGAGCTATGCTGTAAGCACATGCATCAGCGTTATGGTGCGTACTTTTGGAGTGGGTGAGCATAGAGGAGGGGCCTGAGATAGGCATGGGCATTTACACCAAATAGAGGATTGGTGTAAGTGGTAGAACCTAGAATTGATGCGCATATTTTATCACGTATGCCTCTATTTTATAATGTATGTGCGTACTTCACTTTATAAAATAGGTACAAAATATCTGAATGACAATGCACATTAAACAAAGAAACCCTTAGAAAATTACCTCCCTGATGCCTAAATAAGATTTCTAGCAAGAAGTCTAAGTACCTGTATTATAATATTTGAGCAATTTAGACCTTTATGTATTGAAAACTAGCTGAGCGTGTCCAATTGTGAGAGCATTCTTCCATCCTTCCTAGTTTTATGGAAATCCATGTAAATCTTTTTTCCTTGGTTTTAATTGATTTTGTAAGCCATTCTGTATGCCCCACAAAGGGTGGTACATTAAGAACCGATAAACAATATTCAATGGCAACAGCTAGTCTAGTGAAACGTACCTAGCTGCCACTGCTTTATTTAAAACCAGATATTCAGTGGCGGAGAATATCTGGGTTCGCCAGATAGTGGAGTCACTCTCCAGTTAGTGCCAATATTCAGCTGCTAAGTGGATAGCGAAAACCAGTTAACATTAGGACAGCTGATCAATTTGTCTAACTTTAGCCAATTTAGCTATCTGGGTAGTGGCTGAACATCACTGCTAACTGGAAAGTGGCCGTCACCGCCCCTGATCTGCCCACAGGCTGCTCTGATTTTAACCAGGCATTTTTTCATCGGTCTTTGGGGATATTCAGCAGCACTAACTGGTCAGTGCCGCTGAATATCACACTGACCACATTTAAATCAATTAGCAGGTTAAAATTCTTTGAGCATATCTCCTCCTGATTCCACCCTTTGAAATGAGTGCAGCAGATCTCATAATGCACCAGGATGAGTACAGCAAAAATTCAGTACTGTCCTAATGTCTCCCTCTTGGAAATGGGTAACTTTGTAGCTCTGTAATTACTATGACATTGAATAAAATGATAGAGGCAGACGTCTGTAATTGCCTACAAGCAGAGAGCAGAGGATGTACTGTCATAGCATCAGAATCTAAGCATGAATGGGACAGATACAGATGGCAGGGGTAAGGACAAGAAAAGAAAATGACTGGATGTTAAGCAGAAAAATCAAAATTTAAAAAAAATCATCTGAAAAAAAATCTTAAAGGATTTATATTGACCCTATGGGGAAAAAGACATCAGATTACATATCACCATACATAGAGTGAAAACTGCAATCGATAAAGAATACTCATTTAAATTCAATGGCACATGTATTTCAGATCATTGATTAAAAGCCTTCTTTATTTTCAATAATCCAAAGTCATTGAATTTAAAGAAATATTCCTTGTTGATGACAGTTTCCATCCTATATGTGGTGATAGATACACTGCATTTTTTCTAGGAAAAAAGATGCCGGTGCTCGGATGCAGGGCTCGTTCATTAATTCATGAGGACCACAGGTCAATTTTAGCAGGTAATGAAAAAGGTGCCGGTACTCAGTTCCCCCAAATACCCCTCTCAAAAAAAAGCCCTAGAGAGATAGGTCTTTTCCTCCTTAAAAGATAGCTTCATAGCTTCCTGTAGGGCTGATATTAATCCTTTAAATTTTTATCAGATTTTTTTGTCTATTCATTGTTCACTTTCTATGTATACTGTCTATTGCATCTTTGATTATGGATGTTAAGCAGGACAGTAAGGCAGACTGGATGGATCAAGCAATCCTTATCCGCTGGCTCAACTGGGGCATTGTTATTACAAAAGCATAAATAGTAACATAGTATATGACAGCAGATAAAGACCATCATGGTCCATCTGGTCTGCCCAGCAAGGTGGCAAGAGTAGGTGCACCTGCCTCCCCATGCCTTTATTTAGGGATGTATCCACCGCTCCATGCAGGTCACCCCTATTTGTTGAGATATAAGAGATAATTAAGTTTATTTTGATTTTATCCTGTTGCTATAAAGGGATCCATTGTGTCTGTCCCATGCCATTTTGCATTCTGTCACTGTATTTGCCCCCACCACTTCCATCGGGAGGGCATTCCAAGCATCCACCACCCTTTTGGTGAAAAACTATTTCCTGACATTGCCTTTCAGTTTACTCCCTTGCAGTTTCATGTTATATCCTCTAGTTTTGCAGCTTCATCATCTTTGAAAAAAGGTTTGTTTATTCATTAATACTATTTAAGTATTTAAAAGTCTGTATCTTCTTCCTTGTCCCTCCTCTCTTCTAGAGTGTACATATTTAGGTCTTCAAGTCTCTTCTCATATGTCTTCTGATGCAGGCTCCAAATCATTTTGGTCACCTTCCTCTGAACCATTTCCAGTCTTTTTATATCCTTTGCAAGATATGGTTTCCATAACTGAACACAATATTCCCAGTGAGGCCTCACCAGCAACTTGTACCGTGGCATTAGTACCTCTTCCTTTTTGCTGGTAATTCCTCTCTGTATACAATCCAAATCCTGGCTTTGGTAACCTCCTTGTCACACTGTTTCACCACCTTGAGATCCTCAGAAACAAAGACTCTGAGTTCCTTCTCTGGTCCATGCACACCAACCTTTCATCCCTTATCACATACAATTTCCTTGGATTTCTGCATCCCAAGTGCATGACACTGCACTTCTTCACATTAAATCTTAACTGACAAGGATTAGACCAGTTTTCCAGCTTTTGTAGATCTTTCCTCATGTTATCCACTCCCTTAGGAGAGTCCACTCTGTTGCAAATTTTCATGTCTTCTGCAAAAAGACAGACTTTTCCATTCTGTCCTTTAGCAATATCACTCACAAATACATTGAACAGTACTCGTCCCAGGACCGATCCCTGGGGCACACCGCTAATCACCTTCCTTTCATCCAAGTGAGTTCTGTTTACCATCACCTTCTGTTGTCTGTCAGTCAACCAATTTCTGATCCAGTTCACCACCTTGGGACCCACCCCCAGGATGTTCGGTTTATTGATAAGCCTCCTATGAGGAACAGTATCAAAGGCTTTGCTGAAATCCAGGTAGATGACATCCATCGCATGCCCCTGATGTAGTTCTCTGGTCTCCCAGTCGAAGAACTCAATCAGTTTTCTTTGGCATAGCCGTCCTTTGGCAAAACCATGTTGCTTTGGATTATGCAACCTATTGGTTTCGACAAAGTCCACTCTTCTGTCTTTCAGAAGCGCTTTCATTACTTTTCCCACCACCAAGATAAGGCTTACTGGCCTGTAGTTTGCCACTTCTTCCCTATTATCATTTTTGTGAAGAGATACCACATTAGCCCTTCTCCAGTCCTGCGGAACTTCTCCTGTCTCCAATGATCTATTTAAAACATCCTTTAAAGGCCCTGCCAGAGCATCTCTGAGCTCCTTCAGTATCCTGGGATGTATCTCATCCGGTCCCATGGCCTTGTTCATTTTCAGTTTTGCAAGTTGTTCAAACACATCATCTTCTGTTAATGGTGTGGTATCTTTACCATTTCCATTTGCATATTTGTCAATCCCATGTGGTCGGTGGTCCTTCTCCAGGATTTTCTTTATTAAAAACAGAAGTATTTGTTTAGCATTTTCACTTTTTCAATGTCACTTTTCACAAATCCATTTACAGCACATTTGAGTCTTGCAATTCCACCTCTGATCTTCCTCTTCTCCCAAATATACCTGAAAAAAGGTTTTGTCATTATGCTTTAGATCTTTAGCCATCTTTTCTTCTGCCTTTGATTTTGCTATCCTTATTTCTTTTTTTGTCTCTTTTAGCTTTATCCTGTATTCTTTTCTGTTTGTGAACTTCTGAATTTTGTGAAAGCTGTGTTTTTTGCCTTTATTTGTGCAGCTACTTCTTTGGAGAACCAAACCAGCTCATAAATACCTCTTTCATGTTATCAAATACCTCTTTCATGTTATCAAAATTAACAGACCAACATTCCATGTATATAGTTTTACCCCCATATTATCCAAGTTTATCGAATCCAAGTTTATCTTCCTGTTTTATGTAAAACCGAGCAGCCTTTGTTCTGGTCTTTGGTTATCTGTAAACCGCGCTGATTGTAAATAGCGCGGTATATAAAAAACTGTAATAAATAAATAAATAAAATAAATAGGTTTCCTTTTCCTCTTTTTTTTATTTACTTTCCTTACATATGTATCTGTTGGTCCTTTTATTGCCTCCTTTAGTTTAGCCCCCCTGCAGTTGCACTTCCCTTACATCCTTCCACCCTGCCAACTCCTCCTTCAGGCACTTGGCCGTTTTACTGGTCAGTGTTTTTGAAGTCTAGGACTTTGAGCTTTCTGTGATTGGACTCTGTTTTGGCTTTTATCTGAAACCACACCATGTGATGATCGCTGCTGCTTACATGGGCACCCATCCGGACATTCAACATCCTATCTCCGTTGGTGAATATTAAATCCAACATTTAACTTTCTCTGGTTTGTTCCATCACCACTTGTCTAAGCAATGCATTTTGGAAGGCATCCACAATTTTTTTTACTTCTTTCCAGATTTGCAGAAGGAATACTCCAATCCACATCAGGTAGATTAAAGTCATCCAATATGACCACTTCCCCCTTCCTGGCTACCTTTGTAATCAAGTAATCAAGTAAGACAAGTTGCAGCGCGCTGATGACATTATTCATGCGGATCGGCGCATCACGAGCCGGGAATTGTCCGTACAGCTTTCCGTCAGTAGAGGTAGTGCAATGGCAATTATTGACTCTTTGGGAAATTCAAAGGTGTGTGCAAGGCACACTGCAACAGCTTACAGTATTTTAATGCCCGCTGGCAGCTATCGTAGGGTGCTACAACTTGTCTGGACTGGTGGTTGAGGCAGGACGCCCAGACCACAGCCGATCTTCCAGTTCCGTTTTACCACTTCCTGAAGCCTTTACTCTTCACCCATCATCCAACGGTGCTCCTATCTACCACAGAACTTCCATACACAGCACACAACCGTTTGTGAATGTTTCTCACACTTTCTTTCTACTCCACCAAGAATTCAATTACAGCTCGTTGTTTGTACCGTGTGTCACTCACAGACACCATTTGAAGGATCACTACTTCCTCGCTATTTGTCGGACAACTGTAAAATTACACACATGTGTCCTTTGAAGTTCCAAGTTACTACCCTTTCAATTTCACACCTCTATCTTCATTCAATATTTTCAGCGAACCAACTTAAGTGCTTGGAATTGCTAAAAATATGCTGAAGGAAAAATGGATAGGTTACTGTTTAACTTAATGAAGACCCTGTTCTGCTGAAAATCAACCTCCTAGGTTTTAGTCAAACTGTGAAAACATTAATAAATGACTTTGTATTCCACAGACCCAGGGTCTAAGTTACACTCTTTCAGACAGTGCTGCAGAATCCTACTTCCTTTATTTTTTTTCCCTGTTACTACTCAACTCATCTGAAGGTTGGGATGGTTTTAGACCTGCTGGGGCTCATGGCAGAAACTTGAGAAGACCCCAAAACTTACCTTCAGGTTGTGCCTCCTATATGTTTATGCAGACTTGGGATCCCCAGGGCTGAACCTAGAGTGGGGCATCTGTAGCATTGCTGTGGGTGTCATATTTTCAGTCATAGTGGAGGGGTGGCATGCTACTGCTTCATGCAGCTCTGCCCCAGACAGCACACCACTTAATTGCAAAGCTTGTGTCCTCTGTGTCTTGAGGGCCAAAAGTAATTGCCCTGGTTGCCAACCCCTCTCTCAATGGCTGTCCACAAAAATAAATGTATAAAAGCCACTGCTTTTGTTCTGACTAGTGGATGAGTCATGGTGATATGATCAGGGCAGGCACAACCCAACAGATGAACTAGGCAGTCATCTAGCGCACCAATGTTCCCAGGACACCTATTGTCACTGCGACTGCCCCTCTCCCAGGCGTGCAAAGGTGGTAATGCGGCAATGCCATTTAGACAGCAAAACAGCGCTTACCTGAACATTCCAGTGCAGTGTTGCCTCTTCCTGCTCTCTGTGACACGCTGCTTCCATCCCTTCCGATGCAGACTTCCTGTTGCAAAAGCGCCCCCATGCAAACTGGAAGTCTGCATCAGAGGGAGTGGAAGTGGCGGGTTACAGAGAGCAGGAAGAGTTTGTTTAAGCGATGTGTTGCAATTTAAATGGCAATGCCAATATTGCAGGCTCCAGAGAGGTGTAGCAAGGGCGACAGTGGGTGGAAGCAAGGGGAGGCGATAGGATTGAGGTCCCACTTACGGTGTCTCATATCCTTGCACTAGCCCTAGATATGATTTAAAAGGATCCTCACTAAGCAGCTGCAGTTTCTTTGGATTTTAAACTAGCTTATCTTAAAAACGCAGAACCTCATTCTACAAATCCTTTTCAGGCTGCATGTCCCAGCCTTGGCCTACAAGTAAATAATGTATACATGCTTCACAAGGCTGTTATTTTTTTTTTTATGAGAAAATCATGCATTGCCCCAAAGCCACCTGCTTCCTGACAAAACATTACTGAATTCTTTAAGAACTAGGAATAAATCTGCAACTAAAACGAGTTACAGAAAGGGCAGAGTAATGGATTTCTCTGTGCTCCAACAGGTTGTTTATTTCCCAGTGCATGCAAAAGCAGCCTTATCAACAGTCTAGTCCTTTATCCACTGATCTTAATCTGTGTGAAGTTTCCCTGTTAAAATTCAATTAAAGGGCTATGGGTAAAGGGGCCAATGCAGTAAAAAAAAACATTAAAAAATGTTTAGCATGCATACTGTAAAAGGAGGTAACTTTATAACAGGGTGCTTAGGTTGTGAACAAGAAGGTGCCTATAGGCACATATGTTATTATAAAATACTAGTGTAAATCCAGCAGCAATAGTGCCTATGTTCAAAGCGTGGATATTGAGAGCAGGTGTAAATGTTAGAGCTTGCTGTATATGTACATTTTATGAAATATGCATGTAAATCACAATTTCACCCACAATCCACCAAACCCCTACCCCTCTGCACATCTGCTGTGCAGGTGCACACTGACATGCACCACATGTACCTTTAGGCATGACCTCATTTTATACAAGCCTATTTATACATGTTCATGTGTAAAAATGGATTATAAAATTATCCTCTAAGAGGGTAATTTTATAAGGGTTTATGAACACACAAATTTTATACGGTATGTGCGTATAAAATAAGGGTGTCTTTTGTTTTAAATGTAGTCTCCAGGCAACCCCCATCACAACTACAAACCCAACAAACACCCACCTCTCAGCATGCTTCTCCGCAGTGTCCACACAATAATTCTATGGCCCTTGCTCTTGAACGAATGTAATATGTCAATACAAAAGAATTTTTTCGTTCATTAACTTCCAAAAACTGGATCCAAAAATGTCCAAATTACAATAATCAATTATTCTGAATTGTCAAAAGGTTGTTTCTTCCGTTTTCTGAGGTCTCAGTAAAACGTTTGCAAAGCCTCATAGACTACCGTCTTAATGAGGACCCTTGCACTGATCACATCAATGACCTCGAGCAGGAGTCAACAGTTCCCTATTACACAGTAGAATGTTCTCCTTTAAAATCTTCTAGCGGTATATTCTTCAAAAAATACAAGCTTAACTTCTTAAGAATACTTCCTTTTGTGTAGGGAATCTGTTCAACTCTCAACAAACAATTGCGATTCCAACGTCAATTCCCCCTGCACCTAGACGTTTCACTACATTGTTTCTTCAGGGGACCTTAAACTTATCTATAAATGAAAATAAAAAGAAATACTATCACTCTCCAGTCTCATCCAATATCCTCCTACTACTAAACAAAATTTACTCCATTCAACACATCTCCAAAAAGTAAAAAAACCTTACCAAAAGATGCTGCCCGCGTTCCCAACTCGATATACTCAAACTACTCCCGATAACCTAGGGGGGAGTCCAACGATTCCACAACAAACGCCGCGCATGCCCATGGGGCCCACTGCCCTCCATTTTTAAAGAGCCCTTAACCCGTGACGAAGGGATACTCATCCCCCACCTTAAAGCCGTACTCACTCCCCGAAAACTCATGCTGATCTCATCTATATGTTTTAAACAGCTTTTCTACACGATCACCATACAAAGCTATTTGAAATGTTACAATATACTGAAAAATAGCTTCGGGGGCTCCAATTAGCGATTAACTTAAATTCCCCCGTGCTTCGGGGACTTCGCCCAAGGGCTTCCCTTCTGAGATGTAATTTTGTCCACCCCCACCACGCGAAATGCACCCTCAAAAGGAGGGCTTTAATAATGCTACCCTAAGGGACTTCCCTTCTGTAATGTAGCTCTCGCTACCCCCACATCGCAAAATACGCTCTCGGGGGGGGGGGGGGAGGGCTTTGATGATGCTACCACAATATCTCCGCAGTGTCCGACTGGCTACAAGCAAACAACCTATCCATCAACATCAGGAAAACCGAAGCCCTCATAGTGACAAAAGACCCAGACTTCACACCACCAACACACCTCAACATAGGAACCACAAGCATTCAAATACAACCACATATAAGATACCTGGGCATTATCATTGACCAAGCCCTCACCCTAAATCAACAAATCGCCAAGACCTCTGGAACCATATTCCACAAAGCAAAAACTGTGCAACGTCTCAGACCCCTTCTTGAACACCAAGATTTCCGAACAGTAATGCAAGCCATGACACTCCCACATCTGTACTACTGCAACATAATATACCATGGACTTCCAGCCACACAGACCAACCCCCTTCGAACAGCATTGAACACCACAGCAAGAATCATTCATGGAGCAAAGAAAAACGACCACATCACCCCAATTCTGAAAGACCTACACATACTTCCCCTCGAAGCAAAGACTTAATACAAAGCCATCCTACTCACCCACAAAGCCATCCACCAAACACAGAACACCCAGCTTCGCACCCTACTAGCTCGTCCAGCTCACGGCAGAACTACCAGACAAGCCTCCAACAACTCCCTCACTGTCTCTCACAAAAGAACCAAATGCTCGCAACGGTCCTGCAATCGAGCCTTTGAACTCTATGCCCCATCTTTATGAAATTCTCTACTGAACTGTCTCAGAAACAACGCCGACCTTCCATCTTTCAGAAAACAGCTAAAAACCATCCTCTTCCAGGAATACTTCAACACGACATCCACCAAAAAACATAACTAACCCCAGATCCTGAACACCATGAACCACTGATCGAAACTATACTAACCTGTCTGTGTCTAATGTCTGTCCCATGTCCAATGGATGTCCTCTGACTAATGTCTGTCTCATGTCCAATGTATGTCCTCTGCCTAAATCATCATTGTTGCCTCCCTGTCGTTGGCCCCGCCCTTTTACTTAATTCCCCCACCCTATTGTAACGCCGCTTTGACCCGGTGAAAAGCAGGATATAAATGAAGTTAAATAAATAAAAATAAATAAACCCAGCAGCCCCTGGTTTTTCTTGGCAAAATATGGCCAGAAGTGGATTCCCTAGCCTTTTCTTCCAAGGCAATGGAGAGTAAAGTGACTTGACCAAAGTCACAAGACATTCCAATGGCAATCAAACTCTGATCTCTTGGCATCAACCACTATGCTACTCTTCCATGCCATTATAAAATGGGGTGTAAGTGGTCAAAAAACGTGTTAAACTAGGTGTGAGCGCGTATGCCAGCCTTATGGCACGCGCCTAAATAGTGCAAGAAAGCATGTACATTGTAGTAATTTGTAATTTATGGGCCCGATATTCTTCTGGCACATAGGGGAGTTAGAAGGCCCGATATTCAAAAGGTATTTACATGGGGTACAACCCAGTAAACCGTGTAAATGCCTTAAATTGGGATTTACACGGTTAGTGCTGTTCAATATCCCAGTTTAAAGCAATCACATGGTTTAATGGACTGTAAACCATGTAAATGTCTTTCTAATATCAGACTCTACGTGCATAAATTTGGGCATACTCAGTGAAAGTACGCGCCATCAATTCTACGTGCATAGAATAGCAACCGACTACATTATGCATCTAAGTGGTCATTTCTTATTAGTAGTATTTTGCTCACACTTGTACAGTAGTACGAATAGCTCAAGGCAAGTTCAGTCTAGTACTGTAGGTATTTATTTAACAAGTTTTCTATGCTGCCTTTTCCTGCAATCAAAGCGATTTACATGGCAACTGCAAGGAAGTACATAGCAACAAAAGGTGGGAGGCATACAGGAATCGTTCAATAATGCTACCTTACATTGTTAGATATATACAGTATGTATAGCAGGTAATAGTTCACAATTTGTGGTGGTTTGGATGCCCTGGCCCTAGAGGGCTTATAGTCCAAATATCGTGCTTTAAGCATGCAAATATACAAAGAAATGTAGGCATGCATATAAAATTACTCCAAAAAGCCCACTTAATATGGGATTCAATCAAGCAAAAAGAGCCTCTTAAGCAAGTATTGAATAAGAATGCGCTCACTAATATAAAAAGTGCAGTGCACATGAGCTGCATATGGAAATCTCTCATGCAGGAGCAGAACTAGGCACAAGAATCACATCCTTACCCTTCAACCTCCCCGATGTCCACTTTAAACAGGAGGGGAAGGGATGCCAAGTTCTGGTCCTGGGGCAAGCAAAGTGATAGAGAAGCCTCAAACATGTGGAACAAAGTGTCACTCGCCCCTCCTTAGTTGCTGACATACCTTCTTCCAATTTCTAGATATTATTGATATCCATATGTAAATTTAGCCCTTTCTAAAATTGCCATCTCCACGTTGATGCCATTTCCATATGTAAATGCTAGAATATCAGTGCTGAGGGGCAGATCTGACTGGTGATCCCTCCTACCCAGGGGACCCTTCTATCTCACATTTCAGGGAAGAATACTAGGGAATAAAAGGTCTCGGAGAAAGAGGAAAGGTCTCAGAGAAAGAGGAAAAGAATACTAGAGAATAAAAGGTCTCGGAGAAAGAGGGGGTTTTGATGGTTGGGAGACGTGTTCTTTGACCTCTGACAGGTTGCACAGCGCTTGCAGGAGAGACATATTCATTATGGTTATCCTGAAAACCTGACTGGCTAGGTGTGTCCTGAGGAATGGGTTGAGAACCCCCTGCTCTAACTTATGTGCCTACCGTCCTCACATGATTAGCATCCTGTTATAAAATTGAGCCTATCTTATTCCTTCTAATATCTGGATGTCAAATGGCAGTCAGTTTTGCGTCTAGCAGGGAAAGGTTCTCATTTTATTTTACTAATAAGTTCTCCAAAATCAGCTTTATATTTTCTTCCCTTCAGTTCATGGTACCAAAACATATATGAGATTAAATATAGGCTAGATTGAAAGCTTTGAACATCAGGGCTGTGATCAGAAAGCAGACCGGTCCAACTTCCACTTTGTTCAAACTCAGCTTTCCTGTGTTGTCTAGCAAAGCATCCGCCAACTCATTTTTCTTCTTTTATCAGTAAAGTCCTTGTACACTGTTCATGCTTCTTAAAATAATTATTTAAAAAAACAGATGGGGAAAATCCAAAATCCCTGGAGTTAGTTAACTAAAAATACTATCGGATCTTAGTTCAGATGCAAGCATTTTCTTTCATTAGACAGAGCTAGCAAACTATAAAAGAAAATCTATACAGACCTGATCTTCCAAATGTCAGTCAAACAAAAATGCTTCATCAACTAAGAAATACTCTCCCTGGCTATTTTCCACCTTCATTTGCTTCAAAATTCTCAACATTTAAAATATTTTCTGAAAATCAGTCGGTATAAATTTATGAAAACCATTGATTCATCTGTGGATGTCCTACAGCAAACATATAGGCTGAGTAAAACGAGCATTTAGCTTTTGCTATATTTAGAACTAGGCATCATTTTTCTTTTGATTAATCCAGTCCTTTTGAGCCAAAGGATTGGATTAGCATAATCTGGACCTGATTAAAAATGAGCAGATCACCAGTAAAACAAACCACAAACCAATTGCATGGTTGATATATTTGGGTCATTGATGATAGATTATGAAAGGGGTTGATTCACACCATTTTGGAACTTTATTATACAGAAACCTAGGGACCTAAGAGGCACATTATCCTATGAAAATGTAGATAGCTAGTTAAGTCAAGCTGCTCAATGTACTTTCCTAAAGTTAGCCCACCATAACTGGATAACTATATCTGTGTCCATGGCATACCTGTAACTCCATCCAGACAACTGGATAAACTTTGGCCAGCAAAATCTATCCAGATTCTGATGGGGTTGAGAAGGATTTTAAAATTCACACACTTACCTGGCTGACTTCCACAGGTATCTGACAAATTACTTGAATATTTACTTCATAGTCACATAGCAGATGACAGCAGAAAAACACTGATCAACCAATCCAGTTTGACCTGTTATTAACACCAGCCATCCAGAGATCATTACTACTTGTGAGATATTTCTCCTTAGCTAAGGTAATTACACATGTTTTCAAATAGGTGATACCTTCTATTGTTGAGGCTTAGTCCATCTGTCTGTCTCTCCGCCATACACATACAGGGTTATTCTGTCCCATGAATAGCAGGGATGGACGTCCCAACGGTGTGTCCATCCCCACTATTCAAGGCCCCCCGCTGGCGTCTAACTTCCCCGCCGGTTGTAAGGGGAAATTAGACAGGAGTGGGGAAGGGGTGGATCGGGGGTGGAGTTAGAGTGGGCGGTGGGCGGTGGGCAGTCACCGGCCCTGGACATACAGGGCTGATTCTAATGTCGGCCCAGTATGTCCGGGGACAGCGACTTGTACGAGGAAGTTATTCCACCTCCAACATGGATCTGCAGCCCAGGATGTGGATGAGGCAGGGGGGAACCAAGGATGTTCCCCGCAGCCTGACCCTGGCCGTAGGTGGCTGGATTGGGGGTCAGGCTGTGGGGAATGCTTTGCAGGAGCCAGCGGCTGGGATTTCAGCTTTACAATGAAGCTGTGGTGCCATGGCAACTGGACGCCATGTTGCTGTGGCTCCATTGTAAAGCCCTGACTGAGTTAGTCAGGCATGTCTTGTACATGCAAGCCAGACTGAACCACAGTCCTAGCCTGCACATACAGGACTGTTCGCGATTCTAATCCCGTGGGGCTAGACGTTCCCTGCGGGATCAGAATCACAACGCCCTCTGTACATCTGTACATCCACTCACTTATATATTCAGTCACACACATACACACAAACACACATACACCCAAACCATGCACTTCCTTTGTGAAACAAACTTGTGTTATGGCGAGGCCGCGGGGCAGGGTCCCCAGGCCGAAGATAACCAGGCGCGCGGCCCGGTGCGGGGACCCTGCCCACGGTTGAGGAGGGGAGGGCCCTCGCGGGCGCAATTCAAACCTATTGGCTCGCCCCGAGGAGGAGTGGGGGCGAGCCAATGAGCAAGGCAAGGGCAGAGGGGGGGGGTTGTTAAAGGGTGGCGCGCGGCGGCGGCGGTCTCTCTTGGACCGGTAGCAAGGAGAGAGGGACCGTCGTCCGTGGTCGGCAGCTTTTCCCAGGCCTCACCGGCGTGCAGGACTGAGAGGACCTCAGCTGAACGGGAGGCTTGCGGCGGACAGCCCGTGTGCGGCGCGCAAGTATTAAACATTAAATAAATAATAATAGAATGGACGGCGATACTGGTAGGGGCGCCGCACGGGGAGCGGGCGGCAGACCGAGGGTGCTCGAAGGCCGGCTTGTGGTCGGGGGGGGTAGGAAGGTTAACAAGTCGGGCTCAGTTCGGGCGTCGGGAGCACGCATGCCGCCACGGAAGGGACGGCAGGCCCGCAGTTCACCGCGTGGTCGTGGTGAACAAGGCCGCGGAATGCGTCCCCAGCAGCCTTCGGCGGCTCAGTCGGGGGGGGCGGCTAGAGGGGCGTCGGGGAGGGGGTCTGGGCCCAGAGGGGTTGGGGGGGCCCAGGTGCGTGGCGTTAGAGGCTCTGGGGGGGCGCGATCCTCGGGGGGCAAGACTGCAGCTGGAAGGAAAAAGAAGAGAGGTGGCAGGGTGGAGAGAGAGCGGTGTGTGGGGCTGGTAGGGGTGGATAATGGGCCCCAGGTACAAGAAGGGGATGGGGTTGTGCAGGGGGTAGTAGGGTTGGAAGGTAGGGGTGAGGTGAGCTCTGGGGGGCAGGGAGGGACTGGGGTACGGGAGGGGGCGGTGGTCAGTGGCAGTGGGGATGGACAGGGGCAGGGGGGTTGGGCTGGGGGGGGAGGGCCTTTTTTCCCTGGGTGGGCTTCTCCTTGGTTCGGAGCACAGAGCTGTGGGCAGGTGCCCTTGGGACATAGAGGGGGTGGCGGTGAGCATGGGTACTCCCGGGGGCTATGCGCCGTGGGAACACTGGCAAGGGGGAGGCCAAGGCTCCTCGCGGGCAGAGTGGCTGTCGGCTTGGCAGCCGGGGGGTTCCCCGGCGGTCCCCTCCCCCCCTCTCCTTCTCTTTTGTTTTCACAGGTCAGATCAACGGTGCCGGTGGCAGTACAGAGGCCCGAGGGGCGGCGGACGGCGATGACGGAGGATGTTGGAGCTGGCTCCAGAGAACCCCAATGGCGGGAGGACCTCCAAGCGAGCGGGATGGGGGCACAGACAGGCGGCGGGGAACAGCGAGTTCAGGCCGGATTGCTGCAGGATTTGACGGCCAGCGTCGGAGGTGCTGGGGATGAGTTGTCTGGGGGCAATGGAGGGGGGGGGGGTGGGCCGGACTCGGCAGAAGGGCAGGGAAAGAAGGGGCGGAAGGCTAAGCGTAAGCGACGGCATGTACGGCACCGTCGACACAGTTCGGAGGGTTCTTCGTCATCCACGGTATCCACATCATCATCCTCGAGTGTGCCTTCCCGTTCCGGACAGGGCAGCGAGCCGGTGCCTTTGGGATCGTCGGGCGGAAAGGGCGTTCCTACGACAGTGGCATTTACGGAGTTGTGGGAGGGGGTTCCGCGGCATTTGAGGCGCAAGATCTGGAAGAGGAGGTATATTGATATATTTCGCTTACTCGAGGGGCGGAGGCGGTCCGGTGAGAGTAGGAAAAAGCGGAAGGAAGATGAGAAGGCGGGTCGCGTCAAGAAAGTGTCCCGGAATGTCCTTAATTGGGTGCGATCCTTTTTACGATTAGCGAGTGTTTGGGGACGGCAGGCGCCTGCGGATTATGGTATGCTTTTGGCATACGCGGACTCTATCATCGAAGCGGCGCAGACCCACGGCGGTTTTGCGTGGCTGAATTATGACGAGAAGTTTCGGGACAGGATGGAGGAGGGCAAGGGGCTATCTTGGGGGACGCAGGACATCAACTTGTGGTTAACCCAGATGTCAGTCGGGATGGGTGGGGGTGGAGGGGCTGGGGGGCGTGGGGTGGGGGGTGGCTTTGGTGGGGCCGGGCGGCCCTTTCGTGCAAACAGTGGTCAAGGGCAGCAGAAGGCAGGTGGGGGAGGGCAAGGAGACATCTGTTGGCGTTTCAACAGGTCCTTGTGCCCTTTCCCGGACTGCAAGTTCCGGCACGCATGCTCGGCCTGCGGGGGGGGGCATTCCGCACTCAAATGTTTCAAAAAGGGTGGGGTTCCTGCCCCGGCCACAGCCAACAAGTAACTTTGATTTGGCGGAGTTGGCGCCCTCTCCTCTTTCCCGGGAGGTGATCGGCGACTGGCTGCGTGCATATCCGCGGAGGCGGGAGAGGGAAATGTTAATGCGTGGATTTGGGGAAGGGTTTATTATTCCGGTACAAGGAACCATAGCGGGTAGGGCTGCGCGCAACTCGCCATCAGTGCGGCGATTGGCGGCGGTGGTTAAGGAGAAATTGGCGGTCGAGTTGCGTTTGGGCAGAATAGCGGGTCCGTTCGCGGAGCCGCCATTGGAGAATCTAGTGGTTTCCCCATTAGGTGTCATCCCTAAAAAGGAGGCAGGGAAATTTCGTCTAATACATAACCTTTCATTTCCACTGGGAGACTCGGTGAACGATCATATTCCGAAGGAGCTGTGTTCGGTTCGCTATGCGTCCTTTGATGAGGCGGTGGGGTTGGTGAGACGTTGTGGCCCAGGGGCTCGGTTAGCCAAAGTAGATATTGAATCGGCTTTTCGTCTGCTGCCGGTCCATCCGTCTTCGTTTTATTTGCTGGGTTTTTCTTTTGAGGACGAGGTTTATGTGGATAAGTGCATACCAATGGGATGTTCGGTGTCGTGTGCCTACTTCGAAATGTTTAGCTCCTTTTTGCACTGGAATTTAGTACGGCGTGTGGGGGTTAGGAATGTGGTACACTATCTGGATGATTTTCTGTTTGTAGGGGCGGCTGGTTCTGGGGAGTGTCAACAGTTGATGGACGGTTTTATGAGCATGGCAAGGGCGTGTGGGCTCCCGCTGGCGGACGACAAGACTGAGGGTCCCGCCACGTGTCTTACGTTCTTGGGAGTGGAAATTGACTCGGTGGGGATGGTGGCGCGCCTCCCGATGGACAAAGTCGTCAAGTTGCGGGTCTTGGTAGCGAATGGATTGGCGTCTAACAAGTTATCTTTGAAGGAACTGCAAATATTGATTGGCTCGTTGAACTTTGCATGCAGGGTCATACCGATGGGCCGGGTGTTTATGCGTCGCTTGGCGGCAGCCACGGCGGGGGTGCGCAAGCCGCATCATCGGATACGAATGTCGCAGGTCATGAAGGCTGATTTGAAGGTTTGGGATGTTTTTCTGAGGGACTTTAACGGGGTATCGGTTCTGATGGAGGAGGAGGTCTCTAGCGCGGATCTGCAGCTTTATACAGATGCGGCGGGTGGTGGAGGTTTGGGGATTTACTTTGGGGGTGAGTGGTGCGCCGCGCAGTGGCCTCAATCATGGCACACAGCGGGATGGACTAGTAACATTACGTTCTTGGAGCTGTTCCCGTGGCTGGTCGTCTTGCACTTGTGGCCGGAACGCCTGCGGAACCGGAGAGTGACCTGGCGGTGTGACAATGAGGCCGTGGTGGCGATAGTCAACCGGTACACGCCGCGCTGTTCGCTGGTAGCGGGTTTGATGCGGGACATAGTGTTCGAGTGTTTGCGTTTAAATGTTGCGGTAAGGGCACAGCACATTCCAGGTTGCACTAATCGCATTGCCGATGCTCTTTCTCGTTTCAAGTGGGAGTTGTTCCGGACGCTGGCGCCGGAGGCGAGCGAAGAAGGCAGGACGGTGCCGGAGCATTTATGGACGATTGGCCAGCGGAGATGGTTCAACTGTTGAAGGATTCCCTCGCCCCGTCGACTTGGGCGGCATACCAGAACGGATTTGACGCGGTCCTGAGCTACTTAGAGTCGCACGGGTGGCGGCCAGGAGCCGGGGTGGACAGCTTATTAGGGCGCTATGTGGTGGAGGCGAAGTGTGCTGGCCAGTCCCGGGCATCACTGCGTAGGCGGTTGGCGGGCTTTACCTTCTTTGCCAGAGCGGCAGGCTGGGTGTCAAGGAAGCCGGGATTTTTGGTACAGCGGCTTCTTCGTGGCTGGGATAGAGGGAGCCCGCCTCACCGGGACTCCCGGTTGCCTGTGACACACGAGCTTTTGGCGAGGCTATGCGAGATGCTGCCAAGTGTGGCGGAGTCTCGCTACGAGGCGGTATTGTTTAGGGCAATTTTCTGCTTGGCCTTCTTTGGGGCCTTCCGGGTGGGGGAACTGGTGGCCAGCTCGGGCAGGGCGGGGCGGACTGGGGGGCTATGGTTTCAGCACGTGCAGCTTGAAAATGGGCAGCTGAGGGTTAGGCTCGTGAGGTCCAAGACCGATCAATTGGGCAAGGGGTTGTGGGTGGTGCTGAAGGAGGTGGTATCCTTGCCGACTTGCCCGGTGGGGGCCGTGCGGGCATATTTAGCGGGGCGCCCGGTCGCAGATCATTTGTTTTTCCTACACAAAAATGCAAAGTGGGTGACCCGATTCCAGGTGGCAGCGGTCCTGCGGTTGGCCATTAGGGGTCTAGGCATGGATCCGACACATTTCGCTCCTCATTCCTTCCGCATTGGAGCGGCGACAAGCGCAGCTGCTGCTGGGCTGTCGGAGGTTGAGATTCAGAGCATTGGGAGATGGCGGTCGCAGGCCTTTAAAGGTTATGTCCGTTTATAAGGGGAATAGGGGGGGGGGCCTGTGGCTAACATGTGCTTTCTTTTTCAGATGCTGTGCGGTGCCCGCAACTTTGCTGGATGATCGGGCATTCATTTGTGCATTGGGCGGGGCTGCAGGCAGCTGAACGGCCACTGGGGTCCAATTTGGGTCTTGACCCGGCTGAGGTGTCGCTTCTATGGCTGGGTGAGCGTGGTCTGCGGTGGCCGCAGCTCTTACCTCTGCTTCGACATCATGGCCGAGTGAGAGCCCAACCCGCTGTGATCCTGCTGCATGTGGGAGGAAATGATCTGCATGAATGGACCTGCAAGCAGATCGTTCGCGCAGCGAAGCGAGATTTAGCAATAGTGTCTAGACTGTTTCCACAGGTGACGTTAATGTGGTCAGACATTATTCCAAGGCCTGTTTGCCGGCAGCAACGGCGTTGGTCCCGTGGGTTGGCGAAAGTCAATCGACAAATTGGGAGGTGGGTCAATCAGCAAGGGGGGTACCAGATTATGCACCCCTGGGTGGATGTGGACTGTGCCGGGCTCTATCGCACGGATGGTGTGCATTTATCACCAGTGGGAGTGGACCTCTTGTTAAATGACTGGCAGGAGGCCTTGGAATGCATAGTCCAGCAGGAGGCTCGATGGTCGCAGCTGAGTGGGGGGGCGGCATAAAGGCGCAGGTGCGCTATACGCCGGGTGGCGGGATCCCGGAGGTTTCCGGGGTCCGGAGCCTTAAGCTGGAATTGGGGCGGGGGCCCCCAACCCGGATGACCCCTGCCGGTCTTTGCTAGTAATATGGCGAGGCCGGGGAAAGGGGGGGGTTGGCTTTGCCGCTGGCTCGGCCGCGGCGGGAGTGGAATGAGTTCACCTTGCTAGTAATATGGCGGGTGAGGGCTCATCCTACTCGGGGGTTTGTTATATAATGGTTGTATGATTAAACAATGTTGGGAATGTTATAATTTGGTTAATAAAAGCTGCGACCATTTTGAGCCAAGTTATTGTCTGGACTGATTATTGGGTGTGAAAGGGAGAATGGGGAAGGAAGGGTTGGGGAGGGGGAGGATCAGGGTACCACCGGGTCCGAGCTGCTTTGGTTATGGCGAGGCCGCGGGGCAGGGTCCCCCGGCCGAAGATAACCAGGCGCGCGGCCCGGTGCGGGGACCCTGCCCACGGTTGAGGAGGGGAGGGCCCTCGCGGGCGCAATTCAAACCTATTGGCTCGCCCCGAGGAGGAGTGGGGGCGAGCCAATGAGCAAGGCAAGGGCAGAGGGGGGGGGTTGTTAAAGGGTGGCGCGCGGCGGCGGCGGTCTCTCTTGGACCGGTAGCAAGGAGAGAGGGACCGTCGTCCCACCCACCCGCCCTTGGTATGGTGGGTTTGTGGTTGGGTTGTCGCAGCTGGTGGGGGGGCGGGATCCCGGAGGTTTCCGGGGTCCGGAGCCTTAAGCTGGAATTGGGGCGGGGGCGGGGGCCCCCAACCCGGATGACCCCTGCCGGTCTTTGCTAGTAATATGGCGAGGCTGGGGAAAGGGGGGGGTTGGCTTTGCCGCTGGCTCGGCCGCGGCGGGAGTGGAATGAGTTCACCTTGCTAGTAATATGGCGGGTGAGGGCTCATCCTACTCGGGGGTTTGTTATATAATGGTTGTATGATTAAACAATGTTGGGAATGTTATAATTTGGTTAATAAAAGCTGCGACCATTTTGAGCCAAGTTATTGTCTGGACTGATTATTGGGTGTGAAAGGGAGAATGGGGAAGGAAGGGTTGGGGAGGGGGAGGATCAGGGTACCACCGGGTCCGAGCTGCTTTGGTTATGCTTAGAATGTACACATTTCAAATTGTTTTTGTTGTCTTCTTCCATAGCAGCCCATCATCTTATGTAGGCGAGCATACAAAATCCTCTAGAAGTCTATATTCAAAAGATTTGTCCAATTAACTCTACGAATTTGGCAAGCAAACCTTGAGTTTTCAAATCTGCAAACATCCCCCTTCTCCTGTGGTTAACGTTTTGACCAGGCAAATCGTTGCTGAAACACAATTTAACAAGTAAGAAAGAGGCAGTGCTTATAAAATTAACATGGCATGATTTGACTTGGCTGGTCAGCATTGACATTCAGTGCTGACCATTTAAAGTTACATGAGTAAGTCTGATCAGCCAAAACGTTGTCCTAAAATTAACCAGATATCTTTTTCCAGTTAACTTTAAACCAAATCATCAGCCCAAACGCATTCAGACTGAATATCCAGATAAAGTTAACTTTACCCTCTGAAGACTAGCTATCAGTTTCCTATTACTCATAACCCTCCCTTTCCGTGTCAGACCACAAGGTTTAGCCCAAACCTGTTGGGGAGGAGCAGAAATGTCAGATAATAAAAGGCAGAAACCATGATGCAGCATCAGAGATTATGTAAGCACTACTGCAGGCTCCAGAGAGGGGTGACAGCGGCAGCAAGGGGGGGGGGGGATGAAGGGCCTCCAATCTTTGCACTGCTCCTAACCAAAAGTACTCTTTTGCATCTAATTCTCTAACAGATAAACTAAAAGTAAACATAATACTTGTTGATAATACTCTTTCCTTGATAATATCCTTAAAGATTTTAGGGGTCATTTTAGACTCCGCATTTACTTTGGAGGAGCAAGTTTCTTATGTGTTGAAAAAGACTTTTTTTTAGATATCTTAGAGAAATCTGCTTATATCTGCTGGTGGATCACTTTAGGCTTCAGATGCAGTTACTGATATTGCAACATCCATTCTCTGGGCCTACTGGCAAGCAAAGGTCTAGATTACAGATACTGCAAAACATAGCAGCAAGGTTCATGTTCAGGGCTTTGATTGTTGATCATGTTATACCTTTGCTACAGCAGTTAGATTGGCTTCCAGTGTAGGCCAGAATAATTTTTAAATTACTGTGTTTAACATTCAAACTTGTACACTGTCTTGCCCCAGAGTACATGTTAAAGATGACAGAAATTTCAGAAAGCAATCATAGACTGCATTGTCAAACTTGTCTCTAGCCAGCATACCCATTGGTAACAACTATCATTTCTAAAAGAATGATGGAGAAACGCTTTTCTTATAGAACAGCAGGGCAATGGAATCTGCTGGCAAAGGATATTAGGCTGGGAACAAATTATAAGGTGTTCCATATGTAGGATAAAATGTAGAGGGGCATTTTCAGCAACGGCGACCAACATTCTTAACAGGCTGGCCATTGCCGCTTTAAATTAAAGTGGGATATTCAGCACCGGCGCATATCCAGCAGACTGAGGTTTTGTAATCCAGTCAGTGCCGATATTCAGCCATTAATCAGATTACAAAATTGCATACATTTAGGAAAGTCTTTCACCTGTTCTAAGTTTATGCAGTTTAACTAACCAGTTAGCTGCTGAATATCACCACTGACCAGCTATACTAAAGGAGTTCCCCCACTCCACCCCAGAATGCCCCATCGCTAACTGATTAGCAGTGGGGCATCTAATCAGGTTAGCAGGGGATATTCAGTGGCACTAACCGGGTTAGTGACACTTAATATCCCAGTCGGCAGATTTATGCGGTCTGCAGGTCTGCAAACTCCATAGATCCCTTTGAATATGTCCCCCCCCCCCCCCCTTACCTTTTTTAAAGATTTCTGTGTTAGTTTGCCATTTACAGCCGGAAAGTCACTCACAGTTTAAAAAATATATATATATAGTAAAGAGCATCCACCTCTGTAGCCAATGTATATTTACATAGTCAGGAAGTAAATGCCCTTTCCTTTCATGTGCTCAGAGAAACTTGGGGCTATACTATGGAACCATAAATCTGAGAGGAATGAGAACACTAAGGTACAGAGCTCAGAGCCTCTGACTGCGAAGTAGTAAAATTCTCCTCCTAGCAGCTGGAAAAAATCTATTAAGGAAAATATATGAGAACGTGAAACAAACAAATGGGGCTTTTCTTGTGAGGCTTATGATGATGATTGTGATGACACAGGTAATCTAACAGATGGTGGTACAAGCTCCAGCTGTGTTGTAGAAGAAGAGAAAGAACTAGAAAGTCAACCAGTATTGGTAATCGGCCTAAATGTTGAAAAGGTTGCCTCGCATTTTGGACATCTTTCAACACTGAAAATTAAAGATTGATATCTATGGTTTCTAAATTCTAAAATAGTTATGCCATAATATGCAGCGACGCATAAAATCTAAACTCTTTTGACTCTTCAGTACCCTTGCAAGGCGGGAATTGCAAGAGTAAATAATTCAGCCAGAAGTTCCCGGCTTATTCTTCTGATTCTTTTATTTACTCTTCCATGACAGTAAAAAGATAAGATGATTCTCCATTCCTATAGTGGCTGTCCTACTTTTAGTCTGAATATTATGACTCAGAAAGAAATAACTATCTCACAAACACTTCTCGAAGGCATTGCATTTCATAAGACTATTCTGTGATAGAGCAGCTAAATCAAGAAATGCCTGTAGACTGGTTGTCAAGAAATGACTTGATATGACCCCAAGCAATGAGGAACATTTAGTTCAGTCAGATGGGGTCAAAGTTACTCATCTTAGCACCCATTGTGCAAACCGTGCACTCGCATGCGGCATCAGCTCCGGGAGGGTGGCATGGTTGGCACAGTGAACTGACCAGGACAAGCAAGCAGCGAGTGGCATAAAGGCAGTAAAAAGCAATGCTGAGCTTTGTGGCCCATGCACACGGCTTGCTGCAGCTTGCACGTGAGCTCCAAATCCCCATGCTGCTTTTTAGGGGCCTGTAGTGATCAGCGGCACTTCCTGCACTGCAATCGACTCTCTGAATGGTGGAGCCACACGAGATAGCAAGTTTGCACTGATCTTGTGGTTTGAGAGATCAGCGTGAACTTCCTGCCCTGTGTGGCTCAGTCATTCAAAGAGCCGATCGCAGTGCAGGAAACTGAAAGCACAACAGGTAAGTGATCGATCATGGGGGTAAGCACAATGGGTAAATGATCGATCACGGGGGGGGGGGGGGGCAGGAATGAGAGAGAGAGGAGAGAGACAGGCTGGGGAAAGTCAGGTGGGGGGGTATGATAGAGAGAGAGAAACAGCCTTGAGGATCATTAGAGAGACACAATGGGTGAGGCCTGATGGGGCTTTAAGAAAGAGACAGACTAGGGGGAGGCAGGGAGGAGGTATGAGAGAGATAGAAACAGACTGGGGAAGACTGGGGGATTATGCAAAGGCAGAGAGATAAAGAGACTGGAGGAAACCTGTAAGGGAGGTCATGAGAGAGAGAGAGAGAGAAACAGACTAGAGGAAGACTGGGATGGAGGTCATGAGAGAGAGATAGAGAGAGAAAACTAGACTGGAAGAAGTCTGGGATGGGGGTCATGAGAGAGAAACACACACACAGCCCTTGACACTCCTATGATGCACATACATGTACATAGTTCTTGACACTCCCCTTTACACTCACACTCACACACACACAAACATACACGCACGGTCATGAAACATACAGTATTAGGGCTGGTTTTCAGGATTTTCAAAAAATCATGTGTGTAAAATTCAACTTAATACTGAATGTTCAAAGCCATGGAAACCATAATGTTGGATGCAGCAGGGATCCCTGTTATCTCCAGTGTTATTTAATATGTTAATGATTTCATTGAGCTGGATGTTAGACAAAGAAGATTTTAAATATTGGAGGTCATATGTCTGGTTTGGATGTATATCCCCCGCTAAATGCCAGGGGCTGATTCCCTATCCTAAGCTCCCTGCACGTATAGAGGAGACGTGCGGGGAGCTCTGTATGGGAGGGGGTAGGCCAGAGGCAGAGTGTGGGCGGGCTGCAGGCGTGACCCTGACCCCAACCCCGGACATACAGGGCCAATTCCAATCTCAACCCTGTACATCCGGGGCTGCTGAGTTAGATGGGGGACTTATTCTACCTCAGAAGTGGAATAAGTCCTCCCGGAGGAAGAGGACCGACATCCACAGCCTGTCGAACCCAGGTGAGGAGAAGCAGGGGTTCTCCACTGCCTGATCAATCCAGGGGTCTGGCAGCAGGGAAAAGGGACATTACCAGGCATGTGGGCAACTGGGGCTCCTGCATAGCATCTCGGTGTCATGGCGATGGGACGCCGCAGGGGGCTCCTTGCAGGGGAGCAGAATCGGGCGCACAGTCGGCCCATCCAGATTTTGGATGTTCAGATGGGCCGGACGTTCTCCATGTGGAATTGGCCTCATTATGTTTATGCAAATGATATTTTAGTGTTATTATCTTTCCCTATGTATGCAACAAACCACTATTCATAGTTAAATTATATTCTTTCTTTGTTGAATGGGTGGGCACATCTCCTTCATCTTCAGCTAAATGTACTAAGACAAAAGTGCTATGTTTTAATAATGGTAAGTCAATTCCTTGTCCATTGATCGAAGCTATAAGCCAATTGAATCATATAAGAGAACCAGTGCTTCAAGTTTTAGGGATACAATTAGATGAAGATTAAACTTTGGAAGCACATGTTAATTCAATCATTTCAAAATCATTTTTAAGATGAGACAACTTGAACAACATTGTTCTTTTTTGCTGCACAATATTTTCATGTTTTAATACAGAGTATGGTGTTGGCTTTTTTAGATTATAGTAACTTAGGGGTATGTTTACTAAACTGCGTTAGTGCGATTCGCGTTAGGAGCCGCGGTAGAGACAGAAACCCCAAATAAGGACATGGGCGGTACATCGTTTGCGAGAACGCACCGAGAACGCGTGTTACAAGGCGCCATAAATGAACGAGCGCTACAGGGTACGTTACAGCGCGTTAATCTTAAGAAGGCACGCAGGCACACAAGCACAGCAACAGAGCTGTAGCACAATGGTTACAACACTGACTGATGGTACAGGGGTTATGGGTTCGATTCCCCAGTGGGCCTAATGTATAAGGCTGGCTGAGGCTGCACCCTTTACATTTAAGTAGCGATTGTTGAGGCATGTGACGTGTATTTTAATTAGTGCTGCCAGCAAACACACCCTCACGGTGGCATAACCTAAGGTGCCGCATAAGGCACCCCATAACGCACTCCATAGGGCACATTATAAAGTGTACTGTCCGCCAAGGCACCCTATAATGTCCCCTATAGGACACCTTATAAGGATGTGAACAAAGCCCTGGCTGGCTGCAGGACTGCACGTCACCACACAAACTGTCTGCTGTGGTTACCAGAATAGGGGTAACCCACCCGTACCCATGATGCACTGCACATGCAAATCAGCAGTCAAGAGATGGGCACAAGATCGGGTATGCACCCCCACAGCACCTCGGCCTTATAGGGGGAACAGACCGTGTCTGGCACTGCCACAGAGTAGCCACAGACAGTCACATTGTGCGGGTACAGTTCCCACCCTGAGGTTGAGGTGGGGCGCCCAGCACCTGGTCCACAGCACCTTTCATGGCTGAAATACGCCATGCTGCAGGTCCCCATCAGTGTGTGATAGGTAGTTCAGTTAGACACACCTAGGATATATCTGTGTCCTGCTGTATGTCTCGGTCATGTCTAGTCACTATGGGCAATGCTGCACCCAGAATAGTGCATATCCTGTGTTGGTGCCATCGTTACCTGCTGTAGGTGAAGGAGGAGGGGGGGGGGTGTATGGACCCATAGGCAGATTATGTACCACCACACAACCCACCCTCTGGGGCTCAGGGTGGGAAACAGGATCACCCACCAATAGACCCACAGTCTACCTCCCTGCAATGGCAGCAGTAGAAGGGACCAGCAACCCCAGTCCTGCTGGGGAACAGACAGAGCTGTACACATCCATAATGCAATAGCAGACAGACAGCAGGCCTGGAAATGCTCAGCTGCCCCCCACCATTATCTGACATTCTCCAGCAGCAAGCCTCCAGCCACTGCACCCTGCAAGGTGTTCCAGCAAGACACATACTAGCTGCAGACAGTCCGCAAGCTAGTCCATAGTGCATGGTCCTGGAGAAGATGCATGTACCCAGAACGGGGATGTCAGTATACACACCAAGCAAATAAGTCAGTGATTGGGCCCCAAAAAGAAACCCATAAATATCACATGAGAGAAATTCTATATAGCACTATGGGGGAACCTAGCCATGCCATGGTCACTGCTCAGTCAGGGTGAGAGTGACCTCCCAGCAGGACATGCTATGGCCACCCTGTCCGTGCAGGTGGTGGCCAGGCACTACAATGTCCAAGCCATTGCCCTATGCCGTGTGCAGATGCATCCAGGCCAGGCCACCCTATCCAGGCTATTCCCACAGTACCTTGCTCCTCATTATGCACATTGGCAGGCCAATACTGGCAACAGTGCTAGCAGTGTGGGCTGTGGAGGGTGTTGGCAGCCACCACACACTGGATAGACAGACACACACTCCCCACACCTATGCCAGCATTGTGCAACTATAGAGGTGTTGGGCAGCCCAGGCCACCACACAAGTCCTGGGTACAGTGCAGGCATGGCTATGGTACACAATACTGTAGGAGTCACTCCCTAGGTTGGTAAACACTGTCAGACACAAGACCTGTAGCACACTCCACAGACATCAGAAAGGTTGCTATGATGCAGCTCACTCAGAAAAGTGTACTTTCCACCCTCTTACTTTCTTTAGTTATCACTAGGTTAGATTTTTGCAATCTTGTTTATGCTGGCATTCCCCAATACCAGCGCCACCGATTACAACTCATACAGAATATTGCAGCTCGGATGATCCTCCATGCCTCTCCCCGTGACCATATCACTCCCATTCTTTAGCATCTTCACTGGTTGCCCATAAACTTTCGAAATCAGTTTAAGATTCTCACTCTTGTCCATCGGGCCATTTATCTGCACACACCTCAGTATTTATCCGATCTATTAACCTTTCACACTCCCACCCGCAGTCTCCGTTCAGTTCATATTAATTGCTTGCACCTCCCTTCTCCCTCTCAAGCTCACCTTCACTCTACCCGGCAATCAGCCTTTTTTTACATTGGTCCTGCTCTCTGGAACTCCCTCCCCACTGACCTCCGTTTAGAGCAGTCCATTCCTACTTTCCGCTCCCGTCTCAAAACACATTTTTTTCTCTACTGCCTTTAATCTTTTCCAGTGATTTCTGCTTCTCCTATGATTTGCTCCTATTTGCAATCTATCTTCTCTATCCTGACCTTCTTTTTCTTCTATCCTCTTTAAGAAAAAAGTATTTTTAAAGAATTGTTATTTTCCTTTTCCTTTTAATCATTTTATATATTTTATAGTTTTATTGTAAACCTCCTCGATGTAATGGGAGGTGGTATATCAAGTGATTATAAACAATAAACAATAAACAATACTTAACCTAGGAATTCCTATCTGCCATTACTCATAGCAACCTTTTGATAGATGTGTACCATATTCCCCGGTTTAGGGTGGCATTACTAAGGTATGCAAGTGCTAGTATTGGGAGATGCACACAGAGCCCAATGTCCTGCCTCCCCAGGAGGCTTTGGATAATGGGGCCTGTGGGTGCGGGTGTGTCTGCCCCTGTTGGCTGCTGCTTTACGGCAGAGGTTCCCAACTCCAGACCTGCGGTGCAAAACACTGTTCGGGTTTCATGCTGTCCCTCATGAATATGCATGAGATACATCTGCATACCATGGGGGTGGCGCATAGAAATGCAGCACAGGCATCTTTATCAGAGGCAGCATGGAACCTGAATGGTGTTTGGCCCTCCAGGACTGCATTTGGGAGGCTCTGCTCTAGGTAATGTGCAAGTTTATGGTGTCTGTGCTCTGTAGAGTAAAATGTAGGTGTCTTGGGCATGTTTAAGTCATCTGCAATAAAGGTGCTGTCTGTATTAGCAAGTTGTAGTAGTGGGTAAAATATGAGGACTGGGTTGGCGGGAACCACAGCTGGGACTTGAACCTGTGACCTTCTGCTTTTGGATTACACTGGTTTTGTGCACTGCACCACCTTGTTGTCACAGAGTCAGTACATTCTTTGGTGATACCATGACTGTTCATCAGACAGGGCCCATCTGTTGCAGTACACGGCACCCACCTACACAGGGCTAGGCCACGGTCTGCTCTGGGCAGCTGCCACTGCCCCCTCCACCACCAGTATCCCTCAGCCACCATGCTGACATGCCCTTCTGCTGGTGGTGCTGGTGGTGCGCAGTCTCAGGCCATCCAGTGTGCAGGTAGGCAGCTGCCTATGGTGCGGGTTCTGGGGAAGGGGTGCCTGCTTAGGTGTCCACGCTTCCCCCCAGCACTGCCTGCCAATGTTCCGTGCCCTTGGGGGTAGCTGTTGGGTACTATCCCCTGTGACACTGTGGGAAACACAGTCGTGCCCATGTTGGGCCTTTGGCAGTTGCTGTCTGGCTGCTCTGCTGCTTCAGAATTCGTATGGGCCACCTAGGCATCGCCCTAGTCCGCACTGTGGCCCAGCTGCACCACAGCATGTGCCGCCTGCGGCCCTCTGTATCCCCTTCTCCGGCATCTGTCCAGTTGCCGTTCCGACATGCCTGCCCTGATGTTGTGGGACATGTGCATGCCATAGGAACCCTGTCCGATGGTCGGGGAAACCCTGAGCAGCGCTATTTCACTGTGGGCTCATTCACCTTGTATGGGGACGGATTATAGACCCTCCTGCATCAACTCCTTCTGTCCAGTCCTCTCCTTCGCCCACCCAACTGGCCTCTTTTTTCACCTCAAAGGTTGCTGCCTTGAGAGACTCCTTGCCTTCCTGTCCTTCTCCTATCACCTCTCCTCCTCCTCTTCCTTCACCTCCGCCGGTTTCTCAGCTCTCTCACTTCTGGGCCACTTTCTCCCTCATCACTGCACCTGAACTTCATCATCTGATCTCCTCTTCTCGAAAGACCACTTGCCCGCTTGATCCTATTCCTTCTTCTTGGCTCCTCACTCCCTCCCTGGGTGTCCTTCCTTTTATCCTCACTATGTTTAATTCTAGTCTTTCTACTGGGACTTTTCCTAAATCATGGAAGCACGCTTTGGTTCGCCCTCTCTTGAAAAATCCTTCTCTTGACCCTTCCCTTCCATCTAACTATCGTCCTGTCTCTAATCTCCCTTTCCTATCTAAGCTCTTAGAGAAGTTTGTTTTCGCACAACTTTCACACCATCTTGATTCTATCAATTTTCTTCACCCCCGTCAATCAGGTTTTCGCTCAGTGCACAGTGTCGACACCGTTCTCTTGGCTTTCACTAATGCACTTCACGTAGCTCACGATCGAGGTGACATTTCGGTGGCGGTTGCCTTGGATCTTTCAGCGGCGTTTGATTTAGTCGATCACTCTCTTCTTCTTCTCCGGCTCCGGGAAGCTGGTCTTTGCGGCACTGTTCACCATTGGTTTCACTCTTTTCTCTCCTCTCGCTCCTGCACAGTCCTCTCTTCTTCGTCTACGTCCTCCTCCTCCGATCCACAGCCCCTTCCTTGTGGGGTTCCCCAGGGTTCCATTCTTGCCCCTCTTCTCTTTAATCTCTTTCTTGCCCCTCTAGCTCTTCTTATCCAACAATCAGGTCTTTCAGCTTTTTTCTACGCCGATGATATCCTCCTACTCCATCACACCTCCCCTTCCTGTCCTGACCTCACCCCTCTGAATTCCTGTCTTTCCTCTGTTGCAAACTGGCTTACCACTAATTGTCTCCATCTTAATCTTACTAAGACTCTTGCCATCTGGTTTACTTATGGTGACCCCCCCCACACACACACACTTTGGCCCCTTCTTTTTCCAATTCCCCTGTCCCATTGGTTTCCACATTTAAATATCTAGGTGTTCACTTTGACTCAGATCTTTCCTTTCGTTCTCATATCTCCCATATCACCAAAACTTCTTTTTTCTTTCTCCGACAAATTTGGTCAATTCGTCCTTTTCTCTCTTCCTCCGCTCTGTCGACACTGGTGTTATCCTTAGTCATGTCACGGGTGGATTTTTCTAATGCTCTCTTCCTCGGTCTTCCTAAGAATCAGGTGGTGAGGCTTCAAAGGATACAGAACACTGCTGCACGTCTTGTCACATACTCCACCCTTCGAGATCACGTTACTCCCTTGCTTTTTAATCTTCACTGGCTGCCTGTTTCTTTTCGTTCACAGTTTAAGCTACTGACCCTCCTTCACAAGGTTTATCACACTGGTACTCCATCCTACCTGTCCGACCTTCTATCCTTCCATTCTCCTCGGTACACACCCCGTTCTTTTCACCTTAATCGTCTTGCTCTTCCCTCCCCCTCCCACGCCCATCTCCAATTCACACGCTCATCTGCATTCTACTTCGCTGGCCCCGCACACTGGAACTCCCTCCCTTCCTCCCTCCGTCTGGAACCACAATTCTCTATCTTTAAGCAAAATCTCAAAACCCATCTGTTCTCCATAGCCTTTAATGTTCCCTCCCCATTTGTGTGAGTCCTTTTCCACTGTATCTATCTGCCTTTTGTTTCCTGTCCTGTGCTCCCCTACTTTCACTCTTCTGTCCTTTATAAAATATGTACATTTCTTTTTTCTTTTCTGGCTTCGGCCATCGTTTTTATGTATTATGTATTGTTTATATGTATTTTGTGATTTATACATTTTATGACCTTTTTATGTGTTTCACCATTGGTCACAGTTTTTATGTACTATGTATTGTCTATACGCATTATGTGATTTATGTATTTTATGACTTTTTATGTATTTTATTATTGTACACCGCCTTGATTGCTTTGAAAGGCGGTTTTTATCAAATTATTAAACCTTAAACCTTAAACCTTCCACGATTTATATCTGTTCTATGGAGCTTACTCGGGGGGGGAGGGGTTGATGTTTCTCATTGATACCACTATTGGCCAGCTTGGTTATGGTTTTTTTCCAGTTTGTTGGGGTCATTTTCAGTGTTTATGTGCCCTTTTGTTCTGTGCACATGTATCACACTTATCACTTTTTTAGGTTTCCCTGCCTGGGCTGTACATTGCTGACACTGAAATGGTTTCTCTCCCCTGTAATGTGCATTTAACGGCAGGTTTTCATTCGTGTTGGAATTGAGCTCTTCAGATCAGCGCGTTAGTGTGAAGGGAGCCTCTCCCCGCCCACTCTCCGCCCATTGACCCCTTCTCTCCGCCCTCTCTCCACCTTCTGCGGTGTTTTACCGCGCCGCGGGAGTTTAAGATCGTTAACTACGATTAACGCGCGTTATGTAACGTTAACGATCGGAAGCGCGTCATAACGCACGTTATGATGCGCTTACGATCGTTAACGTTACATAACGCGCATTATGTACGATTACCGCAGTTTAGTAAACATACCCCTTAGTTTTGATAAATTGTTCCCAACAACAGATGAAACGATTACAATTATGTCAAAATACTGCAGTTGGATTGATTTTTGGTGTCGCTAAATATTCGGCGGTTACTCCTTACTTAATAGACTACATTGGCTTAGAATACCTGGTCAGGTTTGTTTTAACTTTTTTACACTGTTGTTCAAAGTTTTTCATGATCTAGTGCAGGTTCATTTTTCAGATATCTAAGTCTAAACGGTTGCAGGAGGCTCAAACTCTCCTTTTTCCATCAAATAAGGGAATTAATAATAAGAAGAGGTTTACCTTTGCTTTGCCTTATAAAGCAGCCAAATTATGGAATTAAACTGTGGAATTAAAAGATATATCATCAGTTGGGCATTTTTTTCTTGATTTTAAATTAAATGTATTTATGGATCTTTTTTATTGTAAACCACACTGATCCAAATAATTTTGGGAGTGCAATGGTCTAGAAGTAGAGTTTAGATTAGATAGACACTCCCCATAACACACATACACGCATGAAGCCTTTGAAATGGCAAATGGACAACAGATACTGCAAAGAGGGTTAAGAGAACACAGAACAGCAGAAGAAAGAATGAGCTCATTGAGAGTGAAAAACTAAAATGCCCAGACAACAAAGGTAGTTTATTTTGAATTTATTAACTGGAATATGTGAGCAATGGGAAATGTGCATTGCTTTCTCTATGTTTTGTTCAGTATAAGAGGAAATTCATTTCTATGTTTATTTTGTCATTGTAGCCATAAATGTGGAATTTGACTTCATGGGGTTCTCTGTTGAATTGTTGTCTTTCTGTTTCTAATTCATGGTCCCTTGTTTTGCCTTTGGTGAGGTTCTCTCTGTGTTTTGTATTGACTGAAGCACAATATCCTGTTAGCATAGAGTTTCTGTGTAGAGATCGGCAGCAGTCCCACTTGTTCCATTTTCCCAGTAGGAAAGGTATTGCTGTTCTCTAAGATGTATTGGTTTAATATTGGTAGTACAGCCTTTTCATAGGTAGGACTGGTGCTGTGTGAGTCCTGTTATTTTGTTATGGCAGGCTTGCTTTCGACTGATTTGTCTTTTTGCAGGATTTTATAGTGCTTCCCCTGTATATGGTATTAGGCTCTGGAGGGAACTCGCATAGAAAAAATCTGGTAGCCTTTCTCTAACTCCACTGCACATGTAAACGATGTTCAGAAACTCATGAACTTATTAAGTTATTACTGAAACAAAATGACAGAGGCACGTGGCACCGTATAGACTAATCTAAATTGGCCAGTCTATGAAGTGCCACCTGCCTCTTTTGATTTTGCTACTCCAGACTAGCACAACTACCCCTCAGAAAATTTTCAGCATGTTGGGAGTAAAGAAAGGCTTGCAAAGGGCTCCGCTGGAATCCACTGGGACGGGGAGGGGGGTGCAGCATGGTAATCACTTGCAGAGGGCAGCCAAAAAGGTAGCACCAGGCCTGCCCCTGACGGGTCAGTTCCCCTGTTGGTCTTAGAAACAGCATAGTGCCCAGTCTTCAACAGATGATTTCCCACATAGTTAGACAGGCCATGTTGCAAATACTTCAGCCTTCGCGTTGTCAACAGCTCAAAGAAAGTGTGATGTAATTTCACCCAAAGCAGACTAGTGGAAATATAATGTGATGATGGATGACAGTATTGCAAAAGTAAGCTTGAAGGATCCTGCATAAATGTGTACTGTAAGAGGCATACAACCATTTTCGTAGTGCTATTTATGAAGCTACTTGCACAGCAATTCCTCATATTAGTCAACCCAGATATATTACATTTCTCGACACAGAGAGAACAGTATTCCTAAAGTAGTACAAATCATCTGATCCCAAGGTAGCAGACTATCTGGGTGAGTCTTTCAGTAGTGCATGCCTTGCTAAATGGGTAGAAAGCACAGCAGAACTTAACTTCACTCATTCCGGCTGGAAATACTGGCGCCTTATCCACCATCTTGAAGGAAATTAGACACCACCTGCTCTAAATCATCAATCTGTCACTCCAGATCTCAGGTCAACACGCAGCTTTTGTATGTATTACAAGGAAAAGTGGGAAGAAACTGAAAAATATGAGAAAAGAATAACAAGGCAAGTGTGATCTCTAGATAACTTGCACATAACATTGACCAGTTAGAATATATTTACTATTGACATGCATTTCGTGATGTAAACATTAATTCTTGTAGATTACAAAAAAGTAGAGCCAACTTTACAATTTCACTGTCATATTCGTGTTCAGCATATAAAAATTGATAAGAAATGACTATTTTTATTTCAGTAACATGACTTTTGTAAAACCTTTTGACCAGTGAAAGCTACAGGGGCCCTTTTACTAACATGTGCTAAGCAGTAAATATGTATTTTAACATGCAGTAACAGTGTGAGCCTGTGGTAACGGCTACAATGTAATGCTGCCATGTGTTAAAAACAGTCTGCATGGTAAAATCCTGCATTAAGCGCTTAGAGCACGAAGCACAGGGACAGGGTCAGTTACTATGTATTGCGGTTAGCGTGCGGCACTTATCACACCCTGGCAATTTTGGAGTTAATGTCAGTGCACTTAATGCCACCCAAGAGGAGACATTAAATGCACCTGTGTTAACTGCAAATGAACTTAATGTGCAGTAAAGAACTTTTCTGTGCAGTACAGAAGAACATAAGATATGCCCTACTGGGTCAGACCAAGGTCCATCAAGCCCAGTATCCTGTTTCCAACAGTGGCCAATCTAGGTCATAAGTACCTAGCAGGTTCCCCAGAAGACACACAGGTTCCATAATGCTTCTATTGGAGCAAGCAGTGGATTACCTGGGTCCTCTTTAATAATTGTTTTAATGACCTCTACTCCAGGAACTTGTCCAAACCTTTTTTAAACCCAGCTACACTAACAGCCTTTACTATATCCTCTGGTAACAAATTCCAGAGTTTGATTATGCAGTGAAAAAATATTTTATCTTATTAGTCTTAAATGGATTATACTGTAGCTTCATTGCATGTCCCCTAGTCCTTCTACTTTTTGATGCCGTAAAGAATCAATCTACATTTACTCGTTCCACTCCATTCATTAATTTATCATATCTCCCCCTCAGCCATCTCTTTCCAGGATGAAAAACCCTAATCTTTTAAGCCTCTCCTCATAAGTGTATCCTTCCATCCCCTTTACCATTTTAGTGGCTCTTCTCAGTACCCTTTCTAATTCTGCTATATCCTTTTTAAGGCGACCAGAATTGCACACAATAATCTAGGTGTGGTCGCACCATGAAACGATACAGAGGCATTATAATATCCTTTGTTTTATTCTCCATTCCTTTCCTTATGATTCCTACCATTTTATTTGCCTTCTTGGATGCCACTGCACACTGGGCGAAGGGTTTCAACGTATTAACCACAATGACGCCTAAATCTTTTTCCTGGGTGGTGGTTCCCAATGTGGAACCTTGCATCGTGTAACCATAATTTGGGTTGTTCTTTCCTAGGTGCATAAATGTCCACATTAAATTTCATCTGTCATTTGAACATCCAGTCTTCCAATTTATCAAGGTCCTCTTGCAATTTTTCACAATCCTCTTAAGTTTTAACAACTTTGAATAATTTTGTGTCATCTGAAAATTTGACTACCTCACTCATTATTCCCATTTCCAGGTCATTTATAAATATGTTAAAAATCAGCAGACCCAGCACAGATCCCTAGGGTAGTCTACTATTCACCTTTCTCCAATGGGAAAAATGACCATTCAGCCCTACCCTCTGCTTTCTATCTTATAACCAGTTCCTGATCCACAATAGTACACTGCCTCTTATCCCATGACTTTTTAACTTCTCCAAAAGTTGCTCAGGAGGGACCTTGTCAAAGGCTTTCTGAAAATCCAGATACAGTATATCAACTGGCTCATCTTTGTCTACCTGTTTATTCACATCTTCAAAAAAATATAACAGATTACTGTAGTAAGATAAGACCTTCCTTGGCTAAAGCCAAGTTGACTTTCTCCCATTAAACCATGACTATCTACATGATCAGTAATTTTGTTCTTTATAATGGCTTCTACCATTTTGTCTGGTACTGATGTCAGGCTCACCAGCCTGTTTCCCTAATCACCCCTGGAACCCTTCTAAAATTTGCATACATTGGCCATTCTCCAATCTTCAATTACTATGGATAATTTTGATGATAGTTACAGATTAATAATAGCAGGTCTGCAATCCTATATTTCAGTTCTTTCAACACCATCTGCTATATACTATCTGGTCCAGGTGATTTGCTACTGTTTAGTTTATGAAATAGTTGTAATATATCTTCCCAGTTTATCGATATTTTTTTCAATTCTTCCGATGCATCACCTTTAAATACCATTTCAGTCATAGGTAACTTCCCTATATCTTCTTCAGTTAAGAATGAAGCAAAGAATTCATTCAGTATTTCTGCTGTGGCCTTGTCCCCTCTTAGTGCCCCTTTTACCCCTCTATCATTTAATTGTCCAACTGACTCTCTCACAGGTTTTTTGCTACAAATGTACCTGGAAAAGTTTTTATTATGCATTTTTGCTTGCACAGCAAGCTTCTTCTCAAATTCTCTCTTTGTCTGCCTTATCAATGCCTTGTATCTAAATTGCCAGTGCTTATATTTTTTCCAATTTTTGTCATTTGGCTTCTTTATCCATTTCCTGAAATATGCTTTTTTGGCTACAACAACTTCTCTGACCTCACCTTTAAACCATGCTAGCAGTTTTTGGACTTACTTCCGTCTTTCTTAAAAAGTGGAATATAGCTGGCCTGGGCTTACAAGATAATATTTTTAAACCACCCATGCTTGATATAAATCTTTAACCTTTGCAGCTGCTTCTTTTAGTTTTTTCTTAATTTTATCATTGTCTCCCTTTTGAAATTTAAAAAGAAATACTGTGGATGTCCTTGCTGTCCTTCCTCCATTTACAAAATCAAATGCAATCATGCTATGATCACTATTGCCAACTGGCCCCAACACCCTTATTTCTTGCACCAGATCTTGTGTACCACTAAGGACTAGGTCCAAAATGGCTTCCCCTCTTTTTTGGTTCATAAATGAACTGCTCCAAGAAGCAGTCATTTATTTCATCTAGAAACTTTATCTCCTTAGCATGTCCTGATATGATATTGACCCAGTCGATACCGGGGTAATTGAAATCACCCATTATTATTACTGCATTGTAACGTTTGTTAGCTTCCCTGATTTCTTTGAGCATTTCATCATCCATTTGTACATTCTGGCCAGACGGTGGGTAGTACACCCCCACTGCCATCATCTTCCCCTTTTTATATGGAATTTCAATCCATAGAGATTCTACATTGTATTTTCTTTCCTGCAACACTTTAATCCTGTGTGACTCAATGCCCTCTCTAACATAGAGTGTATTGAGTCACACCAATTTGATCTAATCTGTCAGTACCTGTATGAAACATGCTGGCCTTGTCCCTGAAAGCATGGACCGTTGTACTTTTACTCCTAACTTGCAGTAAGTGCATGTAAGTAAGTGTAAAAGAGCACCTAAATCATTTCTTATGAATGATTGTTTACAAGAAAAATAGGTGTACTCATACGAAATGTGGCAGATGGTTAATATACGGCTGCAAGCTTAAGGGGGTTATGTTAGACCTCTTCATGGATATGCTAAAACTTACGCTTGTTACACCTGGGGGATCCTGTGCAAAAAAATTAAAATTCTGTATGCAAATTTTGAAAATTCTATGCACGGTATTTTAACATTCTGCAAAATTCTGCATGTTTTGTTAGTACATTTTTGTGCAGAATTTTAATTTTTTTTGCTCAGAATTCCTCCAGGTATAAATCACAGATCTCTCTCCAACACCCAAGCCTTCCCTGCCCACCCCTTCTCTCTCCCTCTAACCTCTACAAAGATCCCAACACACCATCAATTCTCTCCAGCCCCCAGTCACTCCTTGACATGCCATCAGTCCCCCTCCAGCCCCTAGTCACCCCCGACTCCTCATCAAGGGAGAGAGAGGAGTGACCTAGTGGTTGGGGCAAGGTACTTCAGGCCGGAAGGTCGGGGGGTTCAAATCCCACTAGAGGACAGCAACCTTGGGCCAGAAGGACTGGGGTTTCTAGTCCCACAGGTGCTCCTTGTGGTCTTGGGCAAGTCACTTAACCCTCCATAGCCCATGTTCCCTGTAAAATAGTTATCTCCAAGTTATAATGCCCTGTTCAATGTAATTTCAGTTCAATGTAAACCGCCTTGATATCATGAAAGGCGGTATATAAGAAATGTTAAATAAATAAATCCATGCCAGCCCCCAATCATCCCCAACTTACCACTAATCCTCTTCAGGCCGCAGTCACCTCCCTAACTTACCATCAGACTCTAGCCCCCAGTCACTCCCGACGCACCAGTAAACCTCTCCAGTCCCTAATCACCCCTGACATATCATTAGCCTTCTTCAGCCCCCAGCCCCCCCCCGACTCTCCATCAGTCCTCTACAGCCCCCAGCCATCAGTCCTCTTCAGCCCTTAACCTCAATTCTTCTGCTCAATCACGGCATTTTAAGCACAGCCACGGGAATTTTTCCCATCACTCCTGCAACTGTGCTGCACTTCTGAGCCAGCATCACCACATTAAAAAAGTTTAACAGATGCACTTCCTGTTTCTTGCTAGGGACAGGAAGTGCGTCTTTTGGTCTTTTTAAAACAATGATGCCAGCATTTGAAGCAGGGACATACCGAGCCAGAATCGCACCCTGTGCAACTTGCACATCGGGTGCTTGCTCCCTCTCCTCTCAATACCTCTGTCCAGCCGTTGCCTGCTCCTGCCCTGACGCTGCCACCCTCTTTTTTCTCCACAGCAGCACCGGCAGCAGGGAAAGAGCAGGCAGCACTGGACAGAGGTATGGGGGTGCGGCACGCATCCGATGTACAAGTCGCAGCAGCGGCAGCAGCAGCAGATCTGATCTGATGTTGCATCAGAACAGGGAAAGTTCAGACCTGCAGAAAGACCAGAAAGACCCGCGCAAAGGCTTAGGGGGAGCATTTCAGTTGCCTGCTGTTGCCCTGCCACCACTGAGCAAACAAAAATTGGCAGCAGCAGGGCAACAGCAGGCAGCTGAAATGCACCCCCTAAGCCTTTGCGCCTTGTGCGGCTGCACCGCTCACACAGGGCTAGGTACGGTACTGACTGGAAGCATAGCACAGCCGGAAGAGTGAAGGGAAATGCTCCTGCGACTGTGCTGCAGCAAACAGTGAGGCAGGCTCGGGTGACCTTAAAGCTTGGGCACTTGAGCCTGCCTCACTGTTCGCTGATGTTGGCGCATGCAGAGAACTCTGCACAGCAAGAGCATGGGGGGATCCAAGACGCACTCTGAGTTGATGCATCTGAGAACACTGTGCTTTATCTCATTTTTGTGGTCCCATCTGTCTTGCGATGGCTAAGAGGAAGGAAAAAGGAAAGCATGCTCTCCTGGGAAGTGCCGCTTCCATGCCTCTTCACCAGACAACCTTGGAAGGTTTTGGAGTGTCTCTAGTTCCTCCAGCGATACTTCCCCTGGGTCATCCCAGTAGGTAGACTATGGGCAGCAGTGAAGGGGCTTTCTTAGCCCCATTGTGCGAACGCTGCCTCCCAAACCTGGAAATGTTAGCACTGTCAGTGTGTTGGAGTCCTCACAGACCAGAGTGATTCATGTAGCTAGGATGTGCGCCGGTTGCAGCATTGTCTCCCCCCTTGGATGGGGCAACAGGGGTTCTCTCAGCTGTCCCACAAAGATCTGTGGCTTTCATTGCACAGGAGTTGGATGAGGCTGCTTCTGGAGGTGTTGTTCATGAGGTACAGACAGGGCTAGCTCAAGAGTTTCTGCCACCCTAGGCAGAAGCCCTGGCATGCAACGTGTGTTTTTTCCTACCTTCTATTCCCCTGCATTTTTTTCTCCTGTTCCTCTCTCTCTTGTATCCCTTGTATATTCCATTTCCCTAAACCTCTTTCCCCTCCCCTCTCAGTCTTGCTCATCCCATATAGCCAGTGTCTCTCTCCCTGGCCATGGGTATATAGGTCTTCATGTTGCCCAGCTTGTGTGTCTTGTGCTTGTGTCTGTCTGTGTGTCTGAGTTTTCCATTCTGCATCTGTGTCTCTTTGCGATTCTCTGCTACCTCTGCATATGTTTGCATGTGTCTAAATTAGTGTGTGATTGTAGGTGCAGGTTCAGTGCCTCATGTGTTGGTAGAGGGACTCTCTAGGTGTTGGTGGAGAGAGGCAGGAGCCATGGGTGACCTAAACAGATGGTTTGCACAGGCTATGCTGCATGAAACCTGAGGTTGCAGAGGAGGGCCATCAGGAGGTTAGACAGTGTAGAAGCTTAGAACTTAATCCTTACACCTCACTGATGAGCAGAGCCTTACCAGGTTCCAGTTTGGCAAGGCAGCCATCCACCATCTCTGCCAGGAGGTACAGTCACTCCTCTGCTCCACCACACAGAGGGGACAGCCCATCCCATCCACCTCATGCAGGACCATAGTAAGCTAGAAATGCACATAGGCAACTTGCGCATATGACACACACACGCCCTCTACCCAATCACACATAGGAACTCACTTTTGACAGGCTTCCTGGAAGCCCAGTGATGATATCAGTGCATCTGCTGTACTTGCGCCCATGTGGCCATATTGCTTGCATAGTCCTTGCTATGGTCTTGACCTCAAGATCACCACAGCCTTCATCTTTTTTGCCACTGGCAGTTTCCAGTCCATATTAGCCATCACAGCGAACCTTAGCCAGTCAGCATCTCTTGGTGCATTTTATATTTTCTGTGAGCCTTTCTCACCTACACCTCAGAATATATAGACTTCTCTCATTATGACCCAATTCTTTGACATGACCAGATTCCCATCTGTATTGGAGGTCATTAATTGCATGCATATGATCATCAGACCTCCACAGTGGAGGAAAGCTACCTACCACCACAGGAAGACATTCCATTCACTAAACATGCAGGTGGTCTGCAATGTACAGGGTAAGATAACTGATATGTTTCCAAAGTTTCCAGGTTCCTGCCATGACGTATACATCATAACCCACTCTAGCATCTATGAGAGATTCAAGAGCAGATAGATCACTGGAAGATGGCTGCTAGGTAAACCCTGCATCAGGCCGCTTTGCCACATACACATGCATCTGATAGGAAGCCTTGGAGGTATCTGGCAGCAATAATCGGCTAACAGAGCACATGTTTGCAGTGTCCACCCACTATAGCCATACCCTGGCTCTTTGCTCTTATCTGTTGTCAATCCCTCACCACACAAGAGATAGAGGCTACCCTCTCAGAAAGTGGCTACTAGCCCCCTGTCCCCCACCATTGCACACCAGACAGATGCAGAGGACTTCAGCAGGGTTCACAGATACACCAGACGCATCACTGAGAGGACCTTTGACCAATGAAGAGCTGCTTCTGGGGAAAACTCCTCTGTAACCCTATTGAGGTCTGTCATATATTTGTGGCCTGCTGTATCATCCACAATCTGGCCATAAGATGCAACAACCTCTGCCTGAGAGAGTGGAAATAGCAGATGCAGGATGATGCAGAAGCACTGAGGCAGGCCGACACATCCCATCCCAACTGGCTTGGCGTAACTGCAAGAAATAAGCTGATACACAGGCACTTTATATGAGGTTAGTGTTTTAATGGGCATAAAAAAAATTCACAAGTATGAGGTTCCTGACCATCATACCTACAGCACCTATCTCTCCTGGTCATCCCTGTACCATGTACTGTGTCCATCTCATTTCCCATTTCCCCATCAGAACCCACTCCTCCCAACGCATCCACCTGTCTACCCATAACTAGGCTATTCTTCATTTTCATTTTCATTTTTTCAAGTGTCAACTTATGATAGCTGCAATAGTATATGACTAATATGTTGAAATTGTCTTCTGATGCTCTTCCACCACTGACCAGGGTTTTCCATGCACCTGCTACAAGTAAGGGTCCCTCACCTGAGGACTAAATGGAGCTGTCTCAGATTTCTGATAATAGTTTAAGGAAAATGTTTAGTAAAGTGTGCAACCAGAATAGCATGAGGTTAGCACATGGTATTGGCACTGCACTAAAAATTAGCACAGGGTCCCATGCTAAAAACACTATGCTACCCTCATAACGCACATTAGGGTGGAGACTGGGTGGGAAGAGGAGTTCCTATTGAGGCACAAGTAGTTCAGGCATTGTAGCCAGTGCTCCCTGTGCTCAGCACAGGTATCAAGAGTACAACTAATGCTATCTCAGTGGGTGATGGTGCAGCATGGTAAATGTCCTTAACCTCTTATAAATGTGGTTTTCTCTTTCAACGTTTGACTATTTTCAAGGACTTCTCCCACTGTGAGTATTAAAAAATGCAGCATCTGTAGAAACAGTTTCTAAAGAGCTTAGTACTTGCTTTAAAATTGCTATGGTTTTTTCCTGCTCTTGTGAAAATTCAGTGAGCTCTTTTCCTAATGTGCTGCCATCTGGTGACCACTCAGCGGTAACACTAGTATCTTTTACCACCATAACCTTCCAAGGAATGTCCTCATTTTCTGCCACAATATCTTTTGAGAGTGTCTCAGAATTTACATCATGAGGGCATATACATAGAGCCATCAGTTTTTCTTGGGTGGAGATCACACATCCTATCAAGGATTTTTATGCACCCTACATCTGTATTTTTTTCCATCACTGCCAGAATTTCTTAGGTGCTTTTCCCCAAAGGAATTTCTCGTAGTAGGAACGCTCTGGCAGGATTTATCTCCTCTGATTTACACCAATTCATATAATTTGCCCCACCATGTTTCACAATTAAATTGCAAATGGAATAAGGACAAAACCATAATAACCACAGTTTTTCCTTTTTACCAAATTCTCACTTTTTCTGATAATTTCAAGTATGTTGTTCAGGCACCAATCATGTAACCCAGAGCTGCCTTTTCTGCCCTGCAGTTTCTTAAACCCTATAGGAGACAGGTCCCGAGACACTTTCAGGAGGCTGCAGGTTTCAGAAGCTTTAATATGCACCCCAACTCCTGGAAAGTTACAGGGTTCAAGGGACTTTATCAGATGTAGTGAGATTGGTTAATTCTAAATGAAATAATGGGTAGGCAATCAGAAGCCAGCATTTGTCCATTAGTAGTGGTATGGCGTGATCAAATTTAATAGTGTTATAGTTGCATTCTGAATATGTTGAAATTTATGTAGTGATTATGATGCCATTGTAGATTACATTACAATAATAGATATGAGATATGAGATATCTCCAGGGCTAAAATGCATATTGGTAAAGCAGCAGGAATAAAATAATGGTTTATAGACCAGATCCTCCTAAGGATCGGAAATGATATCTCTGATATATTAGAGAATTGGGAGGAGAAACCGAGATCCAAGTCTGTGATGGATCTGAGTTAATAAATGTGGCTATAGGAGGTGAAATATTATTAATTTGAGGGATAACTGTGGGGATAGGAAAGTGAACAGTAATCCACGAAGTTTCTGATTTCAAATGGTAAAGTTTCAAATTGTTTGAAGAGAGTCAGTGGTCAATAGCTTAAAATAGGAAATACGTTTTGTCAGGTCTGGAGCACAGGGATTTCTGAAAGTGACTAACTGTATGTCATCAGTGTAACAGAAAGCCACGATTCCATAGTCTTGGAAAAGTGTTCCGAGGAATTGAGAAAAACATTGAACAAGGTGGGTGAAAGTATGGAACCTTGGGGGACACCTGACGTTAGTGGAAAATAGCAGACATGCATGATTTGAAATGTGCAATGCTCTACTAAAGGACAAATCCTTTGCAAAACTGTAATCCTAATGCCTATATTTCTGAGATGGGAAATGAGTAAAGAATGATGAACCAGGTCAAAAGCTGCCAAGAGATCTAAAGAAACAATTATTGCAATTTCACCAGCATCAAGATGAGTATGAATATCATTAAGTAGAGCAGTTACAATGGTTTATAGAGTTTTGTGTTTACATAGTAGGCCAACAGAGTTTTATGTGAAATTAACTCCAATTCTGAGTACCTCTGGGGAAAAAGCATAATGTCATGTTTACTTTATAATTACAAAGGCATCAGATGCACATGATAGCTGAACCCATTCCACCTCACTCAAAAGAATATGTTTTCCTTTTGCAGAATATTATAATTGCACCATATTCAATTTTTTTATTATTAAATATTGACAGATTACCTTCAATATGGTTTATCCATGATGACAACATGACAGAAGTTATTCCCCAGAAAGAAAGTATTGTCTATGTGGAACCTGTTTAAGGTTACCTTGCTATAAAGAAGATATTTAAGACGCTTCTGCCCCCCTGCAAAAAGAAGTCTGCATTGTGCATTGGAGGGGGCAGAAGCACATCAGACTTACAACACTGGAGGTTTAGGTAAGCACTTTGGGGCTGTTTGAAAGCATTGCTGCTGCAGCAGGTCCTCGATAGGACTGGCAATGGGGCGGAGGCAGGGGCAAGGATGGGGGCGTGCACGAGGAATGAGGTCCACCTTGGTCATTTCATAGCCTTGCACTGACCCTGTGCATATGCTGTTCCCTGGTCTGTCTCAAAGGGTTGTAACACCCTGATCTAATGTTCCTTTTGTGCCTCCATCTTGGGACCAGTTTTACCATACGAACTGTGCAAACGTCAGGGATGAATCTTTCTGCTATACATATAGTTAGGTGGAAAGTCCTTCCTCTACCCTAGTACTATCTGGAGTGGCAGCATATCTGTATAGTGCCATTGTGGCCTTCTGGTTAAGGGACTTATATGCTTAGCAGTGACCACTAAAAAGGTAATATGGCAAAGTCTTTAACATGTGTATGTGATAGCTGATGTGTATAAATGGCCTCATAAAATACCAACTAGCAAAAATGAATGTTCTTTGACATGAAGGCAGGGCATAGCCAGCAACACAGTCTAGGAATCACATGGGTGGAGCTTGCAAGTACAGGTGTTGATTATAAAATATCTTCATCTATACACTGTGACAAGGAAGCCTGTTTGGAGCCTATGAGTCTAGAAAAGGCCAATGACTTTAACTTAGAGAAAGGAGAAATCCCTGCAGGGCATGGATTTCAGGTCCCTCCTAGAGAAAGAAACCTGAGGGAGAGAAATTTCAGGCAGCCACACCCTAACTCCTATGACGTAACTGCAGGCTTGAGAGGTGATTACAATCACCTGGGAGGAGTGGAGGAAGGGCTGGAGCCCTGGAGAGGGAAATATAAACCCCTGCTAAAGCAGAGGAAAGGGGAAGCTCAGAGGAAAGGAGAAGCTCATTGGAAAGAGGAAGCTCAGAGGAAAGAAGAAGCTCTGGGGAGGCAGAGGTCTCAGGAGGTTCGGAAGACTCAGAGGATTCAGAAGAATCAAGAGTGGAACCAGGAGCACCTGCAGATCTCCAAGAGAGAACCCAGAGAGGAATACAGAGAGCTGTTCCAGAGAGGCTGGAAGGAGACAAGGAACCGTAGCGGGCACAACCAGGGAGAACTGCCCAGTGCTTCAGGTACTGACTGTCTTTATCGGGGAGAGTTGAGCTCAGGAGAGACATTAGAACCCCCAGGGAGGCTGTATTCTAAGCACTGTGTCCAAAGCTCAGAACAGGACACTGCCCTAACAACACCAGAGGATATGCAGATTGAGTTGGCAGGGGAGGAATTGCAAGATCTAGATATCCCCATGGACTGTACCCTGTGTCAAGCTACAAGCATGGAATCATTATGCTAAAGGCTAGCATTGAATGAGAAAGTCTCCTAGAAGCAGGTAACTGGAATTGAGCCAGGAATTGGGTTTGAAGAAAACTCCACGTGTTTGCTTTTCTCAGGAAAGTGCTGAGTCACGCTGAAGAGAAAGCTTGTGAATGTTTGCTACTTGTTTTTTTATTTTGAGTTTAAAAACCTATCCTGAAAGGAAGGAGGGAAAGAAGAGGTTGTTCCAGAGGAACTAAGTTATTCTTTTGCTATTAAGTGCTTCACAAACACAAGATTAAAGAGAAGTATTTTTACCTTGCTGAGCAGTGCTGTTTTCTCTAAGACTGAGCAACGTTGTTAACCAGCTGTATGTGTTTAAAAGACTGTGAAGCAGTTATACTGATCTAAAATGCTCTGTTGCAAACAATCCTGACTGGACAAAATTCCTGTGTACTGTCGTCAAGTGCCCCCAGTGGCCAATGGCTGTAAGGGCACGCTGAGCATTTATATTATTTTTAAGGAGCAATGGCTCTTTAAGGCCCAGTGCAGTTTGGTCCTTGGAGTTTTAGCTCCTTGTGAGAACAAATTATACAAGTCAAGAGTGGAGGGTAATAAGGCTTTATTTCCCCTTTACCGCAAGGGTTCACTAAGACACAAGAAAATAAAGATAGTCCTTCTTTATAAAGGGTTCCACCAAAATAAGCAGACAAACAATTGTTATAAGCTTCACAATTGATTGCAGGGTTTAACTGAGGATTCTTTTACTCCAAAGTAAGGTTAAACAAACAGGGAAACAAACTGTTATGAACTTCACAACTGATTGCAGGAATTCTTTTATATTTACAGTTCTACTAAGGACTCACGACTAGTAGCAACACAAAAGCTACAATCCATAGACTCTTCTTGAGGGATGGGAATAGTATTCTCAAACTCTATTTCCATGGACTCTGCGTCACTGGCTTCTCCCTCTGAATAAGTGCTTTCCCTTGTGACTACAACTTTACAGGGTCTGTCTCTGTTTCTTTGCTTCCAGTAAGACTGTCATATTAAGCCCTTAGGTATTGTTTTGAAAAGCTCTGCTTTGTTCCCTCTTCTCATATACTGAGTGTCTGCTTTATCAGAGCTTCTAGGAGCAAGGCTTTCTTTTAAAAGTAAAGAGCCACCATACCTTGGCTTCCTGCACCTGCTAATCTGGAGCTTTCTCTCTGACGTACTTCTCTCTGGAGACAGGTTTTCTTATGCAGTGCTTTGCCTTCCTGAAGCTCAGGAAAACCTGGTGAGGATTCCCAACCTCTGTGCTTCTGTGTAAAGGTAGCTTTGTTATAGGAACCTCTCCTTCTAGTACCTTGTAATCCTGATCCAGGGTACTCCGGTGAATGTAGGCTTCTCTCACAGCATGGCTCCTTGGCTTTCTGTGCTCCTCTTTCAGCTGTTATTATTCTTGTCGCGCTGCTTGATCCAGCTATGTTACTTGGGCTGGGAGTGTCACTCCTTCCAGCCAAACTGCTTCTCCTGGCAGTCTCTCTCTGGACTCCGTCTCTCTGTGCTCTGCCCCTCTGGACTCTATCCGTCTGGATTCTGTCCCTCTGGGCTTGCTCCGTGTGGACTCTGTCTTTCTCCACACTCCTTCTCCTTCCTTCTGGCTGAACTGCTGCCGGCTGAGTTCCCTCCGAATGGATTCCTCCTCCACTCCTTGCACACCTACACCCTCTGGCTGTCTTTCCTTTATAAAGGTATTTTACCTTTGAAACTCCCGGGCTTGCCTTCAGGTGCAGCTGGTTAACATTCATACAATCAGTGGCTGGGCACGTTGACTCAGCCTCTGTAGGCTTACTCCTGCCCCCTCTAGCTGTGCTGTGAGGTAATTGCATCTTCTGCACATCCACAGCTCTATGAAAGACAGGGTTTTTTTCTAAACCTGCACCTTCCGTGGCTCCAGCCTCATGACAGTACAGTTTACTTGAACCTTTACTTTAAAATAAATTCTGTCATTTGCCTTAACATCGGACCATGACTACACTTCTTCTTAAGAGCCAAACTACATGTCCCAGAATCCATCTGAGGAAAAGCTAGTTTTTTTGAGCTCACCAAGAGAAGTTCTCCGTTACCTCGCCCCTCTAAGCCAGAGGCCAGGGGCAAGGGCGTGACAACATGCATTTGCAGATTTTATGTGCACCTACTATAGAACAGGACTAAATGTCCATGCGTGACTCTGAAGTGTGATTGCTGCTATTTCAACAAGTATTTTATAAAGATAAGTAGGAGCTATTCTGCAAGTATGCACATCAGGGCAATGGCATGTACTTTTGGAGTGAATGAGCACAAGGCACAGCATAAACTGAGCCTAAACTTATGCACGTTTTCTACAAATCTAAGCATTGGCATTTACACCGTCTAGGGTCAGTGTAAGTGGCTGCACTTAGCTTTGGTGTGCTTATCTTCCCACGTATACCCTTATTTTATAAAGTAAAGTATGAACGTTAAACCTCTTGATGTATGGGTGAAAGAATACTGGTTAATTGTAATTGCATATCTCTATATGTATTTTCAATCAAACTTAACTGGCTGAGTTTGTAGCAGAAAAACCACATAAATCTAATCAGTTAAAATATGGCAAGCTAGATTTAACCTTGTAATTCACTTAGGGGCCTGTTTACTAAAGTGCGCTAAGCAGGTGGCATGCAAATTAGTGCGTGCTGTTAGCGCACAAACACGGTACTGTAACCATACTGGCACAAAAGCACACACTAATTCGCATACTAGCTGCATGCCACGTTATCAGGTGGGTTATGCAGAAGGGGCATAAAGACAGGAGAGTGGAGATATAATAGAGACTTCTTTTCCATTTGATCATTTTATTAAGTATTTAGTATCATTACGAACATCACTTAACATGTATCAAACTACACATAACACTTATGTATCAAACTTCCCATAACATTTGTATTTATTAACAATTATATATTATATTTATTAATTCATATAATATTACTCTAAATACTCTTTATATCAGGGGTCTCAAACTCAAATTGCTTTGAGGGCCAAATGAGGACTTGTAAAATAACCCGGGGACGCATAAGGCGCAGGGCCTCATTTGCATAAGGGGCCTCATTTGCATAAATATTTGCATAATGTTACCATACCCTAACTTTTAGTAAACATGCCTCTTAATAAGTGTATGGATAAAGAAAGACTAAAAGATTTCTACATTACTATAATCCAGTGCCAACCGCCAGGCACATTAGGAACTACTACAAACAAACACTGCCCATTTAGAACCCATATCAAACCCGCCATATCCTAACAGCATTACCAGGACTCACAAAGCACCATACCCTACCTATCAAAAGGCAACACTGCAAATATTAAATCAATACATTTCAGAGAATAACAATACATGACCTACTGGGGAAAGAGAACAAGTAGCAATGTCAAATAGGAATTACATAAACAGAATACCTCAGCTCAGTTACACATGCAGAACATACACCATCACCAAACAAGGAACCAAAATTTAGAAACAAGAAGACAATAATTAAACTGGGAACCCCAAAAGCCAAACTTGGAATGTACAACAACACTATAAAAATAAAACTATAAATTAATTTCCTCTTGTACTAAACAAAGCGCAGACGTTATTGATGCACATTTCCCAGAGCTGACATGTTCCAGTTAATAAATTCAAAATAAAGAGATATTTTTCTACCTTTTGTGCATTTTTTTTCAGTTGCAATTGCTCCAGCCACTTTCTTCAGGTTTCTTCATGCCTTCTGCGAACTCTCCATTGTCTGCTGTCCATTTGTCCTTTCTTCTCTCTTCTAGTTTTTTCATTCTCCCTCTACATCTGCTTTAGCATACTAATCTTTCTCCTTTTGCTCTTTCCTCATCCCTATTTCATCCACTCAAATTTTACCCCTCCATCCTCAATTCCCACTTACTCTCCCAATACCTGGCCAATTGTAGATTTGTCTTCCCTCCCACACAAAATATTTTTCCCCTCTCCATTTCACTCTCCCAGCTCCATCCCATTCTAATCCTCCCCCAACATCTGCTCCCTTCTAGTTCCAGCCCCACACAGCACCCGCTCCCTTCTAGTCCCTGCATCAGCCCATTTTCAGTCCTAGCCCCCCATCAGCCCATTTCCAATCCTAGTTCCCCCCCATCAGCCCATTTCCAGTGCTAGCTCCCTCCCCTCACAGCCCATTTCCATTCCAAGCCCCCCTCCCCATCAGCCATTTGCAGTTCAAGCCCCCCTTCCACTCAGCCCATTTCCAGTCCTAGCAATCCCCCCAGCCCATTACCAGTCCTAACCCCCCATAGCCCACTTCCAGTCTTACCCATCACCCCATTTTCAGTCTTACCCCTCATAGTCCATTACCAGTCCTAACCCCCCCCATCACCCCATTTTCAGTGTTACCCCATCACCCCATTTTCAGTCTTACCCCTCTCATAGTCCATTACCAGTCCTAACCCCCCCATCACCCCATTTTCAGTGTGACCCCCATCACCCCATTTTCAGTGTTACCCCTCTCATAGTCCATTACCAGTCCTAGCCCCCCCCATAGCCTATTACCAGTCCTAAACCTCCCCATCAGCCCACTTGCAGTCTTACCCCCCATCACCCCATCTTCAATCTTACCCCCCCCCCCCCATAGCCCATTACCAGTCTTAACCCCTCTCCCCCCCATCAACCCAGATAGATTTTAAAAAATCCAAACTTGCTGCTGCTGCAGCCGCCGCAGTATCAAGCATCCCGCGGGCCCCTCTGCCCGGTAGAGTCCTCTCCTCCCTGCAGCATCAGCTCCAAAAGCGGCGGCTTTCAGAGCCGCGAAGAGAGAGAGTTTCTCTCTTGCGGCTCTGAAGAGCAGTGAGAGAGAAATTCTCTCTCTTCAGCTCCAAAAGTGGCAGGAACTGAGCCGCCGCTTTTGGAACTGAAGAGAGAGAGTTTCTCTCTCGCTGCTCTTCAGAGCCACGAGAGAGAAACTCTCTCTCTTCGCGGCTCTGAAAGCCGCCGCTTTTGGAGCTGATGCTGCAGGGAGCAGAGGACTCTGCTGGGCAGGGGGGCGCCGTGGGACACTTGATACTGCGGCGGCAGCGGCAGCAGCAGCAAGTTTGGATTTTTTTTTACTCTACCGGCCAGCTGCTTAACACGCCGGGCCAAATGCATCGCGGGCCGCACAAGATGCTCTCGCGGGCCGCGTGTTTGAGACCCCGGCTTTATATCATTACCTTTCTAACCACCCTCTCCCACCCTCCCCCGCTCATCCATCCTCATCCATTATTGAATTAATATCCTCTCTCCTTTCGCCCAATCACCATTTATCCTTCCAGTAAAATTTTATTTAAATTTTGTATAAAATCCCTCTCATATTTTCTCTAGCTCTCTCACTCATTCTTCCTTCCATTTTTCCAACCACTTACACACACTCTTCCATTGTTCCACAACTTTCTCACCTGCCCCCCGCCTCATCTCCGTCAATCTATGCATCAAACACATCTCTGCCACTCTTTTCACGAATCCTGCCTTATGTGGCATGGATTGCCCTGCCAATGTTGTGCTATTTCATTTCTAGCAGCTACTATACAGTGATGTATCACTCCACTAACTCTCTTTGGAATGTCCACATCTAAATGATGTAGTAAACAAATCTCTGGCTTTCTTTGTATTCAATATCCTGTCATGTTATATATCAACTCCAAAATCTCAATCCAAAAGGCTTGTATCCACTTACAATTCCACCACATATGCAACCAATTCCCTTTCTCATTGCATCCCTTCCAACACTGATCATTAATCCCCCTTCCAGCTCTTTTTTTACATATTGGAGTCCAATAACATCTGAACAACAATTTATAAGCATTCTCTTTTACCCTTGTGGCTATGGATATACTTGCCACTGTTCATATTATCTTATCCCATTCCTCCTCAGACCATCTTATCTCCAAACCTTCTTCCCATTTTATAATGTATCTCAATTTGTTATCCCCCCCCCCCCCTCCATTATGCCTTTATAAATTTTGGACAAAACTCCTTTCTGCCCCAAATTTCCTAAACACAATGCTTCAAACCACCCCCTATTTTCCCAGAGATCATGCCACACCTTCGATTGTTTCAAAAAGTGACTCACTTGTAGATAAGCATAATAATCTCTATCTCCTAATCTATATAGATCCTTAATATTTTCAAATTCAAAAATGCCCTCTTTACTCACTATTTGTGAGATATATTTTAACCCCGCCTTATCCCATCTATTCAAAATGCCCATCTCTGGTCCCTGTCCGCTTTCAAAACAGGCTTCTAGAGTCATACACCTCTTATTTTGTATTAATCATTTTCTATTTTGTTTCCAAACTTGTAAACTATGCACTATTAGAGGATTTTTATTTTTATTTTCTAAATTAAGTCTACCTCTCCAAACTACTTTGATTAGACTTTCTCCCCTTAAAAAAACGTCCTCCATTTGAACCCAATGTTTCTGTGTTCCTCGATGCCACTCATAAATCATTTTTAATTGTGCTTCCTCATAATATTTCCTAAAGTTAGGCACACCTAACCCTCCCTCTCCTTTAGTTCTTTGCATTATATCCATTGCTACTCTCCCCCTTCTATTTTTCCATATAAAACGATTAACAATTCTTTGTAACCTTTTTAACTGATTAGGTGGTATTTTAATTGGTAACGCCTGGAAGAGAAATAGAAATCTTGGTAAGAGCATCATCTTTATAGTAGCAATCCGTCCAAACCATGACAAATATCCCCGCCCCCATCCATCCAGCCAGCTCTCATAATAGACACTTTTAAATACCTCCATGGCATAAATGCACAGGAGGAGAGCCTCTTTCAACTGAAAGCAAGCTCTGCAACAAGGGGGCATAGGATGAAGGTGAAAGGAGATCGAATCAGGAGTAATTTGTGGAAATATCTCTTTATGGGAAGAGTGGTAGATGTGTGGAATAGTCTCCAGGTGGAGGTAGCAGGGACGAGGGCAGTATCTGAATTAAAGAAAGGATGGGACAAACAGAGGATCTCTAAGGGTAAAAAGACTGTATAACTTGGTGGTTCGTATGGAGGGGTAGGCTGGATAGACCGAATGGTCTTTATTTGCCGCCATGTTTCTGTGTTTCTAGAGGTCTCCTTTACTGCTTCCCTGCCCCTTCTCCCCCCCCCCCCCCCCTCCGTTCATGGCCTTCTTCCCAGGTTGTCACACTTCCCCTCTCTAGAAATAACATGGGGAAAATTGCAGGACCTAGTTCTAGATGTGGTAGCTGTAGCAGCTTGTGGGTGAGCCTGGGGACTGTGCAAACACATGCTTCGAGCGAGCTGAGAACCTGGGAGACTGGGCAAGTCATTTCCAGCCTTCACTGCCTTTGGTAAGGGTAGACTATCCCAAAGCAAGATTTATGGGCGATGTGTCTGCGGTATAAATTTAGAAAGTTTTAAGTGCCAAAAATATTCACAACTGAAAGCAGCAAAATGAAATATTGCTTTATTTGGTGCCTCTGAAAGGATATAGACAAAGTGGAGGCAGTTTTCAAGGGAATATGCCCAGTTATCACAGTAAATTCCACATGCTGAAACCTTTCTCCGCTGTAGATTGAAAAAATGTCCCCCTTCACCCAACTTCATTTTCTTCCCAATTTAACCCTGCCTCAACTCCAAATTCCATCTTGGCTCAAAACCCCACCTTCAACTCAATATACAAAAATTGCTTCCCCATACAACTCTCATATAGACCTCCTTTACCTGCTGGAGCCATGGGTTTCTAAAATGAACAAACATGATCTCCAGTCTCTCTTTTCTGCTGGCACTAAAATCTAAAATGGTGCCTGCTGGCTCAACGTTCAATAGGAGGGGTCGAAGGTGCTGTAAGGTTTTCATCTTGGAGTATATTGCTTCTTGTGATCTTGTTAATATGAGTGGCCATGTTTAGTTGTCTATCAGTTGTGATGCCTAGGTACTTGACTTCATTTTTCACCTCTAGGTATGCCTCCTTTACTTTCAGGGTTGTCGGGGAGTTGAATGTTTTGCCTCTTGATATGTAAAGGACCTCTGTTTTTTTATAGTTTATGTTCAGGTTATGTTCAGCTAACCATGAAGCAACTTCATTGAAGCATTTGACTATACTGTTCAGATCGGGATTACTAATGTCTAATTGGGTGTATAACATAATATCATCTGCATATATGTGGTAGTAGATGTTATGCTTTTGGTAATTTTGCAGATGGGCTGTATGTAGAGGTTAAAAAGTTGTGCTGATAGGGCAGATCTTTGTGGAATTCCTTGTACTTGAAGGTATGGCTTGGAAGAACTGGGACCTATTTTTACCTGCTGTTTCCTTTCTGCTAGATAAGATTTGAACCATTGCAAAGATGTTCTTTTAACTCCAGTTTCTTTCAGTCTGGTAATTGGTAGAATATGACATATGGACTCAAAAGTAGAGACTATATCTCAAAATATCCATATAAAGGCTGTTTTCTTTTTCTCCATCCCCCTTATTATTTTATCCATGAGTGTAGTAAGTAGTGTCTCTACTCCATGGTTGTCCCGGGAGCCGTGTTGTTGCAGGAACAAACTTCCTGTGTCTGTATGCCAGGCACCTTCTCTAACCCTCTTCAAATCCAGGTTGAAAACTCACCTCTTCGCTGCTGCTTTTGGATCTTGACTCACCTGATCTCCTTTTCTTTCCCCTTGTTTCACCCCCGGTTACACCATTTGTGTTTGTCATGACTAGATTGTAAGCTCTGATGAGCAGGGATTGTCTCTTACATGTCTGTGCAGCGCTGCGTATGACTAGTAGCACTATACAAATGCTCAGTAGTAGTAGTAGTAGGTCTAGTGGAGAGTATGTTTCTAAGTGTTCCTGTAATTAAATTTGTACTTTTTTTTCTATTATTTTTGTTAGCAGTGGTAGACTGGAGATTGGTCTGTAAGCGCTTGGGTCAGATTCGTTTAATGTTGAGTTTTTTAGGATAGGACATATCAATGCAGTTTTTAGTTCTTTAGGAATGTAATCTTTTTAAAGGGATGATTGTACTATTTTGAGTATTGCAGGGGAGAGTTATTCATGTGTTCCTTTCATCCAGCTTACTGGGCAGGAATCGATGGCTGATATAGTTGTATTAAGGTTAGTTATTATATTCTGTAGTTGGCTTGGGTATGTCATTGAGAATGTTGTCTATACTGTGGTTATTGTGGAGTCGGTGTCTTCATTTAAAACTGTTGTTGTAGAGATCTTTCCTGTTTTTTTCCCATGTAATACTCTGCTATTGTTTCTGGTGTGAGAGTGGGCTCCTCTTGTTCCTGGGGTTTGATATGATAGAGATCTACAAAATCCTGAGAAGAATGGAACGGATAAATGCAAATCAAGTGTTTTCTTTCTCAAAAAATACAAGGACATGGGGATACATGGATAGGAGAAAATATTTTTTCTCTCAATGTATAGTTAGTCTTTGGAGCTTATTGCTGATAGATGTGGCATAAGTAGGTAGTATAGCAGGGTTTAAAAAAGGTTTGGACAAATTCCTGGAGAAAAGGTCCATAAACCATTATTAAAGAGGAACCAGAAAATCCACTGTTTTCCCCAGTACAAGCATTGTGGAACCTGTGTGTCTTTTTGGGAAACTGCTAAGTAGTTGTGACCTAGATTGACCACTATCAGAAACAGGATACTGGGCTTGATGGGTCTTGTTCTGACCCATTATAGCATATCTTATGTTCTTATCAGATATAACACTTTGGAAATGCAAAGGGTCAAGGTCTCATCATCTCTGTTTTTTGTTGAACTGTAATAACATATTCAGACAGCCCAGGGCCTAGATTAATTTGTATTATTTAAAGCCAATGTAACTGCACTATATCTTTATTGGCCTGAAAAAGTGGGAGCAATTTAATTTAATTTAATTTAAAATGACATTTTATACCACTTATGTCAGCTGAACCCTGTTCGAGGCAGTTTACAGTCAGCATTGTATATTGTAATAACAAAATATAAAATAGCCATAAAATGCATCGTAAAAAGTGGAATATAGACATTCTCTTCATCAGAATGCTACACAAGGCTGTTAACTGGCTAAAACACTTTGAAAATGCCCCCCCCCCCATACTTTACATGAAAAAAATACTTTCTAAAATCACTCCCTTAATGTCCAATTGAGAGGGACAGGCGGATGTACTAGAATGCCACTCTCACAAATGTGCACACTGCAATGCATGCTTGTAAACTTGTTTTAAGATAGCAGTTGTGAAAAATGATTACACTCTGCACATTTCTCAGATTTGATCCAAGTACATATCTCGGGCTGTGCGTGGTGCTTGATACCATCAATAATCTCGCCTCAGACATTCCATTTAGCATTCTACATTTTTGACCACACAAACAACACAGCTTGGCCAGCGTTTTAAATCTGGATCGGGCCATTTCAAGATACTTGATAAAATAAATCTTGAAAAACAGAAATCTGCATGAAACTGAAAACAAAACATCTTCCAGTGAAGGGCACTCATATAATTGTTTTGCATAAGTAATCTTTGTTTTGTTTTACAATATTGTAAATCCACGGGTCATTATATAAATGCTGTAGTCAGTGGGGTTTTAATGCATATTCAGGACCACCACCCATAGAGAGGACAGGGCTGAAGATATGTATACACCTCCACTATATAGTTAATGATATTCAGCCATTATACATAGAGAGCCCGATTCCATAACATGCACATCCATCCCACAGACATGTCTAAATTGAAAATGGGCCTTGTTTGACCCAAATTCCACATTTGTGCATCTAGACCTGCCCGCAGGTCCAGAATCGGGGAGATAGACATGTCTGGCGTAGCACGGGCAAAGCACTATGCATCCGGCACGCGGTCCATACATGGGTTCAGGCAGAGGCCATGCAATATAATGGAGAAACAAATCCCCTTAATATTATGGGACATGGGTAAACATTTTGGACATCCCCCCGTCCACCATATTCTCAAAAGTTGCAGGTTTCAGATCCTGCCGGTCTCCAGTATAACGTGCATCTCCTAAGCTGTTCTTCACGCTGACAGTAGTTTGCTGATGCAAACTAGACACGAATACCAATGAGAAATGACTGCTACTGCAACATAGACGCTATACCAGTCCTCCTCATTCCCTGAAAAGTGCTAGGTAATCCCAGTGCACCCCAATATCGTATACGAGCATGTAAATTTGAACATGTATGTCATGACATACCTTGCATCAAATGGTACTTGGCATTATAAAATGGCCCCAGTGATCCATGTCTTGGTCATCTCTATAAACACGCTTTAAATTGCTAAGGATGGACCCTTACCAAGTGTACAAAACTCAAAACTAATATTGCATTTTCCAAAAGGATGCATAATATTGCTGAGTAACAAATGTATGCCCTTTTCGTGCCTCTAGCTTATACGTGCACTTATTCTGCTGCTCTGCACTACCGTTCCTCTCTTATCTCTCACTACACCCCTCCTCAGGAACTCCGCTCTTCTGGCAGATTGCTTCTATCTGTGCCCTTCTCTTTTACTGCCAACTCCAGACCGCTCCTTTTGCCTTGCTGTTCCCTATACCTGGCACAAACATTCTGAGTCTGTAATCAGACTTCTTCTCTCGCCCTTCACACATCCAGGCTGCCACTTTTGGATCTGGTCCACCTAAGCTCCCTTGTGTTTCTTTACCATTCCCCCTAAGCGCATCCTGTCCTCAGCTGCTGTGTTGTCTGTCTTGACTAGATTGTAAGCTCTGCTGAGCAGAGGCCATCTTTTACATGTGTCTGTGCAGCACTGCTTATGCCTTGTGGTGCTATAGAAATGATCAGTAGTAGTAGTAAAAGTAGGGCCTTCTGGTTATGGCATCTGATTCAGATCTATCTGGGTACTGGCATTTCTCACAGCTGCTACATCTGTCCCATCGTGGCGTATATTGGTCCGTATACATCTGCTATCTGTAGTTCAACCATGCCTGCCTTCCAACAGTCTGCTTTGTGGCACTGCTCTCCTGGTTAGGCTTGTGTGGGCATGGGAGGGGAGATCCCTGTGCCATCACACCAAATAGCAGACTCCAGATATATCACACTCTTGCAGCTCTCATAGATGAAATAAATGACTGCTTCTTGAAGCAGCTGGTTCATGAACTGACAAGAGGGAAAGCCATCTTGGGCTTAGTCCTCAGTGGAACACAAGATCTGGTGCAAGAGATAAGGGTGTTGGGGCTATTTGACAATAGTGATCATAGCATGATTGTGTTTAATTTATTAAATTGAGGAAGGACAGCAAGAAAATCTACAATACTACCTTTTAACTTTCAAAAGGGAGACTATGATAAAATGAGGAAAACAGTTAAGAAAAAACTAAAAGGAGCAGCTTCAAAGGTTAAAGATTTACACCAAGCATCAGTGTTGTTTAAAAATACTATCTTGGAAGCCCAGACTGGCTGTATTCCACGCTGGAAGAAAAGTGGAAAGAAGTCCAAAAAACTGCCAACATGGTTTAAAGGTGAGGTCAGAGAGGCTGTTGTAACCAAAAAAGCATATTTTAGTAAATGGAAAAAGGTGCCAAATGATACAAACTGGAAACAACATAAGCACTGGCAAGTTAGATACATGGCATTTATAAGGCAGGAAAAGAGAGAATTTGAAAAAAGCTTGCTGTGGAAGCTGAAATGCATAATAAAAACTTTTTAAAATACAATCATAGCAAAAAACCTGTGAGTCAGTTGAACCATTGGATGATAGAGGGGTAAAAGGGGCACTAAGAGGGAACAAGACCATAGCAGAAAGACTGAATGAATTCTTTGCCTCGGTCTTTACTGAAGAAGATATAGGGAAGTTAACCCATGCCTGAAATGGTATTTAAAACTGATGCAGCAGAATAATTGACAGAAATATCGATAAACCAGGAAGATGTATTACAAATATTTCATAAACTGAAGAATAGCAAATCACCTGGGCTGGATGGTATACATCCAAGGGTGTTGAAAAAACTGAAATATGAGACTGCAGATTTACTATTACTAATCTGTGACCTATCATTAAAATCATCAGTAATACCTGAAGACTGGAGGATGGCCAATGTAATGGCAATTTTTAAAAAGGGTTCCAGGGGCGATCGAGGAAACTACAGTCCAGTGAGCATGACATCAAAACTGGAAAAAATGGTAGAAACCATTATTAAGATCAAAATTTCTGAACATGTACAGATAGTCATTGTTTAATGGGAGACAGCCAACGTGGCTTTAGCCAGGGAAGGTCTTGTCTTACTAATCTGTTATATTTTTTTAAAGGTCTAAATAAACAGGTAGACAAAGGTGAGTTGGTTGATGTAGAGTATTTGGATTTCCAGAAAGCCTTTGACAAGGTCCCTCATGAAAGACTGTTGGTGAAATTAAAAAGTCATGGGATAGGAGCAGTGTACTATTATGGATCAGGAACTGGTTAAAAGATAGAAAGCAGAGAGTAGAGCCTAATGCCCAATTTCCCAGTGGAGAAAGATGAATAGTAGAGTGCCCCAGGGATCTGTGCTAGGCCCGCTGCTGTTTAACATATTCATAAATGACCTGGAAATGGGAATAACGAGTGAGGAAATCAAATTTGCAGATGACACAAATTATTCAGAGTTGTTAAAACCCAAGAGGATTGTGAAAACTTTTAAGAGGACCTTAATAAATTGGAAGACGGGACATTCAAATGGCAGATGAAATTTAGGGGTATGTTTACTAAAATGCGGTAAACGTGAATAACGCGCGTTGTATGACGTTAACGACCGCAAGTGCAGTGTAACGCGCGTAAACACGCGCCAACGACCGGTAACGTCGTACTACGCGCGGTAACCGCGCTTAACGATCGTAAAGCCCCGTGGCGCGTTAAAACAGCGCAGAAGGTGGAGAGTGGGCGGAGAGAAGGGGTCAATGGGCGGAGAGGGGGCGTGCAGAGGCTCCCCCTCACTAACGCGCTGTAATTCTGAGCTCAATTCCAACGCGAATGAAAACCTGCCGTTAAAGGCATTTAAAGGGAAGAGAAACCATTTCCGTCAGCAATGTACAGAAAAACCGGGGAAACACACAAAACTTGAGCAGTGTGATACATGTGCACTGAACAAAATAGCACATAAAACGTTAAAAATGACCACAGGAAACATTTTAAAAAGCATAATACAGCTGGGCAACAGTGATAGCAATGGGCAACAAGGAACAACACTGCCTGGAAAGCACCAAATAAAAAAGAAATGATGTGTGGAAGGGTCTACGCTCCACAGACCCTTTTAAAGATCATTTCATTGTAATGGATTGTCCTGGGAGAGTTGTGTAATGTTTCCCAATGATATCATTGTTGCCCAGCTTGGTTATGGGTGTGTGCCCCTTTTGTGAGGTATTCTCTGAGGTTTATGTGCACCGTTGTCTGCATACAAGGTAAATGAGGTCACAGTAAACCTGTTGCAGAGCAGGGTTTCTGACTCGTCAGGCCGGTTTAACTAACTCCAGGGACTGCACTATCTCTGTGGCCACAGTGTGGTGCAACAGACACAGCCAGTGCCTGTAAGACCAGAGGATCACAGGTTCAAATCCCAGCTGGGGCTCCTGCCAACCCAGTCCCCATAGCTTTACCCACCACTAAACAGTGATAGCAAAGACACACCTTTATTGCAGAGAACAAACGCATGGCCTATATTTTACCACACCAGAAACAGGCACATTACCTTAAAGCAGAGTTCCGCAAATGTAGTCCTGGAGGGCCCCACAACATTCCGGTTTCATGCTGCCTCCAATAAAGATGCCTGTGCTGCATAGCTATGCACCACCCCCATGTTATGCAGATGTAGCTCATGCATATTTATGAGGGACAGCATGAAAACCCGAACAGTGTTTGGAACACCAGGACTGGAGTTGGGGAACTCTGCCGTAAAGCAGCAGCCAACAGGGCCACACACCCACCCACAGGCCCCATTGGCCAATGCCACCTGGAGAGGCAAGACATTGGGTCCTGCCTGTATCTCCCAATACTAGCAGTTGCATACCTTAGCAATGCCACCCTACACCTGGGTATATGGTACACAGCTATCAAACGTTTGCTATGAGAACTGGCAGATATCAATTCCTCTGTTAAGCACATTTTGCTCATTGAGCTCCACCATAACAATCATTCTGATGTCTGCGGTGTGTGCTGCAGGTCTGGTCTCTGACAGTGTTCACCACCCTGGGGAGTGACCCCCCAACAGTCTTGTGTACCATATCCATGCCTGTACTATGCCCATGACTGGTGTGGTGTGTATGGCTGCTGACCACCTCTATAGTAGCACAATGCTGACATCGGTGTGGGGGTGGTTGTCTGTCTATCCAGTGTGTGGTGGCTGCAAACACCTTCCACAGGCCACACTGCCAGCAATGTTGCCAGTATTGGGCTGCCAATGTGCATAATGAGGAGCAAGGTACCATGGGTATAGGCCGGACAGGGTGGCCTGGCCAGGGCGCATCTGCACAGGGCATAGGGCAGTGACAGGCACATTGTAGTGGCCGGCCACCACCTACACAGACAGGGTGACCTCAGTATGTGCTGCTGAGAGATCACTCTCACCCTGACTGTGCAGTGACCACAGCATGGCTAGGCACCCCCATAGTGCTATCTAGTATTTCTCTCATGTGATATATATGGGTTGCCTTTTGGGGCCCTGTCACTGATTTAACTGTGTATGCTGACATCCCAGTTCTGGGTGCAGGCATCTCCACTGGGCACTAGCAGACTATTTGCAGCTGGTATGTGTTGTGATGGAGTGGCTTGCAGGGTGCAGTGGCTGATGGCTTGCACCAGGGGAATATCAGATAGTGGTGGGGTGCAGCATGCCATATCTAGGCCTAATGTCTGTCTGCTATTGTGTTCTGGATGTGTACAGAGCTGCATTGACTGCTCTGTGGGGTGTGTGTCCCTCAGCAGGACTGGGGTTGATGTTCCCCTCTATGTCCACCTTGCAGGGAGGTAGATGTTGTATCTTTTGATAGGAGACCCTGTTTGCCGCCCTGGGGGAGGAGGAGGAGGGTGGTGGTGGTGGTGGTGGTGGTGCATGGGCCCTCCTGGGGGCTACACCTGACTGATGCAGACAGAGATGTCCAAGGTGTATCTGCAGAAACTACCTGTCTCACACTATAACACTGCTGTGGACCTGCACCATGGCCTCTTTCAGCCATGGACGTTGCTGTGGACCTGGTGCTTGGCGCCTCACTGCACCCTCAGGGTGAGCACAGTACCCGCACGCTGTGACAGTGTGTGGCTACCCTGTGCCGGTACAACACACGGTCAGTACCCCCTACCAGGCCGAGGTGCTGTGGGGGTGCACATGGTCGCTTCCCCCCTACCAGGCCGAGGTGCTGTGGGTGTGCATTCCCCATCTTGTGTTTATCTGTGGACAGCTGATTTGCATGTGCAGTGCATCATGGGTGTGACTGGCGCAATCCAACCCTGGGGGAATCCAGCGCCTGCTCACAGGCTTTGATAACCCATAGGCCATCCCACGTACATCTGTTAGCATTGTGCATAGGTGCAGGACACCCTACCGAGTCTGTCATATAAGGTACCCACACAAGTAAAAACACACATACCCACGCACGATTGTACGCGCGACGCTACGCACGCCCCAACGTACATTGTTACGCACACTGCGAGGGTGTGTTTCTGTATGCAGTACTCGACGTATAGCAAAACATGCCTTCTCACGGCACACTGGGGACTCGAACCCATGCTGCCTGTAATAGTGGTCAGTACACTAACCATTGTGCTACAGCTCTGTGTTAGTGCTCTGTGTCTGTATATCTTCCTATGATGTACGTCCGCAGCAACGCACGCACGTACGCCCACAGTAACGCACGTGGCCACGCCCCCAGCAACGCACGTGGCTACGCACCCAGCAACGCACGTGGCTGAGCAGCAAAGGCATTTGGCAGAAATGGCATCCATGTCGAGGAAGCCTCCCTTCAGCCAGAGGGACATCTACCTACTAACAGAGCTGTTCTGCCTCCGCCAGCAGAGGCTCTTCCCTGGCTCATCCAGGAGGCAGAACCTGGCAAGGGTCAGGAGGGCCTGGGAGCGCCTGGCCCATAGGTTCAACAGGAGCTCAGACTACCCACGTGAGGTAAGTGCATGGGGACAAGTCCCCCAAATGATGAGACAAAACAAAACACACCCAGTAACGTCAGCACAAATACACAATGCACTGACAGGGAATAGCAGGTGCTGACACATCCTGCGGCTAGCAAAGTCTGCCACACACACCAGAAAAAGGCACCCCTGCCCCAAGGGGGTAGCTGCAACCATGGCAGAGGAGCACCACAGATCACAGAGGTATGGTATAGGGTGCCTTTGCAGGCCAGGGATGTCCCCCATCCACAAGACACCCCAGTCCCACCTCTCAGGCCAACAGGAAAGGAAGGGGGTCTGCACCATGTCTCCTTTAACCAACACATTTGCAAAATGCATCCTCTGATGCTGCAAGCCCCAAATGAGGGCATCTCTCCCCCACCCTGCCCACTGTCTGCTTGTGCCCTGTGTGATTAAAGAATACACACCCCAGCTCCAAGCAGATGTAGGCCCCAAATGAGGGCAACTCCCCTCCACCCTGCCCACTGTCTGCTGGTGCACTGTGTGAATACAAAAGAAAGACCCCAGCTCCAAGCAGATGTAGGCCCCTAAAGGGGTCCCCTGCACTGACCCTGTTCCCTGGGAAACAGGCCCTGTATGGGATCACAAAGGAAAAACCACAGCCTAAGGGCATCCTAGTGAGGACTGTAGGTGACAACCTCCCACCCAAAAAGTGGCTGATTGGCACATGCAGATGTGTGTAGGTGGCACACACAGCTGTGATGTGTTATGTACGTGGGCCGCACATACAGTGCACATGGTGCACCGACCAGGGTGATGTGTGTGTGGGCCACACATGGGGCTGTCACACGTTAACGCAAGGGGGCATGAGCGCCCACCCAATAGGGGCAGGCGCTTGTTGTATGCAATGAGAGTGGTAGATGCAGAGGCAGGGACCCACCACGTGTCCCCACGGTAGCTAAGGGCAATGTTCGTTGTCACCCCTACAGGTGGAGGACCTTCGAAAGAAGGCTCGCGAGCTGAGGGCCCGGTACCCCCGCTTCGTTGCCAGGGTGCAGCGCGAGAGGATGGCACAGCAGAATGGTGAGTACCGCGACATGGCCATGTAGGGGAACGAGTGGTGGAACCACAGGTCCACAGTGACAGGGGAAGAGGATGTTTCCCCAGGGGATGACATGTGTTATCTCTCCCACAGCTGATGCACGTGCAGCCATCATGGACGAGGGGCCGGAGGAGCCTCCAGACGTTGCGGCCCGGGAGGGAGACCAGGAGCAGCGCGAAGATGAGGACGGCGAACCAGAGCGGGGAGCCGAGGATGGGAATGAGCGCGCATCCCCACGCCACGATGAGGGGGAGGAGGGGGGTGATGATGGGGGCCAGATGGGAGGGAATGTGGGGGATGCTAGGGAAATGTGGACTGATTGTGTGGAGCCTGGGGAGCAGGATGAGGAGGGGGGGGGGATGTGAGTGGAAGGGAAGGGGAATGGGAGGAGGTGGGTGGCAGGGAGAGGGAGGGGGAGGCAGGGGGGAGGGGGATGGGGTTGTGGGGAGGGTGTTGGAGGCAGGGGGGAGGGAGGGGATGTACAGCGGAGGGGGTGGGGCGGGGGCAGGTCCCCAATGGCACGCTCCGCCACAGGGCACTGGGGGCACCAGCCACCTGCCCCATGATCAGGGCGCGGCAGGCCCTCTGGACGTGTGCCTGCCACACATGGCCGCAGGCAGGTCTGCTGTCCATGCAGCCACACAGACACGGGGAGATGTGTGTCTGTGCGGCTGCAGGTGCGGCCTGCGCCTGGCTGCAGCTGTGCGTGCCCAGGCACAAGCCCAGAGGCAGTTCGCCCTAATCCAGGGCCAGGTGCTGGCGACCCTGTCCATGGTGGCTGACCGTCTGCGGGAGCGGGATGACCACCCTGGCCGTTCCGCAGACGGTCAGCCACCATCCAACAGGGGTCCCCAGGGTGTGTAATGTGTGGGGACACATGGCACACCCACCCTGTGACGGACCGTGCCATTGAATGTCCACCACATTGGCCACAGGGATGGGAGCGGACACTGCAATTTGCAGTGGCATGCGTGGTTGGCCATGCCGGCCATCAACTGACAGCATGGGCCATGTCAGCCGGATGTCACGTGTCTGTGTCAATGTAAATAATGTAAATATGTTTTAAAAAAGAGTTATAAATGTTGGTTGAAACATATGTACCTGTTGGTCAGATGTCCCTCATTGCCTGATGACAGTGGTGTGCGAGTGATGGGTGTGGCAGTGGGCACTATTGGGGCCAAGGGTGGACGTCGAACAGGTAAGGTATGTGGCGTGGGCACCCCCCACAGACATGTCACAGCTACGTTGCTGTGTGGGTGGCCCACCAAGTGGGGTGGGGAGTGGCGTGCCTGACTGACATGCAACAGCATGTGTGTTGGTAGGTGCGGGGCAGACAGCATAGAGTGACAATGGGACATATGGCGGGGGGAAGTGGATGGCCTGTGTATCCTATCCAGCCTTGTCCCATATTGGTGGCCTGTGGTGGCAAGGGAAGGGCGGCTGAGGTGTATATGTACCGGTGGGGTTAGGGGGGAAACACAGAGGGTGCACCCAGGGCCGGCCCGTCCATTGAGCAGGAATGTGTTTTGCACAGGGCCCAGCGTTTCGGGGGGCCCCGCGCAAAGAACATTCTTCCCTTTCGTAATTGGTAGAACTAAAATAAAAGTGGCTGCTGCTGCCGCGGCGGCGGTATGGAGTGTCCCGCGGGGCTCCCTCAGCCCCTCTCTGCCGGCTTGCAGATACGCGAAGGGAGAGAGTCTCCCTTGCGTCTGTTAAGCCCGCAGGGGCAGATGGGAGATTTCCCATCAGCACCTGCGGGCTTAACAGAGACGCGAGGGTGACTCTCTCTCCCTTCGCGTATCTGCAAGCTGGCAGAGAGGGGCTGTGCCGCGCCGGGAGAGTCCCGCTGGGCAGAGGGAGCCCCGCGGGACACTTCATGCCGCCACCGCGGCAGTGGCAAGCTTTATTTGGTTTTTAAATTGCCATCAGCCGAGGGGGGGGCCGGTAGGACTGGCAAAGGGCTAGGGAGGTAGGGGGGTTGAGACTGGCAATGGGCGAGGGAGGGAGGGAGGGGGGTTAAGACTGGCAATGAGGGAGGGAGGGAGGGAGGGGGGAGGGAGGGGGGTTAAGACAGGCAATGGGCTGGGGGGGGTTAAGACTGGCAGTGGGCTGATGGGGGGTAGGACTGATAATGGGTTATAGGGGGGCTAGGACAGAAAATGGGCTGATTGGGGGGGCTAGGATTGACAATGAGCTGATGAAGGGACTTGGACTGGAAATGGATGGGGGAGCTAGGACTGGATATGGGCTGATGCAGGGGCTAGAAGGGAATGGATGCTGGGTGAGACAGGAACTAGAAGTGAGCTGATGTAGGGGGAGGATTAGAATGGGATGGGGCTGGGAGAGTATAATGGAGAGGGGAAAAATATGTTTTGTAGGAGGGATGAAAATCTACAATTGGCCAGGGGGCTGACTGGTTCAACATATGTGTGACTACTGTTTGCGGAGGGTACTGCTGCAGGCAGCCTTGGTCTTTGGGCACACAGGGGGGATTGCACTCACAGACCCTGCACCACCAGGCAGTTTCTTACCCCTTGTGCTAATGATCAGTCTGCCTTCACTGACACATTTTCTAGCTTCTTCTGGGGCACCCTGTTGGGATACTGTCTGTTACTACTATCTGCAGTGACACACACAGTCATTGCACCGTACCATACCAGGGAGCTATGTGGGTACGTACCCCTTCTTGGGTTCATCTGTGGACTGGTGGTCTGCATGTGGGGTGCACCATGGGAATCCCTGCATTGGTACGGATCCAGGACACAACAGCAGACAGTTGTGTGGTGTCCTGCCGCCCTTCAGTGGACAGCCAGGGGGTGGTTACCAGCTATGGGGCTGCAGGCCAGTGGGTCGCTCATTGTCTGTGGCGCCAGTAGTCATGGGTTCAGACCCACAATGGACTCCTTTTATAGGGGTGTCTGCCGCATTATATCTTTTACATACGCAGGACTACTACCAGTGACAGCCTCTCAAGCGTGATATTACCGTAATGAGCGTCATAGGGTGCGCCATGTGTCACCTTATCTGGCTCCCTTTATGTTCCCTTATGGACTGCTCTATGGGGGACATTTTGATGTGCCTCTGTGGACACTCCACTTTATAGTGTGGCCTATGTTGTGCGTTATGGAGTGCCTTCTGCAGCAACTTTGTGGACACCACTGTGTGGGTGTGTTTGCTAGCAACCTTGCAGCACATACATGAAAAATAATATAGGGCCCCTCACTCACTATATGATGTGTGGGTGTGTTTGCTAGCGCCCCTACCGAAAATCAGCAACATATACATGCCCCCTCACTCACTATATAACATGTGGGTGTATTTACTTGCACCCTAAAGGGAAGGAGAACATAGACATGCCCTCTCACTCACTGGATAATGTGTGGGAGTGTTTGCTTGCACCCCTACAACACAGACGCAACATATACATGCCCCCTCACTCACTCGATAATGTGTGGGTGTGTTTGCTTGTGCCCCTAAAGGTAAATTGACATATACCTGCCCCCTCACTCACTATCTGATGTGTGGGTGTGTTTGCTTGCACCCCTCCAAAAGGAAACAAATAAATGCCCCCTCCCTCACTGTATCATGTACAGGTTACTACATCAGCCAGCCTTCTGCATCTGGCACCCTGGGGACTCGAACCCATGCTGCCAGTATCAGCAGTCATTGCAGTAACCATTATGCTACAGCTCTGTATGGGTCAGGTATGTATGCTAGCAAACCTACAACACATACATGACATATACATGCCCCCACACTCACTATATAACGTGTGGGTGTATTTACTTGCACCCTATAGGGAAGGAGAACATAGACATGCCCCCTCACTCACTAGATAATGTGTGGGTGTGTTTGCTTGCGCCCCTAAAGGTAAATTGTCATATACCTGCCCCCTCACTCACTATCTAATGTGTGGGTGTGTTTGCTTGCACCCCTCCAAAAGGGAACACATAAATGCCCCCTCCCTCACTGTATCATGTACAGGATACTGCATCAGCCAGCCTTCTGCATCTGGCACCCTGGGGACTCGAACCCATGCTGCCCGTATCAGCAGTCACTGCAGTAACCATTGTGCTACAGCTCTGTATGGGTCAGGTATGTCTACGAGGCTTCTTATGCTTAACGCGCGGTGACTCCTCTAACGCGCCACGTATCGCTCGTTAGTTCTGTACCGCGCGTTAGATCTTCTGCTGTCCCGCCCATCTCCTTATTTGGGGGTTTGTCTTATTAACGCGAATACTAACGCGAACTGCACTAACGCGATTTAGTAAACATCCCCCTTAATGTGGATAAGTGCAAAGTTATGCATCTAGGAAAGAACAACCCAAACTATGGTTACACAATGCAAGGTTCCACATTAGGAACCATCATCCAGGCATCATCATGGATAACACATTGAAACCCTTCGCCCAGTGTGCAGTGACAGCCAAGAAAGCAAATAGAATGCTAGGAATCATAAGAAAAGGAACAGAGAATAAAACAAAATATATTATAATGCCTCTGCATCGTTCCATGGTGCGACTGCACCTCGAATATTGTCTGTAATTCTGGATGCCGTATCTTAAAAAGGATATAGCAGAATTAGGAAAGGTACAGAGAAGAGCCACCAAAATGGTAAAAGGGACCTTTTTAGCCCTATGAGGAGAGACTAAAAAGGTTAAGGCTCTTTAACCTGGAAAAGACAAAGCTGAGGGGAGATATGATAGAGATCTATAAATTAATGAATGGAGTGGAACAGGTAAACGTAGATCGATTGCTTACGGCATCAAAATGTAGAAAGACTAGGGGACATGTAATGAAACTACAGTATAACTCATATAAGACTAATAAGAGAAAATATTTTTTCACTCAGCCTGTAACCAAACTATGGAATTCATTACCGGAGGATGTAGTAAAAGCTGTTAGTGTAGCTGGGCTTAAAAAATGTTTGTCAAGTTCCTGGAGGAAAGATCCACAAACCATTATTAAAGTGAACCTGGGAAATCCACCGCTTGTCCCAATACAAGCATTGTAGATCCTGTGTCTTCTGGGGAAACTGTTAGGTACCTGTGACCTAGATTGGCACAGTTGGAAACAGGACACTAGGTTTGATGGACCTTAATCTGACCTAGTATGGCATATCTTATGTTCTTATGTTCTTATAGATCCTGGACCGGGTAGGGATGTAGGCCTTATGGAACAATCTGGGGAATGTTGGCACAACATCAGTCATGTCTCCCAGTGCCTGGCACAGCGGATTTATGACTGTCGTATCACACTGCTAACAATATGTGATCTTATTAGAGTACCCTATGAAAAATAATCCAGAAGAAATCAGAATAGGTTCCCTATAGCTAAATGTCAAAGCATATTCCTGTCAATAATAAGGGAGCATCAGAATAAGAGTATTAAGCATTATGAAAAGCACTTATACGTGCTTAACAGCAAGATCATTGGCATCAAAAAATGTGCATTATGGGCATGTATTAGTGCTGTTTTCACTGTTGAATGCTCTTATTCTGAGGATGCCTTATTACTGACATGGATATGTTTTGACATACAGCTTTAGTGAACCTTCTCTGTTTTTGACTGCCCGATCACACTGGCACAGGGTGATACTGCCCAGGTACTGGCCAGGCTTTCATGACCCCACTGAATTGCAGATGAGATCACCAGATCCTCCCCTGCATCCCTCAAATCACACACACACGCACACACACACTCTCACTTTCAGTCACAAAAACATAATTCTGCCAAAAAGATGCTTAAGATTTGCCTAGGGTTCCAACACCTTGAACCAACTCTGGAGCCAGCCCTGGATTGCGCAGCTGCAAATTCAAGGATGAAGGGTTTCTCATATTTAGGAGTAATAATATAAGGAGCCACTTATGTGTAAACAACATGCACAAATCTAGGTATTTTAGTCATATACACAGCTACAGTAAGCAAGCACTTAAGTGCACAAATGAGGCAATCGCTATTTTGTAAGTTCCCTATACATCTGATCATTTGTACTTTCGCTGTGGGTGTGTACGAGGACAAAGTTTGTCAGAGTATGGGTGGAATGCAAGGTTATAAGCATAAATAATAAGATCCTATACTTTATGTGCATGCCTTAAACATTTTAGCACTGGCATTTACACCAGCCCTAGTGATGGTGTAAGTGACTGTTCCTTATATTATTGCATTTGCAGACACTTACACTGGTATTTTATAAAGTCAGTTATGTGTGCACTTAACTAGCTTTGAAATATGCACATAAAAACATGCATTAACTAGTTTATAAAATTATCCTCCATAAGTGTCAGTTTATAAAACTTTACCTAGTTAATGTATTTTCATGTGTGTATTTTACACTTCACCTTATAAAATACTATCAATGAGTAGCAGAGAATGTACCTGAAATTAAGACACAAGGACTTTATCAGCCCTAGAACTGGTGTAAATTACCCTGCCTATTTTTTCCAAACATGCACATAAATTATTATAATCTGTAATTTATGCACATACTTGCTCGCACAAATCCCCTCCATCCACTTTCCACCTAAACCCCACCCATATGCGCACCCACAGTGAAAGTACAAAGTGCGATGCAAACAACATGTGCACTTTTACACTAATCAATATTTTATAAGAAATCATTTAGGCATGTAAATGACCATTTGTATGTGCAGATGACTAAAATATTGACATTTCTGGGCATTATTTATGCCTAAAACTAGGCACCTCCTTATTAAAGTGCTCCCATTAATGTGTAGTTGTATAAAGACACTTCTGTGCATTGTGGCTATGTATGCGCATAAGTGCTGTGTTATCCAATTTCAAACACTTTAAAAATACACACATTGACATGAAGGTGCATACATAGCAATAGGTATATCTGGGGGGGGGGGTGCTCTGCGCAGAGCACATGTAGAGCTCACGCATGCCCGTATAGATTCTAAAATATCTTAATTTATTCATGCACTTGCAAAATTTATACACCAACATTTAGACCTGCTCTTAAGCAAGTGTAAAAATCTACACCTGCATTTAAGGTTCAATCTCTGTTTCTAACACTGGTATTTTATAAAGACACATCAGCGCCTATGTGTCTTTATAAAGTAGCACCTACTTAAACATCTATTTTCCCTTTTAAACTAGATGTCCTCTTATAAAATTACCCTCTTAGGTGTAATTTCATATAGTCATTTTGCATGTAGGTGGCCATAAGACCACTTATAAAATATCAGTGTAGAAGTATGCACATTGGCATGAAAGTATGTGCTTTGCCAGTAGAAATAGCTGGGGGTATTGAGATAGTGTCGATTGTGTGCAAATGTGCATTAGATGGACATGCCTGTATGTGCATACCGTGCATGGAGCTAAGAGACCCTCAGATTGCACTCTGTGACTGCAGCTTAGGGCAAGAGCAAACTGGCCCATTGGCAGTCACAGCATGGTGCCCTTTTAATAAAGGACACTATGTTGTTGGTGCCAAAGTGCCAAACATGGTGCCACATTAGCGATTCTTCAGGGCCAGCCAGTCCTCTAGGTAGACTAGGCGGCTGCCTAGGGATCACATAGCAATGCCAATTGTGCAAGTCCATTGCATGGGAGTGAGACAGTGAACTGTCTCTGCAAGGGCACCAGGGTTGCAGGTGCACCCCTCCCCCCGACAGGTGGTGGTTCACCATTTGTAGGGTCAGCTGTCTTCAGAATGGTTGTGCTTGCACCCTTGCAGAAGGCAAGTCCAGGGTAGAAGGCCATGAAGCATATGAGATACAGCCATCCTCCTTGACTATCCTCAGGACCAAGTGTTCATCCTCCATCGGCCTAGTTTGTGGGATACAAGCAAGCTGTATGAGTATCTGCGGCCTCACCTGGACCTTCTGACTGTCCTGTCACATACCATATTAGGTCTTGGCAAGTGCCTGAGAGCTCTAACTAACTTTGCCTCTCACTTCCACCAAACATCATTGGCTGTAGTAGGTGGAATGGGCCACATCCAGTTTGCCAGCTGCCCCCATCAGATGCTATCAGGGACAGGCTAATGAGTTCTGTCACCCTAAGCAGACCCCCCACTGTGCCCCTCCTCCACTGCTGCCTTGAGGCTCACTCACTGCAGCATGGAAAGGAGGATTCTCCAAGCCACCTCCCCTCCCAGAATCAATGTCTAACCATGTAAGTGCTGTTGACTATCCCCAGCTAAGGCATTTACATGTAAACCGTGTAGATACCTATTCAATAATAATCAAGATTCTTTGGCAGTAGATTTCTCTTCCTTTTATGATGACTTTGAGGTTTATTCTCGTGAGGAACAAGTTCTCTGGAATACCACCTTGAGCTTGACCCAGAGAATGCTGCATCCTTGAAAGTTAGATATTTTACTCTTTTGCTAAGTAGCCCTTGGTACCATCCCAGTCTTTATCTTCTTGAGCAACAAGCCTGTAGAGCTGAAAGATTGTGGGATAAGAGCAAAATCGACAACCATCTAAAGTTACGTAAGGAATGACAGTATGATTATCAATCCAGTTTCATGTCATTTAAAAAGGTTTTATTGCTCTACCCCTCTCTAGCTTTTTAACAACTACACAAAATGACTGTACTTTTCCATTACTTTTCTTGCTTGATTTCATCCAACGTACAACTAGTTGTTTTGTATCTGTGCCTTCAGTTGATGATCTAAGAAGCTGCTGTGGTGATAAAATCAATGAAACCTTACCCCTTTTGCATCTTAAAGCTGATGTTTCCCCTTATTACAGCTACTTCTTCTCTCTTACTTGAGCTTGCTTTCATTTGTTGTTGCATACTATTTTAGAAAAACTAATTGCTTCAATGCATTCTACTACATCAGCACTGGACCCTGTCCCATCAACATTTATTAAGAGTTTATTATCCTCTTTACACGCAGCTCTTTTGTCTCTTGTCAACTCCAGCCTTGCACTTGGGAAAATGCCAGCAATCAGGAAATGAGCTATTATCTGGCCAGTCCTCCAAAAAAACTCTCTAGATTCATCTGAAATGTTTAATTTTTGCACAGCTTCAAATCGTTCTTTTTTTATCAGCTTACAGAATATTTTGACAAGTGGCTTATACTTTGTCCAAAACATCTGCTTTTCAAACAGGTCATAGCATGGAAACTCTCCTATTTGCATTAATGAATGACATGCTTAGTATCAGGGCTTAAGTTTGTAAACAAAAAAAGTGTAATTGTGGGGGCAGAATGGAGGCAGGGTGGGGTCAGGGCCAGATGTGAACTGCGGCGGAACGTCAGCTGGCAGCAACTTCGGGAGAGGGGGGCAAGTTCTGTGTTGTCAGCAGCAGCACAAGCTTTACCGGTGAAAAGCGGTATATAAATATAGCTAAATAAATAAAATAAATAAATGATGCGTATACGAGATCTAAAGCCCTGCGTGAAAAAGTGGTGTGGCAGCACTTTTTGGCAAAATGAATTTATTATAAATAATCAATGTAATGAAAGCAAGTCTGATATCCCACGCTCTCTTTTACCTTCTCCACTCAACCTCACACTGCCCCAATTCCCTACTTGCTTCTCCCAGTGCACTCACACAATTTCCCACTCGTTCATCCTCCACGCCCTCTCTTCCTTCTCCTCAATCCCCCATTCACTCAATTCCCATTCTCTCTCTCCCAGTCACATACTCCCATGCTCTTGTACATCCCCTCAAATCGCTTATCCCCCCCCCCCCCCCCCCATCGCTCACCCCTGTGCTGCTCAGTTGTCCCTGCTGCAGAGAGAGCTGGAGAGGAAGCAGCAGAAAGGTTTGCTAATGATTCCTCCCAAGTTGCCCCACCAGCATGGGACTCCCTGCTTGTGTGTGTCCTGGTGCAGCTGCCTCCATATAGTATCTCACCCCCCATACACACACATTCTCCATGTGCTCATTGATACCCCCTTCCTCCCCTCCCCCCCCCCCCCCCCCAGCTGAGTCCCCCACACAGTTCAGCCTTCCTCATGCGTTTTCCCTTAGCAATCAACCTGGAAGCCCCTACTCTCTCCCCCTCCCTACTAATCCCTACTTGCACTGTCTACAAATGTGAGCACCCCCATTCTTTCCCCCACCTTATCACCAAGTCACTCCTGTCCAGAGTAGAGACCTGGTTCTTCTTTCCCGAAATTTTAGGTGTGTTCCTGCTTCTGTCCCTGGCCTTCTTTGCTCCCTTTTCTCTGCCCCTCCCCCCCCCCCCCCCCCCATACACATGCCTCATCACTCCAGTCCTACACTCCCCTCTTTTTACCTTTCTCTTTTCCTGCTGTACCTCTAGTCCCATTTCTCTTCCTGTCTTGTCTTCACTGCTTCTTTCTGGCCCCTGCCATTCACTTCTACCTTCCCATTTTAAACTCTTCTCACTGCCCCCCCCCCTACTTACCACCAGTATCTCCCACCAATCCTCATCTTTCTCCCCTTTCCATGGTGCTGAATGCCCTCCATTTCCCCAAGCCCCTCTTTCCTTCCCTTCTCTCCCTCATTGTTTCCGCCTGCTTTCCTGTCCCCTAATGTCTCCCTGCAACCCTCAACAGACTAATCATAAAGGAAAACAAATCACGACTCTTTCCCAAATGATGCAGTCTCCGCACCGCAGCAGGGCTTCAGCAGCAGGGGCTCTAATGGAAGCACTATCTCCCTTCAGTCATCCTGCATCCACCCTGCGGTGGTAAATTTGCATTACTTTCTTTTCCGCTAACTCCTCAGAACTTTCCATTTCAGCCACATGTTTCCTACAGCAACACTGACTTGTTTCCACTGCCAGAGACTCTGTAGAGAGTGCCCTGTGATTCAAACACAGGAACTGCATGGTTGAACAGGAATTTATGAAGATTCGGCGTCTGGCAGAAAGTAGCGTGGATTTACCAGTACTGTCTGGGTTCGGGATGGCTGAGGAGAAAAATCAAGGTCCAGGAACAAGAGCATGGATTCTGAAAGATGAGAACTGGGTTTCAGAGCATTTAGTAACAATTGTTGTATCCTTAGATCTCACTGCTGCATTTAATTTGATTAACCATCATTTCTTAATCACTTGCCTTGCATCATTTAGAATTGCTGGGCAGTTATTAACTTGATTTATCTCATATCATTCTCATTGTACCATCTTCTCAATCTTATGCCTTGGAATGTGGGGTTCCACAGAGCTCAGTCATTGTCCCTTACTTTTTAACAATTTCTTAGGTTACCATGGTCCAATCACACAGAATTAGTGACTTTCATTACACAGTATTCAACTTCTCACAAGTGTCGATCCTCTTGACCTTGATTTGTCACATTTAAATTCCTGCCTTCTTGTTGTGGCTCAGTGGCCTGAGGATAACAAATTAAAATGTAATCCTTCAAAATCTCAAGCTATGTGGGTCATTGGTAGAAAAGTCAATCCAGATCTAGCTCCTAAGCTGCTTAATCTTTCTCTTTTACTTTTTTCTTCTCTGAAAATACTTGGCTATCGCTTTGATAAACAGATTTCATCTGTATTTCCATTATATTTATTTGCATTGCCCCTAATCCATTCCCTACGCCATGTATTAGATGCATCAGAACTATGAACGTTAGTTCATGTTTCAGGTGCACCCCTCCCCCCGAGAGGTGGTGGTTCACCATTTGTAGGGTCAGCTGTCTTCAGAATGGTTGTGCTTGCGCCCTTGCAGAAGGCAAGTCCAGGGTAGAAGGCCGTGAAGCATATGATATACGGCCACCCTCCCTGACTATCCTCAGGACCAAGTGTTCATCCTTAAATTCATTAGATTATTGCAATTCCTTTTACCAAGGGCTAAAGCTTTCAACTATGATACAGATTCTTCAAAATACAGCTGTTTGTCTTCTTTGTAATCAGAGCATGCTAGGCTTCTATTACATCTCAAACAATGGCCCCCTCCAACATCTCCAATAGTATTTCAAATATTTTTACACACCTTCAAAGTTTCACACTCTGCAACTCCAGAATATCTATCCAACTTCCTATTACCATATAATCCTGTAGAGGTGTTCCGTTCCCAAAACGATCATTTACTTAACATGAAGTGGAGGAGTAGCCAAATGGTTAGAGCACAGGCTTGGGAACCCAGGGTTCAATTCCCACTAGCACTCCTTGTGGCCTTGGGCAAGTCACTTAAACCTCCATTGCTCAGAAAAATCCATGTTGTCAATGTCCCTGTTTAATGTACATTACCAAATTTAAGTTGTAATGTAAACCGCTTTGATTGAAATGATAAAGCAGTAAAAAATCCTGTTAAATAAATAAACATTTCTCCATCGGTATCCATCCAATCTGAAACTCACAGATCTATTCTCTTTACCATGTTTTCAGTTTTGCAGAATTCCATGACCCCTTACCTATGAAAAGAACATTCTCTACCACAACTTAAGGAGCATGTAAAACGATCTTTATGAATGGGCCTTTGGACAGGGGAGCTAAGAGCTGGGGACAGTGACCACATAGATGTTTGATTTATGAATTGTATCTCATTATAATTTATTTAAACTAATTATGTTTATTATATCAAATACTTTTATTATAAACCGCTTTGATATTGGTATGAAAGGCAGTATAGCAATAATTAACAAACTAAATTAATGTAATTTAGCAGTTGCCACTGAAAAAATGCCTACATACGTGGGTTCAAGGTGGAGGGCTTCAATATATTGAACAGTGTAGTAAACTCCTGAAAAACAGACAACCAGGACACATATTCGGAGACAAATGTGAACAGAGGAAACAAAGGGTTCAGAGGAGAGAGAGCCCCATGCAAAATAGGACAGGCAGGAGAAGGGTTAATAAAAATAAGAACTAGATTATGGAGGGAGAGAAATTAGGAAGAAGGTTAAGCATTCATGCAGAAGAAAAGGAAGAATAATTGGAGAGGCTCCGGAGGTAGAAATAGATTTGTGGAAGAAGGGAATGATTCTTGCTGCTTCACTTTTGATGCATTGAAAACGGACAAAGAGGAGAGAAGGCCAGAAACAAGAAGGCGACAGTAAATAGAGGAAACATATTTTCAGGTAATGTACCCTGGTTGAAAATCATTCCCGTCATCACAGCAACGAAGCAGGGATGTGCTTTGGTCAGGGTGCTAAGCAGCACATATATATTTGCATTTTCACATACATCTGCACTGTTCTACCCAAGATTTGCTGCTCATGGAAAGAGCAGGTGGAAATGTGTTTCAGGTTGTGCTGGACAGCAGCTGTTCTGGAGGAAAATGTATATGCCTTTTATTCATTTTCTTAAGCCCTCTGACCCAAATATCAGGCTGGGGTATCTCTAGGCTGGAGAGGTTTGACCATTGTGGAGCAATACTGAATGTTTTAATCTCATGAGAAAATTAGGAAACATGCCTCAAATGACTGATTCTACTTAACTCTAATGTGTACACCCTTACGAAAGGATCTTTATTTATTTTCTCTTATATACTGTGCTATTCTGCATCAGTGTGGTTTACATTGAACAAACTGAAATTACATTGAACAGGGCATTATAACTTGGAGATAATTATTTTACAGGGAACATGGGCTATGGAGGGTTAAGTGGCTTGCTCAAGACCACAAGGAGCACCTGTGGGACTAGAAACCCCAGTCCTTCCGGCCCAAGGTTGCTGTCCTCTAGTGGGATTTGAACCCCCGACCTTCCGGCCTGAAGTACCTTGCCCCAACCACTAGGCCACTCCTCCACTCCATCTTACCTTCCTTTCTAACTAAAGAGGGTCATTTTATAAACTGGCATCTACTTAAAGTGTGTTTTCACATGTGTACGTTATGCCTATTCTATAAGGTCAAGCAGAATGCATACTTGAGGAATAAAAATAGAGCATAGGTGTGATTGTTCTTGTGTATGTTAAAGTGCAATCACTTACACCAGCCCTGATCATGCCTACTTGCTGCTATTACTATGGCCATGCCACCCCGAGTGAGTCTCATCTCATCTAATCTTGGAAGCTAAGCAGGGTCAGTTAATACTTGGATGGAGACCACCTTGGTGCAGGTGCTGTAGGCGTACTGCAAAGAAGCATCACCTAGCATTCTACCTCTGGTTACACCTTACCAAGAAACCCCAAAGGAGAGCCACAACATGGACAACTATCAACAGGATTGCCAGGAGCCAGCGTCAACTTCATGACACTTTAACAACAACTTGTTATAGCTATGCATAGAAAGAATTCTATAATCTACATGCATAATTACCAGCACTGCCCATGTTCTGCCCAAACTCCAACCATGTGTGTGTGCACAGTGAAAGTACATGCAAATGTGTATGCTAATCAGTATTCTATGAGGTCATTTACACAGATAAACAACTAACTACTGGAACTTAAGTGCGGTGTTCACACATAAATGTAGGCGGCTCCTTATAAACTTACGTCCAAAATGTCCTCTGTACAATTCACCCATTACTTGTATACATACACATATGCACATTCATTTTCATGCACAACCTTCACATAGCAGGATGAATTTAGAAAGTCATTTTCACACAGATGCAGAAAATGTCTCTTAAAAAATTGTGCCAGGAATAAAAGTAAGTATGAAGGCATGCATGTGTGTATTTTTTTTTTATTTATGCATTTTAAAATTAGAATCAAGTATATACACTTGTACAGAAAAGATATACACCACCGAAAAATTTTGACGAATGATGTATTACCTTAGAGATTGTTTTTCTTTTGTGATGTATGTTGAAAAACTTTTTCGGTGGTGCATGTGTGTATTTTGACTTTAGGCATTGCTATCTGGGCAGAACTGCAAAGTATCTGTATAGATAATAAAATTAATTAATTTATGCACGTACTTCAATAATTTATACACAGACACGTCTACAATATAGGTGTGATCTCTGCGAGTTTTTTCTAGTGTTTTATAAAGAAAAACAGGACACGTGTTGACATCTAGCGTGGGGCCATGACAGTTAGCTCTGCTGAATTTTGGTGCATTAGGGTTGCACATGGGAGGGTTAGGAGTGGAGAGTGGGCTGGGTGAGCACCACACAGTCAGCGCACGCGTGCTACCTGCATGGGTGGCAAGTAGGGCGGGTGTACTCTGCCCTATCTCCATAGGTGGCATTGCGTGCACCTGCACTATTGTCATGCCACAGCAGGGCTACGTGCCCTGTACTAACTGCCATGAACATGCTTTCCATGCACCTGGCAGGCAACACTGTGGTGCTGCCCTAACACTCAGTGGATTTACTTGTTATCGGTGTATTTGGTGCAACACCACAGTTCCCTTTAGTAAAAAAGCCTCCAAGCTTCCTGGTTCTTGCCACGATGGCCATACGGACTCACAGCGGACTCACGGGTATGACAAAACACCTGGTTGTGATCCTCTGGATGGACAGATGTGTCAGAGATGAAAACCTTATGTGGGGCAGATTAAGCACCATTTCTGATATCCAGTGCTGGACTGCTTTATATGCTACTGTTTTGAGCTGTCAGGGCATCTAAATATTAGGGAAGGGGAATGCCAGTTCTTCCATAAAAGACAAAAGTTCCTTCTTCCATCTGAGTGGCCAGTGTTACACATTTATAGACAGAACAATGTTTGATAAATTAAAGTGACGACAGAGTTAAATGCATAGGAATAATTTTATTATTGTGTTTTGTTACATGCTAGCATCTCATTACAGCATTTCTTCATGCTGAGTATATTGTTAAGGCATGCAAACTAATTTTCTAAAGAAAATAGCAGTGGGTCCATATTCAGTAGCAGCAGTCAGAGGATTTTTTTTAAATGCTTGTTGTGGAAAAAGGCTTATATATTTGGTGCTATTATACATGTAGAGCTCAATCCCATAACATGCACGTCAGGCCCGCAGGCACGTCCAAACTAAAAATGGCTTCCTTTGAACCTAATTCCGCATCTGTGGGTCTAGATGTACCCGCGGGTCCAGAATCGAGGAGATAGGCGTGGCACAGGCAAGTGCTATTCAGCCAACCTGTGCACGCATCCAGAGTACGGTCTGCGCAGGGGTGCAGGCACGGGCCTTGGAATATAATGGAGAAACATGTCCCCATCACTATTATTGGATGCGGGTAAACGTTGTGGACATCCCTGCACCCACCATATTCTGAAAAGTTACATGTTTTGGAATCTGCCCGTCCCCACGATGTGCCCGTGGATGCCATGCCCATTGGGAAAAACGTGCATCTCCTAAGCTGCTCATCACAGACAGTAGTGTGCTGGTGAAAACTAGACATAAATACCAATGAGAAATGACAGCTGCTGCAATCGTTCCAGTCCTTCTCATGCCCTGAAAAGTTCTAGGTAAGCCCAGTGCACCCCAATATGGTATACAAGAATGTAAATATGAACATGTATGTGAGGACATAACTTTCATCAAATGGTACATGGCATTAGGAACTAGCCCCAGTGATTCCTGCCCTGGTCATCTCTACAAACATGCCTTAAACTGCTAGGGATGGACCCTTACCAAGGACACAAAACCTGGGACTAACATTGCAGTTCCCCAAAGGATGCAGAATATTGCTGAGCAACAACTGTATGCCCATTTCATGCCTATGGGTTATAAGTACACTCAATCTGCTGCTCCACACTACAATTCCCCTCTTAACTCTCCCTACACCCCATCTCGGGAGCTCTGCTCTTCTGTCAGATTGCTTCTACCTGTGCTCTTCTCTTCTACTGCCAAATCCAGATATCACTCCTTTCACTTTGCTGCTCCTTATGCCTGTAACAAACTACCTGAGTCTCTACATCAAGCTTTGCCTCTGGCCTCTCTCAAATCCAGCCTGAGCACTCACCTCTTTGTTGCCATTGTTGGATCTGATCCGCCTAAGCTCCCTTTTGTTTCCTGACCATTCCTCCTGGATGTATCCTGTCCACACACACTCTCACTTTCAGTCACAAAAACATAATTCTGCCAAAAAAAGTCCTGTATCTATACATAACAGCTATGACATAACATAATAGCATGGGGTACCAGAACTAAATATATGATCTCCGTTTCTCACCCAAACAAGAATCCTTTCCCTACTCACGTCCATACTATCCTTACATCAGCAGTCCCATTTTTCAGAACATGGGAATTGTTAGGGTCCCCTAGATTGGCTCCTTTAGCACAAACAGCATGTTTAAGCATAGCCAGAATAAGGTTAAATTAGATTTACCTGCTAAGTGTGGTTCCTTAAGGAACTCCAGTCTAGTCCCAGACCTCTGGGTTTAAGCACCTCCTCCCGCAGCTTTGGAGACTGAGCATGTCACACTTTTCCGTGACCCCAGTATAAGTAATCCAGGGACCGCCTTCCCTATTCAGTAGCCTATTGACAAAGCAGACTCACCAGAGCAATAAGTAAGTAGAAACATTTCTAAAATATCATATAACTCCATAACTATCTAACTTTATAGAGAAACCACTGTTAAAGCACCTTGAGCCCCTGGCCCGCGACCAGAGAGCTACAGAAATGAATCTGTTTGTACTTGCGTGGACCCGACAAGCCACACCCCCTCCTCCCTTCCGAGACCGCAGCCCACCAAGCCCCAGCTGAACTGAGAGCTACCTGTTATCTTACTTCAGGCTACCGTCTACCATACTAGAAATCGGGAGGGATATTGGACTAGACTGGAGTTCCTTAAGGAACCACAATTAGCAGGTAAGTCTAATTTAACCTTTCTGATTGTCCCTCCGTCTAGTCCCAGACCTCTGGGAATGTAACAGAGCAGTAAACACCTTAACGGGAGGGACCTGCCAGACCAGCCTGAAGAACCGCTGATCCAAATCTCGCATCCCCTTCTGCCTGCACATCGATACTGTAATGCTTAACAAAGGACGTCAATGACGACCACGTAGCCGCCTTATAAATTTCTACCGCAGGTACCAAACTACACTCTGCCCATGAAGCCGCCTGCACTCTAGTCAAATGTGCTCGAAGACCCTTCGGCGTGGACTTGCCCTTCAAAATATACACCAACGCAATAGCCTCTTTAATCCACCTTGCATAGAAGCCTTAGACGCCGACTCCCCTTGTCGTGGGCCTCCAAACAAGACAAACAACCTATCCATTTTCCTCAACGATGCTGTCCTATGCAAATAAATTCTTAAAGCTGGACTAACGTCTAGCCGATGAAGTCGACTTTTGCCCTTATCCCTGCCTCCCCTCTCAAAGACTGGTAAGGATACGGCCTGATTCACATGAAACATGGACACAACCTTTGGTAAGAAAGAAGGTACAGTACGCAAAGCCACAGTACACAAAGCCACTTATCATAGAAGGACAAAAAAGGCTCCTTACACGATAAAGCCTGCAATTCCGAAATTCTTCTCGCCAACGAAATAGCCACTAAAAACACTACCTTAAGAGTAAGATCCTTCAAAGTAGCCTTGGCCAACGGCTCAAACGGCGCTCCTATCAACGCGTCCAACACCACATTAAGATCCCAGGTCAGAACCGGAGCCCTACAAGGCGGCCACAATAGCGCAGTCACCCGTAAAAACCTTCTAACATCTGGATGAGTTCCCAACACCATTCCTTGTATCTTTCCACCATAACAAGAAAGCACTGCCAACTGAACTCGAAGGGACGCTGCCGCAGCCCCTTATCAAAACCATCTTGTAGAAAGGCTAGAACCTGTGAAATTGACGCTCCTAATGGCAACACTTGCCTCTCCATGTACCAAGCTTCAAAAATGCACCATACCCGGATATACACCATCGAAGTCAACCTACGCCTGGACTTCAATAATGTCGAAACAACTGCTGTTGAGTAACCCTTGGCTGTCAACCTAGCCCTCTCAAGAGCCAAGCCGTAAGTGAAAACCGATCTACCTGAGGCATATTCAAGGGGCCCTGCCCCAGCAGATCGTCCCTGACCGGCAATCTCCGCGGGGGCTCCACCAGAAGGTGTACCAGGTCCGCATACCATGGCCTTCTTGGCCAATCCGGGGCAATTAGAATCATCCGGCCTTTGTTCCTTTCGATGCGCTGCAGCACTCAACCGATCAGCACCCATGGTGGAAACACGTACAGGAGCTGCTCTTCCGGCCACCTCTGAATCAGCGCATCCAGGCCCTCGGACATCCTTTCTCTTCGCCTACTGTAAAACCTCTCTGCCTTCTCTGACTCAAATGTTGCCATAAGATCCATCACCAGAGGCCCCCAATGCTATACCAGCAACTCAAACACCTCCTGATGCAGTACCCACTCTCCGGGATCCACCTTGACTTTGCTCAAAAAATCAGCTACTACATTGTCTACTCCCGCCACATACACCACCGATAACACCTCCAGGTGAAACTCCACCCAAGCGAGAAGTTCCTCCGCCTCTTCTTCAAGAGCCACACTTGCCGATTGCCTTTCCTTGCACCAACTGTTGGAACTCCTTTAACGCTAAAGTGACTGCCCTCAGCTCTAGCCTGTTGATTGACCATTTCCTCTCTAGATCGCTCCAATGACCTTGGGAAACTGTCCATCATAGTGCGCCCTCCAGCCGTACAGACTGGGATCCGTTGTAAGCGGTCTCCACTCCAGCCACTCCAATGGCATGCCTTTCTCCAAATGCCCCAGAGTCAGCCACCACTTCAAGGCCTATCTCGTCTGCATCGGGCAGACCAGCCGCTGCGACAACTGATCTGACCGATGCGACCACTTCCTGAGGAGAGCCCTCTACAAGGGCTGCATGTGCGCTCTTGCCCACGGCACCAACTCCAGCGTGGCAGCCATTGTGCCCAACAGCTGCAAATAATGCCATGCCGATGGAGACCTTCTCTCCAAAAACTCCCGCACTAGCTGCCTCAACCTTAAAACTCGGGAGTGCGGAAGAAACACTCTGCTTATCTTCATGTCGAAGCTTGCCCGTAAGTACTCCAACTCCTGGGAGGACTCCAACTTGCTCTTTGCCATATTCACTACCCATCCTAGGCTCTGCAGAAACTGTATCACCCGACGGGTCGCTCCCATGCTGTCGTCCTTTGACTTTGCTCGAATCAACCAGTCATCCAAATAAGGATGCACCAAGATGCCTTCTTTCCGCAGCACCGCCACCACCACAACCATCACCTTGGTAAAGGTGCGCGGCACCATTGCCAACCCGAAAGGCAACTCCTGGAACTGAAAATGCCCCATGGGAACGGCAAAGCAGAAATAACGCTTAATAACGGCAAAGCAGAAATAATGCAGATAGGCTTCCGAGAGATCTAGCGAGGTGAGAAACTCTCCCTGCCAAACCGCTACTATAACCAATCTCAGCGTTTCCATGTGAAAATGCGATACCCTCAGGCACCTGTTGACTCCCTTGAGGTCTAGAATCGGCCTTGAGGATCCTTCCTTTTTTGGCACCACAAAATATATGGAGTATCGACCGGATCCGCATTGGTCTTCCGGGACCGGCACTACAGCTTTGAGAGCCAGCAAGTTTTCCACCATCTCTCGCATGGCCCTGAGTCTTGCACTTGTCCAGCAAGGCAACAGAAGAAAGGCATCCCGCACAGGTCGAAGAAATTCCAGGGTGTACCCCTTCTGAATGACCTCCAGCACCCACTGATCTGATGTGATTTGGGCCCAGGCAGGGTAAAACTCCCGTAGTCGACCCCCCCATGAATACCACACCTGCCTGAGCCCCCCTCGTTTCATTGCAATTTCTTGAGATTCGAGGAAGGGGAGGCTCCAAAACCTCTACCTGCTCCCCTGAATCCTTGAAACCCCTGTGAGCAATACTGGAAATGCCCTCTCTGGAACTGACCAAACCGCGCAGGATGAAACCTACGAAACTCCCTCTTCTGGCTTCTAGAAGGAGCCTGAGGATGACTCTGCTTCTGCTTATCCTCCGGCAGCCTTCCCCCCTTAGACTCACCAAGATCCTTAACCAACTTATCCAAGTCCTCTCCAAACAGGAGTTTACCTCGAAAAGGGAGCTTAGCTAGCCTCGTTTTAGAAGCCCCATCTGCTGCCCAGTTACGCAGCCACAGATATCTACGTGCCGCCACTACCGACACCAAACTTTTAGACAGCCCGCGAATGAGGTCATACTGTATATCGTCCAAATACGCTGCCCCCGATTCCAACCGGGCCGCCGCCTCATTCGCCCCTGCTTCTGGGCCTCCTGTCATCTTTTGAGACCAACGCAGACATGCTCTTGCCACCCATGCTCCACAAATAGACGCATGCATGGAAAGCGCATTGACCTCAAACACCTGCTTTAGCAAAGTATCCAAACGCCTATCTTCTGAGTCCTTCAGGACAGAACTGCCTTCCACCGGAATTGTGGTTTTCTTAGTGACCGCCGAAACCGCCGTATCTACTCTAGGGGATTTGAAAAGGTCTTTATCTGCATCCTGCAGAGGGTAGAGCCACGACATCACTCTGACGCCTTTCATCCCTGCTTCGGGCGTGTACCATTCTTCCTTTATCATCTCTTTAAATACCCTGTGGATTGGAGAGGCTCTCTGGGACTTCCGCACTGCCTGTAACAACGGGTTCTCCAACGAAGAGTCCGCCGCCTGATCCGCTGCCGGCATGTTGAGCGCCTTCAGCCTCTCTGATATTAGTGCCGGCACCTCCTCCCGCCGGAAGACCCAAATGACCCGTACATGATCTTCCAGCTCCGCTATTTCGCCTTCTTCCATATCCATATCCATATTTATTATTTATTTTATTATTATTATTTAAAGTCTCTTTTATACCGCGCTATTCAGCTTCAGCGCGGTTTACAATGAACAGTGAACATACACATTTCCAAAAGTACTTTGTGTTTACATATGAACAGGATATTCAACTTGGCTAACAGGGTAACTATGTACAACCACAATATATACAATATATACAATTTGTAGGCTGATCATGTGTTTGTATGGTTTTAGACAGTGGTGATTTGGGTGGTTTCGGCAAATGGTGCTGAGTTTCTATTGGTTTCAGGGAAATCCAGGAAATCCAGGAAATCCAGGAAATCCCCCGAACGCTTTCGCCCCGGGTCATCCTCCACTACACCTGAAGCTTCCCAAGAGCCTGCTGGAGAAGTGTGATAAAATCCTGTGAGAAAATCGCCACCAGCCCCCCCCCCCCCCCGGCATCGCCGGCTGAGAAATGATGGTCTCCGGTACCTTAGAAGGCCCCGGCATAGGCTCGATAGTCAATCCGACAGGAGAAAGAGACTCCGAAGACCCCAAAACTTCCCCCTTGAAAAGCTGTGCCTCCGTATCCTCCCCCCTGCCGCTGCCTCCTGTGAACACCCTCGGCACACCCCCTCTACCGAGACCGAGCTTCTCTTAGCCCCACACATCATGCACTGACGCCTGGAAGGCATAGTGATGTACTGCTGTGACCCAGCCCCCCAGCTAGCACAGCAGCACTGAAACAGAAAGCAAAGACTCTCTCCCTGATTTCTTTTTTTTTTTTTTTCCGTATATCGCTGAACACCACACTAGGCTACCACCTTATAGGCCCGAGCTAAAGAAGAAAACTGAGCCTCTGCCTTTTCCTGCGCAATCCACACGTAACCCGGGCCTGCGCGCTCGCAAACGCCATCTCTCCCCTCAGCCACGCTTCCCCCAGCGACCGCACAAGGCCTGAGCTGCGTCTGCCCGATGCCGCTGCAAACGGAGCCCAAACACTCTCCGGCTAACGCGCCCCTGCCCCACTCACCTCAAGAGCTGTCGGAAACAGCGAGGACTGCTCCTCCGGCCTGCACCCCTCATCCGCCTGAAAGAACCGCCGTGGCTACAGGAAACGGGCCATCCAAGCGCCGCTCTTCTAGCATGCACACTCCTCCACGGCTCCTCACCTGATCCCCGGGTTCGGGAGCCGGAGGCCCCAGCAAACACTCCCACACACTTCCAGGAGAGTTGTCTGCCATGCCGCCGAGGAGCTGTCTGAGCGCAGGGACCAGCTACGAAAGATTTAAAGGTATATACCACCTCACTAACAGAAATGAAAGAAATAAAGGAAACACTCTCCCTTTTTTTTTATCACTACCCTTAACTAACTATCTAATCTACCAACTGCTTAATCATTCCTCCAGTGAGCCCAACCTCTAGGCTCATGCCTCCTCCAGCTGCAATGGAGACTGAGACTACTGAATAGGGAAGGCGGTCCCTGGATTACTTATACTGGGGTCACGGAAAAGTGTGACATGCTCAGTCTCCAAAGCTGTGGGAGGAGGTGCTTAAATCCAGAGGTCTGGAACTATACTGGAGGGACGATAAGGAAACCCAATGGTGGCATGCAGAGTGGTGACTAGAGGGGTCAAATGTCCAGAGTGGATGGCCAAACCCCTGTAGCTGCCGGGACCCGATTCCAGGTACATAGCTCCCTGCACGTTCAGGTCTGCTGTGCAGAGAGCTCTGGATGAGGGTGGGAGAGGACAATGACAGGGAGGAGGGTAATCGATGTAGGGATGGCCCTATGACCCCAGTTGTACAGGGCAGATTCTCATGACAGCCCTGTATGTCCAGGGTTAGAGAGATAGACAGGGGACCTATTCTACCTCGAGTGCAGCAATCAGGTGGAAACGAGGTGGAATCGAGTGCAGGGGACCTATTCCCCCCGAGTGCAGCAATCAGCAGCAGTGGACCACTCCGAAATGTAGGAAGGGAACAGATTTCCCACAACCTGACCCTAGCCTCAGCAGGCTCATTTGGGGGTCGGGCGGTGGGGAAAGAAGGTTAATCTGCATCCAGGGCTGAGCATGGCTGCTACATGGCATCCTGGTGCCATGGTAATGGGATGCCATGGCACCAGGTTCCTTGCAGGAACCGTGGCTAGGTTGGATGGGGAGGGTGTGGGGTGTCCAAAGGCCCAGAATCGTGGAGGTCCTGCTCATTCAGGACGGTTGCACCTGATTCTGATCCTGCAGAGATGTATAACCCTCGCGGGATCAGAATCGGGTGAAAATCCAGCCTGTCCAGATTCTGGGCGTCCGGACGGGCCCCTTTTTGAATGGGGCTCTATTGCTCTAGGTTACTCTTTCTGTAAGGGTGTTTATTAATGTGTCTATACCTTACAACATTCCTCACCTCTGCTCTCTGTACCTTAAAACTGCATCTTGTGTTTTTCCAGACTGCAGTCACACCAGTTCAAAACATACTTGCCAATAGGGCCGGCCTGTCTATTGTGCAAGAATGTTGTTCACACAGGGCCCCACACCAACAACATCCTGTGCATGCTATTCAGTTCCTAGCAGGGCCGGCTTCAGATGGAGGCCCAAGGCCCCGACTTGCCTCTGTACAGCCACCGAAGTGAAGAGCACCGTTTTTCTTCACTTTGGCAGCTGTGTTCTAGTGTAGGCTGCTGACACACTGGAGATTAAAGAGCATTTCCTGATTCTCAGCACTCAGCGCGCCAGTGGCCTACACTAGAACACAGCTGCCGAAGTGTAGAAAAACGGCATTCTTCACTTCGGCGACTGTACATAAGTGAGCTGGTCCTCTCTGGCTCCCTCTAAAGGCAGTCAGACAACAATAGGACTCTTCTGGGGGCGGCTAGAACTGGAAATGGATGATGGTGGGGCTAGGACTGGAAATGAACTGATTGAGGGGGCATGGAATGGAAATGGGCTGATAGGGGGCTAGGATAGGACTGCAAATGGGCTGATGGAAGGTTAGGATTTGAAATGAGCTGATGGGAGGCTAGGATAGGACTGGAAAAGGCTGATGGGGGCTAGGATTGGAAATGGGTGGATGGGGTGGGGCTTGGACTGGAAATGGGCTGAGGGCAGACTTGGACTGGAAATGGGCTGATGTGGGGCTAAGATAGGACTGGAAATAACTGAAGGGGGGTTAGGATTTGAAATGGGCTGATGGGGGGGCTAGGATAGGACTGGAAATGGGCTGATTGGGGGGGCATGGACTGGAGGGCTGATGGGGCTAGATTAGGACTGCAAATGAGCTGATGGAGGGGCTAGGAACAGGATTGGAAATGGGCTGATGGAGGGCTAGGTTAAGACAGGAAATGGCTGATGGGGGCTAGGGCTTGAAATGGGCTGATGGGGCTAGGACAGGACTGGAAATGGCTGATGGGGTCTAGGATTGGAAATGGGCTGATGGAGAGCTTGGACTGGAAATGGGCGGATGTGGTGGGACTTGGACTGGAAATGGACTGATGGGGGGCTAGGATAGGACTGGAAATGGCTTATGGCGGGCTAGGACTTGAAATGGGCTGATTGGGGGGCATGGATTGGAGGGCTGATGGGGGGCTAGGCTAGGACTGCAAAGGGGCTGATGGAGGGGCTAGGATAGGTTCAGAAATGGGCTGATGAGGGGCTTGGACTAGAAATGGACTGATGGGGGGACTAGGATAGGACTGGAAATGACTGATGGGAGGCTAGGATTGGAAATGGGCTGATGCAGGGGGATGGAAGAATGGGACTAGAAGGGAGTGGATGCTGGATGGGGCTGGAACTAGAAGAGAGCTGATGTTGGGAGAGGACTAGAAGGGAATGAGGTGGGGGAGTGAGGATGGAGAGGAGAAAAGATATTTTGTGTGGGAAGAGAAGAGAAATCTATGACTGACCAGGTATTAGGACAGTAAGTGGGGATTGAGGATGGAAGGGTGAAATTTGAGTGGATGAAAAAGGAATAAAGAAATAAATAAAGGAAAAAGCAAAAGGAGAAAGATCAGTATGTTAAAGCAAATGTAGAGAGGGAATGGAAAAAAACTAGAGGAGAGAAAAAAGGACAAATGGACAGCAGACAATGGAGAGTTAGCAGAAGACACGAAGAAACCAGAAGAAAGTAAGTAATTGGAGTAATTGCAACTGAAAAATAAAATGCTCAAACAACAAGACGTAGAAAAATACTTTTTTTTATTTTGAATTTATTAAGTGGAATATGTCAGCTCTGGGAAATGTGCATCATTAATGTCTTTGTGTTTTGCTTAGCACAAGAGGAAATTAATTTATAGTTTTATTTCTCCAGTGTTGTTATACATTCCAATTTTGGCTTTTGGGGATCCCAGTTTAATTATTGTCTTCCAATTTTTAAATTGTAATCCCTTGTTTTTTGTTTGGTGATGGTCTATGTTCTTCATGTTTAACCGAGCTGAGGTATTCTGTTCATGTAGTTTCTATTTGACAGTGCCACTTGTTCTCTTTCCCCATTAGGAGATGTATTGGTTTAATATTTATTTATTTAAACATTTTTCTATACCGCTTTGTCCTTCAATCAGAGCAGTTTACATTATAACAAACATTATACATAGAACAGTTGAACAGTAAACTGTATTATCTAACATTATACAAAGAACAATTGAATCTTAAATAGGGGCAAAGGTAGTGTGAGAAACTAAGTACATGGTCATGAGGATATGACTACTATTTATAATTTTTCGCATCATATTTAGTGTTTATTAGTCCGTTGCTATGGGTCAACAATCAGTGACTTGGATCATGTTGTTGTTTAGGTGGTTAGGTTATATGTCCAAAGTGAATTGAGTAGAGATGAGTTTTCAGTTTTTTTTGAAAGTCCTTGATGTCTGAAGTTGCCCGCAAGTCGTCTGGGAGAGAGTTCCAAAGTGATGGAGCATAGAGTGATATTGCTCTTCCAGAAGTGGTTTGTATGGTCTTTTGGTATCCAAGGGGTGTGCTAATCATATTCTTTTTGTTATTTCTTCTAGGCCGGGTACTTGTGTCTCTTCTTATAGTGTCTTGTAAGATGTATGCTGATAGCTGATGAATGATCTTGAATATGATTAAAGTTGATTTGTATCTGATACGGGAATGGATTGGGAGCTAGTGTAACTTAATAAGTTTTATTAATATTACGAGGTATTAATACTTATTAATATTTGCAGTGTTGCTTTTTTGATAGGTAGCATTTGGTACTTTGTGAATCCTGGTAGTGCTGTTATGATACAGCGGGTTTGCTATGGGTTCTAAATGGACAGTATTTGTAGTACTTCCTAATGTGCCTGCGGTTGGCACTGGAGTATAGTAATGTAGGATAGGACTGGTATCTTTCTTTATCCAGACACTCATTAAGAAGCATGTTTACTGAAACTTAGTGCACATTAACATTATGCAAATGAGGCCCCTTATGCTAATGAGACCCGTAATGAGTCTCCGCACATGGCCCCGAACCCCCTTTGGGCCGTTCGTTTGTCACAACTATTCTTCAAATGGAACGCATGCAGAGAAGAGTAGAATTTTTTCTATGTCATGGCCTTATTCCATGATTCATCATAAATAATGTGGACGTTTCCAGGAAATATTTAATACATATATGGTGCTTTCCTGAATATGCTTTATATGTCTCCATAGCTGACCATGCCCCCATTCTGCCCCTTCTGGGTATGTTCTGAGATCCCTGTGCTAGCGCTGTTCACGTGCAGGACAGCATTGTTTCAGAATACCATCGAGTAATCGTATGTGAGGAGGTTGTAATATAAAAATGGCAAGATATGCTGGTTTATTGCTACTAAGAATATGAACTCTTTTACCCTAGTCATGTCACAACACAACTAGACATTGTAAGGTGTGTAATAGACTCGTGCAGCGAATTGCTAATACAATCAGATGGCAGATTCGAAGAGGATGTATGTGGTTGACAGCAGCTGGCAACTATATACAATCTTTTGAATATTGACCTGCAGGTTTTCTATGTGCATTTTTAGTGAACATTTTCCACATTGTTTCCTAAAGAATAAGAGTATATATGTGTTTGGAAACATATTTAAATGAGACAGTGTGATGAGTGAGGTATAGGCAGGTACTTGACGGTTCTTGCTCTTATTTCACATATACATGCTTCATGGGCTTCTTCTCCCTTTTTGAGATGTTGATTGTGTCATTAGAACGAATTGGTGTGCTTCAAAAGGAACAGTGAAACTCATGCATAGTCTAATGAAGCTGCCAACATATTGTACCGTCAGGGGTAAACGGAGTCCATAGGCAGAAACATGCTTGAAAGTATCCTACACAGGTATAGCTGGTATCTGAGACTCAGAAGCTAGTCAGCTTTAGTTTAACAACCAGCATTAGAAAGACTAGACTAAGATGGACTCGTTAATACCCTTCATATGTAACTGATTCAATGTAAGTAAATGACGAGCCCTTTTCTCAATAAACAGAGGAGCTTTTGTCTTCGTAGGTGCTGAAATTCATCCCTGAACCAGGTCATCTCAAAAGGAAGGGCAAAACCAAGAACATGGCCCTGGCAGATATTCAGCTGGAGCACCATGAACGCTGTGATTGTGTCTGCAGTTCTCGGCCACCGCGATAAACTGGAACGATGCAGCTTAGTCTTCAGCAGCTTAAGGACCTTTTTCGTTAAGGAGGAGAGCTTCTCCCATTGGCGACTAAACGTTGCTAGTAGCCTGCATTGCGGTGAATAGGAGAATGCTGTGCTTCAGCATAGCTTTATTAGCTAGCGCAATGGCAACTAGACAGGCATATCATAAATCAGAGTATCTGTATCATTCATATAGGACTAAGCGTAAGATTTGTATCTAAGGTATCTGAAATAACAACTTTCTATATACTGTATACATTAAATGGTCTACCCAGGTCACTTGTCATGTACACCAGAGCTCCAGTGTCTTTCTCTTGAAATAAACATGAAAAATAATTATATGGAACAAGAAAGTTAACAATCAAAGTCAGACAGAGTGGTTTGTACTTTTTGCCTTCATTTTATTTAAAAGCCCATTATGTATCTACAAAGGCAGCCAAAATTAAAGCACCTTACATACTGAAATATATTGAATTCTGTTGGATTTACAACAAAAGAAAAGTCAAAGAGCTTAGGAATAAGAGGTCTTTGGTTTAATGGGTGAAACCATGTTTTTGTCCTATGTTCTTTATATAGCCTTAGCGAGGCAACTGTCATTGAATATTTTCTTAATGTATGACATTAAGCCCTTTGCTACCAATCATCAGTTTTCATAAATTAATTTCTTATATTGACTTCTACATATGCTCAAAAATTGTCGAGCCATATAAATACAAATACCTGGCACTGTCATCCCATGGGATATATTCTCATGCAGCATGAAGATTATTTATGTCACCATATGGGAAATTTGACTTTGCCCCTCAAAGATTCATTCCTCTACAGAGTTAATTGCACATATTGAATTTTCAGAATGGAGAATATGGGGTAATCTTATTAACAATTTTTTATGCCTACCTATATTCCAAGGTACACATGTGCAATGACTTTTATAAAATTATTTTACGTGTATAAATACAGAGGATGAAAACAAACTATTACTCTCATGCAACTCTGGTATAAGTATGTTCAGAAGTGCATTTTGGCTGGAGTGTGGATGGAGTCATGAACTTGAAGGACTACCAAGAGGGCTGCTACTGCTGGGAAGAAATCTGCACTTGTAAGTACTTACCTCTTGAGAAATTCTCTAAATCTTAGGGAATTATTTGGGTTAAAACTGATAAAATCTGTGTTTTATTAAGTCAGTCAGGGCATAGTACTACAAGCCAGCTTTCAGTTAAATCAAAGTCATGGGGGCTTAGTATGACAAACCAGTCTTCATTTAAATTAAAGCCGGTTAGGGCATATTTTACCAGAGAGAGTAGAATAGGGTAAATATTCTTTAATATATAGAGAAATTGTTTTCTAGATATCTTCTGCAAAGAGGACTTCTAGTTAGGAGGCCGTATAACTATGGATTTTTTAAAATAGGTGTTAAAGCCAAATGATAGATCAAAGGGGCAACATGAAAGTCTCCCTCTGTCAAACCAAGGGTAGTGTGAATCATCCAGGAAATTAAGAGATTGCCTTACAAGCACAGATATAAATAGGTGATCCCTCCCACCTACCCCAGCTTCTACCCACCCCAGACATAATCCTTGATTTATAGCCTCCTAAACTAGTTAAGGGAAAGGGGGTGATCTTACTCATTTTCAGATTTAACTGATTATCTTCATGGCAAGTTATTAGGCCTTAGGAGTAGATTAAATAAGTCCTTTCAATTTACCTTTGAGGTGAACACTAAAAGTCCCTTAGACAAATTAGGTATAATTGTATTGATCCAAGTATCCCTATTCCCCTAGCAACTTTAAATAACTCAACCACTTTAAATAGCTAAAAAAAAATCTTTAAATCTAAGAAGCAGACAGCAGTCCAGCAGCGAGATAAGGGTTATCCAGTCTTTTGCACTGAGTGTTACATGAATTATTTTCTCCCAGTTGGTGAGAAGTCTTATGTGTGTACTCAGTGCAAAGAGTTCTTTGCTCTCAGGGAATGAGTCTGATCTCTGGAGGCTAGATTAGCAGACTTGGAGAAGGTGAGGCAGACAGACACGTATATAGATGAGACCTACAGGGATATAGTAGAGAAGTCCCACCTCTAGTCTGGCAGCCTCTCTGCTGCCATTGAGGAGGACGGTCACATGAAAAGACAGCATCACCTTGGTGTGGCAGGAAGTGATCCTCTAGCTAGGACCTGTTATCCATGTGATGAAATACCCTCTCACACCAAGATGTGTCTCCAGGGCCATGTGCCCATGAGGGAAGGTTAGGATGGCCTCTATAGTTGGTGATTTGATCATTAGGCATGTAGATAGCTGGGTGGCTGATGGATGTGAGGATTTCTTGGTGACATGTCTGCCTGGTGCGAAGGTAGCAGACCTGATGCACCACCTAGATAAGGTTTTAAATAGTACTGGGGAGGAGTTTGCTCTCTTGGTACATGTTGGTAAAAATGACATTGGAAAATGTGGGAGGGAGGTTCTGGAAGTCAAATTCAGACTTTTAGGTAGAAAGTTGAAATCCAGAACTTCCAGTGTAATGTTTTCATAAATGCTTCCTATTCCATGTGCAGGACACAAGAAGCCGGCAGAACTCTGGAGTCTCAATACATGGATGAGACGATGGTGCAAGGAAGAAGGTTTTAGATTTGTTAGGAACTGTCCAACATTCTGAGGAAGGGGAGGACTTTCCCAAAAGGATGGGCTCTACCTTAATCAAGGTATAACCAGACTGCTGGCATTAACCTTTAAAAAGGAGATAGAGCAGCTTTTAAACTAGATAATGGGGGAAACTTGACAGTCACCCAAGAGTGCATGATTTGGAATGATGTATCCTTGAAGGATACTAGCAAAACAGGGAAGTCAGGGAATCCTGAAAGAGAGGTTCCAATAAAGGTAAAAGTAACCCAGGTACCTTTAAGTAAAAACCATACAAAGTTGAAAGATTCAAAATTAACTCTGCCATCAAATAGCCAGACTGTTAATATTAGCAAAAAAACAAACTTTGAAATAAATATATGCAAATTCTAGAAGTCTAAAAAAATACGATGGGAGAATTAAAATATATAATAATGAATGAAAGGTTCGATATAATTGGTATCTCAGAGACTTAGTGGAAGGAGGATAAGCCAATAGAACACTGTGATACCAGGCTACAAACTATATATGATACCAGGCTACAAACTATATGATGATAGGGTAGATTACATCGGTGGAGGAATGGCTCTGTGTGTTGAAGAGAGCATCAAGTCAAACAGGATTGAGGTTTTGCAGGAAACAAAATACACTATAGAATCTCTATGGATAAAATTCCATGTGAAGAGGGGAAGAGAATGGCAATGGGGGTGTACTACCATCTGCCTGGACAGAATGAACAGACAGATGATGAAATGCTAATAGAAATTAGGGAAGCTAGCAAAGTTTACAACTCATTAATAACTGGAGATTTCAAGTACCCCTGTATTAACTGGGTCAGTGTCACATCAGCACATGCTAGCGAGATAAAGCTTCTAGATGAAATAAATGACTACTTCATGGAGCAGCTGGTTCAGGAATCAACAAGAGGAAGTTATTTTAGACCTAGTCCTCAGTGGAAAGCAGGATCTAGTGTGAGATGTAACTGTTTTGGGGCGCATGGCAATAGCAATCATAATGTGTTTTTATAAGTGCCGTCGAGTCGGTATCGACTCATGGCAACCCTCTGGATAGTTGTCCTAAATTGTGTTTGGTCTTCAGTCAGATGGATGATTGTTGACAGACTGGCACCCGTAGCTGCTGTTATTGTATTGATCCATCTCATTGCTGGCCTTCCTCTTTTGCGTTGACCTTCTACCTTGCCAAGCATGATGTCTTTCTCTAATGATCTTTCTCTTCGCATGATGTGTCTAAAGTATGAAAGTCGAAGTCTTGTCATTTGACCTTCTAAAGAAAGCTTAGGTTTGATCTCCTCTAGTACTGACTGGTTTCTTCTTCGGGCAGTCCATGTGAATACACAGTATTCGCCGCCAGCACCATAATTCAAAGGCATTAATTTTCTTCCTATCTTTTTCACTGTCCAACTTTCGCATCCATATGTTACTGAAAATACCATGGCTTGAACGAGTTGAATATTTGTATGGAGAGAGACATCTCTGCTCTTGAGAATCTTGTCTAGGTCCTTCATAGCCATTCTGCCAAGAGCAATGCATCATTGGATTTCTTGACTGCTTGTTGCTTCTTTATTGATAGTTGATCCAAGTAGGTTAAAGTTGTCCACAATTTCAATTTCTTCTCCATCAATGATGAACTTATTGATTTTGCCAGATGTCATGATCTTTGTCTTCTTTACATTAAGGTGCTGGCCCATTTTAAGACTATGTTCCTTGATTTTGAGAAGCAAATGTTTCAGATTGTCTTCACTTTCAGCCAGTAATGTGGTATCATCAACATAGCAAAGGTTGTTTGTTTTTTTTATTTTTTATTTATAGAAACATTTTTTAATTACAACAAAAGAAAAACAACAGTATTACCATGATATTACACCACTAAATTTGAAAAAAAACCAAGCCCACATCAAGGGGGTGAACACTCAATAATTTAACAAGACCACAAGGCTCCTGGAAATAAAAAAAAAAAAAACCTCCTTTAATCAAGTCAAGAATCAATAGAATTTAACTAACACAAATAAAATAGCGAAGGTTGTTGATGAGTCTTCCACCAATCTTCACACTTCTGTTGCCTTCATACAATCCTGCTTCTCTGATGATATAAATTGAACAGGTAGGGGGAACGTATGCGGCCTTGTCATACACCTTTGCTGATTTTAAGCCATTCTGTTTCTCCTTGTTCCATTCGAACTGTTGCTTCTTAATCAATGTAAAGATTGTGCAAGAGAATGATCAGGTGTTCTGGTATACCCATGCTTCATAATGTGGCCCAGAGTTTCTTATGGTTTACACTGTCAAAATTGTAGTCAATAAAGCACAAATAGATATCTTTTTGGTATTCTTTAGTCTTTGAGGATCCATCTCACACCTGCGATGATGTCTCTTGTTCCTTGTCCTTCCCTGAACCCTGCTTGCACTTCAGGTAATTCTTGTTCAAGGTATAGTTGTAGTTTCTGTTTAATAATCTTCAGTAGAATATTTCTGGCATGTGGGATCAGAATGATTGTGCAATAATTTCCACAGTCAGTTGGATCACCTTTCTTAGTATTGGTATAAACACAGATCTTTTCCAGTCAGTCAGCCATGATGTTGTCTTCCAAACTTACTGACAGAGCCTTGTAAGTATGGTAACAGCTGCGTCAGATTGCTGTAGTACTTCTATGGGAATTCTATCAATGCCTGGTGCTTTGTTCTTTGATTAGGCTTTCAATGCTACTTCAGCTTCTTTCATTACCAATGGTTCCGGATCATGAGGTAAAGGTTGAAACAGCTATTGGTCCATTTGATCTTTATCACATAAAAGTTCTGTATATTCTTTCCACCTTTTCCTGATCTTCTCAGCATCATTCAACATAGAACCTTGAGCATCTTGTAATATTCCAAGTTGAGGCTGGAATTTTTTCTTTAACTCTTGTAGTTTTAGGAAAACTGATCTTGTTCTAGTTTCTGCTTCTATTTCCTTGCATGTGTCATTGTAGTACTTTTCCTTGACTTGTCTTGCTGCATGTTGGAAATCTCTGTTGAGTTCTGTGATTGCCTCTCTTTCTCCTCTGACTTTATCTTCTCTGAGTTTCTGGGCAATTTTCAGAATTTCTTCCGTCATCCATTTTGGCTGTTATTGCTTTTTCACCTTTTGTAGAGACTTCTCGCATTCTTCCAACACAACCTTCTTGGTGTCATTCCATAACTCTTCTGGAGCTCTGTCATTTGTATCTAAAGCAGGAAAGCAATTTTGTAGGCAGTCTTTAAATTCAGTGGTATGTTCTCAAGGTCATATTTTTCTACATTCATGAGTGGTTTGCTCTTTTTCAACTTTAGCTTGAGTTTGCATACTAGTAGTTGGTGATCTGTACCACAGTCAGCTGCAGGTTTTGTCTTTGTTGATGTTATAGAGCTTTTCCAATGTTGACTTCCACAGATGTAGTCAATTAGATTTTTGTACAATCCATTGGGTGAAATCCACAATACAGTCGCCGCTTGTGCTTCTGGAAGAAGGTGTTTAAGATGAATAGATCGTTGGTCTTGTGGAATTCTATCAGTCTTTCTCCAGCTTCATTTCTGTTGCCCATATTTTCCAACCATATTGCCGTCTTTGTTGCCAACGTTTGCATTCCAGTCACCCATGACTATCAGGATATCCTCTTTGCATGTTCTGTCAATTTCAGCTTGTACTTGTTCATAGAACTCATCAATTTCATCCTATTCTGCAGCTGAATTACAGTTGTGTTCATAGGCATTCCTCATAGACAAATAGAAATTAAGCATTCACTGGCTGCATTGTATTTCATGCAGAGCAAGGGAGAGCAAAGCAGCTCCCGCAGTATTGTACGGAGGAACCAGAGAGCGAGAGAGTACGATGACACAGGTGCTTAATCCAAAAACCGTTTATTGAATTCCCCGACGCATTTCGGCTTGCGCCTTCCTCAAGGGGACTTTAAAATAAATTGAAAAACACAATATACAATTAAGAATAAAAATAAAAGTACATATCTTCATATTTAATAAACCAGGCAAAAAAGATTAATAAAAACATAGAGAGTGTCGGACATAGAAATAAATCAATTTAAAAATGTGTCACCATATCGCAACAGAGAAATAAAATGAATAAAAATGTTGAACTTCATGCACATAATATTAAATAATAAATAACAGGATTATCAAATGATAATTAATTAAGTCCATCTTAAAACAAAAATACAGATAATCAAAACAAGAGAAGAATGAGAAAGAAAAAAGAGACGCAGGGCAGAGGAGAGAGGCTACTTACTAAGTAATGCACACCAGTGCTATAGATAGGTGGTCTTATACCGCTAAGTAAAAAATGATCTTTGAACTAGGTTACCTATGAGAACTGCAAGACCCAATGGACGGGTTGTATTGCTGGAAGGATACAAAACACTCAAAGAGGAGTACTGTAAAACACAATAAATATAGTTACATTGTCTTTTTCACTAGCTAAAATTGAAAAATACAAACTGGCTGTAGGGAAAATGTGAGCAATATTAACTCCTGAGGGACACTTAATAAATAAATAAATAAATAAATAAAAGGATCCTCTTTGAACTAAGTCACCTGTAAAGACTGCATGACCCGATGTATTGCAGGAGTATTATGAAACAGCATAGCTAGTGAAAAAGACAATGCTTTGATCATTTTTTACTTATTTATTTATTTATTTGTATACATTTTGCTTTAAATGTTCAGTTTTTAACTGTTGTAACTTTTTTTATGTAGCGGTCAAAAATAACCAGTATAAGACCACCTATCTATAGCACTGGTGTGCATTACTTAGTAAGTAGCCTCTCTCCTCTGCCCTGCGTCTCTTTTTTCTTTCTCATTCTTCTCTTGTTTTGATTATCTGTATTTTTGTTTTAAGATGGACTTAATTAATTATCATTTGATAATCCTGTTATTTATTATTTAATATTATGTGCATGAAGTTCAACATTTTTATTCATTTTATTTCTCTGTTGCGATATGGTGACACATTTTTAAATTGATTTATTTCTATGTCCGACACTCTCTATGTTTTTATTAATCTTTTTTGCCTGGTTTATTAAATATGAAGATATGTACTTTTATTTTTATTCTTAATTGTATATTGTGTTTTTCAATTTATTTTAAAGTCCCCTTGAGGAAGGCGCAAGCCGAAACGCGTCGGGGAATTCAATAAACGGTTTTTGGATTAAGCACCTGTGTCATCGTACTCTCTCGCTCTCTGGTTCCTCTGCATTGTATTTCATTACAATTATTTTTGCAAGTTTCTTCTTAATTATAAATCCAACACTATTTCTTTTTTGTCTTTCATTTCCAGCATTGTAGACCATGTGATCATCTGATGCAAAGTGCCCGATGCCAGTCCATTCCAGTTCGCTGACAGCCAGCAGATCAAGTTGTACAAATTCCATTTCATTCTTGACCACCTCCAACTTCCCTTGGTTCATGCTTCGTATGTTCCATATCCCAATATGTAGGACATCTTTGCAGCTTCTGACTCTCATTTTATGCGCAGCTACATCAGCAGTCAGACATTCCGAGGGCTTTGATCTAACCATATCATAAATACTGGTTTTACTCTGAAAAATCTTCAGCTCCTCCCCAGTAGCCAGTTGAGTGCCTTCCAATCTGGGGGTCTCATCTTCCAGCACTATAGTGCAATTTGTTTTGTTGTGTCTAGCCATTCGGTTTTCATGGCAAGACACAGAAGTACATTGCCAGGCCTTTCTTCCATGCATTTTAAGTTTAGTGTTGTTGGCGCTGCCACAGAAATGTGATCCTCTGCCGTCAACACTGTCCCATTCTGCTGCTTCCCAGATGGGTGGTTTGTCTTGGTCTGGCACCTCAGCTGAGACCTGTCCATCTTGGGAGACCCTACTAGTAGTTAAATTACCGATAGTTTAGCCCTCAGCATCAATGATGCACACAAGCCCTCACAGCACAACAAGCTGCAAACTAAGTGAGAGCAACATAACATGATCACATTTCATTTAATAAATGGAGGAAGGCTAGCAAGAAAATTCACTGCTCTAGCATTCGACTTTCAAAAAGGAGACTATGATAAAATGAGAAAAATGGTTAAGAAAAAACGGGAAATGTTAAGAGTTTACATCAGGCCTAGGTCTTATTAAAAATACTATCTTGAAAGCCCAGACCAGATGTAGTCCATGTTTTAAAAAAGGTGGAAGGAAGGCCAAATGACAGTCAGCATGGCTTAAAGGTGAGGTTGGAGAGGCTATTATAGGTAAGAGAGAATCTTTCAGAAAATGGAAAAAAGAGCCAAATGGTGAAAACAGGAAACAGCTTAAGTACTGGCAAGTTAAGGGTAAGGCACTGAAATAAGGGAGACAATTAGAAAATGTGAAAAGAAGTTTACCGTGGAAGCAAAAGCACATAATAAAACCTTTTTCAAGTACATTCATAGCAAAATACCTGTGAGGGAGTCTGTTGGATCATTAAACAGAAGCTTGCAACAGAAGAACACAGAAATGAATACAGGATCCAACTCAAAGAGTCTAAAAGAGTAATAAGGATAGCAAAATCAAAGGAAGAGGAAAGGATGGCTAAAGATGTTAATGGTAGCAACAAAACTTTCTTCAGGTATATTCGGGAAAGGAAGAAGATCATAGTTGGAATTGCAGGACTCAGAAGTGCTGGGAAAGGACTCGTGGAAAGTGACACTGAAAAAGAGAAATTGCTAAACAAATACTTCTGCTCTATTTTTACTAAAAAAGATCCTGGAGATGGACCAGCTGTGACTCCCAAATATAAAAATGGGAATGAAGTAGATACCACACCATTCACAGAAGACGAGGTGTTAGAAAAACTTGCTAAACTGAAAGTGGACAAAGCCATGGGACCAGATGGGATACATTCCAGGATACTGAAAGAGCTCAGAGAGGTTATTGCAGGACCGTTAAAGGATGTCTTCAACAGATCCTTGGAAACAGGAGAGGTTCCTCAGGACTGGAGAATGGCTGATGTCGTACCTCTACACAAAAGTGGTGACAGGGAAGAAGTGTCAAACTACAGGCCCGTGAGCCTTACCTCGGTGGCGGGAAAAGTAATGGAGGCGCTCCTGAAAGAGCGAATAGTGAACTTTCTCAAAACCAACAGGATGCAAGATCCGAGGCAACATGGTTTTACCGAAGGACAGTCTTGCCAAACAAATCTGATTGAGTTCTTTGACTGGGTGACCAAGGAACTAGATCAGGGGCATGCGATGGATGTCATCTACCTGGATTTCAGCAAAGCCTTTGATACTGTTCCTCATAGGAGGCTTGTCAACAAACTCAGTAGCTTGGGGATGGGTCCCAAGATGGTAAACTGGATTAGAAATTGGTTGACTGACAGACGACAGAAGGTGATTGTACATGGAGCTCACTCGGATGAGAGCAAGGTAATTAGCGGGGTGCCCCAGGGTTCGGTCCTGGGTCCAGCACTGTTCAATGTATTTGTGAGTGATATTGCTGAAGGACTGAATGGAAAAGTGGGTCTTTTTGCAGACGACACAAAAATTTGCAACAGAGTGGACTCCCCCGAGGGAGTGGTTAACATGAGGAAAGATCTACAAAAGCTGGAAGACTGGTCTAATGCTTGGCAACTACGATTTAATGCAAAAAAGTGCAGTGTCATGCACTTGGGTAGCAGAAATCCAAGGGAAATGTACACAATAGGGGGCGAGAGGTTGGTATGCACGGTTCAGGAGAAAGACATTGGTGTGATTATCTCTGATGATCTCAAGGTGGCAAAATAGTGCAACAAGGCGGTGGCAAAAGCCAGGAGGATGTTGGGCTGCATACAAAGAGGGATTACCAGCAGAAAGGAAGAGGTCCTTATGCCACTGTATAAGTCACTGGTGAGGCCTCACTTGGAATACTGTGTTCAGTTTTGGAGACCGTATCTTGCAAAAGATGTAAAAAGACTGGAAACTGTTCAGAGGAAAGCGACCAAAATGATTTGGAGCCTGCGTCAGAAGCCTTATGAGAAGAGACTTGAAGACCTAAATATGTACACTTTGGAGGAGAGGAGGGACAGGGGAGATATGATTCAGACCTTTAAATACTTAAAGAGAAATGATGAACAAACAGACCTCTTCCAAAGACGGAGAAGCTCTAAAACTAGAGGGCATAACATGAAGCTGCAAGGTGGTAAATTGAAAGGCAATATCAGGAAATATTTTTTCACTGAAAGGGTGGTGTATGCTTGGAATGCCCTCCCAAAAGAAGTGGTGGGGGCAAACACGGTGACGGAATTCAAAAAGGCATGGGACAAACACAGTGGATCCCTTTACAGCAATAGGATAAAAACAAAATAAACGGTACCATCTAACTTCTGAACCATATAACGTCTCAACAAATAGGGGTGTCCTACATGGAGTGGTGGGTTTACCCCTATACAAAGACATGGGGAGGGGTGGCCTGCACAGAGTGACAGGTGCACCTACTCTTGCCATCTTGCTGGGCAGACTAGATGGATCATGTTGGTCTTTATCTGCCGTCATTTACTATGTTACTATGTTACCATGTAAACGATTGAGGGGTGAAAGATGCACTGAGAGAGGACAAGGCCATAACAGAGAGACTGAATGAATTTTTTGCATCATCCTTTACTGAAGAAGATGTAGGAAACTTACCCATGTCAGAAATATTATTTAAAGGTGATGTATCAAAAGAATTAAAACAAATCTCAATAAAATCAGGAAGATGTATAGTAATACAGCTAATGGATAAACTAAAGAGCAGCAAATCACCTGGACCAGATGTCATACATCCCAGAGACAACATTTTGGTGGTGGTGAGAATTGAGGAGGCATGTGACACATTCTATCTACCCTTTTGATGTCTAAGACCTCTGCACCCTGCCCACTCACAATCTTAAATGACAGAGGTGTAAGGCAGGGGTCTCCAAATCCAGCCCTAGAGGGCCACAAACCAGTCAGGTTGGCAGGATATCTCTAATGCATATATATCTCATGCATATTCATTAGGGCTATCCTGAACACCCGACTGGCCTAGGGGTTCAAGGAGGACTGGTTAAGAACCACTGGTCTAGAGTTACCTCTAGATATTTCACTTCCTTCTTCAAAGGGATTGGTCAATTTCCAATTAGTAGATTACCTGGAGGATGGATGGCGGTGTCTCTTGTAATAGTGAGAAACTCAGATTTGTTGTAGTTGATTATGAGGTTACAATGTTTTAGCCATTCAGTAATTGATATCATGCATGAGCTGATGGTGTAGTAATTGGGTTTTCTGTTGTCGTATGTAAAATAAATCATCAGGTTATCTGCGTATAGTTAGTTTTGTATATTGTGTTCTTGGATGATTTTACAGACTGGTTGTATGTATATGTTGAATAGAAGGGCAGATAGTGTGGATTCCTGTAGTACTCCTTGGTGCCGTGCGAATGGTTTGGAGGTTCTGTTCTTGATTTTGATTTGAGACTGTTGATTGGATGAGTATGAGTGGAGCCATGTCAATGGAGTGCCACGGATTCCTATCTCCATCAGTCTGTCCAGGAGTATAGAATGAATTATTGAATCAAAGGCAGATGTTATATCTACGAAGATGAGTATGATCCTTGCTTGAGGTTTTCAATTCCTTTAAGTACTGTGTTGGTTAGGGAGGTTTAGTTTCATGAGAGATTCTTGGCGAAATTAAAAAGTCATGGGATAGGAGGCAATGTACTATTGTGGATCAGGAACTGGTTAAAAGCTAGAAAGCAGAGGGCTAAATGGCCAATTTTCTCAATGGAGAAAGGAGATTAGTGGAGTACTTGAACCCCTGGCCCTCCGGCCTGAAGTACTTTGTCCTAACCACTAGACCACTCCTCCCTGTCTAGTGGTGATGAAATTTAATGTGGACAAGTGCAAAGTTATGTACTTAGGTGGTCATTCCAGAACACAAATAAGGTGTCTGTACATGCGGCGGAGATGTTTATGCACCAAAAATGTCCCTAACTGTTTTCTGAAACACTGCTATCATACACATACACGGCACTAGCATGGGGATCTCAGAATGTGCCCAGAAGGGGCAGAATGGGGGCATGGTCAGCCACAGAGATGCATAAAGCGTATTCAGGAAAAATGCATGTACGTTTCCAGTGTTTACTGGAAACGTCCACATTATTCCTGCTTGAACGTGGTATAAGGCTAGGACTTAGAAAATATTCTGCTGTGTTCTGCAATTCGTCCCATATAGAAGAATGGTTGTGACAAATATATGATGAACTGGTGTAGTTACAAAGAACAGGAAACAGAGGTGAGGGAATGTTGTAAGTTAAAGAAACATTTATAAACAACCTTACAGAAATGTTAAGAAGATAAATAATGTTTATTCAGGCTAAGCTCAAATTTTCTATTTATGCTAAAAGAGCTAATCCAGGGGACCCTAACAAATCCTGTGTTCTGAAATCTGGGACCGCTGATGTAAGAATAGTATGTGAGTGTGTCTGGAAACAAATCATGTTACAGTAAGAAAGGGAGATCATATGTGTAGTCCTGGAACGTCATGCCATTATGTCATAGGAGCTGTTAACCATAAATTTGGTTTGGCAGAATGATGTCTTTTGTAGCTGCAGTTTAAAGGGTATTTGTAGGGATGACCAAGACAGGAATCACTGGGGCCGGTTCCCACTTCCAAGTACCATTTGATGCAAGGTATGTCCTGACATATATATTCATATTTACATTCTCTTATACCATATTAGGGTGCACTGGGATTACCTAGCACTTTTCAGGGCCTGTAGAGAACTGGTATGTGGTCTAGGTAGCAGCAGCAGTCATTTTCAATTGCTATTTGTGTCTAGTTTGCATCAGCACACTACAGTCAGTGGATGCACGTTTTCCCCAAGGGGCGTGGCGCCCACCAATACATCGCAGAGACAGGCAGGATCCAAAACATGTAACTTTCCAGAATAGGGTGGGCCTGGGAACGACCAAAATGTTTCACCCATGTCCAATGATATTGATGGTGGACATGTTTCTCCATTATATTGCAAGGCCCGTGCCTGCACCCATGCGAAGGCTGTGCACTGGATACATGCACACACTGGCTGAATAGCAATGTGCCCATGCTGCACTGAACACGTCTACCTCTCCGATTCTGAACCCGCAGGCAAGTCTAGACCCACGGAATTCAGGCCAAACAGGGCCCACCTTTGATTTTGATGTTTCCGCGGGCTGGATGTGCATGCTATGGAATCGCGCTCTTAAAGAACAACCCAAACTAGGGTTACATGATGCAAGGTTCCACATTAGGAATCACCATCCAGCAAAAGGGTCTGGGCATCATCGTGGATAACATGTTGAAACCCTCTGCCCAGTCCACAGCCATGGCCAAGAAAGCAAATAGAATGCTGGGAATCATAAATGCTGGGAATGCTGGGAATGGAGAATAAAACAAAAGAAATTATGCCACTGTATCACTCCATGGTGTGACCACATCTTGAATATTGTGTGCAATTCTGGTCACCATATCTTAAAAAGGATATAGCGTTATTAGAAAAGTTACAGTGACAAAAATGGTAACGGGGATGGAAGGATATCACTACAAGGAAAGGCTTAAAAGGGCTCTTCAACTTGGAAAAGAGATGGCTGAGGGGAGATATTGTCTGATAGAGGTCTATAAAATAATGAGTGAAATGGAAGGGGTAAATGTAGATCAGTTGTTTACTCCTTCAAAAAGTAGAACGACTAGGGGACACACAATGAAGCTACAATATAGCACATTTAAGACTAATCATTTATTTATTTATTTTATTGGTTTGGCTGCATTTATATCCCGCTTTTCACTGGGTCAAAGCGGTTGGGGGATACAGAGGGGAAAAAAAGCTCATGCAATGTGTAATAAAACTCTGGAATTCATTACCGGAGGATGTAGTAAAATCTGTTAGTATAGTTAAGTTTAAAAGAAGTTTGGACAAGTTCCTGGTGGAAAATTCCATAAATCATTATTAAAGAGGGCCAAGGAAATCCACTACTTACCCATTGGACATGCAGCATGGAATCTGTCTACCTTTTGGAACCTGACAGCTACTTGTGACCTGGACTGGCCACTGTTGAAAACAGGATACTGGGCTTGAAGTACCCTTGGTCTGAACCAGTATGGCATATCTTATGTTCTTAAGCATCTGGTCCATATATACATTTACACCAGCTTATGCAGCTTTTGTGGGGCAATTTTATAAAAACACATAGGGCCCGATTCTGTGCCATGTGCCTTCTCTGCCCACGTTTAACTTCCCCGCCGGTTGTACAGGGAAGTTAGATGGGGTGGGGAAGGGGAGAATCAGAGCTGGAGGCAGGGCGGGCAGTGAGCGGTCACTGGTTTTTGACATACAGGGCCGATTCCAATGTCAGCCCTGTACAGCCAGGGCTGACGACATGTGCAGAGAAGTTATTCCACCTCCGAGGTGGAATAACTTCCCTGCACGTGTTTTTACTTAAATGCCAGGGCATGATGGGGCAGGGCGGGCCAGAGGACATTCCCCACAGCCCGACCCTGGCCTTAGAATGCCAGATTGGGGGTCGGGCTGCAGGGAATAAGCATTTTTTTCCGGCAGCCGGCATCACGGCTTTTAAATGGAGTCATGGTGCATGGCATCTGAATCGCAGTCCCGGCCTGCACGAACATGACTGATTGCGATTCTGATCCCCTCTGTATGTCCAGCTCACACCGGACATGCAGAGGGGATCTATGTCTGGAACGGAATGAGCTCTATAGGCACCTATATGTCCTTATAGAATAAGCCCAAAATTGGGGCCCACTTGCCCTTCACACATAAAATGGCACTCTATATGGGCAATTTTCACTAAGCTACCTAACAATAGAGTACACTGGTGCTGAATACTGGAGAAGCTAATTCCCAAAAACCCCACAGAGAAACTAGGGGGACAAGGTAAGAGAAGAGGCTAAAAATGGCAGAGATGCAGGCAGCAGCCTAGAGTAAGCAGGGAGAGCTCCTCACATGCCAGCCAGCCTGCCAGGAAAGCACCCAGGAAATGCATTGAACCAAGTATGCACTTTTGCTTTAAAGACAGTGATTTGCTACTGGAGATGGAGATTTCCAACAACTTCCAACTCTTTGGCAAGCAGAGTCTCAGTATGTCAGCAGACTCCAAGATGGCCATCTGGAAGGCCATTATGAGATCTCTGGCAGACTGTGTTTCAAAATTTAGGCCTGGCCTTTTCATGGCCTAATTTTATGCAGTTTGTTATATGGTTAGTGGACTGAAAACTGCTACTAAAAGCCTGGGATTGCCTTTGCCTCGCCCACAGACCGTCCCAATACACTCTGGATACTGCCATGGTATTAAGAGGAAATATTCATCAGCACTATCCAAATGGTGCAGCTGAATACCCCTCACGCCAGGATTCATTGCATAAACCCTTTTGAATATCGGACCTGTAACTATTTTGAATTCATCTGTATGGCAATGATGATAGAATTATCAAAAAGTGCATCAGTGAGAGACACTGGATGTTAAAAGGCCGCCAGGACGTTGTCTGCCTACAATTCTGAGCAGTTGGTTGTGTCTCTCCTGCCAAACTTTTCTGAGCACAACAAACCGTCTGCATATTGCGGCACTCCTGCCCCGCCTTAGGGCTAAAGACAGGAGCGGGGCCTATTGCCTCGTGAGGAAGGAGTTTAAAACCTATTCCCCTGGAATGCTGGGTACTGTAGTTTTTCTGCTCCTTTCACTCCGAAATAAAGTGTAGTTGTGCGCCAGAGACGGTAAGGCTTATTTGCAAGTATTTTTATTATGGTTAAGGTTATTCTTCCATCGCATGACAAATTCAGAAATATGAACAAAACAGGTGCTTTAACACGAACAGAAAGAACTCAGGTATAAAGTCAACTTAAAGTAGAAATTCAGCTTTACTTCTAAGCAGTTTACTCAGCTCTGCCCCAAGAGGTCATTCACTTTAAATGCAGCCTCTTTTCACACACTGTTAACGTTCACAGTGCTGGGTCACTTCAGGTGCAGGTAATTAAAGCTTTCCTAGCATGGCAGCAAAACAGCTCCATAGTATTCAACTCATACACGGCATAACCAGTTTTCTTCAGTTTGGTATTTCCACACAACAAATAGTACAGTCCATGCTCTCACAGTCAGGTAAGTCAGAATTATCTTGTATTAATTCCTCAGACTGTATAGAATTATTAGCTTCCTGCAATACTGGCTGTCTGTTTGCTTTTAGCTTTAAAAACTCTTTAAAATCCTGGAGAAGCAATTCAGCCTGTTGTCTGCTAGATAAGGAATTGTTATCAGTTATTAAACTTCCCTCTTGATTAAGGCTGTTTCCCTTTTCCTCTCTCAGGTTAAGTGAATCCTGGTAACTTTTAGGCTCTTTTGTTAAGGTTTCAAATATAGGAGAATTGGGTTTACCTTCACTTGGGAAACTCCTTGGCAAATCGCTTACTTGTTGCCAAGCCCCTCTTATCCTAGGTGGCTCAGACGTCCTCCAGTTGTGAGAGTTCCCGTGCCTCTCTGGGCCAAACTGTAATTCCCAGAATGAGTTCTTTTTCTCTCTTGCCTGCCGTGAAGGCTTCCTCTCCCAGGGCTCTGCCTTCCTCCAGGTGTCTATTCCAGGGCTAGGTCCACTTTCCTCAGGACTTCCATTTATTGCCTCTGAACAGATTCTTGCAGGTCTTCTTCTACTGCTTTGGCTCAGTCCTTGGCTGCTAGCCTTCTCTCTCTGACTGCTGCTCCTCTGACTGCTCACGGTACTCTGACCGTTCCCTGGGCTCCTTCTCTTCCCCTTCTCCTTCCACTTCTCCTTCTTTTCTATAGCAAAGCCATACTCCGGTTTAAAACCAGGTTCTCTTCTAGACACGCCCCTTCCAAGCATTGGGTGTGCCCAATCAGGACTGCACGACTCCTCCCCTGGGCTGGTATCCATGCTCAGCTCAGCAGAACGAAGTCTCTCTTTCTTTCCAGCATTGACAATCTGACGTAAATCCTGTTGCCCTTCAGGATTTTCATCTGTCTCCATAGCCTCAGGAGGGCGCTCTTCACCACAATATACAGGGAACGAAAGCACTCATTCCCTGTATACGCAAGGTAACATCCCTGTCATGAGGTAGGATAAGCACTATATAATACCATCAATAGCTCCCATCACTTTAGTAGGCCAGCAATGATGTGTAAATTCTCCCTCTCTGCCCCCAGCTCTGACCTGTCTTTAGGGAAAGTTTTGTAAATCCTAATCTGCCTCCTAAAGGCCTGAGGCACAAGGCAGAAACTTCAGGAAATTATGTCACGGTTCATTCCATCAGTTACACACACAGGTTCCTCAGCTTCCATCATGCCTGCTGCATTTTTGTTGGCTGACTTGTGTAAGGGGTGGTCAAAAGAAGAAAGGTTTCTATCGCTTTATTGTGCTTAATTAGAGTTCATTTACCACGGTTGCACGTGGCCTGCACTGTCGGTGCACATTAAAATGCATGTTAACTGCTTAACATAGTTTAGTAAACATGCCTCTTAATGCATGCAACATCGTTTTCACATGCTTTAACTTACAGATGTGTAAAGTTGATCTGTGCATATTAGAAAGTTCTAATAAGAGTTCAAAATTTTTTAATAAAAAGAATGTATGAAACAAACTAAAAGAAACATCTCAAAATTAGGAAAAAAGGTCAAAAATTTGAGAATGAATCAACATTGTTCCTCTGTGTACAACCTTAGTATTTAATGCTATGCACAGTCATAGTGGCCGAGCAATTAACTCTTACCCCTTAAGGGGGAGGTCTGCTATTTAGTTAAACAATGTTGCATTTTTCCAAACAGGCATACTGAACCCTTTGCTTTCCATGACACAGTAATGAATGGCTTTAGATCAACTGGGATGCGCCAGGAAATGGATGGACAGACTAAATGGACCCAGCAGGCCTTTTCTGGTATTACACTTGTTCAGGGGCATGTTTACTAAAGGGCATGACGGCAGGGTGAGTTTGAGCTGCAAAACGTCAGGGTGCATATGCATCCATCCCCTTGCTCCTAGTACATTGCAAATGTGTGACACCATGCTAACTGGCATGCAGGTACACTTAACGCCACCCACTGAGGTGGCCTTAAGTGCACCCGTGCTATCGGCAATATTCGTGGTTAGCATAATGCCCATAATGCCCACGCTAACCGTGAAGCGCTGTCAATGCCCACATTCCACCTCTAATCTTCCTAGTCCCCACACAATTGCACGCTCCCCAGGATTATATGTTATCACCTTCTAGATAGTTTACACAAACATTCACTATCACCAAGAATGTCCACATCCAAGGATCGACTAATGAAAGAATTGATAATCTAATTTCACTTTACCATTCAGTTAAACCTACTTCATTCTCCTTTACACCCACTATCTTCCCAGCAGGAAATTTAGCCTGATCACCATCATCATACATATTACAGTATAATAACATTTTGAGACATCCAAAATATGTTATGTCCAGTCTCTCATTCCCATAACTGGAATTGCACATGCTCAGTCTTTATCCATATTTGGCTTTGTGAAATCAATTAAATAAGATTGTGTACATCTGTAAACTACATTTTCTCAAGTTATACAAGTGGTTTAACAATTTAAATGTGACTTATGAAAGTACTAAAATCTATTGACTACAAACAGAACATCAATTATGGGCAGGGTCTTACCATTTGCTACTCAGTCAGCTCTGTGTTGAAATCCTTCGCTATCTGTATACATTGGAGAATATTTCAGGAGCTGGTAAAATGTTCTGTCCATAATAGAATGTATACTCTAAACACTGTAATAGATAGATCTGGTAAATATCAATTGTTTTGGCACATTTGCACAGTCTGCTTAAGTATGAGAAAGAGAAAAACAGAAGTCTGCTGACTGTGCAACATGAATGCTCTCAGTTTGCACTCTTGCAATAGGAAAAAAAATATTATTTTCAACTATTTGCAGGTTTAGGCTCTAGTTTTCCTAGAACAGAGAATAAAAAATGTAAACATGTATGATGGAACATGGAAATCAGCTAGACTAGACTACAAGATGTTGGCTGTCTTCAAACAAACGGTGCGGAACAAGACAGCCAGTATATTGAAATCATGATATTTGTGGTTTGCCTCCAGCTCCCCCATGAACGCCAAATAGATTTTTATTTCAAACTCTGAATCATTTTGCCTGGCTTATTGTACTCTGATCATGAAATTAAGATTAATTCCTTTTTTAGATGCATTTCACTTAAGCAAGTATACGGAGGGCATGTCTCACCCATCTCGAAGCATCACTGTTAAAGTGTGACTACATGGCTGTGCACCCTTACTGAAGCAGCCAAGCATACCACAAATAAAGTAGTGCAGGACTCAGGAAGAGAGCAGGGGAGCAGTAGGGTTCCATGCCATCCCAGCCAGATGCAATTACTCCCCAGATCTACTAATCCTGTGGCATTAATGGGGGAGGGGGGACAAGAGAGATGTTTTATAAGGAGAATGGGAGGAGCAACTGAAGATCATGCAGCCTCTGCTGATCACTAGGGCATTTTTTTCATGTTTGTGTTGCAATATGTACAAATTAGAACTTTTTTAAGCATGCAAATTGATTGTGTGCATGCTAATTGATAGGTATGCATGCATACAAGAAATTTGCATGCACTTAAAGGGCCCGATTTTCGAAGGCATTTACACAGGTAACTTCCCTAGTTAACCGTGTAAATGCCTTATCTGGGATTTTCGAAGGGCACCTACACGGGTAGTGCCCTTTGAAAATCCCGGATATATCCATTTCCTGTGCTGCACGTGGGCTTGCTCAGATTGCCTTTCTGTTCCTTAAGAAGAGGAGTGCTTTCCAGAGCTCTCCAAAAAGGTGATTTTTGCTGAGTTTGCTGCATAACTGTGAGTCTGTTTGTCTCCAAATAACTGTGAGTCTGTTTGTCTCCAAATCGTTATCTATCTAATTTGTCCTTAGTGGTGGGTTCCCTTACCTACTCCATTGTGTGTGCCCACAGTTCAGGAACAGCCTACTGGCCAGAGACACTTAGGTTCCCACCTATCCTACCCCTCGCCCCACCCACCCAAGGGGCTACATTGCCTATATAGTGGTCACATACTTGCCATCTATTGTTCCTAACTTGGGTTAAAAGCCACATCGTCTTCATCTTTTCTTCTTCTTCTTCTTCTGGGACTGCATAAACATGTCGTGTATTCAGTGCAATAACTGCGGTACTTTTATTCAAAGACGAATCATTTGGAGCCTAAGAGCTTGTCTTATATGCCTAAAGCAGTGGTTCTTAACCTTGTTGGAGGTACTGAACCCCACCAGTTTCATATGCACATTCACCGAACCCTTCTTTATTGAAAAATAAAATATGATTTTTTTTCAAATTCAAGACATAGGTATATGTTTTACTGGTTCACACAATGAATCGTGCATTAACATCACTGAGTTCAAAGAACAAAACCAATACAATGCATGAACTCTCAACAAATTACATACATAATTTTTCACAAAGACATGACCTTTTTTAATACTACCACACTGAAATGGTTTTAATTTTTAACCTTATGTATTCCAATAATGAACTTATTGTATTTATGCTATTTATTATTTTTAACATTTTAACACACACCCATCACCTAATTTCCATCAGGCTACACCGCTACAATAATAATAATGAATATTTAATGCAAATCAGTGTGACTTCTGCTGTTGCCTTTGAGAGACCAGTTCAGAAATGCGTGGCTTCACCTTGGCAAGTGCCACTCTCATGTCATTTTCACAGCAAAGTCTGTTCCCTTTCTTCGTTTTTATGTCCAGCATCCTCGAAAAGGATTGCTCGCAAAGATATGTTGTAACAAATGGTATAAAAATTTCCAGGGCTTTCCTAGCAATAACAGGATACGTTACCATTTGTTGACACCAAAACGTTGAGAGCATTGTTGTTCTGAAGAGTTACTGTTGAATCTGGCTCTGCTGAATTTCAATGATTTCTTTGCGGTATTCATCATTGACATCTGCTGTCTCAACACCAAACGTGAACGGCTGTCTCACCCATGCTGGATATGACTCGAGTTAGTTTGGATTAAAATATTAAGAAAGAAATCACACGACATACCATCACGACAGTCACTAGTCGACTACTGAGTGCACCAAATTCCCTGCAGCACAGATTGGCCAAGCAATGTAGCGTGATCACCTGCAGCCAATGATGGCCAAGCGGGGCATGTCATCATGAATCATATGAGTTGGGTGCGTGTCTTGTGTCTTGACCTCCACCGAACCCCTGAGACTGACTCACTGAACCTCTAGGGTTCAATCAAACCCAGGTTAAGAACCACTGGCCTAAAGTCAGCTGCCATGCATGAAGAACTGACTCTACTAAGGAAAGATCTAGCTGCCATGCATAAAGAAGTGTCTCTACTGAGGGAGGAACTGGCTGCAATGAAGCGCACCTCTTCTAGGATACAAACTGAACAAAGTCCACCACCGCTCCCACAAAGAATCAAACGCCCCAGGAACAAATGGATCACAGTGGGTTCTGGTAGATTGCGACCTGTAACACAGAGACACCCTATACATCAAGAGATATCCCTGCACAATGCCTTCTCTGCCTTGGAGAGAAGATAGTCATGTGCCTACCAGGCTCTTCAGCCAGCAGGAATACAAACCAAGTTGTTGAATTACTTAGCGCAAAAAGTGAACACTCCAAACTTGATGTTATTATCCACTTAGGCACAAATGACCTGGCTAGAAACAGTGCCTTTACAGCCCAAAAGGACTTCCAATCTCTAGGAGAGAAACTCAAGCACGTTGTTAACACTGTTGCATTCTCAGAAGTTCTACCTGTTCTTGGTAAGGGGACAAAAAGGCTGCATCGCATTAACAGCTTTAATACATGGCTCCAGACCTGGTGCAAACAAGAAGGATTCAGATTTATTGGCAACTGGGACAACAGATGGACCAACAAGAGACTATACTGTGCTGATGGACTACATCTCTCTGTCGCAGGGAAAATAATCCTAAGTGAAAAATTCAGGCAGTATGTGGATATGCATTTAAACTAGGAAAAGGGGGTGACGGATGTGGAAGGTCAACATCTGCATGCCACCCCCAGCAAAAGCAGAACAACATCAGACACAGCCACACTTTCAAACCACACATCAAAAACATGTGGGAAGAAGTGGGAAGAACAAAATCAATGCAAAATACACACAAGCCAGGAAAATGCTGGAAAGCAATGAGCACAAATGCTCGAAGCTTAGCCAACAAAATTCCAGACCAGGAAGCCCTAATGGTGGAAACGGATTTGGACATTGTGGCCATTACAGAAACATGGTTTAATGAATCACATAACTGGGATATAGCCATAGCTGGCTATAATCTATTCAGAAGAGACAGAGAAAATGGAAAAGGAGGAGGAGTAGCCTTGTATGTCAAAAGCAATATTAAAGCTACTGAAATGCAGGGGACATGGGGAAAAGAACCAACCAGGAAAAGCTCAACGCTGGATGTAGTGCTCACAAAAGGTGATAGTGTGTCGAATGTCTGCGTGAGTGCCCCTGTGAGCAACAGCGATCATCACATGGTGTGGTTTGAGATAAAAGCCATGGTACAGGCCAATCATAGCAAGCTCAAAGTCCTAAACTTCAAATACACTGACTTCAATAAAATGGCAGAGTACTTAAAGGAGGAGATGACGGGGTGGAAGGAGATAAAGGAAGTGGAATTGCAATGGGCTAAACTAAAGGAGGCAATAAAAGGGGCAACCGATAAATATGTAAGAAAAGTAAATAAAAACAAGAGGAGAAGGAGACCTATTTGGTTTTCCAAAGTGGTGGCTGCTCAAATAAAGGCAAAAAACACAACTTTCGCAAAATTCAAAAGCTTGCAAACAGAAGAACACAGAAATGAATACAGGATCCAACTCAAAGAGTCTAAAAGAGTAATAAGGATAGCAAAATCAAAGGCAGAGGAAAAGATGGCTAAAGATGTCAAAGGTGGCAACAAAACTTTCTTTAGGTATATTCAGGAAAGGAAGAAGATCAGAGTTGGAATTGCAGGACTCAAAAGTGCTGGGAAAGGACTCGTGGAAAGTGACACTGAAAAAGAGAAATTGCTAAACAAATACTTCTGCTCTGTTTTTACTAAAGAAGATCCAGGAGATGGACCAGCTGTGACTCCCAAATATAAAAATGGGAATGAAGTAGATACCACACCATTCACAGAAGACGAGGTGTTAGAACAACTTGCTAAACTGAAAGTGGACAAAGCCATGGGACCGGATGGGATATATCCCAGGATACTGAAAGAGCCAGAGAGGTTTTTGCAGGACCGTTTAAGGATGCCTTCAACAGATCCTTGGAAACAGGAGAGTTTCCTCAGGACTGGAGAATGGCTGATGTCGTACCTCTACACAAAAGTGGTGACAAGGAAGAAGTGTCAAACTACAGGCCCGTGAGCCTTACCTCGGTGGCGGGAAAAATAATGGAGGCACTCCTGAAAGAGCGAATAGTGAGCTTTATCAAAACAAACAGGATGCAAGATCCGAGGCAACATGGTTTTACCGAAGGACGGTCTTGCCAAACAAATCTGATTGAGTTCTTTGACTGGGTGACTAAGGAACTAGATCAGGGGCATGCGATGGATGTCATCTACCTGGATTTCAATAACAAAAGGACCCCAAAAACAAAGGTCAAAATGACAACAATCAAGAGAAAGACCCCGTTGTGTTCCAGAAAAATTTTTTATAAAATCTTTGTCGGATATAGATCATGAGGAGAAGGCACTATGGACCAACTCACTTACATGATACATGTCCCTTTTATTCCACCACTTGGGTATGAAACATAAAAGTGCTTGAACTAAGAAGGCCTCAAACCTAAATAGCACGATACTTATCAAATGTCTGCGCGACGTGCACGTTTCGGGGGAAAAAACCCCTGTGTCAAGCGCTCGAAACTCTCCTCGTGAAGACAACCACTGCCACCATGGAACTGTTCCATGGTGGCAGTGGTTGTCACTGCCACCATGGGCCAGTTCCATGGTGGCAGTGGTTGTCTTCACGAGGAGAGTTTCGAGCGCTTGATACAGGGGTTTTTTCCCCCGAAACGTGCACGTCGCGCAGACATTTGATAAGTATCGTGCTATTTAGGTTTGAGGCCTTCTTAGTTCAAGCACTTTTATGTTTCATACCCAAGTGGTGGAATAAAAGGGACATGTATCATGTAAGTGAGTTGGTCCATAGTGCCTTCTCCTCATGATCTATATCCGACAAAAATTTTATAAAAATGTTTTCTGGAACACAACGGGGTCTTTCTCTTGATCTACCTGGATTTCAGCAAAGCCTTTGATACTGTTCCTCACAGGAGGCTTGTCAACAAACTCAGTAGCTTGGGGATGGGTCCCAAGATGGTAAACTGGATTAGAAATTGGTTGACTGACAGACGACAGAAGGTGATTGTACATGGAGCTCACTCGGATGAGAGCAAGGTGATTAGCGGGGTGCCCCAGGGTTCGGTCCTGGGCCTGGCACTGTTCAATGTATTTGTGATTGATATTGCTGAAGGACTGAATGGAAAAGTCTGTCTTTTTGCAGATGACACAAAAATTTGCAACAGAGTGGACTCCCCTGAGGGAGTGGTTAACATGAGGAAAGATCTACAAAAGCTGGAAGACTGGTCTAATGCTTGGCAACTATGATTTAATGCGAAAAAGTGCAGTGTCATGCACTTGGGTAGCAGAAATCCAAGGGAAATGTACACAATAGGGGGCGAGAGGTTGGTATGCACGGTTCAGGAGAAAGACCTTGGTGTGATTATCTCTGATGATCTCAAGGTGGCAAAACAGTGCGACAAGGTGGTGGCAAAAGCCAGGAGGATGTTGGGCTGCATACAAAGAGGGATTACCAGCAGAAAGGAAGAGGTACTTATGCCACTGTATAAGTCACTGGTGAGGCCTCACTTGGAATACTGTGTTCAGTTTTGGAGACCGTATCTTGCAAAAGATGTAAAAAGACTGGAAACGGTTCAGAGGAAAGTGACCAAAATGATTTGGAGCCTACGTCAGAAGCCTTATGAGAAGAGACTTGAAGACCTAAATATGTACACTTTGGAGGAGAGGAGGGACATGGGAGATATGATTCAGACCTTTAAATACTTAAAGAGAAATAATGAACAAACAAACCTCTTCCAAAGACGGGGAAACTGTAAAACTAGAGGGCATAACATGAAGCTGCAAGGTGGTAAATTGAAGGACAATGTCAGGAAATATTTTTTCACGGAAAGGGTGGTGGATGCTTGGAATACCCTCCCGATGGAAGTGGTGGGGGCAAACACGGTGACGGAATTCAAAAAGGCATGGGACAAACATAGTGGATCCCTTTACAGCAATAGGATGAAAACAAAATAAACGGTACCATCTAACTTCTGAACCACATAACGTCTCAACAAATATATAATGTCTCAACAAATAGGGGAGTCCTACCTGAAGTGGTGGGTTTACCCCTAAACAAAGACATGGGGAGGGGTTGCCTGCACAGAGCGACAGGTGCACCTACTCTTGGCATCTTGCTGGGTAGACTAGATGGACCATGCTGGTCTTTATCTGCCGCCATTTACTATGTTACTATGTTACTATGTCCCTATCGAACCCAGAAGCTATCCGCTTAGCATCGGGGCATGTTGGAGCATTCTGGAGTGGAGGCAGGCCATGGCGCTAACCATGTAACACCGATTTTTGATGCTACATGGTTAGTGGTCTACGCCTTAAGGATAGGCGTGGGAAAATCTCGCCTATCTTTAAGGCACTGGGGCTAACCATGTAGCATCAAAAATCAGTGCTGCACGGGTAGCTTCTGCGGCTTTCTAGCTGTGTGGTAACACCCAGATTTTCGATGCCGGGCTGCATATGACCTCGGCATGGAAAATCCAGGTTAGGCGGGAGGGGGTGGGCTATGCACCGATGCCACGCATAGCACCGCCCAGCTCAAAATCGGGCCTGAAGTTTTTAAGCGCACAAATGGATTGAATGCACACTCACAAATGCACCTCTCTACCGATCACAAATTTAGGGAGGCAAAAGAAAGAAAAACACCTCTGTGTATCTGTGCATTGCCGGTAGCTTGAACTTTCCAACTTGTTAGTTTTCGTGTAATGATTTTTGAAAAGCTAATAATTATAAAGTTACCTTTCAGTACTTAAAGTTGACTTTGCCACAAATTCTGGCAGACATGCACTACCACAATGGTTATGGTAAGCATATTCTGAATGGTCACAAAATCCTGTGTCACCATTAGCACTGTGAATTCCCATTCATAATGAGCAGTAAAATATGAGCAATGTGAGCAGGGCCAGATTAACACCATGGGGCAGGTTTATGAGTGTGACATGGCATTTTAAATGGGACGTTTAGAATGAATCTGGGATGTCCAGATCAGAACATCCAAAAATCCGGAGGTGTAGCAGCAGTGAAGGGAGGCACATATAAGTGTCTTCTGAATTGCTCAGTCTCCACCCTGAAAAATGAACATCTCAGTAACTGGTTCTCATGATGGGCCAAATATGGACATCTCCGAAGTGCACACCCACAAAACCGGGTATTTGGATGTCCCAGCCGGGGTAGTTCAGAAGAGGAAGGTGTCTATGTTATGAGATTAGCACATCCTGGCCGGTCATTTCGGATGTGCAGCAGTGGACCAGTAATATGTTTGGAGTATATGTGGCCTGGAAATATTAACTGTGGTGATGACAATGTATTTTTTTCTTCCCCCTGGAAGCTTTACAGCCATGAAATGAGCAGTTTTTGGCACCTTATCCATGGTCAGGAGCCGGTGTAGGCATGGACGCCTGAACAATGAGGGCTGGATGTGCTGGTGCCGTTCTGAAATCACACCACGATGGGAATCTCCCTTTCTCCACCCAGGGCACACCTCCATCACGGTCCCCGTACTACATGAGCGTTCTTGCAACAGGTATGTCTAGCTACCTCACTTTCTAAAATGTCTCCGGGGACATCTCAATGATTTGCACTTCTAAGTGCCCATTTTCAGATGTCCAACTCACAAATAGGGCTTCTAAAATGACCCCCTAATGGTGTTATTGATGTTTTTTCATGCTAAGATCCTACAACTTTTTTATTTCTATGAGTGCAGTGGCACTTAGCATATGTAAACTTCATTAATGCATGTTGACCTTTAGTAATCATGCCCCTATATTGGGCCCTAGACAAATATGCATTTGTGGACCCCTATTCACTTGGTACATCTCCCAGGGGTTTCCATTCATGGTCTTTTCTCTTTCCCTACACAGGCAATCCTTCCACAGATCACCTCTCCTGAATTGGCTTGGAAGATACTGCAAAGGGAGTTCTGAGTGTGTCTCTACCCTATAACCAAGAAGCAGGAAGAACCACTATGCAGCCTGTGAGCGCATGTTGAGTTATTTCTTACATTAGCTCACAATCGTCTGGGCACTCGGGACCAGCCCATACAACTTCTGGGGCTGCTTTGGCGATATGAGCTTCAGGAGTAGCTGAGGAGAAAGTGGAGTTCTGTGCAAGAGTGTAAAGGCAGGGAGGCAGTCAGGGAAGATGTGAATATGGTGGCCTAGATGACAATTGGAGTCATTTGGGACAAATTTTCTAACAGGGCACTTATAAAAATAAATGTGAAAAAAGTGACTATTTTATGCTTATTTTATAGAGGATATCACAACAGCATCCAAAATATTACCCTCAATAATAGGAAAAACCAAAATAACTATGCTCTATTCCCTAATCAACCAAATTCATACAAATAACAATAAATGATAATTAAATGGATTGTTAAAATGGGGGTACACTTGCCAAAGATTTGTAAGCTTAGTATGAAGTCACCATTGTTTTCATTATAGGTCCTTTAAACTTTTGTATTATAGAAACAGAATACGAAAAAATGACAGCAAATAAAGCCCATATGGCCTACCCATTCTGCCATCCATATAGAAACATAGAAACATGATGACAGAAAAAGACCACATGGCCTATCTAGTCTGTCCTTCCATAAAAATAAATACCCGCATTAGATAAAGGCTAAACAGGTATCTGACTGCTTCAATTAAAAATCCTTTCAACTCACACAGATAGCACATATAGTTAAACCCCTTTGATGATCTCACATCTTATGTCCTTTCACTCCCATATATATATATACATATATATATTTGTATATAGTTTATTCTGTTCTGTTTTGTCTCACATTGTTTAGACAATATATTCTGTTTAGTTAATTACCTCGTTCTTCAATACATATACTGTTTTGCTTATCATTATACTTATATTATGACGTTTCTTGTAAAATATATTCTGTTAATCATCATACTTATAATATGACGTTCCTTGTAAAACAAACTTGTAAACTTGCTTTGTTAATTGTTGTTCTCTGTAAACCGCAACTGAACTGTGGAAGATGCGGTATATAAATGTGTATAAATAAAAATAAATAATAAATAAAAAACAACAACAACTACAACAGTCCACTTTTTACCTTTAGAGATCCTCTGTGTTGGTCCCATGCTTTTTTGAATTCAGTTACTGTCCTCATCTCTACCACCGGACCAACAAAAGAAAACAGCGCTAGCCACTCAAAATGAGCTAAAAACAAGACCAGGAAGCAGCAGGTTCAACACCTGCCGCTTCCTGGTCTCATCTCTACTCTGCTCTACTTATCCAACAGTCCGGCATATCCTTCTATATTTACGCTGACGATATCTTGCTGATTCACCATACCCCCTCCTCCACTCCTGATCTGACTCCACTTAATCGTTGCCTGTCCTCCATCGCCTCCTGGTTCGACTCTAACTTCCTACACGCTAATCCCGCTAAGTCTTCCGCAATCTGGTTCTCTTTCGGTCTCTCCTCCCCATGTCTGTCCCCTGTAATGTCTTCCCTTCCAATTCCTCTGGTTCCTACCCTTCGTTATTTGGGCGTCACCCTGGACTCATCTCTCTCCTTTCACCAACACATCTCTTCTGTCGTCCGTACTTCGTTTTTTCCATTTACGTAAGATTCGGGCTGTTCAATCATCACTCCCCCCTGCCTCTGTTGTCACCCTTGTCCTGTCCTTAGTCATGACCCGGTTAGATTATTGCAATGTCATATACGCAGGTCTGCCTTCTTTTCAGCTTCGCCGCCTTCAACTAATACAGAATGCTGCCGCTCGCCTCATTACCAGTTCCCCTGCCCGTTCCCATGTGTCCCCCTCCCTCCTTGCCCTGCACTGGCTCCCGGTTAGGTTCCGCTTCATTTTCAAGGTTCTCATCCTCACACACAAAGCCCTTCATTCCAGCACTCCCCAATACCTGTCAGACATCATTCATCTTCAACCCTCGCCTCGCCTTCTCCGTTCTTCTTTCGGCAACCGCCTTTTCCTTCCTTCCCCCGCTCAGGCCCACTTAGAGCTTACCCGAAATTCAGCTTTCTTCTTTCTAGGTCCAGCTCTATGGAATTCACTCCCCTCCTGTCTTCGTTTGGAACTTTCCTATTCCCGCTTTAAAACTCTTCTTAAAACACATCTCTTTTGTCAAGCCTTTGATCTTCCTTCTTCCAACGATGTTGCCTCATCCTCTGGTTGTCCCCCCCACCCTCCATGAACACCCCTTCCTTTGTCTGTCCCACTTCCATTTTCTTTTTCCTCTTTCCGCCCCCTGCCCTTTACCCTCCTGCCTCTCCTGGGCTCTTTTCCCCCTTTCAATCTTTTTCTCCACCCTTTTCTATCCTGTTAATTTTGGCGTTCTTTTCTACCTTTATTTTCAGTAGCCTATTTTTGTATTGTACACCGCCCTGATGCTTCGGCCTGGGCGGTTTATCAAATTGTGCAAATAAAGATAAAGATAAAGATCTCTACCACCTCCACTGGGAGACTATTCCATGGATCCACTACTCTTTCTGTAAAGAAATATTTCCGCATATCACTCCTGGTCTCATCTCTATCACCTCCACTGGGAGACTATTCCATGGATCCACTACTCTTTCTGTAAAGAAATATTTCCGCATATCACTCCTGAATCTATCTCCCTTCACCCTCATCCCATGTCCCCTCATAGCAGAACTTGCTTTCAATTGAAAGAGGCTCTCTCCCTGAACATTTATGCCACGGAAGTATTTAAACATCTCAATCATATCACCTCTATCCCGCCTTTCCTCTAAGGTGTACATATTAAGATCCTTAAGTCTGTTCTCATATGCTTTATAATGAAGCCCATTAATCATTTTAGTAGCAACCCTCTGCACCGACTCCATCCTGTTCACATCCTTTTGAAGGTGCAGTCTCCAGAATTGCACACCATATTCCAAATGAGGTTGTACCAAAGACTTATACAGAGGCATTATCACCTCCTTTTTTCTGCTAGCCATTCCTCTCCGTATGCACCCAAGCATCCTTCTAGCTTTTGCCGTCGCATTTTCTACCTGTTTAGCTACTTTAAGATCATCAGACACAACCACGCCTAGGTCCCGCTCTTCTTTAGTGGACAAAAGTACTTCACCTCCTATACTGTATTGCTCCCTTGGATTGCTGCAGCCCAAATGCATGACCTATTAAGTTCTATAATCCTTTCTTCTCCCTAAGAGATTCTCTGTATTTGTCCCATGCTTTTTTGAATTCAGGTACCCAGTTCTCATCTCCACCACCTCCACTGGGAGGCTATTCCATACATTCATCACTCTTTCCATAAAGACATACAGTAATGTACTTTACAATTCTCCATCATCCCTTAAAGAACATTCATTTGTCACCCTGCTGTGCAATCTCTCCCTTTCATAACACATAAGCCTACCCACCCATGTGGCAGGGACACTCTTGACCTTCAGCCATCTTGTCTGGCCACCAAGCCCTTACCCTGGACTGATCATTTTTGTATCACATTCTCCTTATAGCTCCCCGCACCTTCTGTTAATTCCTCAGGGCTTCAGACTAATTACATTTTACCCCCAGCACATCTCTCTCGCCACATTACCCCTCTCACTCTTCAGCGTTTCCCTGTTGCTTATCAGATTCTTCCCTCTAATCTTTCCTCTCTCTCACCTACTTCGCAAGTCTCCTCTTGAAACACTAGTCTCTCTGCTGCTCTGGACAAGATAGCTCCACTACGGCCCTGCCCCCTCATTGTGCTCTTTGCCAACCCTAGTATCATCCTGAGCTTCATCAGCAATGCTCCTATCTTCGTAAGGCAGAGCATTTGTGGAGGAAATCGCGCACACCAACTGCCCTCCAGCAGTTCAAGGCCTGCCACCAACAATATCACTCCAGTGTACATCAGTCTAAACACACTTATTCAAAAGTTATCTCCTCCGCTCCAAACACATCCCATCAATCTACTCTGTTCTCAGGTCTCTCTCCAATTTGCAACCCAATTTATCCTCTACCAATCATCAGCTTTTCCCTAGCCCCTCTCAGCTGGCCTCCTTCTTCTCCACTAAAAGCCATGATCTTCAATCTGATTTGCCCACTTGTCCTCCTCCACTATCCTCCCCACCTCCTCCCTCACCCCCTCCAACCTCTCCTTTTTCTTATGTGTGGGATAACTTTCACCCTCTGACAGTGGCAGAATTCATAAAAGTTATATCCACAACCCATAAGACCAACTGCTCCTCGACCCACTACTGTCTTCCTGGCTGTTAAAACCATCCCCTGCTCTTCTTCCTTCAATACTCACAAGCCTTGCCTCCAGAATTTTTCCTGCACCCTGGAAGCATGCTTTGGTCTGCCCTCTCTTGAAGAAACCATCTCTCAACCCTCACGATCCTGCACATTATCACCCAGTGTCTAATCTTCTTTTTCTATCCAAGATTTTCAAAAAAGCAGTTTTCTCCCAACTCTCCCACCATCTTGACTCGGTACACTTCCTTCACCCTCACCAATCTGGTTTTCACCCAGGTCACAGTGTAAAAATGATCATGCCAGCCTTCCTCAACAAGATTCACTCCTCACACAACCATGGTGACATCACGGTGGCAGCATCCCTGGATCTCTCTGCAGCATTCAGTCTCATAGACCATTCATTCCTTCTGTCTAGATTGTGTGACGCTGGTCTGTGGGGTCTGGTGTTTCACTGGTTCCATTCTTTCCTCTTCACCAGGTCTTTTTCAGTCACTTCGGGTGCTACCACCTCCAATCCTCTCTCTCTCTTCACAGTGGTGTCCCTCAAGATTTGGTCTTGGCGCCTCTTCAATTCCACATTTTCCTTGCACCTCTGGCTTTACTCATTTAGCAATCAGGAATGTCAGCATATTATTATGCCGATGATGATATTATTCTTCACCACACAAGTTCTTCTCAGCCTGATCGTTCCCCTCTCCCGGTTGTCCAACTGGCTCACCACCAATTGCCTACTCCTTAATCTTTCAAAAATGTCAGCCATCTGGTTTGCCCACGGTAGCACATGCCCCTCCATAGCTGCAGTCCTATTCTGCACCCCTATTCCATTAGTCTCTTCCCTCCGATACCTAGGAGTAATTCTTGACACTGAACTTACTTTCCATAATCACATCTCTCAGTTAACGAGGTGCTCGTTCTATTATCTTCATCATATCCATGCCATTCGTCCATTCCTCTCATCACAAGCACTGACCACTCTTCTCCCATCACTAGTTATATCCCAGCTAGACTTTTGTAACCTCACACTTGCCAGGGTTCCACAGTATCAGCTTCATCGTCTGCAACTAATTCAGAATACAGCAGCCAGGCTCATCACGCACACCACTTACCCTTCTCTGTCAATTACACTGGCTCCCAATAGAATATCGTATCCAGTACTAAATCCTGACACTTGTACACCAAGTCATCTATACTCATAACCCACAATACTTAGCGGACATCCTCCAATCTCACACTTCCTCCCATAGTCTTCACTCCTTACGTATTAACCACCTGCATCTTCCTTCTCCCTCTCATGCACATCTTCAATCCACTCGCCACTCAGTCTTTTTCTTTCACGGTCCATCCCTGTGGAATTCACTCCCCACTGCCCTCGAGTTAGAACAGACTTACTCAAAATTCAGGTCCCTTCTAAAAACTCACCTTTTCTCGTCTTCTTTTGATCTCCCAGCTCCTACCTCCTAACTTTATCAATGTTCCCATTGTCTGATCTCTATCTCTTTGTCCTGAATGATTGAGCCTATTTTTTCCTGTCTAACTTTTGTAGTTCCTTTCCTCTTTCCTAGGCCTCGGCCTTACTTTCCTTGTTTACACTGCCTTGATGTTCGAAAGGCGGTATATCAAGCAACATAATAAACATAAAGATAAATAGTATTTCCTTAGATTACTCCTGACTCTATCACCTTTCACCTTCATCTTATGACTCTTCATTCAGAACTTCCTTTCAACTGGATGAGGGTGAACTCTCAAGCATTTATTCCATGGAGGCATTTAAATATCTCTATTATATTACCCTCATATCACTCTGTGGACTAGCACCATGCTGTTTATATCATTTTGAAGGTGCAGTCTCCAGAAATGTAAACAGTACTCCAAACGAAGTTTCATTAGAGACTTATTCAAAGGCACCATAACCATCTTTTTACAGCCAGCCATTCCTCTCCCTGTGCACCCAAGCATCATTCTGGTTTTTACCATCGCCTTTTCTATCTGTTTGGCCACTTTAAGGTCATCCGATATGATCACCCCAGGTTCTGCTCTTCTTTCATGCACTGACGTATTTCACCCCCTATACTGTACCGTTCCTTTGGGTTTTTACAGCCAAAATGCATGACCACAGTACATTCTCAAGGCCACTATGGAGAAGAGCAATCAAATAAGTCTCCAGCTTGAACCCACCAGCTTTCAGGAAATTGAAGGCACCCAAATCCTAGGGAGCCAGCCAATGCTCACCTTGAGCCTAGAAGGGCATGTCTGTGGTGTACTGGCTCAGACCATGTGCTTATATTTAAGCAATGACGAAGAGCTAGCTCACTTGTATCTCTCTGATCAGTGTCCCATCTCCGCCAGGAGGGAAAACTATTCCATTCCCTAAACAACATGCCGGAGAGGAGGGGGGGCACTGATCAGAGAGATACAAGTGAGCTAGCTCTCCTTCATTGGCTTAAATATAAGCATATGGTCTGAGCCAGTACACCACAGACATGCCCTTCTAGGCTCAAGGTGAGGCGCTATGTGCCCCCAGAAACAAAGTCCATGGCACCAACATTGGCATATTCCCTCGGGTGTACATATACACCAATACCTCGGAGTAACAATTGACCATCGGCTCAACATGATACCACACATAAACAATATCGTAAAAGCTGTGTACTTCAAGATACGCACGCTCAAGCACCTACGTTCCCTACTTGACCCAGAAGACTTCAGAACCATTTACCAAGCATTAATCTTACCACATTTTGACTTCGCCAACTCAATTCTTCAAGGGCTCCCACAATCCACCTTGAGCCCATTACAGCTCTCTATGAATACTGCTGCAAGGATTCTTCAAGGAGTTTCCAAAAGTGAACACATCACTCCTATTCTCAAACAGCTCCATTGGCTCCCCATACATGGAAGGCTAATATTCAAAACCCTGATTCTTACATTCAAGGCCATCAAGGGTATATCCTCAAACTCACTTTCTGAGCTCATCCAACTAGTCCCATCAAACAGAACTAGAAGACAGGCAGCACTAAACTCTTTAGCAGTACCAAAGGCCATAATAACATGCAATCTATCTACAGCGAACAGAGCTTTCTTATTTTGCGCACCAAAATGCTGGAACTCCCTCCCTTCCGACATCCGTGCCATAGCCGACTTAACCCAATTCAGAAAGGCCATTAAATTCATCCTATTCACCAAATACTACCCCACATAAAACATAGCTTAACAGTCCCACCACTTATCCTTCCATTATTTCTTTCTCTCTTATTCTCTTCATTCTCGCCCAACAACCATGCTAAATCATGTACATAGTTCAATTATGTTATCTATTTAACAGACTACATATTCCATGTATAGTTCTCCCAGTTTGATCCAAGTTCTTACCCCTGTTAGATGTAATACCGAACAGCCTGTTGTTCTGGTTTTGTTATTGTTCCCTGTGAACCGCGCTGATCCTAAAAAGTGCGGTATATAAGAAACTAAAATAAATAAATAAATAAATACATGAACCCCATGCAGTGCTGGAAAGGCACAAGTATGTGCCAATAGTTGCAACACCTGATTAGCATGCCCCACCCCCAACTGTGTTCAGCTTTCTCCAACCCTGCTTCAATATGCTTCCATAGTCTCCCTAATATTTTTCTCTACTACAAACAAGTAGTTTTCGCTTAGTAAAATTTGATATAAAGCTTTTCATATAAAACATCAAAGTGGTTTACATTTTAAACTGCAACACGTGAAGCCCTGTTTTGTCTAGGTCATCTAAGTCAGAAAGGGAATGTCCATACTGAGAATATTTGAAGTTGGTTTTAGAAAAGGTTCGCTGACTACAAATAAGGTCATGCGAAATATATGTGCGTTTGGCAGCACGTACAATAGGAACAGCCATTTTACAATACCCATATTTAAGAAAAGAGCAGGGGCATCAGGATTTCATGCGTGTGCCAGCATTTAATCATGTAAATAGGAGATTTTGCGATCTGCAAATTTAAGTGTGGATTTTGCAAAACCGCATGCTCTAGGGGAGTCAGTTAAGGTATTGAGTCCAGCACACAATTTGTGTGCTATTTGACATGGTTTTGAACACCTGAGAAGCTAGTATAATTCCTTCTCAGTCATTACTCCAAACACCAGGTCTAAATGAGCAGTTAGTTGCTCGTTGAATCCACAGTATAATGCTAATAATCTACTGATGGTCTGCATTCCTAGCAGCAGATCCCTTTTCTGCTCTGTTGGGGTAAATGCTATTGGCAAAGTTGTTTGAAGTACACATGTATTTCTACTGCAAAATATCACATCTGTTCATGTTCAGCTTTTCTAAAATCACTACTTAGACTTGATTACAAAATAGTTTAAAGTTTATTTAGAAATTTGCTACACCGCCCATTTTCATGTGTTAATCAGCTTTTTGCCCACGTAAATGGCACTTAGCCCTTCTAAAATAACCTCCTAAACTTACACTGCCAGCTTGTGTAATTTTCTCTGCGTTGCTTGAAAGAGGCTTCACGTTTCTTCCTGAATTTGTAACCTGGGCAGACAAGTCCTTTTCATAACCCTTGCTAATGTTGAATAATTCCTGTAGGCAACCATGCTAGATTCAAAGAATTTTAAAGAAATGAAAAGCATTTCCAGATGAACTACAGCTGAGTCTGGTCCATGCTCTAGTTTTAAAGTGTATAAATTTTATGAGTGCCTAGCAAAAATCTTTTCTTTCCGACCAAAAAAAACCCCTTAATAAACTAAGAGGTTTGTTTCAATTATCCTTATTGCATGTTTTTCATTAAAGTAAAGGGAAGATTAGCCACTGCCAGGATAGGATGCATAATATGTCTGTATTTTTCTCATTCGGTTTTTCTTCAGTATTGTATTTTAGATTTATTTGTTATTTAGCTCTATCTTAAAATGTTCTCTCTTGAAAGGGATACATTTATGTTTGATTTCATGGTTATTGGGGAAAATCCAACTTATTTTCAGAGAATTGACAATAAATCAGTTTTATTAAAGATACTCAGTTCAATCTACCCTTTGTTATTTGGCAACTTTTCCATTAATTGGAGAAGATTCTCAGGAATACATATTTGTATTTTTTTTCAGTTATGTATTAGCAATAAAGAGTGGAGGAGTAGCCTAGTAATTAGAGCAACTGCCTAGTACCCAGAAGATCTAGGGTTCAATTCCCACTGTCACTCCTTGTGACCTTGAGCAAGTCACTTTACCCTCCATTGCCTCAGAAGAAAAGGCCTGGCAATCTACTTCTGCTGATACATTGCCAAGAAAACCCAAAAGCAGCCGAGTCAACACTGACTTGATGGCACTAAAAAAAAAATTACCAATAACTTACATTTTAGTATTGTTCTTCATCCCGATGAAAAATAAATGAGATATTAATTTTAGAAAGACTATTCTAACTGGGTATTTTGCACATCAGTGTATGGAATGTTGAGCTGCATGGCTTCTTGACTAACTGAGGTAGACCTTTGGGAGCTCCTCAGTCCATTGAAGAGTTCATCGGGGTAGTTCATATTTCCAGTGTATGAAAGGGGTGAGCTGGCAGTGCTGTTGTCAAATATGACAGCATATGTTCCTCTATTATGGGTTGCAACTGATATAAAAGCAAATGCTCACTCATAGGGAGCTGCTGCTGCGGCTTGGCTGGTTATGATCTATAAGATGTCTGAGCATATCACACTGTTGTCTGCCATGCACAATTTCAGTCTCTTCTTATAGGGTAATTTTCTAAGCTTTTTCTACATGTAAAGCCTGTTTTTCATGCAGAAAAAGGCCTATGGTAACAGCTCTGTGAGGATACTATTATAAGCAGGCACCTACTTTGAGTGTGAAAGTAGATGTCTACTTAGATGCTATTTTACAAAGGAAAATAGGTGCCACCTTTTCCTTATAAAATACTAGCAGAAATGTCAAAAACACACCTTAAGTCAAGACACGGACATTTACACCAGCCATAGATCTGGTGTAGATTCTTGCACATAGATGTGTGCAAGATGTGCATAAATTATAGTATTTTATAAGCTATGCATGTAAGTGTGCACTTTGCCACCACTTTACCTACACTCTGCCCATGTGCATTACCACCAGCAAAGTACATGCTGGTAAGCAAACAGCACACTTTTACACTGGTCAGTATTTTATAAGAGATCGATAATGAGTGTATGTGGCCACATATGCATGTTAATGACTAAAATAACCCTATTTAGGTGCATATTTGGCACCTAAAAGCATGCACCCTTTTTTATAAAATTACCTTCAAAGCTGCTTTTGTATCCTGATTCCCTTATTCTCCTGTTCATCACCTATATGTATCTTTACCATTTCCCTTAGCTTTACCCTAGTCCCCAGTTTCTTGTGTTATCTGTCTTGATTAGATTGTAAGCTCTAAGCTTTAATCAAGGGTCTGTCTCATACATGTATATGTACAGTGCTGCATATGCCTTGTAGCAGTAAACAAATGATTAGTAGTAGTAGTATTATATCTCCCAAGATGTATATGTATTTCTATGAGGCTCATTACTCCTCCAGCTCTAGGAATGTTAAGTATCAGCATTCACTGATTCTTATAAATTACCTCGTGGTAATAAAGTATAGACTAGTATAGTTACTTCCCAGTCATGGTTGTCCATGAACCTTGTCTCTGTTACTGCCACTAAATCCAAGTCAGCCTCTCCTATTAAAGCCTCAACATCTAGGATCTTATATAAGAACATAAGATATGCCATACTGGGTCAGACCAAGGTCCTTCAAGCCCAGTATCCTGTTTCCAACAGTGGCCAATCTAGGTCATACGTACCTAGCAGTTTCCCCAAAAGACACAGGTTCCGCAATGCTTGTACTGGGTCAAGCATTGATATCCTGAGTCCCTTCTTAATAATGGTTTATGGACCTTTCCTCCAGGAACTTGTCCAAACCTTTTTTAAACCCAGCTACACTAACAGCCTTTACTACATCCTCCGGTAACAAATTCCAGAGTTTGATTACATGTTGATTGAAAATTTCCCATGTTACGAGCATTTGTAGACACTGCCTTCCAAATGTTGCCCCTTTTACCTATTTCTATAAAGGTATTTAATATATCACTAACTTGGGGACTTTCACTTACCTGGAGGCTTTCTTCACCTTTCCCCAACAAATCTAGTTTAAAGCCCTCTTCAGTAGGTTAGTCAGTCTACTACTGAAGACATGTCAACCCTTCTTGGACAGATGGACACCATCTCTGCTCTGCAACCCTTGGAACAGCATCCCATGGTCCAGGAAACCAAAACGCTCTTAATGACACCATCCAAGCAGCCATGCATTCATCTCCAGGATGCAAGCTTCTCTGCCTTGGCCTTTACCCTCAATGGGGAGAATTGAAGAGAACACCAACTGCACATCTATCTGCTTCACCCTCTTTCCCAGAGCCATGAAGTCACTTTTGATATGCTCAGAGGGATACATGGCAGTATTATTTGTGCCAATATGGATGAGCAACATCGGGTAATAGTCAGTGGGTTTTATGAGTCTCGCAAACTCTCTGTAACATCTCAGATTTTGGCACCTGGCAGACAGCATACCTCTCTGGAGATCAGGTCTGATTAGCAGATGGACACCTCAGTACCCCTCAGAAGAGAATCACCAACCACCGCTATCCTCCGCTTCCTTGTGGTCACTGATTCTGCTACTTTGTGGTGCTTTAGCTCTGGTTCTTCCTTTTCCAGGGATGTTTTCATTTCCTCCACTTCCAGGGCTGCATAATGGTTCTTCATTTTGAGGGCTGGAGGAGTTGAACTGGTAATTCTGCAAGCCTGGTGACTTGCGTCCAACCTTCATCATCCTGTAGGCTCCCATCTTCTCCTCTGCTGGAAAGCTTGGATGTTACAAGAAGCATCTCATCAATGTACTTCTCACTGTCTTGAATGCTCCTCAGCCTCACCACCTCTTCTGAGGAGCATTCAAGACAGTGAGAAGTACATTTGTACCAGCCTTTTCATTCATTGTGCTCTAATCAACAGGAGTTCCTAATTTTTCTGTCCATAAAGACTCTGCACAAAGTCTCTACATGATCTCACATTTTCCCAGTTCTGAGCTAGAATGATGGAATGTCCTTCTTGTAATAAGCAGTATTAAAAATGTGATAGATATTTTAAAAAGAAGTTCAAAACCTACATTTTATGATGGCTTTTCCAATAAGCTGTTAGATTATATCGTTACAATGTTTTTATTATAAATGTGTGGTCTATGTATGGTTTATAGTTTATTAAGAATTTTGATATGCTACCTTTTGGTAACATCAAAGCGGTGTAAATAAAAATATTATTTAAAATAAGAAAGGAATGCCATTAAAACTGATAGGAAAGCATTAGAAAAGAGAGTGTTGGAAGAAATAAAAGGGAAGAGAAGCCAAAATAGATTAAGCAGCAGTAGAAATATCAAGGGCAGTTGAAAATAAGTATGTTTTTAATGAAACCTTAAATTTCGTGAATAAGGGCTTTAACCAAAGGCTGGACGGCAAAGAATTCCATAAGGCTGGACCTAAAAAGGAAAAAATGCATTGCCGTGTCCCTTCTAACTGAGCCTGCATGGGAGAAGGTAGATGTAACCTGTTCTCATATGCAGACCTAAAGACTCGAAGAGGAGTATATGGTACCAAAAAGGAAAAGAGGTATAAAGGGACACTGGAGTGGAGGACTTTATGAATTATCATAAGCAGCTTGTATTGAGAATGGTAGGTAATTGGAAGCCAGTGCAACAGTATGAAAAGTGGGGTAATATAATCGAATCTGGATGCATGATGAAGTAGCCATATGGCCATATTCTGAACAGACCGAAAGACTTTTAATTTGATAATGAGGAAGACCAAGATACACAATGTTGCAGTAATCAAGCTTGGCAATGACAAGAGTAAGCAGACGTGTTGTGATAGATGAAGGACAGAGAAAAGATTGAATAGCACAGATCTGTTGTAGAGTATAGAAATATCATTTCACTACTGAGCTAATATGGAACTGGAAGGAGAGAGCTGAATCTAGGATAACACCAAGGTACCTAAGTTGCGAGACAATTGGGATGTGAAGCCCATTAAGGGAAGGACCAATAGAAGGCAGAGAGAATGGACCAGAGAGCCACAATGCAGATGTTTTGGTAGGGTTCAATTTCACGTGATTGGTATTGAGACAAGATGCAACAGATGTCAAGCAAGTATTGACTGAGGAGAAATCAGGGAAACCAGCATTCATAGGAAACAGCAGCAAGAGGTCATCTGCATAAAAATAAGTTGAAACGCTATGTTTCTGAATCAGGGTAGCAAAAGGTGAAAGAAAAACATTGAAGAGGAGAGGGGCAAGGATGGCTCCTTGAGGTATATCACAATGAAAGGTATGATAGGAAGAATCAGAACCCTGATAGGAAACATGAAAAGACTGAGAAAAGAATAAAAGCAGTGAACTACAGTATCTCCCAAACCTGCCGAGGAGAGACTAGCGAGTAGGACAGAGTGGTCTACAAGTTCAAATGTGGAGGACAGATCTAAGGAGACAATGTGACATCACCCGTATCTAGTGCAGTATGCACCTCATTCAAAACAGAAAGAAGAATAGTGTTTGTGCTGTGACCAACTCTAAAGCCAGATTGGCGGGGATGTAAAAAATTAGTGTGGATAAGATATGCTGAGAGTTGTTCAAAGACAAGTTATTCAAGAAGTTTTGAAAGATAGGGTAAATTGGAGACAGGGGGGGTATGTGCGATATGTAAATTTTTGGATGTGTTTATGTTTTTTTGGACTCTACTTGGCATTGTAAATAGGCAGGTGATGAGTGAATAGATCGAATCAAAGCAAATTCAAATAATCTAAATTGTATGTAATTTTAATCATTTTTGGCTGGTGTGCAGTTCAAAATGTATTTTTTTAGAACACAGTGGGTTATACTGACATGGTCATGGTCATGGTCAATTATTCCTCTTACAGGTCACTTAATTAATCTTCCAGATGGCCAATGTCTGCTGAATTTAGGCCTCTGCAACCTTACATGATTGTCATTTGGTGATCTTTTACTATCCTGCTGGTAAAATCCGCCTCATCTGCAAAGTGGTCTGCTGTTCCTTGTTGCTGGGTTGCACTTTTCTTTTGCTGGGTACTATTACCTGGGCTGAAACTGACAAGCTTACACAGTGGCATGGTGGAAAACTTTGATGTATGATTGGTGTACATTAATTAATCAGTGTAACTTTATATTGACGACTCATTTGTCTGTTAAACACAAAACATATTCATTGCTCTAGCAAATTTACCACACTTTTAAAATTATTTAACCTTTTCAATCACTTTTGCAGCTCATATGTACTGAATATGAATGGCATTAGAAATGTATAACCTTTGAGGCCTGATTTACAACAGGCATTCACCCAGTTTATGCCAATGGGAAAAACCTTTTCTAAATCAGTCTTGTACTCTGAATTCAAAATCTTGTAGCCTTTGTATAGAACTTCATCAGTAGGCATGTAAATTCTGTTCCTATTTTTGTCTTGCTGTTTTTTGGCATGCATATTTCTGTGTTAATACTGCTTCAGTCCTGACTCAACAGATGTCCAATTTGCTGGTGTTCTCGGAGGGACTTTAATAAAGCATGTAAATGAAAATGTGTGGATTAGTATTCTGGTCTACAAGCCACAGAGCTATACATTTCTTGCTGGCAATTCTTAGGGAGAGAGAAGGAATATAGGACACTGGTTATTTATTTGGCTATAAATATTCTCCAACTGTGCTGTAAGTATTTAAACCGCAAAGGTGATGTCATGTTCCCTTTAAAGATTTTGTTAAGGACACATCAGTTTGTAGGAAGAAAATGTTCCCTCAAAGATGGTATGAACGAAACTACTTATTCCCTAGTCCCCCTTAGATTAGTAGAGGGCAGGGGTTCTGAACCCAGTCCTTGGGGCACACCTAGCTAATCAGGTTTTCAGGATAACCACAGTGAATATGCATGAGAGAGATTTGCATACAGTGGAGGCAGTGTATGCAAATCTCTCTCATGCATATTCATTATGGTTATCCTGCAAACCCAACTGGCTAGGAGTGTCCTGAGGACTGGGTTGAAAACCCCTGGTATGGGACAATATTTTAGTATAATTGTTGCTGTGAACAGTTGTGGTTGGATTTTTTTTCTGATCTCTCAATTTCCTCTTGTTCCTCTGTACTTTCAGCTGAATCAGAACCAGGGCTGGGATCTGGTACCCTAAGCTCTAATTTATTGCTACCTGTGGATTTTTTCTATAATTTATATCCCCTGCTCCCCAACATATCTAGCCTGGTCATTGCAGCAACAGTCCTGGGTCAGGAGTCATGCACAGGGCTCCCTGTGGAACTCTGCCATCATGCATTTGGCCACTATGATTGTAATTTATATGGAGGTGCCTACTTTAAGCATGAAAGTACATCCAACTTAGGTGCTATTTTATAAAGACAAGTAGGTGCCTGCTTTTCTTTATAAAATACTAGCATAATTGGCAGAAATACGGAAGTTAAGGTGTAGACATTCATACTGGCCCAGAGCCGGTATAAATGTCCGCACCTAGATGTTAGTAAGAATGAATATAAATTATAGTATTTTATAATCAATGTGCACCCTGTCCACAGTAGGCCAAAATCCTGACCGTGTGCATGCACACCATTAAAGTACATGCCATCAAGCACAGCACTTAGCAACAACATGGTATAAGAGGTCATTAGCGCGTATATGTGATCATATATGCATCTCAAAAATTAAAATAACCCCCCAGTTAGGCATGTACTTGGCATCTAAAAGTACACATCCCCTTATAATATCACCCTGTGTCCCCATTAAATAATGACCATGACTCCCACATCCATCCCCTCCCCCTCAGCATCCCCAACCCTAGCCAACCTACAGGCCAATGCAGAAAGTCGGCGCTAGACACTCGCTGGATCAATTGTTTAACGTTCCTGACAACGCACACATTTTAACATTCGATGCAGGAAGGTTAGAATATGCAAATGCCCACTGCAGTAACCCTGCGCATGCAAATGAGCCACCTCAGCATTAAACTGGGAGAGCAAGCCAAACACATGCGCACAAGAATCTGCGCTAGTTTGGCTTGCTCTCCCCAAGCACCGGATAACAGACTGAGGAACGGCACGGTACAGGAACACCAGAATAACGGTTTCACTTTGGCTTTATCTTTTTTTTTTGTCGGCACAGCCCAACACTGTTTTGATGGCATCGGGAGCTTTGCCCAATGCCTGATTATGTGGGGAGATGATGATCTAGGCATCAGGGAAAGCACACGGTGCCATCAAAATACTGTGGGAGGCAGCATTAGAGTTTACTTCTACTCAGACCCTGCGTAAAAATTTTGTTGCTATGGCTGGTTGCAAAATCATTTTAGCCATGATTTGCATACCAGCACAGCAGATTTAGATCATGAGTATTCATTTAAATTTGCATGGCGTTAATTGGTCACTAGTTTTTCCGCCGGTATTTAAGTCTATTTCCTGCATGGGGAGGATCATAAAGATGTGTTTAAATGTGCTTAAACGTAGCATTATGGGCTCATAAAGCCTGCGCTAGCTTTCTGCATTAGCCTGCTAGTGAACAGATGATCTGACTTAAAGTTCGGACCTGGGAACTTTGGCGTGGCAATACACAGCACTGAGCCACTCGGCCCTGTCTAAACATAAGGATAGCACTCAGTTCCAATTTAAGAAAAAAATGGTTGCTAAAACATTTCCCAAAAAGACAACGTGAGACTTTTGCCTGGATATGCTCCTTTTAAGAATCAAATAAGACCATCCTTGCATTTTTCACATTAGTTGTAATCACTCTAATAGAAATTAAAGGAACTGCATACCTTGAGTACAAAACGCACTATTTCAGATCTGTACAATCAAGTTGACTTGAAAGTGTTTTCTTCTTTCCACACTCTTTCTTGAATCTGATCACTAAGGGCCCGATATTTGAAATACATTTATACTGTTTACAGCCCAATGAACCATGTAAATGCCTTCAAAGGGAATATTCAATGGCACCTACATGGTTAGTGCCATTGATTATCCCCTTCTAAGTCCCGTACTCGACATGATGCTATCCGATTAGCATTGGGGCGTGTTGTGAGCGTTCAGGAGCAGAGACTGCCATTAACCAGGTAGCAGCAATATTGCACCGCTACCCAGTTAGCGATCCGCAGCTAAAACTAGGCCAGCTTTTGGTTCACCTAGTTTTAACCACGGATGCTAACCAGGTAGTGGTGCAATATCGCCGCTTCCCAGTTAGGCTCTATGGTGGTCTTCTCTATGTGCCAAACCCGGGCATTCAATGCCAACACTGCGTCACTGAATATCTGGGGTTAGGGGTCAGCGGGCAGGGCTATGCGCTGTAGCCTGCCCAGAAGAATATCGGGCCCTAAATGTTTTTCTAACATGACTAAAAAATTATAACGGTGCTCTCAATGCAATGCAGAGGTTTCTCTAGCCAAGGTCCATGGGCCCTAAATCTATTTTATAGTGTCCAATTATTTTCCACTGTATCAGAACTTAAAGGTACAGAGGCATTGGGCTGATGTATTAGAAAAAGCTCGGGACACAGTAAAGTAACTAGTTGGGGCACTAGAGCTTGCACCTTCAAGCATGCATGTCCAGGGCTCTTGTAACTGTTGCTATGTCACTATGCGTCATGTTTACTAGAGCGCCACAAGTAGCATGGGGAAAATGTACGGTTAGCATGCATTTTCATGTGGCAAAGCCTAGCAACCACAGTAGATGCAAGGGGCACAGCTGTGATAAGCTACTACCACCACACTAGTCAAGTCACTGGCATAGTAGTAGGGAACACATGGCCATAGCGCATGCGCACAGTGAACACATTCATAATGTGTGCCCGGCAGAGAAAAGCCACAAACATGTTAATAGTGAAGCAGTGGGCTATGGCCTGACATCTATAAATTGGGGAGGGGGCCATCCTCTTACTGGAAGTGGTAGATCCCAAACAGCCCCCAAACTGAGCACCCCAGCTCAAGGAAACAAAGGTCGTCAGACTAAGGAAGATCATAAGAGCTCCCCAGGGCCATGAGATGTCTCTGTCCTGGGCAAGTGGGACAAGGAGGGGACAATGATCAGCATGCTCCAAAACAGGAAAAGAGAATTCATGCACTTTTATCAAACTGAAGCCCAGCAGCCATGGTTGACACAAGGGGCACGGTAGTGGTACGCTACTAAGGGCATGCTGGTCATGTCACTAGTGTAGTAGTAGCGAACTCACAGCACTGGCGCATGCGCATTGTGCATGCAGTCTCGACAGGAAATAGAAAGCTACAAGCGCAATATTGGGGCATCTGTGGATTGTAAGAACTGTGCCCCTAGCACCCATACAGGAAGACAGCGACTGACCAGTCGAGAATAGAGATGACCGGGAGTGGGTTGAACAAACAGCACAGCTCAGAACAGGGGCTAATTACAAGAGGGTGGGATATGCAAATCAGAAAAGAAAACACATGCAGAGAGTATGTGCTGTGTCACAAAGCATAGGCGACAGGGTGCAAATGTGGCATCTGGAGATGCAGGGGGCTGTGTATGGGATCAGGCAGAATGTCCACAGTGTCATCATGGGGGACAGTGATATGGATCCCTTTACCTTGAGACACCAAGGATAGCTGTTCACCTAGGCTGCAGGGAACACAGAACATGTATTCACTGCCACATGCACCCCCATGCATAGGGGCCGGGGTCAGACAGCTCCTGTGCTGCCACACCGTCATTTAGTCCATAAAGTGCATTACCTAATTTGCATGCCCCTCCCCCCACTGTACTCTTCTGATTCCAACTCTGCCTCTAAGGCCAGTGCTGCCTGCAGCACAGAGCACAGGCCTTATCTCCTTACACCTTCACAACACACAGCGCCAGCAGCCCACTGAAACCTACCCCGTCCATATGCAGACATGAACAGCAGTCGTCAGGACAGCTTTTGCTGTGGCTATGGATGCCTGCCACTGTCCTAGCAGGGTGACCACAAGCTGGTGTGTTGCACTGCCATGTCAGCTGTATCATGCAGCACCCCCAAACCAATGGCCTAGGCATGCACCTTGGTATTCAGCTCACATTTCCTATTGGCCCCTTATTGTTCCAATATATTTACCCTGGTCCTGACCTTCCTATTTCTTAACACACATGTCCAAACTGTGCATCTAAACCATGCACTTGATGCATAGAAACATGGAGAATGCAGATAGTGCCTGGTCAGCCTGCTAGCACCCGCTGAAACCATGTGCCCTGAGTCTGTCCCCTCTCTGCCCTATCGCTGTCTTGACCCCTGCCTATTCATGCACTACACTGCTAGCACAGAAAAGCCATACTAAACCCCATGCTATAGGCTGGCGCACTTTAGTAAACATGTCCCTCTATCTTGCCTATCATCAGATTCTTATATTCTGCTTCTAAGAATTTATAGCACTGAAACAGTAAACAGTTATACAATACAGGGTATTCAGTGCCCATAAAGCATTAATTGCTATCTTTATTGTCTCTAGTCAAAGAATATACAGCATAACCCTGAGGAAAAATATTACAATCTTCCCAAGTAAAATACTTCCATTGTGAATACCACTAACGATTTTTATTATGAAATCAAGATAAACTGTGAAAGTCTATGTGAAAAACTGCTCATTTTTCACTCTTAAATGAAGACACCTGGGAGCCATTTTAAGTTTTGATAAAACAAGGTAAGCAAATTAGTGTTCCCCAAAAATATACCTAATATTACATTGAAAGACTATGAGCAATTAAAGTCAGCAATTTTTTCAACAGTAAGAGTGAGCCATTACTTAGTGCATTAAATTATACCTCATAGAAGGCAATTTTCAAAGTCATTTGAAGCACAGAGGTTTTTGCACAGCAATGGGTCTTTGAAAACTGTCAGCCCTATATGTACATAAGATTAGAGTGGCACCACGGGGTCTCTTATTGAGCAGTTTTGGCTGTTTAACAGAACTTTTAGCATGAACTAGCTGCTGGTGAAGCCTGCTCACTGCTAGTGCAAGTTGATTGCCATTTTAAACAATTAATACAGAAAATGCCATTTTGCAGTGGGCAGTGGTGGGGAGAGTGCCTACCCATTAGTACAGGGGTTGTTACTTTACAGCAGATTAATAATGCATAGCAGTCAGCGCTATCTGAAGAAGTGTAACTAACTGCATCGCTCCTTAGCAGCTATGAGGTTAATACACAGGTGTGACTTTTTTCTCTGTAGTAACTACATGGCAGCCCTACAAAAACACTGGGAAGACCCCCAACCTAAAGCTAGTACCATGCAAAAACTGCTAAGATTTAGCTCACTTTAGTAAGCAGAGGCCTATGCACAGATGGCAATGAATACAGCAGCTCGCATCCTCTGCGGTATATCTAGAAGAGATCACATCACGCCCTTACTCATGGACCTTCACTGGCTGCCATTGCAATGCAGGATCACTTACAAGGTACTACTACTAACATTTAAAGCAATTAACCGGATATCCCCCCCATCCCTCTCCACACTCCTAACCATCACTCCCACAAACAGGCTGAGAAGGACAATATCCGCTAATATGCTGACTATACCAACTGAGTCCACCAAATGCACACAAACAACCAGGAATAGAGCTTTTACATTCTATGCTCCTAGGTGCTGGAATGACCTCCCACCTCACATCCGAACAATCAATGACATCTCTCAGTTCAGAAAAGCCCTTAAACACTACTTATTCTGCCTCCACTTTGTCCACCCTAATCCAACACAATCACTTTTCCCCGCCCCGCAACCCACACACTCAGCCTCTGATGCCCCAACAACATAACCCTTAACGCTACACAAATTAGACCCCCATTAGGCACACCCTCAATGATCATAGATCACAAGAACTTTCCCCATTGCGATTAACAACTTGCTGAATATAAGCTGTAAATAGTTTCTAGAACTACTACAGTAGTTTGTATATAGTTACCCCTGTTACATTCCAAGTTACATACCCTGTTCAATGTAAGCAAAAGATCCTGTTCTGATGCAAATTTCTGTTATTTGTAAACCGCACTGATACCAAAAAGCGCGGTATATAAGAATTGTAAATAAATAAATAAATAAATTAGGTTAGTCGCAGCAGGAACAGGCATTCCTGGAGAATGGGGGGTGGAATTGGAATTGTACTTAGGTGCATAGTTTTGTGTTTTTAAAAATATGTACTATTAGTCAATTACTGTATCATGAAAATCATCTGGAGTACTGGAAGATGGGAGAGTGGCCAACATTACACCAATTTTTAAAAAGGGTTCCAGGGCTGATCCAGGAAACTACATACCAGTGAGCCTGACGTCAATACCATGCAAAATAGTAGAAACCTTTATGAAAAACATAATTATTGAACATGTAGATAGTTATGGTTTACTGGGACAAAACCAACATGTTTTTAGCCAAGGAAGTCTTGTCTTACTAATCTCTTGTATTTTTTTGAAGGTGTGAATAAACAGGTAGATAAAGGTGAGCCGGCTGATATACGTAGTGCATCCCTCATGAGAGACTCTGGAGGAAATTAAAAAGCCATGGGATAGGAGGCAGTGGACTATTGTGGACTAGGAACTGGTTAAAAGATAGAAAGCAGAGAGTAGAGCTAAATGGTCAATTTTCCCAATTGAGAAAGGAGACTGGTGGAGTACCCCAGAGATCGGTGCTGGGCCCGGTGCTTTTTAAATTATTCATATATGACCCAGCAATATTAATCAGTTAACCCTAACCAGCTAACGCTGTTAGTGGATGACTCTTGCAGCTCACCAAATAGCTAATTTGCTATCCAGGCAAACTGAATATTCGATGCCATTGGCCAAATATAGCCCTGGCATTGAATATCCAGGTTTAATTTAAAGTGGCGAAGGCCAGCAGCTTTATCCATGTTGTCTGCTGCTGCTGAATATGCTCCTCAGAGTCTTTTGTAAAATACCTGTAAGATAAGATTACTAGATGTCTCCAATTTGCAGGGATTGTCCTTGATTTTAGAGCTGTGTCCCCGATGTTAGAGCTGCGTCCTCTACTCCCACCTGCAATGGGGATAGGGGCGGTAGAAAAGGAATTTTATTTTCAATTTAGTGATTTGAATAGGTCCGTTTTTAGAATTTACATCCATTATCTCTATATTTTGCACAGTATGGGAAAATGCATTGATGCGTCTGCTTAGAGATGATACTGTTGCTGTCAGGGGATGGATGAGGTGGAGGGCAAGGTAATGATTCCTGTTCCCTCCTGCACGTCTTGTAGTTCAAACCTAAAACGAAGGCATCTCCTTCCTCCCTCTCCTCCCCACTTTGGATAAGTGTCCCAAATTTGCCTGCAAAATATCTGGTGTCGCTATTATAAGGCCATGGAAATACTTATGCAGTCCGTGGCATGTACAGTGCTGATGATATTATTCTTCTCCACCATACAGACCCCTCTATCCCGGATCTCGCCCCCCTCAACTCCTGCTTAGTCTCGGTATCCTCCTGGTTCTCCGCTAATTTTTTGCATGTGAATCCCTCTAAAACATCTGCCATTTGGTTCACCTCCGGTGCCCCGACTCCCTCTCTTGCCCCCATCTTGTTCTGCTCCCCCTTGCCAGTAGTTTCTTCCCTGCGCTATCTAGGAGTCATTCTGGACTCCTCCCTGTCTTTCAAAGAACATATTTCCTCTGTCGTACAACGGTCCTTTCACACCCTACGACAACTTCGCACCGTCCGCCCCTTCATATCAGTTTCCTCTTTGACTACATTGATACTGTCCCTGGTAGTATCTCATTTGGACTAATGCAATGTTGTGCTGGCTGGCCTTCCTCAAACCCAGTTGCGCAGACTACAACTTGTCCACCACACAGCTGCACGTATTCTCACTCACGCCTCCCATTTCGATCATATCACCCCCATTCTGATTCATCTTCACTGGCTTCCCTTGGTCTATCATATACAATTCAAAGTACTCATATACGTGCACAGAACTATCCATACTGGTATCCCCCTTTATCTCGCCAATTTAATACATCTTCACTCAGCTCACCATTCTCTTAGGTCTGTTCACTTGAATCGTATGTCCCTTCCCTCCCAATCACAAGCCCACTTGGAGTCTACACGTTATTCAGCATTTTTCTTTTTGGGCCCCCGACTCTGGAACTCGCTCCCCCCCCCCCCCGCCCTCCGTTTGGAGCCCTCTTACAAAACCTTTAAGGCCAGATTGAAGACCCACCTTTTCTGCACTGCTTTCAATCTTCCTCCTCCCTCCATCCCCCTTTCTCCCCCGCCTCGCTAATTCTAGATGTACCAATTCCTGTTGCCGTGCACTCTGCTTGTTCTGTCTGTTGCTTTACTCTTCCTCTACACTCTATCCTTTTCTTAATTTCTTATGGCGTTCCTTTTCCTTTTAAGCAGCTCATATATTTTGTTATTGTACACCGCTCTGATGCCACCGGTAAAGAGCGGTATATTAAATGAACCAATAAAGATAAAGATAAAGAGCTGATTTACTGGGAAACATTCACAAAAGGAGCAATATCAGTCAAAGCTTCAGACAGGTAAATAGCGGTTAATTTTGCAACTATATGTTAATGCCAGATTTTATAAAATTGGATGTCCAGGGGAAGCCAATTAAGGAACCAAGTTACAAAATTCACATCTTCAGCTTCTTGGCGTGGTTTTAAAACACCAGTGAGGTAATCACAACTGCCCCATGAATCACTCCTCCAAAGCCTTCGTCCTAATGATCGGTTAGCTGACACTTACATGGGACTCAGAGCAGATGTACATGCCAGGGGACAATGTTTTTTTAAAGTATGCAATTGCAAAAGAGGAAGTATACGGGAATTTTTCAGGACCACCCAAACCATGCACTTCAAAAGTACACATGCAATGGATATACATAAGTAACACCTTTTCTAAAGTCGACTCATAGGGTCATTCACATGTGTAAACTCACTATTTACATGTACAAATCACACATAAGTCATCTAAAATGACGTTCATAATCTTTGGGCCTGGCACTAAAGAGTCTCTGGGAAAAATATTTAATATTTAGGCCAACTTGCAGCGTTCCATTTGGTTGAGTTTTCAGAGAGGCGTGGTTTAGATCCTATTGACTTGGTTCAGCACATTGTAGGGGATGAAAAGAAAGTTGCAGTTCACAATTCAAGGCATAGGGAAGAGGACAAGACAACCTCTGAATCACAGGACAATTAATTATCCAGCAACACAAGTAGAGTAATTAGTTCTAAGGTATGGAGCAATTTTTCACTATCTGACAGAATAGGCCAGTATTGCTAGCTGAAATGAAAGGGGATGAGTATTACCAAACAGCTGCTAAACTTAATATGAAAAGAAGAGTTGTACTTCGCTGACAAGAAATAAAAAACAAGTAGAAGCTTTATAAGGGGAAATATTGGAGTAACATTAGCATTAGATCACTGGCCTTGTTTTTGTAGTAATCAAGACCTATACCAATTCCATTCCAAAATAGCATTTATATTGAAAACACTGTCACTAACACAAGCTTATAGAATACGTGAAATGGCATTTCACAGATGACATCCAAGTGTCATCTGGGACAACCAAGCCAAAACGTATTAAAAAAAAAAAAAAAAAAAAAGCAGGCACGGCCACATTCAGGCACGATTTCAGAAAAGTGGACCTACCCGATATGGACGTCTGGGGGGCTATCTATATAGACATCCCTGGAAGAGTATTGTGGAACTTTGGACATCTACATAGCCCAATGGTTAGAGGTGCGGAATAGGACCAGGAAAGCCAGGGCTCAAATCCCACGGCTGCTATCACCATGATTGTGTAGAGTACTGGGGATGATGGCATGCTCTCCCTTCTCTGCACCCTCTGGATGTTTTAGGGCCAAAAGAAGTGCTTATTTGTGCCTGGAGCAGGTATAGCCTTAAGCATGACTTTGGACATCCAGGGCCTTTCCAAGATCAGGCTGTGATGTCCAGATTCTTCGGAATGCCTCCACCCTGCCCCCATTCAGACGTGGTTATCCTCACTCTGGGAACATCCATAGACCCAGCTTCTAAAATGCCTCTGGAGATACCTCCATGTTTTGGACATCTCTATGGACAATTTCAGACATTCAGAGCACAAATAGCCTTTTACGAAATTGCCCAGACTACTATTTATTTGCATTATGGGGTCAGGACAATTTTATAACAGGTGGCCTAGGTTAAGTCAGCAGGAAGGTACCAATTGTTGCACTATTGATAAAAACACATAAGCATTTATGGGTATTTATCAAATACTAGCATAAATCCTGCAGAAATTGAAGGTGTGAACATTCTACATCGAAGGACCTCGACACCTGCTCCGATACAGATATAAATATTAGCACATAAAGTTTATGCATATAAATCCTGACTCTGCCCACGCTCAACCCAGACTCTTCCCTTGAAAGCGTCTACTCTACTGATATATACTTACTTGCACTGCACGTATTCTAAATATGACCTAATTTTATGAGGCCTTTTATGCACCTAAATCAGCTTGTTGCACATGAAAAAAGTTTTCTAAAATTACCTCCATTCTAGCTACAATATATTCTTCATTGCTTTTTTCTTTAAAATCCTGTACTCAAGTGCCTCCACTTTCAGGCATTCCAAGATAGGATGTTTTTGATGGCAGCTCCAAAATTATGGAATGCTTTACCAGTAGATCTATGAAACATGTCTGACGTTGTTTTGAAAAACATTGAAATCATATGTGTTCGGCAGGCCTTCTCAGCTTTTTTACAGGTTAGGACCTTTAGAGTAGGTGACTGCCAGGTATTGTTTTTTAGGGTAATAGCAGCAGTTTGATATGGGTTTTGTTTTTATGTAATGTTATGTCAATTGATTTGATTGTTATTTATGTGTTTGTGCATGTTTTTATTCTAATTCGCCTAGCAGATAGTGTGGAATATAAATTCTTTCAATATATAACAATAAATAAATAAATAAATAAATTGGCTAAATGATTTGATTTGACTTCTTTTGTATGTAGACTTTAAGAGTTGGAGAAGAACTGTTCTACAAATTTCTATTCAAAAGATCAAACCGCGGTGAGAGTTGCTTAAAATATTTAAAAGCCTTTTCAAGGAATTTTATTTGTTTTAATACTGTACAGTTTGTGTCCTGTCCATCCTATTTTTTAGAGAACAGCACACTCAGCAAATATGGCCCAGTGCCAGTTAATCACAATTCTTCAGTCATTGCTTTCCAAATTCTAAGGGGGGCATATCTGTAAGGATTCAGCAGGTTATCAAAACCTGCTAATCGGCTAAACTGTAGTCACCTCGATATTCAATGGCACCATCAGGATGGCACCACTGAATAACCCGACAGACTGCAGAAAAGATGCCTGGTCAACAATGGAGCAGTCTGTGGGCGGAACGGGCACAGTTCTGGCAGCTGCTCCAGTTAGTGGTGATATTCAGCTGATAACCAAATAGCTAAACCACAAGAAGTTAGGACAGGTAAATGGCTGTCCTAACGTTACCGTTTACTGCTATTAGGTTATCAGCTGAATATTGCCACTAGCCAGATAACAAGAGCTATGTCTGGTGAAACCAAACCTTTGTCTGGATAAGCTCTGGCACTGAATGTTCAGTTTTTATCACAGCAGCAGCAGCCGGGCACTTTAAAAGCACTCACTACTGCTGAATATTGGTCCAAATATTTATAGAGGGTAATTTTCTAGCAGACCCTCTAACTTCTGTGACAAATCTGCATATAAGTTATGACAATCATCAAAGGACAATATTCACAAGCTTTCCCTTTGAGAATCACCCTATGGAAAGTACACACGCACACATTTATATCTATTATTTAGTACATATAAATGTCTTGGCTTCTTTTACAAATATATATGCATATTTTATAAAAATGTGGTGCATAAATACTCATCCTTTCATAGCCCTAGCCCCAGGAATGCCTCCATTCAGTTCAGATAAACGTATACAAATACACGCTATATGCACATAATTTTACATTCATGTGACGTGGCAATTTAGAAAGTGCATGCTGGGACATCCAGGCCAAACATGCAAGAAAATGCCAGAGACATTTCTGTTCCAGCCTGATTTTGGAAACAGACGCTCCTGATGTGGATGGCACCACTACCAACACTTGGGGCAGGGACATCTACCTTCTACTAGTTTGCATACTGGGACATCTATCGGTATGGCAAATAAAAACAAGAGCCCTCCTTCCCCATCAGTGTTCATTGTCAACATGAGAAATATAGGAGGTATGAGTGTACCTCCTTCTCCATTCCTTCCAAAGGTTTGGCTGGCAAAACAAGCACTTTTCCTGTGCCTATTTATGCCTGGGTCCAACAACGACAAAGCACAATTCCACATGCAACTAACAGACCCAGTCCAAAAACATGGAAAGCAGAGGAAGAATATCTTTTATTGAATGACTTAAGCCACTGGCCCAACACAGGCCATGTTTCATTCTGCCTTCATCAGGGGCTAAAGCTGGCTTGACTACAATGTATAAAAACAAGTATAAAAATAATAATAAATAAATATAAAACTAAAAGGGGGGCGGAGCCTGATGTCCAGCGGGTAGGACGCTTTGCGTTGAAGCTCCCGAGAGGCCTACTCAGAATCCTGACTTAATACCTATATAAATTTACTATTTTGCTCCGAGCTGACCGGGGCACCTCGGGGGGGATGGCGGCCCACAAACCAGCGCGCTTGGACTTCGGGTCTCCTTCTTCTTCTCACGGAAAACGCTCCAAAACGGAAGTATCCTCCCCGCAGAAGATGGTTCCATTTCGTGAAAACCCCGCAATGCACCTGGAGATTTTGGAGGAAATACGCGGCGTGAAGGAATTGGTGCAGTCTAATGGAGAAGCGCTTCGAGCCATGCGAGAAGACTTTGGAGTGCTCCAAGACCGACTTGAAGGTCTTTCATTACGGCAGGACAATATGGCGGGGGTCCTCGACTCGCACGAGGTGCGCTTGGGCAAAACTGGACGAGGCTGAACGCCAGATACAGAATCTTCAAAAGGAGTTGGAAGATAGCAATAATCGCGCCCGTCGCAACAATGTGAGGCTCCTTGGAATGCCGGAGGGAGTGGAAGCAGGAGATATAAGAGAATTCTTGCTCAAAACTCTTCCCTCCTTGCTGAAGATTACTTTTCACAGAGAACTGGAAATCGATCGAGCACACCGTGTTCCTGCCCGCATGGCGCTCAACCGCACGACCCCCCGGCCTATTATCTTTAGCTTGCTACGATATCAACAAGTGGAACAAATTTTACATGCTGCCCGAGCGAATCATCATTTGGAATATGAAGGTCGTAAGGTCTCCTTCTTTCCTGATTTGGCAAAGCCTACCGTTGGACCGTCGGAAGAAGAAACTCCTTGCTCTTCGCCCTCGACTTCAACAGCTACAGGCTCGCTTTGGCCTGTTGTATCCAGCGAAGCTCCGAGTGACTCTCCATAACCAGACCAGGACGTTCGAGGATCCTGATATTATCAACATTTTTGGACTCCAAGAAGCAGAACAGATGCGCTAATCCCAATTTTGGACTCTTATCCACCGGCTCTGTCCGCCATTTTGAAGGGCCCGATGTGGGCGATCATAGCCCAGCACAGAAATAGCCTGGACTTTCAAACTTTCTCTGTATGACTTTTGTCTTTGGACACCAAACCCTTCATGATGTGAGCATCGGTCGGATTCTGAGCACGCACAGTCATACAGGATCTATGTTTTATCAATATCGGCATTCTCTGGGGTTTCTACCCGCAGACACATGGTCTGAAGTAATTTTGGTGTTTTGGCTTTCCTCTACCGTACTGCGGTTATCTTTGTTAATGTGGGGCGCTTCATTGTATTATATTAGCTTATTTTCCTATGTCATGTGTACAGCCCGATACAGTCAGTTTGAGGGACACAGTGAAATTATGTGTGCTATCATGCTCAGAATTTTAACTTTTCTGAATGGCCTCATGTAAAATCTTATTATTCATCGTACAAGGCATTGCTGGTCCACTCAGCAGCAAGAAAATCCTTAGCTATCTTAGCCACGAGCACGTTAATTAGGTGTTTCTTCAGGAAACGCACTACACTACACTGAAACTCAATGCTAGGCCTCACATGGTAGCTGCCTACTCTCCACCGTTCCAAATGGTATGGGATAGTCATTCTGGTCAAGAAGTTTTTGCACGCTACTGTACCTGATATTAGCGCTGACATGGAGGGTAGATGGGCCCGTGTACACCTTGAGGTTGGAGATAGCGAATTCACGTGTATTTGCACTATGTCCCGAATGTGGACAACCCTGCTCACTATGCAAGTTTTTGCGCAGTTGGCCTCGGCCTCCGCTAATGCTCCATTAATACTTGGTGGCGATTTTATTCAAGTGCTCCCTCAATCTTTTCTTCTCAAACAAGGTGCTTGTGGTTGGAGCTCCAGTACCGAGCGGACCTGTGTGGCTAGATATAGAAGCGGGCCTTTGCTCACCGATTCCTTTTACCTTACTCCCTGGTATGACTCTCCCATTAGACTCCCACTATCCACCAATGTTTTTCGACACTTTAGGTGCCTTTAATATTCCTATGCAACCTTTCGACTCCCGACTCTGGTCAGTGTAACTTCAGCATTGCATTCGGAGCACTAGAGTACTCCCGCCATCGGCACACTCTGCATAAGGTTGATTGGAAACTTCCGATCTTTCGGTAGTTTAACCGGGTGTAGCATCCAATTTTACTAAACCTTATGTAATGCTATCACTAGAGACACCTCTATAGCGCAGAAAGTATGGGAGAGAGAATTGCATGTGACTTTAACCTCGGAGCAATGGAGCCTTATCTGGAGCGGAGGGACACGGGTTTCTGACCCGTCTCACTCACTCAGACCCTCTTCTTTCTAGCCCACCGGTGTTTTTACACTCCTCACAGTTTAGACATATGGAACACTACTCAGGGTAATGGTTGCTGGACACGTCCTGTGGCCATTGGTTTATTACTTCATTTCATGTTATGCATGAATATCCCGCACTACGTATAACTGGCGTCGGGTCTGGGGTCGTATTTAGTCTATATTGCACTCTCAGGAGTCCCTTTCTCGGAGGGTAGTGGGACTTCGCCCAGTTGCGGGGATCCCCTCTCTCCCAAGAAATGGCTTATCTCCTTTTGAACTTTATGCTTGGCATTGCTGTTTCCCTCATTGAGTAATACTGGGAAATAGTTCCATCTGAGCCTCAATGAATGGTGGAATCATGCCTGTCTCTACAGTGAATATGAACAAATACTCGTCTGTGTGCTTCCTCCGTTCAGACTCCTTCTTATTGGTCTTAATGGAAGATGTTCAATGAATATGTACATTTTGCTAAGTGCTCTCAGTGTCTAACTTTGTATATATCTCTGTCTCATGATCATGCTGTATTGTGGTATTTTGATTGTTTGATGTATAATCACTGTTAATGGAAGCGCTCACATGCTGATACAAACGGGTAGTTAAGAAGCACCGGGGGGGTAATGGGTTTACTTTTCCTTATTGTATACTTGTTTTGTATCTTTTGGTGTGTTGTTTCTTTGTTTGTTGCAAAATGAAAATAAAAGTTTCAAAAAAAAAATATAAAACTAAAAAATGAAAAATGAAAAAATTTGATGAATGAACATAAGAAACCATAAAATGAACTATTATGCCATAACCATTAGTATAAATAATAAAAACATGCATGTACAGACATAATAAAAGCTTAATATAAAATATGTAATATAATACAGCACAAGAACCATTATTAGTCTGAAAAATAAACAAAAATGTATACATAGGTAAAACGATAAATTATTACATATCAAATAACTTGTCATATGACTGAAAATATCAAAAATATGGTGTACAATAAATAACAACGAAAATCTACCTCTGTATACACTCATATACTCAATACATTTTATATCATTGAGAGAAGAGGAAGATGTAAATATATACAATCAGTATGTAAACCCTTATTAATAAACCCAACAAAGATTAAAAATCAAAAAGGGGTATAGAAGATTAAAATTATCAATAATAAAAAGAAAAAGAAACTACCACAAAAGAAGGAATCAGCGGAACGACAACCATCATCGCATAAATCCAAAGTGAATTATGTTTCTCCAAAATTTATAACTATACATGCACCATAGTAACATACTAACATAGTAAATGACGGCAGATAAAGACCAGCAATACGGCAAGAGTAGGTGCACCTGTCGCTCTGTGCAGGCCACCCCTCCCCATGTCTCTGTTTAGGAGTATACCCACCACGCCATGTAGGACACCCCTATTTCTTGAGAAGTTAGATGATTCAGTTTATTTTTTTATCCTGTTGCTGTAAAGGGATCCGCTGTGCTTGTCCCATGCTGTTTTGAATTCCGTCACTGTGTTTGTCCCCACCACTTCCATCGGGAGAGCATTCCAAGCATCCACCACCCTTTCAGTGAAAAAGTATTTCCTGACATTGCCTTTCAATTTACCACCTTGCAGATTCATGTTATGCCCTCTAGTTATGCAGCTTCCCCGTCTTTGGAAGAGGTTTGTTTGTTCATCGTTCCTCTTTAAGTATTTAAAGGTCTGAATCATATCTCCCCTATCCCTCCTTTACTCCAAAGTGTACATATTTAGGTCTTCAAGTCTCTTCTCATAAGGTTTCTTACGCAGGCTCCAAATCATTTTGGTCGCTTTCCTCTGAACAGTTTCCAGTCTTTTTACATCTTTTGCAAGATATGGTCTCCAAAACTGAACACAGTATTCCAAGTGAGGCCTCACCAGTGACCTGTACAGTGGCATAAGTACCTCTTCCTTTCTGCTAGTAATCCCTCTTTGTATGCAGCCCAACATCTTCCTGGCTTTTGCCAACGCCTTGTCGCACTGTTTTGCCACCTTGAGATCATCAGAGATAATCACACCAAGGTCTTTCTCCTGAACCATGCACACCAACCTCTCGCCCCCTATTGCATACATTTCCCTTGGACACCTGCTACCCAAGTGCATGACAGTGCACTTTTTTGCATTACATCGTAATTGCCAAGCATTAGACCATTCTTCCAGCTTTTGTAAATCTTTCCTCAAGTTATCCACAACCTCGGGGGAGTCCACTCTGTTGCAAATTTTTGTGCCATCTGCAAAAAGACAGACCCTTCCATTCAGTCCTTCAACAATATCACTCACAAATACTTTGAACAGTGCTGGGCCCAGGACCGAACCCTGGGGCACCCCTCTAATCACCTTCCTTTCATCTGAGTGAGCTCCATGTACCATCACCTTCTGTCGTCTGTCAGTCAACCAATTTCTAATCCAGTTTACCATCTTGGGACCCATCCCCAAGCTACTGAGTTTATTGACAAGCCTCCTATGAGGAACAGTATCAAAGGCTTTGCTGAAATCCAGGTAGATGACATCCATCGCATTTCGCAGATCTAGTTCCTTGGTCACCCAGTCAAATAACTCGGATCTTGCAACCTGGTGGTTTTGAGAAAGTTCACTATTCGCTCTTTCAGGAGCGCCTCCATTACTTTTCCCGCCACTGAGGTAAGGCTCACGGGTCTGTAGTTTGACACTTCTTCCCTGTCACCACTTTTGTGTAGAGGTACGACATCAGCCATTCTTCAGTCCTGAGGAATCTCTCCTGTTTCCAAGGATCTGTTGAATACATCCTTTAACGGCCCTGCAAGAACCTCTCTGAGCTCTTTCAGTATCCTGGGATGTATCTGGTCCCATGGCTTTGTCCACTTTCAGTTTAGCAAGTTGTTCCAACATCATCTTCTGTGAATGGTGTGGTATCTACTTCATTCCCATTTTTATATTTGTGAGTCACAGCTGGTCCATCTCCACGATTTTCTTTAGTAAAAACAGTGCAGAAGTATTTGTTTTGCAATTTCGCTTTTTCTATGTTACTTTCCACGAGATCTTTCCCTGCACTTCTGAGTCCTGCAATTCCAACTCTGATCTTCTTCCTTTCCCGAATATACCTGAAGAAAGTTTTGTCGCCACCCTTAACATCTTTAGCCATCTTTTCCTCTGCCTTTGATTTTGCTATCCTTATTTCTCTTTTTGACTCTGAGTTTGATCCTGTATTCATTTCTGTGTTCTTCTGTTTGCAAGCTTTTGAATTTTGCGAAAGCTGTGTTTTTTGCCTTTATTTGAGCAGCCACTTCTTTGGAAAACCAAATAGGTTTCCTTCTCCTCTTGTTTTTATTTACTTTTTTTACATATTTATCTGTAGCCCCTTTTATTTCCACCTTTAGTTTAGCCCATTGCAATTCCACTTCCATTATCTCCTTCCACCCTGTCATCTCCTCCTTTAGGTACTCGGCCATTTTATTGCAGTCAGTGTTTTTGAAGTTGAGGACTTTGAGCTTGCTATGTTTGGCCTGTACCTTGGCTTTTATCTCAAACCACACCGTGTGATGATTGCTGTTGCTCACAGGGCACTCACGCAGATATTCGACATGCTATCACCGTTGGTGAGCACTAAATCCAGCGTTGAGCTTTCCCTGGTTGGTTCCATGACCATTTGTCTAAGTGATGCATCTTGGAGAGCATCTACAATTTTTTTGCTTCTTTCCAGATGTGCAGAAGGAGTAATCCAATCCACATCAGGTAAATTAAAGTCACACAAAATGATCGCTTCCCCCTTTGTGGCTATCTTGGCAATATCTATAATCAATTTGTTATCTATCTCTTCTATTTGAGTCGGAGGTCTGTAGACTACAGCAGTGTGGATGACAGTGCCATCTACTCTTTCCAACGCAATCCAGAGCGCTTCTTCTTTTCCCCATGTCCCCTGCATTTCAGTAGCTTGAATATTGCTTTTGACATACAAGGCTACTCCTCCTCCTTTTCCATTTTCTCTGTCTCTTCTGAATAGATTATAACCAGCTATGGCTATATCCCAATCATGCGATTCATTAAACCATGTTTCTGTAATGGCCACAATGTCCAAATCCATTTCTACCATTAGGGCTTCCAGATCCGGAACTTTGTTGGCTAAGCTTCGAGCATTTGTGCTCATTGCTTTCCAGCATTTACCTGGCATCTGTGTATTTTGCATTGAATTTGTTCTGCCCACATCTTCCCACCTGTTTTTGATGTGTGGTTTAAAAGTGTGGCTGTTTCTGATGTTGTTCTGCTTTTGCACGGCGTGGCGTGCAGGTCTTGACCTTCCACATCCGTCACCCTCTTTTCCTAGTTTAAATGCATATCCTCATACTGCCTGAATTTTTCACTCAAGATTCTTTTCCCTGCGACATGTAGTCCATCAGCACAGTATAGTCTCTTATTGGTCCATCTGTTTCCCCAGTCGCCAATAAATCTGAATTCTTATTGTCTGCGCCAGGTCTGGAGCTATGTATTAAAGCTGTTAATGTGATGCAGCCTTTTTTCCCCTTACCAAGAACAGGCAGAACCTCTGAGAATGCAACAGTGTTAACAATGGGCTTGAGTTTCCCTCCCAGAGATTGGGAGTCCTTTTGGACTGTAGAGGCACTGTTTCTAGCCAGGTCATTTGTTCCCAAGTGGATAACAACATCAAGTTTGGAGTGTTCACTTTTTGCGCTAAGTACTTCAACAACTTGGTTTGTATTCCTGCTGGCTGTCGAGCCTGGTAGGCACATGACTATCTTCTCTCCTTTGAACTGTGTTCCCAAGTTGGTGCCTCTGATGATGGAATCTCCAAGTAGTAGTAGTTTTCTGTTTGGTGAGGTTTTCTTCATATTTGGTGCTTTAGCAGGAGATTGGACATTGTCTGACTCATTTAAGGACCCTTCAGTTTCATTGGATTGAGCATCCTCATTAGCCAAGGCAGAGAAGGTATTATGCAGGGATATCACTTGATGTATAGGATGTCTCTGCATTACAGGTCACAATCTTCCAGAACCCACTGTGATCTATTTGTTCCTGGGGTGTTTGATTCTTTGTGGGAGCGGTGGTGGACTTTGTTGTTTGTATCCTAGAAGAGGTGTGTTTCATTGCAGCCATTTCCTCCCTCAGTAGAGTCACTTCTTTATGCATGGCAGCTAGGACTTTCCTTAGAAGAGTCAGTTCATCATGCATGGCAGCTGACCTGAGGCACATAGGACAAGCTCTTAGGCTCCAAATGATTTCTCTTGGAATGAAAGTACCGCAGTTATTGCACTGAATACACGACATGTTGGTTAAACAGTCCCAGAAGAGGAAGAAGAAGAAGAAAGGATGAAGAAGATGTGGACTTTTAACCCAAGTAAGAAAGGATAGATGGCACGTATGTGACCACTTTAAAGGCAATGTAGCCCCTGGGGTGGGTGGGGTGCGGGGTAGGGTGGGTGGGAACCTAAGTGTCTCTGGCAAGTAGGCTGTTCCTGAACCGTGGGCACACACCGATATCTGATGTAAGTCTATACAAGGAAAGCAGTCTAAATGCCCCCAAGCTTGGTCTAAAACCACAGTTAAAAGCTATTATAGTAATCCCCTCAAAAATCAACAGTTAGAATTTATAGCTTTAAGCCAGCAGAGAAGATAGAAAGGTTTGTCCTTAGCTTAATGGATGCTTCTCAACTTCTTCAAAACTGGCTCAGACCAGTGTCAGGCCATATGTACAATGCTCCAAATCAGCTCCTCCCTGGGAATAGGGTTTCACCAACCAGTGTAGCAGGGGTAAAAACCTAGTATGTTATAACTCTTTATCTGCCACACACACAGATATCTGATGTAAGTCTATACAAGGAAAGCAGTCTAAAAGCCCCCAAGCTTAGTCTAAAACCACAGTTAAGAGCTATAATAGTAATCCCCCCAAAAATCAACAGTTAGAATTTATAGTTTTAAGCCAGCAGAGAAGATAGAAAGGTTTGTTCTTAGCTTAATGGATGCTTCTCAGCTTCTGCAAAACTGGCTCAGACCATTGTCAGGCCATGTGTACAATGCTCCAAGTCAGCTCCTCCCTGGGAATAGGGTTTCACCAACCAGTGCAGCAGGGATAAAAACCTAGTATGTTATAACTCTCTATCTGCCATATCTGCAAGATATCTATATAGGTATAGCCATATTCTCGAAAACTAGTTGATGCCCGCATTTGAGTAATCAGGAAAATATCTAATGTTCTATCAACGTTCTATTCAGATGTGCAGTGTTGTATTACTGTAGTTGCTATATGGCTTACTGACCTATCCATAAAATCCGCGGAAAGCAACAGATGCCAAATTAAAAGATTTGAAAGTTTTATACCTGCATGATCCGAAAGCGAATATAGTATATATGATATACATTACTCCTTGATACTCTTCCAAAGTAAAAGTGTTTCTGCATAAACCGCCGTCGTTTTATACTGTAACAGAATAACATCTGAGTTTTACCAAAAGGGATAGAACAGCACTCACCATGAGGAGCGCATGTATAGCTTACTTTAACCATTTACACATACTACTGCTTTCTTTCTAAAATGCCCTTGTTATATAGATTTTTGTAAGAAAAAGAGCTGCCACCACGTTTCAGGGCGAGAAAATATTAAAACTTTAAAACTAGCCAAGATACAACCATTTCATGCCATTAGATTGAAAGTATAGGAGCGGATATGAATCCCTGCTGTTTTTTCTTAAAATAGGACCTATTCATTTATATATTATTTACTACTAATCTAGGACTCTTGATTAGCTTTAGATCTGTGTTATATTTTTGCTGAACCCGCACAGTCTATGAACAACGACTCCCGTGAACTAAACCTTTTTATTGAAGCTGTTGAAAACCATTTTAAACAAAAGATGTCTAATACAAAGTTTAAAGCATGAAACAAGATTAATACTTCTTTATTACTTACATTCGAGGGCAAACTGTTAACACAAAAGTTTGCGTATCATGTACTTCACTTGTTCAGACAACTGTTTAAACCGGAGACACCGGCGCCTGTGCTTTAAAGAGGAGGGATTGTTTGTGCGGGAAAAGTTGATAAGATGACGTGTAAGGCGGGGATATGCAAATTATATCTGGATACCAAACTCCTGTCATACTTTGAAAGTACCGATATAGAAGGAGTCTTTAAAAGATGTTAAATTTCATTTGACAATTCCTAAAGAACAGGGATCACAATGCACCCTGTGCAAAATAGAAATTCCCACAACTATTGTCAATCTATACTAATGCTCCGGAATAAAGAAAGGAGGCAAAATGTGGAGCTATAAAAACAAATAAAACTTTGCCTATGTTGATATAATGGGCTCATAGCACCAATACAGCTAGTTATATATTTTTTTGAAAAACATCAATGTATATAAAATTTGTCTCTTGTGATATGTAATAATTTATCGTTTTACCTATAGATGTATGCATTTTTGTTTATTTTTCTGACTAATAATGGTTCTTGTGCTGTATTATATTATATATTTTATATTAAGCTTTTATTATGTCTCTATATGCATGTTTTCATCATTCATACTAATGCTTATGGAATAATAGTTCATTTTATGGTTTCTTATGTTCATTCATCAAATTTTTCATTTTTCATTTTTTAGTTTTATATTGATGTATTTATTATTATTTTTATACTTGTTTTTATATGTTGTAGTCAAGCCAGCTTTAGCCCCTGATGAAGAAGGCAGAACGAAACACGGCCTGTGTCGGGCCAGTGGTTTAAGTCATTCAATAAAAGATATTCTTCCTCTGCTTTCCATGTTTTTGGACTGGGCCTATTTATGCCTGGAGCAGGTATAAACTTGGATGCAGCTTGGGACATTCAGGGCATTTCTGAAATCGGGTGAGGATGTCCAGGATCTTGGGAATGCCCCAGACACACCTACACCATGCCCCTGTTCTTACTTCGACATCTTCACATAGGGACATCTTTGAACCACTTCCTAAAATGGCTTTGAGGGTTGTCTCTATGCTTTGGACATCTATATGCCCGTTTTCAGACATCCCAAGCATCAATAGGGCTTCTAAAATGACCCTCATAGTCTGGGCAATTTTGTAAAAGGCAAATTCCGAGGCTGAAACACTCTTTTACCCATGGAAATGTCTTTTAAAATTACCCCATGCTGTCCAGCCCACAGGAGCCACTTCCTGCTCGTTCATTATATTTGAATATTAGAGTTTCTGATAAACCTGCAAGTTGTCTTAAAATAAAACCTTTATTTTAGGAAATGTAACTCATCCAGAGGGTTGTCAGGAGTCGACACTGACTCAACGGCACTTAACAAAAACATCAACAACTCATTGTAAGAGTCAGACTATAACTAATTAAATGTGCAATTCAGAAATGGCCATAAATAACTCAGGAATCCTTTTATGAAAGTGTGCTAAGTAGTTAATACATGTTTTAACATACGATAACTATTGGCATGGGCCCAAGCTATTGGCTCCCATGCACTAAAAGCAGACAGCACAATAAAAATCCTGTGCTAATAACTTAGCGCAAGATGAGATGAGGATTAGGTAAGTTATAGGTGGAGAGCAGGCATGGACTGCACATGGGCATAGACTGCACAGTTTTGTAACCCATGTTACTCATGAATGAACTGAACCTGCAGTAAGGAGTGTTTCTGTGCAGGAAGTGTAGGGAGCATGCTGGCCTGCCTCTGATGGTTGCTATATAGTTTTTGCACTTACCACTCATTGATTTTTGCTCCTGATACGCGGTAAATACAGAAACATATTGCATTTTAGTAAAAGACCCCTCAGTGCATATTGGGATTTGTTTACGAAACCCCAATAACTGTTAGTGTGGGATTCATCATGCAGTAAGTGTGCTACAGTATTTAGCATGGGGCCCTGTATTAGCAGGTTAGTGCGCAAATGGGCGGAGACAGGGCAAATTGGGGGAGGAACGTGGGCACTGATGGCGCATCACAATTAGCATGGGTGAGATGGGTGCATGCTAATCATGATTGCTGTCGTTAGCACGGGTGCACTTAATGCCACCTCACTGAGTGTACCTGCGTGCCAGGTTACTGCAGCGCTGTGCATTAGCAATGTGCAATTGCAGGGGGACAGACATGCATGCCCCCTGATGTTGGCGCAGGCTTCTGCACTGGTTTTGAGGCCTGATTATGTGTTAATGGAGCACTTTTTAGTAAACATGTCCCATTGAGAGCAATATTTTTTCTCGCTTTCTAATTTAGAGGGTTCTTTTTTCCCCATATTTCAATGGAATTACTAACATCCTGGAACTCTTTACCAATTATACCTAATGTCAATTTTTGAACAATGCATTGGAATTCACATAAAATATTAATCATTCTTTGTGATAATAAATTCTTTCTTGATCTGAATGCCATTTTCAAAGCCATTTACCCAAGTACATAGTAATTTACCCAGTTAAATTACTCGTTCTGAAAATTGCCCTCCTCTGCCCTGCTAAAGGTATGCATAATCTTCCACAGCGTTTAGAGTGAGTTAGGATGAAAGGAGGTATTCTTCATTTACTTTTCAACTCAGCTACCCATTCAAATAGCAGGTGCAAAGCACATATTTTTGGCTGCTATAACACTGGTGTTTTACCTTTGGAAACTGGCTGAAGTATGCAGTATATGGACATTCAAGATGGTACTGCATGATGGTCATGGCAGCTTGGAGCTCTGAGACTGGAAATCATGTTTTTCCTTGTTACTCCATCATAATTGTTCTCTTGATTGGGAAGCATAAAGATAAAGGAAACCATTTTAGAAGACTTACAAATAGTGATTTTAGAAAGCCACTAATTATACGCATAAACGCCTCAGTATGCACATTATTCAAGGGATCATGTTGCAGGTGCATTTTGGGCAGGCCAGAAAAGTACGTGTGTTTTTCCAATATTACAATGGAAATCAACAAATACTTTTAAAACATGTGAACATCAGTATTACACCAGTTCTGAGGCAATATTGTTTTTGACATAAAGGACTACTCCTCCTTCTCTGCCCTCTCTATCCCTTCTAAATAGATTATAGCCAGATAGGGCGATATCCCACTCATGGGGAGGAGTGGCCTAGTGGTTGAGGCAAGTACCACAGGCCAGAAGGTCAGTGGTTCAAATCCCACTAGAGGACAGCAACCTTGGGCCAGAAGGACTGGGGTTTCTAGTCCCACAAGTGCTCCTTGTGGTCTTGGGCAAGCCACTTAACCCTCTATTGCCCATGTTCCCTGTAAGTATTAGTGTATGTGTCTCATATCCCCTCGTGTTCAAATGTATCCCCCAACTGCTTTGACCTGGTGAAAAGCAGGATATAAATGCAGCTAAATAAATAAATGAGACTCTTAAATCTTCCATTGTGCATTTCCTCCTCTGAATTCAAATTAGATAAACATTAGATAAGCATCTGTAGTTCATTGGTGGCATTTATACAGTACATATAGGTTTGCAAAGCTGGCCAACGTACCCATGTAAGTGCCAGCCTTTACATGTGGAAGTTGCAAAGTTTCCCTCGTGGACTTTTCCCATATGTGAATTTGTGAAATGGCTCCTTCAGCTCCACATATCCGCACTCCTGCACTATTTCAGCAATGCTGTCACACTTAGGAGAGCCTTTTCTAAAATAAGAATTGTGTATGTCAGGACCTCGACACCTCGCTTCCAGTACCCACGTACTACCAGGTCGATACATATCTCAAGAGGAAGAAGAGAAAGTAAAATGGAATGGATAATATATTTTACAGAGAAAAAAAAGTTGCTACAAGTACCCTAGTTCATCAAACATGGTGAGATATATAGTATATGCACACCCTTCTTTAATCATTTTAAAATAGAAAGTGGATTTTAATTTCACTTAAGCCAAAAAATATCTTCCACTGATATATTTTTTAAATACAGGAATCTTGAATCATTGAACCTATAAAATATTAATTGTTACAAAGCATGTTAGAAACAAACCATATGTACCTAAATCTCTGCTGCACATCTACTTAAATAATTAAGTAGAATGCCAGGAAGATGGTTGTGAGTGATTTAAGTCATTACATTAAAATAGCATCATGTTCCAGACTCCCTGTAGAGCTTTTATTGACTCTGCCACCTGCAGAGATTAGAACAGCATGAAACTCTTAAACACACAGGTTTAGCACTTAGATTCATTTAAATGTTTTTCTGACTTTTTAATGAGAAAATAGTATGAACTTCTGGGCAATGTAGTTCCATAGACTCCACACCATAGGAGCCAAGTAAAATCTAATGAGAACGTGGCAAGTGCAAAAGAGAGAAATGGGGGACGTGGTAGGGCCTGGAAGGGACAGAAGCCTGTTTTATAGAAATACAGAGCAGTCAGAAGAGCAAAGGGATAGTCAAGAAGTACCACGGAAAGCTTAAAAGCTATGGGCCTGATTTTCATTTACGCAGCCTATGCACCGCGTTGGCGCATAGCCTGCCCACCGACCCCCTTAACCCAGATTTTCACTTCCACAGCGACGATATGCCAGCAGCAACCAAGGCTAATCGGGTAGCAGTGATTTTCGATGCTACCCACTTAGCCTCTGCACCTAAAAGTTGATGAAAAACCTCACATACCTTTAAGGCACAGAGGGCTAAGCAGGTAGCATCAAAAATCACTGCTACCCACTTAGCCCTTTCCTCCACTCTCGCTCTGCCCCCAACATGCCCCGATGCTAACCGCATAACATCTGGGCGTGTTAGGGACCTATCCGGGATTTTCCAAAGAGACTACCCATGTAGGCGCCTTTGGAAAATCCCAGATAAGGCATTTACACAGGTAACTAAGGCAGCTACCTGTGTAAATGCCTTTGAAAATGCCGCCCTATCTCAATAGGTGACCATAAGCTCTCTGAAGGCTTCGGGAACCTGTGGCTTGAAGCTGGTTTGGGAAAGAACACTAACAGCTCTAATGGGGATTTAAGTTGATTGATCAATGGTTTGTGCAAGCCTGAGAATAATGCCTACGATACATATAGGAGCCTTATTACAAAGAAGAAACCAAATTGTTTTGTTGCCAGGAGGCGATTTTCAGATTGATTTTCTGCAGATGAGCAGTGCTAGCTATAGAGAGATCCCTATAAGAACTGCTACAGGCTCTATGAAGGAAAAATGATTAAATTTCTGACAGCACATATTTCTCCACTGGAAAATGCAGTAGCGGTGGACAGGGCTAGTGTGGGCTCAAGAACAGAAATGTGAAAATTTGATCTTAAATACCCCATCTCCTTTTTCCATGGTTTTAACCCACATACTTGGCAGCTGCAAAGAATGTGGATTAAAATCTTCCCACCAGCAGCAGACATCCCAGATTTTCCAAGAGAGACTGTGAAAATGTTTCCCTTTGAGAACTGACTTGCAGGCCCACTGGCACAAAGTAGCAGTGGGATTACGAGCTGGTTATGGCCAATGAAAATTACTATCTCTGTTCTAGTTTTCCAGAGCATGGCCAGACGTAAGCTTAAATTCCCTCCTCTTAAATCCCCCTCCATCCCCTAGTCTCGCACACACACACAACACACATTCCCGTGACCACAAAATAATGCTTGACACAATATCAGGACTGTATGGAGAGGGTATACAGATCATCATTAATTATACTAAACCACCCTAGCCACATAAACATAATAACCAAAACAAACTATATATTAAGGGCAAACCCTGGAGTGCACAGTGACATATCTTAAATATTCATTGACACACTGTCCTTAAGCAGGGACTTGGGACCTCTTTCCATTGTAGGGTTATCCATAGAATCAAATCTTCAGATAAGTTGCATTGAAATGCCCTTTGAAATCCACCCCCTTTAACTGCTGTACTAAGCACTGGATTCATCTTATTGCTCATGGAGTACTGCGGTGAGTTCATTCCATCTACTGAGGATTGGGAAGACTCCATCCTGTCCTTATAATCCAAGAAATAAGCAGACCTCTTCCCTTGTCATTTTTGGTCAACCACCTAATGATGAAGGAGGCTGGAACAAGGTATGCAGGAGTCACCCGCATTTGCCACAGATGCCGGCAGTGAAACTTCACTTTCTGGAGGATAATACTTATATATACTAAGCTTCAGCCATGCAAACCGAACTTTTAAGCTAAAACTTAATTATCCTGTTGTAAATATAAAGACCGACCTCAAGGGCACCTTAGTTCATGTGAAGGAGCTACAGCAGCTCTCAATGAGAAACTACTAGTGTTGCAAGTAAACTAAGCATCCAACAAGTTCTCCAGACCTCATGTTCTTCCACCATTCAATGCAGCAAAGCAACCTTAGAATGCCACATGCTGGGCAACAGTCAACTAGAGGCCAATGCCAAAAAGAGGGCTACAATCCTTATGCATATTTTGCATGCACTCTGTGTTGCTCACCTCAGCACCGTAAATGCCCTCTTGGTTAAGAATGAATGCCCTTGGAATGTTCACTGCAACAATACTTCAGCAAGTGTGGTGAAATCTCATGCCATGCGAACATGTTACATACAAACTTAGAAACATGACGACAAAAAAGACCACATGGCCTATCTAGTTTGTCCTTCCATATAACAGTCCCCTTTTTTTCCTTTAGAGATCCTCTGTGTTTATCCCATGCTTCTTTGAATTCAGATATTGTCCTCATCTTTACCACCTACACTGGGAGACTATTCCATGGATCCACCACTCTTTCCATAAAGAAATATTTCCGTATATCACTCCTGAATCTATACCCTTTCACCCTCATCCCATGTCCCCTAGTAGGAGAGCTTGCTTTCAATTGAAAGAGGCTCTCTGCATGTGCATTTATGCCACAAGAGGTAAATAAATGTCTCAATCATATCACCTCTCTCCCGCTTTTCCTCTAAGGTGTACATATTAAGATCCTTAAGTCTGTCCTCATATGCTTTATAATGAAGGCCACTAACCATTTTAGTAGCCACTCTCTGTACCGACTCCAGCCTGTTTATATCCTTTTGAAGGTGCGGTCTCCAGAATTGCACACAATACTCCAAATGAGGTCGCACCAAAGACTTATACAGAGGCACTATCACCTCTTTTCTTCTGCTGGCCATTCCTCTCCCTATGCACCCAAGCATCCTTATAGCTTTTGCCATCATCTTTTCTACCTGTTTAGTTACTTTAAGATCATCAGACACAATCAAGCCTAGGACCCGCTCTTCTTTAATGGACAAAAGTACTTTACCTTCTATACTATATTGCTCCCTTGGATTGCCGCAGCCCAAATGCATGACCTTGCATTTCTTAACATTAAATCTCAGCTGCCAAATTCTAGACCATTCTTCAAGCTTAACTAGATCCCTCCTCATGTTATCTACACCTTCCTAGGTGTCTACTCTATTGCAGATTTTGATATCATCTACAAAGAGGCAAACCTTATCCGACAGTCCTTCCAGTATATCACTAACAAGGATGTTGAAAAGAATCAGACCAAGGACATATCCCTCGGGCACACCACTGGTAATCTCCTTCTCCTCAGAGTGAGCTCCATTTACCTGTACCCTTTGGCGCCTCCCACGCAACCAATTTCTAACCCAAGCATTAACTTAGGGTCCATTTCTAGGGTGCTCAGTTTGTTTATAAGTTGCCTGAGAGGAACAGTGTCAAAGGCTTTACTGAAATCTAAATACACCACATCTAGGGCTCTCCCTCGGTACAAATCCCTGGTCACCCAATCAAAGAAATCAATCAGATTTGTCTGACAAGACCTGCCTCTGGTGAATCCATGCTGCCTCAGATCCTGTAATATGCTGGACTCCAGAAACCTCACTATTTTCTCTTTCAGCAGCACTTCCAAAAATTCACTCACCACCAAAGTTAAACAAACCAACTTGTAGTTTTCAACCACATTCTTACTTCCTCTTTTGTGTAAAGTGACCACATGTGCCTCTCTCCAGTCCTTTGGCACCACCCCCGACTCCAATGAAGCATTGAAAATGTCAGTCAGTGGAGCTGCTAGAACGTCTCTAACTTCCCTCAGTATTCTCAGGTGTATCCCATCTGGTCCCATTACTTTGTTTAACTAGTTTCTCATGAACACAGTCTTCTGAAAATTGTTCAAGATGCTCCTCGCTTCTGTTCCTGTTTGTGGGTGTTTTCTGAGGTCCTGCTCCTGGTTCTTCATCTGTGAACACAGAACAGAAATATTTTTTCAGCAATTCCACTTTATCCTTATCAGCTTCTACATATTCCTCCCCTTCACCCTTGAATCTGACAATACCACTTTTGCCCTTCCTCTTCTCACTTACATATCTGAAAAATGTCATATCCCCCCCCCCCCCCCCATTTTATTATATTGGCTATTTCCTTCTCTTTTGAATCTTTGCTTTCCTGACTACTTTGCAAGCTTCTCTAGTTTTTCCAAATATAGATGCCTGTCTTCCTCTCTCTGTGATCTCTTGTATTTCATGAAGGCCTCCCTCTTTTTCTTCACCTTTTCAGCTACTTCTTTTGAATACCATAGCGGTCTCCTTTTCCTTTTTCCTTTATTTACCATTTTAACAAAAAGGTTGCTTGCCCTTAAAATATCCCCCTTTCAGTTTTGCCCACTGTTTTCTACATCCCCTAGTTGTTCCCATCCTGCTAATGACTCCTTGAGATATTGACCCATCTTGGCAAAGTTAGTTTCCTAAAGTCTAAGACCCTCGCTTTTGAATGGATTTTAACAGCCCCAGTCCTAATACTGAACCACACCATCTGGTGATCACTGGATGCATAATGATCACCCACTATAATATCAGAAACACTTTCACCATTGGTAAGCACCGAGTTTAGTATGGCCCCTTCACGTGTGGGTTCTGTTACCAGTTGCCTGACTAGTTCTCCCTATAGAGAATCCAGGATCTCCTTACTTCTAGATCAGAGGTACTCAAATCCAGTCCTGGAGGGCCGCAAACCAGTCAGATTTTTGGGATATCCCTAATGAATATGCATGAGATAGATTCAAATGCAATGGAGGCAGTGCATGCAAATATATCTCATGCATATTCATTAGGGATATCCCGAAAACCTGACTGGTTTGTGGCCCTCCAGGACTGGATTTGAGGACCTCTGTTCTAGATGATACTGCAGCAGGAATGTGCCAAATAAAAAATCTGACATATAGAAATCCGCTATCAGTAGCACTTCCCCTTTCTGATAGGGGATTTCAATATGCCAGATGTTGATTGGCACACCCACATGTGAAGGGGCCATACTGGACTTGATGCTTACCAATGGTGAAAGTGTTTCTTATGTTATAGTGGGAGATCATTTTGCATTCAGTGTTATAAATGTTTCTTTAAGAAAAGCCAGTCCACATGAATAGATGATTTGGATGTATCAATGACTACACAGCCAAAATTATCTATCCATAAAGAAATAGTGATGGGGTATTCAGGGGAAAATGCTACTTGGATATATAACATACATCTAAGCTGCAATATTCAGCTACAAACAGGTCACAATGCAATGATAGTGATGAATCTTTTTAAATACTGGCTACATCTTTCTAAAAAAAAACCATATATTCAGTGGCACTATTTTGCATACAGATAGGCTGTGGCACTGAATATTTGTTTGAGGTGGTCATTGTTATCAGCTATACATATGAAGTGGCATTTTAGGAGGAATGTCTAGGAAATCCATGGGAGTGGCAGCCATGCCTTCTGAAATCGCTCCATCTCCATACCAAAAAATGAACGTCACAGTAACCAGTTCTGGAAATGGGCCCCACACAGATAGCAAGGCTGGGATCGTGCACAGGCCAGCCCATTTTACAAATGTGAACATCCCCGAAGTGCATGCCTGCAGAACTGGGTACTTAGATGCCCCCAACCTGGATAGGTCAGAAGGAGGTTGTCGATGTTATGAGAATAGTACATCCTGCCCTGCCATTTCAGATACTCAGCCACCAGAGATCTCTTTAGTATTCGCCCCAAAGTGCATGGGAGAAACATGGCAAGCCTCACACAGCCTCAATCGTGTGCAACAATGAGTAATCAACAATAGAGAGTTATGTACAGGAAAGCATAAACAGAAGGCTGTCAGTAGAAGATGAACCTGAAGAGGCAAGTATAAAAATTATAGAGTACCCAAGGCTACCGTAGCAGAAGAGCAATACAGTTTCAGGGGCAAGCCCTGAACTGGTCTAGTAGGATTCAAGGAAAGGACATTAACTGATACGTAAAATGTCACCTTCCATATCAACCTGCTAAAACAGTCCAGACAATTGGGATGTACCAAAGCTACAACTCCACTGAGTGAGAAGAAGACACAGCAGCTCACAATACCTTTGATTCAAAGGCTGTGTCCACCCACGCATGGACATCCAAGCGGTAATGCTTGACAAAAGTGTAAATTAATGTCCATGTTGCTGCCTGAAAAATGTTTGCAGGGGCAACTGAGCTTTGTTTCACCCATGAGGGCGCCTGTGCTCAGGCAGAATGGGCTTGCAAACCCTCTAGAACCGACTGGTGCTGCAACAGATACCCCGAGGCAATGGCCTCCTTATTCCAGCCCCAAAGTTGACTTAGCCATCATATCACACTTGCATGGGCCAGCAAACAGCACAAAAAGATGGTCAGACTTACAAAAGGAATTCGTAACCTCCAAGTACTGGAGAAGCACTCTCCAGACATTCACAAGGCAAAGATCCTTATCTTTCCCCCGACACTGCTCCTTAGAAAAGGAAGGTAGGCAAATCACCTGGTTCACATGAAAGTGAGAAATCACCTTAGACAAGACGGAAGGCACAGGTCGAATGGAAAAGGCCTCCTTTGAAAAGGACAGATAAGGATCTCGGCAAGACAGAGCCTGCAGCTCAAAAATCCACCTTGTGGAACAACCTAGTCCTACAGGTGCTCCTTGTGGCCTTGGGCAAGCCACTTAACCCTCCATTGCCTCAGGTACAAAAACATAGATTGTAAGCCTTTGGGGACAAGGCATACAGTATGTGAACGTGCACCGCTTTGACTTGTAGAAAAGCAGTATATAAGCCTAGAAAAATAAATAAATTGCAACCAAGAAAACTGTCTTGAGCATCAAATCATTAAAAGTAGCATGCTTCAATGGCATAAAGGGCACTGCCATCAGGGTCCTGAGTACCAGACCCAGATCCCAGGAAAGTATTACAGACCGGAGGGGAGGGCGCAGATGTCAAACCCCCTGGAGAAAGTGTGAGATATCCAGGTGCAAGGCTAGCGACTTACCAGCCACTGGACCTCAGAAATAGGCCGAAGCTGCCACCTGAACTTTCAGGGAGCTAAGGGAAAGGCCATTCTCCAGACCATCCTGTAGAAAGGCCAACAGAGTTGGCACCTTGGCCACCTCAGGAGCCAAGTGCCGAGCTCTCCGCTATTACTCAAAGAGGTACCAGATCCATATGTATGTTAGCTTGGTGGACCGCCAATACCATGATCTTAAAGAACATACTTAGGGCAGTGGGTAGCCCAAAAGGGAGGGCAGCAAACTGATAGTGAGAGACAAGAATGGAAAAACACAGATACTTTTGCTGATCTGCCAGATCGGAATATGAAAATATGCATCAGCCAGATCCAAAGAAGCCAAGAATTCCCCTTGATGCACTGCTTGAATCACGGAGTGCAAGGTTTCCATCTGGAAGCACAGGATGCACAAGTGCTCATTGACCCCCTTGAGGTCCAGAATGGGCCAGAAGGAACCATCTATTTTGGGCACCACAATATAAATGGAATATCTGCCCTTGCCCCGCTCGTCCAGGGGGCTGGGCACCACCACTTTTGGTACAGCAACTTTTCCAAGGTGGTCCACACAGCAGCACTTTTGATTGCAAACCCACAAGGGAGATGACGAAGCATCTATAATCGACTCTGCATTGCAGGACATAGCCAAACTGATTGGTGCTAGCATCCAGTGATCCTTGGTAACTTGGGTCCATTCCAGAAGGAAAAGGCAAAGCCTGCCTCCAACCAGAATAACCAGGGAATGGGCCCCCAAACCTTCATTGTGCTACCTGGGAGGGTTCTCCTCTGAAGGGGATCAATTCCCTGGGACCACATGCTCCACAAAAGGACTGAGAACGAGCCCAGAAGCAAAGGGGAAGAAAGGTTTTCCAGGTCAGTAATAATGAAAGTCCTGAGATCCCCAGGGATCCAGTCAGCATGTCCTTGGTGGACAGGAAGAGCCTACTACTACTTCTGATCATTTGGTTAGCGTTACAAGGCGTATGCAGCACTGTACATACAGTATAGATGTAAGACACAGTCCCTGCTCATCAGAGCTTACAATCTAATCAAGATGAAAAAACATCACAAAACTGGGGATTAGAGTATAGCAACATACACATATATAGTGGACAGGAGAATGAGAAGCATCAGGATCCAAAAGCAGCCTGCCCCACATGAGACTGCATCCGGGTGCACCCAGAGGCTGCGGGGTCTGAATTTCCATGCCAGAAGGACCAGGCCTGCTGCAATAAAAAAAAAAGAATTCCGGGGAATACAATCCAGAGTCTGGAAGCTCTCCTCACAGAAATTACCATCCAAAATCAGGGGGCACAGCCACTGCAGACTCCCTAGAGGACAAGGAGCGGCTCACAGCATGGTCACCAGACCCATTGCCATGTCATCGGGATGCCATACAAGAACCCTGATCGGCCGCACAGCTTACAGGTGTTTATTCCCCACTGCCCAACCCCCGATCGGGCCTGCAGAGATCGGGATCAGGCTTCGGAGAACCCTCTGCCCCTCCGATCGCCAATGTAACACCAATTTTTTAAAAGGGTTCCAGGGGTGATCCGGGAAACTACAGATCGGTGAGCCTGACGTCAGTACCGGGAAAAATGGTAGAAACCATCATAAAGAATAAAATTACTCAGCATGTAGATAGTCACAACCTAATGGTAGACAGCCAACATGGCTTTAGACAAGGTCTTGAAGGACTAGAAAGGGGGACTGTTACTTCTGGAGAGAAATCTGCAACTGTGAGTATATACTTCTGGCAATTTTCTAAAAAGAATTCTTTGTATTAAAGCTACTTAATCTGTGAACCCACTGTTTTTTGTTGGATCAGTTAGGGCCTAGTAGCAGCAATTAAAGTTTGAATTTAAAACACAGAGGAGAGCTTTCTGGTTACATTTCATACCCAGCAGAGAGCTTGTAGTTTAAATTTAATAGTCACTCAGGGCCAAGTAACAGCAAAGTACTTTTAGTTTAAATTTAACACACAGAAGAGAGCTTTCTGGTTAAATATAGTACCCAGCAGAGAGCTTGTAGTTTAAATTTCAGAAGCTAGAGCCTAGCAGCAGCTAAGAGCTATAATTTAAATCAAATCAGAATTTAGCTTACCTCAGCAGCACAAGACAGGGTACTGTGTAGCAGCCCTCTTTTAATAAGTGTTATTTCCCTCCCTCCCTCCCCACACCCACCCTCCCCTGGGATAATCATAGTTTTATAGGTACTTACACATCTTAAAAGACAGGAGGTGATTTCAGGTGAAGCTCATTACCCAAATCAGTCATAAACTAAGGACCTGAGATTAATTAAGCTTCAGGTGAACAAGGTATATTAAACGTATTAGGTACAGTTTTATTGGTATAAATACCCATAGCAACCCCTAGTAAGTAAGAACTTAAAGATCTAGACACAAACTTAAAACTAAGATGCAGACAGCAGTCCAGCAGCGGGATGGGGGCTTTCCAGTCTTTTGCATTGAGTGTCACATGTATGATTATCTCCCAGTTGGTGAGAGGTCTTACATGTGCACTAGGTGCAAGGAGCTCTTTTCTCTCAGAGAACAAGTCCATTCTCTAGAGGCTAAAGTAACAGACTTGGAAAGCATAAGACAGACAGAGAGGTACATAGACGAGACCCTCAGGGATATAGTCCTGAAGTCCCACCTCCAGTCTGGCAGCACCCCTGTTGCCATGGAGGAGAGAGGTCACGTGACAGGAGAGCATCACCCTGGTGTGGCAGGAAGTGATCCTGTAACTAGGACCTGTCTTCCAGGTGATGTAAAACCCTCTTGCACCGAGGAAGTTTCTCCAGGGCCATGTGCCCATGAGGGAAGGGTTAGGACAGCCGTTATAGTTGGTGATTCGATCATTAGGCATGTAGATAACTGGGTGGCTGGTGGACGTGAGGATCGCCTGGTAACATGCCTGCCTGGTGCGAAGGTAGTGGACCTCACGCGCCACCTAGATAAGGTCTTAGATAGTGCTGGGGAGGAGTCTGCTGTCTTGGTACATGTCGGTACCAATGACATAGGAAAATGTGGTAGGGAGGTTCTGGAGGGAAAATTTAGGCTTTTAGGTAGGAAGTTGAAATCCAGAACTTCCAGGGTAGCATTCTCCGAAATGCTTCCTGTTCCACGCGCAGGACCCAAACGGCAGGCAGAGCTCCGGAGTCTCAATGCGTGGATGAGACAATGGTGCAGAGATGAGGGTTTTGGATTTGTTAGGAACTGGGGAACATTCTGGGGAAAGGAGGGGCTCTTATGAAGGGATGGGCGTCACCTTAACTGGGATGGAACCAGGCTGCTGGCATTAACTTTTAAAAAGGAGATAGAGCAGCTTTTAAACTAGATATTAGGGGAAAGCCGACAGTCGCCCAAGAGCGGATGGTTCGGAAGAATGTATCCTTGAAGGATACTACCAAAAGCAGAGAGGATCCACAAAAGAGTAAAGTAGCCCAAATGCCCTCAAGTATGGAGCAGACAGAGCTTAAAGATCCCAATTTACCCATGTCTAACAATAGCCAAATTAACATGAATAAAATACATTCTCTAAAATGCTTGTATGCAAATGCTAGAAGTCTAAAGAATAAGATGGGAGAGTTAGAATATATAGCACTAAATGAAAGGTTAGACATGATTGGAATATCAGAGACATGGTGGAAGGAGGACAACCAGTGGGACACTGTGATACCTGGGTACAAACTATATCGTAATGATAGAGCTGATCAAATTGGTGGAGGGGTTGCGCTCTATGTTAGAGAGGGCATTGACTCAGAAAGGATTAAAGTTTTGCAGGAAACAAAATCAGCTGTAGAATCTATATGGATTGAAATTCCATATAAAAAGGGGAAGACGATGGCAGTGGGGGTGTACTATCGAGCACCTGGCCAGAATGACCAAATGGATGATGAAATGCTCAAAGAAATCAAGGAAGCTAACAAAAGTTACAGCGCAGTAATAATAATGGGTGATTTCAATTACCCCGGTATCGACTGGGTCAGTGTCACGTCAGGACATGCTAGGGAGATAAAGTTCCTAGATGGAATAAATGACTGCTTCTTGGAGCAGCTGGTTCATGAACCGACCAGAGGGGAAGCCATATTAGACCTAGTCCTTAGTGGAACACCAGATCTAGTGCAAGAGATAAGGGTGTTGGGGCCGCTTGGCAATAGTGATCATAGCATGATCGCCTTTGATTTAATTAGTGGAGGAGGGATAGTAAGGAAATCCACAGTACTACCTTTTAACTTTCGAAAGGGAGACTATGATAAAATGAGGAAAACAGTTAAGAAAAAACTAAAAGGAACAGTTGCGAAGGTTAAAGACGTACATCAAGCTTGGGTGTTGTTGAAAAATACTATCTTGGAAGCCCAGACCAGCTGTATTCCACGCTTTAAGAAAAGTGGAAGGAAGTCCAAAAACTGCCAGCATGGTTTAAAGGTGAGGTCAGAGAGGCTGTTGTTGCCAAAAAAGCATCTTTCAGGAAATGGAAAAAAGAGCCAAACGACGAAACCTGGAAACAGCACAAGCACTGGCAAGTCAAATGCAAGGCATTGATAAGGCAGGCAAAGAGAGAATTTGAGAAGAAGCTTGCTGCGGAAGCAAAAACGCAAAATAAAGACCTTTTCAAGTACATTCGTAGCAAAAAACCTGTGAGAGAGTCAGTTGGTCCATTAGATGATAAAGGGGTTAAAGGAGCACTAAGAGGCGACAAAGCGATAGCGGAGAGACTGAATGAATTCTTTGCTTCGGTCTTTACTGAGGAAGATGTAGGGATGTTACCCATGACTGAAGTGGCATTTAAAGGTGCGGAAGAATTGAAGGAAATATCGATACATCGGGAAGATGTCTTACAACTATTAGATAAACTGAAGAGTAGCAAATCACCTGGGCCGGATGGTATACATCCAAGGGTATTGAAAGAACTGAAATATGAGATTGCAGAACTGCTATCAGTAATCTGTGAACTATCATTAAAATCATCTCTAATACCTGAAGATTGGAGGATCGCCAATGTAACACCAATTTTTAAAAAGGGTTCCAGGGGTGATCCGGGAAACTACAGACCGGTGAGGCTGACATCAGTACCGGTAAAAATGGTAGAAACCATCATAAAGAATAAAATTACTCAGCATGTAGATAGTCACAACCTAATGGGAGACAGCCAACATGGCTTTAGACAAGGAAGATCTTGTCTTACTAATCTATTATGTTTTTTTGAAGGAGTGAATAAACAGGTGGACAAAGGTGAGTCGGTTGATATTGTGTATCTGGACTTTCAGAAAGCCTTTGACAAGGTCCCTCATCAGAGACTTTTGGCAAAACTAAAGAGTCATGGCATAGGAGGCAGTGTACTATTGTGGATCAGGAACTGGTTAAAAGATAGAAAGCAGAGGGTAGGGCTAAATGGCCAATTTTCACAATGGAGAAAGGTGAATAGTGGTGTACCCCAGGGATCTGTGCTGGGTCCGCTGCTTTTTGACATATTCATAAATGACCTGGAAAGTGGAATAACGAGTGAGGTTATCAAATTTGCAGATGACACAAAACTATTTAAAGTTGTTAAAACCCAAGAGGATTGTGAAAAATTGCAAGACTGGGCATCAAATTGGCAGATGAAATTTAATGTGGACAAGTGCAAGGTTATGCACCTAGGGAAGAACAACCCAAACTATGGTTACACAATGCAAGGTTCCACATTAGGAACCACCACCCAGGAAAAAGATTAAGGCGTCATTGTGGATACCATGTTAAAACCCTCGGCCCAGTGTGCAGCGGCAGCCAAGAGAGCAAATAGAATGCTAGGTATGATAAGGAAAGGAATGGAAAATAAAACAAAAGATATTATAATGCCTCTATATCGTTCCATGGTGAGACCGCACCTTGAATATTGTGTGCGATTCTGGTCGCCGTATCTTAAAAAGGATATAGCAATTTTAGAAATGGTACAGAGAAGAGCCACCAAAATGGTAAAGGGGATGGAAGGATACTCCTATGAAGAAAGGCTAAAAAGGTTAGGGCTCTTTAACCTGGAAAAGAGACGGCTGAGGGGAGATATGATAGAAGTCTATTTTAATGAACAGAGTGGAACGGGTAAACGTAGATCGATTGTTTACCTTATCAGAATATAGAAAGACTAGGGGACATGCAATGAAGCTACAGGGTAAACTATTTAAGACTAATAAAAGAAAATATTTTTTCACTCAACGTGTAATCAAACTCTGGAATTTGTTACCGGAGGATGTAGTAAAGGCTGTTAGTGTAGCTGGGTTTAAAAAAGGTTTGGACAAGTTCCTGGAGGAAAGGTCCATAAACCATTATTAAGAAGTGACCGAAGATATCAATGCTTGACCCAGTACGAGCATTGTGGAACTTGTGTCTCTTGGGGAAACTGCTAGGTACATATGACCTAGATTGGCCACTGTTGGAAACAGAATACTGGGCTTGATGGACCTTGGTCTGACCCAGTATGGCATATCTTATGTTCTTATGTTCTTATGTTCCTCACCTCTTCTGCGGGTTCATTACGTGCTGTCGGCCACAGTCAGGAGAACATATTCCACCTCTGAGGTGGAATAAATTCCTCGTGCATCCTTGGCCCCCCTCCCCCCCAGACATATAGGGCCGTGACTGGAATCGGTCCTGTACGTCTGGGGTCAGGGTCATGCCTTGGGCCCACCCCCTCCCATCCCTATCCTGAGTTCCCCACATATCTGCTTTATACCTGCAGGGAGCTCAAGATCAGGAATCTTCCTCTGGCTTTTAGCGGGGCTATACGTCCAAATTGGAGGTAAATCCCCACTAAACACAATGCAGAATGACCCCTCTAGTGCGTGCTCCAGCAGTATTTTGATGGCATTGGATGCTTTCCCCAATGCCTGGATCAACTGAGGAGAAATGTCAAAGATGATCCAGGCATCAGGGAAAGCCCTCAATGCCATCAAAATACTGCTGGTGCACGCACTAGAGGGTGCCATTGGTGGCCAATGTCAAAATACTGTTGGGGGCCGATGCCCCCAACAGAAAGTGAATCCCTAGTGGTCCATCGGCCCTGATCCTCCCCACCCCCGGGATGCACCGCGATGGGCCAGGTGCCGCCATTTTTCAAGATGGCGGGGCAAGAGCAGGAGCAGATAGGCAAGTGCTCCCGCTCATTTCTAAAGGTACTGGGAGGGGGTGGGGGGTTCAGGGGCTGCTGAGCCACCAGGATTATTTTTGGTTGGGTGGGCAATAGGGAGTTCAGGGCCGCTGGGCCACCAGGTTTATTTTTAGTGGGGTGGGGGTTCTGGTCGCTGGTCCACCAAGGATTCGCTTTATGTTGGGGGTACTGGTCCCTGACAGTATTTTGATGGCATTGGGGGGGGGCTTTCCCTGATGCTTGGTTCATCTTAGGGGAGTATGACATTGATCCAGTTATCAGAGAAAGCCTGCGATGCCATCAAAATACTGTCGGGGCTCATATGCAAATTAGCCACACTGTGCCCCTGTTTTTCTGGGAGAACATGCCAAACTAGCGCCGCCTTCTTTATGCATGTGTTTGGCTTGCTCTTCCAGTTTAATACTGCCATTTTGTGCACTGTTTAACATTTGCATATGAGCCCTTTTCTGCATGTCAGCGCTGAAGTCATTTTTATTTATTTATTTATATTCTCTTATATACCGTGCTATTCTGCATCAGTGCGGTTTACATTGAACAAACTGAAATTACATTGAACAGGGCATTAAAACTTGGAGATAACTATCTTACAGGGAACATGGGCTATGGAGGGTTAAGTGGCTTGCCCAAGACCACAAGGAGCACCTGTGGGACTAGAAACCCCAGTCCTTCCAGCCCAACGTTGCTGTTTTCTAGTGGGATTTGAACTCCTGACCTTCTAGCCTAAAGTACCTTGCCCCAACCACTAGGCCACTCCTCCACTCCAAAGTCATGCTTCCAGAACCCAATACAACTGCACAAGAGTCTGACCACTATGTATCACTGTTGTGTGGTGCAAACTCCATCCTCCCAGGCATAAAAAATTGATAGAGTACGACTTTAGAGGTGGATTTTTGCATCAGCCTGATAGAGAATATAAGGCAAGTATCACAACAGCGCATGCTAAGGCCATAGCGGATCAAAGGTGCGTGTTAACTCTTTTACTCTTTTACTGTGGCACGCATTAACTTTGCTTTTACTGTGGTGTGCATTAATTGTGCTTATAATGACAGGAAACCCCCATACCGCACCAACCATTGTCAGCAGTCCACCCCGAATTGCATCCCAGTAAGATGGAATCGGGAGCCCCCAGCAAGGACATTGACAAGGACAAATCTTGGTACTTACCCCCTGAGAGCTCCAGGCAGAAAATTTGTGCCTGTCTCATCTCTACTTACCTGAAACTGTTTTACTGGGTTTTGCAGCACTGCCGATTCCAATGTCATAGAATTCATAGCACTGAAATATCAAAGAACTCAATTTCAGACTTATCCAGTCCACTTTCGTTGTAGCAAACCCTCCGTTTTTCTCTTTTATAGAAGGAAATCTCCCTCTGCAACACATCAAAGGACGACACAAGTCTACCCTCAGATGTACTTTTCTGAAGCAGCACTAAAGAGTCTGTATTTCCAACGCTGACTTAAATTTTTCTTGATGGTAATTGCTGTAACACATCCCGTACTCAGAGAACCAACCAGCTCCAACAATTTGTCATAGCATTCATAGTGCTGAAATATCAAAGAACTCAATTTCAGACATACCCAGTCCACTTTCGCTACACAACGCTGTGTTTCAGGCCACCAAAACCTGTGTGAAGGGTCGTGAGTTTCGGTGGCATGAAAGACAGCATTGTGTTGTGAAAGTGGACCGGATAAATCTGAAATTGAGTTCTTTGATATTTCAGCGCTATGAATGCTATGACAAATTGTTGTCCCTTGATGTGTTGCAGAGGGAGTTTTCCTTCTATAAAAGAGAAAAATGGAGGGTTTGCTACAGGGGAGAGTAATCTCTCAAGGCAAAGGATCCAACAAAAAATTGTGTTCTAGATAGAGTTTAGTTATTCGGGTAAAATTAATATCCTCTCTAATTTTTGGAAATATATAGATGGGGATTAGGGTAGTCTTTTTGATTACTGGTAGGACATGATTATTGGCACCCTTATAAATAATTCAAATCAGTTTGAACAGAAGAACCACATTCCCATTTCAGTAAAATTAGAAAAACCTATGATCAATTGTCAGTACTCACATGACTTGAATCAATCAATAAATGATGGTTCTAATGTTTAAAATGGCCACATTCACTCCCTGTTCTATTTTCACAATGGCGAAGACAAGAGCTGCCTGAGACCATCATAAAAGCAATTATCACCAAACATCAAACTTCAAAGGTGATACAAGACCATCTCCAAAAACCTTAGGATTCCTGTACCTACAGTTTGCAATGCTATTAAGAAGTTTTCTGCTCATGGAACAGTCATGAACCACCCAAGACATGGTGGGAAGAGGAAAATTAATCCAAGAAGTCTTCAGAGGTTAATGCGAACTGTTGAAAAACACCATGTACAACATCCAAAGAGCTTAAGGCTCATCTGGAGCAATCTGGAGTGGTGGGTTTAACCTGCACCATAAACAAAGGACTTCATTTATTTAATAGTATTTTTATACTGCTTTATCATTTCAGTCAAAGTGGTTTACATTGTAACTTAAAATTTGGTAATATATATTAAACAGGGACATTGATAATTTGGATTTTGCTGAGGCAATGGAGGGTTAAGTGACTTGCCTGTGGCCACAAGGAGTGCTACTGAGATTTGAATCCTGGTGTTTTGGTACCCAAGCCAGTGCTCTAACCATTAGGTTACTCCTCCACTCTTCCACACCATGGGTGAAGGCCAAAGAGGACTCCACTGCTCAAAGACAGACATAAAAAGGCACACCTGATGTTTGCCGAAACCCACCTTGAGAAACCAGAATCCTTCTGTGAAAATGTTCTGTGGACAGATTAAACCAAACTTGAGCTCTTTGACAATGCAGACCAGCTATCCATTTGCAGGCAAGGAAATGAAGCTGATAAGGAAATAAAACACCCTTCCTACAGTTAAATATAGTGGAGGTTCCATAATGTTGTGGGGCTGCTTTTCTGCCTCAGGATTTGGGGTCTGGAATGAAATAAAGGAATCATGACGTCAGAGGACAACCAAGGTATTTTGGAGTGAAATGTGCTACGTAGTGACAGAAAGCTAGGTCTGGATCAAAGGTCATGGGTTCTCCAGCAGGACAATGACCCAAAACATACACCCAAAAGTACAAAAGAATGGTTACAAAGGAAAAAATGGACTGTTTTAAACTGACCAGCAATGAGTCCTGATCTCAATCCAATCGAGAACCTTTGGAAAGAACTGAAATCTGTCATTGGTAAAAGGAATCCTGGAAACATTCATGAGTGGGAAGAGGTTGAAGAGTGGGAGAAAGTACCAGCAGACAGATATACGAAATTTATAGATGGCTACAAGAAACATTAGGAGATTGTCATCACTGCCAAGGTTGTACAACCAAATATTAGCGAAGGGTGCCATTAATCCTGTCCAGGTCATATTTGGGGGGGGGGGTTCTCTGAAATGACTATGTCTAAGTTGCACAGACATTTCTTTGTTGTATACTTTTGAACTTACTAATGCAAGGGTGCCAATAATGTTGATGACAACTGTAAGAATAGTTCTGGGGCAGTTGTACAGACTTTAGTTTGCAGGTGTTAGCTGGTTCAGCAGGATGGTGTCATCCTCCGTGAACCTAGACTCTGTGACACACATGATGTCAAAGTCATGGTTGGTAAGAAAGTTGAATAGCAAGGCTACCTTGTTGCATACAGGTCTGGTGTCGAGGAACGCATATTTTAAAGGAGTCAAGTCCTGTTGGTGTCTCGGGGAGGAGAGTTGACCCGAGGTTGAGATGTTTGATGTTGATGAGAGCTTCTCGCTTCTCGCTTTTAGAGTAGTATGAGAGAGGGCATGCCGGGGATTGTGGGGGATGATTGGTATGAGGCTCTCATGCATGGTGAAGGTCTCCGCATGTGTGGTTAGCAGTGAGATGAAAGCAATACTTAGTAGAAGTGATGCCGATTTCATGATGATTGTATAAGAATTAATAGGCCGTATGGGTAACCTGAGGTGCTAGTCTGCAGACTGCCTCTTTTTATTTGTGCAGTAGGATTAGGAGAACTGGAGGAATGCACAGGAGCTGTTGGTTGTCACAATGCTATGTTTCTAGTTATACAAGCAGGATCTGGCTGTTGAGGCTCTGGGCAGGGATGATCCTTGTGTCACTGGTAGGGAAATCTGTAGGTTGGTTGAGACCCAGTGGTGGCAGACAGAGACGAATGTGGCTGGAGATGCTCACTTCTCAAGAGGAGAGTTGCCTCTGTATGAAAGTGGTGCTAAAGGAGAGGGGCGGAGGATACTCACTATGATCAGATTTAGTCTATAAGACTGGACTCCATTGGAAGAGGGTCCTAAGAGCCCTTTTGCATGATGTGCCATGAGTGACCCTTTAAATTTATAGTTGGCACCGGAGTGTGATGCGGCAGAGAAAGGAGGAGCTTACCTCCACGTTTCTCTGGTGCTCTCTGCTTCTTTGGCCTGCCATTCACTGGTGTGGCGTCGGATTGAGTTGTGAGTGTAGTAATTAATTTAAGGCCTATCAAAGACATATATCTGAAAAAAGAGTGGACTTTCAGATCTTGCAGATTTTCAAAATGAAGATTAAAATCACTGATAACTATTTCATCTTTAAAATCTAATAAATGGTTACCAACTCAAAGCATCTACTGAGTTTTCTCCAGCATCTCCATACACAAGTCCTAAATATCTCTCAGTCAAATTGAAAACAATATACAGATATGTACTGTAGCAGAGGGCATACAGCGAGAGAGGTAATTTGGAACATGTTCTATGTTTTTGTTAGAAAATCCAGAGATTTGGAGATCTATTGAGTGTTGAGTTGTCTCTGAATGGGAGTGTGCTTTCAGAAAGACTCTAGGCTTTTTTTATCTGTAATATTATAGGCTAAGAGAAAATTACAGGAGTAAAAAGAGTTGATACAAAAGCAAGTAGAAGAGCTATTCTAGAATTTTTGAAATTCACTTTCTTTAAAAGACTAGCTAATAGAGAAAGAAACAGAGAAAATGACAGCAAATACAGATATCCAATCTGCCCATTCATATCAACTATTAAGTTTACAAGTCCTTTCTCTTAGAGATCTTCTGCTCAGGGCCGCTTAGAAATGTAGAGGCGCCGGGCAGTCACTGGTGAGGGGACTTCAAAAGCTGCCTACAGGCTATGCTTCCTTCTGCTTCAGGCAGACTTAGGCAATTGCCATGTTTGCCACCCCCTGATGCAAGCTGTGTCTGTGTACGTCACATGCTCTTTTAATCCAAATACAGTTCTTGTCTCCTCGATCTCTGCTCAGAGGTTGTTCCATGCATCCGCCATGCTTTCCGTAAAGGACTATTTCCTTAGAATACTACAAATTCTATCCCCTACTAATGCCGTCCTATGTCCCCTTTTTCTATGAAAATGACCCTGGCTCTTGTGCATTTATTTCAAGGCGTATTTAAATGTCTCTATCATGTCTCCCCTCTCTTGCCTTTCTTCTGGATGGCTTAACAGTTAGAATTGAATATCGACTGCTACTAGGAAACAAGAACCGGATACTCGCCGTCTGAGTGTGTTTCCTTCTTATAAGACTTCTGAGAAATATAATTCCTTCTGTAAGGCAACTATACAACATAGCCACCTACTGCCCTTTACTAATATACTACAAGGACAGAAAACATACATTAAACTTTCAGATAATTAGCCTGGAACTATTGCATGCATTTCAACACTTTTATCTATGTACTCTTGAGAAAAAATAAGGAATTCTGTGGTTAACAAGTGAGCAGTGATTAATTAAGTGAGCAATGAATGCCATCTTCATAGAAGGCCATTAAAATCGAGCAAAGAAACATGTTTTCAAATTCAGTATAGGACTCATTCCGTTCTGGAAGTATATCCCCTCTGTACATCCAGTCTGAGCTGGACATACAGAGGGATCGCGATTCTGATCCCACGGGGATGTGCCTATATGTACATGACTAGCCCGACTAACTCAGTCAGGGCTTTTAAATGGAACCGCGGCACCACGGCGCCATTTAAAAGCTGTGATGCCGGCTGCCGGAAATAAATGCTTATTCCCCGCAGCCCGATCCCAGATCTGGCCTCCTAAGGCCAGAGTCAGGCTGCGGGGAATGTCCTCCGGCCCCCCCTGCTCCATCTGCACCCCAACAATTAAATAAAAACACGTCCAGGGAAATTATTCCACCTCGGTGGTGGAATAACTTCCTCATACATGTCGTCGGCCCTGTACATCCAGGACCAGTGACTGCCCACTGTCCGCCCAGACTTCGCCCCCAAGCCGCCCCTTCCCCGCCCCCATCTAACTTCCCCATACAACCGGCTGGGAGGTTAGGCACTGGTGGGGGACAGCACGAATAGCCCCCTATGCCAATATAATTTGAAAATTTATTGATCTCTTGCATTTAATTATGCCCTGAAGCAGGATGGGAGTTTGGAGTCCTATCTGAAATCTAGCGTTGTGTCAGGTGAGATTTGAACAATGTATTTTATTTTGTTTTGGGGACATGCATGTCGATATGGACCATGAAACCAAAGCAAGAATTGAGTTCTGAAATTTGAGTGAAAGGAAGTATGATAAATGAAGATAACTGGATGCTTTGTTACATGTAGTGTGTTTTTCCTAGCAAAAAGGTGCTAGTACTCATATGGCTCTTTCATTAATACATGAGGACCATGGATCAATTTTAGCAGGCAATGAAAAATGTGCTGATACCCTCTCAAAAAGGCTCTGGTTACATAGACATATTAGATACAATATTTGGAGTAGCCATTCAACTTAATTACCTAGTGAAATTTGTTAGGTGTCCAACACAACCTGAATTTTCTTTTTCTTTTTCTATAGATTAGGGCTCAATTTCTATTTTGTGGTTTATAGTGTGTTAACCCCTTGTTCAGGATCAGTTTTGGGTTATTTAGAGTAATAATTTAGGGTCTTGCAGCTGATCCTGATGCTGTGCTAGTCTCTTTGTCATTTTACTCCTCCCAAAGTGCCTTTGAGTGCTTGCATCAATTGTACTGCTTGCCCATCTGATGATGGTTCCTGGTACTCATTTTGACCCCTTACATACTCTTTGCCCCTCTTTTGGTGTCCCTAGGGAGTTTGGACCTGCAAACCACATAAATCCCAATGATTCAAACTTTAAACAGCACTAACAAGTTAGTGCTGCTGAATATCACCCCAGACCACCCTGAAAACATCTGGTTAATTTCAGGGCAGTCCTCGGATGGAGCTGGGGAGGTCTTGGAGACTATCCAGTCAGTGGTGATATTCAGCTGCTAACTAGATAGGCAAACTGTGTTAAGTTAGTACAGGTCAATAGCTATCCTAGCTTCATACAGTTTCTGCTGTCCAGTTAGCTGCTGAATATTGTCGCTAACCAGATATTGAATGCTCTACCCCTCCTTTGCTTTCTGCCCAGAGTTTGGCTGATGAGTTCCATGACAAGGTTCACAAGATTAGTTTTGAGTTCTCTCACTGCGTCATCTCTATCTTCCCCTCCCCCTCTTTACTCACAGATCCTTCCTTCAACTCCTGCACTCTTTCTTCCTTAACTAAAATCAGCAAGGAGGAAACTGTATTATCTTCACCTCTCCTCCAAACTCACTGCCTCCTCTTCTGATCCCCTTCCCACCCATCTACTAGACTCTATTCCCCTGCTTTCATCCCTTCCATCTGTCTTGTCCTCAACCTATAACTTTCCACTGCAGCTGTCCCTTTACTGACTTCAAACATGCTGTCATTATATCAATCCTCAGAAAACCTTCACTGGATCCGACCTGCTCTTCCATTATAGGCCTATTTCCCTCGTCCCTTTTTCATCAAAACTACTTGAACGTTCAGATCACCACCACTGTCTTGACATGACTTTCTTTCCTTTGAAGCCATTCTGGATCCATTGTAGTCCGGCTTTTGTCCTTTACATTCTACTAAAATGGTCCTTGCCAAAGTCTTCAGTGACCTGTTCCTGGCCAAATCCAAGGATTTTTACTCTAGTCTAATCCTCCTTGATCTATCTCCTGCTTTTGACACTGTTGACCACCACCTTCTTTTCAATTTCCTGTTTTCACTTGGATTTCGGGGCTCTGTTCTGTGTTGGTTTTCTTCTCTCTCCCATCGCACTTTCAGTGTATGCTCTGGTGGATCCTCCTCCACTGCTATCCTGCTTTCAGTTGGTGTACGTCAGGGCTCTGTCTTGGGACTGCTTCCCCTCTCTTTCTAGACTCATGCCCTTGGTGCCCCAATCTCCTTCCATGGCTTTCAGTATCATTGGATAGTAGCGGCTTATAGGTGTTTCCGTATGTATCACCCAGAATTGCTGCTATTGTACAAAATGGATCATAAACTAAACTTTTATTATTACTTTTACGAGCCTGTTTGTGAATTTCAGAGTCCCAGCTGACCAGTGTCCTATGTGCAGCAAGTGAGGCATATTTACATGCATCCTAGCATAAGCCTGTATTTATGGATCATTAATAAAGTAGTTTTCTGCAGCATTGTGTTCTATAATTATACAGCACATTAAAAAATAACCTCTTCACAGCTTTATTGCTACCTTTATAATATAAAAGCAGAATTGCTGCTGTGTGATTTAACACCAAAATATCCTATATTTTCTTGGTTAATTAGACCTAGAGTTTAAAGCTAGCTTTATCTTTTGTTTGTCCTAATCTATCCTTTGTTATAAACCACCCTGTTTGGCAATTGCCTGAAAGCGTGCTATAGAAAAATCATTAAATTAAATAAATAACAAATAAACATTCAGAAACTTGTTAACTTTCTGAATGCATCCTAGCCTTTATTTTTTTATCTCGATTATCATCCCTGACCGTGCAGGAGCCCAGCAGTGAATCTGACATCCCATGAAATAACACAGTACAGTTATCGGTAGACGCAAAGGCAAACCACTCTGTTGCATCCATGTAATTAAGGCAACTTTTGTTTTCACATGGATTAAAATATGCACAGGCTAACATTAATATGCGGAGCTCATGGCTCATTGCAGTATAGTATTATAGAAAGGCAGCATTTCTTTTTTAAATCAAATCAAAACAAAACATTTCATGCCTCTCTCAATTTTCCCAGACCTCAGTATTGTCTTACATAGTGTCTTTTGGTTAAAACATGTAATTATGCTATTTCTGTATGAATACCACTTGGCGTCTCAAAAAGCTGCTGTAGTAAAAGAAGTTACTATCTCATTTAGAGCTTGTTCAATGCAGATAAAAACAATGGGAGAAACATTTTTTCCCATAGAAAAAAGCACGTAGCCCTGAAAAATCAATTTCCACTGACGTATTGCTGTAGTCACCGAAACCAGGTGATGAGGAAGTAATTACAGACAGGAAAAAATAACCCTGTTGAAGGCCGCTTTATGCTAAATTATAGTAGTCAAATGCTTTCCATGCAGGGGAACAGTATTTGAACGATATTTTGGGAATTATGCAGGATTCAAACAAGATCCTAAAACCAATAAAGCAGCAGCAGTTTGCTGAGATATCAGATTTGAAAAAGTAGGTTTATTTTATGTCATTCTGCAGCAATGGGAACTTAAATGACAGGGTCCTCAAGGACTTTACTGAGCGGTAACAAATGGGAACCCTGCAATTGGATGTGAACGTTTCAGATATTTCTTACCTACATTTCCAGAAGGGTTTGAAGGTCAATCCAATAGTTTAGCACCAAAACAGAGAGAAAAAAAGAGGTAGGAAGAACATAGACTTTGTAACTAAACCTTTCTTTCATATACATAGTTAATTATAGTGAGGGGATTAAAGAAATGAAGGCCTATTTTGGATAGGCCAATGTGATTGGACCTGAGACATTCATGTCCGGGAGTCCTCAGTTCCACCTGCATTTAACAAAAGGCTCTGCCAAACATGGAGCCTCTTGTAAAATACATACAAGGATATTCAGGGGTGGATATGTATTTGCACATGCAGCAGGAGCAACTATTTTACAACTTTACATATGCACATCAACAATGGCTTTAACGCGGCAACTTCCACATATAGATACCAGCACTTACACGTGGAACAGTGAGTTTGCAACCTCTGTGTAGAATTGTTCACACTGGTGAGTATAGTGGGGCTGTTTTACAAACCTATACAAATAAGTGCCATCAATTAACTAGCGAAGCCACAATATTTTATCCTAAAATTTGGAGGGGCAAATAAAACATGAGGATTTAATGACAATTACCCATAACAAAATTTAGTTTTAGGGGGTTGGGTGGTACTTGCCCCCAGCCCTCTGCCCCCTGGAATTGCTGTGGTTCCTGCAGGTATTTAACATATGCGCAGGCAGACCATAATTGAGACAGAGTCCTTTCCGGAATCGTCTTTCCTTTCCTTTGCTGACAGGCATTGCATCATGTTGCTCATAACCATGGGCTCCTCAGGCAGTGTTTGTAATTTGGAAGGAACAATTCTGTGACTTGGTTCAGTCCTCTCGGCACATCTCTCCTGGATGCATTCTGATAAGAACCTTTCAATGCAAACACACACACAGCATGAATAACTCTTCCAAGTGAGCCGGCAGATCCAAACATACCAACTGATCCTTAATTGGAGCAGCAAAGTCTAATTGGAATGGATGGCTGGCTCAATCCCGTCAAAATATATATCAGGCCAATAGTTGTTGAAATGTTTCGCCACAACTAATAGGAATGTGATCTCTTCTAACCATAGTTGTTTTTTTTACAGATTTTGGGACAGCTTCAATCCCTTGATCAAGCAGCAGCAAAACCTTGGGCAAGGTTAGGGTTGGAAATTTTTGCTACAAGTAGCTGTGGACTCCGTGGCCTGCTAAAAATATACTAAAAATATATATACTGTATATCTATTATATCAGATCAGATCACTTTCTACATATTTTTTGGGCCAATCTGTAGATGCATTCTTGATAACTAACATGAAAAGTTGGTTATAAATGAAAAGACTTGTGAGGAATTCAGGGCAGTAATGATGAAATGAACTGTTGGGTTGGTTACCCATTTTAAGTGTGAGCTGCCTCCCCTTTTTATTAATATCTTTATTGATATGTTTTGATTGCCTCAGTGAGGATTTTTTGGATAGTTGTTAATGGAGCATTATTGGCATTCTAACAACTGTATTGCCAGAAAGGCTCTTATGGTCTCAACACCAAAGGTTTCCACACCTGCATGGCAATTCTACTACTACTACAACGGAACTTTTGAATAACGCTACAAGGCGTATGCAGCACTGCACAGACACATGTAAAAGAAAGTCCTTGCTCATCGGAGCTTACAATCTAGTTGAGGCAAACAACACAGTAGCTGTAGACATGGGATACAGCTAGGGGGAATGGTAAGGAAACACAAAGGAGATCAGGTGAGTCAAGATCCGAAAGCAGCATCAAAGAGGAGAGTTTTCAGCCTGGATTTGAAAAGGGTCAGAGAAGGCGCCTGACATACAAACTCTGGTAGTTTGTTCCAGGCATAAGGAGCAGCAAGGTGAAAGGAGCAGAGGAAGCATCTTTTCAGAACAAAGGAGCAGAGGCTGAGAACAAAGGGCAGTACTGAATGCATATAAGCACAGGCTTGAGGGGTCTGGAGACAGAGAGAGGCACAGAGATACAGCCATCCTTCCACACACCCAGCGCAGATACTTTCCATTATACAGAAATCCACATGCACTCTGTACTAGCCCCATGGTAACATTCTGCCGAATGCTGCAACAAACTGACTTCTGACAAAATATTTGTTCTACAAATACCTGCCTCTGTGTATCATTTTGCTATAACCATTGTCTCTGAGAAGTGGACCCAGGACCAGCTTGGAGTTGTCTGAGTATTCTCACCTGTACAAACTTAGACAAACAACCCAAATGCGAAAGATGACTCAGACCCAGTGTACCCCATTCCTGAAGTTGTGGAGACTCATCCATAATCGTGACAATCTGAGGAAATATTTATTTACGGAGAGTGGTGGATGCCTGCCAGTGGAAGTGGAAGAGATAAGAACTATATCTGAATTTAAAAAAAAAACATGAGACAAGCGTAAAACATCTACAAGAGTCATTCATGTCAGGGTGTCCTGTGACTATGGGAAAAATGCTTAGTAGACAGGCCCCTAAGAGAAAAGAGGAGCTTGTAGATCTTAGTAGTTGGTATGGGTGGACAGATTAGATAAGCTGTATGGTCTTTATCTGCAGTCGTTTTTCTCTTTTTCTATGTGCAGGTCCTGCAATGTGTGTAAAAACAGTGGGCCAGCTATTATCCTGGATAATGGAAGGGCCAGGGACAGAGAGAGGAGGAGAACGGTGAGCAGTAGGAGATAAAGAAGGATGAGAACCCTGAGGAGGAAGAAAGGAAAGAGAATGAGAAGAATGTGCAGAGGTCCAGGAAGGAGCTTATGACTATTGAGTAGGATGAGACCAGTGAATAGTGGGACAGGAATGTTAAGAACAGTTAATAAAGGGGACAGGGAGGAGCAGCATTCAGCTGTAGCTAAGTGGCACTTGATCTTCACCAAAAGCCATTCCTTAGTGTTTGTAAAAGTCTGCAGGTCAGCCCTCTACATTCTCTCTCATTAATGCATATTACTTCCAGTTTTTCTTCATAACTGATAACTGTGGGCCCAATTCTGTGACACAAATAGTGCCTCTTCGTGCCTTTCCCCGCTGGCGTCTAACCTCCCTACCGGTTGTGCAGGGAAGTTAGATGAGGACGGGGAAGGAGCGGCTCAGGGGCAGAGTGTTGGCGGTCACTGGCCTTGGACATAAAGGCCCGATTTTAATGTCGGCCCTGTACATCCAGGGCCAGCGACTTGTGCAGGGAAGTTATTCCACCTCTGAGGTGGAATAACTTCCCTGGACATTTTTTTTCTGCCCGGGGCGCAGATGGGGTGGGGGGGCCAGAGGACATTCCTCACAGCCTAACCCTGGCCTTAGGAGGCCAGATCAGGGGTCGGGCTGCAGGGGAAAAAGCTCTTTTTTTCTGGCAGCCGGCATAGCGGCTTTTAAATGGAGCCGTGGTGCCATCATAACCAGATGCCATGGCACCGCGGCTCCATTTAAAAGCCCTGACTGAGTTAGTTGGGCTTTTCCTGAACATGCAGTCCAGGCTGAATCACAGTTATGGCCTGCATGTACAGGACTGATCATGATTCTGATCCCACGGGGCTAGATGTGCCCCGCGGGATCAGAATCACGACCCCCTCTGTACGTCCGGTCAAACCAGACATTTAGAGGGGGTGTATGTCCCGGATGGAATGAGCCTGTGTGTGTTTTTGTTCTATATCCTCTGGGACCTCTCTGGCAGTGGAACAATTGGCCATCTCATTCATGGGTTCCCCTGTTTTATTGGTGCTGCAGTTCATGCATATCTGCCCTCTTGGCTGTCCCCATCATTTAATAGAGCATCAAGAAGTTCATCCTGCTTCTCATCTAGCTCCTGCTACTCTTCCTCCATCTCCTGCAACAGACCATGGATTAGTGTGGGCAGAGCTGGTTGGATGGGGTTCACAACCAGGAACTCATAATTGGAGAATGAATGACACCCTTTTAAAGGATCGCAAGCAGGTAGAAATGCTCCACAAGGATATAAAGGAATTTTTTTATATCTATGTAGAGGGCGAAACAGACCTTGTTGTAGTTTGGGATGCCTTTAAGGCACACCTTAGAGGGAGATTTATAAGTTGGGGATTGTTTAAAAAAAATACAGAAAAAACAGGAGTTGGATAAAGAATATGCCCACTTGAAGGAGTTCGAGGTGGCACATGGTCGGAGGGGAGACCTGGTTTCCCCACAGGCACTGGAGATAGATAATAAAGGGGTTAAAGGAGCACTAAGAGGCGACAAGGCGATAGCGGAGAGACTGAATGAATTCTTTGCTTCGGTCTTTACTGAGGAAGATGTAGGGATGTTACCCATGACTGAAGTGGTATTTAAAGGTGTGGAAGAATTGAAGGAAATATCGATACATCGGGAAGATGTCTTACAACTATTAGATAAACTGAAGAGTAGCAAATCACCTGGGCCGGATGGTATACATCCAAGGGTGTTGAAAGAACTGAAATTTGAGATTGCAGACCTGCTATCAGTAATCTGTGAACTATCATTAAAATCATCTCTAATACCTGAGGATTGGAGGATCGCCAATGTAACACCAATTTTTAAAAAGGGTTCGAGGGGTGATCCGGGAAACTACAGACCAGTGAGCCTGACATCAGTACCGGGAAAAATGGTAGAAACCATCATAAAGAATAAAATTACTCAGCATGTAGATAGTCACGACCTAATGGGGGACAGCCAACATGGCTTTAGACAAGGAAGATCTTGTCTTACTAATCTGTTATGTTTTTTTGAAGGAGTGAATAAACAGGTGGACAAAGGTGAGTCGGTTGATATTGTGTATCTGGACTTTCAGAAAGCCTTTGACAAAGTCCCTCATGAGAGACTTTTGGCAAAACTAAAGAGTCATGGGATAGGAGGCAGTGTACTACTGTGGATCAGGAACTGGTTAAAAGATAGAAAGCAGAGGGTAGGGCTAAATGGCCAATTTTCCCAATGGAGAAAGGTGAATAGTGGTGTACCCCAGGGATCTGTGCTGGGTCCGCTGCTTTTTGACATATTCATAAATGACCTGGAAAGTGGAATAACAAGTGAGGTTATCAAATTTGCAGATGACACAAAACTATTTAAAGTTGTTAAAACCCAGGAGGATTGTGGAAAATTGCAAGAGGATTTTGATAAATTGGAAGACTGGGCATCAAAATGGCAGATGAAATTTAATGTGGAGAAGTGCAAGGTTATGCACCTAGGGAAGAACAACCCAAACTATGGTTACACGATGCAAGGTTCCACATTAGGAACCACCACCCAGGAAAAAAGATTTAGGCGTCATTGTGGATACCTTGTTAAAACCCTCGGCCCAGTGTGCAGCGGCGGCCAAGAGAGCAAATAGAATGCTAGGTATGATAAGGAAAGGAATGGAAAATAAAACAAAAGATATTATAATGCCTCTATATCGTTCCATGGTGAGACCGCACCTTGAATATTGTGTGCAATTCTGGTCGCCGTATCTTAAAAAGGATATAGCGATTTTAGAAAAGGTTCAGAGAAGAGCCACCAAAATGGTAAAGGGGATGGAAGGCTACTCCTATGAAGAAAGGCTAAAAAGGTTGGGGCTCTTTAGCCTGGAGAAGAGACGGCTGAGGGGAGATATGATAGAAGTCTATAAATTAATGAACGGAGTGGAACGGGTAAACGTAGATCGATTGTTTACCTTATCAGAATATGGAAAGACTAGGGGACATGCAATGAAGCTACAGGGTAAACTATTTAAGGCTAATAAAAGAAAATATTTTTTCACTCAACGTGTAATCAAACTCTGGAATTTGTTACCGGAGGATGTAGTAAAGGCTGTTAGTGTAGCTGGGTTTAAAAAAGGTTTGGACAAGTTCCTGGAGGAAAGGTCCATAAACCATTATTAAGAAGGGACCCAGGATATCAATGCTTGAACCAGTACAAGCATTGTGGAACCTGTGTCCCTTGGGGAAACTGCTAGGTACGTATGACCTAGATTGGCCACTGTTGGAAACAGAATGCTGGGCTTGATGGACCTTGGTCTGACCCAGTATGGCATATCTTATGTTCTTACAGAAGATGCAATTGGTATCCCTAGCATTACTATGAGCATGGGAACCAGTCAGGGAAGTTGCAAGCCCATCAAGCATACTACACAGTCACCAAACTTCCATCAGCAGCTGGCAACTGGTTTTGGGGGGACGACGCATTGCGCTCTGAATTTAGAGCTTTTTATAAAGAGCTGTATCAAAAGGAAACAGGGGCAACTAACCAAGAAGTGCCAGACTATTTGGCCTGAGCAGACTTGCCCAAACTCCCAGATACAGCACGGGAACTGTTGCAGCAACTTATAACAATCTGTCTTATCAACGCCAGATCTATTAGAAATAAAACCCACATCATACACTGCATCATCTCTGACAGCAAACCTGATATCCTCTGTATCACTGAGACATGGTTCACAGACACTGACCCAGCAATAGTAAACCAATTACCTAACCCCAACTACACATTATTTAACTGCCCGCGGCCCAACAGGAGAGGAGGAGGAGTATTAATCATTGCCAAAACCTCCCTAATGTTCACAAACACATCCCTAACTGAATCCGAAGGCATTGATATACTCAAGATTGAAAACAAGACATCAATCCTTTGTTTAATCTATAGACCCCCCTCGGCGCACCACGACACATTGGCCACCGCACTGGAAATTATCTCAACCTCTGCAATCAAAAAACAGCGCATCGTCCTGGGTGACCTGAACCTTCCATCCATACCCCCAGTACAGGCAGACGCTTTCACTGAAGCCATGAACCAGCTCGGATACGTACAAATCATTCAAGAACCCACATAATAAAGGTAACACCTTAGATATGGTGTTCTTATCACACAACATCCTACAAAACGAAGCTCAAAAAACCAAACCGAGAATAACCCCAGTCCCATGGTCTGACCATTTCCTAATTGAATTTGAAATCCACCTACCAACTTTCAAGGAAAAATCTCAAGCCAACCCAAAAACACACCAACAGAGGAAATTCCAAAAATTCAACAGTGAAGTATTGGTAACCTCTATATCCACGCATTTTGAATACACCAGCACGGACCTAGACAAGCTGGTAGCCCAATGGAACTCAGGGATCGAAGCAGCCGCAAGACCAACCTGGAAGGCCACAAACACTGCAACAAAAACAGGAACCGAACCATGGTACTCTCCCACCCTAACTAAAATGAAAAGAGAGCTACGCAAACTTGAAAGGAAATGGAGGAAAAAGCAAACCAAAGAAGGCAAGCAACTATACCTAACCCTACTCACGAAATACAAGAATGAGGTCAACCTTGCCAAAAAGAATCACCACACTAACCTACTCAATAAAGCACTCAATAGACCCAGAGAGCTCTTTGAGCTAGTAAAGTCACTCACCAAAATTTCTCAGGCCACTGCCTCTGCGGACGATATAAAGGCCCAGACGCTTGCTAACCATTACGCCAAGAAACTGCACCCGCAGCTTCCCACAATCATTGATCAAAGCAAGTCATTAGTCACCACCCCACGAAAAACCAACACTGTCCCCCAAGCGGACTTCGCAGCTGAATGGAACACCTTCCAGCAATTAGGTGAGCAACAAATCATAAGCATCGTAACCAATTTAAACACCACTACCTCCCCTCTCGACCCATGCCCAGCCGCTTGGATGAAAGCAACCAAGAAGGAAAACGCAAAACCCATCGCGTACATAGTTAACCAGTCTCTGCAACAAGGTATCATGCCGACTCATCTCAAGAAGTCACTTATAAGACCCATCTTAAAGAACAAATCTCTCAACAAAAGTGACCCTGCATCATATCGCCCAATCTCAAGCATATCTTTCTTAGCAAAAACAATAGAAAAAGCGGTTCAGCAACAACTACAAGACCACATGGACGAGAGAAACGCCCTGGATAAGCATCAATATGGGTTTCGTCAGAATCACGGAGTTGAAACACTACTGCTGGCACTCTTTGACAATCTCCTCAAGGGCCTCGAAAACAGAAACACTATGTTCATACTCATATTTATTGACATCTCAGCGGCATTCGATACAGTTCACCACAACACCCTCCTGAACCGTCTGGCCTCATTGGGCATAGCAGGGACCCCCTTAAAATGGTTCAAATCATATATATCCAATAGGATGCAACAAGTGCAGTTCAACAATGATAAAGCTGATGCCTTCCCTCAAACCCAAGGGATTCCTCAAGGGTCCGCCTTATCATCTCTATTGTTCAATTTGTATATAAAACCAGTCTGCGAGATCTTTCAGAAATGTAACATCAAATATCACATATATGCAGACGATGTGATGCTGTACACGCAGCTTGACATAACGCAGCCAAATTTCAGTCCGCTAGAAGAATGCCTTGACATGCTCCAGTCATGGCTTCAACAAAATAACATGTCAATAAACCACAAGAAAACGGAGGTCATGATTGTCTCCAGGAAACCCAATTTTATCCCGCCCACCACAATCACCCTTAACAAAAACATATATCATACGAAACCTGTAATAAAGTATCTAGGTGTCCTACTGGACTGCAACCTTAGAATGGACAAACACCTCCGAACAGTTAACCGAGCCATCTTCTACAAACTGAAAATTTTACAACCACTCCGCAATATCCTCGAGAAATCTGACTTCAGGTCTGTTGCTCAAGCACTAATCATTCCCCACCTGGACTACAGCAATGCAATACTACAAGGGCTTCCGAAGAACACCCTAAGCATCCTGCAAATGGCCCAAAACGTTGCTGCTAGAGTCATCATGGAAAAGAAAGTCACAGACCACATAACCCCAGTGCTAATGGAACTGCACTGGCTCCCAGTAGCCGCCCGTATCATCTACAAACTGCTCATCACAACATTTAAACTCATCCATAACATCGCACCATCCTACCTCAATAACTTAATCACTATTCAACCATGCAACAGGAGCAGGAGAACCATGAATCTCAACACCCTATGCTTACCAACTAGCATAAGATCTGTCAAGGCCGAAACAAGCAATAGGGCGTTCACATACACAGCACCAATCCATTGGAACCAACTCCCACATGATTTGAGACTCATAAACAACCTAAGTGAATTTAGACGAAAGCTTAAAACACACTTGTTTCAAACCCACTACAACTTGAGCTAACTGCTACTCATGTATAGATTGTACTTTTTGGCAAGTAATTCTGTATAAATTGTATATATGGGACCCCCCCCCCCCACGCTATTGTAATCAAATGTATACCCAAATCTGTGTGCTCAAATCAAATGTATGTTGCACCCTACTGATTCTCCCGTGTTATGTAAATCATTGACCAATCAAAAATGTAAATCTGAAAGATCTCAATGTGCTGTACAAAGCATTACGATTCTGTAGAGTAAACCGCTGCTGATCGTAGGAAGCAGCGGTATACAAATGTTTACTAAATAAATAAATAAATAAAATAAATAACACCGGACGAGGTAGAAAGAGCTATTGGTTAGCAAACGAAAAAGCCTCAGGGTTAGACGGAATCACGGCACAGGCATAAAGACCTATTGGCTCCATGGATGGTGTGGCTTTTTAATGAGGTGAGAGAGGGGTACATCTTGCCAAGTATGATGGGGCATCTGGTATAAGCGTCCTCTCTAAACCAGTGAAAACCTCTTCAGTTTGCTCTTCATACCGACCGATATCTCTAATCAATCTTGATGCTAAAGTTCTTGCAAAAGTTTTGGCGACCCTCCTGAGGGCTTATATGCCAAGGTTGATTACCTCAGACTAAATGGGATTTATACAGGGCTACTAGGTCAGAGATAATATATAGAGGATGGTAAATTTAATGCAATGGATACAGCATTCCCAAGAACAGCGATAGTTTTAACAGTCGACACTGAAAAAGCGTTTAACTGTGTGAGTTGGAAATTTTTGTGGGCTACATGGAGAAGTTGGGGATTGGGCCTCATTATATAGGGTGGGTCAAGGTCTTGTACGCTTGCCCGGTAGTCACAATAAAAATAAATGGGGGATATTTGGGATTTTTTCAATTACAAAGGGGAACAAGGCAAGGATGCCCTCTTTCGCCCCTTTTATTTGCTATTTCTTTGGAGCCTTTTGTGGAACGCATAAGAGAATATACATGGGATTAGCATAGAGGGTGAACAATATAAAATATCATTATTTGCAGACAGCATATTGCTGAACCTCAAGCAACCTCAGGCATCTCTTTGGGTGATGCAAGAGGAGAGAGGAGATGAGGGCTTACCAATTTTTATCAGGATTTAAAGTTAATATGGATAAGACTGAAGTTTTGAACTTAACTCTACCAGGGGCAGAGGTCATAAGGTTACAAAATATATTTTCATTCACAGGGGCAAAGAGCACCCTGCACTATTTAGGGGTAAAATTGAGCGTGGATATCTCCCAGCTATATCGACTTAATTATGCCCCCTTGTGGCACAAGCTATTCTTAGAGCTAGAGGATTGAAAGAAATTTCCCCTGTCCTGGCTGGGTACAGTGGCAAGATGGCCACCTTGCCTAAGATTTTATATTTTTTTCAAACACTTCAAATAGCAGTCCCATGAAAAGAAATACTCCTGGCCCAGCGCAAGGTCTTTCACTATATTTGGAACCACAGACTCCCCAGAAAAGCAGGGACAGTGATGTATAGACTTAAGCTATATGGGGGCTTGGTGATTCCCAATCTTTGGTAGTACTACCTGGTTGCCCAGTTGTTAAATATAGTAGCATGGCAGAAAGGTACCACCTGCAAGTGGCTCTGTGTCGCAGAGGTTGGGATGGGAGAGTTCTGTTAAAGTTCCTTTCATGGCTGACTAAAGCAGCGCCAATGATCTTCAACCCATTTGTACAATTGATGGAGCAGATTTGGCACCATGGGAGAGATGTGCAATGACTACGGTATGCAAATTCACTGCTTCAACCCCTTAGATACCCCCCCCCCCTTTCCCCCTGGCATCTCAATGGGATGGCCAGGGACTACAGACAGTTTTGTGCAGAGGGACAGATATCCTCATTTGAAGAGTTGAGGGAAAACCATGGACTTCAAGTGTTTTTTATGGCTATTTACAGGTACATCACTGGCTGTCTTCTGAGCCATGGCGACAGTTAGTGGGGCAGGGACTGTCAGACTTCGAGGCTTTGTGTCGGGTGAAAGGGACAAGGAAGAGGCCATTATCAACTATTTATCAACTATTTGTGGAGGGCCATACTGCAGGGAAGTCACGCTACCAAAAGAAGTGGGAAGCAGATCTAGGGGAAGAAATTAGATCCACAAAAGTGGAAGGGGATATTCTGAAGTTTGGGGGGGGGGGGGGACTGGTAGCAGCGAGTCACCTAGAAAATAACTACAAAGTGGTCTTTAGATGGTATCTCACTCTGGTTCACCTGCACTGAATGACAGAAAGGGGCAATATTAGTTGCTGAAGGAGTTTTTCAGAGCAAGAGGACTACCACCATATGTGGTGGCTTTGGCCATTTGTGGCAAAATTCTGGGCGCTACTGCTACAAGAAGTGGAGGAGATGCTGGGGCATTTGGTGGAATGGGGCCTATCTAATGTTCTATTGGGGGTTCGTGGAATAGGATGGGAGAGAATGTAGGAGAAATTAATACAGTTGTATATTATAGCTGCACGATATGAGATAGTTCTGGGATGGAAGGGTACATGAATTCCCACTTTGGAAGCATGGAGGCCCCCAATACAAAACATTTATGAGATGGAAAAATTGACTGCTATACAGAGAGACAAATTACCCCAATTTCAAGCAATTTGGGAACCATTTGTATGTAAGTTTATGACGTGAATACTGTGCCGATTGGTGGAGGGGGGAGGGAAGGGGAGAGTTGGGGGGATAGAGTTGGATTGTGTTGTGGGTTGTTTGGATTTAATATGGAAAACTAAATAACAATTAAATTTAAAAATAACTTCAAAATGGGGGCGGAGCCTGATGTCTAGCGGGTTAGACGCTTTGCGCTGAAGCTCCCGAGGGGCCTACTCAGAATCCTGACTTAATACCTACATTAACTTAATATTTTGCTCCGAACTTACCGGGGTGCCTCGGGGGAGATGGCGGCCCATAAACCAGCGCGCTTAGACTTCGGATCTCCCTCTTCTTCACACGGAAAACGTTCCAAGACAGAGCTGCCTTCCCCACAAAGATGGTGCCATTTCGGGATAACCCCGAAATGCAACAGGAGATCTTGGAGGAAATACGTGGTGTGAAGGAACTGGTGCAGTCCAACGGAGAAGCGCTCCGAGCCATGAGAGAATATTTGGTGTACTTCAGATCGTTTTGAAGGTCTTTCATTACGGCCAGGACAATATGGCGGGGGTCCTCGACTAGCACGTGGTGCGCTTGGTGAAACTGGATGAGGCTGAGCGTCAGATACAGATCTACAAAAAGAGTTAGAGGATAGCAATAATCGAGCCCGTCGCAACAATGTAAGGTCATTGGTGTACCGGAGGGCGCGTAAGCAGGAGATATGAGAGAATTTCCTGGTCAAAACTCTTCCCTCCTTGCTGAAGTTACTTTTCACAGAGATCTGGAAATTGACCGAGCACATCGTGTTCCTACCAGCATGGCGCCAATCGGACGACCCCCCGGCCATCATTTTTCGTCTACTGAGATATCAGCAAGTTGAGCAAATTCTAAATGCTGCCCCGGGCGAATCGTCATTTGGAGTTTGAAAATCATAAAGTCTCCTTCTTCCCCTGACTTGGCTAAGCCACAGCTGACCGTCGGAAGAGACTCCTTGCTTTTCGACCTAGACTTCAACAATTACAGGCTCGCTTCGGCATCTTATATCCAGCGAAGCTCAGAGTGACTCTCCATAACCAAACTCGTACCTTCGAAGATCCTGATCTGCTAGCAACATTTCTAGCTTCTAAAGAAGCAGACCAGATGCGCTAATCCCAACAGCTTGGATGGAATCCGCTGGAACTGTCCGCCATTTTGAATGGCCCGATTGTGTGTGTGATCGCTGCCTGAAACGGAGACTGCCCTGGACTTTTCTTTCTCTTTATATATACCTTGTTGGTCTCCTTTCTTTCCACGATGAATCCTTGGTTAGTCTCGGAGCCTGTATAGCATTGTAGGATTTATGTTTCAATTTAGGCCTTCTCTGGGGTTTCTCCCCGCAGACATCAGGCCGCCAGTAATTTCTGGGTTTTGCTTCTTCTCTAAGGCACTCCGGTGCTTATTTTGTTATAAGGGGCGCTTCATGGTTTTCCTAGTTTAATTCTTATCATGTTGTTTCTGCAGTCATTTACTGGTACTATGAGCGACATTGTGTACTTCTGTGTGCTATTATGTTTCTTTCAGATTGTTTAAACCTATTTGGCATGGCTTCATGTACGTTATCATTACTGACTGTAAAAGGCATCATAGTCCATTCCAAAGAAGGACAATCCCTAGCTCTCTTAATCATGATTATTCTGAGTTAGTGTTTTTTCAGGAGGCCCATTTACTGGGCCTAGCTATTTCCTATCTCCTTCATTACGACATACTGGAAATTGGCTTCCATCTGAACCTCAATTCGATTGGTGGAATTATGTCCATTTTACTGTAATTATGAGCAACTACCTCGTATGCAATCTCTTCCACTCAAGCCCTTCACTGTTTGTTTAAAAGGAAGGTGTTCCATGATTATGTTCTAACTGCTAACTGCTCTCATTTGGCTGTTTTTACTTTTGTATACATTTCTGTCACAGGATCAGCCAGTATCATCAATACCATTTCTGCTTGTTTGCTGTACCAATAATTGATGTGTGTAAGCGCTTATGCGATGACTCTTAGTTAGCTTAGAGAAGAAGCATAGGGTGGGGGGTAATTGGGGTTGTTTTCCTTATTGTATGTGTGTATTTGTATCTTTTGGTGTGTTGTTACTTTTGTTTGTTGTAAAATGAAAATAAACGTCTTAAAAAAAAAAAATAACTTCAAAATTATGGATATACTACCTCTGAAAAAAGACAGACTGAATTTAATATTTCATTAAATGCTACGCTATTATGTGGAAGAATTGAATTGTGAAGAAAATTACAATGATAATTTTGTTCCCAGGCAAGAATTATATGATGATATAAATCCTAGAATAGCTGCATTGCTGCATTTATTCTTCTGGTTTTAAATGATTACCTTTTATCAACAAGTTGGTGTTTCTGATTGTAATTGTAGAAGCAAGCTTGTTTATTAGGCTCCATTTTCAGGAAGTTAGATCAGAGCAATAGCGTGTAGGCCAGATTTATTAAACAAAGCATTGATCTTTATTTACTGTTCTGACAGCTTGCCTGGCTATTACTGAAGCACAGTAGGTGTTTTCATATGTTTGAATTGAATCCGCAGCTGTATTTATGGAACATTGGCACGTTTTTATATAACAAATTGTTTAATTCATGTTCATACATGCTGTCAAACATCTCTAAAGCAAGTTTCATTTGCTGTGTTTCAACAGCTTCCCCTAACATTCTTTACACAAGAAAATTATTGAAATAAAAATAATGTACTCTTTTGAAAGGGCCATAGGAGCTTCCAACAAACTCTAAGCTATCAAGGACAGTTTGAGTCTGTTTCTGTTTTCCTCTCCATCTTTAAACACTCTTGTTTTATTTGATATTACTACCACTACTACTACTACGCAGCATTTATATAGCGCTACCAGTCGTGCTGAGGTGCCAGACCAAGACAAACCACCCATCTGGGCAGCAGCAGAATGGGATACTGTTGACGGCAGAGGATCACATTTCTGTGACAATGGCAACAACAGCAAACTTAAACTGCGCAGAAGAAAGGCCCAGCAATCTACTTCTGTATCTTGCCATGAAAACCTAATGGATAGTTACAACAAAACAAATTGTGCTATAGTGCTGGAAGATGAGACCCCTAGGTCGGAAGGCACTCAACTAGCTACTGGGGAAGAGCTGAAGACTTTTCAGAGTAAAGCCAGCATTTATGATGTGGTTGGATCAAAGCCCTCGGGACGTCTGACTGCTGATGTAGCTGCGCATGAAATGAGAGTCAGAAGCTGTAAAGATGTCTTACATATTGGAACATGGAATGTACGAAGCATGAACCAAGGGAAGTTGGAGGTGGTCAAGAATGAAATGGAACGTGTACAACTTGATCTGCTGGGTGCCAGCGAACTGAAATGGACTGGCATTGGGCATTTTGCATCAGATGATCACATGGTCTACTATGCTAGAAATGAAAGACAAAGAAGAAATGGTGTTGCATTTATAATAAAGAAGAAACTTGCAAGAACTATAATGAAATACAATGCAGTCAGCGAACGCTTAATCTCTATTCGTCTACGAGGAATGCCTATCAGCACAATTATAATTCAAGTATATGCCCCAACAACAGCTGCAGAAGAGAATGAAATTGAAGAGTTTTATGAACAAGTACAAGCTGAAATTGACAGAACATGCAAACAGCATATCCTGATAGTCATGGGTGACTGGAACGCAAAGGTTGGCAACAAAGAAGGCAAAGTAGTTGGAAAACAGAAATGAAGCTGGAGAAAGACTGATAGAATTCTGCAAGACCAACGATCTGTTCATCTCAAACACCTTCTTCCAGCAACACAAGCGGAGACTGTACACATGTACTTCACCCAATGGATTGTATAAAAATCAAATTGACTATATCTGTGGAAGTCAATGATGGAAAATCTCTGTAACATCGACAAAGACAAAACCTGGAGCTGACTGTGGCACAGATCATCAACTACTAGTATGCAAACTCAAGCTAAAGTTGAAAAAGAGCAAACCACTCATGAATGCAGCAAAATATGGCCTTGAGAATATACCACTGGAATTTAAAGACTGCTTGCAAAATCTATTTGCTGCTTTAGATACAAATGACAGAGCTCCAGAAGAGTTATGGAATGACATCAAGAAGGTTGTGTCGGAAGAAAGCAAGAAGTCTCTACAAAGGGTGAAAAAGCAAAAATGGCCAAAATGGATGACAGAAGAAACTCTGAAAATTGCCCAGAAACACAGAGAAGCTAAAGCCAGAGGAAAAAGAAAGACAATCGCAGAACTCAACAGAGATTTCCAACGTGCAGCAAGACAGGACAAGGAAAAGTACTACAATGATGCATGCAAGGAAATAGAAGCAGAAACTATTAGAGGAAGAACAAGATCGGCTTTCCTAAAGCTATGAGAGTTAAAGAAAAAGTTCCAGCTTCGAATTGGAATGTTACAAGATGCTCAAGGTTTTATGTTGAATGATGCAGAGAAGATCAAGAAAAGGTGGAAGGACTATACAGAGTTTTTATATGATAAAGATCAAGTGATCCAACAGCCGTTTCAACCTGTACATTATGATCAGGAACCATTGATGATGAAAGAAGAGGTTGAAGCAGCATTGAAAGCCTTATCAAAGAACAAAGCACCAGGCATTGATTGCATTCCCATAGAAGTATTACAGCAATCCGATGCAGCTGTTACCGTACTTACAAGGCTCTGCCAAGAAATATGGAAGACAACATCATGGCGAACTGACTGGAAAAGATCTGTGTTTATTCCAATACTAAAGAAAGGTGGTCCAAATGACTGTGGAAATTATCACACAATTGCTCTGATCCCACATGCCAGCAAGATTCTACTGAAGATTATTCAAAAGAGACTACAACCGTACCTGGAACAAGAACTACCTGAAGTGCAAACAGGATTCAGGAAAGGGCGAGGAACGAGAGACATCATTGCTGATGTGAGATGGATCCTTGGAAAGACTAAAGAATACCAAAAGGATATCTATTTGTGCTTTATCGACTATAGCAAGGCTTTTGACTGGGTAAACCATGAGAAACTCTGGGCCACATTAAGAAGCATGAGTATACCAGAACACCTGATCGTTCTCTTGCACAATCTGTACATTGATCAAGAAGCAACAGTTCGAACGGAACAAGGAGAAACAAAATGGTTTAAAATAAGCAAAGGTGTAAGACAAGGCTGCATACTTTCCCCTTACCTGTTTAGTTTATATGCAGAACAAATCATCAGAGAAGCAGGATTGTATGAAGACAACAGAGGTGTGAAGATTAGTGGAAGACTCATCAACAACCTTCGCTATGCTGATGATACCACATTACTGGCTGAAAGTGAAGATGATCCGAAACATTTGCTTCTCAAAATCAAAGAACATAGTCTCAAAATGGGCCTGAATCTTAATGTAAAGAAGACAAAGATCATGACAGCTGGCATAATCAACAGGTTCATCATTGAAGGAGAAGAAATTGAAATTGTGAACAACTTTAACCTACTTGAATCAACTATCAGTAAAGAAGCAACAAGCAGTCAAGAGATCAGATGACGCATTGCTCTTGGCAGAATAGCTATGAAAGACCTAGATAAGATTCTCAAGAGCAGAGATGTCTCTCTCCATACAAAGATTCAACTTGTTAAAGCCATGGTATTTTCATTAAAATCATATGGATGTGAAAGCTGGACAGTGAAAAAGATAGACTGGAAGAAAATTGATGCCTTTTAATTATGGTGCTGGTGGCAAATACTGTGTATACCATGGACTGCCCGAAGAACAAACCAGTCGGTACTAGAGGAGATCAAACCTAAGCTTTCTTTAGAAGCTCAGATGACAAGACTTCGACTTTCATACTTTGGACACATCATGCGAAGAGAGAGATCATTACAGAAAGACATCATGCTTGGCAAGATAGAAGGTCAACGCAAAAGAGGAAGGCCAGCAATGAGATGGATCGATACAATAACAGCAGCTACGGGTACCAGTCTGTCAACAATGAGCAGCCTGACTGAAGACCGAACACAATTTAGGATAGCTATCCAAAGGGTCGCCATCAGTCGACTTCGACTTGACAGCACTTAACAACAACACTAGTCGTACACAGCACTGTACAGCATAGACATGTAAGAGACGATCCCTGCTCATCAGAGCTTACAATCTAGTTAAGACAAAACACACGAAACACGGAAGGGGTGGGCAGGGGTCGAACAAGGGAGAGAAAAGGAGATCAGTGTTATATAAATATTCAGCAATAAATTAATGCTGATATAATTTTATTGTCTAATCTTTTTTTTTTATTCATAGTCTCCTATTGCAGCACTGTACAAAACAGTTCTGGAAGAAGACCCAGCAATTAACGATGATGTTGGCAAGTACGAGTAAGTGGTAAATGGAATTCACTCTAAGAAAAGGGGTATTACTAGTGGAGTGCCCCAGGGCTTGGTCCTTGATCCAGTTCTTTTCATTTTTGTAGGTGATATTGGAAAAGGGCTTTCAAGAAAAGTATGAATGTTAGCAGCTAATAAAATCTAGACCAGGATAGATTACCTGGAAGGTATGGAAAACACGAGCTGGGAGCTAGTGAAGCTTGAGGAAAGGTTCAAAGTGTGGCAGCTAAGATTTAATGCTAAAAAGTATAAAGTCGTGCATTTGAGCTGCAAAAGGCCAAGGGAGTGGTATAGTATAGGGGGAGAAGTTATTTGGTCATGAAAGAAGAATAGGGTCTTGGAGTGACTGCATGTGATGATCTTAAGGTGGCCAAACAGGTAGATAAGACCACAGCAAAAACCAAAGAATGCTTGGATGCATAGGAAGAGGAACGGCCTACAGGAATAAGGAGGTGATGGTGCCTCTACATACATTTCTGGTGAGTCCTTGTTTGAAGTACTGTGTGCAATTTTGGGTGTCTTCAAAATGATATAAACTAGATAGAGTCAGGCCACAGGGTGCTTACTAAAATTGTCATAAATCATATGAGGACAGACTCAAAAATCTAAATATGGATACTTTGGAGGAAAGGTGGGATGGGGAGATATGACAGCCAGGGCTGGCCCAATCATTAGGCAGAACCAGCAGTCACAGCAGTCTCTGAAGGGTGGCAAAGAGCACTTTCAGTCAAAGCAAAACAATATTCCCGATTGCCAGACAAACCCTCAGCATGCTCTTTGACCTGCAGGAAGAATGAGCAATTTTCAAAGAATCCATTTATCTTTGTAAACAGCTTTTGGAAATTTGCCTCATTATATCTATATTTATGAAATACAGTTTTTTATTTAAAAGTGTGATGCCCAAATATGTATTTTTATAGGACTGTTCTGGGAGGGATGGTGTTGAGATGATTTTGATTGAGTTTAATTATCAAAATCTTGAAAGGGGTGGAGGATGCTAAAGGTTAATTACAAGGGCATGTAAGACTGAAGGTTTGCCTAGAGTGCTTAATACCTGGCAGCAGCCATGGAGAGAGAGATTTAAATACCTCCAAGGTATAAATGCACAGGAGGCAGGCCTCTTTCTAAGGTGTCATATGATGAGGTAGAAAGTGGTAGACTCTGGAGCACTCTAAAGAGTGGATGAGGAGCCTAGTGGTTAGCACAATGATCTGTGACTAGAGAGACCAGCATTCAAATCTGCTGGCACTTCTTGTGGTCTTGGGCAAGTCGCTAAGCTCTCCATTGTCTTAGGTACAAACTTCCAGGCTGATACAGAAAGCCGACACTGAAGTCGCATGCTATTAGCTATGTTTGCGTTTTGTGGTGCACCAAAAGTGTGAGACTTCAGCACTGGTATATAGCTCTCCTGTCCATCTCTGTCTATCTTCTGTCCATCTCGCTAAACGCACTTATTTCTCTAATGCCATTTTGAATGCCCCAAATCAAACCCGACACCTCTACTCTACCCTCCCGTCTCTTACTTCCCTTCACTCCTCAGCCTCAGCTGAACCGGTCCCTCCCTCCCCCCAGCCTTCTCTTCTAGCCTCCTGCTTTAGCAATAAGATTTCTTCCTTGAGAGCGTCTTTACCTTCCTGCCCCGCTCTGATTCTTTCTCCTCCCCCTGTTGCCTCCCCCTCCCCGCCCATCTCTCAAACCTCCCACTTCTGGGCGTCTTTCTCCTTGATCACTCCCCATGAGCTTCACCATCTCATTTCTTCCTCAAAGAAGACCTCCTGTCCCCTAGACCCCATTCCTTCCTCCTGGCTCCTGGAACCCTCTTTAGCTCTCCTTCCCCACATCCTTACTATGTTTAATTCTAGTCTTTCTACAGGGTCCTTTCCCCGCTCTTGGAAACATGCTTTAATTCTCCCCATCCTCAAAAATTCCTCACTCGATCCCTCGGTTCCCACTCACTACCGCCCTGTCTCTAACCTTCCTTTTCTCTCTAAACTCTTAGAGAAATTTGTCTTTGCACAACTTTCACATCACCTTGACTCTACTAATTTTCTTCACCCTCGTCAATCGGGGTTCCGCCAGGGTCACAGTGTCAAAACTATCCTTCTTGCTTTTACTAATGCACTGCATGTAGCTCAAGATCGTGGTGACATCTTGGTGGCGGTTGCACTTGATCTTTCCGCCGCATTCGACTTAGTTGATCACTCCCTCCTTCTTCTTCGCTTACGGGATGCGGGTCTTTGTAGTACTGTTCACCGCTGGTTTCACTCTTTCCTCTCCTCTCGATCCTGTGCAGTCCTCTCCTCTTCCTCCTCTGCCCCTCCTTCGGACTCTTTCCCTCTTCCCTGTGGGGTTCCTCAGGGTTCTGTCTTGGCTCCCCTTCTTTTCAACCTCTTCTTGGCCCCCCTAGCCCTCTTAATCCAACAGTCTGGAATATCTGCCTTTCTCTATGCAGATGACATTGTTCTGCTTCATCACACCTCCCCCTCTTGCCCAGACCTCTCCGCGCTAAACTCCTGTCTTTCTGATGTGGCTAATTGGTTGACACTTAACTGTCTTCACCTTAATCTTGCTAAGACTATCGCTATCTGGTTCTCTCATAACAGTCCACCTCCCACTCTGGCCCCTTCTTTTTCTGGTTCCCCTGTCCCTCTAGTCTCCACCTTCCGTTATCTTGGTGTTCACTTTGATTCTGACCTATCATTCCATGCCCATATTTCACACATCACTAAATCATCCTTTTTCTTCCTCCGTCAAATTCGTGCAGTCCGTCCCTTTCTATCTCCATCAGCCCTCACCACTTTGTTGCTATCTCTGGTCATCTCACATGTGGATTTCGCTAACTCAGTTTTCACTGGTCTCCCTAAATCTCAACTGTTCCGGTTACAACGGATCCAAAACACTGCTGCCCGCCTTGTCAGCCATTCCTCCCCCCGAGACCACATAACACCTCTGCTATTCCGCCTTCATTGGCTACCCTTTCCCTATCGCTCTCAATTCAAGCTTCTTACCCAGGTCCATAAAGCTCTCTACACCGGCACCCCTCAATACTTAACAGACCTTTTTTCTTTTCACTCTCCCAGGTACACTCCTCGCTCCTTCCACCTCAACTGCCTCACCCTTCCCTCCCCCTCCCATGCTCACTTACAATCTACTCGCTCTTCTGCCTTCTTTTTGGCTGGCCCCGCCCTTTGGAACCCCCTTCCCTCTTCACTTCGTCTGGAACCTCATCACCCCAAATTCAAACAAAACCTGAAAACCCACCTTTTTTCCCTGGCGTTTGATGTCCCCTCCCCTTTTGTGTAAATTCCACTCCCCCTATCCTCTATTTACCTTTGTGTACTTTCCTTACTTATTTATTTATTTTATTTATTTATTAACAATTCTTATATACCGCACTATTTACTATCAGCGCGGTTTACATTGAACAGAAACATCCGACAGCTTACATATGTCTGGTCATTACATTTAACAGGGAGTAAAAACTTGGAGAAACGGGGTAACTATATACATCCGTGGTTCCCTTGAATAGGGAAACATGGTCAACTGTATACATATATGGTACAACTATACAGGAGATTGCTTGTTATTTACATTGCGGGGTTGGCCTGTTGCGAGGGTCTGCCTGTTTGACTAGTACTACTGTTGTTGTGGTGCTCACTATTCGCTTGGGGATTATGCTCAGAGCTGTTAATGAGATATTTAAGGAAGAGGAAGTGTTTTAGTGCCTTTCTGAACTGTCTCAAGTTGGGGATTGCTCTGATGTGTGCTGGTAAGGTGTTCCATAGAGTTGGGGCGCAGAGACGGAAGGTTCTGTTAGCTGTTGATCTGGTGCATCTTGTGGTTTCCTTTGGGATAACTAGCATGTTCAACTCTGTGGTTCTTCGCGGTCTGTTTGGTGCAAGTGGTTGGATGAGGTAAGAAAGGGAGGATGAGGTGAGCCCCTTGGCAGCTTTGAAAGTTAGCAGTAATGTCTTAAAACTGATCCTTGCTTGAATGGGAAGCCAGTGTAACTGTTTTAGGAGGGGTGTGACATGGTCTCTCCTGGATGCTCCAAAGAGTACCCGCGCTGCACTGTTCATGGCCAGTTGCAGGGGGTTCAGGATGGACTGGGGGAGTCCTTGTAGTATGGAGTTTGAAAAGTCAAAATGGGAAATTATAAGGGCTTGATAAATGGTGCGGAAATCATCCGGTTCGAGCAGCGTGCGTAGGTGTCTGAGGGATCTGATTTTGAAATAGATTGCCTTGACAGTATTGGCTATGTGGTTCTTCATGTCAAGGTTTTGATCCAACATTACTCCAAGGTAACGTATGGCAGGTTTCACTTGTAGTTCAGCATCCTTTACCTTGACACAGCTAGGTGGGGTGAAGTTTGTATTCCTCGAGACGAAAAGGACTTCCGTCTTTTTGTGTTGTATTCGTAGATTTTGTGACAGGAGCCACTCTGATATGGTGTCGAAACAGTTAGTCAGTGGGGTGAGGTCTAGGTTATCCAATGATATTGGCATGTATAATAGTACATCGTCTGCATATATCATGTAACTGACATTGAAGGATCTGATGATGTTGCAGATTGGTTGGATGTATATATTAAACATTAGTGATGATAGGGAGGATCCTTGAGGCACACCTTGACTTTGTTGGAATGGTTCCGACGTAGCCCCGTCAGCTCGGACATGCTGCCATCTTCCAGACAGGTAAGATTTGCACCATTCTAGCGCTGTTCCGGAGATACCTTTTTCCCTTAGCCGGCAGATGAGGATTTCATGGCATACCGAGTCAAAAGCTGCAGCTATGTCTAAAAAGATGAGAGCGAAACCATGTCGTATGTTATCCATACCTGAGATAATATTGTTGAAAAGGGCTGTGAGTAGTGTTTCTACTCCATGTGATTCTCTGAATCCATGTTGTGCTGGATCAAGTGGGGCTGAGGTGTCTATGTGATCCTGTAGTTGTCTGTGCACTATTTTTTCAATGATTTTTGCGAGCATCGGTATGCTAGATATGGTCCTGTAGGACTCTACTTTTTGAGGATCAAGTTTGGTGTTCTTTAAAAGAGGTCTTACAGAGGTCTGCTTGAGAGTAGGTGGGAAAGAGCCGGTGGTAAAGGATTGGTTTAAGATTTTGACTATGATTGGAGATAGGTCACATCGTAGGTCCTTTATCCAGTGTGCAGGACATGGATCTGTGTGCGCAGTGGTAGTATTTAGGGCTAGGATGGTATCTTCAATAATTTTCTTCGAAGGAGTGGAGAAGGATGTCAATGATGCTGCGTAGTTTTGTTCATCAGGAGGGTCCGGTATTAATATTTTGTCAGTCTTGCACATTTTGGATTGCATGTAAAGCGCATAATCCTGTGGGTGAATACCGCTTTGGAGTTCAGGGGTTGGTTCTTTGGCAAGCGTTTTAACTAAGTTAAACAGGTCATGCGGTTTATTAAGTGACCGTTTCAGGGTGTCTGTGTGGTGTTGCCTGATCTTGTCTGTGATGGCTTTACGATGTGCAGCCAGGTGTTGGATGTAGGCTGATTGGTCACTGCTGGTGCATGACTTCCTCCAGCGCTTTTCCAGCCATCTTAGAAAGGTTAGTGAAGCCTTTAATTCAGTGTGAACCATGGGGCTGGTGATCTTCTCTTTGGGTTCTTGTTCGTTGGAGGGCGGATCGCAATTGAGCTGAGTTTGCTGTTCCAAGCGGAGATCAACTCATCTAGGCTTAAGGCAGTCTCATCAATGAGTGTGCGTGTTTTGGTAAGGATGCGTTCTCTGTTAAAAGGGTGGAATCTTCTGGCAGCTGAGTTAGCAGTCTTGCATGTGTCTGTTTTTGGCTTTGGTGAACAGTTGAGGGTAGGCATCTGAAAGGTGATGAGTTTGTGGTCGGTCCATGGGACTGCAGTTACTGATAGCACGATGTTTTGTGGTTGATCCAGAATTGGTTGGGGGGCAAATATGAGGTCAAGAATGTTACCTTTCTCGTGAGTAGGTTCCTGCACTATTTGCGTGTATCCAAGGATATCTAGTGCTTCTATGAATGAAGTTGCTTGAGTGTCCTGTAGTGATGGTAGGTTGATATCCCCTAAGATCCAATTCGGTTTATTTGGACCATGGGTGGTGTACGCCAGATTTATTATGGTTGCAAGGTCGTCTGGATCAGCTGACGGTGATCTATAGACCAGGTTTATGGAGCATATGTTGTTGGAAATTGATACCGTTTCTAGGTGGTTGTTACTGTTGGATTCTTCCATTTTGAATTGGAGATCAGCTCTGGTGATGATAAGTACTCCTCCACCTCTTTGTTTGGTCATGTCTCTCTTGTGTCTATGGCTTTTCTATCAAGAAATTGTAATTCCTTTTCCATTTCGCTGGCTTTGGCCTTCTTTTAAACATGTTTTTTAATTGTACACCGCTTTGCTTGTTATAGAAAGGCGGTTTTTATAAAATGAAATAAACATAAACATAAACATAGCAAAGGGCTTGTATGCAAATCAGCTATGAACAAAACTTTGGCATAAAGTTGAAAGGTGGGGGGGCCAATGCATGCGCAAAGAACAGAAGTGACCGCGTGCACATGTGCATAAATGTCAAACGCTCACATTACCTGCACACAATGTGCAGGTTCTTTTGCCATTCAGCCCATAATAAACAACGCTATTTCGTCCAAAACATTTATTTAAGAAATCACAACAAAGAGACCTAACGGTAAATGGAGAATGACATAAATGAGCCCAAAAAACACCCAAGGATAAGAAGCAAAAGACGCTTCTTCTGGAACGCTCAACTTTCACTTATATGCTGAAAGGTACATGCAGAAAATTTTCACGTCGAAGGAAACTGTTCACCGGTACATACCCTGAAATAGTCTTTCCCTACATGTGCAAGATGTTTTAGTCACCTCAGACCAAGCGTAGAGATATCGTCATGCTTGCCAGTTATGTATATTGCTATGTGTTTCTCTGCATTGGACAAAGACCTTATTAGCATCTATTTTAATATGCACAAGTCATTTGCATATTATTTACATACACTTAGTGCTGCAGTGTGCACATGCTTTTCTTTTGCTGTTTATGCGTGCATTAATCTCTTTTCTGCATTTGGCATGGCAGAACTTGTACGTATAAGAAGCATTATCTGCGCACAAAGGGTGTGGTAGTCTTTCTGCATTGCCCTTTTAAATTGTAAGCCCTTTAGGCACAGGAAAGAACATGACTGTAGCTCTCCTTGAACTGCTACTGGAAAGGTATGAGCTAAATACTACTACTAAATAAAATATTTCTATACAGAAAGAGTTCAAGACAGCAAGACAAGCAGAAAAGATCTTTATGAGCGAGGAAGAGATTGTAGCAGTTAATATTTGCTGTGAATCAGCAGGCTAGATTGATGGTAAAATAAAGGGAAGGGACACTCCGTAACCAAATAATGTAGAATGCAAAGAAAAGCTAACCAACATGGCAAAGACTCTTAGGATGTCTTAAAGGGTACTTTATTGAGGATCCGAGTAAGTCAAATTTTGGAAAATCATGCCTGCATCGAGAATCTGAACCAAGGTCTGTACAGGTATATAAATATGTACAAATGTGTGGGACTTCTGATCTGGCCAGCACAGAAGTCAGATGCGTGTGAGGGAGCTCCACACACCCCACTCACCATAGGGGAAATATTGACCTGCCACCATGAAACTGCCTCCATACATCAGTGGCCATGTCTTAAACAGTTGACAATGGCAAAGACCATCAGAGACGTATATGCTGCCAAGATACGACTCGCCGAGGCTGCTAAACCCGCAAACTAACCCTCAGCTTCACCCATATCGACCGCGTGTAGTGAAGGGGATGAGTCAGGAGATTCCCGAGAGATGGACTTGATAATGGTGCTGTGGGAAATATGCAACTCCAAAAAGGAGATAGTTGTGTGCTGTTTGTGGGATCGTTGAAAAAGTACAGTAAAATACAGGAAACTTTTCCAGCAGTGGTGGGACCGGAGATCAAATGTACGGATTTTTGGGGTCCCAGAAGGGGCTGAGGGCCCAAACACCTTCATGTTTGTTCAAGCTCTTTTTAAGACCTGCTTCCCAGGATGCCCCTCCCCAGTGGAGTATGAAATTGAGCGGGCCTATAGAGAACTTCGTGCCCAACCCGACCCGCCTGCAAGACCTTGTGCACTGATATTAAAAATGTTCAGATTTCAAGATCGGGAACATATCATCAGAGAAGCCAGGAAAAATGGACACATTCTATAGTAGGGCTGGAAAATGTATGTGCTCCCAGATTTGGCAGCAGAGACAGTATGGCATCGGAGGAAGCTACTCCAACATCAAGACTCCCTAGTGCAAAGGGGAGTGAAAGTTGCAGTGTGGTATCCCACTCAGCTCACTCTCGCGGACAACAGTGTCTGAAAATGTTTTCAAACCCAAAAGGCACTGGTTAAATATCTGAAAGGTGGGTAGCTCCAAGCTCAGGACACTGGGAGACAGGGCTCAGGACTCACCAGGGACATGGCAAGCAGCCGAGGAGCAAAGCAGAGTGACCATGGTAGCAGAGTGACCATGGATGACCGAGGTGGCCCACAAGACCACTCTAAAGAATAGTCAAAGCTGCAGGAGAGTCAGCGTACACAAGATCCTGACCCACATTGCAAAGGGGAAGTGGGCTCTTTGTATCTTTTTGTAAGATAGAAGCAGAACCTGGTTCATATGGGCAAATGCTTACTGCAGTAAACAGACTGGTGAGCTAGGCCCCCTTGGAGTCGGGAAGTCTGGGGGGGGGGCGGTAAAGGGAGGGAGGACATTTGCACATTTGCGTGTTGTCCATCTGTCTTTAGACATTAATGTTTGGGAGCCACATTGTTTGATATAGTGTCCGTCGCTGTAACGCAGGTTCGGGAGATGGGCAGGTGCTGCAGGTCATGGAACATAAGCATTGCAGTAATAAAGGGAGATGGGCAGGGGGCACTAAGGAGCTGATGGATGGGGATTTAAGTCAAAGAATTCCATAAAGTATTTAAAATGTGAATAACAAAAAGGGGAATTGGTCTGGGGTTGGCCGTTGGGGAGGGTGTTATGTTGGGGATGGGTGATAGAGGAACTGCTCAGGGCGTCTTGGGGTGGAAGTCCATGTGTGAGAATATATGTGAGAGTGAAGGGGGGAGATCTGAGTGCATGGTAGTGTGGAAGGGTATGAAAGCAGATGGCCCTGGTGGATGTTAAGATTGCCACCCTCAATGTTAGAGGGATACATAACCCAGTGAAGCAGAAGAGGATCTTCGCCTACTTGCCCAAAGCACAAATAGACGTAGTCTGCCTTCAGGAGACCCATCTCATGATGGATGAACACACCAAATTAAGGAGTATGAGGTATGAACAAATGTTTTCTTTGGTGTATAATTCCATAAAAAGAGGGGTGGTCATCCTGGTGCATCGACGTCTGCCTTTATTCCCATACGAGTTAGGGGGGATAGTTATGGAAGAGTGGTGTGGGTGATTGACAGAGTTGATAGACAAAAGGGTCCTTTTTCAAGAGCACCCTTAAGGCATTTGAGGAAAAGGCCAAGGGGGACTGGATTATTTTGGGAGATTTAAACTGTACTACTGAGGATACGGATTGAACCAAATATAAAAGGGAACTGCACTACAGGGAGGGGAAAGAGTTAAGCAAGTGCTTTTTTTAGCCTGGATTTGAATGGGGCTAGAGAAGAAGCCGACGTACTGACTCAAGTAGTTTGCTCCAGGCATATGGAACAGCAAGGTAGAATAAATGCTGTCTGAAGTTATCAGTGGCAGAGAAGGGCACAGATAAAAGAAGGTGTGGAGTTCCCAAGGAGGGGTGTAGAGTGAGATAAGAGAGGAAAGGTAGTGAGGAGATGCAGAATGATTCACTTATAGGTCAGTAGGAGAAGTATGAACTGGATGCGGAAACAGATAGGGAGCCAGTGAAGTGACTTGAGAAGACAGGTTGCATGAGCATAGCAACACTGGCGGAAGATAAGCCGTGCAGCTGAGTTTTGAACAGATTGAAGGGAAGAGAGATGATTCAGAGGGAGACTAGCGAACAACAGGTTACAATAGTCGAGATGAGAGGTGACTAGAGAGTGGATAAGCATCTTAATGGTGTGTGTAGATAGGAAAGGACAGATTTTGCTGATGTTACAGAGAAAGAAGTGACAGGTTTTAGCTATCTGATGTGTGCAGAAAAAGAGAAAGCAGAGTCAAAGATGACATAAGGTTGCAAGCTGAGGAAACAGGAAGGAATGTAATGTTATCCACAGAAATAAAGAAAGGAGGAAGGGAAGAGGTGGGTTTAGAGAGATGATAAGGAGCTTAGATTTGGCCATGTTTAATTTCAGGTGGCAGTGAGACATCCAGCAAAAAATGCTGAATAAGCAGGAAGAGATCAGGGCCTGGCTTCCTGGAGAGATTTCAAGAACAGAGATGTAAATCTGAAAGTCATCAGTGTATAGATGGTACTGAAAACCATGGGAGGAAATAGGTGCATCAAGGGACTGAGTGTGGAGATAGAAAAGGAGATGTCCTAAAACAGAGCTCTGAGATATACCAACTGAAGGGCGGGATGAAAGAAGAGGAGGATCCACCAGAACATACACTAAAAACTTAAATCTAAGTGAGGAGAAGGGTCACAGATGAAGGATCAAGAGTAGAACCTCAGAAATCACACACAAGTAGGAATGGAAGTGAGGCAGATCTTGAGTGATTTTCAGAAGACTGTACTTGTGATGAGCTCACTAAAGTAAGAGTGGACAAAACTATGGGGCTGGAATCCCAGGATATTAAAGGAATTAGTGATGTTCTGGCAACTCTTCTATCCGAATTTTTCAATCCTTCTTTAGAGTCTGGAGAGCTCCTGGAGAAATGAAGGGTAGATGTGACCCCTCTCCATAAAAGTGGAAGTAATGAGTAGGCTGAGAACGATGGGTTTGTTACTCTGACCACTGCGGTGAGTAAATTAATGGAAATGCTGCTAAAACATAGAAACATGACAGCAGATAAAAACCATGTGGTCTATTCAATCTGCCCTTCCATGCTAGTTACTAAGCTCTACAAATCCCTTTTTTTTCTTTTAGAGACCATCTGTGTTTGTCTCATGCTTTTTTGAATTCAGATACAGTCTGTCTTTTCTACCTCCGCACTTCTAACACTCTTTCCATAAAGACATATTTTGACAAATTACTCCTGGGTCTATCTCTTTTCACCTTCATCCTGTGCCCCCTCATTGCAGAGCTTTCTTTCTTCTCTTGTGCATTTATGTCATGGAGGTATTTAACCATCTCTATCATATCTCCCCTCTTCTGTCTTTCTTCTAAAGCATACATTTTGGCATCTTTAGGTCTGTGCCCATATGCCTTATGACAAAGCCCACTGACCATTTTGGTAGTCACCCTCTGCACTGACTCCAACCTGTTTATATCCTATTGAAGGTGTGGTCTCCAGAATTGCACACAATACTCCAAATGAGGTTGCACCAAAGACTTATACAGAGGCACTATCACCTCCTTCTTCCTGTTGGCTATTCCTCTCCCATTGTACTCAAACATTCTTCCGGCTTTCATTATCACATTCTCAACCTGTTTAGCCACCTTAAGATCATCAGTAACAATCAACCCCAGGTCCCATTCTTCTTTCGTGGCCAGAAGTATTTCAACTCCTATACTGAACTGCTCCCTTGGATTTTTCCAGCCCAAATGCATGATCCTGCATTTTTCAGTAAACTATGTAAATGCCTTAAACAGGAATATTCAACAGCACTTACACGGTTAGTGTCATTGAATATCCCCATCTATGTCCCCTATGTGCCCCGATGCTATCCGGGTAGCACTGGGACGTATCGCGGGCATTCCAGGAAGGAGTGGAGGTGGGGAGTACCGCTAACCTGGTAGCGGCAATATTGTACCGCTATCCAGTTAGCGATCCACAGCTAAAACTAGGCCAGGTTTTGGTTCGCCTAGCTGCGGATGCTAACTGGGTAGCGGTGCAATATCGTCGCTACCAGTTAGGCTCTGTGACGGGTTTCCCTGGGTGCCAAAACTAGATATTCAATGGCAGCAACGCGGCATTGAATATCTGGGGTTAGGGGTGAGTGGGCAGGGCTATGCACCATAATGGCGCATAATCTACCTAGTAGAATATTGAGCCCTATAATTTTTTATGCAGTAGTTTCAATAATAAAGCACAGCTAATAAATTAAAATCGAACAATTGGATATCTAGCTAATATTGAGCTGGAATATTTGTGATAATGGCTCAACAAAAAAATATTTTATAACACGTGGGCATTTTGGTGTTACAGTTTGTGATTAAATAGGCCCCTTTTTGGTGTAATATTTGGGTGAATGATTTACAAATAGGCAAAACTTACCTGATAGCCCTTCCACAATATCACATACAAAAATGTTAAAAAGAATATGACCAAGGACAGATCCCAGTGGCACACCACTGGTAACATCCTTCTCTCAGATTGAGCTCCATTTACCTGTACCCTTTGTTGCCTCCCACTCAACCATTTTCTAACCCAGTCACTTTAGAGTCCATCCCTAGGGAAAACAATTTATTTGCATGTCACCTGTGCGGAACAGTGTCAAAGAATTGAGTTTCCCCACTATTGCCTTGTCCTCCCTCATCCACCCTCAGCGCCCCTTTTACCCCTCTATCATCTCTAATGGTCCAACTGACTGACAGAATGTTTGCTACGAATGTACTTGAAAAAGTTTTTTACTATGCATTTTTGCTTCCATAGCAAGCTTCTTTTCAAATTCTCTTTTTGCCTGCCTTATCAATGCCTTGCATCTAACTTGCCAGTGCTTATTCTGTTTCCTCTTTTTATCATTTCGCTACAACAGCCTCTTTAACCTCATCTTTAAACCAAGCTGGCAGTCATTTGGCTTTCCTTCTACCTTTCTTAAAGTGTCAGATACATCTGGTCTGGGTTTCCAAGATAGTATTTTTTACAAACTTGATGTAAACCTTTAACCTTTGCAGCTGCTCCTTTTAGTTTTTTCTTAACCATTTTCCTTATTTTATCATAGTGTCCCTTTTGAAAGTTAAATGTTGGTGTCCTGGATTTATTTATTTATTTATTTTATTTATTTATTTAACAATCACTTATATACCGCATCTTCCATAGATCAGTTGTGGTTCACAATAAACAACAATCAACAAAGCAGAGTTTGTTTTACATGTAACATATAACCAAAAGCAATAGTATAAGTAAACAACAAATGTTAAAACTGAACAGCACGGAACAGTGCAAACTATATGCATTATATACAGATACACATTATGTAGGGCTTAAGCATTGTGCAAAGTACAATTTCAGCTATATAGATCTATATGTTTAGGTCATTGGGACATATTAGACAAAAAACTGGTTAGCCTTTATCTAAATCTATTGAGGGATGATCTATATTGTTGTAATGCTTAGTAAATAGATGGGTTTTCAATTTTTTGCGAAATTCAATGATCTCGGTTAACATTCTTAGATTGTCTGGGAGGGAGTTCCAGATTGTTGGAGCTGCATGTGAAAAAGCTCTGTTGTTTGTAAGTTTATTTGCTTTTATGAAGTCTTTGGGAGTTTTTAGTTTATTTACTTGGCCTTTTCTTTGAGTAGAATTTGAATGTTCTTTACTGATTAAGTTACTTAGGGTGATTGGGGCCATATCATTTAGAGTTTGAAATGCAGTTATTAATGTTTTGTATACTATCCTACTTTGTATTGGCAGCCAGTGAAGGGATGCTAGTATTGGTGTTATATGTTGATGTGAGTGTACTTTCATTATTATCCGAGCTGCTGCATTCTGCGCAAGTTGAATTCTTTTAATGTTTTGTTTTGTAGTACCTAATAAAATTAGATTAGCGAAGTCAAAGTAGGGGGTTATGGTGGCTTGAGTTATGCTGATAAAATCTTGCATGTATACCAAGGGTCTTAGTTGTTTAAGGATTTTAAGCTTGAAATAGATTTTCTTTGTTGTATTTCTAATATGGGTATCCAATGTAAGATGTTTATCTAGAATAACTCCTAGATATCTTACTTGGTTTTTTATTTTAATTTCTTGGTTTTGAAGCGTTATGTGTGTTGGGGGAGTATAGGATTGGTTTTTAGTAACAATTAGCACTTCAGTTTTAGAGTGGTTTATTTGGAGATTATGGGCATTTAGCCAGGATGTGGTTTCATTGAAGCAATCTGACAGGAGTTGCATCGGTAAGTTGGGGATTGTGAACAGGATGTACATCATGATATCATCTGCGTATAGATGATAGAGTACACCAAATCTTTTAAAGATATTGCAAACTGGTTTTATGTATATGTTAAATAGCAGTGCTGATAGCGCTGATCCTTGTGGTAAACCCGTTTCAAGTTTGTATGAATCAGAAGATTGATTGCCTAATAGAGCATCCGTTAAAACTGTGAGAAGTGTTTCCACTCCATGTTTGGGACGAAATCCATATTGCTGTTCGTCAAGAGGGTAGGATGAATCTAGATACTCCTGTGTCTGTATTTGTACTGTTTTTTCTATTACGTTTGCTAAGAATGGTATACTTGAGATAGGTCTATATGATTTTGGTGAGGTTTTATCAAGTGTGCTGTTCTTAAGAATTGGTCTGATTTGAACATGTTTAAGTGTGGGTGGGAGGTAACCTTGGAATAGCGAGAGATTGACAATGGGGAGTATGAATGAGAGAAGGATTGGAAGTGTGTTTTTTATCCAGATTACTGGGCAAGGATCAAGGTAAGAGGTAGTGGTGTTAAGGTTGAGTATGATATTTTTTAATGATACTTTGGCTATAGGGTGGAATTCTGACCATTCGTCGAGCAGGTGAAGAGGTTTGTGGCTAGAGTCTAGGGTCATAATTGGTAGTTTTGTTTTGTTTTGATAGTAGTTAGCTAGAGTTTGTGCTGATATGTCAGTAATTTCCTTGCTGGAAGTTTGAGAGTTATTAGTTAGATTACTCACAATGGAGAATAGTTCTCTTGGTCTATTATAAGATTTTGATAGGATTGTTGCATAGTAGTTTTTCTTTGTACTGTCTAAGGCTTCCTTGTATTTTGTGAGATAGTTATAATATAATTCTTTGTTGATGGTGGATTTAGTTTTGCGCCATTTAAGCTCTAGTTTTCTTAGTTCTCTTTTCATTTGTTTTAATGTACCAGTGAACCATGGGGTACAGTTGGTTTTAGAGTAGGATGGCTTTTTATTATTTTGGTTAATTTTGGCTTCATTATTGATGGTAGTATGCCAGTTTTTGACTGCTTCGTCCAAGTCTGTTGGTGATGAAGAAAGGTGAGGGATTGTAGAATCTAGAAATTCAGTTTCGTTAAATTTCCTGAATTTTATAGTCTGGTCACTTCTTGTATGTTTTAAGGCACAGTTAGTGTAGCAATTGAGATTTATTTTGATTAGATGATGATCAGACCAGCGTATTTCAGTACATTCTAAAGAATCTGGCTTGAAAAGCTTGAATAGAGAGTGGGGTAGGAGGACAAGGTCAAGTGTGCCACCTTTGGTGTGAGTTGGTATGTTTATAATTTGATGGAAGTCTAAGTCAGATATGGTTTCCAGAAAATGGTTGGATTCAGTAGTTGGGAGTGAGGGAAGGTTGAAATCTCCTAGAATAATCAAGGGATTTTGTTCAGTTGAAGAATTAAGGAGTTCAATTTCCTTGTTGTCCTCCTTTCATTTATTAAATTAAATGTGATCATGTTTGATCACTATTGCCAAGTGGCCCCAACACTGTTATCTCTCACACCAGATCCTGTGTCCCACTAAGAGATACGTCCAAAATAGCTTCCACTCGTTATGGTTCTTGGACTAGCTGCTCTTTGAAGCAGTCATTTAGTTCATCTCTAAACGTTATCTCCCTAGCATGTCCTGATGTGACATTGACCCAGTCGATAATAGGATAATTGAAATTGCTCATTATTACTGTGTTGTAACTGTTGTTAGCTTCCCTGATTTCTTTTCAGTTTTTATCATTCATCTCCTCATTCTAGCCAGGCGGCAGGTAATACACCTCCACTACCATTGTCTTCCGCTTTTTACAAGGAATTTCTCTCCCTAGGGATTCTACAATGCATTTGTTTCCTTTGATTTTGTTTGACTCAATGCCCTCTCTAACACAGAGCAACCCCATCCACCAATTTGATTTATCCGATCATTGTGAGATAAATTTGAACCCAGATATGAGTGTCCCATTAGTTGTCCTCCTTCTCCCGTGTCTTTGAGATGCCAATTATATCTTATCTTTCATTTGGTGCTATATATTCTAACTCTCTCATCTTATATTTTAGACTTCTAGGTATTTAAGAGGTAGTATTTTGTTCATATTAATAATCTGATTATCAGCTGGCAGGGGTAATTTGGAATCTTTCAACTCGTCTTCTCTTAACTTAAAAGCATCTGGTATGCTTTTACCTTTATTAGAACCTCTCTGTCAGGATGCCTATCTTCTCTGTTCTGTTAGTATCTTTGTAGGATCATCATTCCGAACCATCTTCTCTTGGGTGACTTCCCCTATTGTCAGCTTTCCCCTATTGTCTAGTTTAAAAGTTGCTCTATCTCCTTTTTAAAGATTAATGTTAGTAGCCTAGTTTCACCCCAGTTAAGGTGGAGCCATTCCCTTTGTAAAAGCCCCCCTTTCCCCAAAATGCTCTCCGGTTCCTAACAAATCCAAAACCCTCTTCATAGGAAAACACCTGTGAGAGAGCCAGTCGGACCATTAGATGATAGAGGAGTAAAAGAGGCACTAAGAGATGACAAAGGCATAGTGGAGAAACTGAATGAATTCTTTGCTTCAGTCTTTACTGAAGAAGATTTATCAAACTTGCCCATGCCCAAAATGATATTAAAGTGATGTATCAGAGGAATTAAAATAAATCTCAATAAATCAGGAAGATGTAATACAGATATTTCATAAAATAAAGGGCAACATATCACCTGGATCACATGACATATATCCCAGGATGCTGAAAGAACTCAAATATGAGATTGCAGAGCTACTTTTAGTAAGCTTTGAACTATCCTTAAAATCATCTGTAGTACCTGAGGTTTGGAGAGTGGCTAATACAATACTAAATTTCAAAACGTGTTCTGGGGTTATCTGGGAAACTACAGACTGGTGAGCTTGACATCTGTACTGGGCAAAGTTGTAGAAACCATTATAAAGAACAAAATTACTAAACATGTGGATAGTCATGGCTTAATGGTAGGAAGCCAACATGGATTTAGTCAAGGAAAGTCTTGTCTCACTAATCTGTTATATGTTTTTGAAGATGTGAATAAACAGGTAGAGAAAGGTGAGCCAGTTGATATAGTGCATCAGAATTTTCAGAAAGCCGTTGACAAGGTCCCCCATGAGACACTCTTGCAGAAATTAAAAAGTCATTGTGGATTAGGGACTGGTTAAAAGATAGAAAACAGAGGGTAAGGCTAAATGGCCAATTTTCTCTATAGAGAAAGGAGAATAGCGGACTACCCCAGTGATCTATGCTGAGCCCACTGCTTTTTAACATATTTATAAATGATCTGAAAATGAGAATAACAAGTGAGCTGATCAAATTTGCAGGAGACACAAAATTATTCAAAGTTTTAAGAGGATTCTAGAAAATTGCAAAAGGATGTTGAAAAATTGGGAGACTGGGGATTCAAATGGCAAATGGAATATAAGGTGGACAAGTGCAAAGTTATGTACATGGAGGCCATTTCTGATCGTGGCACATCCAGACGTCCAAAAACTGGACGGGCTGGATTTGGCTCAGATTCCGCACCCACAAGAGCTAGATGTTCCTGCGGGAGCAGAATCAGGACATTTGGAAGGGCGCCCCGATTCAGCATGCTGGGACATGCAGCGTTCTCCCTGGCTAACCCTCCCCATGCTCCTGCTGGAACCCCAGTGCCATGGCATCCCGTTGGTATGTCATCGGGACACCATGCAGGAGCTCCAATTCCACTCAAAGATTATTCAAAATTTTAAGAGGATTCTGGAAAATTGCAAGAGGACCCTGAAAAATTAAGAGACTGGAGGTTCAAAAGGCAAATGAAATATAATGTGGAGAAGTGCAAAGTTATGCACATGGAGGCCATGTCTGATTGAGGCACATCCAGACTTCCAAAATCTGGACGGGCCGGATTTGACCCTGATTCCGCACCCGCGAGAGCTAGATGTTCCTGCGGGAACAGAATCAGGACACTTGGACGAGCCCTGATTCAACATACCAGGACATGCAGCATTCTCCCCAGCTAACCCTCCCCATGCTTCTGTTGGAACCCTGGTGCCATGGTGTCCCATCACCATGTCACCGGGATGCCATGCAGGAGCCCCAATTCCATGTACAAGATGAGAATTGCTTTTCCCCAACATTCGACCTCCAGAGGGGCCTACCAAGGCTGGTATCATACAGCAGGGAACCTCCTGCATTGACTCACCTCTTCAGTGGGGTCCTCCAATGCTGCCCACCATCGTTGGGGGGAATTTATTCCACCTCTGAGGTGGAATAAGTTCCCCGTTCATCTCCCCCAAGCCAGACATACAGGGCTGTGACCTGGATAAGCCCTGTAAGTCTGGGGTCGCGGGCCCGCCTCCACTGCCCACGCTCCTCCTCCAGCCCTCCCCCTCCCGTCCCCAGCCAGAGCTCACCAAACAATGCCGCTATATGTGCGGGGTGCCTGGAGTTGGGAATTCACTCCCTGTGAAAAGCAGGGGTTGGACGTCCAAGTCGGATGTCCATTCCCGCTATTCGCAGATCGGAATGACCCCCTTAGGGAAGAACAACCAAAAGTGCAATTACGTAATGCAAGGTTCCAAATTAGGAATCACCACTATGGGAAAGGATCTAGGTGTCATCATGGATAATACACTGAAACCCTCTACCAGTGTGCAGCTGCAGCCAAGAAAGTAAATAGAATGCTAAGAATCATAAGGAAAGGAATAGAAAATAAAACCAAGGATATTACTGCATAATGCCTCTGTATCACTCCATAGTGTGACCACACCTTGAATATTGTGTGTAATTCTGGTCACCATAATGATATAGCAGAATTGGAAAAGGTATAGAGAAGAGCAACCAAAATGGTAAAGGGGATGGAAGGATATCCCTGTGAGGAAGGCTTAAAAGATTAGGGCTCTTCAACTTGGAAAAGAGATGGCTGGGGGAGTAGAAAGACTAGGAAATACGCAATGAAACTATAATGTGGCACTTTTAAGACCAATCAGAGAAAATATTTTTTCACTCAGCACTTAATCAAACTCTGGAATTCATACTGGAGGATGTAGTAAAGCTGTTAGTGTAGTTGGGTTCAAAACAGGTTTGGACGAGTTCCTGAAGGAAAATTCCATAAATCATAATATTGGGGAGAAGGAAGATCCAAGATGGCACTGTGAGGATGCCCGCAAGCAGACACATTAGTTCAGCTCTCTTGCTTCTGCTGAGGATCCCTCGGCCCCAGTTATGGGCAAAAGGAAAGTGAAGGGAAGGTTTGTACTCTCGGAGAGTACCTCTTCGGTGTCTTCACAGCAGATGAAAATTGAGGGTTTCAGCATCTTCTCCACATCTCTGGTTTCAGCCTCTCAGGCCCCACCCAGGGAGAGTTTCCTGGGCAGCAGTGGAGGGGCTTCGTTAAGCCCTATTGTGCAAACACCACCTCCAAATCCCGAAAATGATTTACCAACCGATGCTCTGGGTCTCCTTCATTCATGTGTGGTAGATTTGGAACTCTCAGGAGAAGCCTTGGTTGCTGCCTCGCCTCCCCCCCCCCCCTCGCCCCTGGATGTGAGGGTAGTAGAAGGAGGAAATACTGCCCTGGTGAGGACTGTGGAATCCATCGTGCAGGAGCGGGGAGAGACAACCCTTCACGGCATAATTGGTGAGATACAGAGACCTAAGGCAGTGACATTGGAGTCACTGTGGACTGTGATCCAGAGATTTAATTGCTTCCTTCAAATTTTTTCTCGTCGGGTTTTAGGTGATATTGACATTGTTTCCCAAGCTGTACTTGATCAATCCAAAGCAATTGATGTTTTGGCTGGGAGAATGGACATATTGGAGTTAAATGTGTCTAATGTGCAGGCTATAAGTAACACGATTGTGAAGGACTGTACTACTGCGGCCCAATGGATGGAATATTTAGAAAACCAAATGAGGCGCAATAACCTGCGCCTGCTGAACTTTCCAAAATCTCTTCTTATTTCGCCTTTTGAAATGGCTAAGAAATATTCCATTGAGGTTCTTGGAGGTATTGTGTCTCTACCAGTTGGGCAAGAGGTCTCCGTTACTGACAACTTCACTGAGATTTTGGAATTCTCATTGGAGGTCATTACCCAAAGAATTACTCTTATTCTGACTTTTGCTTTGCTTTGAAATTTGACCAAAATGCAGTTTTTAAATTGTATTTTCTTGCTATGGATAAGCCCTTTTTTGGCTCTTGCATATGTATTTTTCCTGATATGTCACAGTACACTCAGAAGCGGCAACAGGGGTTCCTGGCCTTGTGGGTCAGGACCCAGTCTCTTGGTCTGAGGTTTGCACTGAGGTTTCCCTATGTATGCATGTTTAGTGATGCATAATGATAAGATGTATACTTTTTTTGAGCCAAAATTGTTGGCTGATTTTCTTTTAGCTAGGGAAGGTGTGAATGTCCTGTCTTCCTTTCCACAGGCACCATTGAGGAACTTTGTTTCTGGGGATTGTGTCCTTAGGCTAAGTTGTAATTGATATTATTTTCCTGATACTTGGATCTTACTTTCCCCGTGATATTGTGGGCTGTTACTCATGTTATATTGCCTAGAATTTATTAATTGATGATTTAATTTCCTAATTTGTGGTTCACTTGCTTGATGTATCTTTATAAAAATTTCACAAATATAAAATAAAAATTTAAAAAAGAGGACTGGGAAAATCTACTGCTTACCCCTGGGACAAGCAGTATGGAATGTGTACACCTTTGGGAACCCAACAGGTACTTGAGACCTGGAATGGTCAATGTTGGAAACAGGATCCTGGACTTGATGGACCCTTGGTCTGACTCAATATTGCATCAGCCTCTTTAACAAATAAACCATTATTTATTTGATTCAAAACATCTCGATGTTTTGTTCTAAACATTCAACAACACTGCCAGCTCTCTGCCTGAAACAGCGTTGAGATGGGCCACCAGACCCAGCCCAGTTGATATCACCCACTGCAGCTTTTACAGAGGGAAATGAATGCCTGTCTCTATATGGTTCCAAATGCAAGCTTTGCTGCCCCTTCCTCTGAGCTCTCAGTCTTGCAGACTGCCCATAATGTACAATTCCTCCTCCAGCAGGGCTCTCTGTCTTTTTCACTCCCACCCGTTTTATAAGGTTGACCTAAGTATCACCCATACACTTCAAGGCTGTCCTCCTCTTGATCTCTAGGAGTTGTAGTTCTCTAGTGATTCTTCTCTCATTTACTGGGTCAAATTCGCTAGCCTTTCTGCAGTGCCCTATTACATCAGGGCATATAGCAATTGATTTTGTGTGTATAAGTCACTTCACTTTTAAGACAGGCATTTCTATGTTCATAAAAACTGCAGAGTGACTAACTACTCGTATGCTGTAGTACCCACCATTGTTCTATTCTAATACCAGAAGTGGTTCATGCACCATGTACAACGATGCACATTAAATAGTAAAATCATTACACAACATATAGAAACGGTTTCTCTTTCTTTGAATCATGTGACTATAATGGAAGAAGCACAGGAGGAAATGTAATTGATTCTCCAGAGATATCTAGGGCCAGCAGCAGCCCTGGTAGTAATAATCAGAGACTTGGGTCTCAGAACCCTTGCAGTCCATCAGGCAGAGAGAATATTTGTAGAGGACAGTACCAGCAACTGAGGATGTAGATTCCAATTCTAAGGAATCCCTTCAGAACCCTTAGCCATCCTACATGCTTTGTGTGCAGGACCAATTCATTTCTAGTGGTAGCAGTAGGTATATGCCAATTTGCTGTAACATCCCCCTCTTGGGATGGTATGGCGTGTGGCTTAGACTTGGTTTCAGTGTACATGTGTGTGTGAAAGTGAGTGAGCGAGTGAGTGAGTGATTCTTGAAGTGTCTGTTTGTGAAGATTGGAGAGCTTGTCAGAGGCTTTACTCCCCACTCTGGTTGAGTGCAGAGAGAGCTTTAAGGAGCTGGCTTACCATACAAGCCTAACCAAAGAAGTAACACTGAAGGTGCTGGCTTGCTACCTGAGCCTTTCTGTACAGAAGAGTTTCATACTGGAAGACGTACAGTGGCATGACAATTCTGCCCCCACAGTTTGTGTGTGCATGTTTTTCACCATATTTTATATTGTTATGCAAGCTGTAAGTTAGGGCAAGCAGTTACCTGCTTGGTCTGTAATCCCTGCTCCTATAGGTTAATAGGCGCATTTGACCCATTCTCTCAAGTCTCCTTAAGAGCTGCCTAGCTTCATGCCTCAGCCCTATGTATAACCTTTAATTCCATCGGTCAATTGCATTTCCCTCTAGCCTTTTGGCTAATTCCCTGCACTCCTCCCTTCAGTGCAGAAATTTCCATCCTGGGGGACAGAAGCAAAGCTGCACTGCCTCTTCACCTGCTCCACCCCCCTGGTATTCTATCATCCTTTCACCACTCTCACCCAATATGGACATCACCGGGGACAGCTACATAGACGTTCCTGCCATAGAAATCGACAGCGGAGAGGGGGCGGAGCCTGATGTCCAGCGGGTAAGATGCTTCGCGCTGAAGCTCCCGAGAGGCCTACTTAGAATCCTGACTTAATACCTATACAAACTTACTATTTCGCTCCGGGCTGACCGGGGTACCTCGGGGGGGATGGCGGCCCATAAACCAGCGCGCTTGGACTTCGGGTCTCCTTCTTCTTCTCACGGAAAACGCTCCAAAACAGAGGTGTCCTCCCCACAGAAGATGGTTCCATTTCGGGAGAACCCCGAAATGCACCTGGAGATTTTAGAGGAAATACGCGGCGTGAAGGAATTGGTGCAGTCCAATGGAGAAGCGCTTAGAGCCATGCGAGAAGACTTTGGAGTGCTCCAGGACCGACTTGAAAGTCTCTCATTACGGCAGGACAATATGGCGGGGGTCCTCGACTCGCACGCGGTGCGCTTGGGCACACTGGACAAGGCTGAGCGCCAGATACAGAATCTTCAAAAGGAGTTAGAAGATAGCAATAATCGAGCCCGTCGCAACAATGTGAGGCTCATTGGAATACCGGAGGGGGTGGAAGCGGGAGATATGAGAGAATTCCTGCTCAAAACTCTTCCCTCCTTGCTGAAGATCACCTTTCATAAAGAACTGGAAATCGATCGTGCACACCGTGTTCCTACCCACATGGCGCTCAACCGAACGACCCCCCGGCCTATTATCTTTCGCTTGCTACGATATCAACAAGTGGAACAAATTTTAAATGCTGCCCGGGCGAACCATCATTTGGAATTTGAAGGTCACAAAGTCTCCTTCTTCCCTGATTTGGCAAAGCCTACAGTCGACCGACGGAAGAAACTCCTTGCTTTTCGCCCTCGACTTCAACAGCTACAGGCTCGCTTTGGCCTGTTGTATCCCGCGAAGCTCCGAGTGACTCTCCACAACCAAACCAGGACATTCGAAGATCCTGATCTACTATCAACATTTTTAGACTCCAAAGAAGCAGAGCAGATGCGCTAATCCAACGACTTGGACTTTTATTTGCCGGCTCTGTCCGCCATTTTGAAGGGCCCGATGCGGCGGTCATAGTTAAGCACAGAGACTACCTGGACTTTCTTTCTTTCTTTCTATGACTTTTGTTTTGTGGTCTCCTATCCCTCCATGATGTGTGCCTCGGTCGGATTCGGAGCACGCACAGTCCTACAGGTTATGTGTTTTTTCAATTTCGGCCTTCTCTGGGGCTTCTCCCCGCAGACACATGGTCGCCAGTAATTTTTGGGGTTCTGCTTCTTCTCTACCGCGCTGCGGTTTTTCTTTTTTAATGTGGGGCGCTTCATTGTATTATCTAAGCTTATTTTCTTTTATGCCATATGTACAGCCAGATACAGTCAATATGAGGGACATTGTGAAATTATGTGCGCTATCATGCTCAGAATTTTTAACTTGTCTGAATGGCTTTATGTAAAATCTTATCACTCAACGTAAAGGGCATTAATAGTCCAATCAAAAGAAAGAAAATCCTTAGCTATCTTAGCCATGAGCATGCTGATTTAGCGTTTCTTCAGGAAACGCACTTAAACTCTGCTGAAACACTGAAACTCAATGTTAAGCCTTACATGGTGGCTGCCTATTCTCCCGCCGTTTCCAAACGGTGCGGGGTAGCCATTCTGGTTAAGAAATCTTTGCAAGCTACTGTAATTGATACTAGCGCTGACAAGGAGGGTAGATGGGCCCGAGTACATCTTAAGGTTGGAGATAGTGAATTTACATGTATTTGCATTTATGCCCCGAATGTGGACAACCCTGCTTACTATGCAAGTATTGCGCAGTTGGCACAGGCCTCTGCCAATACTCCATTAATACTTGGTGGTGATTTTAATCAAGTGTTAGACCCTCTGATAGATAGACAGCCGCCTAGAACGAGTAGTCCACCCAAGAGTCTTGCTACCCTTACAGCTCTGATGCAAGATCTTGCGCTGGTAGATATATGGAGGCTGCTTCACCCCTCCGACTTAGAGTTCACTTTCTTTTCTGCCCCCCATCACTCCCAATCTAGAATAGATTTCTTTCTCATTTCCAAAGCACTGATTTCTCAAGTAGACACGACTAGGACTCATCCTCTCCATATTTCAGATCATGCTGCCATATCTTTATCATTACGTGTCACTGCGCGAGACGATTCTCCCCGAGCTTGGTTTTTTGATAGATCCCTACTGGGTCAAAAAGATTTTCAGGTTGATATAAAGGCCGCTATCCAAGATTATTTTCATTTTAACTCACCCCAAGACACAGCGAGCTGGGCTTGGTGGGAGGGTTTTAAAGCATCTATCCGCGCCACTATAACTAGCTATCAAATTCGGCAGGGGAAACAAGAAAGCAGCATTTACTGATTCTAGAGCAGCAGATACAAGCTGGGGAGCGTCTCCTCACGTCCCGTACTGACCTATGTATTTTACTCCGTTTACAACGCTTGCGTTTTCAATATAATCAGCTTTTGTACACTGCTGCTGTTAAAAATATTGAATCACAACAAGGGCTATATTATCGGGAAAATAATCGTGCTGGCAAATTATTAGCAAATGCCCTAAAAGGTCAAAAAGAAGCCAAGCGTGTTACCGCCCTCCGTAATCCGTCGGGGGGGGGCTTGGTCACTAAAGATACCGAAATCTTAGAACTCTTTCGTGATTTTTATACTCGGCTTTATCAATCTGAATGTGATTTTGAGCCAGATGTATTTGAACGCTTACTTTCAGGGGTACAAAGACCGACCCTATCTGACGAAGATAGAGTGGCCTTGGACACACCATTTACTGTCTCAGAAATTCATTCTGCTATCAAGAAATGTGCCTCAGGTCGAGCCGCAGGCCCAGACGGTCTCCCTGCTGAATTCTACAAAACCTTTCACGCTGACTTAGCTCCAGTTTTGAAAATTTATTTTTCTGCTCTGGCCGAGGAGGGTTCTCCTTCTGGGTCCTTTTCAATGGCAAATGTAGTAGTTTTTGAGAAAGAGGGGAGAGACCCGCAACTAACAGCTAATTATCGTCCAATTTCCCTCCTAAACGCGGACTATAAAATATTTGCCACCATTCTCTCTACCCGGCTCTCGGATAGGATGCCTACCTTAATACACCCAGATCAATGCGGTTTCATTCCTGGTAGATCAACTGCTGACAATGCTCGGACTCTATGCCATGTACTGACTACCGCAGTTAATCTTGATCGCCCTTTTGTTGGCCTCTCACTTGATGCTGAGAAGGCCTTTGATCGCTTAGAGTGGCCCTTCTTGTTTGCAGTCCTCCGCTGGTACGGATTCGGGGAAGGTTTTCTCCGTTGTCTTCGCACCATGTACGCACAGCCTACAGCCAGTATATGTGCCAACGCTTTAAAGTCTCAGCCTTTTCCCCTTCAACGCGCGGCACTCGTCAGGGATGCCCACTGTCTCCACTTCTCTTCGATCTTGCACTCGAACCCTTGGCTTTACTAATCCGGCAATCGGAGGAGATTCATGGAGTCCCCTTCACCCATAGGGAAATCAAACTTTCAGCGTATGCTGATGACCTTATGCTTTTTGTCTCTATAGACTCAGTACCGGCTGTCCTAGAGCAAATTTGTAAATACTCACAACTGTCCGGTTATAAGATAAATTGGACCAAGTCGGTAGCCTTTCCATTAAATCCTTTGCTTCATCAGGCAGATATGCAACCCTTCCCCTTTTTATGGCAACCTCGCATGGTCAAATACCTTGGGGTTCACTATTGTTCTCCTTTGGAAGACATTATCTCCTTCAATGCCAAAGACTTAACCTCTAAAGTCCGGGCGCTTACTCACCGCTGGACTCCTTTAACACTTACCTGGTGGGGTCGATTAGAAACCATAAAAATGATGATTGTTCCGAAAGTGAATTATATCTTAGAAATGTTGCCCTGTCTCTTCCCTCGACGTATATATAAAGATATAGAGGGCCTTTTGACTAGATACTTGTGGCAAAACAAGACACCTAGGATAGCGAAACATAAGCTGCAAGCAGATAAGGAAAATGGGGGTGTCAGATTCCCTGATTTCCTGAAGTATCATCAATCTTTTCTTCTCAAACAAGGCGCTCGTTGGCTGGAAGATCCAGTACCGAGTAGACCTGTGTGGCTAGACATAGAAGAGGACCTTTGCAAACCGATTCCTCTTACTTTTCTCCCTGGTATGACTCTCCCATCAGACTCCCACTTTCCACCAATGCTTTTAGACACCTTAGGTGCTTTTAATAATCTTATGCACTCTTTAGACTCCCGACTCTGTCCGTTAGACAAGCTCCCACTTTGGTACAACACTCGATTTCGAATACAAAATAAGCCGATGGCGTGGAGCCCCTGGTACACTAGGGGCATTTGGATTCCTAGTCAGTTGTTCCATGAAGGTCGCTGGAAAACTTTTAGTGAATTGCAAATTGAATTTGGTCTCCCAGCGAAACACTACTTTCAGTTGGTGCAACTTCAGCATTGCCTTCGGAGTGCTAAGGTGCTCCCGCCATCGGCCTCCCCTACACAAGGTTGGTTGGAGACTATCCGATCTATCGGTAGTTCACCGGGTGTAGCATCCAATTTTTACAAAACCTTATGTAATGCTATAACTAGAGATACCCCTATAGCGCAGAAAGCATGGGAGAGAGAATTGCATGTGACTTTGACCCCGGAGCAATGGAGCCTTGTCTGGAGTAGAGTGACACGGGTCTCCCGATCCGCCTCACTCACTCAGACACTCTTCTTTCTAGCCCACCGGTGTTTTTACACTCCTGACAGATTAGCCAAATGGAACACTACTCAGGGCAATAGTTGTTGGACATGTCATGCGGCCATTGGTTCACTACCTCATGTTATGTATGAATGTCCCGCACTACAGTATTACTGGCGTCGGGTCTGGGGTCGTATCCAGTCTATTTTGCACTTTCAAGAGCCCCTTTCTTGGAGGATAGTGGGACTTCGCTCAGCTGCGGGGATCCCCTCTCTTCCAAAAACGGCTTACTTCCTTTTGGACTTTATGCTTGGCATTGCTATTTCCCTAATTACGAAATACTGGAAAAATAGCTCCCAGCTGAGCCCCAATGAATGGTGGAATCATGTCTGTCTCTACAGTAAATATGAACAAATACCTCGTATGTTTGCTTCCCCCATTCCGACTCCTCATCATCGGTCTAAATGGAAGATGCTCAATGACTATGTACATTCTGCTCAATGCTCTCATCTGACTGTCTAAATTTGTATATATCTTTGTCCCATGATTATTCTGTATCGCAGATACTCTTTTGATTGTTTTGATGTATAATCACTGTTGTTTGGAAGCGCTCACATGCTGACATAATCAGCTAGAGAAGAAGCGTGGGGGTGGGGGGTAATTGGGTTTACTTTTCTTTATTGTATACTTGTTTTGTCTCCTTTGGTGTGTTGTTTCTTTTGTTTGTTGCAAAATGAAAATAAAAGTTTAAAAAAAAAAAAAGAAATCGACAGCGGACACGTCCTGGTCTGCCATTTTAGAATGTCAGATAGGCATCGACAGGATAGTGAAATATAAATGTTGCATATAAACATATAGGTCACCAAAACAACATTCCCCCAGGGGCCACAAACCTGCCAACCCCCACACTAAGAATCAGAAACAAAAAAGGCAGGTTCAAAGCAATAGAAACCCCCTCAAACCAATTTTTTTTGTTGGACCAAAATGCCTCCAGGCAAAGGACACTAACCTCCAGTTCAGTTTTCACTTGCCTGGAGGCATTTTGGTCCGACAAAAAAAATTGGTTTGAGGGGATTTCTATTGTTTTGAACCTGCCTTTTTTGTTTCTGTATAAACATATAGGTTGCATTACCATGGTGAAAAGTGCTATGTAGGAGAGATCACATTTCCCTCTTCCCCCTGCAAGTGCTACTGCCATGAAACAAGTCATTTTCTGACACTCGTTCATGGTCCAGAGCATGCTTAGGCAAGGGCATCTCAAAAGCTAGGACCGCCGTGCATGGGTCATTCTAAAATTGTGTGGGGACATGTAACTCTAAAGGACCAGCCAGGCCATTCCTCCACCATGCTCCCACACACCATGGATGTTCTTGTACTGGGGGCATCTATATAGATGCCTTTCTAAAATGCTTCCAAGGACATCTGAGTGATTTGGAAGTCTGAATGGGCATTTCCAAGTCATCCAGCTAGACCAGTCCAGACAATCGGGTTTATCTCCCCCTACCAGCAGATGTTGGAGACAGAGAAAAAAATCCTACCAGAAACCTGATTGGCTGGGGTCTGGTAGACATACAGGCATGCCCCTAGGGGTCAGGACTGGCTGTGATTAGAAGAGCTGTTAAAAGAAAGAGAACCGAGTCTCGGGAGTTACCACAAGGTCCGCCCAAGCCTTTTAAAAGAAAGAAACCCGTGGGTGACAGGTCTCAGAAGCTCAACCGCCGGTCTAAGAAGAGAAGCGCTAGCTCTAGGCAGCGAGATATATTCTAAAAAGCACCATGGCTTTTGTACACCACGGCTCTGAAGAGTGTGTTAAATCGGAACTGGACCTGTTTCAACTAGCACCGACCCAAACAAGTATCGAAAAAAAGTATTTATGTGGAAATTCCGCCATTATCGGCTTTGTCGGAAACAGCCCCTTTGGACTTCTATATCGCAGGTCATGGTGAAGACTACATTGATTTAAATAGTACACTTTTGCACCTGACCTGTAAAATTGTGGCAGAAGATGGCTCAACATCGACCCGGCAGCCAAAGTAGCGCTGGTGAACTACCCAATCGCAGCTCTGTTTAGCCAGCTGGATGTTACCCTGGGTGACCAACTCATTAGCCAGAGCAACAACTGCTACCCCTACAGAGCCCTCATAGTGCTGTTTCTCAATTATGGTGAAGGATCCCTCAAATCACAGTTTACAAGCGGGCTGTTTTATAAAGACACAGCCGGTCAGCATGAGGTGAGAGAGATAGGATCTCGCAACGTCGGCTTTACTGAAAGGGCCCAATTTACGGTCTCTAGCCACAAGGTAGAGCTTTTGGGGCATTTACATAGCGATCTATTTTTTCAAGAAAAGCTATTGATTAATGGTGTGGATCTCAAAATCAAATTGACCCGCAACAAAAACTCTTTCTGTTTAATGAGCGGTGATGCCGAAGAAAGTTATAAAATCCTTATCCTAAACGCTGCACTCTTTGTAAAGAGAGTTAAAGTTTCCCCCAGAGTGCGCCTGAGACATGCGGAAGCTCTGCTGAAAGCTAATGTCAAGTATGCTACTGACCGTGTGGGGCTGAAGGTGTTTAGCATACCAGTCGGTGCCCGTGTGACTAACCAGGAAAATCTCTTTTTGGGGCAGCTACCAAAACTCATTGTGCTGGAATTTGTGGATAATGATGCTTTCAGCGGTAATTATGCTAAAAACCCCTTCAATTTTAAACATTATGATATTAATTTTGCTGCTCTATATGTGGATGGTGAACAAGTACCCGGGCAACCTCTTCAACCTGACTTTAAAAACGGATGTTGTGTAAGAGAATATATGCAACTGATACAAGCAAGTGGCAAACATCTGAAAGATACAGCATTGCTGATTGACCGTCAGGAGATTTACAAAGGTTATACCCTGTTGGCGTTTGACCTTTCACCGGATCAGGAGTGTGCAGACCATTACTCGCTGATTAAAACTGATAACCTGCGGGCTGAAATGTGTTTTGCCAGTGCCCTACCCCATACAGTTAACATGATTGTTTATGGGGTTTTTGACAATGTGATAGAAATTAATCATAGAAGGAATGTTCTTTTTGATCATTCGTGAAAATGAACACCCTGCAGATCTTCCGTATTTTAAAGAAGGACCCCTGTGTTGCAGATTTCTTTTTAGATGTGCTACCCAGCGACTGGTTAGCGGATGTACAAATATCAAGGAAGCCCGTGTGTTTGGTGGTAAATACACACCCTCATAACCTACCTGGAGAACACTGGTTAGCCATCTATATATGTGGAGATGGAACAGGGGAATTTTTTGATTCTTATGGACAACCACCTGATAGCTTATTCTTTCCTACCAGCATTATGAGCTTTTTCAACAGGCATTGTAAAACTGTTTTATACCACAACAGACAATTACAGCACCCAATATCTACGGCTTGTGGATATCACTGTGTATTTTTCTTGCACCACCGCTGTAAAGGGGTGCCTTTTGAAAATATTTTAGAAATGTATTCTGAAGATTTAATGCAAAATGATGATATGGTGTTACATTTTGTAAAACGCAACAAACAAACTTTGTGTAGATCTTTTAGAAATCCGTTTCATAATCAGCAAGTGTGTGTTTCCTATCGTGAATGTTTTGATGCTTCTAAATAAAAAGTAACCCCTCTAAGGAGGTTTTTTTAAAAGAAACCACTGTTTAGTCTTTTTTTGTTGTTGTTTTTAAACATTTTATTGAAAATACATTTTTACACACTCAACCACCGGTGGCCGTGGGATAATTTATGTTTTTTGTGTGGGAGTAGCTCTTTGCTCTTTATCGGACGCGTGTACATTTTAGTAGCCTTCACAGATGGGTTCTCTTTGAGGCGTGCCAGTACATCTCTGTTGGCTGCATTACCCATTACCGTAGAGGGCATATTTAATTCGGCTAGGGTTTGCATGAACTCCTCCCAGCCCCTGGGTATTCTTCGTTGTGAAAGAGCTTGGGGCTGCGTAGCCCCACGAACGAGGTCGAGTAGGTTAGAGCCATTGATGGGGTTTCCCCGGTATACAAATGTTCCATTTCCCTCCCAGGATGCCACATCCTTGTTTTTAACAGTTTATTAAGCAGCAACTCAGCATTTTTCCTATAGCGCATATTGATGCTGTTTAACACTTCTTGTATTACAGGGTCTGGTGCCGTTGATGTCTCATCTTGTGCCTGTAGATACAAGTTTATTTTTTATTTTTCCATATCCCTCTGTCTGTTAAGCATGAGATAGCGCTGTAGCACTTCTGAGTAACATTTAGCCTTTTTGTGTTCAGACATACCGACGCTTTGAAGGATGTTTTTCATTTCTTCATCTAACTTATGGATGGTCGTGGTTCTAATATTTTCATCCCGATCTGGCGGGTTTCTCAAGCGCTCAAGTTGTTGACTAGGGACTATGTACATTTTTTCAGCGTGCTGCATTAGAGGTTTGTCAGAAGCCCCGTTATCAACGGTAATGCAAAACTTAACAGGGGACCGATAAATCCGCCCGACTGTTTCACCAATTGCTTCTTTTTTTTAATGGGTAGTCTTTTATCGCACAGACTCTTTATGGCATGACGCTTCCCTTTTAAAACCTTTATCTGTTGTTGTGAAAGAGGAATGTTACCTTTTAGGGTGTTGAGAGCGATTTCAACTATAGCTGCTACCAAATCATTAGAAGCTGTATTCAGGGTGGCTCTTCTGTGCTACGGAGAGGCTTGAAGCAAAAGTTTTAAAAGGGGCAGGTTTCTCTTTACACGGCAAGACATGTTGTCTGAGACATACAAGCATGTATGAAGGGGCTGGTTAAATATTCATTTCTTTTTATGTGTATTTGTGGTTTTTCACAGTATACCGTGGTCCAATCTGGCGGGAAGATATCCGTCCTCAGTCTGTAAGCCTCAGGCGTTGTGTTATTTAAATCCACAACGCGATAACCAAACGGCTTTCTGGTTGCATCCTCGAAGACTTCTAAAAAGAATTTTGATTTTCCAGGGTACATCTGCCTGGCTAGAATGGCAATCTGTAACTTATCTCTAGGATTCTTAAAGAGCACCATGTATTTGGTATTTAAAGTTATAGTTCGGCTTGCTTTGCCTTGGCAGAAAACATTTTGAACAATATATATGATGCTCAGGTTTCTGTGGTGCACATACTTGGTAAAGGCTTTCTCTATTTCGTCACTTTCCATTAGATCATCAACAACAACCAAGTTTACTTTATTGGTTGGAAACATTTGTTCATCATTAAAAGTATCAGGCAAAGTGTCCATAAATGTAATAAAAGGATATTTATTTAACAGTTCTTTATACAAAGGTTGCCAGCAACTGTAACACCACACAATATTGTTAGGCATGACAGTCAATACACGACCAGCGTGTTCTAACATCTTTTTAACAAAGAAGCTCTTGCCTGAATTGGACGGCCCCGCTAAAATACAAGAAAAAGGATGTGACCAGCGCACATCCACCACGCTAGTATCCATAGGGTAATGTGCTAAAGCCATCCTCCAACTTCACCCTTTTGTCATACACAACCTTTTGTGTTTTTTTAATCACACCAGTCTCTATTGTCCAACCCTTTTTGTTTCTTATAATACCAGGTTGCTGTACTCCTATCTTTTTCTGGGATAAATCTGCTGCCCCAGGCTTGTAGTCCAAAACTAGATCTTTCAAACTAGTGAAATTGATTTTCTGGCAGTTTTCTACGTTTAACGTAATCCCTTTTACTTTCATACAGGTCTTCCCGCTTGACAGCTTGTAGCCGTATGTTTTAGGCCCCGCTGATACAAACTCTCTGATATGTTCATCTGAGGGTATCTCGCTTGTGAGCTCACCTAAATAATCACCCAAAGATGGGTTCCAATCACCCTCTCGACTTAGAAATATCACAGAATCTGTATCATGGTACAGACAGCGCTCTTGCAAACTATCTAGAAGGTTGTACAACTCCAGGCGTGCATAAGCCGTTGTAAAACAGGCAATGAAAACGTTGGTGCTACCCGACAATATACACCGGTCTTTTGAGTGCCTCCAAGACACACAGGCTGTTTCATCATCAATAAAATCGCATGATGAAACCTCGAATTCAGGAGAAAACAGATATTTAAAAAGATCATCAGGTTCTCTCACAATGCTTGTGGTAGGCAGGTTTATTCTTTGACCAAATTTACCCCACAGGGAATTTAAGAAAAGTTTTGCTATTTGACACTTAGCAGGGTTTACATTAATCTGGTCTGCACGCAAACACACACCCTCTTTTCTAAAGAAATCAGCTATGTACACATTTTGTTTTTCAGTATCATTGCACCATCGAGGGTATCCAGAAGCCTCTTGTTTTTGACGGAGGTGCATTTTGATGTATTCGGAAAAGAGATTATCAGATTTTTGCTCGAAATGCCAGATTTCATAGATTTCAACAACCACATACCCTTTTGCAATGGCTAAATTCATCTCCACCGTACACCAAGTCCCCACAAAAGCTCTCTCCTCATCCGTGTGGGCACACATTTCCTGTTGCCGTGTGTCAGCACACGTGTGACACAGCGGAAACATAAGCTTACCGCCCAACCGTATGGGTAACACCGGGAAAAAGAGCTTTCGTGGGAGATATACTTTTGCTTTTATAAAACCAAAGTACTTTGTAGGGGGACCAAATTTGTCATAAATGATTTTTGGATGGCCTATTGGATATTCCTTTGTTTTATTGACAAAAGGGTATAGGCTGGTAAAATCATAGTAGTGTATTTTTTCCCCAGGTCTTGTTTTGTGGTACAGACAAATGGCATTTGTTCTACCCCCAAAAAGGGCATCTCGTGGAATCAGAGGTTGCGGTAATGCGGAGTCAACCAGGAAATCTGCGCAACCCCCGTCATTTTCTTTTACCATCTGCTTCCACTCGTGCTCCCATAGACTTATGACCTTGAACCCACAGCTTTCCAGGAATGCAGCTTTTAGCTGTGTTTTGTAATAAAGAAAACCATAGGTCGTGGCTGCTACAGGATTCTGGTCTTTATCGTTATAACAGCTCGGACAGCATGGTGAAAACAGCCATTAAATTCAAAAGCTGTTTCTACCCCACCGATCACGGCATAGGCATCAAGAAAATAAGACCCCACCTTTTTTTCGCCACCTTTCAGAGCATGTGTGATCTGTATATTTTCTTTGGCCTCTACATACATCAGTCATTGAATAGATGGGGATGAATATCTCTTTGTCTGCCGGTGATAGTTATCTGGTGGAATGAGTGCCACAGTCTTGGGTTCTAAAAACATTAATCTGAACATAGCCATACATACAGATGCAAGGGTTATATATTGGAAAGGGTCTAAACACCTTGTTTGAATTTCTGAGATGTCACCATGCTCTACAAACACTTCTTTCTCTGTCATTTTCATGATTTCAGCTCGGTAGAGAACACAGGCCTGCCGCAAAATAGATACATCCTGCTGACAGTAATAAGCCAACTCTTTTTGCAAATTAAAAGTTTTATGCTGATTGTCCTTGTACCATTGTAAAAATTCCTTTTTTTCTTCAGGCAACATGTTACTCACACCGTAATGTTCAACACCCGTCATGGGGCCCACATAATTTTGATTTTCCAGCGTATTAAAAAAGTGCGGAAAGTACCCCTTGCTGCCTGTAAAACCCATGGCTTGTGGAAGTTTGCTAAGTTTCATAGGCAGGAAATTTAGAGAGTCTATAAAACGGATAGTCAAAGGTTCAACGGTAATTTGTAAAAGTTTAGCACCTTGAACCAGCAGCTCCGTGTCCATCTTTTCCTTAAGCAGTTGTTTAAGAACAAAATATCCGTCATAACCTTTGGAATTATGGGCTATGAAGGTGTAGCCTTTAAATTTTTTGTCACAAAAAATCTGTATAAAGGCAGAAATACATTCGAGACCCTTGAATTCCCAGTTTCTTTCATCATTTAAGTCCGTCGCATATATGTAATTAGGGACATGCCAGCCCGTTTCTTGTATACATTCACAATCATAAAAAATATACTTTTCAGATGTTTCAGTTTTACCAATAGGGGTCATAAAACATAAGTGGACGCCATCCCCGGTTAGGGGCTCGCGACATAGTTTACAATGCCGGCCCTTGCACTTATGTTTCTTGTCCACATAAGACTCACATTTCTGGCACAGTATCTTAGATAAACACGCCACTTCTTTTTTCAGAGCCAGATATGCGTGTCTATCTAAACGCTCTTTAGAACGACAAAAGAGTTTGCAATTAGGGCATCTCTGTTGTACACCAACATTATTCGCACACGTTTGTGTCAAACAAAGACGGCACCATAATGTGCAATTATGATCGTGACTGTACGGTTTCTGACAGTAACTACAGAAGTTGCGCTCCCCATAGAATTTTTTGACATCGGTTATACCATAGAAATGGTCATCGTGTAGCAACAAGAACACAGTCTTAGGGAACACAGGTCTGTCTGATGTCTTAAAACAAACCCATGAATTTGTGTAAAACACAACGCGTATGTTTATCTTTAAATGCTGCTCAAATATTGCTACATCATCGAGCATGACTTTTCTATGTACCGGCCATCCCAATTCATTATGTAGTATTTTAGCACCTTCTAACAATTCGACATCTGTCATTTTTACCTGTGACATGAGGGCTGTGAGGCTACCTGCAAAACACAGGTTATTATCAGTGTTGTTCAAGTCTATCAAATACATCCTTTTCTTATGAATAATATGGCTAAATGGTATAGTCTTTAAGACCCTACGAGCTCCCCCACCCCGATTTCTTATGACAAGTACAACACAGAATATATCACAAACCTGGATTTCTCTGTGACTCTGAAGGAGTTTAGCGATCTGATTTAAGAAATCGTCAGCGTCTAATGCTTCTGGGTTTAACTTTCCAGAATACAAGGAATTGTGAAAAAGAGATGAGTGTAGATGCACCTGTACATAATCACCGGGTGAAACCCTGCTGCTAACCTCATCCAAAATATGTTGAATACCTTGCCGAATGGCGAATTGAGCCTCAGATAATGATGTTACCCTGTCTAAATTAATAAACCGAAATTCCTCTGAATAAATTACACCATTAAACTTGTCCAATTTACGATCCCACCTTTTCACAAACTGAACATAGCTAACTGGTTCTGATTCTTCAGCGGGGCCTAATGCAAGATTATTTGCTCTGTCCTCTGAAACACTGTGATCAAAGACACAGCTTTCACCACGCCCTCTGTATTCTGTACCAGCGTGTGTAGATTCACCGTCAGAAAAACTTTCGCTGTGTGATCTTTTCCTGTTAGACCTCTCTCCCATAACCGCTGGTTTTCTAACATTTTCTCAGTCTGAAAAAGAAAACGTAGGGCTAATACCTGTTAGACCTCTCTCCCATAGCCGCTGGTTTTCTAACATTTTCTCGATCTGAAAAAGAAAACGTAGGGGCTAATACTTTTACAGAGACCTTAAAATCTATGTGTTGGATAAAACCAGAATACTCACGATTCTGCTTGTCTTTTGGTTTTCTGTAAGGTACCGTCTGTTGGTTAGGCTGGACATCTTGTTTTGTAGCATCTTCTTGGTCTATAATAAAAAAAAAAAAGATTAAAGGTTGAGGCACATTATAAAGAGCATAGCTGCTGGAAAATTAAAAACCACAGGTCATACCTTTTAACATTCTTTGTTGCCTTCTTTTTGTAAGAGAACGTTTATTTGTAATCCCCTTTTTCTGCTCCTATTTTTTTAAAAGACAATCATAAGAGACAGAAACATTACATAGCCAACAATATATTTTTTTAAAAAGTAAGACTCATATCTACCCACCATGTCTGAAGAAGAATTGCAGATGATACAGGCTGTAGAGAGACTATGTGATCTCTTCTGGCTGCTGAAATATACTGCAGCTTTTTAAAATGTAATTCTTTTGATGGGATTTACAGCCCCCCAGACTCTTTAACTGAAATATCTCTGGATCTCATAATCTTATCATACGACCTGGCTAATTCACACTGCCTTTTTTTTTTCGCAGACAGTACATTGTAATAGATGCTATATATTGTGTATGTGGCTAATACACATACCCCCATCCCCAGACGTCTTAAGTGGATTTTAGTTATACAATAAAGCTCTGCTCTTCACATTCTTATCATATGGCCTATTGTGTAAGGCACACCTATTGATTAATTAGGCATTCCTAAAACACACCACACATAGGTTCAAAATGTTTTATTTCAAATAAAATGTTTTCATCTTGTAAAATGATTCATTTGAGCATTACAAGTTTAAAAAAAATATATAAAGGCATACATATAATTTTTGTTCATCTGTATGTTCAACTAATAGATTCTGGAAATACATACATTTTCTTTCATTTTATGATCAACAATCATGGCAACATTTTTTAAAGAACGATCTATAATCCTTCCACTAGTTCTATATCGCCTTCTGCCACAGATTTAAGCAAAATATTGAGCAGTTGTCCTGGATTTCTACTGGTATTAAAATCTCTGATGAGTTCAAACAAAAAATTCAAATTTTCATAAACTAGGGCAGTTGCTTTCATTTTATGACCAACAATCATGGCAACATTTATAATAGGTCCTAGACACAACCTGTTACAAGTTTTATGGATTTTATGCTGTATTTCCTTATGTTCCCACCGCAAACAAGCATGATGTCTTTGGCCTGGAGCATGTATTACACAAGCTGCACAGTCTCTATGCATTACGCCCTGCCAGCATTTCCTGATAATACAGCCCACCGTTGCTTATATAGCAGATTTCAATGTGTTTATTTCATCAGGTTTTGTTTAGTCCTTTTGACTGGCTATGACATCAAATGCCTCCCTTTGATATGTACAGAGAAAGCACAAACAGCGTAGATTGGTTACTTGCATGTCCTCTAGCTCCTGTAGGAGCGGAGATTCGTCACTTCCCTACAAAAAAAAAAAAAAAAATGGCAGTGTGAACCACCTTTTCTTATATAACACTTTTCTAAATAAAAAAACTTCTCTTACCTCTGCTGATCCTAGTTCTTCCAATAAACAGTTTGTTTCTGCATCTACAGTGGCGTAATATAATTCTATATCCTCCGGATCCATTGTGTTGTCAGATGTTAAGTCAAGTTCGGTGCCAAAATCGCAGGGTTCTTGAGAGTCAAAAAATATTTGGGCATCTGGATAATATACATTCTCTGTTATTTCTTGTTCAGGCTCTGCCGGACTCTCCAGTATTTCAAATGGATTTTCAATCGGTGGATACCCCTCTGCTTCTGCATCATGGTCCTTAAGGAAGTAATTAATGTTGTGTGCCCTGCTGTAAATTCTGCTTGGTGTTCCAAAAACAGCCATTTTTTCTTTTTGAATCTCTGTGTTAAAATGTTCCCCTTACACACAGGACACACAGCCCTTACACCAGGAGCATGCTCAGAACACCTGGAGCATGCTCAGAACAGACCTCTTGTTTCAACCAATCACGTGTTACCACACCCTAGAGAGGCATGTTCAGACTTGTCTCTCAGTATTGGTTTTTTCAAAGCCACTAAAAAATAGCTGTGGCTGTGTTTGAACTCAGCTCTCTCTCTCAAAAAAAATAGCTGTATTAGGGGGATTTGAACTCAGGTCTCTCTCTCTCTGAATTTCAGTCTGAACTTACACTGAGTTTTCCAGAATATTTCTCTCTAACCATGAGGTTTTAAAAGCAAAATTCTATCACATGGACAACATTGGTTTCTCTAACAAAAGATGTGTTAATTGAGGTTTAACATTTGTAAAGAAAAGCTTCTATCCTGTCTGTGCCTCTGTGAAAAGCCCCTGTGCTGTGCTTGCTAAGAATCTTTTGTGAGAAAAAAGAACTAGGGCAGTGGGAGAGAGAAAAGCATTTTTTTATTTTCCAGGGTTCTTGCTTTTTGCAGATGTAAATATTAACCAGAAGCAAAACACATTTCCGGTGTCAGTCACTCTGCTTCCGCTGAGGTCATTGGAAAAGGACACGGCTCTTTTCTGATGACACCCTGTTTCCGGTGATGTCAGCAAAAAGGGACAGTCCATTGCTGATGATACCCTGTTTCCGGTGATGTCATTTCCGATGATGTAGGCAGGGGCGTGGTTGAGGGTGGGAGGCTGTGGGTGGGGCACAAACCCGGAAGTGGGTGCTGATTGGCTAATGCCATATTGTGGGGCAGGGCATGGGTGTGGCACAAACCCGGAAGTGGATGCTGATTGGATGATGTCATCCTTGGGGCGGGGTGGAGGCGTGTCAAGTGGGGGTGATGGCCATGCCTGGGGGCGGGAGTGGGCGGGGCTAACTTACCATTCACTTCTATGGGAGGGGTGTAGCCTAAGGCGGGACATGCACCGGAAGTGGACGCTGATTGGTACCTGTCAACAGTTTGGGGGCGGGAGTGGACGGGGCTAACTCACCATTCACGTCTATGGGAGGGGGCATGGCCTAAGGCAGGACATACACCGGAAGTGAACGCTGATTGGCTCCTGTCATCCTTATCTCACCTGTCAAATCTGTTTGACAAGTAGTGTACCCATTATACTATTCAGCAGCTATGGATACCACTCTATCAACAATGAGCCGCTTGGCTGAAGACCGAACAAAGTTTAGATCAACTATCCAGATGGTCGCCAGGAGTCAACACCAACTCTATGGCAGTTAACAACAACAATATCCATCTAGTTTAAATTACTGTCAATCTATGTATGAAATATATTTGCATACCTCTGGAACCTAATTTATACAAACTTAAAGGACAATTTTCAAAGTCATTTCTTTGCATAGTACAGAGTTTTATGAGCAGAAATGCATACTGTGAAAATTTCCCACTCTAGCTGTGGGTAAACGTATGCACATTTAATTACTTATTATTTTGTTTATTTATTTGAAAGTTTTCTATACCGCCTTATCAGGCAATCAAAGTGGTTTACAAGGAACGTAACTTAAACAATTACATCATAACCGAGTTATCTTTGTACATCAGAACAGTAGTTCTACTGCATGCATAAGTATTACTACACATCAGAGAAACATTCCTGGAGATAGAGGTGGGGTAGCGAGTAGATCTACGTACATAATTTTGATTTTATAAAAGCATATGCATATGTTTACACAGGAAAGGTATATGCACAAATAACAGTGGTAAATGTATTCACATACTTTTACCAACTCAGTTTTTAAAGGGAAATATCTTCATATAAAAATTGAATCAAAGCATTTACAGACTACAAATGCATGACTAAGGCTTCATTTCACAATAGGATGTCTATGGGATGTGCCTATATTAAGCCTATTTAATTAAGCAATTTAAATGCCAATAATATTCTGTTGAAATGTTCACACACAAATTTACACATTCCGCATGGCACCTGAACTTGACTGGCCAGTGTGGAGGGCTGTGAAATGTTAGCTTCTCTGTTCCCAGCAATGGAGGTGGAGGGGTATGGAGGCATGCTATTACATGCCTTCAAGAATGATGGGCCTCTGCTGTGGTACTTCCCAATTTCTGCACTTACCAGACTGCTTTGTATGGGGAAGTAAAAGAAAGGAGCCACAGAGAAAGGCAGCACGTACCCATTCTAGACAGAGTGGAAAAGGAGGAGCCTATGTTATATCGCCTCTCAGAGCTGCTGTAGGGAGCATCAAAAGGTAAAAAAGGTGGGGGAGAAAGTGAGGGTGAGTGTCTTTGATGGAGGAAGGAAAACAGAGAGAGAGAAAATGCCTTTAGGTGCAGGGGAAGACATACAGAAAGAACGTGTCTGAGGGAGTGGAAAGGAATACAAAGAGAGCAAGAGAGAGAGAGAAGGGGAGTGTCTCAAGAAGGGAGAACAAAGACAGGCAGGCTGATGCAGAAAGTCGGCACTGAAGTTGCGAGCTATCAGCTCTGTATGCCTCTTTGCAGTGCACCAATAGCACACAACTTCAGCGCCAGCATGCAGAAAGGGGCTCATATGCAAATGTGTTAATTATGCATTAAACTTGGCACAAATGACAGTGTTAAACTGGAAGAGAAAGCCAAATATATGCGCACAGAAGTTGGTGCAGGTTTGGCATGCTCTCCCAGAGAAACAGGGGCACTGCGTGGCTAATTTGTATAGGCACCCTGACAGTATTTTGATGGCATCGGGGACTTTCCCTGAAACCTAGATCATCTGAGGGGAAATCTCAAACGTTCTCTCAGATGATCCAGGCATCAGGGAAAGCTCCTGATGCTGTCAAAATGCTGTCAAGGGCCGGTGTCCCCGACAGAAAGCAAATCCTGGTGACCCAGCAGCCCCAATCCCCCCACCAGCCCAACTAAAAAACCGTGGTGGCCTAGTGGCCCCGATCTCCCCAGCCACTCTGCTAAAAAATACTCTGGTGACCTAGTAGCTCAGATTCCCCCCACCAGCCCAACTAAAAATAAGCCTGGTGGCCTATTGTCTCCAAACCCCCCACCCCCTCCCGCTACCTTCACAAAGGAGCATGAATGCTGCGCACACACTCCCGCTCCTGCACCACCATCTTGAAAAATGGCAGCGCCTGGCTCCACACAGTGCATCTAGTGTCTGCTAGTTTTGGTAGCTTATTCATCTTAAAATTAAGAGAAGCATTTTATTGAAAATTAAGGGACCCTTTTACTAAAGTGCACTAGGCTGTTAATGCACATTTTACCACATGGTAGCCATTAGCATGGGGTCATGTTAACAGTCGCCATTCGGTAAAAGTAGCCAGCGTGATAAAAATCCTGTGTGAAGGGGAGGGACCTGTGTCAGACCACTTTCAACTCAAAGAAGCATTGAAACATTCAGGGAGCAGAGCCACTGGAAACCTTTCTGCGTTCCATCAGTACTCTCAGAAGTATCTCATCTGGCCCCATCGCTTTATCTACTTTTAGTTTAGCTAGCTCCTCAAGAACAGTCTTCTAAAAATCATGCAAGATCTTTTTCACTTCCTTTCCTATTTGTGTGTGCTTTCTGAGGTTCTACCCCCAGCCTTTCATCTGTGAAGACAGAACAGAAATATTTGCAAATACTGGGGTAATTGAAATCTCCCATTGTTACTATGTTGTAAAATGTGCTAGCTTCCCTCATTTCTGCTAGCATTTTATCATCCGGCTGCTCATTCTGGCCAGCCAGACGATCGATTGTTTACCTTATCAGAATATAGAAAGACTAGGGGACATGCAATGAAGCTACAGGGTAAACTATTTAAAACTAATAAAAGAAAATATTTTTTCACTCAACGTGTAATCAAACTCTGGAATTTGTTACCGGAGGATGTAGTAAAGGCTGTTAGTGTAGCTGGGTTTAAAAAAGGTTTGGACAAGTTCCTGGAGGAAAGGTCCATAAACCGTTATTAAGAAGTGACCGAAGATATCAATGCTTGACCCAGTACAAGCATTGTGGAACTTGTGTCTCTTGGGGATACTGCTAGGTACATATGACCTAGATTGGCCACTGTTGGAAACAGAATACTGGGCTTGATGGACCCTGGTCTGACCCAGTATGGCATATCTTATGTTCTTATGTTCTTATAATTTGTACCCTTAGTACCATGGGGCACCATTAGTTATCCTCCTTCCACCAAGTCTCTGAGATGCCAATTATATCTAACCTTTCATTCAGTGCTATATATTCTAACTAGTCTTGAAGGACTAGAAAGGGGGGCTGTTACTTCTGGAGAGAAATCTGAAATTGTGAGTATATACTTCTGGGAATTTTTCTGAAAGGAATTGTTTTTCTTTTAAAGCTAATTAATCTGTGAACCCACTATTTTTTGTTAAATCAGTCAGGGCCTAGTAGCAACAGTTTAAGATTCAATTTAAAACACAGAAGAGAACTTTCTGGTTACCTTTCATACCCAGTAGAGAGCTGTAGTTTAAATTTCATAGTCACTCAGGGCCTAGCATCAGCAAAGTACTTTTAGTTTCAAATTAAAACACAGAAGAGAGCTTTCTGGTTAAATTTAGAATCCAGCAGAGAGCTTGTAGTTTAAATTTCATAATAGGTTAGAGCCTAGCAGCAGCAAAGAGCTATAATTTAAATCAAATCAGAATATAGCTTAGCACAAAAGACAAAACAAGGTCAATTTTCCTTGAGCAGCATATTAAGTCTTCTAGAGACCTTTACAAAGAGGCCTTCTACCTAGTGGGCAAGCGACCTGTGAAGCTTTTTCAATAGGTGTTAACACCAGCTGGCAGTTCAAAAGGCCATTTTGAAAGACTCCTTCTATCCAAGCAAGGACTGTTAATTACCCAGGAAGTAGGTCACTGCTTACATCAGCAGCACAAGCATAAATAGCTCAACCAGAGCTCTGTGACCCTCAGTCTTGAAGGACTAGAAAGGGGGGCTGTTACTTCTGGAGAGAAATCTGAAATTGTGAGTATATACTTCTGGGAATTTTTCTGAAAGGAATTTTTTTTCTTTTAAAGCTAATTAATCTGTGAACCCACTATTTTTTGTTAAATCAGTCAAGGCCTAGTAGCAACAGTTTAAGATTCAATTTAAAACACAGAAGAGAACTTTCTGGTTACCTTTCATACCCAGTAGAGAGCTGTAGTTTAAATTTCATAGTCACTCAGGGCCTAGCATCAGCAAAGTACTTTTAGTTTCAAATTAAAACACAGAAGAGAGCTTTCTGGTTAAATTTAGAATCCAGCAGAGAGCTTGTAGTTTAAATTTCATAATAGGTTAGAGCCTAGCAGCAGCAAAGAGCTATAATTTAAATCAAATCAGAATATAGCTTACCTCAGCATCACAGGACAGGGTACTGTGTAGCAGCCCTTTTTTAATAAGTGTTATATCCCTCCCTCCCTCCCTCCCCACACCCACCCTCCCTTGGGATAATCACAGCTTTATAGGTACTTGCACAACTTAAAAGACAGGAGATGCTCTCAGGTGAAGCTCATTACCCAAATCAGTCATACACTAAGGACCTGAGATTAATTAAGCTTCAGGTGAACAAGGTATATTAAACTTCTTAGGTACAGTTTTAGTGGTATAAATATCCATAGCACCCTTTAGTACATAAAGAACTTAAAGATCTAAACACAAACTTAAAACTAAGATGCAGACAGCAGTCTAGCAGCGGGATGTGGGCTTTCCAGTCTTTTGCATTGAGTGTCACATGTATGATTTTCTCCCAGCTGGTGAGAGGTCTTACGTGTGCACTAGGTGCAAGGAGCTCTCTGCTCTCAGGGAACGAGTCCATTCTCTAGAGGCTAGAGTAGCAGACTTGGAAAACATAAGACAGACAGAGAGGTATATAGACGAGACCTACAGGGATATAGTCCTGAAGTCCTACCTCCAGTCTGGCAGCATCCCTGTTGCCATGGAGGAGAGAGGTCACGTGACAGGAGAGCATCACCCTGGTGTGGCAGGAAGTGATCCTGTAACTAGGACCTGTCCTCCAGGTGATGTAAACCCCTCTCGCACCGAGGAGGTTTCTCCAGGGCCAAGTGCCCATGAGGGAAGGGTTAGGACAGCAGTTATAGTTGGTGATTCGATCATTAGGCATGTAGATAGCTGGGTGGCTGGTGGACGTGAGGATCGCCTAGTAACATGCCTGCCTGGTGCAAAGGTAGCGGACCTCACACGCCACCTAGATAAGGTCTTAGATAGTGCTGGGGAGGAGTCTGCTGTCTTGGTACATGTCGATACCAATGACATAGGAAAATGTGGTAGGGAGGTTCTGGAAGCTAAATTTAGGCTTTTAGGTAGGAAGTTGAAATCCAGAACTTCCAGGGTAGCGTTCTCCGAAATGCTTCCCGTTCCACGCGCAGGACCCAAAAGGCAGGCAGAGCTCCAGAGTCTCAATGCGTGGATGAGACAATGTTGCAGAGATGAGGGGTTCAGATTTGTTAGGAACTGGGGAACATTCTGGGGAAAGGAGGGGCTCTTCCGAAGGGATGGGCTTCACCTTAACCGGGATGGAACCAGGCTGCTGGCATTAACCTTTAAAAAGGAGATAGAGCAGCTTTTAAACTAGATAATAGGGGAAAGCCGACAGTCGCCCAAGAGCGCATGGTTCGTAAGAATGTATCCTTGAAGGATACTACAAAAAGCAGAGAGGTTCGAAAAACAGAGTAAAGTAGCCCAAATGCACTCAAGTATGGAGCAGACAGAGCTTGAAGATCCCAAATTACCCATGTCTACCAATAGCCAAATTAATATGAATAAAATACAGTCTCTAAAATGCTTGTATGCAAATGCTAGAAGTCTACAAAACAAGATGGGAGAGTTAGAATATATAGCACTAAACGAGAGGTTAGATATGATTGGAATATCAGAGACATGGTGGAAGGAGGACAACCAGTGGGACACTGTGATACCTGGGTACAAACTATATCGTAATGATAGAGCTGATCAAATTGGTGGAGGGGTTGCGCTCTATGTTAGAGAGGGCATTGAGTCAGAAAGGATTAAAGTTTTGCAAGAAACAAAATTTGCTGTAGAATCTCTATGGATTCAAATTCCATGTAAAAAGGGGAAGGCGATGGCAGTGGCGGTGTACTATCGTCCGCCTGGCCAGAATGAACAAATGGATGATGAAATGCTCAAAGAAATCAAGGAAGCTAGCAAAAGTTACAGTGCAGTAATAATAATGGGTGATTTCAATTACCCCGGCATCGACTGGGTCAGTGTCACAACAGGACATGCTAGGGAGATAAAGTTCCTAGATGAAATAAATGACTGCTTCTTGCAGCAGCTGGTTCATGAACCGACCAGAGGGGAAGCAATATTAGACCTAGTCCTTAGTGGAACACCAGATGTAGTGCAAGAGATAAGGGTGATGGGGCCACTTGGCAATAGTGATCATAGCATGATCGCCTTTGATTTAATTAGTGGAGGAGGGATAGTAAGGAAATCCACATTACTACCCTTTAACTTTCGAAAGGGAGACTATGATAAAATGAGGAAAACAGTTAAGAAAAAACTAAAAGGAGCAGTTGCAAAGGTTAAAGACGTACATCAAGCTTGGGTATTGTTGAAAAATACTATCTTGGAAGCCCAGACCAGCTGTATTCCACGCTTTAAGAAAAGTGGAAGGAAGTCCAAATAACTGCCAGCATGGTTTAAAGGTGAGGTCAGAGAGGCTGTTGTTGCCAAAAAAGCATCTTTCAGGAAATGGAAAAAAGAGCCAAACGATGAAACCTGGAAACAGCACAAGCACTGGCAAGTCAAATGCAAGGCATTGATAAGGCAGGCAAAGAGAGAATTTGAGAAGAAGCTTGCTGCGGAAGCAAAAACGCAAAATAAAGACCTTTTCAAGTACATTCGTAGCAAAAAACCTGTGAGAGAGTCAGTTGGTCCATTAGATGATAAAAGGGTTAAAGGAGCACTAAGAGGCGACAAGGCGATAGCGGAGAGACTGAATGAATTCTTTGCTTCGGTCTTTACTGAGGAAGATGTAGGGATATTACCCATGACTGAAGTGGTATTTAAAGGTGTGGAAGAATTGAAGGAAATATCGATACATCGGGAAGATGTCTTACAACTATTAGATAAACTGAAGAGTAGCAAATCACCTGGGCCGGATGGTATACATCCAAGGGTGTTGAAAGAACTGAAATTTGAGATTGCAGGCCTGCTATCAGTAATCTGTGAACTATCATTAAAATCATCTCTAATACCTGAGGATTGGAGGATCGCCAATGTAACACCAATTTTTAAAAAGGGTTTGAGGGGTGATCCGGGAAACTACAGACCGGTGAGCCTGACATCAGTACCGGGAAAAATGGTAGAAACCATCATAAAGAATAAAATTACTCAGCATGTAGATAGTCACGACCTATTGGGAGACAGCCAACATGGCTTTAGACAAGGAAGATCTTGTCTTACTAATCTGTTATGTTTTTTTGAAGGAGTGAATAGACAGGTGGACAAAGGTGAGTCAGTTGATATTGTGTATCTGGACTTTCAGAAAGCCTTTGACAAGGTCCCTCATGAGAGACTTTTGGCAAAACTAAAGAGTCATGGGATAGGAGGCAGTGTACTATTGTGGATCAGGAACTGGTTAAAAGATAGAAAGCCGAGGGTAGGGCTAAATGGCCAATTTTCCCAATGGAGAAAGGTGAATAGTGGTGTACCCCAGGGATCTGTGCTGGGTCCGCTGCTTTTTGACATATTCATAAATGACCTGGAAAGTGGAATAACAAGTGAGGATATCAAATTTGCAGATGACACAAAACTATTTAAAGTTGTTAAAACCCAGAGGATTGTGGAAAATTGCAAGAGGATCTTGATAAATTGGAAGACTGGGCATCAAAATGGCAGATGAAATTTAATGTGGAGAAGTGCAAGGTTATGCACCTAGGGAAGAACAACCCAAACTATGGTTACACGATGCAAGGTTCCACATTAGGAACCACCACCCAGGAAAAAGATTTAGGCGTCATTGTGGATACCATGTTAAAACCCTCGGCCCAGTGTGCAGCGGCGGCCAAGAGAGCAAATAGAATGCTAGGTATGATAAGGAAAGGAATGGAAAATAAAACAAAAGATATTATAATGCCTCTTTATCGTTCCATGGTGAGACCGCACCTTGAATATTGTGTGCAATTCTGGTCGCCGTATCTTAAAAAGGATATAGCGATTTTAGAAAAGGTTCAGAGAAGAGCCACCAAAATGGTAAAGGGGATGGAAGGCTACTCCTATGAAGAAAGGCTAAAAAGGTTGGGGCTCTTTAACCTGGAAAAGAGACGGCTGAGGGGAGATATGATAGAAGTCTATAAATTAATGAACGGAGTGGAACGGGTAAACGTAGATCGATTGTTTACCTTATCAGAATATAGAAAGACTAGGGGACATGCAATGAAGCTCCAGGGTAAACTATTTAAGACTAATAAAAGAAAATATTTTTTCACTCAACGTGTAATCAAACTCTGGAATTTGTTACCGGAGGATGTAGTAAAGGCTGTTAGTGTAGCTGGGTTTAAAAAAGGTTTGGACAAGTTCCTGAAGGAAAGGTCCATAAACCATTATTAAGAAGGGACCCAGGATATCAATGCTTGAACCAATACAAGCATTGTGGAACCTGTGTCCCTTGGGGAAACTACTAGGTACGTATGACCTAGATTGGCCACTGTTGGAAACAGAATACTGGGCTTGATGGACCTTGGTCTGACCCAGTATGGCATATCTTATGTACTTATGTACTTATAACTATCCCATCTTATTTTTAGACTTCTATCATTTGCATACAGGCATTTCAAAGTTTGTTTTTTGTTCATATTCACAGTCTTTTTATCAGATGACAGGGGTAATTTGGAATCATTCAGCTATGTCTGCTCTTTACTTAAAGGCACCTGAGTTTCTTTTACTTTTATTGGAACCTCTCTATTGAGATACCCTAACTTTCCTGTTTTGCTAGTATTGTATCCTTCAAAGATACATCATTCCGAACCATGTGCTCTTGGGCAATTGTTGGCGTTTCCCCATTAGCTAGTTTTAAAAGTGGTGACAGGGAAGAAGTGTCAAACTACAGGCCCGTGAGCCTTACCTCGGTGGCGGGAAAAGTAATGGAGGCGCTCCTGAAAGAGCGAATAGTGAACTTTCTCAAAACCAACAGGTTGCAAGATCCGAGGCAGCATAGTTTTACCGAAGGATGGTCTTGCCAAACAAATCTGATTGAGTTCTTTGACTGGGTGACCAAGAAACTAGATCAGGGACTGCAATGGATGTCATCAACCTGGATTTCAGCAAAGCCTTTGATACTGTTCCTCATAGGAGGCTTGTCAAGAAACTCAGTAGCTTGGGGATGGGTCCCAAGATGGTGAACTGGATTAGAAATTGGTTGACTGACAGACGACAGAAGGTGATGGTACATGGAGCTCACTCAGATGAAAGGAAGGTGATTAGCGGGGTTCCCCAGGGTTCGGTCCTGGGCCCAGCACTGTTCAATGTATTTGTGAGTGATATTGCTGAAGGACTGAATGGAAAAGTCTGTCTTTTTGCAGATGACACAAAAATTTGCAACAGAGTGGACTCCCCCGAGGGAGATCTACATAAGGAGGAAGAATGGTGCAATGCTTGGCAACTAGATGTAATGTGAAAAAGTGCAGTGTCATGCACTTGGGTAGCAGAAATCCAAGGGAAATGTACACAATAGGGGGCGAGAGGTTGGTATGCACGGTTCAGGAGAAAGACCTTGGTGTGATTATCTCTGATGATCTCAAGGTGGCAAAACAGTGTGACAAGGCGGTGGCAAAAGCCAGGAGGATGTTGGGCTGCATACAAAGAGGGATTACCAGCAGAAAGGAAGAGGTACTTATTCCACTGTCCAGGTCACTGGTGAGGCCTCACTTGGAATACTGTGTTCAGTTTTGGAGACCATATCTTGCAAAAGATGTAAAAAGACTGGAAACTGTTCAGAGGAAGGTCACCAAAATGATTTGGAGCCTGCGTCAGAAGCCTTATGAGAAGAGACTTGAAGACCTAAATATGTACACTTTGGAGGAGAGGAGGGACAGGGGAGATATGATTCAGACCTTTAAATACTTAAAGAGAAATGATGAACAAACAAACCTCTTCTAAAGACAGGGAAGCTGTAAAACTAGAAGGCATAACATGAAACTGCAAGGTGGTAAATTGAAAGGCAATGTCAGGAAATATTTTTTCACTGAAAGGGTGTTGGATGCTTGGAATGCTCTCCTGATGGAAGTGGTGGGGGGAAATACGGTGACGGAATTCAAAACGGCTTGGGACAAACACAGTGGATCCCTTTACAGCAACAGGATAAAAACAAAATAAACGGTACCATCTAACTTCTGAACCATCTTAACGTCTCAACAAATAGGGTGTCCTACATGAAGTGGTGGATTCACCCCTAAACAAAGACATGGGGAGGAGTGGCCTGCACAGAGCGACAGGTGCACCTACTCTTGCCGTCTTGCTGGGCAGACTAGATGGACCATGCTGGTCTTTATCTGCCGTCATTTACTATGTTACTATGTTAAAGCTCTTATCTCCTTTTTAAAGGTTAATGCCAACAGCCTGGTTCCACCCTGATTAAGTAAACTTGATGAGTCTTGGCAAACTCTCAGTAACATCTATTTGTATTTGATTGATTGATTAGTATTTAGTTCACGCCTTTCTAGTACACATTTCCCTGTCCCTGGAGGGCTTGCAATCTAAATTTGCACCCGAGACAGTGGAGGGTTAAGTGACTTGCCCAAGGCCACAAGGAGTGCTAGTACCAGCTTGGATTTTGGATGGATATAAAGTCAGAAAGTAAATTTCAGCAGAGATTCATACATCTTGATGAGCATAAATCATGCTATAACATTAAAATATTCATGCACACAGATGGATTTCTGGTTAAGAGGCACACTATAAAAAAAATGAATGGAGCCTGCATAGACACTTGTTTCTGAGATATGACTCATAATTGAAGAAATTTGGATGTCTGTGATAAAACAGACCTAGAAAAGATTGAGAGAAGGATGCTAGGGGCAAAGTTCTTACTGTGCATAATGATTACAAGATCCACAGATGCCCCAGATGCCCCAATATCGTGCTTGTAGCATTCTACTTTCTGACGTGTGCGGGGACTGCACGCACGGCTCAGCACATACACTGGATCGCACAATTCCCTACTACTGTGCTCATGTCACAGCTAGTGTGGCAGTAGTACATACTATGGCCACACCCCTTGTGTTTACTGCAGCCGCTGAGCTCCAGCACGGTACTAAAGTTCAAATTCTGTGAATCAATGCCAGGCTCCCTACCGCACTTTAGTAAACATACCCCAGAATGAATATTTGTAAAATGATTAAAAAATGTCCATTGGAATGGATGGATTAATGCAACAAGAATTGTGCTGTGGTCCAGACATACTTCGTTCTCAAGCAGGGATAAATAGATACAGACTAGAGGTCCTAGAAAAGCAAATATAAAGTATATACCTAAGGGGAAGCCTTTTGGTGGAATGGTCGACACCAGAAGAATAGGCATACACATTTTGGGCTCTCTTTGGGCATTCACTTGGGCACCTAAAAGTACACATGCTCAGAAATTACTTATGCATATATACACTGACAAATTAACGCACACACATTCAATCTGCACATGCAAAACAACTATAGTGCATATACTACGTGCACAATTATTGTGAATAAAGAAAAACCTTTGGCTTGTTTTCATTTAAAACAAAGTTCATTTTGGCTCTGCACATGCCTGGAACACCTATGGTTGCCCTCCTTTGGTACTCTTCAGATATATTTTTATTGACCCCTCCAAATATCTTTTGCTTATGTCATTAATCTTCCACATACAGTATTCATTTTTGCAACTGTTGATATTCAGCAGTTTACCATTAGTTGTCCTCCAGACGCCAAAAGCAATTTGAGTGAATCGAGCCCTAACTGATTAATTTGTTCCATCAACCTATTTTAATTAAATGGATAATAAAATTAATCACAAAACATTGACTTGCATTCCCCATTAGATTATAGATATATAATGCATGTCCTTGACTTTATATATGCTCGCCTTTGGTTTGGAATTCATACTACTGTGGATAATTGCCTAGAAATACCGACTCTGGGTCTAGGTGTAATGGCTTAGAGCCAAAACTGCATATGTAACAGACTGTGATAATGAGTTAGTACTACAAGCAGAGCTTTGAACAGTCTAATTTTATTAACCATTTCATACCTGATAGCATTAATATACATTTGGGTTTTATGACATTTTCAAAACGTTTGAGGTTTCAGTAATGGCCCGATAACTAAAAGCCCTTCAATGACATAGCAGTCCACTGGCCTCTTAATTTCAGTGGGAGCAGAATGGGGTGCACCCATGGTTAGCCGATCAGCAGTGATATTCAGCCGCTAAACAGGTAATCTAAACTGGGTAAAATTAGGCCAAAAATAAGCTGGCCTAACTTTAGCAAGTTTAGCTATCCAGCCAGCAGTATCACCTATCTAGCTAAATCATTATCTGGGCAAACCAGTTATTCAGTGCCAATGGTCAGATATGGCCCTGGCACTGAATATCCAGGGTTAGTTTATTGTGCTACCCACTGCCGCTGAATATGCCCACCTTTGAATCCAGGCTATTCCTCAGTTCCTCAAAAACAGTTCTGCAAATTAGAACAAAATGCACAAGAAAGATTCTCCCTAGATAGACTCCTTGCATAGCAGCATAATTGAAGATAGGCAAAAGAGTCCCTACCCTTGAGCCCATATTGACTTTAGAAATGCTATGTTAAAACATCTTTAAGCATTATTGGACCCTTGGCCTCCTATTCCTTGAATTTACCAGAGAGCAGCCCCTGAAAGAAGTCTGTGTTGCCTGGTATAGAGAGATACAAGAAACGCACCACTAAACGATGCAGCCAAACACAAATTTGTCTTCAAATCTTGTGGACTCCCTGGATGAGGTCTAGGTCCTTCACAATTAGGGCAGCTGCCCAGCTTTAGGGTGAAAAAGAAATTTTAAAGAAAGAGGGAAAACCATGGCTTTCTCATACTCCAAGGGGGTATAGTCAGCTGTGTCAAACAATCAGTCTTTTAGATGACATAGAAGACAAGCACAGTTGTAGCTATTCAAATCTGGCAACTCAGACTTCCCCTAGACCATGGACCTCTCTTACCTGCGAGAGAGATGAGGGCCTATTTCCCCACCACAAAAATCTATAAGCATCGAGTCTAACAACTTAATATTTCATTTAAGCACTTGTAAGAGCAATACCTGCAAAACAAACAGGCCGATGCAGAAAACTAGTGTGGCCTTTAAGCACAGATAACGCCACTTTTAAGTATACTTACTGTTATCGTCAAATGCAGAAAAGTGATAGACGCGTGCATAAACAGCAATGGAAAAACTAGTAAACAATTCATGCCAAGAGCATGTAAATGTATTTAAATCATAGGCAAATAAGCATGCACATAATGAAATGGTATGCAAATATTGGCTGCGCCTGATGCAGAGAAACACATAGGATTTTGCAACCAGCTTTAGCGTCAATATCTTTACACCTGTATTTGAGGTGGCTTAAACATCTAGAGCAGGGGTGTCAAACTCCAGTCCTGGAGGACCGCAAACCAGTCAGGTTTTCAGGGTATCCCTAATGAATATGCATGATATATATTTGCATGCACTGCCCCCATTGTATGCAGATATATATAATGACTATTCATTAGGGGCATCCTGAAAACCAGACTGGTTTTGTGGCTCTCCCCGACTGGTGTTTGACACCCCTGATCTAGAGCATGACCCGACAGTATTTTGATGGCATCGGGTGCTTTCCCAGATGCCTGGATCATCTGAGGAGAAATATCAAAGATGATCCAAGCATCAGGGAAAGCCCCTGATGCCATCAAAACACAAGAAAGCAAATCCCTGGTGTCCCAGCGAAGCTGATCCTCCCACCACCCTCCCAACCAAAAATAAATCTACTGGCCCAGCAGCCCTGAATCCCCCACCCCTCTGAACTAAAAATAAACCTGGTGGCCCAGCGGTTGCAAGCCCCACACCCCTCCAAAATAGTTTTATTAATTTAACAGGTTTTTTATACTGCTTTATCATTTCATTCAAAGTGGTTTACATTGTAACTTCAACTTTGTAATATACATTAAACAGGGACATTGAAGCAATGGAGGGTAAAGTGACTTGCCTAAGGTCACAAGGAGTGCCATTGGGAATTCAACCCTTGATCTTTTGGGTACTAGGCAGTCGCTCTAACCACTAGGCTACTCCTCCACTCAGATGCAAGGATCATTTCCCCTCAGATAATCCAGAAATCATAGAAAGCCCCTGATGCCATCAAAATACTGTCGGGGCTCATATGCAGATTAGCGAAACGGTGCCCCTGTTTCTCTGAGAGAGCATGCCAAACTAGCACCGACTTCTTTGAGCATGTGTTTGGCTTGATCTCCCAGTTTAATGCTGCTGTTTTGCACAGTTTAACGCATGGCTCATTTGCATTTTAACCCTTTCTGCATGCCAGTGCTGAAGTCGCGCACTATCGGTGCACTGCAAATAGGTGTAAAACATTGATAGAGCACAACTTCAGCACCAGCTTTCTGCATTGGCCTGATAGAGCCGCTATAGCAGTTTGCTGTGCCTCTGATTCTAATGATGGTGGGAGAGTCACGGTGCTGTCATCCCTGGGGTCTACCATCCTAGGTGGATGCCTAGCCCACCTAATGGACAGACCAGCCCTGGATCTTAACAGGCAGGAGATCAAAATTGAAAGCAAATCCCAGACTGTGACAAAGATTAAAAAGTTAACAAAAAGAAGAACATAGAGTAAGGACCCCATATTAGTTAAAAATAACAAGAGCTCCAACCCCAAAACCACATTTTGAATTGCCTTTCTATTAACAAAAAAATTCTGGAGCTGCTGAGCTTCATAAAAAATAAACGTAGTATCCTGACAGCTCACAATGCAGAAGCCAAACAAGGAAAGCATAACAAAAAAAAGCTGCCCTCAAAGAAATAAAACTTTGTCTCAGAGCCAAAAAATACTTATGTCCCTCTTGCAGCAGGGGGCAAGAGGGGGCAGAGTGGGGGCAGAGCAGGGGCGGGCCATCCATCAGCACGTACAGGGCCGATTCAGGCAACATCCCTGTATGTCCTGGTGGGACGTGCTGCTTATCCCAACTCAGAGATGATATAAGCAGCACAAGTTGGCAGATTGGGGCACATGAGCCACCCCCAGGCCATGGCCGCATGCGAGGGTGTCCCCACCACTCGATTCAGGCCATGGGAGGCCAGCCATGGGTCGGGCAGCAGGGTTTTGGGGGCTGGAGACACGGATGCCGGGATTGCCTGCAGAGGGGACATCCCCGCAGGCAGAAGGGGCACACCTGGCCATCCTCGGGCCTGATTCCGGCCCCTACGGAAACATTTTGTCCCCGCGTACCAGAATCGGGTCCTAATGGCCCTGTCTTCAGCGGAGACTTCCCCCTCCCGGAATGGGGCTCCACATGACCAGTAACATTCCACATCTCTTTGTTTCACATCCCGTGTCCTCCCATAAATTTAAAACATCCACGCTATCCTGAGACACATCCACTTCTTTACCAAAGGCTTCCCTCCCCTCCTTGCAAGGGCTTCAAGATAGTAAAAAAAAGTCCCGAAAAGTTAGGATATAGTCTGCTAGGAGATTTTAAGGACATCAGTATAATATCTTCACAAACAAGGTCATTCTCAACCGCGAATAATCCGTTTGCACGTAAGCCGGGGACATGCGCCTCGCAGAATCGTCTAGACGCTATTCCGATAAGACCGTGAAATACACATACCAAACAAATATACATGTATCTCTGGACATGGGTGGGTGGGGGCAGAATGTGGGTGTGGATAGGAGGAGTGTGGGCTTGGCCGTCTCCAAAAACATACAAACCATACTCTGTCAAATCCCGTGTAGGTCTAGTTATTTCCCAATGGACATCTAAGTTATACCTGCTAAAACCTGGAACAACAGACATGGAGGTACCAAAAAAAGGAAAAGAAATGTCACTGTATAGAGCTGGGCATACTGTTCTGTGCATCACCACATCCTAACGAGAGGTATGACGGTGACGATACCTGTGTGCCTGCGGCAGCAGGGTGCACAGGATGCAGATGTACATACTGTAATGCACAAAGGAGGGATATATACAAGGCACATGAGAAAGAACAGGCAGTGCCAGGGAAACATGGGCAAAAGAGACAGATGCCCATAGTGACCAAGGCAGAGGGAAACACAGAGCCCAGCAGTTGTGAGAAAAAACATGTATTGCATGCATGACATAGAATAAAACACCCACACTACCATCCCCAGTGGCCAGGCAAACCCATCCCACATACCCACCCAACAGGTGCCCCCCAACAGCATGGTTGCACTCTGCCCCCACCCTCACCCCCCAACCGCACACCCCCACCACACCATCCCAGCCCCTCACTTCAACCCCCTGCCCTCACCCCCAACCCCATACCCCCACCCCACCATCCCAGTCCCTCACCCCCAACCCAAACCCCCACCCACCACCCCTGCGACAGCAAACCCTACCAGGGCCTACTGCCACCCCCACATACCCTGACCTGCCCCAACCCCTCCCTCACCCAGAGGCACCACCACTGGGCCTCAGTGGATGGCCACCAGGTGGCATGGGTGATGGCACACCCCCTGAGACTGGGCTGCTGCTGCTCTCCTCACTAGTCTCCCCACATGCCTCATGGAAGGGTGGAAAGACCAGCAGGTGCTCCACACCCTGGGGCACAGGGCACAGGATACAGGACTGCCCCACACTGCTGGACCCCATCACAGATGTGGCCTGTGCAGTGGCCCGTGTGGTCACTCTGCCGGTGGATGGTGGGCAGAGGGGTGAGACACATCAGCGGTGGCAGGAGGCACAGTAGCAGCAGCCAGTGTCAGAGGTGTGCACTGAGGCCCAGCAAACTGGGCAACCAGACATTGTTGTGGGCCCCTAGGTGGCACACAGAGGTTTTCAGGTGATTGGTTGCTGCCAGCTGCTCCTCCTGGACTGCCAACTGCTGCTCTTTGAGGGCCAGCTGCTGTTCCTGCAGTTGCATGAACCGATGGAGGAGTCGCAGCTTCTCTTGTGCCTGCACCTTGTGACCCTCCTGCTGGGTGATCAGGCGCTCGGTACACCCAACCAACTGTCCATATCTGTGTCGGTGGCACTGCCCATGGTGACCACTGCTACCAGGCTGGGGTTGGGGCTCAGGTGATGGTGATGGTGCTAGCTGGTATTCTGAGTCAGCCAGCTCTGCACCCCCATTCACAGGGGGTGTGGGCTGTGATGCAACTCCCTCCAGTGGCACCACAGCCCTGTCCACCAACGGTAGCAGTGGTGGAATCAGCAGTGGTGAGGCAGCACTGGGTCCAGCATCTGTGGTGGCACCTGCTGAGAGAAGCAAGAAGGACCAGCTTAATGCAGACCTCTGAATGCAGCAACACACCCCCACCCCCACATGGGCTGCACCAGTGCACTACGGCCACAGGGACATCACGGGGAAGCTGGGAGAGTGCAAAGCAGACCAGGGATGTCCCGCCACCACAGAGTTACCCGGTGAGCCAGCTGTGGGAGATATGACAATGCAACAAGGGCATGCGTGCCCCACCCCAAACCAGGGGGGCAATGAGTACTTCAAGAGGTCACCACACCATGGGTTCAGGCCCAGGGCAGAGGACATGCAACATGTGAATGTCAGCACAGACACATACCTTGGACCTTGGGCACTGAGAGGTGTCCACATCTCCAATGCCCTCCAATGTGGTAACATCCACAGTGGCAAGGACATGCTACTCCATCTTGGTGAGGTGGACCCCCTGTCCATCCAGGTCCACAGCATGCCTTCCTGCAGGCCTTGCATCTCAGCTGCCGCCACTTGTGCTTGACATCCTCAATGTCATGGTTGTTATGGTATATTGCATTAAGCTTGCAGCAGATGGCGAGCCACCTATGCTGCCTCTCATAGGCACCTACATGGGCCTCCTCAGTGCCCATGAGGACCCCGTGGTTGGCAAGTACCTCCTCAATGAGCGAGGAGGGTCTGCTCCCCATCACTGAAATTTTTCTTTCGAGATGACACCTTGGGGACCATTGTCACTATCAGAGCTGCAAATCTACCTGCAGGGTAACTGTAGAATGGTGCTCGCAGGGGCGCAGCCACACCAGGGTTGCATGTTTTACAGCTGTTAGATGTCTAGAGATGTATATGTACAACCTCATGGAATACGGAACACGTCCTTACATAATGACGCACGTGGGCGTCCATGTTCCGCGGTCCACATATAAATACGGATGGGGTTGCACATTTTACAGTGGTTAGACATCTAGCGACATATACGTACAACCTCATGGAATATGGAACACATCTGTATGTCATGACGCACGTTTGTGTCCATGTTCTGCGGTCCACGTATAAATACAGATGCGGATCCACGCGTTCTTCCTTTTTCCATCTGTGGATCTATATGCTTTCCTTTCCCATGTTCAATGCATCTTGGATATCATTGGAGCTGATTTTGTGCTACATATCAGACTCTACAGCAACACTACCACTGACAGGGTAGCTAGACAGGGTCAATGATGTGACTGCGATAGTATGTGTGCTGGGGCCAATTCCCCTGATACATGTTTGTAGTGCCTGTGGCCCTGTAGGAGACAGTGGTATGCATGAACCTTGGTGCAGAGGCCAGGTGCCCTGTGCAAGCACCCACCACAGTGCAGGCCAGTGTGGGCATGGGGCTGTCTGGGGCAGGGGGCGACTGGCTTGCATAAGAACATGGTAGAGACTGACCACATGGTACCCCTGTGCACTAGACCACCCCACATCTGCGGCCCCATGCCTATGCAACTGCACCATAGTCACTCTACAGGGGTTTATATGTATGTTCCAAACCCACAGGCACATGCCTGTAGGTTTGTTTCAACCAGCACCTGCTCACCTAGATCCAATGGTGTGTGTGGAGCATATAGGGGTGTATCCGGTCTTAATAACCATGTCCACAGGCACATATGTGTCCGTGCAGCAGTGCATGGTGGATGGGCCACCCTCTGGGTGCCCTGCTAGTATGTGTGGGTGGGGGAGGGTCTGTAGTCAGTGGCCCAGCACATCTCTTGCTCCCCTGCCACTCACATAGGGCATCAGGGGGGATGTTAGCTAGTACTCTCCCCAGGACCCAGACTAACCATCGTCCTGTTTCACCCTCCCACAGGTTCCAAGAGCAACAGCCAGGTGTGAGGAGATGGCACAGGAGAGGGCCAGAGCACTGTTTGCCAATGCCCTTCTGTTGGTCACTGACCATGAGCGCAGACATGCCAAATGCCATCACCCATATTCCAGGGTCCCCAGGCCTCCCGCACATTACCTTGACATCAGCGACAACCTGTGCCAGACACGGTACAGGTTCAACCATGAGATGATGCATGACCTGAGTGAGGAGCTGAGGCCACAGCTTGCTGCACAGGCATACAGATGGGACACAGTGCCCGTCAATGTGAAGATGCTGGCAGCTCTGGCATTCCTGGGGACCGGCACATTCCAGTCAGTTGTAGGAACAGCTGAGCCAGGCAGCAATGTCGCATAGCATCAACCATAAGAACATAAGATATGCCATACTGGGTCAGACCAAGGTCCATCAAGCCCAGTATTCTGTTTCCAACAGTGGCCAATCTAGGTCATATGTACATAGCAGTTTCCCCAAGAGACACAAGTTCCACAATGCTTGTACTGGGTCAAGCATTGATATCTTCGGTCACTTCTTAATAATGGTTTATGGACCTTTCCTCCAGGAACTTGTCCAAACCTTTTTTAAACCCAGCTACACTAACAGCCTTTACTACATCCTCCGGTAACAAATTCCAGAGTTTGATTACACGTTGAGTGAAAAAATATTTTCTTTTATTAGTCTTAAATAGTTTACCCTGTAGCTTCATTGCATGTCCCCTAGTCTTTCTATATTCTGATAACGTAAACAATCGATCTACGTTTACCCGTTCCACTCCGTTCATTAATTTATAGACTTCTATCATATCTCCCCTCAGCCGTCTCTTTTCCAGGTTAAAGAGCCCTAAGCTTTTTAGCCTTTCCTCATAGGAGTATCCTTCCATCCCCTTTACCATTTTGGTGGCTCTTCTCTGAACCTTTTCTAAAATTGCTATATCCTTTTTAAGATACGGCAACCAGAATTGCACACAATATTCAAGGTGCGGTCTCACCATGGAATGATATAGAGGCATTATAATATCTTTTGTTTTATTTTCCATTCCTTTCCTTATCATACCTAGCATTCTATTTGCTCTCTTGGCTGCCGCTGCACACTGGGCCGAGGGTTTTAACATGGTATCCACAATGACGCCTAAATCTTTTTCCTGGGTGGTGGTTCCTAATGTGGAACCTTGCATCGTGTAACCATAGTTTGGGTTGTTCTTCCCTAGGTGCATAACCTTGCACTTGTCCACATTAAATTTCATCTGCCATTTTGATGCCCAGTCTTCCAATTTAACAAGATCCTCTTGCAATTTTTCACAATCCTCTTGGGTTTTAACAACTTTAAATAGTTTTGTATCATCTGCAAATTTGATAACCTCACTCGTTATTCCACTTTCCAGGTCATTTATGAATATGTCAAAAAGCAGCGGACCCAGCACAGATCCCTGGGGTACACCACTATTCACCTTTCTCCATTGGGAAAATTGGCCATTTAGCCCTACCCTCTGCTTTCTATCTTTTAACCAGTTCCTGATCCACAATAGTACACTGCCTCCTATCCCATGACTCTTTAGTTTTGCCAAAAGTCTCTGATGAGGGACCTTGTCAAAGGCTTTCTGAAAGTCCAGATACACAATATCAACCGACTCACCTTTGTCCACCTGTTTATTCACTCCTTCAAAAAAACATAACAGATTAGTAAGACAAGATCTTCCTTGTCTAAAGCCATGTTGGCTGTCTCCCATTAGGTCGTGACTATCTACATGCTGAGTAATTTTATTCTTTATGATGGTTTCTACCATTTTTCCCGGTACTGACGTCAGGCTCACCGGTCTGTAGTTTCCCGGATCACCCCTGGAACCCTTTTTAAAAATTGGTGTTACATTGGCGATCCTCCAATCTTCAGGTATTAGAGATGATTTTAATGATAGTTCACAGATTACTAATAGCAGGTCTGCAATCTCATATTTCAGTTCTTTCAACACCCTTGGATGTATACCATCCGGCCCAGGTGATTTGCTACTCTTCAGTTTATCTAATAGTTGTAAGACATCTTCCCGATGTATCGATATTTCCTTCAATTCTTCCGCACCTTTAAATACCACTTCAGTCATGGGTAACATCCCTACATCTTCCTCAGTAAAGACCGAAGCAAAGAATTCATTCAGTCTCTCCGCTATCGCCTTGTCGCCTCTTAGTGCTCCTTTAACCCCTTTATCATCTAATGGACCAACTGACTCTCTCACAGGTTTTTTGCTACGAATGTACTTGAAAAGGTCTTTATTTCGTGTTTTTGCTTCCGCAGCAAGCTTCTTCTCAAATTCTCTCTTTGCCTGCCTTATCAATGCCTTGCATTTGACTTGCCAGTGCTTGTGCTGTTTCCAGGTTTCATCATTTGGCTCTTTTTTCCATTTCCTGAAAGATGCTTTTTTGGCAACAACTGCCTCTCTGACCTCAGCTTTAAACCATGCTGGCAGTTTTTTGGACTTCCTTCCACTTTTCTTAAAGCGTGGAATACAGCTGGTCTGGGCTTCCAAGATAGTATTTTTCAACAACATCCAAGCTTGATGTACGTCTTTAACCTTTGCAACTGCTCCTTTTAGTTTTTTCTTAACTGTTTTCCTCATTTTATCATAGTCTCCCTTTCAAACCAGCTGCTCCAAGAAGCAGTCATTTATTTCATCTAGGAACTTTATCTCCCTAGCATGTCCTGCTGTGACACTGACCCAGTCGATGCCGGGGTAATTGAAATCACCCATTATTATTACTGCACTGTAACTTTTGCTAGCTTCCTTGATTTCTTTGAGCATTTCATCATCCATTTGTTCATTCTGGCCAGGCGGACGATAGTACACCCCCACTGCCATCGCCTTCCCCTTTTTACATGGAATTTCAATCCATAGAGATTCTACAGCAAATTTTGTTTCTTGCAAAACTTTAATCCTTTCTGACTCAATGCCCTCTCTAACATAGAGCGCAACCCCTCCACCAATTTGATCAGCTCTATCATTACGATATAGTTTGTACCCAGGTATCACAGTGTCCCACTGGTTGTCCTCCTTCCACCATGTCTCTGATATTCCAATCATATCTAACCTCTCGTTTAGTGCTATATATTCTAACTCTCCCATCTTGTTTTTTAGACTTCTAGCATTTGCATACAAGCATTTTAGAGACTGTATTTTATTCATATTAATTTGGCTATTGGTAGACATGGGTAATTTGGGATCTTTAAGCTCTGTCTGCTCCATACTCGAGGGCATTTGGGCTACTTTACTCTTTTTTGGAACCTCTCTGCTTTTTGTAGTATCCTTCAAGGATACATTCTTCCGAACCATGCGCTCTTGGGTGACTGTCGGCTTTCCCCTATTATCTAGTTTAAAAGCTGCTCTATCTCCTTTTTAAAGGTTAATGCCAGCAGCCTGGTTCCATCCCGGTTAAGGTGAAGCCCATCCCTTCGGAAGAGCCCCTCCTTTCCCCAGAATGTTCCCCAGTTCCTAACAAATCCAAACCCCTCATCTCTGCACCATTGTCTCATCCACGCATTGAGACTCCGGAGCTCTGCCTGCCTTTTGGGTCCTGGATGCCTTTGTGGGACATGCTGCCCATTACATCTCCTTCCCACGCACCCCACAGCAGCAGCAGCAGACCATACTTGCATTCAGCGAGGTTGCAGGGTTCCCATCCATCCTCGGGGCCATCGACTGTATCCATGTGACCCTCTGCCCACCGTGCCTGCATGAGGCAGCCTTCAGGAACCAGAAAGTATACCACTCTATGAACATGCAGGTCATCTGCAATGCCCAGATGGAGATCCTGGATGTCGTGGAATGCTTCTCTGGCTTGTGCCACGATTCCTACATCCTTGGACAGTCAGGGATACCTGCTGACTTTGAGGATGGCACCATCACCAGTGGCTGGCTTTTTGGTGAGCAGACACAGGTCGGTGTCACTCGCACATGCATGCATACCCCCAGAGGCACAGGTGCATGGTCAGCCATGTGTCTGCAGGCAGATCATGCCCACAGGGAGGCCACACCATGGCTGTGGGCTGTCCATATGTGGCAGGGGGGCCACAGGCACCCCTACCATTGCATGGTAGGGGGCCAGCTTCAATCACAGCATAGACTTGGTGGGGGCTGGGGCCACAGCTGGGGATGCACAGGGGTCAGGGCTGGCTGGTCCCAGGCATGTGTGGTGGGGGTACTACATGGCACGGGTGAGGTGCACATGCATGTTGCGCCTGGTGGGGTGGCATAGCTGGCCATGGGGCTACTTGAGGCTAGAGTCCATTTCATTAGTCTGATGTACAGTGTGGCCTAAAAAAAGTGAGAACATCTCGTAAATTTAAAGCTTAAATAGTTTACTTATTTACTTTTTTAGCTATATAACGTCTTTATTTTGACAATTTTCAGTCGCCATCTTTGTTTTTTTAATCTGTCAATCGTTTACATCTGTCTTTTTGAATTTTTAAATAACTTATATGTTCCGAGATGTTCTCACTTTTTTTTGGGCCACCCTGTACATGGACTCTTGCTCTTAAAGCTTAAAGAAATTGTTTAGTGTATAAGATGTCACCATCTCTTTGTTTTTACTGGTTCATTGGATAGTGCTTAATATATGAGTTCCCTATAGCTCGAAACAGAAAATCTTTTATCATAGTTTATGTTTCATCCTATTTCTTTTCTAGTCTATATTAAGAACTGTAAATTTAGAAGTGGAACAAAATTGACCCTCCTTGGCTTATCAATCAAAGTAGCCATTAAATTCATCCATCATAATAATTTGTCTCACTAACAAAGCCCAAGAGCTTGAAGTGGATGAAAGCTTTTTTCCATGCATTTCATGGGAGATAGAACTTCAATTACTTGTAGAGACCACAGACGGGACCTGCAGATGAACAAATTGAACAAAATTAATAGAGACATGAAAACAGACAGGAAACAGAGGCATTTACCATTCCATTCAAAACACACAGGTAAGAACAGACAGCAATGTCAGTAAGTGTTTCCATGGCAAATAAATTCATTTAAAAGCAGATTAAAAGATCCCTATTGATTGTCAGCGTTCACAGAAATCCATTCTGGGAACAGGGTTGCTGTGCACCTATCTTGACAAGCAACTATCAACTTTAAAGAACCCATTTACTATCTTTAATTTTATTCTGCTATTCTGTCTGGAGGATTGCTAGAATATGCCAAATATGTTACAGTTGTGAAAATGAAAAGATCTTTTTTTAAACTACATAATTGTAGTCTGTTTCAAAAGATTAGCCGCTTCCCCCAGACTAGTAGATAACCTCGGCTTTTTGTACAAGATGGAGAGGATGGGGTGCTCTAAATCCTTCTCTACTGTGGCAGAGTGCTGTGTAACAGCTCCTATTAGCCAGAAGTGATTGAAAGAATTTACTCACTTAGAACAAAAAGGAAGCCCAAGGAAACAAAGTTATCCCAAATTGTTAGTTTGAGTGTATTATCTTAAAAAACAATAGAAGGTTCTTTAGCAAGGCAGGGTGTGGAATGGATTTCCAAACCATCATCCTAGGCCAGGCCATTGTAATCACTTAAGAAGAAGCATTTTGGGCAGGGGCAGCCCAAGGGGGGTATAGGGCCATGTGCGGAGACTCGGTGTGGGCCTCATTTGCATAAGGGGTCTCATTTGCATTCATATTTGCATAATGTTACCATACACTAACTTTTTGTAAACATGACTCTTAATGAGTGTATGGATAAAGACAGACTAAAATATTTATACATTACTATAATCCAGTGCCAACCGCCAGGCACATTAGGAACTACTACAAACACTGCCCATTTAGAACCCATATCATAACAGCACTACCAGGACTCAAAAAGCACCATACTCTACCTATCAAAAGGCAACACTGCAAATATTAAACCAATACATTTCAGAAAATAACAATACATGACCTGCTGGGGAAAGAGAACAAGTGGCAATGTCAAATAGGAAGTAAAAAATGCAATGTGTGCCTTTGAGTCAGTCCTGACTCCTGGTGACCCAGAAGCTCCTGGGTTTTCTTGGCAGTGTCACTGGAAGTAGATTACCAGGCCTTTCTTCTGAGGCAATGGAGAGTTAGGTGACTTGCCCAAGGCCACAAGGAGTGCTAGTGGGAAATGAACCCTGGTTGCTTGGTTACCAAGCCAGTGTTCTAACCACTAGGCTACTCCTCCACTCCCAAATAGGAAGTACATAAAAGAGTAGTTACTCACCTGTAACAGATGTTCTCCAGGAGCAGCAGGAATCAGTCCTCACTTATGGGTGTCATCGACGCCGATGAAGCCCCAGCGGAGCATTTCCCCAGCTTTCCATGAAAGCCTTTGGGAATGCTGGCACGCATGCACGGTTCCCTTCCGGCCTAAAGGTGCCATCTTACCTCAGTCAAATGACATAGCTAAGAACAGCACACAAAAATGTAAAAATGATACTATGTACAACTGCAACTCCAAGGGGAGGAGGGAGGGTAGTGAGGACTGATTCCTGTTGCTCCTGGAGAACACCTGTTACAGGTGAGTAACTACTCTTTCTCCAGGACCAAGCAGGAAGTCAGTCCTCACTTATGGGTGACTCACCTGCTCTGGGCTACCAGGAACCCAGGCTGAACAAGAGAACTCCCTCTAGTCTCAGCAACAAGGAAAGGCTTTTCAAGGACACAACCTCCACAGGTAGCCCAATCAGAGGGCAGGAGGGCAGGAGTTGCCTAGACCTCAAAGAGATTCCAGAGTACTGCTTGGCCAAAAGCACTGTCCCTATGGGACTCCCTCTCCAGACAGTAGTGGGCTGCAAAAGTCTGGCTTGAAGACCAAGTAGCAGCCCTGCAGATGTCTTGCAATGGAACAGAGCGGAGATGAGCCACTGATGCAGCCATGGCCCTCACACGGTGGGCCGTGACCCTACCCTGCAAAGGAAGGTCAGCTGCCTTGTAAGCCCAGGTGATACAGTCAGCCACCCAGATGGACAAGGTACGCTTGGACACAGACCTCCCCAAGTTATTGGGGTCAAAAGACAGGAAGAGCTGAGAAGCCTTCCTGTGACCCTGCGTACGTTCAAGGTAGAAGGATAAGGCCCTCCTACAGTCCAAGGTATGGAGAACTGTTTCAGCCTGACTTGCATGAGGCCTAGGGAAGAAAGTAGGAAGAACCACCTCCTGGTTGAGGTGGAAAGAGGAGACAACCTTAGGAAGGAACTTAGGGTGAGTCCTGAGGACCACCCTGTTTTTATAGAACCTGGTGTAGGGCCTATCACAGACCAAGGCCTGAAGCTCACTCACCCTTCTAGCCGAAGTAAGGGCTATCAGAAAGAGAGTCTTCCAGGAAAGGAAGCATAGAGGGCAAGTAGCCATAGGCTCAAAAGGTGGGCGAGTCAGCTGCTGCAAGACCACATTGAGCTCCCACTCAGGAGCAGGAGGACGTATGGGAGGTTTGAGCAGGAGCAAGCCCCTGAGAAACCTAGACACCAAAGGGTGCACAGACAAGGAATGGCCCTCCACTAGGGAGTGGTGAGCAGCCAACGCAGAGAGGTGGACCCGAACAGAGTAGGACTTGAGACCCTGATTGGACAAGTGCAGTAGGTACTGAAGCACTACTGACACAGTACAGGAGAAAGGATCCTCAGCACGTAGCTGACACCACACAGAGAACCTTTTCCCCTTGAGAGCATAGGTCTTCCTAGTGGATTGTTTCCTGGAGGCTAGGAGAACTTCCTCAACCTCAGGAGGCAGGCCCCAGGGAGCCAACACTACCCTTGCAGCCTCCATGCCATCAGATTGAGAGCTTTGATATTGGGATGCAGCAAGGAGCCCTGATCCTGAGAGAGAAGGTCGGGCTGCAATCCCAGAGGCAGAAGCAGATCCACTGCCAGTTGAAGCAGGAGGGGGAACCAAGGCTGCCTTGGCCACCTGGGAGCTACCAGGAGGACTGAGGCCCTGTCTCTGAGAATCTTGAACATTGTTCGGGCCACCAGAGGGGTGGGAGGAAACGCATAGAGTAGGCCCTGAGTCCAGGGAATCAGAAAAGCATCTGCCGCAACTCTCAGAGGATGCGGTTGCCTGGAGCAGAACCTTGGCAGCTGGTTGTTCAGTGGACTGGCAAACAGGTCTATGGAGGGAAGCCCCCATTTCAAGAAAATCTTTTGAACCACCAAAGGATGCAGCTGCCACTCGTGTGGTTGCAGAATCCTGCTCAATCTGTCGGCCAGGGAATTCTCCTGGCCTGGAAGATAGACTGCTTTGAGGAGCATGTTGTGTTTCAGGGCAAAGGAACAGAGGTCCTGGGCCTCCTGTCAAAGGGGCTGGGAACCAGTCCCGCCCTGTTTGTTTACATAGAACATGGCTACCTGATTGTCTGTCTGGATCAAGACAGACTGTTGTGCCAGGGAAGCAGTAAAGGCCTTGAGGGCCAAGCGAATAGCTCTGAGTTCCAGCAGATTGATCTGCTGGGACGCCTCCCAATGAGACCAGAGGCCCTGGGTGCACTTGTCTAGGCAGTGTGCTCCCCAACCCTGCAGAGAGGCATCGGCGGTCAGTACCACTGTATGAGGTGGGATCTGAAAGGGCACCCCCACCAGCAGATTGGGGGGGTGTAACCACCAGTTGAGGGAGGCCAGGAAACGGTGGGACACTCTGATCCTGTCTCTGAGACTGTCTGAGGCTTGTGACCACTGAGTCCGAAGGCACCACTGGGCAGGCCTCATATTGAGCCTGGCATTGGGGGTCACCTGTACCGTCGACGCCATGTGGCCCAGAAGCCTGAGACAGAGTCTGGCAGAGACCAGGGACCTGTGCAGAAACTTGCTGGCGAGGTCCATGAGCCTTTGTGCTCAGTCCACTGGTAAGAATGCTCTTGCCAGCTGAGCATCCAACCTTGCCCCTATGAACTCCAAGTTCTGGGAGGGGAGCAAAGTGGACTTTGCGAAGTTGATGACAAAGCCCACCTTTTGGAGCAGTTCTATGGTCCTGTTGGGGAAGTCTGGCCTCTGATGAACCAGTCGTCTAGGTAAGGAAACACAAAGATGCCCTGATTTCTCAGGTAGGCTGCCACCACTGCCAGGCACTTGGTAAAGACCCTGGGAGTGGAGGTCAGTCCAAAAGGCAGTACTCTGTACTGATAATGGTTTCCTCTCACAATGAACCTGAGGTACTTTCTGTGGTCTGGATGAATAAGGATGTGAGTGTAAGCATCCTTTAGATCTAAAGAGCATAGCCAATCTCCCTGCTGGAGGTAGGGCAGAAGAGTTCCAAGAGTAAGCATCTTGAACTTCTCTCTTACTAGAAACTTGTTTAGGTTTCTGAAATCCAAAATGGGTCGAAGACCACCGGTTCCTTTTGGCACCAGGAAATACCTGGAGTAAAACCCGTGACCTTGGACGTGGAGAGGCACAGGCTCCACCGCCTTGTCCAGCAACAGACCCTTTAACTCTTGAAGGAGAAGGGCAGTATGCAGGGGAGGCCGGAAAGGTTCCCCTGGGAAGTGTGGCGGAGGCAGTTGTTGAAAATGCAGGGCATAGCCTCGATGGACTATGTCCAGCACCCAACTGTCCTGGGTTATCAAGGGCCACTGGTGAGCGAACAAGGCTAGGCGGCCTCCTGTGCAGGGCTGGGTTTGCAAGGGAGGAATGGCTATACTCAAGGAGTCAAAAAAACCCACCCTGCTGAGTGGGAGCAAGGGCCGGGGGCGTGGGGGTATTCTGCCTACGGGGCCCATTACCCCGGCCCCTGGCTTGCTGACCCTGGGGGGCAGCTGGGGCAGCCTGAAACTGGGGGTACTGTTTGTAGGCAGCTCCCTTCCTCGGGTAAAAGGGCTTCTTACCCGGGCCCTTCCTCTTAGAGGAAGGAGCAGAGGTCTTCCTCGACAGCCTTGTCCTCGTGAGGTGCTCTGTTTCTAGCTGAGCGGCCTTCTCAGCCACAGGCTTGCCAAAAAGGATTTCACCTCGGCAAGGGACATCGACCAACTTGTCCTGAATCCATGGCTCGAGGTCCAATGACTGCAGCCATGCCTGGCGTCGAGCCGCAATGCCGGCAGCTGCTACTCAAGCCGAAGCCATCGTAGGCGGCGCGGGACATGAACTTAGAGCATTCCCAGATCCTCGAAGACAAGGACTTAAAACTCTGCAAGGGTTCCCCGGAGAGACCAGCAGAGAATCCGGCCAACTCCTTGGCCAGGTCTCGTAAATACATGCCCATGTACAGCTGGTAAGTCTGGACACGGCAAGCAAGCATCGAGCCCTGAAAACACTTCCTACCAACGCCATCAAGGTTTCGGGCTTCCCGTCCAGGAGGCACCGCGGAGTGCATCTTCTGACTCTTCAGACGATGCATGGCCGATTCCACAACCATGGAATGGTGTGGTAGCTGTGCTTTTTGGAAGCCAGGACTCTTACGGAGTCGATAGATGGAATCGACCCGCTTGCTCAAGACCGACGCCGAGGCCGGGGCCTCCCACATCCGGAAGAGGAGCCGTTCCAGCATCGGAGGAACCAGGACAGTAAAAGCCTCCTTCGGAGGAGAGTCATACTGCAGAGCATCGAGCTCCTCGGCTCGAGGCTCTTCCTCGGGGTCAGCCGAGATAGCCAGGGCAGTGGCCATATTACGGACAAATTCCGAGAACCTAGTGTCCTCTGGAGGGGACCTACTCCGGGGCTCAGACTCAGGTGAGTCCGAAGGGACATACCGAGTCTTGAAGGTGTCAGGAGACTCCTCGTCCTCGGTCTCTCAAGCAGACTCGTCCAATGTCGCGTCGAGCTCGGACCCCGCGGGGCCTCCAGGCACCCGCCCCGACGCCGGGGGCACCGGCTTCGAGACCCTCTGTCCCAAACGGGAGGTCGAGGGAGACCTCAACCGAGGACGACCTCGAGCCGCAAGGGACTCGAGTATCGGCTCGGTCTCCGGGGTCGACTTCGAGGTCGATGTCCCGGTAGTCGGGGCAGATGTGCCAGACAGGCTGGCCATCAGTGCCTGCTGCTGGTCCATGAAGGCAGACATTCTGCTCTCCAAGGCTGTCAACCTGAGACTCAGCTCGGGTGATGCAGCAGCCCCCGACTCGGGCCCCGGCAGCGCCGGGCCCGACGTCGGTACTCTGGGAGGCGAATCCACGAGGACAACAGGAATTACGTGTCCAGCAGACTGCGGCTCCATGCGAGGAACTTTAGCGGGCTTCTCCTGGTCCACGGGCCCGGGACGACAGTTGGGGGTCTTAGACCTGGCCCTCGAGGGCCCAGGGACCTCCTCTGACGCCGCCCTCGCAAGCCGCTTCTTCCTGTCCGAGGAGCTCCGATGCCTCTCGGGATTGGAATCCCGAGATGTCGAGGCCTCAGACGAGGTCCGGGCCCGGGTAGAGGCTGAGTCCGAGAAAAGCCGTTCACTTTGCTGCTGACAACTTCGGAGTGCCTTGGAAGACATTTTTCCACATGGCCCGCACGATTTAGAATCGTGGTCCGGGCCAAGGCACCGAAGGCAGCAGTCGTGTGTGTCGGTGAGAGACATAATCTTCTTACACCGATCACACTTCTTAAAACCGCTGGAAGTCATCGGGGAAAAAAGGGTCCCCGCGAGGTCGAAGGACCGGCCTTCCAGGGAAAAGAAAAAAGATTTGGCGCAAACGCCTAGCCACTAAGGGCAAAAACCAAAAAGAAAAAGAGGGGATTCGATACCGGCATACCGAACCCGGCGGGAGGGGAACCGAAGTCGAATCCAAGGAAAAAAGCAAATAACACCTAGAAAAAAGTAACTCTTTTCCAGAAAAAAAAGGACACATGTCCGATGGGCTTCACGGAAAAAAAGAGACTGAGGTAAAATGGCACCTTTAGGCGGGAAGGGAACCGCGCATGCGTGCCAGCATTCCCAAAGGCTTTCATGGAAAGCTGGGGAAATGCTCCGCTGGGGCTTCATCGGCGTCGATGACACCCATAAGTGAGGACTGACTTCCTGCTTGGTCCTGGAGAACAGAATACCTCTGCTCAGTTACACATGAGGAACATAGACCATCACCAAACAAGAAATCACAATTTAGAAACAGAAAGACAATAATTAAACTGGAAACTCAAAAAGCCAAACTTGGAATGTACAACAACACTGTAGAAATACAACTATAAATTAATTTCCTCTTGTACTAAACAAAACACAGACGTTAATGATGCACATTTCCCAGAGCTGACATATTCCAGTTAATAAATTCAAAATAAAGAGATATTTTTCTACATTTTCTGTATTTTTTTTCAGTTGCAATTGCTCTAGCCACTTTCTTCTGGTTTCTTTGTGTCTTCTGCTAACTCTCCATCGTCTGCTGTCCATTTGTCCTTTCTTCTAGTTTTTTTTTCCATTCTCTCTCTACATCTGCTTTAACATACTAATCTTTCTCCTTTTGCTCTTTCCTCATTCCTATTTCATCCACTGAAATTTTACCCCTCCATCCTAAATCCCCACTTACTCTCCCAATACCCGACCAAGTGTAGATTTGTTTTCCCTCCCACAGAAAATATTTTTCCCCTCTCCATTTCACTCTCCCAGCTCCATCCCATTCTAATCCTCCCCGAACATCAGCTCCCTTTTAGTTCCAGCCCCACCCAGCATCCGCACCCTTCTAGTCCCCGCATCAGCACATTTCCAGTCCTAGCTCCTCCATCCATTTCCAGTCCTATCCTAGCCCCTCCATCAGCCCATTTCCTGTCCTAGCTCCCCCCCCCACACTCAACCCATTTCCAGTCCTAGTTCCTCCCCTCACAGCCAATTTCCATTCCAAGCCCCCTCCCCATCAGCTATTTGCAGTTCAAGCCCCCCTTCCCCTCAGCCCATTTCCAGTCCTAGCAACCCCCCCAGCCCATTACCAGTCCTAGCCCCCCATAGCCCATTACCAGTCCTAAGCCCCCCATCAGACCACTTCCAGTCCTAACCCTCATCACCCCATTTTCAGTCCTAGCCCCCCCCCCCATAGTCCATTGCCAGTCCTAGCTCCCCCATCCATTTCCAGTCCTATTTTAGCCCCTCCATCAGCCCATTTCCTGTCCTAGCTCCCCCATCCATTTTCAGTCCTATCCTAGCCCTTCCATCAGCCCATTTCCTGTCCTAGCTCCCTCCCCTCACAGCCCAATTCCATTCCAAGCCCCTCCCCATCAGCTATTTGCAGTTCAAACCCCCCTTCCACTCAGCCCATTTCCTATCCTAGCAACCCCCCTAGTCCATTACCAGTCCTAGCCCCCCATAGCCCATTATCAGTCCTAAGCCCCCCATCAGACCACTTCCAGTCCTAACCCTCATCACCCCATTTTCAGTCCTAGCCCCCCCCATAGCCCATTGCCAGTCCTAACCCCCATCAGCCCATTTCCAGTCTTAGCCCCCCCATAGCCCACTACCAGTCTTAACCGCCCCATCAGCCCACCTCCAGTCCTAACCCCCCCATCAGCCTATTTCTACTCCTATCCCCCCCCCCAGAGCCCATTACCAGTCTTAACCCCCCCATCAGCCCACTTCCAGTCCTAAACCCCCATCACCCCATTTTCAGTCCTAGCCCCCCCATAGCCCATTACCAGTCCTAACCCACCCATCAGCCCATAGCCCATTACCAGTCCTAACCCCTCTCCCCCTCATCAGCCCAGGTAGATTTAAAAAAAACTGGCTGCTGCTGCCGCTGCCGCCATGGCAGCGGCAGAATCAAGTGTCCCGTGTGTCCCCCCTGCCCGGTAGAGCCTTCCCTGCAGCATCAGCTCCCTCAGCGCGGGCTTTTCAGAGCAGCGAAGGGAGAGTTTCCCTTTCTCGCGGCTCTGTTAAGCCTGCCAGGGCTGATGGGATACACCCATCAGCCTCAATGGGCTTAACAGAGCCGCGATAGAGAAACTCTCCTTTTGCGGCTCTGAAAAGCCCGCGCTGAGGGAGCTGATGCTGCAGGGAAGGCTCTGCCGGGCAGGTGGGCCCCACGGGACACTTGATTCTGCCGCTGCCACGGTGGCGGCAGCAGCAGCCAGGTTTTTTTTTTTAATCTACATGGGCTGATGCAGAATGTTTTTTGTGCGGGGCCCCCTGAAACACAGGGCCCTGTGCAAAAAACATTCTTGCTCAATGGACGGGTCCGGCCCTGCTTTTGGAATTGGTAGTTCTCTGACAATTTGAGAGAATAGGTCATTTGAAGACAATCAGGAAAGCTTCAGCTATGGTAACACAGGTACACTAAAAAAAATTTTTTAAAACTGCCTCTAATGTTTCGATTGATTTTTACGTTTTTTGGTGCGCTGAATCCAAATCTGGTAACCAATTTGCTCCATCACGTACAGATTTTTTGCTACATTGGGTTAGCAGTTTGAGGTGAACGTTTCAGATTGAGTGCGATCGAGATAAAAGTTTCTTGGATGAATTCTTTATACTAATTGTTTAGTAGTTATTCAAATAAGAATAAAGAAAATTGTAACAAGGCAGCACATAAGAATAGAGTAATGTCAACAAACACACTGTGATGGTAGCAAAATTGTCTGCACTTAAAACAGCCACATACATGTGCACAAACATTGAGCATATAAGAGCGAGGTTAGACACAAAGCAAAGCAAAGAAATGTGCAAAAAATGTTGTACAGGTATGTATGTAAGAATAGAAAACGCAAACCGCACCATTGCAATACATGAAGACAAACACCCGATGGTGTGAAAATAAAATTCTAATAAATGAGATTCGACACTGTGGTAATAACTAGCAAATTTTTATTTCAAAGTTTAGTAAAAACACGATATTTGTCAACACAGTTTAGATTTTAAAGTCATTCTCGGTCAATCAATCTCCTGGTGGGCCCGTTTCTTCTTCCCCCGAATGCTTCTCTTGGTGCGCTGCTTGGTGTATTTTTCATCTGGGGTTTCCCGCAGCAGCAACCAGCAGAAATCAGCCATCATAGTGGTGTTCCATCTTCCTTGGTACCTTCTCTCTGCGTCCTTGATGTCCTGGTGAAACCTTTCACCTTGTTCTTCTATGTACGCCCCCATGTTTTCGGGAAAGTAGTTCACATGGGAGTGCAAGAAATGGACTTTCAGGCTCATGTTACAGCCTTGTTCTTTGAAGGCATTGAGCATCCTGGCAACAATATCCTTATAGTTCTCATCCCGCCTGTTCCCCAAGAATTTGAGAACAACATCCTTGAAGGAATCCCAGGCTTCTTTTTCCTTCTCAGACATCGTTTCAGCGAATGCTCCATCTGAAATGAGTTTCCTTATATCAGGGCCAACAAACACTCCTTCCTTTAGCTTTGCTTCAGAAAGTCGGGGGAACTTTGAGCAAAGGTACCGAAAGCACTCACCATCTTTTGGAAGGGACTTGATGAATTGCTTAATGAGACCCAACTTAATGTGGAGAGGTGGTAATAGAATTTTATCATGAAGTACCAAGCTCTCATGAAGAACATTTTTCCTCACCGGGTCTCAAATACTCCCGAATTGGCCAGTCTTTTTTTTCCCCCAGTGTAGGTCGCGGGCCCGGCTATCCCACAAGCAAAGGAAGCAGGGATATTTGGTGAAACCGGATTGCTGCCCTAATAGCATGGATAGAATTTTAAAGTCTCCACAAATCATCCACTTATGCTCATCATAACGAATCTTCTGAAGAATCAGGGCCAAATTCTTGTATTTTTCTTGGAGAATAACAGAGTGAGCAATAGGAACTGAAGCGAATGTGTTGCCATTATGAAGAAGAACACCTTTTATGCTGTCTTTTGACGAATCAATGAACAGCCGCCATTCAGCAGGATCATACTTGAGTTTAAACTTTTCCATCACTCCGTATATATCGTTGCAAAATACCAAATCTCCCTCTTTGCTGAAATACTTCAAAAATTGTGTCTCGCGGTTGCGGTACCAATAAAAAGTTGTTCCTGGTGACAATAGATTTTTCTGTTTAAGCCGAGAACCTAGCAGTTGGGCAGCATCTTTTGGGAGTCCTAAATCCCGGACTAAATCATTCAATTCAGCTTGAGAGAAAAGTTCAGTTTCGGATCTGGTTCAGTTTCAAACTCGGAAGTACTGGACTCATCGGGAAAAGCCATCTGATGAGTCTCATCATGATCAGAACCGTCCACACAAATATGATCCAAAGATTTTGGTGGTTCAGGCACAGGTACTTCGTTGCTATGAGGCATAGGCCTAATTGCTGAGGGAAGGTTGGGGTAACTTATTACGTTCTTATTTTTTAAGGTTGTATCCCTTCACAATGCAAGAGCAAAAATAGCAGTCACTGCTGTGGTCTCTTTGTTCACGCCACATCATAGGTATTCCAAAATGAAATGCTTGTTTTTTTACCTTTCATCCATAAGCGTAGATCTTCCTCACATGTCTTGCACACTTTGTGAGGAGCCCACGGTTTGTCTTGATCGCCTAACTTCAAACCGAAATAGGCGAAATATACTTTTTTAATAAATGCAGAAATGTTCCTTTGCCGCTTTTTCACGGTATATTCCCCACAAATAAAACAAAAACTGTCTGGAGAGTTGACGCAACCTCTGGCTCTGTGAGCCATCACAAATACACAGCACTGCAAACTACAACTGTAGTGAACCACTTCGGAATAAAGCTGGATTACGACTGAGCAAACAAAAGGTAATAATGAACTTGCAAGAAACTGAAATTTGACAGGAACGTTCATGAGCGAGCGAACGAGGCGAGGCGAACAGGAAAGAACATGCGCCAGCGCGAGTACTGGATTTAGCCCCCTGCCTCCCAATTGTCCTGTTAATGTATAAAATGAATACAAAACACTCTAAAATATCATGAGGGAGTGTTTCTAGTTAGTTAACCATTACAACCTCTATTTTGGGCCAAGAAAATAAACTGCAGTCGGCTAAAAAGAAATTATGTGAACATTCCTTATATGGGTAAGAAATCTAATTTTGCAAGAAAACGTGACGTAATGGAACATTTTGGCTATTTTTCCTGGATTCAGCACCCCAAATCTATAGGAATCAGTTGCAAAACTGGAGGCAGTTTTTTGGTAGTGTACCTGTGTAATCAATCTACCTCCAGAGAGCACTACCCAAAAGATAGCAGACCTGTGAATAACAATGAGCCTCACACGGGAGCTGAAAGGGCAGACGCTCTGAACTTGGAAGCAAACTGACTTCTCTGTAAGAATCCTTATGTGATGGATGACAGGGCAGACTCCTGCTGGTGTTTTCACCCAGTGACACCTGGTAAATGATCCTGAATTCGGTTTCTCTTTATACCAGGAAAGTGCACATCAAGATGATTGCAGACTCTGGACTTTTCCATACTCAGCAGGATGATGAGTGACAGCAGAGACACCGGCTTTGTGAGTGCTTGATCAACCTCAGTATTCTTCTCAGCATTTCCTAGATGAGGAGCTGACATTTCTCTCCTGCAATGTCAAACCGAGCAGTATTGTTTTATGTAATATAAATTAGCACGTGATACTATGATATTAATTTAATTTATCATCATCATTGTTTTCAATTATTTGTTGATAAGTACTCCGATGCAGGCCATGTCAGGTTTTCATGCATAGATATCCTTTCATGCATAGATATCCTTTCTCTTTACAGTTAATTGTCCTGTCCTAGATCAGAATTGGTTCATGTAATTTATTTATTATTTTATTTTATTTATTTATTTATTTTTGAACATTTTTATACCGCATTTTCCAGTAGATCAATGGCGGTTTACAGTGAACACATTTTTGAATAGCACAATAAATAGTACCTATTCAATTACATGGAACGATAAGTACTATGTACATTGATATACTTATTTGCAATCAACTAAAAATAACAAAAGAACTATGTGCATGTTTATTGTATTATTACTATTATCCTACTTATTATTTTTTTATTTACGTATATTTGTGGTCTTACTCTTTCTCTTATTCACTTATTCTACACATTTCCTGCTTGCAGCTGAAAAAAGAAAAAAGGGACAGAGAAGCACTGGAAGAGGAATGGGGGGGGAGCTAGGAAAGGGTGAAGGGAAATGAAAAAGTTTAATGCCTGGGAGAAAGAATTCTGCTGTGAAGGGCTAGAAAAGGCAGAAAGAAACCATAGGCAAAAGAGAGGAAGTGTGATGGGAGTGGACCTGAGAGAGAGAGGTAGATACAGGCTGCGAGGGTGAGAGGAGCATAAAGGAGGACACAAGCAGCAGAAGGGAGAGGAGCTAAAGAGGTGGAAAGAAATTGTCTGTAACTAGAAAACAATGAGCTAAGAAAAAGATTGTGAAAGGAAAGGGGGTTATGGTAGAGAAAAGACATGAGTCATAGTGTGACAAAAGAGAGAGAAAGAAGAGACAAGAAAGTGAAGGAAAACCGGGGGCGGGGGGGGAGGTGTTAATAATATAAAGTGAGAGGAAATACTCAAAAGCTGAGAACCCTTTTTAAAAATTGATGTTAGGTTGACCACCCTCCAATCTTCAGGTACCGTAGACAATTTTAATAATAGTTTACGAATTATTTATTTATTTTATTTATTTAGTTGTGCTTTTCACCAGGTCAAAGAGGTTTACAAAAAAATGGGGGGATACATTACAACAGGTTAGAACATTTTTACTTGGGGAGGGGGATTACCATCACCGGGGGAGGTCAAACATAAATACATTTCAGAAGAGCAGACATTCCGATCGTTAGTCTGCCTCTCAATCTCAGCTTGTCTCTTGAACAGCATGGGCATGTTTCATTGGGTTCTGTTCTTTTTGTATCCATGGTGTATGGTAAAAAGATGGGTTTTAAGCTGTTTCCTAAAGGAGGAAAGTTCCTTGTTGCTCCAGATGTTGGATGGGAGGGAGTTCCATAATGTGGGGGTGTATAAGTCAAATGCGCGGTTACAGGCTTATTGGTTAAACTTAGTCCTTTCATGTGGTACAGTCAGTAAGTCGCTTGTGGCTTGACGTGTTAGTCTTCTGGAGTTCAGTCATGGTAATATGGTACTCATATGTGTGGCTTGTTGCTGATAAAGCGGTTTATGGATCAGAACCACTGTTTTATATTTGATCTATGCTTCTAGAGGGAGGATGTGGAGATCTCTCAGGATGTGGGTGATATGGTCATATTTCTTCCCTTTTTGGATGATCCTTACTGTTGTATTGAGGGCTGTCCATAGTGGGTTGAGGATGGCAGATGGGAGTCCTTGGTATATGGCATTACAAACGTCTAGGTGGGGGAGCGTCATTGCTTGCATGACTGATCTGAAATCCTGTGGGTCTATAAATGGTATGAGGCGTTGTAACATCTTGGCTTTGAAAAATATTGTCCTTGCTGTTTTTGCAATCTGTTGTTTGAAAGATGGTGTTTGATCAAGAATGATCCCTAGGTATTTTATCTAAAGTTGGACTTTTATTTGTGTTGTTTCCAAGGTGAGGTGTGTTGGGGGGGGTGAAGGTGTGGTCCTTTATAACAAAGAATGCTTCTGTCTTTCTGAGGTTTATTGTGAGATTGTTTTCGTGGAGCCATTTGGCGACATCATTGAAGCAGTTTGTTAAATGCAGGTTTGTTGGATTTTCAGTTGTGATGGGTCCATAGAGCATAATGTCATCTGCGTAAATGTGGAAGTTGATGTTGTGGGACCTTATTATAGAGCAGAGAGGTTGAAGGAAAATGTTGAAGAGCATAGCTGAGAGTGCAAAGCCCTGTAGTATCCCTTGGGTTTGTTGAAATGGAGGAAAGGTGGCGGTGTGGGTGCAAATTAGTTGGTGTCTGTTAGGTAGGACTTGAAACATTGTAGAACTTTGTCTTGTATGCCGATTTCTTGTAGTCTGTGTAGGAGAATGCTGTGTGAGACGGTATTGAATGCTGCAGATATATCCAGGAAGATCAGGGTGAATCCATTATGCTTTGTTTGTATTCTTTTGGTTAGGGTGCTTATTAGTGAGATCATGAAGGTTTCAACCCCATGAGATGGGCAGAAGCCATGCTGTTGTGGGTTGAGGGTGTTGTTTGTGTCCAGATAGTCTTGCAGTTGTTGTTGGACTATCTTCTTGATGAGTTTTGCAGTAAAAGAGAGACTTGCTACTGTTCTGTAAGAGGCAGGATCCATTGGGTCAAGTTCTGGCTTCTTGAGTGTCAGGAAGATGGTGGATATCTTGAGGCTGGTGGGCATCATACTTTGTTTAAAGGATTTGTTTACCATGATGGTGAGTGCTGGGCTATGTTCTGTTTTTGCCTTTTTTATCCATTTCACCAGGCAAGGATCAAGAGGGGAGGTGGTTGTGTTCAGGGCCGGCCCGTCCATTGAGCGAGAATGTTTTTTGCACAGGGCCCCGCGTTTCAGGGGGCCCCGCGCAAAAAACATTCTGATCCTAAAGTCAAATAAAAAAATAAAAAAAAGCTGTCTTCTCCCGCTGCCGGGGCCGCCGCGGCAGAATCGAGTGTGCCGCGGGGCCCCCCCTGCCCAGCAGAGCCTGCCCTTCCCTGTATCCGCTCTCTTGTACAGCTGCCTGCAGTCTCACGCGCCGACTTTCAGAGCGCGAGAGGTGAGTTTCTCCCTCGCTGCTCTGTTAAGCCCGCGGGGGCTGATGGGAAGTCCCTTCGCGCTCTGAAAGCCGGCGCATGAGACTGCAGGCAGCTGTACGAGAGAGCGGATACAGGGGAGGGCAGGCTCTGCTGGGCAAGGGGGCCCCGCGGCACACTCGATTCTGCCGCAGCGGCCCCGGCAGCGGGAGAAGACAGCTTTTTAAAAAAAAAATTTTGGCTGGGCTGGGCTGAGCTGAGCTGGGCTGGGGGGGTTAGGAGTGCTGATGGGCTATGGGGGGCTATGGGGGGCTGGGGGGGTTAGGAGTGCTGATGGGCTGGGGGGGGTTAGGAGTGCTGATGGGCTATGGGGGGCTATGGGGGGCTGGGGGGGGTTAGGAGTGCTGATGGGCTATGGGGGGCTATGGGGGGGTTAGGAGTGCTGATGGGCTGGGGGGTTAGGAGTGCTGATGGGCTATGGAGGGCTATGGGGGGGTGGAGTGCTGATGGGCTGGGGGGTTAGGAGTGCTGATGGGCTATGGGGGGCTATGGGGGGTTAGGAGTGCTGATGGGCTGGGGGTTAGGAGTGGTGGATGGGCTATGGGGGGGCTGGGGGGGTTAGGAGTGGTGATGGGCTATGGGGAGGCTGGGGGGGGTTAGGAGTGGTGATGGGCTATGGTGGGGCTGGGGGAGTTAGGAGTGGTGATGGGCTATGGGGGGCTGGGGGGGTAGGAGTGGTGATGGGCTATGGGGGGGCTGGGGGGTTAGGAGTGGTGATGGGCTATGGGGGAGCTAAGTCTTTAAATGGGCTGATGGGATTAGGACTGGAAGTGGGTTGATGGGGGGGTTAGGACTGCTAATGGGCTATGGGGGGCTTAAAACTAAAAATTGGGTGATGGGGGATTAGGATTTGAAATGGGCTGGTGGGATTAGGACTGGGAGTGGGCTGATGGGGAGGTTAGGACTGGTAATGGGGTATGGGGGGCTTAAATGAAAATTGGGTGATGGGGATTAGGACGAAAATGGGCTGATGGGGGGGTTAAAACACTGGAGGTGGGCTGATGGGGTTAGGACTGGTAATGGGCTGTGGGCTGATGGGGGGTTAGGACTGGTAATGGGCTATGGGGGGGGTTAGGACTGATAATGGGCTATGGGGGGGCTATGAAAGGAAATGGGCTGATGGGGAGGGGTTAGGACTGAGGTGGGCTGATGGGGTTAGGACTGGTAATGGGCTTTGGGCTGATGGGGGGGTTAGGACTGGCAATGGGCTATGGGGGGCTGACTGGAAATAGGTTGATGGGGTTAGGACTGGAAGTGGGTTGATGGGGGGGGCTAGGACTGGTATTGGGTTGGGGGGTTGCTAGGACTGGAAATGGGTTGATGGGGGGCTAGGACTAGAAATGGGCTGATGCAGGGACTAGAAGGGAATGGATGCTGGGTGAGGCTGGAACTAGAAGGGAGCTGATGTTGGGGGAGGATTAGAATGGTATGGGGCTGGGAGATTAAAATGGAGAGGGGAAAAATATTTTGTGTGGGAGGGATAAAAAATCTACAATTGGCCGGGTATTGGGAGAGTAAGTGGGGATTGAGGATGGAGGGGTAAAATTTGAGTGGATGAAATAGGAATGAGGAAAGAGCAAAAGGAGAAAGATTAGTATGTTAAAGCAGATGTAGAGAGAGAGAATGGAAAAAAAAACTAGAAGAGAGAAGAAAGAACAAATGGACAGCAGATGATGGAGAGTTAGCAGAAAACATAAAGAAACCAGAAGAAAGTGTCTGGAGCAATTGCAACTGAAAAAAATGCACAAAAGGTAGAAAGATATCTCTTTATTTTGAATTTATTAACTGGAATATGAAAGCTTTGGGAAATGTGCATCATTAACGTCTGCGCTTTGTTTGGTACAAGAGGAAATTAATTTATAGTTTTATTTCTACAGTGTTGTTGTACATTCCAAGTTTGGCTTTTGGGGTTCCCAGTTTAATTATTGCCTTCCTGTTTCTAAATTGTGATTCCTTGTTTGGTGATGGTCTATGTTCTGCATGTGTAACTGAGCTGAGGTATTCTGTTTATGTAATTCCTATTTGACATTGCCACTTGTTCTCTTTCCCCAGTAGGTCATGTATTGTTGTTCTCTGAAATGTATTGGTTTAATATTTGCAGTGTTGCCTTTTGATAGGTAGGGTATGGTGCTTTGTGAGTCCTGGTAGTGCTGTTAGGATACGGCGGGTTTGCTATTGGTTCTAAATGGGCAATGTTTGTAGTAGTTCCTAATGTGCCTGGCGGTTGGCACTGGATTATAGTAATGTAGAAATCTTTTAGTCTGTCTTTATCCATACACTCATTAAGAGACATGTTTACTAAAAGTTAGTGTATGTTAGCATTATGCAAATATTTATGCAAATAAGGCCACTTATGCAAATGAGGCCCCGCACCGAGTCTCCGCACATGGCCCCACACCCCCTTTGGGCCGCCCCTGGTTGTGTTAAGACCTGATATGGTGGTTTCAATTTTTTATTTGGAGATCATTTCAAATGTACCCCAGTCGGTGTGAGAGGGGGCATTGTTGTCACCTCTTATGGTTATTGTCCGTTGGTTGGGTATCTGTTGGAGCTGTTTATATTGTGCTACAAGCTGTTGCAGTGGTATGTTTGGGAGCTGGTGTTGAAGAGTTTACGTGGTCTGTTGATTGATGTATTTATTAGCATTGAGTGGTAAGCTCTTCTTGCGTTGTATGTCTCAGTGCGATAGTGGTTTAGAGCATCTTGTCCTGTGTTTCATTCTTTATTTTTCTCCACTTCCTTTCTATTCTCTGAAGTTGTGTTTTCAATTTCTGGAGGGTGGGTGTGAACCATCGTGTTCTTGCTGATCTTACTTTGTTTCCTTTGTGTGTTGGAGCTGCTCATGCCGCGGTGGTTATTACACTGTTCCAGCTGTTGGTTAGAGCTTCAGGGTTGGCTTAATCTGTTGGTGTGCTTCTCCTGTACAGAAAGGAGGTTGAGGATCCAAAGAATTATATGCTCTTTCGCAGTGTTGTTGCTGTCAGATATTTGTCTGAGAGTGTCTGACGGGTCTGAGTTTGCTGTGGGTGCCCTGTATATTAGGCAGATTGAGAGGTGTTTGTTGGTAACATTGAGAATGTCTGCTTCTTCTGTGGTTTCAGCGCAGAGCTTCGGAGGTGGAGGTTGGTTTTCGTTATTATGGCTACATCTCCTCCACTAGAGTGAACCTGGGAGCAATTGTATAGGCTATATCCATTGGGTGTCAGCTGGTTCATGAATACGGTGTCTGTCTCTGCTAGTCAGGTCTCCATTATAGCGAGGATATCAATCTGGTGAGTTGTAATGAGGTCTTGGAAAAGGGGATTTTATACCTCACTGAATGGGTGTTTATAATGGAGATATGGAGTGCTTGTGTGTGTGTTGGGGATGAGTGTCCTGGTACTAGTGGGATGTGTATGAGTCTTTGTGAGGGGTGGGGTTTGGATGCACATGGTGTAATTTGCTTCAGATATGTGTTATATGAGGGGAGTTTTGGATTGTATATTGTACAAACATTGTTTGCTGTGTAGGGCTTTGGAGGTGTATATGAAGCTAACCAGTATGTTGTGGTTAGAAAGGGAGGCATGAGTTCGTAAGTACCTTTGTCTTGTCGTGTGCCTTCAATTTGTTGTTCTTCTTCTTATTGTTGCATTGATTTTTTCTAGTCCCTTTGGAGTCAGTTGGTTGTATGATCTGAAGATGGTCCGGTCTGATCCACAATGAGAGAGTTTATTCAGTCCTCCCCTGCAGTCCACGTCTAAGGACCATGCCAAAGGGCCCTCTGGCAAGGCCCTCAGGTGCGGGCCCACCAGGCGCAGGTGCGCCTTTGCAGAGATTGCTTTTAAATCCGTTCGCTGAGTCCTGGAGAGGTGATGCACACTCCGATTGGCTTGCTGAGCAGAGGGTGGGAGAATCCTGAATTCCCTTCCCTTGTGCTGTGGGATGCCAAATCAGGACCAAATAGTAGGTCTGAAATTTCATTTCTCAATTCTTTCAGTACCCTAGGATGTATACCATTCAGCCCAGGTGATATGATACTCTTTAGTTTGTCAAATTGCCCTAATACATCTTCCAGATTCACCAAAAGTTGTTTCAATTCCTCTGAATCATCACCTTTAAATATTTTTACTAGCCTTGGTGTCACCCCTACATCTTCTTCAGTAAAGACCGAAGCAAAGAATTTATGTGAAGAAACATTTTAGATAGGCTTTTTAGGTAATATTTGGGATGGCCAAGGCAAAACATCCAACCCAACAAAGATCTTTGTATTGCTACATAGCTGCATCTAAGGCTTCTACATTTCCAACTCCTAAGAGAATTTTCTTGATCACACATCCAGTTTTTCAGATAATTAAGAGGCCAGCCTATAATCCCAAAGCTGTATGAGTGTACAGGAATTGCCAGCTGATTGATAGCTTGTATCTTATTCCATGATGTTAAAGTACTTTTCAATAACAATTTTAATCTTCTGTAGCATTTTTTACTGATCATTTCTCTCAGTAATTTCTACTTGAGTGTCATTCCTTCCTCTACTCTGAGATATTTATATATGCCTTCCTATTCAAGTTCCTTGATGTCACAGCCCTGAGCCTGGGAGATGTTTTCCATTTTGCTCAATTTTCCTCTAAAAAAAAGTTGCCTTAACACATTTGTCAAGGCCAAAAGTCATCCTAATGTCATCAGAAAAGCTTTTCACTACACGGAGTTGCTCTGCTAATTTTTGGTTACTGGAACTGTAGATCTTCAAATAGTAAATGGGATGTTACCTCTGGGTTGTTACCTTATTTAGGATTCAAGCTAAATCCGGATTAAGCAGCATATAAATCAGAATTTGTATCAGGGAATCTCCATGATGTATTCCTCGCTGGATCTTGATGTTAGGAATAATGTACTGACCATCTTTATACTTCAAAAAGAGTATGGTCAGGTCAAGAACTGGCGATTGGTGGTCCTAGGAATCCCTCGGCTGATTTGAGTTCGGCGGGTGGCTCCGGACCCGACATCTCATCGCCGGAGCAGTGGCGGCCCCTTAAAGTGCCTTTGCTGAACGGGAGCCCGGTGCTGACGGCGAGCCCTCCCCTGGTGTCTGGAAGGGGAGAGGGGAGTGGAGGGACGCCGGTTCCTCGGAGCGGCAGGTTAGCCGCGGTTAGCTCCGTCGCAGCCAGTGAGTCATCAACGGTGGCCTTAGGGGTATCTACTCTTTCGGAGTTTGGACGAAGGAGAATGGAGGCTGGTGCAGAGGCTCTTGCTGTTCCATTTGTTTTTCCTATCCAGAAACCTGAGGAATTTACCCTTGAAGCGATTTGGTCGGCAATTGTTAAATTAGGTGAACTTTTGGTTCCTCAGATTTCGTCGGTTTCTACACAACTTCAGGATCACACAGGACTTCTGCAACAACATACATTGGAAATCTCGGCAGTGCAGAGTTCGGTTTCTGATCTGCAGCAGAAAATAACTTTGGTTGAAGATTCAGGACAAAACTTTCAAAAGGACTTTATGGCAATGCAACTGCGTTTAGAAATGCTGGAAAACCATTCTCGCTACTCTAATTTGCGGCTGGTTAATTTTCCGAAGGCCCCCTCTGTGGGGTCCAAGGAAATGATTAAAAAATATATGCTGGAAGTATTGGGGGTCCCCGTGGAGTCGCATCCCCCGATGGTTAAGGTCTATTATCTTCCTGTTAGAAAGAAAATAGAAGGGGGAGGGGATATACCAGGGGTAAACGTTGCTGATTCCCTGGATGTTTCAGCTTTGTTGCAAGCATCTTTAGTGGATACTGTAACTCCTACTACTTTAATTGTATCTTTTGCATTAGCTCCAGACAGGGACTGGTTCCTTAAAATGTTTTTTCGCAAAAGAGATATTGCCTTTCTGGGTTTGACTGTTCGGGTTTTTCCTGATTTTGCAAGAGCAACCCAGAAACGTAGACGGGAATTTTTACTTTTACGTCCTGCTGTGTTACTGTTGGGAGCTCAGTTTTTCTTAAAATTTCCTTCTAAATGTATGATCAAAATGACTCTGCTACTTATGTTTTTTATGATCCATCTCAGTTGCTTGCCTTCATTAATTCCCACCGTCCCTCTGATATAGAATAGTTCACTGCATAGGATAGTGCCTGTCTGTTTCCCTTTAGTCTCATTTTCCTCACTAATTTTGTGATTATATTTCTTAGTTGGGATTCTCCCCCATTTTTCGAGGGCTGTGGATGGAACAGGTTTGATTGTTTACTTGCTATGTTGATTTCTGTTAGGGCTGGATGCTTTGCTGACCTTTGTCACCTGTAACCTTATTTTCATTTCAAGTGTGTTTGCTTGGATCATTGTGAAAATTAATAAATAGAAATTAAAAAGAGTATGGTTTGCCACATTGTCATGGAGAATTTAATATACTCTATCAAAGCAGGATTTATTTTGTACATTTCAAGGCAATTTATTATCCAAGAGTGAGAGATGCTGTCAAAAGCTTTCTTAGAATCAAATCATGCCATACTGAGATTTTGGCTTTTCTTTGCACTGGCCGTCATTGCCTTATTTAACCCTAAATGACTTTTGGTTCCATATGCTCCTTTCTTATTGCCTCTTTTGCTTTATTTCCATGATGTTATTGAACTCAATCAAGGTCATTCTGACCCACGAATAGCAGTTTGGATGTCTAGGATGCACGAACAGACCCTGGATGCGATTCTGGAGCCAGCCCTCCCCGCACATATAGAGGGTTTGTGCAGGAGAGCTGGATGGGGATGGGACGGGGCATGCCAGCGGCAGAGAGTGGCTGAGGAGGAGGCAGGCCATGACCCTAGATTTACATGGCTATTCAGAACACTGTCCTGTACGTCTGGGGAGGCCAAGATGGATGGGGGTCTTATTCCATCTCGGAGGTGGAATGTCCCTTTAAAGATGGTGATTGGCACCAGCGGACCCCCACAATAAGGTGTGCAGCAGCAAGAGGTTCCCCTCTGCCCAAGCTCAGCCCTGGAAGGCCCCTATGGTGGTTGGGTGGTGGGGAAATGCTATTATTCAGAGGTGCAGGGAATCGGTGCTCCTGCTGGGCGTCCCAGTGCCAGGGTGACAGGACACTGTGGCACTGCCGCTCCAGCAGGAACATAGGGAGGGCTGGCCATGCAGAGCAAAGGATGTTTCTCTCAGCAGAAGCAGGACACATCTGGCATGTCCAAGTGCCCTGATTCTGCAGCCATGGGAATGTATAGCTCCACGATTGCAGAATTGTTGGTGTCTTTATGCTTTATCTTTATTCGCAGGATTTTGATAACACCGCCCAAAGCCGAGGGCATCAGGGCTTTGTTACAATACCAAAAAACGCATGGCTACAGGAAAAAACAAAGTCAGAAAAGAAACGCCAATAATAACAGGACAGAGATGTGACGATAAAAGATAGAACAACAAAGGTGGTCCAAATTGGAAAGGACGACGGTAGACGGGAGAAACACACGGGAGGGGGCAAGTACGGAGACTGAGGTGGTGCTATGAAGAGTGGAGGGGCGCGGCCTGGGGGGCAGAGCACTCACCAGCGGAGAGGGGGAGATATGTCTGGTGTTGGCCTATCCAATTTTTGGATGTCCGGATGGCCCGGACATCCCCGGTCTGAATTGGCCTCCATATGATCATATCGTTCTGTCTGTATTTATTACCGTGAACCGTTTGTAGGTAGGAAAACTTATTGGTATGTAATTTTTGGGAATGTTACTTGTGTAACCCCTTTGGAAGAAGAAATGTTTCTTCCTGTGTTAGTAAGCCATTGAAGTGTTACGTCCGACTGCTTGATCAGTTGGTTTTTTGTGTGGTTTGCCATTCCTTAGTGAAAGTGATGTTTAGCTGTTTAAGCCAAAGGTTGGCTGCTCTATCTGGGCCATTACTATTCCAGTTTGGGGCTCATTTTAACCTGCTTAACCAAGAGACCAGGGTTCGATTCCTACTGGTACTCACTGTGGCATTTGGCAATCACTTATCATTCCATTGCTACAGAAGAAATGCCTGGCAATCTTCTTCCGGTGACACTGCGAAGAAAACCCAGGAGCTGCTAGTTTGCCAGCAGTCACCACTGACTCAAAGGCACACCAGCTCTTGTGGTGTTATTGCAAGCCATATCTGCTTTTTTAAAATGTTCTTGTATGCAGGGTAACCATTTTGCTTCTTCATTGTGCTCTTTGGGGTCCTCATATAATTTTCTCCAGAAGGTTTCTGCTTCAGCTTTGGTTGAGGTGTTTTTACCATATTAACTCCGCTTTCCCAATTCCCTCTAGAAACTGTTTTGGGTTCTTTCTAGTTTTTTTTGATATATTTCTCTTCTATTTTCAATCATATCTTTCCAGTTTTTGCACTTCTACGGCCTGATTTCAATTTATTTTGTTGGAGCATATACATTTTCGGTCTTCTTCTGCTACTGCCACAAGTTGATGTCTTTCTTGGATCTTCCTCAGTATCTTTGATGATCGTAATCTCGTTTAGATACTCATGCTATTAGGGTTATCTCCACACGCTAAGATTATGTTTTTCCCTTTGATGCGCTTTTTTTCCACGGAAACTGTTATTGTTCTTCTTTCTTTCTGGCCCTGCATTTTAGTAATTAATTATTCCTTGCAGTAATAATTTTAGCTGCACAATAGTGTATTTGATTTATTTTGCTAATGTCCAATAAACAGTCCCTTTCTAATACAGGATATGGGTTTTTTCATCTTAATTATCAGACTTTCAACCTTAGGTTTAAATTTAACTTGGGTAATCTTTTCCTTAACTGAAACCCAGCATTTTCATATTTTCCCATGTGGCCGAGGAGTTCAAGCTTGAATCCATCCAACTCTGCGTCTTTCTCTCCTCCCTTTTTCAGTTGATTCCTTGTCCTGTCTATTTATTTCGACAGTTTTGTAAAAATACCACCTTATCCTTCAATCAAAGTGGTACACAACACAATTGGGGGGATACATTTAACATGAAGGGGATATGAGACCCAGACACTTATACTTACAGGGAACATGGGCCCGGAGGGGTTAAGCTGGCTTTCCCAAGACCACAAGGAGCCCCTGTGGGACTAGAACCAAACCCCACGTCCTTCCGGCCCAATGTTGCTGTCCTCTAATTGGATTTGAACCCCTGACCTTCCAGCCTAGGGTAACTTTGCCCCAACCACTTCTAGGCCCACGTCCTCCCCTGTCTATGTAGTGGATTTGTTGAATACTGGCTGTAAAAAATATATTTTAACTGACCTCTATAGTCATTAAAGATTGTTCATTTTCTGTCTGAAATGGTTTTTTTTCAAATCAATTTCATAGTCATTGGATAAAGTAGATTACTGGCAGAACTGGCATGCTTTTCTGCAGATTATAAATTTGACGGAGAAGAAATATTTCCCTGTCATTCACTGAACTTATATGATTCAAGGTAAGTCTTATGGGTGTAACTTTATAATATGGGTTTTGCACTCTTAGTTGTCCAAATTATGCACCTAGCTT